>OV121092.1:12235056-13726666 GCA_921293015.1 Phorcus lineatus | reverse complement strand
TGTGAAAGCATTCTCTCCCAACAGAGGTAGCTCCGTCATAAATTTCTATACAACCTCTGTCTTAATTCGAAGGTTTCTCGGTCTTCCGGCACTTTCCCCTAGCGGGACAATATTGCAACTTAAACTACCTGGTTATATTTCAGAGAACAACGAATGCATGAATAACATATTTGATGTCACACAGGCCTGTACAATGAAACAGTCGCAAAATGAGGCGTTTGTGTTCTGTAAAGACGACTCAAAGTGCAAGGTGCATATCCGAATAAAGTTTAGCTTCTGGGAAGCTTACGGAAATAACTATAGTGATTTGAATGATAACTTTTTAAACGGCGTCGATGATTGCACAACTAACTTCGATTGATTCCAATCAGCGTTCTACATTTCGTGCACAAGAAACCTTCGAATTAAGACAGAGGTTGTATAGAAATTTATGACGGAGCTACCTCCGTTGGGAGAGAATGATGTGAAAGGGGAGAAAGAGCTTTATAGTTTGATTTTACCTAATCTATAAGGGAGGATAAAGCTTACAGAGAGAAAGGGGTCGAAAGGATAAGGAAACAGACAGAAAGGGACAGAGACAGATAGACAGCAGGTTTTAGAACGATTGATATCATATTTGGTCATGCTGTCGACCCGTCCAGCTTGGATGACCCCACCAGCAGCATGTGAGCTCCGGCTAGCATAGCTCACAGGGTCTCTGAGGCACCACACCGCAATTGTGGTGTGTGCCAATATGTGAAACTTGAGTTTGGAAACTAATCTATAGCAAACAAAAAGACACATGCGGATTGGTTGTATTGAAGATATGTTTTATCAGTATACACGTGACTGGAAAGTTCGTTTTCACCTTTGACTCATTTATTAATTGGACTGTCCTCAATCACCTCTGAGACCAATTAATTGTCGTATGATTGGCATTCGGTAATGACTATGCACGTCTAGGGAGATCAGGTGAAGCTCAAGGTCTATTGAGAATATTTTTGCCAAGTAGTGTATGACTCATGTCTCAACACGTGAAACATACCAAAGTAAACCAAATCCAAAAGTCTAAACATCCTGCTACATGAGCGTTTATGAATCCGCTCTCGCTCCTTCCTAATACTCTGGCGGCTTGATATTCTTGGCTATGCTCACATGGGTTTTTTAGCCAATGAAATGTCGTTAATTAAAGAGCTTGAAGCTTCTTTCTTTAACTCAACGGATTTTTACATCTGGGTTGTGCCGCTGTTGCTGAATGCGAGTCGTCTCATTGACTGGTTAGATAGTTAGCGATACGAGGGTTTTGGCTTCAATGACATCAGGGTACTAATAGGGAGCGAGAGCAGATTCACAAACGCTGATGTAGCAGGATGAAGTTTAAAATGTCTTAAACATGAATTGACTTGATGTCGCTAGTAAAACATTTATAGAAAGGGAAGGGAAGTTAATTGAGAAATATTGTAATAATTGTCATAAATGATGGTTGAGATTTCAAATACCAAAAACATTGTTATGTTAACAACTAAGAAAAGGAATTTGATGACACGGATTTTGTAACTTTTCGATACATGAGTTTTTATAATGATATTTGATAGTAGATCTGAAGTATTTTTCATGCATATGAAGATTGATAGGCGCCTTTTAGCCATCAGTATGTAATTGGGAACTGGGTCTTTTAACATTTTGATTAATTTATTTATATCTGCCTAGATGGGGGGAAAAGCAGTTTCTTAATGCCTTTATGGAAATGTACAGTTGATTCAGAGTGACTGAAGGGATCTAGTTTTGCTACAAGTACATTAAGTCTAACATCTACAGTTCATAGAGGTGTTTGTTTATTGTACTAATTTTGGAGGCACATTTCCTAATAAAATTGCTTTTGTCTCTGCTTTGAGATATGTAGGACGTTCTGATTGCTATTGAGGGACAACCGTGTATTGTCAATCAGATGACTTTATGTGTCCTTTGACAACCAGGTGAAGCACTTGATACTTTCCAATGAGGGATATTTGTCAAATGAGTTTTTAAAATTAATTTTGATAATTTCCCTGATTTCCCAGCAAGGACATTACTATAACGGTTAACGTGATTCTGTGTGGATGATTGCTGTATTTAAGCAACCTATCTGCCTACGAACCATCTACCTATTTCACACGGATGGAAAATGAGGAACCTATACAAAACTACACTTATTGCTATTGAACTATATTACTATAAGAATTTTACAACTCCGCGAATTGAATTTTGATAAGGACAATGATGGACTGTGTCTTGTCTACCCCACAAAAATCCAATCCTAAAATAGAGCCATTAATCACACAAATTCACACCAGCAAAGTTCATCAGGTACGTTATCAAACTTAATTTCTAACTCGTCTAACAGGCGTCCATCACAAATGTCTCCTTTGGAACAGTAGTTGTTAGGCTAAATGTCTCCTTTTTAACAGTAGTTGTTAGGCTAAATGTCTCCTTTTGAACAGTAGTTGTTAGGCTAAATGTCTCCTTTTGAACAGTAGTTGTTAGGCTTAATGTCTCCTTTTGAACAGAAGTTGTTAGACTAAATGTCTCCTTTTGAACAGTAGTTGTTAGGCTAAATGTCTCCTTTTGAACAGTAGTTGTTAGGCTTAATGTCTCCTTTTGAACAGAAGTTGTTAGGCTAAATGTCTCCTTTTGAACAGTAGTTGTTAGGCTTAATGTCTCCTTTTGAACAGTAGTTGTTAGGCTTAATGTCTCCTTTTGAACAGAAGTTGTTAGACTAAATGTCTCCTTTTTAACAGTAGTTGTTAGGCTAAATGTCTCCTTTTTAACAGTAGTTGTTAGGCTTAATGTCTCCTTTTGAACAGAAGTTGTTAGGCTTAATGTCTCCTTTTGAACAGTAGTTGTTAGGCTTAATGTCTCCTTTTGAACAGAAGTTGTTAGACTAAATGTCTCCTTTTTAACAGTAGTTGTTAGGCTTAATGTCTCCTTTTGAACAGTAGTTGTTAGGCTTAATGTCTCCTTTTGAACAGAAGTTGTTAGACTAAATGTCTCCTTTTGAACAGTAGTTGTTAGGCTTAATGTCTCCTTTTGAACAGTAGTTGTTAGGCTTAATGTCTCCTTTTGAACAGTAGTTGTTAGGCTTAATGTCTCCTTTTGAACAGAAGTTGTTAGACTAAATGTCTCCTTTTGAACAGTAGTTGTTAGGATAAATGTACTTAAACTATTAGCAATGCTTATCTCCTCATACACTTTGAATCAACTGTTCATCTTTTGATTTACCGGTAGAAACTGCGTTTTGGTTTTGTCCAGACAGACATTTGTCAATGTATCAATTTTTTTAAGAAAGACGCAGTTGCCAATTAAATAATGACGGCTAAAAGTCGTAAATCAATCTTTCATTTGCAGGAAAATATTTCCATCAGATCAAATACTATCAGATGTAAAAGATAAAAACACTTCTTGCCATTGAATTTCTTCTGTTTCTAGTTTCAAATGAAACAATGTTTGATGAATAACAATATCAACCATCAATTATAACAATTATTAAAAGGTTTCTCACTTAATATCATTTTTTAAAAATGTTTGAGTCGCAACATCAAGCCACTTTATCTTTCAATCATTTGAATAATTTTGTTGGAGTATACATTGGTAAATTTCATGCATTAACGTGACCTACAGTAAGCCAAGCTTTGATACTTGCCTGAACACACTTGATATGCCTTTTACTTCTCATAATCTCCCTAAACATGCATCGGATCAAAAGGTCCGTGGTTCGAATCCCGCATTTGTCTGCAGTAGAGAACTGTTCTACAGGCAGTAAGGTTTGGGTGCAATGCTGCACTGAATTACAGCGCAATACCACCCATGGTTCGCTAGTTCCAGTCGGTGTTTGCAGATTTCACAGCAATGCAGAGCCACAATGGTGCTACGGGCTCTCCCCCTACAATAATGATAGCGGCCGCGATAAATAAATAAAATACCCTTGAATGCGGCCTAAACGTGCCTGTTCATTATCAATTTCCAATCATAACACAGTTACTTTTTTCAGGGGAAACCCAGGAGTCAAAGTTGAAAATTTACTTTGCGTTCATGTGTTTGCTTGTCATATAACATGTTCAATACTACCGATCTACATTTGTTATTTTGCTTGCTCTTGTTATTTAGCAAACAATATACCTAAATAAAAAATACAATAAGCCTGTTTGACTCCAACAACTTACTGTCTGTCACTTTGACTATATGGTTTTTTTACTATAGCTATAGCTATATAATTGCAAAATAAACATCTGTCTGCGATATGATTGTAAGTTAAACTGCAACTTAAGTTTTACATATCACTTATCAATACAGTTTGATTATTTGCAAACTGAAAGTTTCCGTCAATTATGGTATGAATTTAATTGTTACTACGGTGGGTGTTTTTTGTTTTATCAGGTCAAATTATGTAAATTAAATTGCATTAACTTTTTATTTTTTGGGGGGGTTCTTTGTCTATTAATTGCTCTGTTTATCTGCCGATAAAGTCAATCAGATAGAGATTCATTATACGAGATTCATATATGGAAAAATACGACCTTCAGATGATAAATGATAAGACATCTACCTAGTTGTCCTCATTTCTACTGTAATTACATCTTTATCAAAGAAACAATTGCTTTAGGTCAAAAATAGAACCATTTGATTAATTCCATGAAACAATTTCTTGTGCCCTATGTGAATAATATCTTGCGTACTCCCGTGTGGTTGTTGACCTGTGAAAACACAACAAGTAAATATTTGACAAATAAACCTTCACTCTATGCCCGATAGAGTTTAACTATCTCTGGGTGAAACGTTTTAAGTACTTTAAAGAATGAGTAAGTGCAAATCTGTTGTCTAAACAAGATTTTTAATTTTCTTGCATCATTTTTTGCCAATACTGGTTAAAACCACTTACTTTTTTCTGTAAATTATTGAAAAATCAAATATTGATATTTTTTCATTTTTGACAAAATTGTTCACTACTTTTTCCCAACTTGTATTTCCGACGATAGTGCTCATAAGGTTGAAATTGAGAAATCAGATTACATCTGCTTAACAAAGTTTGTAGCATTTCTTTCGAACTTGGTTCAAATTTCGAACGTCCACCAGTTATTAGCACGTGGAGAAAAAAGTTCAGTTCCGATGTTTTTTGTTTATGAAAGCAAACACCAGATTGGCAGAAGATTCTTCTTTTTTTAAGACTTGTTTTGACATGTTGAAGTGTTAGATAAAAGCCAAGACTAGCAGTACCAAAAGCCAGTTGTTCTTCACTTGAGATTCCTTTGATAATCCATCTAGTGTTTTCGAAGCGAAATACAGATACACGAAGATTGTTTCACCAGAAGTTATTGACAAGAAGTAGACAAGCTTTGGTAAAAGTGTTGTGAGAGTACCAGGGGAATAGGTTTCCATGTGATGAAAGTCAACATACCTTTGATCATTTTCCGTCTGTAAAACTCTTAGTTACTGTTTTATTGGTATTTTTGTAATTGAATATCTGCCAAAAGTAGGTTGTTTAATGACTCTGGAATTTAGGATAAATGCTGTATGAAAGTGTTGTTGTATTACAGCATTTGGACAATCATATTTCTCTTTTCCTAATGTTTAAAGGAAATTCTTATCAAAACGAATCATGAAGCAAACTTTAAGAACTGCGAAAAAAAATTCAATAATATTCTAGAAAAGGAAAAAAATTGCCAAGATACAAAATCAGTTCGCAAAATATAAACCTTCTTCCTAAAACACAAAATCAGGGGTTGCCATTTTATTGATGTCTGTTACACAAAACTTTATAACAACTTATAGTAGATAGGTGCCCAGGAAGAGACATTATTCCCTATTGGTCTCCATGTAGTAATAAAAGGTGATACTAATAACGTTTGACAACCATTTGCGTCGTACAAAGTTGCTCTTATCATAAAATTCATAAACAGAGCTACAATTAAGTATGGTGTAACATGAATACATATTTCTCGTTAAGAGGACAGGATTGAAGAGTCTTATCAATAGCAAAATTGATCGAAAGCTACAATAAATTATTCCCTTATACGTCGTTAACAGTTAATTAGTGTTTGATTGATTTAAACTTTACCTATCTTTGACGAAAGAGAAAAAAGTCAGTTCGAACATTGAAGAGAGGATGTTAATATTCCTAAGAGTTGTTTCAAAATTTTCTTGTTTTCACTCGATATGGCAGGGTTATTTTCCCAAATCCAAAATCTTAACCACCGAATGGGTCACAGATAACACTCAATCAATCCATTGGTACAAATTATTTTTTAAAAACTCCTAAAATTTATCCATGGAGAGGACTAAATTTAGTTGAATTTCTTTACTCATGTTATTATTATGTATACAGAAACATACTTTATTGCTTTATATATAATAAAAGCTAATATTTGCATATTGTGATGTTAAGTTTTTAGGTTTTTTTAAAGATGATGATTAGTCCAAGGATTGGTTAACTTAAGGTTTAATGTAGCTGTCGTAATTATCATTTGTATGATTTTGTAATAAATATTAGACAGACATGCGGTTAGATTACATTATTTCTCATCCAAGAAACGTTGGTACATTTTAATAAGAATTCTATATAACAATAATCAAATATATAAATACTTGTAATCACTAGAATTTTTCCAGGATCACCTTAACTATTCTTATGTATGCGACCGTCCTTTTTAGGTAAATAGATTATTAGTATTTCATGTTTTATCCTTCTCTATACATTTGGTAAAAGTTTATTTATGAACCTTTCCTTACCCTTCAAATATCATACTATCTGATATTGTCAGTTAACAAGAGACAAAATCCTCTGATTAAAATTCGTCTTGATGTAGGTTTGATATAAAAGTATTCTTGTACCAGTGTCTTGGTTAAAGAATAACTGCGTGGCTGTATTTGTTATCATTTAAGGTCAATGAACATCTTACTTCTTTGACATTCAGTAATTGCGACTGGTTCCGTATCATTTGAGAATATATATGAAACTGGAGCTGAATTCTGGACATATCTTTTTCGCTTTCAATTTTGTTTAATGTCAGAGAAGGTCTGGAAGATCCTACTTGTATGTGTAGGTGGGTTAATAATGGAGGAATCAATGTGTCTGCAAATCTCCCTAAGCTTGGATTGTGGTGTCTGGGAAATGTCACTGAAACGTTCCATTTGTATAATTTCTTGGACTTTTCTGCAAGTGGTTTTTTAATCTTACATACGTGTGTGGTCACTTAACCAAGGATCACCTTACATCTATGAGATTGTCTGATCATATAGAATTCTCATGTGCCATAATGGTTCTGCCGGTGATAAAGTAATGGGCTTAAGTTAAGACGGCATCTGAATAAATCTATTACATAACGTACGTGCTTTCTAAGTGCTTAAAACGATTTCGATGGTAGACTCTGAGAGATTCCAGAAGTTAATGAAATGTCCGTGGTAACATCTTGACTTAAGAAACATTGGCTCCGAACGATTATCCTTCATTGATGAATAATTTCAGAACTTTTAATTTGACGTCGTTTAAAGCTGATTAATGAAACTTAATTTTTCGTCAAATCTTCTTTTTAATGAAGTTGACAAACGAAGCTTTAGAATACTTGCAAATTTATAAGAACACTTAAATATCACCAATATGGATATTGTTGAAAATAAGAAAATTTTAATGCAATGGTTAAATCAGGTAATCTTTTTACACAAAATAGCATGTTACATATCTATCAATAATTCTCGATAATACTGTCAGTTTCGTCTTATTGCATATTTAATCTATCTTAGAATCATTTCCATGAATGATAATCGTGTAAAACAGTAGCACTAAATAGCACTGAAATACTTAATCTTTGGAATCTGTGAATATTCGAATGTAAAGGGGATTTTGAATTTTGAATAGAGGAGCTTGATTAGACAATTTTATCTAAGCACAGATATTGATTTACACCTTAATACCAGTTCATCTAGAAATCTATAATCAGTAATATTTGAAAGGTTTAAATAAAAAATACTTTCCAGTTGCCCTCTACAAATTTGTACTGGAAATGAAAGAACTGTACTTCGCTAGAATTGTTCTTGATCTTAAGGTCTGGTGTTTTCAAATGAATGCAATCATTCTCACTCTCTGTTGCAACTTTGTTTATTTCTTTATAGTTATTTATCCTTTGTATATAGTGAATATTGATTGTGTGTTTAAGGTTGACAGCTTCTCATGTGACACCTTGATAAAAGTATTAGAAGACCTGCGTTTTCATTTACTCTACTGATGTAAATAAATTATATTCGATGGATAAAGTGAATGTCTCATTTGAGAGGCATTTAAAAGTTGATGAGATGAATAAAGAACAGGTTCTTTGGATTTACAAAATCTTTATTGCAGAATTGCGACGTGATATTGGATATTATCTGAGACGTAATTCCATGGAACGTGTTCTCTATTTATATATGCTTCATGTCAAACAAAGATTTGACAACCAACAACTTTTTTGTAATATCTTATTTATCATTCTAAAATAAATCTTTGAATAAACCCCTGTAAAAGATCATAGGCTTAAATGCCGTAGTGTGACACTAATATCTGTTTTGAAGAGGGTGTTATCTTCCATATTGATTTAGGCCAATTACTGAAGTTAGAGAAACGAGAAAGAGGGTCAGTATTTAGTTTATTAATACAAATGATTGCCCAAAACGTCTCCTCTTGTTTTAAGCAATACCTTGAAAATGTCGTTAGGCCATCAATTCTTTTCATTTTTAGTAATGCTTTTTCAGAAGAACTATAAACATATCAGGGAAATTCTTGTCTGAATATTTTTTGGAGAACATAGGTATAAATAAAGAAATAGTTGCTTTTGCAATACTTGATGTGAACATGTCAATGTCAAACGCTTAATATGGCATGCTGAATGTTCTCTTACCTGGCACTATCTTCATGAAATGACATTCGTTTCTTTATGGATTGGTAGAAAATGGCAGCGGTACCAAAGGTAGCAGCATATTTGACAGTTATTTGAAACTTGAAATTCTAAACGACTAAAAAGTTTGAAATAAAATAAAAATAAAAACAGGAACACTTTTTTTAAAAAGCACGTTCCTGAAATGATATTTTTAATCTTTCTAAATATATAAACTAAGTTTTCTATTACACCGTGTATGACTTTATTTTCAGGAAATATACTTATAACAATTTATATTGAAAGACAAACAAAAAACAACTTAAACAAAAACAGATAAAAAGTTTATTTCCACATAGCATGCATACAAAAAAACGGTGAAATCATAAAGAAGCAAGTGCTGAGATAATCCATAATGCTGACTGCAAGTTATCTCTCTCTCGAGATTATAATAACCTTTTAATAAGTGCATAACCTAAGAAAATCATCTGACGTATCAGGACACGTTCTGTAATAAGGTGAGCAAAAGACGAGAAAGTAAAAAATCAGTAGGTATTAACACTTTAGTGTGTCTTTTATTAACAACATAAATGGATATTAATTATTCTGAAAGAATATTATTGGATCTTTTGCATTCAAAGGGTGCACAGACTAACAAAACAAATGACAAAGATTGCCTTTGAAAAAAAAACAAATTAAAAAAATTAAATTTTGGTATTAAGATAATATACTTGTTTAAAAAGTGCAAATATTTTTTTGAATATCAGATGAACATTAAGCCCCCAGCATCTATAGTTATTTCAAAAGAGTTATTAACCATTGTTCCAAATTCGTAGCGACATTATCGACAATAATATCAATTTCCTCACTCAGTCAATATAAGCATGGAAAAGTTGTGATATGATGGATTACGAGGAAGCAATTTCAGAATTTTTTTGCAAACATTTATTGTAAATGACACTTTCCTCCCTGAAATATAACGGTTTTTTTACATTGATGAATGCCTATGTGACTGCATATAAACTGATTTACAACTGAACTGATTCCATCCTAGCTGAAATATTGAGAGAAGTTTAGGATGTTAGACCAAAATGGATTTGTCTATGCTTTGCATACTTTGTGCCCTACTGTTGTAACATATTATCCTTGCTGAAATAATAGGGGGAGAGTTATTCTTTGCTTTACAATATTGTTACAAAACATATGTGTTGATCCAAAAACACTTGTGTTTCTTCTGCAAAAGTGTTTCTTTCGCTCGATTAACCAACATGTGAATATGTGTCCTACAGAATCTATGAACATCTTTTTATCTCGATTCGCTGTTGTAAACATGAATAAGACTTTGTATCTACAACCAACCCAGTGAACGTCATTTAAGTTTTCAATATCTAAATTTAATCCTTTTTTTATTAAATAAATCTTGTTGTATTGTTCTATGAACTTAAAATACTGAATTGACATGTTCCGTAGGTTCAAACGTAATTTTATCTCGCTTCTATACATAGTTAAGTCATGCATGAAAAGTTCTTGGCACAAGATATCTCAGATAAAGCTCTCAATAGATTGGAGAACATACATCCCACAACGATGTGACGGACATGAAGCTAGGAAACACATGTATGTTCGAGGGGAAGTCAATAAGTTCATGGGAGTGGATATAAAACAGTCACCAATGGTTGTGATACACATGTACCTATGTGTGATTTTAAATTAAGTTCAGTTTGATCAATATCATATGTTCAAACTAGAGAAATAATTTATTAAATGAATTTTTCATGTTATTACCTTGCCAGCTTAAAAATTTATTCTCAAATTTACATCGACCACCTGTGCTGACAGTCTTCGTATGCAATTGGGCAGTAGCACGATTTTGAAATTTTTATTTCTAAATATTTTTGCTATTAACATTAGTTTATGCTAAATTTATTTCCTTCAGTGGGTCAGACATCTCATTTATCGACCCGATCATCCACAGTCGTAGAGGAAATGATCAAGAATGAATAAATAAATATGTTCGAATAACATTTGAATTAAATTCACTAATTGATTTGTAAGTAAATAGTAAGAAGGTATTCTGGTGTAATGCAACAGAAGACATACAAGCAGGTATCAACCTCATGACATTTAAGGTTTTAAAAAAATCTACAGGGACGTTATATCTGAAAATTAAATAACCTCTCAACATGGAATGTCTTGTTTTACTAGAAACAAACAAGTGGTGTCAATGCAATTAATTGTTTGTGCAATTTTTGTTACAGCTTTCTAACACCTGAGCCGTCTTAATTACAGAAGAAGAAGAAGAAGAAGAAGAAGAAGAAGAAGAAGAAATGTATTTTATTTATGTGTCACATGTTGTTTTACATCATATTGCATAATATAAGAAATAAATAAAAAACACCATCCGGCCGAACGGGCTACGAGACACAAGTTGACATTGTGTTACAATAAAAGATTAAAATATGGTACATAAAAAGTACAATGAATGGGGTAAAATATTATGGTGGTATGAAATCTCTTCGTCGTTGAAATTAGTGCAGAGAGAGGAGTAACAAACTGGCTATTAACTAAATAACACAGCTGTTCAACTGGTGAAATTACAAATGATAAGTGTCTTTATTGATGTCAGTTTCTTCTCCAACTGTCAATTAGCAGCGGCGTGATACATAGCTCTTTTCTGACGTGGCCACAAGATGCAATTGAGCTCAGGTGTATATTTAGAAACGAACACATACCATCAACAATTGAGTGATCGATCAACAGTATTGTATATTCCTTATAGCTATGGCATGCGGTTATACAAATTCTATAATGTTAAAACGAACAGGAAAAAACGTTGAATACTTGAGGCAATGATGATGATGCAATTAAGATAACTGACCCAACACTCAATTCACAACAAGAGATTCTTGTTTTTATATTTATTAACTGCTTTCATTGTGAGTTGGTTCAGCCCCTTATTGGAACAACGTTTAGTCTATGGCTCAGGTGGCATTATCTTAATTAGCTTACGAAGACATGATGTTAATAACATGCATATAAAACAATTCTCTCCCAACATAGATAATAATTCATAATTTCCTATACAACCTCTGTCATAATACGAACTTTTCTTGATCTAGACATTTAGAACACTGATTGGATGCAATCAAAGTTAGTTGTGCAGTCAGAGACGCCGTTTCATTCAAATCGCCTAAGTTATAAAGCTTAACATTATTCGAATATGCACCCTGCATTGTGAGTCTCCTTTACAGAACACAAACGCCTCATTTTGCGACTGCATCATTGCATAGGCCTGTGTGTGAACAAATATGTTATTCATGCATTCGTTGTTGGGCTTTGGTTTTTGTTAACAGGCACTCATTCTTGTCTCTACTGCTTATGATCACATGCGATTAAGTAAGACACTTTTACATTCAATCTCACCCAGGTGATGTCAACGAGTGTTGATATATTTGATATCAGAAGACATGAGGGTGAGATTCTATTTATCATCCAAAATAATTTTTCATTACATTTGATTGACAAATGAACATTACTGAACACCCTGCTGCCCTAAGACTCCAAGTGCGGTGATGTCATAGTGACGTCGTAGTGTTTATGACGTCATAGCATTGTGATGTCATTACTTGATGATGTAAAACAACTGTGATGTCATATACTTGACGTCAGAGGGGCATTGTTCAAAATCTACTGCCAAAAAGATATCTCCTAGGAGTTATCGCTTGATCTTTCACAAGCGATATCTCCTGTGGAACAGAGTTTTGGATGATAAACATTTGTTTGTGTAATCTTTTGTCTCATGTCTCTTTCATGTTGTTGAATTCATTAGTTATCTCAGTCTAAGAATATGTTTCTATCTCTGGTACTGTTAAAAGAATACATATATCCCACTGTAGCAATGAATAGTAACATTAGCTTTAATCAGAAGATTGAGGCATGGTTACCAAATCGAACAACCTCAAAAAGCATATCCAGACACGTCATCCGGTATTCGCCTGAAGGTTGTTAAAGTGGTCGTATTAGGAGAATGAGGCTACATCGAATTGAAGAATTCAGATTCATGTCGATATAAAGTTATGGCGGTTATGACATACAACCTCCCGAGGGCTTAAGAGCAAAGGTTTCAAAGTATAATGTTGTCTGATTACTGCATTATATACCCTTTTATCACAGAACGTCTATTTCGTATCGGATGAAATAACTTGGGCAGAAATTCTAAGTGCTTTATCCGTCATGGGAAAAAAAATCGTTGAAAACATCAGATTATTGTTACCCGTGCATTAATAAAAATTATAATCTTAAAATGTCATTGTTTTTACAAGACGAATCTATATATCTGCATGTATTGCCCAGGCGAGTTAGATTCATTCAATACAAATTTAGACGGATTTTGTAAAAGCTGTGTGCTACACTTTCGAGTGTTGAAGTTCTTTTCCATCTTGAGCCCAAAATATTTAGCAAACGGAAAACCTCTTGACTGGCATAAAACGTAAAACTCAACCTATACCAAGGTGTTCATGTTTTCGTAAGGAAAGTAGATAGATATTCATTGATGATTTAAGTTTTTGTAGGTACAAAGGCTATTTATGGTTAACGCTTAAAGGATCTACTCATTAAGTTGTCCTCTGAACACAATAGGATTTTACACAGGGTAAAATTACGGAAATATAAATTAATATTTCAATAATCGTTAACATGTATCTCTAGATAATTCATGTCACGACTAACTTTTTGAAAAAAATGACATTCTGGACTGTAGTAAAGTAGAAAAAAGATGATAGACACACATTATGAAGAATTTTTATCAGTCTTGTTACACGACAGAAAATCATAACATCTCCATTCATAACCCATCAATCATTGTTCAGACGCATTCATCATCAAACATTCATAAAGTTTTCAATATCATATATATTTTATACCGATATAGATTTAATGGCAACGCTGATGATAAAACATGCTATGAAAGAAGTGACCTTCCTGACATCCCCTAACTGCATTTGATGTTATCATCTCCACGTAAATCTTTTCTCCTAAGATGTAGACCAATAAAGAAAACTGCCTCCACTTCGATGTTAGCACAGGATGATTATTTGGTATAAAAATGTATTGATTCAGAAAACATTTACAAAGTTATGTCTTAAAGAACCACTCCGTAAATATGTTGGAGTCATATATGCCAAACTTAATCAATGGTGTCATTTGATCGCAAGGTATCGACTGTTACCAAAAGACGCATTTTAAAGCTTGTTGCTTCTTTACAGTGACAATATGGAGGTAGAACGTGGCATTTATGATCGAAAACCGGACAGTGGCGCGCGTCAAATAGTCAAACGTAATTTTGGAGACTTATCTAAAAGAGCCAGGAGGGCAGTTAGGAGTTGATAGTGTTTGTTAGGTTGTTTAACTAGTATCCCTGTATATTGGACGTGATATCTACACCTCTGTGCATTTATAAGGCTTTTTTAAAATTTTAATGGAAAACAAAAATTTGTCATACATATATGTCTTTTGGACATGAAAAATTGACATGTTTTGATTTTATATCACCACATAAGGCATTTAGGTTCGTATCAAAGGTAAACAATATGTTATGAAAATCACGGAGCGGCTCTTTTTTGTTTGCGCTTTCGTTCTTCCAACTTAAGCGAGGGGAGATTGATAAGTAGTGATCCTAGATTGGAAAGCATGGACCACCATAAGTGTTTCCCCTAGGTTGGAAAAAAGGCAGGGCATATTGATTTTAAAAAGGGCACAACTCCTTTCAAAAGGGCACTTAAATACAAATTTATTTGAAGGTAAATGAAAAAGTTTTCCTTACACTTGTGTCATTATAGTAGTCTAAAATATATTTGATAACTTCTGAATCTTATGAATAAATTCAGAAAAAAACATTACGTTTAAATTAACCAATTTCTCATGAGCTACGGATTTCAAACATGTGCGCATACTTTTCACTCATTACACCAAATGAGATCATTCGGCTGTGTCCACCAATAATCTCCCTATTGTTCCTGTATCTAGCTAAACATGTGGTAAGCAGCTGTGTCCCAGTGAAACAAAGGATGGATCATTAGTTTAATCATTCTCTTCTTTCTCTTGCTTGTAGTTCCTAATATCATAGCAAGTATCTTATGTAACATAAAATTGCGAGATTGTAAATAATTTCATTGTACACGTTATTTTGCAATTAATGGGGCACAAAGATTTGGGCTAGCAACAAAAAGGGCAGGGCGGGACAGAAAAAGGACAGGGCGCATACTCAAAAGGGCAGGGCGTTGCGCCCTGCTAAATATGACTAGGGGAAAAACTAACCATGGAACAACGCGTGCAACATGTTCTGCAACTTATAATTCATTCGCTTCATGTAGTGACCGGCCATTTCAATCAAGTTGGGTCCGTTTCAATCAGAAAATGGATATATTGAGTCGCGAGCTGTCGTTAACTATGTGCATATATAGATCCAAAACCGAAAGCTAAAGCAATACAATCCAGAAAACTAAACACCACAAAAAATGCACATTAATGCATTGTTATTTCACAATGGAAACTGTCAAAATTAAAACTTCTACATGGATGAAGACCACAATTAATTTTGTAACAATTCAGTTATTCTTTATTAGTCATTCGATTAAAAATTATCTGAATAAATTGACATATAACGTAAACACTATACAAATAGACGAAAAGGTTTTGTGCTTTTACATGTATCCTCATAAAAACCATTTTAAAGGATGATATCATAATTCTTAAATGTTTTATTACAGTTCCAAACAACAAAATTCCCCAGGGTAAGTAAGTCCGTATCGGAAAGCATTTTCTAAAACATATTTTATATATATTTAATTGTGTAATCAATTTGCCTTATATACTAAGATGTTTATGTTAAGAGAGAAACATCTGACAGATAAAGGCTCATCCGGTAGAAGACAAAACGAGTCACCATTAAAGCAATCATTCAGCTATATCAGCGTAATTGAATCCGCTGATCCATTCCTTCCATATACCCTGATCTCTTTCGAACCAAATCCCTCATACGGCTGGCGCGGCTTGATGTTCGTGGCTGTGCTCACCTGTTATTATTTAAACCAATGAAATGTCGTTATCAAAGGAGCTTGAAGCTACTTGAAATTAACGGGATTTTCCATCCGGACTGTGCCGCTGTTGCTGGATGCGAGTCGTCTCATTGTCTGGTTAGATAGCTAGCGATACGAGGCTTTTGACCTACAGGATATCAGGGTCAATGTAGCAGGATGTAAAGAAATATGATTGAGGTATTTTTTGCACATTTCTGTGGAAGTAGTGCCTCTTTAGGTAATTTTTATTAAAATGTTAAAGACATCTGCAAAATGTTTGTCATAAATAAAATTTACTTCTTTTTAAAATTATACTTGTCATTCCTTGTTCTCATTATGCTAGATTATATAGATTAGATTATGCTCATCATTATATTATGTTTTATTCACTTTGACCCATACTACATACTTTTTAACAATTAGGCATTATTTTCCATTTCAGTAAAATGTTTGTTTATCTTATACTGACATTATGCTTCATCCCATTATTATTTTTCTTATTATGACATTATCCTTATTCTCATATTTATATCATTACGCTATATTTTTCATACTGAACTAATCTTCGATCTCATTAACATATATCCAATATTTTGATTATAATCTCATAACAACAATATGTCATTCTCAAAATCAATTTATTTTCAGATATGATTATTTACAAGACAACCACCTATGGAACATAGCGATGTTTAGTATCGTATGGAAACTATATTTATTAAACAGTCAGTAAGATCTGAAGGATGGATCTATTGTAACAGCAGATGGATAAACATGTGTTAACTCTAATCATTAAGTGCGTTGTAAGTGTGCGGATATGGAAAAATGCTTACTTTGAAATTTTGGTATGGTTCAATGTCTATGTAGGAAGTTCCTAAAACATTTGTGGTATATATTCCTTGTATATACGAGTGGACTGATCATTGTTATATGATATATGATGGTTAATAGGAATATTTCATCCATTTCATGTCTAGAAATGCTTTCTTATTATGATGAAAGGTGCCCAGCATTTGATTGAAAGTAGATTTGTGCATTTTTCTTCCTACTTTGATATTTTGGTGTCTCGCTTTCGCTCGAGATTAACCAATATACATGTAAGTACAGAGCGTGATATTGTCATATAGATGGCGTCATCATCACATAACTACGGTCCAAAGGACGGTCTTTGTGGTAAGAAGCTATATGGACGCGAGAGCTCATCGATCAACGATTGACAGGCCTCAGATAAGTAAGGGTAGCGTTTCCTGGACTTGACCAACCACTATATTAATGAGTGAACATAGCAAGTCTCATTCGAAAGGGTCACTCAACATAGAAGGAAACCAGAATATAGGTGATTGTTCTTTATTTGAAAAATACGTATGGACGACTTTTACATGCCAAATATTATATACTGCATATTTTTTTCACAGTAGAGAAAACATGATTTTAAGTATATCCTTATACATTGTACGCTTTTTTGACAAATATAAATCCTTTACATAAATTGAAATAACACAACTTCAAACCTAAATACAGAAATGTAGCTGGTCAGTGTAGGTGATGAAGTTGTTGAAATTATTGATTCACTCACTACTCTAATATTGGGTTTCACTTGTCACCCATCTATGATCAGCTTCCTGTAGATATCGGTGTCGATATAAACTTTTAACAGGAAATCACCCCAAATTACATCAGAATTCAGCTCCCTAGGGCTCTTTGACTTATTAATAACGATGACTACCTCCGCAAAGCATACGTATATTTGTGCCACTATCATTAAATGTTCTTAAATCGCTATTTTTTGTAGATCCCGTTAGATCGCTCTTTTGATATCTAACACATTCAATTATTGGTTTTCATTGAAATTGAGATTCGCCCCACTTGCCCTGTTACTATTCAAATTTGACTTCATTCAGCGGCTGCTCTCCCGTGCATTGAACAAAGAATTGAGTACGTAAATAATCTGAACATTATTGAAATAACTCAATTCGGTATTTTCGTCTCTATGATGACCGATATTTGTTGCGTATATATTGGGAACATGAATGCGAAACTCAAAAATAACTTGAGTACAATAATAAAATATTGTATCAAGTATTGTAATAGCTCGTTTTTAAACACGTTCTCATTCTGAACATCTATTATGTAATGACCCTCAGTAAGCAATTTAGCCTTGGCAGCACTTTTATCTATACTACAATTTAGCTTTGTTGCACTCCCAAACTTTAGCTCTCACGGGACATCAGAAAAATATTTGTAGCCTGAGTGACAAGACACATATTTGACTTATCAAAGAAAAGCAGATCTCCACAGGCTAAGTCTGTATGTATGAGGGTAAGGAGCTACACAAATTACGATCCTGATTAATGCAGACCACGAATACCAACGATAATCGGAAATGATATATATGTGTAAACTAAACAACAATATACTCACTGGCATTACACTCTGCCTATGTATCTTAATCCTGGTACGTTCTAACCAATGGATTGCTATCATAGATGTTTTGCCAAAAGTTTCTAAAGTGTCCAGTATGGTTGAATGCACCGTTAATATGCGGTGAACTTGTGATATATGACGGTCTTTGTCTGTTTTTAAATTTACAGATATGTTTTAAGTTTTGGGGGCGGGATAACGCAGTGGTCAGCGCGTTCGGCTTCGGGTCAAGAGGTCCGTGGTTCGTATCCCGCCAGGGGCTCGGCAACTTTGTCTGCAGTAGAGCACTGTTCTACACGCAATCAGGTTTGGGTGCAATGTTACACTGAGTTTCAGCGCAGTACCACCCATGGTTCGCTAGTTCCAGTCGATGCTCGCAGGTTTCACCGCAATGCATAGCCACAATGGTGTTGCGGGCTTTCTCCCTGCAATAATACTATAAGTGAAATAATCTTGAAAGCGGCGTTAAACCTCAACTCACTCACTTAAGTTAACTTAAAACGAATTATGTTTCAATTCAAATAATTACAAATATATATGAAATTTATCAAACTCCAGTTTAAACAAATACATTTTAAAGACTTTAACAATGACTTATGTTGTATTTTGAAGACCCTTGAAGGAGAAAATAACAAATTAAAGTTGCATGAATTGGTCTAGTATATATTGATGTTTACCTTGATAACTTTACGACCACAGAGTATTCTTTTAATTTGTTACCCACAAGCTGTAATCTTCAAAAGAAAAAAATCTACTTTCATCTATGTCTATCTCCGTCTCTTGTTGTATCGATACTGTCAACACTAAGTAGTGTGTCTACAAACTATTCTTTGGTCGTAAAAACAACAATATCAAAATCGAACCAGTTAAGAATGATGGTATAAATATGGTTTTTGCTTTCCTAACAAGAAACTGTTTGATTCGCGTGGCGAAGCCCAAGGCTGATTGACATTTAAGATAAATGTGTACTTCAACAGAAAATTCCCTTGCTTAACTTTTAACTTCCAAAACTTTATGTGAAGCCACATAGTTAACTTAATATCAACAACGTCATGATTACAAAATATGTATATCTACTTTAACACTTTCAAGAATAGAGCAAATTGATAATTCAGTGCGTCTGACACTTCTAAAGTTATTGATTGATGCTGAAATATGCTCAAATTCACAAAAATGAAGTGTTAACTACACACAAAGTAACTCAAAATTGTTCCCTCTCGTTATTTCTATTGTCATATAGGACGATGTTTGTTAATAACCAAGTAATTTTCAACCATGTGTTCAATGGATAAGAATATGAAGCATTCCCTCAAGAACAAAAGAGGAAGTTGGAGGACATGAACAATCTCTTCATGAAAATAAATGGTTCAGTTCTTCAGGACAGACAAAGGAATATAAAACAAGCCATCCATGTCAGTTGTCTTTACTGATTATCGCCAAGAGGTTAATGAATGACTATGATAGTGACATCACTCTAGTTTTATATTCTTTAATATAATCAAGCTTTCTTCAAACATGTGTTCAATGGAAAAGGAATATGAAGCATTCCCGCAACAACAAAATCTAAAGATCATCAACAATTTTAAGGTGATTGAATATGATTGATACATCACTCTACGTTCATATTGTATAAAGAAAAGTATAGAATTGGAAATGGATGTGTTTTTTTTATGAAACTGATGACGTTATCACCAAAAAAGATTGCATTTAGATTGAGTTTTCATTTTACTGTTTCTGCAGTTAGCCCTATAATTATCATCCAATATCGATGGTTTTAAAATACGTTGAGTATTTTGATCATATGTAATCGGGTTTTGATGCATTTGTTAAATCTTAGTCGACTTGCGTTCCAAAATGAATGAATGACAATACTTTCTTTTATGAAAAAAGGGGAAACCATATATACTGAATTGTGTTTTTTTATTTTTAAAACTAAGTTTTGTAATAGTTTCTTCAGTGATTAAATGTTAGGCACGCTTCATCACTGTTAGTGACTAGTTTTTTTATTTGTGATTTTATTGTATACAAACCTTGACTTGCTTTAAGATTGTTGCCATCAATGCTAATCATGTTTGCATCCGTTTTATCATGCAGTATTAGAATAAATGTAGCAATAATCTCTTTAGGTTGACATACTAGAGGCCAAATGTCATAGATATTCATATCTTTATATTCAGGAATCAGTCGAATTCCATTTTAATGTTGGAGTCTCATATTGAAAAAAAAAATGGTTTTTTAAACATGTTTTAACTTTTTCTTATGTGCTAATCCTTTGATTCTTCTGAAAATTAATATATATTTACTAAGTTATTTATATAAACTTCTTAGGACATCATTGCACTAGCTTCAAAACAAAATTGTGAGGGTTTTTTTCAAAAAGAGAAACATTTCCTTTTATGTCGATCTCGATAGACATTAAATAATATCCGTACATCCATAAGATCCAATGTGTAAATTTAATTCCAGCATGTGTCAATTAGAATAAACCAGTCAGCCATACTTGATTTATTCTCTGTCATCTGTTAAATTTGGTAAAAGTGGCATGTATTCGTACTGCATGTACTTGCCAAGTTTACTTTCAGTGAATCTAAAACTTCATTTTGTTTCATCATCAGATATTTTTTAATTTCATGGAAATTTATCATCGTAGGTTAATGTTCCCTTTTTATGTTGCTATAATAATAAGGTTAGTTGTTGGAAAATGTTAGGAAGGAATATAATTGCTTTACTACTTTTTCAAGTTTCATGGTGTATCAATTTGATAGTTTAATACTTTTATCTTCCATTCTATATAACAGTAAGTTCATCAAATTTCTACTGTATAAACATCAATAACCATAACACTATCACATAAAGAAAACAATGAATATTTGAATTGGGATTCGATTATTTTTTAATAAATTTATTTCTTGTCATTTTTATCTGCCTCTGCATCTTCATCTGAATTGATACTGTCACACTTTGAAGTGTGTCTGGATGGAAGTGATCGTAAATACAACAAAGCTCGGCATTCGGGTGTACTTGAATCAAATGATGAGTTTGACATTTACTGACAGTATAATTCCTTGATTTGAACTCTAAAAAGCTTAATCCGTGGCCAATGACTTAAAATGACTTTAGTAATGTTAGAACAAATACAATCACTGATCAACATTAAATTGATTTTGAACAGTAAAGAAAGAAAATTGATTCCATGAAGATATACAAAATTCTATTAATAATTGAAAAAAATGAAAAAATAATGTTAACGAAAGTGAAGGGCTAATTAACAAGAAATCTCACAATTGTTTCATATCATAGCTCAGAATATTTTAAACTACCTTTCATCAATTTACTCCTCGCAGTCCAGTCATGACTACAAACGTTCCATGACAATTTCAACAAATAAGCATAACATGTCTAAACAGAATATGAGAGTTGACCGACGTTCCACATTAGTTATTTGACACGTGATATTCTCACAATTGTAGAAAATTATTAACCTTATCATTCGAATATCATTGGAAAGTTTAACTGACGCAGTATCGCTGTGCAATGCTTTACAATAAAAGGGAACTAAAGAATTATTTTCGTCGTATCATTCAAATTTTATTGGAATGTATAAAAGACACAGTATCGCTGTGCAATGTTTAACAATGCAATGGTAAGGGAACTAAAGAATGATGTTCATCTTATTATTCAAATATTATTGGAAGGTATAAAAAACACAGTATCGCTGTGCAATGTTTAACAATGCAATGGTAAGGGAACTAAAGAATGATGTTCATCTTATTATTCAAATATCATTGGAAGGTATAAAAAACACAGTATCGCTGTGCAATGTTTAACAATGCAATGGTAAGGGAACTAAAGAATGATGTTCATCTTATTATTCAAATATTATTGGAAGGTATAAAAAACACAGTATCGCTGTGCAATGTTTAACAATGCAAAGGTAAGGGAACTAAAGAATGATGTTCATCTTATTATTCAAATTTTATTGGAAGGTATAAAGGACACAGTATCGCTGTGCAATGTTTCACAATGCAATGGTAAGGGAACTAAAGAATGATGTTCATCTTATTATTCAAATATTATTGGAAGGTATAAAAAACACAGTATCGCTGTGCAATGTTTAACAATGCAATGGTAAGGGAACTAAAGAATGATGTTCATCTTATTATTCAAATATCATTGGAAGGTATAAAAAACACAGTATCGCTGTGCAATGTTTAACAATGCAATGGTAAGGGAACTAAAGAATGATGTTCATCTTATTATTCAAATATTATTGGAAGGTATAAAAAACACAGTATCGCTGTGCAATGTTTAACAATGCAAAGGTAAGGGAACTAAAGAATGATGTTCATCTTATTATTCAAATTTTATTGGAAGGTATAAAGGACACAGTATCGCTGTGCAATGTTTCACAATGCAATGGTAAGGGAACTAAAGAATGATGTTCATCTTATTATTCAAATATTATTGGAAGGTATAAAGGACACAATATCACTGTACATTGCTTCGAAATATAAGGGAACTAATGAACAATTTTCACCTTATAATTCAAATATTAGTCGAAAAAATGCCAGACTCTGTATCGCTGTGCAATGCTTTCAGATTAAGCGAATTTTGTTTTCAGCTTTCCAAATTTTAAGTAACGAGTTCTGAAAAAAATTGGTTTATCTACAAAGACATCATTTCATGGAGGAAGAATTCCATAGCAAGTAAGTACCAATCAGAAACAAATAAGCAGCACTCGTTCCAGAATAGGAAAGACATTTGGTGACATAAATAATTTGTATTGTTTTGATCATGATAAAAGCTTCAGTCCATCAGCACAGACAAGCCAATCTTTCTAACAGTAATGAAGAAAGCCATCATCGTCAATTTGTCTGTACAGATTATCACCAAGAGGTTTATGTCTTTGACATATAACTTAAAATATCAATTGATATCATTAATCAGCAAAGCACTATGGAATTGGTGTCAATTAATTGTATTTTTATTGATAGCTCGGTCGCAAAAATCGGGAATCATTAATAGTACAATCTGCCTGCTCATTTATTTCCTTCTAGTATCCGTGGCCTTGAAGTGACATTTTTATTTATTTTTTTCAACCATTGTCCGGTTTTTAACAACAGAATGATTGTAATGATACAACCACTTCCCATATGATAGTGATTTTCAGTAACAGTCCATTATTGGTAAAATGATAATGTTTGCAATGCATGATTGAAAATAAATATTCCATTTCATTTTTTAATTAATGCAGAAAAGAAACGAAATAATGGGATAAGAACTTACTTGTTCATGAACGATGATTTACCCATATATTGCAATTTATATTAATCAATCAAACTTCTGAAATGCAATTTGAAAATAAAATATTTTATTATACCATGACTTTAAACGTTTTCGATTTATTCCCGTGATAGTATAGAATGGCAGTGAATTATTGCATAATTTCCAGTTGATGACCCTTTCAAAATTACTGGATCAGCCACTTTATTGACATTGTTTAACTCACACGTAATTGACAGCAACAACCATATTTTAAGACCAAGCTCCTTTCTACTTGTGAAATGAAAAACACAAGTTTCTTACTTACAAACATACTTTTGTCAGTTCTCCGAGGACAAGTGGATATGTAACCCAAGATTAATCGAAGCGATACGTGTTCAAATCTTGACTCACATACTTTCAGAAATTCGTTGACTAAAACGGCGTTCTACATGTACAGTTGATATGTAACCGAAGAGTTAATCAAAGGGATATATGTTCAAATACTGACTCACATACTTTCAGAAATTCGTTGACGTAAAACGGCGTTCTACAGTGGATATGTAACCAAAGAGATAATGAAAGGGATACATGTTCAAATCCTGACTCACATACTTTCAGAAATTCGTTGACATATTAGAGACGTTTTAGATGTCAATTGTAAGTAAACGAGTACATTCTGTAATTTCATAGAAAAATAAAAGATTGTCAACAAATGAGCAGAACAGTTAAAGAGTATTGAATTTCTTGAAAATAATCGCTGTTAATGCAATCAACACGACATCTTCATGTATTTATTGATAAGAAGGCGTGGTTCAAATACTCACCTCATGAAGTCTTCATGTACAGCTTCTCTCAGCCATACTTTATTAAATGTTTCGTTCGGAACTCAAACCCATTGCTAAAGCATATTCTATATCTTTACGAAAATCATTGAACAATTTTTTTTAACATGAATTAACAATTTCAAAATTGTAAAAATAATTTACCAAAGTACACTTCGAATGTGTAATATCACAACATTTCAATCTATAATTTAAATTGAATTAGAGGAACAAACGTAAATTAAATGTCTTTGTTTGACATTAATATCTATTAATATATTCTTTCTCCCGAAGTTACATATAAGAGGCTTCTATAACTAAGATGTACTGTACTTTTCGTACTGGATCAACAAAACATTTCATGTATGTTTTTTAGAAGAAATTTTTCTGTATAATTGATTAAACATGACATGTACAAATCTTCCTGCATACAAAAATAGCAAATATTGATCTTATTACAGTTGATGTCGGTTAGAATAAACCAGAAATTAACATTTGTTTTATCTTCTATGTTTTTTCTTCGTTTTATAATTTTTTTTTTGTGTATATATATATGTAAGGCAAAAACTTGTCTCTTTTGAAAATGCTATAATTTCAGGTTTGATGTTTTTAATTTGAAAAAGTTTATTCGCATAAATACTTTTTCAGGTTTCGATTTTCTTTTACTATTTTCTTTTTATAACATTGAAGCTCTTATAAGAATGTTAAATGTTATAAAATTGCTCAAAACAAACTTCCCTCAAACTTGCTCCAAAAAAGCTTATTGAATGTACGATCTTGTTGCCTCTTTTGCTGCAGTTCGAATGAATATACACAGATTGAGCTACAAAAAAGCAAGTACTTTAATCAAGAGTTCTGTTACTAAGGCGAAGAGAAATTAAAATTTAATTTTCTAAATAAAGCCCTGTTAACCTAAATTGGGGTTTGTGATATTGAAATACCGATCAAAAAAACCCACTTAACTGGGGAAATATTGTTTGTAAATTTACATACCCAGACATTTATTAAACGTAAAAGATTACATGGAGCTAGTGATTAGATTTAAAACACCAATGCAGAATCTAGCTCTTGGTTTGGGATAAAATTCAAATCAAAAGAATTCTTTACCCTTCCTGCTACATCAGAGTAAATGAATCCTCTCAGCTCCTTCCTAATACCCTGATCTCTTTCGGGCCAAATCCCTCGCATCGCTTTCTAACCAGCCAATGAGACGACTCGCATCCAGCAACAGAGGCACAAGCCGGATTGAAAAACCCGTTGAGTTAAAGCTAGTAGCTTCAAACTCCTTGGATAACGACTTTTCATTGGTTGCAAAATAATAGGTGAGCAATGCCGCGAACATCAGGCCGCCAGCCATACGAGGGACTTGGCCCGAAAGAGATCAGGGTATTTGGAAGGAGCTCAGCGTAATAAAAAAATCGCTGATGTAGTAGGATGTTCTTTCCCTAAACATTTATGAGAGGCTACAAGTGATCACCAATCATATACCACTAATTTGAGAAAAAAAGGTACGTGCGAATCAAAAAAGGAAGTAATTGTATTAAGAGCTCTGATCCGACTAGAAACATCTAACGTGAGGATTCTGAGAAAATTCTTTCAATGGGAGCAGCATTTTCCAAACTTTATGAAATATCTTTTAATTAACTAGATCAATTACAAACATGCGATGACTGGAGTGTTGGGATGCTATATAAGTCAGAAAATAATTTTTTAACCTAATTTTGAATTAGTTTAACCATTTTTTAGGAACTTTTTGATTTTCTAAAGGCAATTGTCTTTTGAATACGTTATTGAGTTTTAAACTTTCTATCAACTGCATTTAAGCCTTCTTGCTCTTTCCATTTATTTCATTTGCAATAATGTTTAAGCTTAAGCCATTGCGTTAAGTTTCACGACGCAAATAAAACCTTGCGTACGCATTGCTCAACAACTACCCGTTCTCCTACCCTCGAGATGATTAAGATTTTTATCATTTAAAATATTTTTACTTCGGTTAAATCATGAAAAAGTAAATTGTTAACACACACATGCTGTATTATCATAATAATGTTCGTAACATAGCAAATAAATATTTAACAAAATGAACATTTGCATTTAAAAGTTTTCAAAAATAAAAGTTGTTTTTAAAGAGTTTAACTCTTGTCTTTAAAAATCACAATTCGGGATCCTAAAATAGCAATACCATTCTCTACACATCACCGTCAAAGCTGTTATGAAACCGAGATGTTTTTTACCATTACAAAATAAGCCTTTAATCTTTGATTTCATTCCAACATTTGCGGCTTTCAAAGAAGACTAAATCTGATATAGGCTGAATGGTATCAACAACTGCCACTGTAGATTAAAACTGCCAAATTTAACTTGCCCCGATTGATGATAGAGTTTTGATTCTGGCTAAAACGGTATCACCATCAAACAGGAATCTTTTGAAGTCGAATTAAGTTATTTAAATTGTCCAGACCCGTGAGAATGTGAAAAGATTATCGGAAATAATGTTTTATAGAAATCGACAGTTAGGTTTTACGTTGTTTTGGATCAACGCCTTTTGGGAATAACTTGATTTAGATAGTTCTGTTTTCATACGTTTTTTTAAGTACAGCAAAAAATATAACTTTCTAGATTATTTTTCTTTCACAAAAGTTTCTCACGATGGAATGAAATTTGAATATTATGAACTATTCAGAGTTAGAATGTTTAAATGATTAAAAAAGGTTATCAGGAAAAGTTTACAATTAACGAAAACACACCATGGCTTATCGTTACTGAATTCCTCAATGCTGCTTAAGTGTTTGTTGAATAAGTTGAACATTAGTAAAACTATAAAAGATTTATAATATTAAATTAAAGTATATTGATAGAAAAGGAGATTGTTTAAAACATTTATAACACAAATATCAAATAAGTATTCTGTTCAATGAGTCACATGCAAGTAAGTTCAGCTTTTTAAAAGACAACAGACCATCTATTAAGCCCCCCTTGACATGAGCTAAAACAGTTCATCTTAAAGGGGCAAATACATGTTTTTGGAAAAAATTTCTTTTTACAAATTTAACCAATTAATGGTTATGCCTAATGCATTATATTCAGAGGTTCAAAGAGCCAATCCGCGAGTTGTGAGAGTCATATTTGCCAAACTTAAACAATGGTGTCATTTGATCGCGAAGTATCGACTGTTACCAAAAAGACACATTTTAAAGCTTATTGGTTTTTTACAGTAACAATATGAAGGTAGAACGTCGCAATTAGGATCGAAAACCGGAGAGTGGCGCGCGTCAAATAGTCAAACGTAATTTTGGAGACTTATCTAAAACAGCGAGGAGTGCAGTTAGGAGTTGATAGTGTTTGTTAGGTTATATAACTAGTATCCATGTATAAAAAAGCGTTTATTTAAAGATTCGATTCGTGATTTTATTACTTTTTATTTTGCGTTAACGCGATCAAAATACCCAATTAACATTACTGACATTAACTGAAATCATCTCGCATTCATCTATTAAGGCAAAATATAGCACAATAGATCGTTTCAAATGAAATTCAAATAGCTTTCTTAAACACGGACAGAAGCGGAATAAACAGCCCAATTAATATGATATGATTAATATTTATAAAACACTATCCCCTCCGATCGTTTTTGTCCGCTTTAGAGGGACAAAATTGTTGAGTGAAGTACGCACGCTTACAGTGATCCATTTTCAGTATTCGATTAAAACTGCTTGTTCATGTTACTTTCCTTAAAGAGCCACTCCGGGATTTTCATAACATATTATTTATCTTTGATACGAACCTAAATGTCATATGTGGTAATATAAAATCAAAACATCTTAAATTTTCATGTCCAGAAGACATATATATGAAAAATATTGGTTTTCCATGAAAATCTAAAAACAGCCTTATAAATGCACAGAGGTATAGATATCACGTCCAATATACAGTGATACTAGTTATATAACCTAACAAACGTTATCAACTCATAACTCCTAACTGCACTCCTGGCTGATTTAGATAATTCTCCAAAATTACGTTTGACTATTTGACGCGCGCCACTCTCCGGTTTTCGATCCTAATTGCGACGTTCTACCTTCATATTGTCACTGTAAAAAACCAACAAGCTTTAAAATGTTTTTTTTTTGGTAACAGTCGATACTTCGCGATCAAATGACACCATTGATTATGTTTGGCATATATGACTCCAACAACTCACGGATTGGCTCTTTAAGTGATTTTGCTCTTTTCTTGTCAGTACCTTCAATCAGTCAGTCCTTCTGGACAAAATAAATTCATGTACATGTGATTCCAACAGTTCACAGAATGTCTCCGTTAAACATTTTAGTAAGGAACTTATTTTTATTAGTACGAATATGATATGACTAATGCATAAAGGGATTTGTACTTGTGTCCACATTAAATAGAGATATACTGTCCTTTTCACTAACCAAAACTCCAACATTACCACGCCAGCAGCTAACCAGCAGCTAACCAGCAGCTAACCAGCTGGCCTATTTCAGCGTTGACAAAATCAGGTCCATAAGCTGTAGTAGCAGAAGCTGTTGATACTTTCTATACTTCTCTGATAGATGTAAATCGGCACAGCTAGCAAAGCTGAATGTATTAGAGATACATACTCTTTAGATAGTGAAAACTCCGTATAGTACAATTTCTAGTACTCTTTCAGGTTGAGTCCTATGCAGGATTCCAACCAACACCCTCAGAGTCAGGGGATATATTATGTTTTCATAAATATTGCTACACATAATCTGAAAGGGTGCGGTATTATCGGTATATTGCAATACAGAAACACCACGATACGTACCGGTACAGTCATCTTAAAAAATCCAATATATCGTAGGTATTATAATGAACACTTTCCGTGTAAAATTGCAAAAAAAAAACGTTACAAAAACACCATTTGATTTTACAGAAAGTTTTTAAAAAATTGTGAACTTGCAAAGTTGAAAAAGCACTTTTGAGCCCATAGTTAAACATGTTTAATATTTTACCACGATCATGCCGATTTTTTTAGTGATCGTTTCAGAATGTGGTAGGGCGTAGTAGAGCGTTATCATCGGGACAGAGTGCATTAGAGCGTATCAGAGCGCAATGGGGCGTATCGAGATGATCGTAACACATCGTGTAAGACGTTACTTCAAATGTCCCCACGATTCTAACAACATGTATTGCGCTCTATTCGATTGTTTTACGATCTCCTGCGTTGCGTCACGTTGTCTACATTATAGGCATGTTTGCGGACGTTTTAGAAAGCTGTACTACGAATACTGTTCACACTCTACCACGCTGTACCTCGCTCTGTTACGCTCTGTCACGATCTATAACGCTCTCAAGTTTTGCACTACGTTCTGTTGCGTTGGGATTTTCCCTATAAATTGTCTCACGCTGCCAGGCGACAACCATTGTGATCTAACTGTCAGTAGCATAACAAGTATCGTCATTCAAGACACATCATGGGACCCAAAAAAGCAAAGGGCAAGGGAAAGGGCTCCAAAATTGCCAACGCTTCCCGAATGCATGAGAACGATCCATCTTCTAACCCAGACACCATAGAGAGGAGAGTTACCAATTCAGACAATTCTGTCGCAGTTTAGACAGTTGAGACTGTCAGTCACAATGAACCTCGTCCTGCCAAAAAGAAGAGAGTCAACACAGACTTCACTGACACTCAGAAAGAGGATATAATTGAGTAGCTACGAAACAATCCAAGCATTTACACTAAACAGATGTCAGACTATAAGAACACAGAGAAGAAAGACCAACTATGGGCTGGGCTAGCAAGACAAATGGATACGACTGTCGAAGAACTCGAGGCATTTTACAAAAGCATCCGCACCAAGCTTGTCCGCCTTTAAAAGCAAGTCAAGTCTGGGATGTCTCCTGACGACATGACGCCCACTGAGCATTTCTACTGGGAGAAACTGCAGTTTCTTGTACCTCATATACCAGATGTGAGGTCACGAAATATTGTCAGTCTGAAGGAAACAATTGCACAGGCAGGATCCCCATGCCCATCTCCAGTTCCAACCACAGTTCCAACTCAAGGACTAGCTTCAGGTCCAAACACAGCGATAGGCCAAGATACAGTTCCAGCGCCAGTTACTGAACCAATGCCAACCGTCTCAATTTCTTCAGTTGAACCCGACTCAACAGTTCTTCGATCAATGCTCCAAGACTTCTTGGCCAAAAAAGGAACAACCAGTCATTTTGGAAGTTATGTGGAGTCTAGACTGAGGGCACTAGGATCTTAACACAGACGTGAGGCTGAAATGAAGATCATGCAGGTTCTAAACGAGATTGAGGACAGAGGAGAGCGTCAGAGTGCAACACAGTTTCAACAACACTTCCAGCAACCTCAACAGCAGTATCAACCACCTCAGCAACAGTACCATCGACCCCAGGCTCAGCATCAGTGGCAGCCACAACCTCAGCATTGGCAACCAGTGCAGGGTCAAGTCCCAAGTGTATGGGGTTCCCAAAATGCCCATTAGATGAGTCAGCAATACTCCTCTCTTTAAGAGCACCAACGTCACCCCCGTGGCAACCACATCCTCCCCACGAGATGAGGCCCAACAGCCGGAATGTCTAAATCTGAGCGGTTTCTTGAGAGACCTTCAGACAAGCACTCCATCAAGTAGACGTCCATCTGCAGAAAGCGTGAATGTGACCACTCCCATCATCCCCAGAGAAGATGAAAACGATGAATGAACTTTAATATTCATGGCTCATTATGCCTACATTTTATATATCATGTCAGGTGTTCAATTTGTTTTTGTTGTTTTAATTGAAACGCATACAGGTTATGTGACAGCTATTTATTTTCCAACTAAATGAAAATTTGTGTATAATTTTTAACCACACTCTGATGATTTTGTCATGAGTGCTTTTTTCTCAATGAATGTGAGTCAATCATTTTGTCATACACTGGCTTTTTTTAAGGAAGTTTATGTTCTTAGTATGTAAAAGTCATCAAGTTAAATGACATACCAACAATGTTGTCAAAGGTGCTTTTCTCAATTAATGAAAACCATTCATGATTGTTACACACACAGTTCTTAGCATATGAAAATAATGAAGTCAAATGACATACTCATAATGTTATAATGAAAGTTTTATTTCTCAATAAACAAAAGATTAAGAGAAAAAGGTATATTCTTGTTATTGGTAGAGATGAGCCCTACCATGGGCAAGCAACAGAATATTCATAGATGGAAATCGTTCAAGAGATCATCTGGTTCTGCCAAGGAACAGCCCCTCCACCATTGAAATACTGTTTTAGGTACTCTCTCTGTTGCTTTGCATCTCCCCCTCCTGTATTCCTGGTGAAACACCCTGGTTGTGGCACTTCCTTCCATCTCGCCTCTTCTCTCCAGGTACCATGAACTAGGTTGTGCTCATCATCTTCATGGTCAATGATGTTTGCTGGAATGACTGGATTCCTCTGCCTGAGCAGGTTGTGAAGCACCACCACAGCCTCAATGATGTCTCGAACTGTGTCCGTTCCCTGTTGTAATGTTCCAAGCAGGCACCTGAATCTCATGGCCATGATGCCGAAAGCATTTTCAACTACTCGTCTCCCTCTGGATATTCTGTAATTAAAGATCTGTTCATCTCTGTTTGACCCTCTCCTTGAATAAGGTTTCATTAGATACTTCTTGAGTGGGAACGCATCGTCAGCTAGGATGAAGTATGGGATATCTTTACTTTGGTTTTCCTCTTGTTCATCATTTGGCAAATGTTCTGGTGTTGGGAAGCCAATGCTACCATTCTCTAAGCATTCAAATAGCTCAGAGTCGTTGAAAATCTGTGAATCTGACATGTGACCTATGCCACCCAATTCTATCCAAATGAACTGATAATTTGCATCAACCAGAGCCAGCAATGGGATAGAGAAGTAACCTTTGTAGTTATGGTACAGGCCGCCTGTGTTTACTGGCTTTCTTATTGCTATATGTTTCCCGCCCAGAGCACCGACTGCATGTGGCACATTCCACTTGTCCTCAAACTCTTTGGCCTTTGCTTTCCATGTCGCCCGTGTGACGGGAATGTTGAACACCTCGGCTTTGTAGGCCTGGACAATGGCTCGACATACTTCTGGGATGAGAAGTGAGATGGATGCTTTACTGCACCTGAAGTTTACGACAATGAGGGATATTCATCTCCAGTGGTCAGATGTCTCAGGGTAATGACAAGCTTCAATCCTGGTGAAAGTGGCCTCCGCATTCTGGTGTGTTGTTGCTCTATGGTGTGGGTTATCTTCTCCAGTATCTCATCAAATAGGCCTGCAGGTAGTCGCAGGTAGTTAGTGAATGATGCCGGGTCTTCAGCTCTAAGATCAGTGTTTAGGAGTCGATTATATTGTCCAAATTGTCTCCTTTTGTCTTCAGTCCTCCAAGGCTTCACCCACCACTTTCTACCTTTTTTTTCAGTCACCTGTGCTTCTTTGTGTTCCCGTTCAAGTGCCCAGATATAGGCATGAAGTAAACAGACAAAAACGTCCTCCTCATCAACATCGCATGTCTCCATATTGAACTCGCTGAATGAAGTGACACAATATATACATAACATGTACTTCTTATACCAATAGAAATAATCGTGTTATTCGTGCTCGTAATTGTCACATAAAAGGCAACAAAAGGCAACAGATCGTTGTGAACATATCAAAGCACGAGAATTTCGCATCAGATCTTATGATTGAATCGTAATGATCGTAAATGGTCGCTATAGATCGTCAAGCATTCGTAACACATCTTCTCTGAAGCGCAACACGTCGGATATTAACTCGTACTAATGCGTATTAGGTCGAATTGCAACGTATCAAAACGTAACAGAACGTTCAATAACGAAAAAAGTAAATAAAAAGTGGCACGATCATAAAGATCTACTGCAATAATTGGTTCGTATCAGATCGGTATAATCGTGGCCTTATCGTGGTCTAGTGTAAACGAGGCATAAACCATATCATTCATAATTGAAGAAAAAGGTGTCAGGTTTCAAGTGAAAATTTCATGTGGCCCTTATAGTATGAAAACCTTTCAATCATTAAAGTTTGGTGCAATTGGTTTAAACAGTTTAACCTTACTGCAAAACATGCATAAATTGTTAGATTCAGAGCTCTTTTTCTTGATAAAAAATGATTGTTTTGAAATAAAGTAACATTTTTTTTATCTTTTTCCTGACATCCATTTCTCTAAGATAACTTGATCAATAGCGGAAGCAGATTTTCCTGTTAACAACATAATTGTAGTTGTGAAATTCACGATGTTTCGTATCATATGCTTACTCCTTCATCAGGTGGAAACATTAAAGGATACATACAGGATACATACGAAAGATAGCAAAGAAACAGGAACGAAATCAGAAGACATAAACAACTCCACCCCCCCCCCCTATAAAGCATTAAGGTATCTTGGAGGCAAAGTGGGAAGCAAGTTGCAATTTTTGCCACATCCCCCCCCCCCCCCCCCCCCCCTTGTACAGAGATCTTGCCCCGGACCAACTTTTGAAGTGTTCAGTGTTCTTATGCCTATGCTTAAAACATATTGCATTCAGTCCACCTAGCTATATTAATGGGTACCAAAAAACAAACTTTGTAGTAGCTTTGAAGATATGATTCTTTCTGGGTAACGATGTAGATAGTGCTTAGTGCAGGTACTAGTACCTGGAAAAAACATATTCATATCCTCATTTTTATTACTTATATCATGCACTTACCAATTCTGAAGCAGTCATAAAATATCTTGCATTGCTTCACTTAATCTGACATCCAGGATAAAACATTAAAGGAATCTTTTTCAGCCTAATAGCCTCAGCCCTGGGAATTAGGTGTGTTTCAGGACATTATATCATATCATGAAAACATTTTTTTAAATGAAATAAAAAACATAAAATTATTATCAATAACATATACCTGATGAATTGGCAATATATACTTTAAGACAAAATTTAGTTCAACATTTTTCTTAAATTTGTTTCTTTATAGAGTAATAATAATATTAATGTTGAAACCCTTTTTTTCTTGAGTACATGTACTTTGAAGCACAAACTCAGGCCCCCCTAAGTAATTGAAGGAAATGCATCAACAGTGCCTAATAGAAGGAAAAGCTTCCATAATGGAAGGAAATCAGCTTAATCGCGAAACAAACACGTCAACATCGGTGAAAAATGGTAATAACAGAGATTTTTAGTCCCTAACGGAAGCAACCTCGTCCCACTTTTGAAGGAAATCGGTAGACTTCGGAAGGAACATCGATAATATCTGTGAATTCTCGGTCGACAGCGGAAGCAAACACATCTAAAAATAGTATGGATTGAGCAGTCTCCAGCTTCGGTGAGTGTTGTTTTTATGTTTTACTGTGCGATTTCTAATTGTATTCAGTTGTACATGCTTGCATTGAAAGCGTAATTGAACAAGGAAACGATGGGGTTGTAGAGTTTTGTTATAAAATTGAGTAGTTACGACGTAATTCGCATAGAGTCCAAGTTTGTTTAGGGCCTACATCAGTCAGACGAAGACGTATCACTAATGCTATCACTGAATCGCGCTTGTAATTTCGCTTACCTGCATCAGATTTTTCAGGTTATTTTTTTTATTAATTTTGAATTATTTTTGTGAATTTTGTGTGTAAGTTATGTATCATGTGTAAATCTAACTTTCATTTTGGTACAAGCAATATCAAAAAGTAACATTTCATGTTTTGTTATCGTGCTCCTTCAGTTGTTTTCTTTAACCATGTTTTGTTTGACCATGTAAATATTCCACTTGTTAGGTACCATATTTGATTTGATCTTGAAATGACTTTGCAACCACTTGTTTATTATTTCACGAGTTAGCGGCAGTTCGCCAATTCAAGTATAATACAGTCACTTCGCTACGTCCTAATGATCGAAGTCGGTAATTTAGTTTCTGAGGCCTGCGTTTCATTACCCGGTAATCATTTTTGTATAAGATATCAAATTAATTGAAAGTGTCTGGTATATTTACATTCCAAATACATATAACCTCATACTGTATAATATGTTGTTTTTATACTTATACTGATAGTCAGTGATAGCATTAGCAATACGGCTTCATCTGATTGATGTAAATAAACCCGAACTCTATATGCGAATTACGCTGTAACTACTCAATTTCATAACAAAACTCTACAACCCCATCGTTTCCTTGTTCAATTACGCTTTCAATGCTTTCTATTAGGTTCTGTTTTCCTTCAAATTTGATGCATTTCCTTCAATTACTTAGGGGGGCACAGTTCACTTTTGATGTTAATAACAAAATAACAATTTTATGTTGTTTTCATTGCAGGTGAAAGGGCTCATAGAGTGCAATGCCATTTGTCTTGTCTTATTTCTAATTGATTTGTTCTGAGATTACAAGACTGGACAAATTTTTAATATTTTAATTTCCAAATAATCACATTTGTCTCTGACAATAGAGTTCATCACTAAAACAATGCATCAACTTGATATTATTTTCTCTGCACCAAATTTAAACTGTTCATATTTATCTGTTGCCTCTCTTTCTAGGTCCTTGTAAAACTGTCCACTAAGTAGAGTTATCTCCCTTAGACCACTTGAACAGTCACCAGTCCCACAACAAGAATTTGATTTTGAACAGGTGTCATCACAATCACATCCAGATGATCGATCCTGGTCACCCCCTGATCCTTCAGAATAGATAGGTCCATCAATTGTGTTGGAAGAGTCCACTTCATTTGGAGGTGTATATTGTTTGACCCGCAAAATCAACTGTTTTTCAAATTCAGATATTTTCTTCAGAAGAGATTCAGTTGCCGAAGTGCCGTGAGAACTTTCATTTTTCTGACTAAAGGACAGGTAGGCACTGAAACATAAACAAATTTATTACTTACTTACTTATCTTTTACAATTTATTTCAGCTGCAAGAAATTTATTCAATGATAGACAGTTTGATTTCTTTAAAACTGTTTTCATATTGATGTTCACAATGCATTGTGTGTATTTAGAATTCAAATTTTATTCTTTCCATCCTTTTCTTACTTTGCATGTATCGAAAAGGTTTCAAATGAACTTTATTATCCTATAATTTGAGAATAATACGAGAGTTACAGGGATCCAAAGGTACTTTCTAATAACTTAGGAGAATAATGACTGTCAAAAATATGCATACGAGTAGTTCTTTTACCAGTTTTAATGTTAAGAAAATTACGGTAAGGTTTTTCAGTTCGTCGATTATGCCTAAATTTACAGATTAAGTTGAAGTACAAATTGCAGGCCTACAGCACCATTTTCAAAAGTGACGGGCTGAATTTTCAATGTTTCCGTTCCGACAACATTGTGTTTTAGGAATAAAAAATATTTGGAAGAAGAGAAGGTCAAAGTTTTATCTATCAGAGAAGGGGGAGCAGTTCGATCGTAATAAGGAAATTTAATGATTTTTATGACTGATAGACTTTATATGATATATTAGATATAGGCTTGAGAGGCCACAGAAACAAATGTCTCTAAGTTTTTAAATGTTACATTTGGACATAACATTAGTGTCAGGGGGTGACATACTAAAGTTATTGATTTGATCCAATCGTAAGGTTGATGAATGTAACCACTCAGGATTTGGCCAATCATACAAATATGTAGCCTAAGTACTAAAATAAAACAGTCTCTTTAACCCTTGCCCCTGCCTCTTTATTCAGTAACCCCTGGTTTGTGTCTATAATCTTGACAAAAAGACATCACAAAATATGTCAAAATAACATCACTGAATTTGTAGATGTCCACATATCATACTTTAATTTTCCTCTCAATTGTCCTAATTTCTGAATGATAGTGACAGCCTGACTGTAGCCTTTGTTGAATCCAGTTTGTAGTGTGACTTCTTGTCCTGAATCCAGACCATCCCTGTATCCATCCTGAAAACAGGACAAAAAGTGTTTTCAATACTTCTTACAAATTAAAAAAAATAGTATTGCCCCTATTGCACTAGCTATTACTATTTGTTAATGAAACGATACAATCAAATTATTAGTCAATTGACTTGAGGGCAAGTATTTCTCGGGCGAACTATCTCTGAGTCAACTTCCAAGAAAGTTAATTTCAAAATAAAAATTACTTGATCAATTAGGGCTGTGCAATTTTATTGGTATATCAGTATATGATTTCATTTAAACAATATATTGCCGCGTTAGATTAGAAATACATAGATGTAAATTATATATAAGAGCATTCATTATAAGAAAATGCTCCTAATGTGTTATATGTTGGACTGTAGTTTAAAGTGGCATTGACTTTTTTCTAATTTGTAATTAACCAATTTATCATTCAATTTCTTCTTTCTTTGAGTAATGTTCTATAGTTTGAAAGCTTTCAAAGGAACTTTCTTTTTGATATTATGCACAAAATTGATCGGGAAAACTTGGAATTAGAGTAAATTTACTATATGGCAACATTATTGCAATACAGGAGCCTATTATTGCAATATATCCAAATGCAAAATTGGGTTAAATATCCAGCCTGAGTACCAATCTGCTTAAAAAATTGATAATATAATTGAGTGATTTTATTATGCTAGGTACTGATGTTAGAATGAATTAAAAGCATTGTGTTAGACAATAATGATCCTGTACTGTAAAATTCTTTATTAATCCTTAAAATTATATAAAGCTATGAATGTGATAGGACAAATCATGTGGAGAATGAAACCTTGTCACTTGGACAAAATATTAATCACATGTAGAATAAATACATATTCACAGGTAAGAGATGTTTCTTTTCAATAATAAACACACCATAAACTGACTCTAAGAAATTACATGAAATGTGGGTACGAGTTCACAAATGTAAGAGATTGTTATGAGTACGAAATCACGGTGGGGACGAGTTCGTTATGGGTACGAAAAACCAAAAAGTCGACGAAAATTACCACTGGACTTACTTTTTTCAGATCAGTTTCAACTTTCTTCCACTCCTTTTCACTGATTAATATTTCGTCAGCCTCTTCGTCAAAAATATCATCAAAAGTCTCTCGGGTTGCCATCGTACACAAGTCCCAAATACAAAACAGAAAGTCAATATCAAATGCGTGCGATGGGCGCCGCCATTTTGAAATCACGTGACAAAATCTTAATCACGTGATCAAGAAGTTTTCACGTTCACAGGTGCGAAAGGTGTGTCATTCGAGTAGGGAAATCAAGATTTAGCGACCAATTTACTATTTTAAATACAACTTTTATTTGTTGAAAGCTAAATGATATTGAAGGAATATTTTACATGTATTTGTACTGTGAATATATGTTGCCCCTGTTTTGAAAATGACAAAAAATGAGTCAGCGGTGACTGTATGTCTACATTTCCTGTAGTAGGGTTGCCACTGCCACCGCCGTTAGGCCGGATGGGAGTTGGTATAAAATGTGGTATTTTGCAAAATACTTTTTTTTTAATAATGTAAGGTAATACTGTTTATTGGGGTAAAATAGTTATATTTTGTGGATACATATAATTGAAAAACATATTTAATGATTGAAATATGTTGCAGGATTTTTTTATAACATGATTAAGTTCACAGTTATAGACCAATGAATAGTAATTTACTTTGCAATAATAAAGATATATATCTTATAATGTCAAAGGTTTTCACAAAGGTCATTCGATAAATATTATTATTTAATTTGAATAGATATCTCCAATTACTTTAGCTAAATTCTACTGAATTGAAGTAGCATGAAGTGCATAGCATGTGTATGAACAAACATCTAGATACTGGAAATAAAAGGACTTCTATTTAATGTATAAGAACAACTTAGAAATATATTGGAAGTTTTTGAAGGGACATAAAATCTTTTCAGTTACCACTTTTGGTAGACTATCAAAACGCTCCAATCTTGATGCAATATATGTAAAGGTTTATAATTTTCTTTAAAAAGTCCAATATAGATAAAATTTACATATATGTAAACATAAAAACAGAAGTTCAATAGCATGCTGTCCATGAGCTAGGATGTACCTAATCAATATTCAACACTAAACGGCTTATGACCCAAGGTACAAAAGGAATTTTTAGAAAGTGAATGAAGTGACGTAAAATCTTCACAAGTTACTTATGTTCTTTGCTTGAATGACCTTCCCATTTTAATTTCAATAGTTCAAATATGACCCAAAATATATATGAATAAATCATGCAGTCAAAACTTGAAACCAACTGTTTTATGAATCATATAAGAAAGTGAAATATTGTCATGTTGGCAAAGTATTAATGATATTATTTTGATGTCGACTATGCATTACAACATCATAATGAGTTCAGGGAAGCCAAGATTATATTGCTTGGGCCCTTATAAACACAAAAATGTGTTTGATCTATTTTTCGCTGATTTTACATTTTTTAGGGAGGGTAGGAGAAGAATCTTCCTTCTTATGCAAGTTAAATATAGAATATTTCAAAAGGGGGTGGGGGGTATGTGTTTATGCAGCAATCTGTGGGTCAGGAGAATATTGAGTGCATCATTTTCTTATATCGTGGAGTCCAAAATAAATGTCAACATCCTAAAATCAACAAACAAACATGTAATGTTTATTTTCCTATTTTGTCATCAAATAACAAAATACCAGTCAATATATGCACAAAAGAAATCATTATATGCGACAGATGAAAATTGCCATTAATCAACTCTACATTTTTCAAATTAATTATGTAAAGGTCAAGTTGATCTTAATTCACAATGCAGATATGGCGCAGAATGTTCATAGGCACATGTAAGCAAACCAATTTTGAAAATTGTTTACTAGTGATACGTGAAATTAACACCTGAAATGAGCATTTCTCACTTCAGTTGACAAAGGATATGAGAGAAATGAATTGTGTCCTCGATTTTGGTTTTGTGAAAAGTCAATTAATTCATAAGGCCACAAAATATGGAGGATATATTTTTGGATTTATGCAAATAATTCATAAATAACGAATTAACAGAACATTATGTAATTATATTGGCATTCTAAAAGTTGTCATGTAAAAATATATATGGATAAGCAACTTATCCATTCTGTGAAAGTCACTTTCATAGTTGAAAAATTTAATCTTTTTTTACAACTGTTTAACCAGTTGAAAGGAAACTATTAATAATCATCATTATAGTTCTTCATTCTCTTTCCACAGAGACAAACCTGGTTGTTTCTTCTGACACAACCTCTGTTACAAGTATGCTATTTTCTTTGAATCTATTTAGAATTCCCTAGTGATGAAAATTGTTAAGAAAAAATTAACGTCCTAACTTTTAATAAATCAAATGTCTTACATCTCTCTTTATGTCTGGGAGACATGTGCTTAACACAAATGTGATGGAACTCTAGTCTTCTCATTGGTTACAGGATAGGACCAAACTTAAAGTTAGAAACAACGTTGCTGGTTCCATTCACAACGTTGTATTTCTAGCCCAGAAAAAGCCCTACTTTTACATTGAAAGACATGAACTGAGTGAAGTTTGTACAAGTTATTAACATTTTGAAATTTATTTACCGGGTAAGTCTATTTTAGTAAAATATGTAGGTTCACCATGAAATTGTTCATCCATCCAAAATAGATTAGTTTGAAATCTGAAAAGGCAAAATATGCAGGTGCATTTCAAAGAATGAATTTTCAATTTAAAATTACATGCTCCAATTGAGTGGCTTATTAAAAAGTGCCAAGTATTTTATTACATTTTCTTTATGATATTAATTCAGGAACATGTCACTGTTAATGTATATTCAAAAATAAGATATGTACATCCCAATGTATGTCATTATGTTACTAGTTATGTGTAAGAGTACTGAAATTGACGCATTGAAATTAACAATACAGTAAATTTCTCATCATGAATTTCATACACCTTTAGATTGCACCCTTGAAACTGTTTGTAGCCAGTGATCAAATACATTAACAAATCTATTTCTTAAGTAGTATGTGTATGAATAGAATACTTGTTGCTATTTCATATAATCTCTCTGACTGGTATTGTCAGTTTGAATGCTCTGAAACTGAAAATTTATTGAAGAAATTTTGTTGTTGTAATTGTTAGCAGCCAACAGATCAATAACCTGAAAATCACTTAATTTCAATTTTGAAAGCAATGTACATACATAAACATCACATTGCATGTCAATTTGAACAGGTAATATATTGTTGAGATGTAATAGACGTGATATTGATTCAGTGAAATGAACATGTTTTATGCATTGGTGTGTAGTTATTTAAGTCACTTTTATTAGTTTTTAAGTCAAGTTTTACATGACTTATGACAGAGTCAGCAGGGGGCGGGATAGCGCAGTGGTTAGCGCGTTCGGCTTCGGATCAGAAGGTCCATGGTTCGAATCCCACCAGGGGCCCAGCAACTTTGTCTGCAGTAGAGAACTGTTCTACACGCAGTCAGGTTTGGGTGCAATGCTACACTGAAAATCAGCGCAGTACCACCCATGGTTCGCTAGTTCCAGCCGATGCTCGCAGGTTTCACCGCATGCATAGCCACAATGGTGTTGCGGGCTTTCTCCCTGCAATAATACTAGCAGCCGCAATATAAGTAGTGGTGTTGCACAAGGTTGATAACTAAGACCCATATACTTTGTCTTTTTAATTCAAATTTATCACTCAAAAAAGAATATAAAAATAATAAAAGATTACTTTCCCAAATTGTAGCATTGATAACATTTACCAATCTGAAGCATGATATAAACGACCTACATGATTGTTGAACTAGGTTTTTTTTATCCATAAAACAGATATAGGTTTATTTCTTAGAATTAACCATAAAACACAGTTTTTATTGAGATACACTTTAGGTGGTCAGATATTTTGGAGGTGAAATAGGTTTTACTGTATGAGGTCAGGGAATAAAACCAAAGAATATGAACATTCAACAATATTATTGGACTTAACAGAATTATATAAGCTGAAAGAGAGAGTCATGTCATTGAGTTTTTCTGGAAACAAAAGCTGCTTTTAACATGGTTTTTGTTTTTATTTTCGTTGCTTAAAAGGGGTAGTAGCACAAGAAACATGATCTAACAAAAACAAAAATAAATATTTCCAATTTTATAACAATATCTTATATCTATAACACTAATCACAAGAAGCAGGTTTAAAACAAACGTTTATCTGTTAAGCCATACACATCTATTTCCGTACCTCAAATGATTTAAAGGTGTTCACACAAAAATGGCCTCAGTGATTTTTGCCTGATACTTGAGTATTTCCTATGTGACTAAGGATGATCAGGAGGATAATAAATTTGACATTAACTAATGTTTATTGGGTAAAGTTTTTTAAATATACATTTTTCAAAAAAACTTGCTAATCCACCTTTATAAGGGGGATTAAAGTGGCACTATTATTAGGTAAAAAAAGATCTCGCATATATGAAAATAAATGTTACCAATTTCAAGGCAGTCTTTCTAAATCAAAAGAAGCAAGTTTCTGATGAATGCATCTTGTTTGGTTAAGCTACACAAATCTATTTCTCTTAACCTTAAGTAATTATAGGCTGCCAGTAGCTTTCACTTGATATCTACGACTATGGATGAGTCCTGAGGTTTTTGAGCCTTTGAAGTTAATCCATTTAGCAAAAACATATTTTTTGGGGAAAATTTAAAGAAATAAAATTTTGAATTAAAATATGCTGCTGACCCTTCAAGAGACAATCTGTGGTAGCTGGAGTCTCATATGACATCTGGTATCAGTGATGTCATTTGATTGAGTAGAACCAACTGCATGATGCTAACAATTTTACGGCTATTCAGAAGAGTAAAGTGACAAAATAAAGATTTTAGGTACTTATTTATGTAAAGAAACTGGCCACTGAAGCATTGCTGGCATGCATCAATTACGCCAATTGTAATTTTTGATTAATTCGTATCTAAAGGAGACAAAAAGTTTTTGTCATTAATCATCTGTAATTTTTGGGATATTTAATGAATACATATATTTTATCTCTATGAGGCAATGAAAATAAGTAAGACTAAAGCAGTTTTTCCATCTAATGCAAAAAAAGAAAGATGGCCTACCAGAACCCAACAGATCCCTCTCTTTAAGTCAGATTTCTTTATTTTATGCACTGTTTGTTTTTAATAAAATGAAATATGATCACTTTTGAAAATGTGACTGTTATTGTTTCAGATGTTATGTCTTATATTTATAAACAATATGTATATAGAACAATAGAGGTTGGAAGTGGAAAAGACATAAGTGATTAATGGTTTTTATATCTATATGTATGGATTTACTGATGTTTAGAGATCAAAAACAAGATTGTGATTGAAATACTTTGAGAAATCAGTTAACCTCCCTAGCAAGTCATTAATATGTAATTGAAGCCTTTCTGATAAGCACCAGATTTTGTCATTGAGTGCTGTGAACCCTGTGTTGAAAATGTGCTGTTGTCATAAGATTTCTTATTATAATGAACTCTGAATCTAGAGAGCAAGCACAGATCATTTGTGCACCTGCTGCAAAGTTTAGTCTTTGTGGCAGGCACAACTTATACCTTATAGGGGAGTTGAAATCGGCATGCTAGGAAGAAAGGGAGACAATTGCCCTACATTTAGATTGTTCCTCTTATTTCAGAACTTTCTTTGATGTGACCTATGAAATTTAGATGACCTGATTTGACCTTTGACCGCAGGTGACCTGTGTGATCGTCATTAGCAGAAGAATCAACATCTCCAGGAATAATGTCAACTCTTTGCTGACCGGTGTCAAAGCATAATGAGGTTTGTTTTTCATTGTTTAAAATATGAAAGGAAATGGTTGCCTGATGGAATGCTTGGATTTTAGTTCTGTTGATGCTTGTTTGTCGTTTGTCAATTTGTTAAAGTCGAATTGACACATTTTTGGAGCAACACACATTTGGTCGCGATTTGGCCATTATTGTTTTCGTGACTTTATTAGCAATGGAATGAGTGGTCATCCTTGAGATACGAAAATAGAGCTACTTTTATGAAAAAGACTGAAAATATATTATGACTGGATGCCATGTGTAATTTTTGATAAAGTTTTATATTGGGACAACACAGATCCTATTAATATATTATTTTTCAGAGTTTAAGACTTTATTTTAACACAAACAAAGAAGTCTGATAATGGTAGCAAAATTCCTTCTGTTTCAACTAAACCTGTTTTGAATAATACCAAACAATATCTTAACTTTTAAGAGACACTTCGTGGGTTTCTTCAATTGACATTCTTGAAGTTGATATTTGATCAACCTGGGCAGATTTTATGATTATTTTAGCAAATTCTTTATCTTTTTAAAGCAATATCTTGATATTGATTCCAATTTCATTGTCAATGATGATTAAACTGTCTCTATAATTGCTACATATTTCTTTTAAAATCCTTTTGCAACAAAGAATTTTGTTCTGTTGTACAGAAGAAATTGATTGTAAAATGAAGTTTATTTCAAATCAATTTTAAAAATTCATATCTAAAATTGTATTATAACTCAAGTACATTTGAATCTTTTCACACAAAATATTTCTATCTTTTAATGCAAAAACACTTAAAAGTGAAAGGCTTTTACATAATGAATAAAATTATGTCTGTATATTCTATTTATAAAAAAAAGCAGCCAGGTAGAATTAATTTGACATTCCCTGTCCTTCTTTAAAAGCTTGTCTTCTTCTTCCTAATTACAAATGTCATTTATTTATAGTTTTATTGCTCGCAGGTGCTATATGTCAAAAACTCTTTTTATCTTGACATTCTGATGACCTTATCTATTATATTTTTCAATTTACAATTTTTGAACGTTAAGAAGAACTCTTTTTCAATTGACTCGACAGAAATTCTCCTTAAGACAGAATAAATACATATCAAATACAAATTGTGGTAAGGTCATTTGACTTATTGAGAGCAAAGATTTCATTGAAGAGAATGATATGAAACGTTTGCATATGAAATTTGTTTTTACCTAAGTAACTTTTTGTTAGCATTTGTATACTTGTTTTATTCAGATTAGAAATTTATTATCTGTAAGAAATATCAAAGAATCGGAAACACATATTCATTACATGAAAACAAATGGTAAAAATTTGGCATTAACTTAAGTTCAACCTCTCTTGAAGAACAAATTTCTTTTTCATAAGTTTATAATTGAAACACAATAAAACAGAATGAAAAGTTAATTATCCCTCATAAGTTATTGTTGTCCATATATGTCAAATTTGAAGGAAAACAGTGCCTAATAGAAGGAAAAGTTCCAGAATGGAAGTTAACGCAGCTTAATCGCTAAACATACATGTCAATATCGGCGAAAAACGGTAAAAACATGAACTGTTACTTTTTGATATAGCTTGTACCAAAATGAAAGTTAGATTTATACATGATACGTAACATATAATAATAATTCAAAATTTATCAAAAATAACCCGGAAAGTTTGATGTAGGTAAATGCAATCAAAGACGGCGGATCAGTGATGGCGATAAGGCATCATCTGACTGATGTAAACATACCCGGACTTTATGCAAATAACGCCTTAACTACTCAATTTCATAAAAAAACAACTCTACAACTCGATCGTTCAATTAGGCTTTCAATGTAAGCATGTACAACTAAATACATAAAAAAATCACTCAGTAAAACATAAAAACAATACTCACCGAAACTGGAGACTGCTCAATGGAAGCCATTTTGAGATGTGTTTGCTTCCGCTGTCGACCGAGAATTCACAGAAATTACCAATGTTCCTTCCAAAATCGACAAATTTTCCTTCAAAAGTAGGACGATGTTCCTTCCGTTAGGGATGAAAGATTTCTGTTATTACCGTTTTTCATCGATATTAGTGTTTGTTTTGCGATTAAGCTGTGTTTCCTTCCATTCTGGAAGTTTTTCCTTCTATTAGGCACTGTTTTCCTTCAAATTTGATGCATTTCCTTCAATTACTTAAAGGGGCCTGAAATTTCTTTCTAAATATGAAAATTAATCAAGCACTTGACAACTCATTAATAATTTTTAACAGACATGAATGGACAGTATATTTGTAGTATGTATACCTTCACCATAAAAAATGTAAATAAATTAAAAAATTATTCCCCAGTGAGCAATGGCATAAACAAAGAGTTGATGCATCATTAAACATTTTAATTTCCATTACATTGGACAGATAATAATTGTCATTAATGTTTATTTACTAATCATTTATTTACCTTTACACTGCCATTTGATTTGATTTGTAGTCCATGGTAATGTTGTTATAGTTCATGTTGATGTACCCCGGTATTTGTTATGGCTGATTTTGAGAAATTGTTAGTGTTTACTAAATCTCTGATGATATTTGCAGCTCAACCAAATTTGACAGTTATTGTCAATATTAAGATAAATATGCATTAAACAATAATTGATAATTGCCATGGTAACATGATAATATTGTACCTCATTGTTGTGTGAATTGACACTTTGTATCAAGGTATCTGAATTTGTTTATAAATTTGCTGTTGTTTTTTGATATTTTGGGCAAAGAGATTTGAGATGGTTTACATGCAGTATGGTTTAGGGACAATGCTTTGCTGGAATTCATTGCAGTATCACCTATGGTTTGCTTGTATAAACTGATGTGATCAGGTTTTATTGAATTGCATCATCATCGGGCGTTGATGGCTTTCTTCCTGTAATAATACTAAGAATAATAAGAATGCTGTCTTAACTACTAGTCATGTTTTTCAAATTGATCATTTATAGGTATTTAGAATAATTTCAAATGAGATATGACTATTTTAATGTCATGGTTCATTTAATCCTTATATGTTTGCTAGAGATTATTGGTTTGATGAAGAAATTCCTTTGTGTTGATATGTCAGACTCATCTTATTGTATCCCTAAAGATATCATTATGCATGCAAAATTCCTTAAATTCTTGTGAGGTGAGGTGATTTGGGGTTTAACGCTGCTTTCAAGAGTAACTCACTTATATCAACGATGCTGGTATTGCAGGGAGAAAGCCTGCAACTCTATTGTGGCCTTGCATTGCGTAACCGAGCAACGGCTGGACGTAGCAAACCATGGGTGATACTGCACTGAAATTCAGTGTAGCATTGCACCCAAACCTTACTGTGTGTAGGTTCTCTGCTGTAGACAAAGTTTCCAAGCCCCTGGAGGGATTCAAATTCTTGATCAAAAGCCTCTGTGCTCTCACCCACTTCATTTGGCATCACTCACAAACCTTATCTCAGCCTCACAACGTCTTCTTAAATCACCTTATTTGAATTATGCAGTTTAATTTAAATCAAATCACTTGCTCAAATTGTCAACTCCTATCATGTCCAAGTATTAATTAATCCTACCTTTTTGGGCATGCCAGTATGCTATACCAGTCAATTAACTCAGTTCCTTTCTTACACTTCTTTACAATTTATATCCTCAATGCAGTTTGTTGTTTTCTTGCATTCTGTTATTTATTGTGTTGCAGCCCTCGCTACATTGCTTTGTTTATTATCCCCCGCCCAACGAAGTTGGTGGGGGATATTGAAATGGTCTCCGTCCGTCCGTCCGTCTGTCCGTCCGTCCGTCCGTCCCGATAATGTTTCCGGAGCACAACTCCAAAACGGTGAGACCTATCTCGACGAAACTTGGTATGTGCAACGGGCATCATGCGGAGATGTGCCTTTTGGGGTTTTCAACTTCTTTGCATTTTTATTTTTACCCGTTTCCATGGAGACGTATCATAGGATTTTGTTTCCGGAGCACAACTCCAAAACGGTGAGACCTAGCTCGACGAAACTTGGTATGTGCAACGGGCATCATGCGGAAATGTGCCTTTTGGGGTTTTCAACTTCTTTGCATTTTTATTTTTACCCGTTTCCATGGAAACGTAACATAGAATTTCTTAAAGGTTGTTTGTAGAAAAACAACATGATCACTGTTCAATATTCCACAACTAGTATCCTTAACTACCCTTTCCCTTTGGCGGGGGATATAGCTGACTCTGTCTGCTTGTTTTCATTGCCTTGATAAGATTCAGATCGTAGGGTTTCTCTGAAGACAATGGTTTGAGGGTCGTAAATCAAATTCAACCAGATTTGTTTACAATCTGTTTGGGCAAATTCATTTACGTGATATTGAGTGAAATTGTTTTGGAAGAAGCATTAACCCATTACCCAAAGTCTTAATTATCAACATGATAATATTAGCAGAATTATTACCATATGGGTGCAATGTTACACTGAATTTCAGCCGATGCTCACAAGTTTTAGAGCAATGCATAGCCACAATGGTGTTGCAGGCTTTCTCCCTGCAATGATATTAGAGGCCGCCATATTAGTGAAATACTCTTGACAGCGGCGTTAAACCCCATATCACCTCACCTATTACCATGATTTGAAATATTAATCATTCTGATGTACTTTAAGAAATTATAACTTAATTATTTGAGGTCATTCACCCTCTTTGTTTTTTTTTCATTCATCATAGGTATTCTTTTCAGTTTTATAGAGTTTTCAAGCAGAATAGGTAGTAACTTATTTGTTACTTAACAAATTATTGAAAGTCTCTCGGTTACTTATCATTAGGAAATTGTTTGTTTAGTTACAGTTCTAATAAACCCATGATGGCTGGGTGGTGGTGACATATTCAGTGGTTGTGATATATGCTGGACTTTGAGAACTTGATTTTGAATCATGTATGAATTGTCCTGTAAAATACAATATTTTTTTTCTTCTGCAGCGCAAGTACCCCAAATGTAATTTTGTAAGGAAGTATCCATTGTTTTTAACTCTTATGTTTATGATTTATAGACTGAAATATAAAAATTAATTTTTTTAATTTAGATCAGGATTTCATTGTCAAAATTTATCTTGAATTTTTTTTACAAAAAACAGTTTATGGATTTTGTTTTTATCAAAAACTTGCTAAAATTTCATCATAACAAAATTGAGGAATGTTTAATTTCAATTATTTAGCTTTGACCTGTGATTTCCTTTAACTTTCAAGGATTTCTAATATTTTGGAAAAATTCTTGTTTATTCAAAATCCATTTTGTTGTTTTTTCAATATTTGCACAATCCTGCCACAGCCGGCTATTTGTTGTCCTTTTTAAATCTGTTTAACATTTTCACAGAAAAAGCATGAATTTTGACCAGCAATGTCATATGCAGCCGTTGCTCATTTCTTAGATATTCCGAATTTAATATTTTCAAATAGTTCTTATTGACTCACACTACCCTATTGTGGCGGAGACCAAATGTGTAAATATGAAAAATGTCTTTTCACACCATGTTGTTATTTTGACCACCAATGTGCTAACTAAATAAACATTTCCCCACTCCCATACTTCACTGTGTTAATGGAAAGAAAAAAATTAGGTTTTTTGGTGCATTCCCAAGGTTTTTCTTGTCTGCGAAATTTTCATTTTTTGTACAGTTATCCCTTAATGAGTTAATTTAGTATGCATGTTGAAGTGAAATAAGATTGAAGTGTCAGGCAATACTCACCTAAAATGATTAAGTGGCTGGTCAGAGAAATTTTAATTTATAATGTAGAGCTGGGCACTTAAAATATACCTAAAGGGGTCAACGAAATAGTTAACCTTTTTAGGGGAGCTCTCAAAGTAATTGAAAATCTGGACACTTAACACTTAAAAATATACCAAAGGGGTGGATACAATAGTTACCCCCTTTAGGAGAGCTCTCAAAGTTATTGAAAATCTGGACACTATAAATATACCAAAGGGGTGGATAAAATAGTAACCCTCTTTAGGACAGCTTTCATAGTTATGGAAAATCTGGACACTTAAAATATAACAAAAGGGGTCGATAAAATAGATACGCTTTTTAGGAGAGGTCTCAAAGTTTTTGAAAATCTGGACACTTAGATTATATCAAAAACGGGTGATAAAATGCTTAGCCCTGAGAGAAAATTACTAAATTACCACATTATAGCTGACTTCTGTATGAAAGATTCAATCATACACATTGCCTTTCAATTTACAGTTATTTCTGAGTCAAAAATGTGAATCCAGGTCTTCATGCTTTGAAAGAAGGGGAGTTTTTATTTCAAATTGTTTTAATATTGAACATTACTTTAAAAATTGGCAATACATGAAATTTTTATTCCATGTCTCATTTGCTTAAAAAACTTAACAATCGTTCATATGTTTTTTTACAAACATTTTGTTAAAATTTGGTGTTAATAATTGTTTTTCTTTTTAATTGATAGTAATCATGAATATGAGCTTATGTTAAGTATTTCCTCTCTTGTATAAGCTTTTAGTTAATGAAGAATAAATGTTTATATAGCATTAAAGAATCATATGGCACAGTAATAATCAAATATCTATTTGTATAATCAATGAACAATTATCAGTTCTCTTGTCATTGAGAAGTGGAACACCCATTTAAACATGGACTACATAAAACTCCTATTAGTTCAGCCAATATGGATGGGATATACACATATTTCATCTTCACAGGAAATAATTATAGTATATGGCATTCTCTTGGTATGTTGATTAAACAGAAACACTATAATCAGAAAATAAATCTTGCATTACCATGATAATCTGTAGTGTCCTTGCTAACAGTTATTAAAGACCTAATTTGACTTTAATGATATTCTTGGGTTTAGTCATAGAATTTAGGTATAATTAAGTAGAATATGATGATTATTTGATGATTTGAAAACTTAATTTTGTTGCGTAACCGCAAGTTTTACAATTTGGTTTATTATCCTAACTAAATGGTCATTTCAAAACTAGTTTTTTGGTGAATCAAACTCCCAAATATAATTAATAGTTATGAAACAGTTTAGAAGCAGTTTTTAATGATTTCCCCCTACAAAACTATCTCTAGAAAGAATTGCAAGAACAAGAATTCTACCATTGCCAAAAATGTATCTGCAAACCGAGTTCCATACCATCCTATTTAGTGAACAGGTTGGTAAGCAAATTCAGAAAGTCATAAAATGTACCAGCCTTCTTGAAGTGCTACAATTTGCATCAACATTTGTGGCAATGCTTTGGAAGCATCTACATTACTTATTATGATCATTTGGAAGCATTTATGTTTGATCCATAAAACCCTCCGTAAGCACTCTAGAACTATAATTCTGAAGTTGCTTTGGAATGATATCTATTGTAAAACCTTCCTCAAGCACTACATATCATATAAATGGATATGATAGCTTAAAAAACGCCTTTTTACTACTTACTCTGTTTCTTCTTCTTTGCTTAAATCTTCTGCTACTTCTACTTTTGTAATACTTTTCCAACACTACAAAGCCACAGAAAGACAAAGGCCTTTTTCTCTGTGCTGTTGGCTGCTAGGTAGCTTATTTGCCATATGGAGAGACAGATGTCATGCTTGTTTCTTGTCATGCTCATGTCATACTTACGTCACGCTGCAGGAAAATACCAATAGATGGTGATAATGAGGACAGAAGATTACCATTATCTGTTTGTTCTTTTATGTAATTTGCTGAACAAATATGTCAAACATGTCATAATTGTGTTTTACTTTGTTACAAGAAATTGCTATTAAAGTAAGTTGTCCTTGCTTGCGTCTTTTCAATCAGACTCTTTCTACCACTTTATTTTCTTATTTTTTATCTTCTTTTTCCTCTTCTTTCCCTGGAAAATGTAAAAAAACCATCTAGTTTTATCAGTGAATTTGCATCTGTGAAGATCCTACATTATCCTCATATCTATCAAGGTGAATTTTCTTCTTATACAATCACTCAACTGCAAAACTATGCAAATTCATTTTCCGTATTGGAATGATTGAAAAGGACTGCATGAAGTTTTCACTTTTTATGTGATACTCGTTCGACTAAAGACACTCAGGCTGAATAATGAGATGTTTTGCATAAACAAAGAACAAGTAGGAAAAATTTGAAAAATAAGAGAACCAAGAAACAGTGCCTTTAAAGAGCCACTCTGTGATTTTCATAACGTATTATTTACCTTTAATACAAACCTAAATGCCATATGTGGTGATAAAAAAACAAAAACATCCTAACTTTTCATGTCCAAAAGACATATATAACTGCCCTCCTGGCTGTTTTAGATAAGTCTCCAAAATTACGTTTGACTATTTGACGCGCACCACTGTCAGGTTTTCGATAATAATTGTGACGTTCTACCTTCATATTGTCACTGTAAAAAAAACAATAAGCTTTAAAATGTGTCTGTTTGGTAACAGTCGATGCTTCGCGATTAAATGACACCATTGATTAAGTTTGGCATATATGACTCCAACAACTCACGAAGTGGCTCTTTAAGGCTCAAATCACTTAAAGTGACACAGAGTATGTTTTAGGATTTTCTATGTTCCTTAATAAAAGCCAAATTACAATATGTCATCAATTAGGTTCAAATCGCCTACCTAACTCGAACCTCTATCTCCCATATTCCCAAATTGTGCTATTTTTATGATTTCAATGATAAATGAAAAACGGCCATATTAATCTTAGGACGTCAAAATTCTCATACATTTTACAAGTATATTAGTTAAGAGTCCTAATTGATAATACCAGTCCATATCTACATTTGTGTCTGCTGAAAATAAGTTTCCAAAATTACGTTTGAGTCATTGACGCGAGTCACTGTACAGTTTTCAATCACAAATCGAGATTTTAACCTGTATTATTGTCTATTATTGCACTAAGATGCTAATTTTTGTATAGCTACCAATTTTCGATATAATAACACTATTTATCAAGTTTGGCATATTTGACACCAACTACATACTCTGTGGCTCTTTAAGTTAGCCCAAGTCTTATATCTCCCAGGTACATGTTGATGAATTAACGACTTATAATTTGTCATTTCATCAATACACAAAGTCGATCATAACTTTATTAGTTTTAAAATTAATAAAGAAAATAATCTCTTATTTCTCATGCTCCCCATCAAAAGGATAGAACTGTCACTATAAGCCAAATCACCGTACCTCACCTATCTAAAATTTCCATCTATAGGGCAAGAGACAAGAGTCAACATGTTTTTCTAGCTGTCCGACCTGCAAGCAATTATGATAATAATAGTAATCTAAATCATCCATTTCTATATGATTATTACACTACAAAAATATGACTCAGCAGTATGGGATAAAGTAAATCATTTTTATGTTCTAAATAACAATACAGTTGTTGATGCATTATAGTTAATGTGTTCGAAGGTCGGTGTTGCTCTTTTATCATTGGAAACAGCAAGTGGCGAGATTATGATCTTGCTGTCGTAGACTTGTCATTGCATGCACTGATTATTGATATCATAATTCATATTTGGGAATTAATATTTGATAGAATAATGCAGTCACTTTTTTAAGAAACTTTGGAACAGTCAGGGGGCATCCTTTTATTTCATTTTGTTTTCCAGAGTTTGCATTCGGTAGAATATCACGTCTTGTTTTTTTAGTTTATTTATGATTTATTTAGTTTAAAATCTTGACGTGTCATTTAGATTTACAGTGTTTTAAGTTTAAATTATGTTTTTAGAATAATATCAACTGCTTTTCTTGCTTTTGCCAATAATATTTGTGAAAATATTACCTATCAGTAATGTTACTTACTTATGTTAAGCAACATAATCTTCATAAAAAACAATATGAAATTTTTTTTTTGTATCATGAAACCAAGCATTATTTTGATTATTTCGCATATGATTTTTAAATTCTTATTTTCAACACATATTAAGACTAAATAATAGTCTGTAACTAACAATTACATCTTTCTTATATCATAATGATATTAATAAGATGTTAATTTCTCCATATTTAAATAACGTTTTAATCTTATATATATTCAGAGTGCCCTAAGCAATTCAGTTTCTTAGTAATTTAAGAGTCTTTAACTAAAAAATATACTTTTCTTATAATGGTTGCAATGAATAACATATTATTATTGACATCTATAAAAGATAAAATATTTTTTATCTTTCATTTGCATTTTTAAGTGGCGTGGGGAAATTATTCACTTTTTGACTAATTGGCACACCTCTAATGATATGCAATAATTTCTCATTTGTAAATATCTTTATGATCGACATAATAGGTATAAGATACAATGTGCCTTCAAAATTAACCAATTGGGTAATCACAAAGTCTTTATCTCTTAGTCACACCTCAAATTTCTAACAATAAGCAATAACAACTCCATGTGTCATTAACATTTTGATCTATTATCTACCTGTTGTTTGTCAGGTACAATATATAATCTTATGACGTGTGTCGTAACCTATACTAGTAATTATAAACTCTTCAATAAAAATATCACCAATCTGAAGTAGTTGATGACTTTATTGTGCCTGAGTTTGAAATAATGGTCAGATTATGGATCAACGAAGAGATTAGGATTGATTTATCACCCTAATGAGAAAGAGATTAATATGCAATACAGCACAACAATCAGTATATTGGAAAAGGAGATTGTGTACATAAGGCTATGTTTATCAACATCATAATTTTCACTTTAACCAAAATGTTATGCAGAAAAATAGATGTATTTTGTCTCTTATATCCAGAAAAAAATTAGTTATTTACTCATAAAAAAAAAAATTGGAAAAATATTTTTAAATTCAGCTAACATTTCTTCAAAATCGCCCATTTTAAGTTTTATATATTTTCATGAGAAAAATACCCTTCAAATTCATTTCCTATTAATATACCCTATCTTTTGTATAATTCCCATTAAAACTCTTACAGATCAATATATAAGAGAATTGTAATAAACAAAATGTAAGATTTAAATTACAAAATACAAATATGTTGAATGAGAAAAAAATCCACCTTGCTTAATAACTATTTAACCTAATTCAGGCCCCCATTTCAAAGGCAAAAAACACAGGGGGGTACAAGAAACAAAGCTTTTCTTTCTGACCTAATGACTGTATTGAAGCTTATTCCCTTATTTACAGCGTATTGACTTAATGGGATTGTAGCCAGAAGGGTAGCATGCCAAAGTTTAGTGACGAATGGCTTTACGTTCTGCATGAGGGGTTTTACACCTAGCGTGTGCAAAGTTTGATATTTAGTCGTTAGTAGGTAGAGGCAACGACATGGAACCAGTTTGAGTGTGTTTGAAGATGAGGCTACTCGCAACGCACGTGTCTGGTTGTCTAGTGTCAAATGTCATTCGAGGGCAACTCTTTATTTAATTTGTGTTCCGACTTTTGAAGAGGATTGTGAAAAGAGGATAACTTTCAGCCTAACTGAGTGGTGGAGTGGTACGGGACAATGTTTTTACCTGTTTATCTTAATGACAGATTTAAAAAATTTTAATATGAATTAAGTTCTCAAGAGAAAAAGACTTTTTGAAGAGGATCGTGGAAAGAGGATTGATTTCGACCTTGCTGTGTGTTAGATTGGACATGCATGCTTGACATTATAATTGCATGGGTATCATTTTGATGTTCTTTGGAATACTTTCTATATGAAATAATTTTTGAAACAAAAAGACTTTTTCAAGAGGATTGTGAGCAGAGGTTTTATTCAGCATTTCTGATTCAGGAGGATTTTAACAAGAAAAACTGGTTGCATAAAAAAATCATTCTAATATGAATTAAGATTTTGAGAAAACAAGACTGTTAATTGAAGAAAATTTTCAGTGCTGCAAGGAGGGTTGAATTCATATTTGCTTTCAAGATGATATGGTTGCATGTTGACGATTATGACATCCTTGACAATATTTCTTATATGAAATTAACATTCTAAAAAGAAAAAGTGTTTTTGAAGAGGATCATTGAAAGAGGATTATTCTTGTCCTTGGAAATGTCTTGACCCATATGCATACAGGGAAATGTGGCTTTATATTATCTGTGACAATATTTTAAGGAATGCTGATACAAACATGATGTCATGAAAAGGAATTGTTTGAAGAAGGTTATTAAAGGCTTTTAATTTCATTGGAAGAAATGAAATGATAAATGTTTATTGCAATGCCATTGTGGATTAGGAATTGGATGCAAATTGATGAATTGGACATTGAGACTTTTTTTTAAAGGAGAGCGACATTGAAAACCTTGGAAAAAGTTTTTATTTATCTATCTTGGAAGAATTGGAATGCTATGCTGTTGTTGATAAGGAAACTTGTCATCAATAAATCTTATTTTGACTTTGAAGAGGAGTACTGAAAAGATCTCAGAAAAATTTGAATGATATGGTATTCATTGGAATGTCATTGTGAATAGGATAAATAATGTTGAGAAAAACAAATTCTAAGAGAAAAATACTTTTAAATGAATCGGATGTCTCTCATCTTGAGAGTGAGAAGAATTTGTTTTCAGTGTAATTGGATTTCAGTGGGTAGTTGTGTAAATGACATGTATCAAAAACTGTTTTACGGACTTGGAAAAGACAATTTAAACCTCTAATTTGCATTCCTATTCTATAGGAAAAAGATAATTTTTCTGAGCATTTTCTTTGCCTTCTACTCAGTAAGCATATTATACTTTTTCTTTATGGGTAACTCTAGAAAAGTTAATATTTCACACTCAATTTTTATGAATCTGAAAAAACTTTTTAAGAGGTTTGATAACCACTCCCTGTCAGATAAATGGTGTACTAAGTTTAGTGCATAAGAGTCTATTTATAACCAGGATTTCCACATTTATGAAAATAAATTGAGCCAGTTTTGATAATTTTGAAATAAGCCTTGTTTGAAGAGGCTTGTCACTTGCAAGGGTAGTGAAATACTATCTTCCTTTGACATGTCACATCCAAGGCCAAAAATGTACACAAAAGATGAGAAAAGATTGTAGTAAGAAGAGAAGACGCGATCGTGGCGAGGATAAACTGGGTTGGCTTCAGCGTCATGTGATCAATGTATACATATAGGTATACATATATCTATACTTGGATTAACAAGAACATGCCAAACTTAAACAGATGTTCGTGAATGTGTGAATGAAGGCATAAGCATGTGCCTATTGTTTGTTGGGGGTATGTTGAACGAAGCTTATGAAAGAGATTTCATTTATGGAAAAAAGACGTGAATAATTATTATATTCATCTGAGTGCAGCCTCAAGGCTTTTATCATTCGTAAGGATTTGTTTTGAGTGTCATGTTTTGAAAGTGGCTCGTGTCCCTACTAAACTTTAAGAGAAATATTTTCGTCCCAGCTTGGATATGTGCCTTATGACTTGGATATGAAAAGACCTCTTGTGGATTAATTAGGAGTGTCATGTTTTGATACTAGCTTGTACCTCTACTAAAGGTATTTAGAAATATTTCAACCTGTAGTTATGTTTACAATTATGACTCTAGATGAACAGACTTTAACGAATGTGATTGTTCCAAAGTGGCTCAGCTGAACTTTTCAAAGTTTTTAGAAATATTTTGAACGGCATTCATAACAACAATATGGAATGAATTTGAAGACAGTATTGTGTCATAAGTCGACAAAAGAAAATTGATGATATATATTCATATCAATATCTCATGGACAAATGAAAAATGTTTAAGTTGTGGCTTGTTTAAATTCTCAAGGATTTTGATATATCTGTTTGGATATTTTTAAACTTGTCAAGTGGATAAGGAGTGTAATTTAAGTGTCACTCCTCAAGCAAGTTTCATCTGTTGTCATATTCTTTTCAACAAATTTACATATCAGCCTTCCAACCTGAACATAAAAAGAAATCTTGTGTATTAATTTTTGTGAAACGTGTTGTGAAGGTTGCTACTATAAATGAGAAGCTTTCGTTTTTTCTCTTTAGAAATTCTTTGTGTGTTTTGAACCACAACCTGATATACACAAATTCAACTTTTATGTGAAATGAGAGATTATAATGTGAATAATAATTGATTGTGTGATTAAAGACTTCCTCAATAACTTAAATAATCATATGAATGATTATTGGAAGTTTGTCCCAAAGTGGATCTGAAAGTTCTTATGGATTATTTATGACTTGATGATGAAATCTACAATGTGATTGACAATCATTCGAAAAGGATATCGATTATTGGACAAGGACTTATTAACACATATAGATACAGAAGACAGGGACCCCGAAGAGCTACAAATTTGACGGAAGAATGCTGAAATGGGCAAGGCCATCGTAAGTATATCTAGTTTTTAGATTCATAATGTTTTGGTTTTTGCTTGTTAAACTCTCATTTTTATGGTAATTTTTTGTTGTATTCTTTGATGTAAAAATGAATTGTACTATATTCATTTAGTGGACATCGGAGAGAACACTTTGACCATATGGTCAGTGTGATTACTTGACATTTTTAAATGTTTATAATTTTCAACAATCACTCACATTTAAATAGTTATTAATTTTCATGACATGAACTACATAGTTTACATTTACAGTAAATTTACAGTAAATTCATATTGAAAACGTGTCGCATCCAAAAGATACTTTTTAAACATAAACATGAAATATTGATTCATTATTTAAAAACTTCTGTCATTGGTGTAAATTTCAAAGATCTTGTAGTGCTAAGATGTTCTTATGTACCATACAATGTCATGTGGTTTACTACTGTCATAGCTTTGAAAATACAGGCCTTGGCATTATAGAGAATCTAAAGAAGACCCAAAAGCCAATCCATCTATGATAAAGGTTACATTTTATTGCAGACATTTGACTCCAGGCTTTATCAAACCAATTCATCGCAACATATATTCAAGATTTTTTTCTGCGATGAAACATTGGTTTGTTTGTATATTTTGTTGAGAATTATTTCATGAAATGGGTTACTAGTATATTTATTTACCTTCATTGTAAACAATCAATATGCACATAGTAGTATGTTCACTTTCTTTAAGAAGTCATTATTTGGTAAAAAGCTAGTTTTGTCTTAAGCTTTGTAGGAAGTTGAATGAAAAAACACTTTGAAACATTATTTTTCTATTTTCATAAATTTGACACAAACTGAAGAAAAATGGATTTTAAGAAATTTCTTTAAGAACTTTTAACTTGTATAATTCTATTCCCTAAAATCTCTACAGTACTCCCATATTCCCTGAACTTTCACCCCTTTACCAGATGAGGTCAACTCCACAAAGGAAGGAATCTTAAAGAAATTCAAGATTGTAATAATATTTACCAAAATCTACAATAGCTGATACCAAGGTGTCTGCCAGAATAAATGAAGCAAACACAAATATCAATGTTTATGTGACCTCTCGAGATGAACACTAAAAGTTTGTTTAAGATCTTGGTATGTTGTTGTTCTTGCAATTATATTTGCAGGGAATGTGAACATCGGAAGATGTGTCAATTATTATTTAAATAGTTTAAATCTTGTCTTCTTCCTTTGGAATTTTTTTTATTTCTTTTAAATGTTGATTATAAATGTCTGTTATTTGATTTGAATTTTAGTTACTACAATACCACTCGTTTCTTTAAGAAAGTTTTGCCTTATTTATTATCATAATTATACATTCATGTCAGTTTTTTATGATGTTGCACATTAAGATTTGTCTTTTTAAATGGTATGTCTATTACCTTAGGTATTCATCACCTTGATTATTTCATAAGTATAAACTTGATATATTTCAGTGCTTTTCCCTGCAACTTTGAACTTCAAGGCAAATAATACTATACTAGTATTCATTTAAGTCTCATTGCCCTAAAGCTAAAAATGAAAAAAAGGTTTTAAGACCCTCAAGTGAATTCATTGAATACACATCTCAATTTGATAAAGAGTGCATTTGCTTTAAGGCATTTATGTTTGCATTTGGAGTGAAATGTGTTTAATTTCTTTTTAATTGTTAAATATTTCAATTTTTTCATTCTTTCATTAAATAGTAATTATTAAACCATAGTTTTTTTAAAAGCTCTTCGCGATTAATGACGTGTCTTCATAAAAAATATATCCATCCTTATATTTCAAATATTGTTAATCAGTGCAAAACCAATTATTTTATCCTCCTAATGACGATGGCTGAGCAAGAAAACAATAACCTGTATCTTTTACAGTATAATACATTCTTGATTCAAACCCTGATGTCCCACTATACCACCCAGGGTCTAATTAAAACACTCCAAAAAAGTGAGGGACTGCCAAACCTTTACTGTCAAAGCACTTGATAATTCATTTAGAAATCACTTCATTGTCTTAGTTTTGACTATTCTTGTTCTCTTAAATGTTTATCTATTTATTTTTTATCTTAAATGTAACATTTTAAATAAACAAAACATGATTTTAAAAAATCTAGGCAAATTTGACCTATATGCTAATATGTTACAGTTTTACATTTTCAAAAACAACTTTTTAGCGTCAATCAGTGTTTTTGAAAGGGATTTAATGATAAAAGTAAAAATATCCTCGGCAAGCCTCGTGTATCAAACTTGTGTTGATATGTTTGATATCAGAAGACACTTGGGTGAGATTCTCTATGTATGGGATTAAAGAGAAAGAATATAAGAGCAATGCCCTGGATTCACATTGCTCATGTCATAGTCTTCATTTGCAGATAACAAATTTTAAAAATCTGGCTCCACTGTGTTTTTGAAGTTCATTATTATATTCTCTACTGTACTTGCATAAATCATGTGAAATGGGCAATCTTGCAACTCCTCTTTTAAAGTTTCTGGTTTGATTGACAGCTTCTGTTGTTTATAGCCTGTAGGTCCTTCAAGAGGAAATAAACTGTTATATATTACAATGCTGTAAATTGAGTGATAAATTTACTGTTGAGGGTTATCACATTGCAGATATGTCAATTATGCAATTTTCTTGTATTCATAAATTAAGAATTGAATTACTTATATACTTTATAGTATTGAAAAAAAGTAAATGTCTAATGTTTTGCATTTTTAGCATATTGCTTTGTTTTTATTGAAATAATTATTTAAAATAGTTTTAAGAAAACGTATGAAGATTCAAGGAATAATTGATAATAGTAGATCAAATCCGAGCAGTACAAACAATACAAGGAAATTACTGTTATATTCCATACCAAAGATGTTTTCATTCTAAATGCTCTGTTAATTCAGTGAATGAATTCAAGCAAATGAAAATAGAAACTATCAATATTTATTTTATAAAGTTATATATTACATTTATAGCAGTTTGTCAATTTGACTTTTTTATTCATATCACACTCTTTTTGCATGATAACTGATTTTCCCCATAGGTCACAATACAACTGGTCAATAACATCTCTTATCTTTTATCATTCAATAATAAAATTTCAATCTTTACCTAAAATCAAAATAGCCAATTACATTCAAGGTTCATAGATCTATCATAACCATATACTTCTGAAAAACATTATAAATTCTTTTAACTGAAATATATCATACCTAAGGCTAGTATATCCTTCATTTTCATATTCAAAAGATCTTAAGCAAAGAGAGAGATCTTATGAGGGTTTTCAAAGGGTTTCCTCTTATACCGGTAGTACACTGGAAGCAATTTGGTGGAAGAGGAACTATGTCACTGGGACTAAAGAACCCCCACAAGGGGTGAGATATTTGATATAATCATTTTCTCCGGACTGTTATAGGTCATGCCCCCTGCTGTTAAAATCACCTTAGCCCATGGGTAGTGTCAAAACTATGATTTATGAAAAAAGATTTTATTGTCCTTTGTTATATTGCATGAAGCAAGATTTTGAGCATTTTTGGTGAAAATGAAAATGCATGGTTACGCAATTGATATCATAAAGAATTAAGTTTTGATGACATAATTTAAGGTATTGTTAAGTGCGATTTAAGCATTTTAGAATGAATATGAAACCTTTATTCCAGTATAAAAAGGTTTGTGAATAATTGTTGATAAAATCTATCTGTGTGGTTCTTTTGTCTACAGTTATAATGTGATATTTTGGTAACTTGGAAATGATTATAAATGACAACCGTAAGGAATTGAGAATTCTTTTAAAGAAAATAAAGATGAAAGGTTATGAATGACAACAATGACAACAATAATTTACGAAAGTGTGATTTCATAGAAGGGAGAATTAAACTTTTTTGTAACATGAAAATGCACAACTATAATGTAAAAGTAAGAATTAAGAAATTTGTTATGTTCTTTATTGGACACAAAAACTTTTGAATGTCGATGTTAGAAAATATCACAAATATTTAAATTAGACTGTTACAATATTGATAATATGTAAAACAATTTTAGATTTTTGGTGAAAATTATGCTTTTTTGGATTTAATATTTTAAAAGAAATGGAGTATTTTGACTTAAATTACTCATATCTTTATCATATAACAAGCCTCTAAAAAATTTTGGATTTTTTTCAAAGATATTTGTTTTTTAGAGGTAAATATCAAGAGAGTGTAAAAGGTACAACATCAAGAGAGGAAATATTACCATATGAAAAGGATTGTACGTGGTATACAAATGCTTCTCATATGTGGGTGGATCCACCCAAAAGGGTTTGGTTGAAGGGTTTGCGTAGTAATGTAATCTACCTTATATCATCTCATGTTTTGGAAACTTGTTATGAACCCTGTTTGAACAGGATATAATGACAGGCTTGTCCGGAAGTAAGATTTGTCGGGAGAGATGAATAAACCAACAAATTTGATTATGAATAGAGAGATGTTATGGGAGGGGGAAAATGATTGTAACAAAAAAAAATTTTAAAATATAAGATATTGTAATTACCGTATTCGACTTAATAACCGCCCACTCCCCTATAAGCGCCCACCCACCACGTTTTTGAGTGAACAATATGCGTCCTGATTTAGCGCCCACCTATCAACATTGCTTACCTTGCATGCTGATTCATTGAGGAAGGTTTTTCAGTCTTGCAATAAGTCTTTTACTTCCACTAAAGTGAAGAATACAGGGTATTTCAAGACCCCCAGCCACCACCAAAATGATAAAACTTATAAAACCATATTTCAAAGACATGTGTATCGTAAGAAAACACTTTCAAGACTAAACTTGAGGAAAATTTTTATCGTTTTAATTAGCGCCCCCTTTTACCAATTTTTTAAGCGCCCTGGGCGCTTATCATGTCGAATACGGTATGGTTTTAAAAACATGTTAGACGATCCTTTATCATGATGTTTGTATTAGATGAATGCATTGAACACATTTGAATATGAATATTAAATTTGCCTTGACACTTTTTCTGATTATGCAGTAGAATATTTGTTTGGCCTGTCCAAGATAATTTCTTGAGATTCCTGTAAAAATGTAACTCTGAATGGTATTCTTAACTTATTGATAGTCCTAGAAATTTGCTGTTTTGGATTCAAGTGTCAATATCTAAAATGATTTCCCATATGGTTTATCACAAGTGCATGTTTACATATTTTCAATATGAGCACATGTGCACATATCACTTTTGCCAAGCAACAATTATTTTTGTGTCAGTCAGTGTGTTTCATACTCTGTGACATCATAAAACCATTGTTTGTGTCATCACTGTTGAAGAGAAGCAGGCCATGAGATTTCCTTGATATTTTCATGGGATTTAGTGAAATAGAATTGGTGATAAAGACATTACAATTGGAAGCATTTTATATGACTTCTATGAAATTCTGCAAATTTGTTTATAAGTCTTGCCTTATCTCACTTTCACACTTGTTTCTTATATATATATGTATACTGAATAAAATAAATGAAGGACCATATAAATATGGTTTAATCTAAGCTTTAACATGTAGGTAATTATAAATTTAGGTCAGCAGAAATTATACATTCTTGATAAGAATTATGAAGAAAGACTTAGTTTTATTGTGGCTGTTTGAACTGGGATAATCTCATAATCTGTTATCCTTTGGGGAGGAATTTCTGTGCACTGTTTTAGGCAAGTTTCCAAGTTTTGAAAAGAAATTATAATTATATATATATATAATAAAAGTAAGTAAAATTAGATAAATGTTAAGAACAATTTGTTAATCTTTGTCTTGAATATCATGATCTTTATACAATAAACAGTTCTAAGATATTTTCTGTTGTTGAAGTACGCAATAGATACTATTAAAGATCGTTTTTCATCAAATATGTATGTTTGCACCCAGACATACCAAAAAAGTTTGGAGCAATAAATAAAACTGATATATTATCACCAAAGGTTATAAAAAGCAATGGAAAAGCCAAATTAAACATATTATAACTTTCATGTAGAAGCATATTTGTGTTGAGTCTTCTGGAAATAGGTGAAAAGGATAAATACAATTTATATAAATGTATAAAGGTAATATAATGGATAAACGAAATACCCATAATCCCTTGAAATAATCCCTCATCTTCTTGAAAGGGATAAATGTAGATTTCATATACAATGATAAGGATAAAAATATTTATATACCTGAAAAGGATAAGTAAAATGATAATAAACCAGATTGTTAGGAGGTATTTAACCAGGGTAAAGAATAACATGAAAGAGACGGTCAGCTCTTTGAAGTAGCCACTGACCCCAGTCCCAATGATAGTTGTTATTCAAACTGAAAATGGTATATTTCTTTTAAGGTGACAAATAATATTGCATATTATAAAGTTACCCATGCATGAGAAACTGTGTTACATTTATTGAATGTGTTTGAGCACTATAGTCCTCTTCCATGATGGTGTGTAAAATAGGATCCTGTAAAGTCCCATTTACAGTCTAGGTCATCATTCAGCATAGATACCGGTAGACTTTAGCAATACACATAAAACTGCAAGGCCAAGAAGTATTATAACATGTAGTGCATTATTTTAAAAGATATTTCAAAGACTAAATTTTAGTCTTTTCTGAGCAAGGCAAAATAGATTGATAATTTATTCAAAATATTGAGGATAATTTACATTCAGTTGTTTAGTTTGAATAACTTTTGAAAGTTATATGTAATTTATTTCATTTACAGTTTACCATTTACTGCATAATTGACGATTTAAATAGCAATGCAAATATTTAGGATTCTGTCATTGATTGAATGTGTTTTGAAAAAAATAGCATAAATCCTTTTGTAATGAAGGAAATAGAAATATAACTTTTACATGACCTTATGGTTTTTAAAGATGTTGATGACAAAGAGATATATGAAATGTAACCAAACTAAATGTTACTGACACAAAATTACATTTGGACTTATAGATATATAATAAGTTTTCATAAGAAGAGCAATAATTTCTTTATTGTGAAAATCATGTTGTTTTGATTTTGAAATATATGCTTACTTCATTATACCACCTAATGAACAAGTAACATTGAAACATTGTGATTTTCACAAAAAAGAAGTTGTTATCCAGAAACTCTTGCTGTTTTATGAAAGCCACTTTTAAATGCCCTTCAAAGATGTTATTTTTTTTTTTTCTCTTTTCTATATCTGTTTATAAAAGTGTTTTTACTTGCATTAAGATGACACTTTTCTTTTGATATGTATGTATATATAAATGTATATCTAAAATATTACTTATATGTACAGTTGTGAAGCAGGTGGCTTTAAGAAGCCTACATTAAAGAATTAAATCACATTTGAAATTCAATATTATCTTATCGAAAGACATTGATGCTGATGTGCAAGTTTTCGATTTAATTAGTGTTTGAACCTTTCAGGTGCATTAGGTGAAGAAGGACCTTTACATTTTATGAACATGGGCAAAACCAAAACCCCAGATCAATCTCTGAAGTTCTAACCACTGTTCTAACCCCATGCAGTAATTTTGACCTCTATGAAAATAATAATCTTGAAAGTGGAGTTAAAGTCTCTAAAATTGCCACAGTTTGATTTAATCTCAATGACATTTAAAAATTGTCCTGCACCTTTAACTTTAAAAAAGCGGGTGGGATAGCCCAGTGGTTAGAGCATTCGCCTTCGGATGTAGGGGTTTGTGGTTCGAATCCTGCCAGGGGCTCGGCAACTTTGTCTGCAGTAGAGAACTGTTCTACACACAGTAAGGTTTGGGTGAAATGCTGCACTGAATTTCAGCACAGTACAACAGGTTTCACCGCAATGCATAACCACAGTGGTGTTGCAGACTTTCCACCTGCAATTATACAAGCAGCTGCGATATAAGTGAAATACTCTTGAAAGTGACGTTTAACCTCAAATCACCTCACCTCACCTGAACACAGAAAAAGTGTTTTTTCAATCAATGCAAATGTCTTATTTTGTCATTTTAGGATATCAGTTTTTTTTATGATAAATCTCCATGATTGAAAAATAGCAAAGGTAAGCATGTTTTCAGCTTTGACACCCAAAATAATTCCTTTGTGTTTTGGAACATTCATATTTTAGTTGTTGTGTTCTATTTTGTTATTAATTGGGTCTAATATCTCAAGTGGAAAGGAAAGAGACATAAATCATTTGTTATGTGTCTACCTGTATATACTTCCCAGCTACAAGAGCTACTCTGTCAATCGTACCTGTCAGTATTTAGAACACTAACCTCGCACTATTTAAAGGTGTACTCTCATAGAATTTTTCACAAAAAATATTAATAACTATCAGGACTGGAGATATTTAACAAATTAAAGATATTACCAAGAACGTAGATTAGTCACATTACCCTATTTAAAGGTGTACTTTAAAAAGATATTTTTAGAAATTAACTATAAATTACTCAGAAAGTTTGTTATAACTTGTGATACATTCAAATTAGTCCCTTATGGTTAAGATTGGACGTATTAAAAAAACTATACAAATTACCCAGAATGTTGTATATTTGCATTATCCTATTTATAGGTGTTTTCTCATAAATTGTTTTAAGAATTTAACCATAAATTACTCAAAAAGCTTTTATATAACTTAGGATACAAACAAATTTACCCATAGGGTGTTTCTTAAGGTAGTAGGTTAGTTAGTGAACCTTGATATATGTATTCATTACTTTGAAATGTTTTATTTACATGTAAGAAACCTTAATGTCCAGAGACAAGAAAATATACTGATGAAAATCAGAATCTTCTAAAGGTGTATCTTGCAAGATATTTATGTCGCCCCCAGAAGGGTCGGGAGACATATTGGTTTTGGCTGAGTTCCTGTCCGCATCCGCGTTTGTGTTTGCGTTCCCATTCGTTTACGGAGCATAACTCTGAAATTACTTGACCAATATTCACCAAATTTGATATACATCCTCCTCATATCATGTAGATGTGCCTTTTGAGGGTTTATGCTGAAATGGTGTATTGGGGAGACATCTGTTTTTACGAGTAAAAACACTTTCTAGTTAACTTACACATTTATAGAGCAGTTAAAGATTTAGAAACATTGCAGAAAATTTCTTATTGAATGTTGTACACAGTGTTTATCCAAATTTATTCCACTCCAAATAAATAACAAATAAGTAAGTAAGTGATGATATGACAAGAAGTAAGCTTTTAAACACTTATTCAGAGCATGATGTGACAGTTTTTCAGAAATAATAAGTTAAAAAAACAAAAATCAATGAATCATCCAAATGAAACAGCATGTAATTTTTTATCTCTGAGTTTTTCTTAATATTGTGCACTTTGAAAATAAAAAGCTTTTTAAGACATGAAAAAAAGACATGGGTCATTGACTCATGGGTGATGTACTAACTCAAGTGTACATTCTTCCATGAAACATTTTATGGTTCACTGAATTTCTTTGATCAAATCATCTATTGATAAGGTGAGGATTTTCAATCAAGGTGAAACCTTTTATGAAATGTACCCTAGGATCACCTGTGCAATGAACAGTATAATGTATATAAGTAATAAAAACGTCTACATTCATGTCGCTCACTGATGCATCTTGGGAAAGTGTTGTAAATGGAATGTGTTTGTTCTTTATTATCATGACTCAAGTGATAATGCAATTACACTTGTTGTTATATTTTACTCTTGTGGTATGCTGTCTTTTGCATTTGAGTGGTCTCCCTTAGAACAGGGATTGTTTATTTTTTGCACTAATAAAGTCATTAGTATTATTTCTGTTATAAAATCTTATTTGAAAGGAATTCAACTTGGATGTGTAAAGATAAAACCTGGGAAAAAAATTGAAATTTAAACTCAGAAAATCTCTGAGAAAACTTTCCAAGTGAAAAGTTTAAAAAACAAGTAAAAAATGATATGCACAAATGGAAACGTCTCAAGAAAAATTCTAACCCATCATTTATTAATAAAAATATCAATTAGAGTGATGATAATAAAAGTATAATAAAACTGTTTTGTATAATAACTTTGTAACATTTTATATATTTCCTGTAGAATGACCGTAACTATTTGAACTAAGATTTGTCAATATTTAATGGAAGAAAAAAGGCTTATTCGTTAATTTCCACTTATTTGTCCAACTCTGCTGTCCAAAGATGGTCTTAAAGGTCAGTAAATAGTCCTTCAACAGGGTAAAGAAAGATGATGATTTTAAAGCCAGAGCAAGCAATTAACACCTACATCCATCTATAACTATTTGGTAACGTCTCGTGTTTTTTGGAAGAGGTCAAATTAAAAGGAACATTCACAATCTTTTAACATTTAGGACACAATGCTTAGAGTGAAAAAAAAATTTTAACTTTTTTTTCTAAAAATGGTTTGTTTGTTCTTGCTTTTGCAAGAAATCAAATTCGAAATTCTATGTTTTGTCTTTTTTTGGAAAATTTTTGACAGAAATAACCATGATCCCCCTTCTTTTAAAAATATGACATCATATAACCGATTAGATATTGGGCCTGAACAACTTTCATTGGGTATTGCGATTCCAAATATCTTTGACCAGCTATAGTAATAAAAATTCATGCATGACTGATTTCATAGCTAGGACATTGTATATTGTACAATTGTATGATTGTATATGACCCACTTTCATGTCTATGTTGATAACGACGAAAATAGTGCCAAAGCTCCTCTTAACATTAACTCACACTTTTGCTAAGGAACATCATATTTATCATTTTAAGGCTTGAACATGTTTGACCAGTGGTCAAACTAAAAGGTCAACTGGTCAGTTGATATCCATGAGTGGTCATTAGGAGAATATCATGACTCTTATTGACCAAATGAGGCATTAATCATTGCTCTCTTTATTGGTTTATGTTCATTTTGTGATTTTGTGAACATGCTTTGTGATTCATATGTCGGCTTCATTTTTCATTTTTCATTATTTGTCAGGCAAACTCGTACATCATTCCGCCCCAGAAAGGAATTATATATGAAAAAAGAAAATAAGAGTACTTTGGTCTTGAACTTATAACATAAACATTTCAATCTTGATTATTGATCATAGTAATTAATCTTGACAAACCTTTTATATGATTACCAAAGACTTTGTTCCCCTCAGTGATGTTTCAAAATATGAAATATCTAACTGTCTGGTTTGAAATGGAATATAACTGTTGTAATAAAATGACATAGAATATGAAAAACCAATTTAAAAACAAAGCCCATCATTATGGTATATACTCAAATATTAATCCAGGTGTAAGATACTTATATTTTCATTGCCATTTGATAACAATCAACAGGCAGCTAATTAACTCAGGTGTGTAACACAGAAGTTGACAACACCTGTAGGCCTCAGGTGTTAATTAATCACCAGGTAGAGAATAGAGTCACGGACAGGTGTGAAACCATCCACCCCTATTGTCAGCAAAACTGACCGGTTTAGTATCACACCTTAGCAAATAACTATTCTAATTTGTCTACAGTAATGTTATGTTTCATTCCTTTGCATCATTACATCATTTTTTTTACAAACATTTCTTAATAATTTTAGTAATGGAACTATTGACATTAAATATTTTGAAGAACTAAAATGATTTTTTTTTTACATTTTTCCAAAATAAAACTAGTCTTAATAAAGATGTTTATCCACTGTCAGTATTTCTTAAAAAAAAGATAAAAATAAAATTCTATAACCCTCATCATTGTTGATTACAATGCGTCCATGAAACACTTAACTATTCTAGTTTGTCTGCAGTAATGTTATGTTTCCATTTTTTGCATCATTACATCACTTTTCTCTGTAAGTGAGAGTTTTTTTGTTATACAAAATTTTCCTGATAATTTTAGTAATGGAACTATCTACATTGAATATTTTGAAGAAAATAAAATGATCTATTTTTACATTTTTTCAAAATTGAAGCTAATCTTAACAAAGATGTTTATCCCCTGTCAGTATTTTTTGAAAAAAAAGTAAAAATGTAAACCTTACACCCTCATCATTTTTTAATACAATGTGTCCATGAAACACTTATCATTTTAATCCAGACAAGTTAAAATCTTGATGATAATACTTTTGAGGAATATCGTTTGTTTAGTTCAATGTTTATTATAATTTGTTGAATTTTGTCAATTTTATTGAACCTTTGTTGTGTACTTGATTGTTTTTTTGTTGAAATTTTTGTGCTTTATTCTTTTACTTAACACTTATTGAAGTAAATTTTGCTGATAATTATTTTAACCGGAAAGGGTTTTAGTTTACGACGATGCCCAAACAAATGATTTCAAAAATTGAAAAAGAATTGATATTAAGATGAAGTATTTTGGAGTGAAAAGAAATATTAATTAAAGTTGAAGAAAATTTCAACATTTCTCTAATGTATCCCTTGCTGAAAAATGATGTTAAAAACATCACCTCCATAGGAAAAGGAGGTCATGTATCACTAAAAACAATCATCTTTGTTACAACTTTAGAATGGCAGTCAATGAAGTTAATTCCAATTTGTGAATTTTTCTTGAAAAACATGTTCAAGACACCTCAATTATATATCACATATGACACTTTCTTTGCATTCTTAATGACCTAAGACAATGAGAAAATCATGAAGTGTAAAATTCCATTGCCATTAAATCACTACTGACCATACTATCTTGAAAACTGCGTTTAATAATAAATGGAAATAATGGTTTATGAAAATTATTCTGCATGAACAAAAAAACCTACACCAATGTAGTCAGATTTTCAAAAGATCTTGGAGATATGATTTTATGAATAGCTTTGTCTTGATTTTTCCAAATTTTTCCAAAAAAATTATGTAAGAAAAATAATTCTAGTGGTGAGTTTTTTTTATATATATAATATATGAATAGATATATTAGTGTAATGTTACTACATTTTGTATGTCACCTTTTTTATTGTCAATACAATTTTGTGAAATTTAGGAAGTAATATAAAATGTGATTAAAATATACACCAAAAACAACTTTTACATTGCATTCAATATCAAATACTTTACAGTAAATAGCACCCAACATTTTCTTCTTGTTAAATGGATGGGAATTTTAAAGTACAGAACTGATATCTCACCTGAGGGGGAAGGCTGAAAAGTGTGATAAAATTTACTCACTCTTGAATAATTCAGTCAACTGCTTTCATTATCTTACAAGCATATATGACTATTTTCCCATGACTTTCAAGAAAGAAAGAACATGAAGCTTTAAGCAAAAAATCATGATTGGTAACGGTAAGGAAATGAAATGTCTCTTGATACAAAGAAAATGCAAAAGAGCGACAAGATTTTCTGGATAACAACTTTTTTTATTGTGAAATTTTTTTTTCACAATGTAGACTTTGTTATTTATAAGTCTTGCTGATGTTATGTTTGCCACTTCTAAATGCCCTTCAAAGACAAGAACATGAATATTTATGTATCTATTGACCACTATTTTTTGTCTATTTTTGGTACATGTATATCTGTTTTATTAAAACTCAAATAGATATTTGAGGAAAAACGCTCAAGCATAACTCACCAATGAATAATAAAGTCAAATGCTATCAATATTCATAAAATTGATAATAATTCCAGAATTTGTACAATATAGAGAAGTTAACTCCTTTCTCAACAATATCATTACTCCACATTTGTACTCATAATGACACAAAAGGGAGGGATTAGTGAAATTCAAATTTTAATATTTTCAAGTGATACTGAAATAATATGAGTGGTACAACCATTTTTTCAAACAGACATATATCAAAGTACTCCAGAATAGAATTTTTATATGAATCAATGCTGCAATTTTACTTATTTTCAAACTCAATATTTCATAATGATAAACTGAAGTTTATGAAAGTCATGAGGAACATAACTTGTTTTGATAAGTAAAAATATTATTGATGAAAACTTAAAATTTCTTACTCTAAGAATATGATGCACCGTTTTATTGTACCTGTTTGCATATTTTCGCACTCTCAGAATAATAAAGCTTTTACCTATAATATTTGTATAAAGTTGTTTCAACTTTTTTAAACACAACTTGCAGTTAAGTAGATGAAAATGTCAGACTGGTCTGAGATCGATGTTCCTGTAAGCAGAATCAGGAGAGCTTCCGCTAATTGAATGACTGATTAATTATTCATTGTTTTCTGCACATTTGGTTTCACCAGTCTTACCGTAGTTCCTGAAATTCTAACATTAGAGGTTCATTTCGCTAGAGGATGTTCAACAAACAATTAATATTTTGGTGAATTTCTGTTGAATTAATTAAATTTTATCTGCATAATATTCTTTGATAACAGTGCATGTATTATATATAATAAACCCTGTCCGACAGCTTGGAACCATGTCACTTTTTGGTCCTGGCTTTCAAAATTTTAACATTTTCTTTTAAAGTCCTATTAGAATTTACAGGATAATAATTTTGTGCCAACTACTTTTCAAGCTTTTTTCACATTGCTGATAATCTTAAATCAGTGTCCAATCCAAGTTTATAAACCTCAGGAGACATGGCTCCTGTAAAAAGGCCATGCACTTGAGTGCATAGTTTGTAGAATATATAGAACATATAGAATAGTTATTATTATATATATTATATTATAAATCAAATATTTAATTGTTAAAAAGTTTATCCATTATTCAACTACTACAAGGGACATGTGAAAATCACTGTAGCCTATTTTTGTAGGGGAAAGTGCTTCTCACTTAAAAGAAAATAAATGTTGCCAACTGCAAAGTAACCTTTATCAATCACTATACAATATTATCAACAATAAATATGTTCAACTAAATAGTATTGTAAATTCCTTTTTCTCCAAGATTCATGCATTTGTCTGAATGTTCAAAGTGCCCCAAGGATTCTGGAAATAAGAAATTGTCAACGGCAAACAGAGAACATAATAAAAAATATTTTATCAAAAATTAATTGTGCTTGTAACCTCAAATTGACCTAAACTCTTCATTCATGCATCATGTAGCTCATAAAATGATATCAAAATAAGTGAAACTCACATGAACAAATATTACTTCTAACTAATAGAGAAGTAACAAAAACTAAATTTCAGTTGATCATAAAAAACCTTAAACTGTAACACATATATTAGACTTAAAAACATAAAAACCATCAATAATTCATATGGCAAAAACATTGCTCAAACATATGCAAAGTCATCCTTTCGACTTCTAAATATTTAACATGTTTGAAAAAATTCTTAAACTATGAAGAATTTCCTTATATTAATGAGCAATCAACATTTTGATAAGAGAATTTGGTGGGTCAAAGAAGTAGGGTAGACTTAGACATAGGGTCTATGATTTTTATCTAAAATTCTAAGACAGGATTTGCTTGCCAAACCAGACAAACAGACATAGTTTACACAACAGACACACAAATAATGTCAAGTAAACACATCAACAATTTCTGATAAGAATGCATCTTTTTTTTTTTTTTTTGATGAATGTATATACTTATATGTATTGAAATCTCCTTTTTATAAGTCAAAATAATTTATTCCATGACAAAGTTGAGTAACTTTTTTGAGGAACTACGGTATGATCTACTGAAGATATGTCAGTTCCATAAAGGCCTGGAGCAGAAAAACGGTAAAATGGCAGCAGATACAAGAAGGGATATTCTTATACAGGAGTACTTAAGTGGATACTCTAATATGGTACATTTAAGGTAGGTGTTTTTAGAAATAATGACCATATATTTTTGATAGGCAGGTAATTTGTTGATACCGTCTGTGTGTCTTTGGTTGTTGCTTTTCTTATCAATAAGGTCATTATAACCATTCCTCGATATATATTTTTTGTTTTTCATGTTATAGTGTTTAATGTTTGCGTGTATCTAAATTTTTGACCGACCCTTTTTCAAAAGGTTTTTGTTCATTTTTAAATAACATATGATATTGTTTCCTTTTTTTAAACTTTTGAAAATTATTTCACTGGATTTTTGTATTTTGTATGTTGCAAAAACTGACTGGACTTTAATATGGTACAACAATGGATTTGTGTGTCAAAGTTTTCTACACACCATTGTAAAATCATTCTTAACCGGAATTTTTTTATCTGACTGATAATGTTGAAGTGATATATTCAAGATAAAAATTCAAAGTTGACATCATGTAATATTTGTAGTAACATAACATTATTATTAGTATGTTAAAAATGTGATCAGTCATTTCCATGCTAAGGGAGACCAGCTAAAGATTGTTTATTATCTGGTTAATGTATAGTAACAAATCCAGAATAACATTAAATACATCAAATGCAAATGGGTTTTATCTGTTTTAGTAGGAACCTTTTAATCATTTTCCATTTCCATTTTCATTCAATTTCAGTTTTTAACCATCTAATAGCCTTACTATTAGGTAAAGCTCTCTTAATTAAGCCTTAATAGGGAAATACTTTTTATTCCTGTTTTCTGTGATTGCCTTACTGAAGGTATATACAACAAATTATCAACTAAGCTTTAAACTATCGACATGATCTACATAATTCTGTAACAACAGAAAATTCTGTTTTGATCCCAGTAACTTTCCTAGAATTCCCAACATTCTATCATTGCTCTGTTAAGGGTTAATACAACAAACTTATCAATTCAACCATTCTATCTTCATCATACACATTTTTTTGTGACAACAGTAAATTGCTTTAATTCAAACATGTATCATGTTTTCTTTCTATGTTCATAAAATTCCATGATTGCCATACTAGAAGTTAATACAACCAAATTATCAACTCAGCCATCTTACAGGATCTACATTATTCTGTGACATCATCATAAAAGTGTATTCCTCTTTACGTCATAATCCCGCCAGGGGCACGGCAATTTTGTCTGCAGTAGAGCACTGTTCTACACGCAGTCAGGTTTGGGTGCAATGCTACACTGAAATTCAGTGCAATACCACCCATGGTTCGCTAGTTCCAGCCGATGCTCGCAGGTTTCACCGCAATGCATAGTCAAAATGGTGTTGCAGGCTTTCTCCCTGCACTAATACTAGCAGCCGCGATATAAGTGAAATAATCTTGAAAGCGGCGTTAAACACCAACTCACCTCACCTCACCTTTACGTCATATGTCCTTGTTATGTTAATTGCTGTGGTTGCCTTGCTAAGGCTTAAACAACCAAAATTATTGCAAAACTATAACTTATCTCCATGATCTTAATCATTTTGTGACGTCCGCTTAAAAGGGTGTTCCACACTGGGATATATTTTCTTGATATGCTCCCAGACTCCTATGTTTATACCTTGCTAAGGGTTGAAAAATTAATTCAATCAACCATATTCTATCTATATGATCTACTTTTTGTCTGACAAAGAGACAATAGTTTCAGTCTAGGTCATACTTCCTTGCTATTACCAATATTCAATGACTGCACTGCAAAGGTCGAATGAAACCAAATTATCAGCTCAAGCATTATGACTATCAACATGCTCTACATTTTTCTATGATTTCGTCAATTGTGTTTCATTCACAGTCCAAATTACGTATCTATTGTTTCATCTCTATTTGTATTTTACAGGTAGCATATATTTTTAGTAATGAATCATAAATATGTTTGTGCTTTTAAAATAATGACTTCTTTTAATTTTCAATTCTAATATTAACTTTGAATTAGCTTTCATTACATTACGTGTCCATCACTTATATTAGATTTTACTCATTTATTATACATTCATTTTTTTTATTGTTTCATCCTTGTTTCCCCCTGCTGGTAGCAGATGTTAGGTGCAATAAATAACATTAATAGGTGGAAAACATGATGTACATTTACGCTTGCATGAATCAGGTCAATATTGATTTTAGTAACTATATGGTAGAGTCTGCAAGGTTTGTTGACACATATAGGATATACAATTTGTTTGCAATTTATTAGGGATTACTTTTAATAGAAATGAAAAGGTTTTGTTAATAGTCATGAAAACAGGAAAATCATGATTTTTAAATTATCCTTACAAACATTGATTTAAGATTGTTTTATACAATTTAAAAAAAAATTGCATATAGTTGTAACGTATTTGGAACAAAGTCCAGATTGAAAAATAAATAGTTTGATTTTGCTTTTTACATTGAGGTGGTTAATTCTTAACAAATTAAAAATATACTTTATGAATTTGTATTGTAAATGTTAAAAGAAATAAAATAACACATAAATTTCTACTTAAAGTGCTCTGGTCATTTTTGCCCTTGTATGTTCATTAAATAATCATTTAAATAAATGATTAAAGATAAAGATTTGTATTATTTGAATATATTCTAACAATTTTTTTTATTGAAAACTAATTCACTTCCATCATTAAACAATGAAACCTGTCTTGTTTTATCTTTAAGAGATTATATTCAAATAGTAGGAAAAACATGACTAAAAATGTTTTTGAAGAGGCATCAGTTCCTTGACAATGACAAAATCTATGAAGAAATTATGAAAAGATTTTAATCCAAAAAAGTTTTCCTCAACTGTTTTCCAACTTTAATATATTCAAATATCATGTATGTATGAAAGATAAAAGATTGACTCAAGGCAAGAAACCCTCTTCAAGTCCATAGATAGCCACAATGGTGTTGCAGGCTTTCTCCCTGCAATAATACTAGCAGCTGCATTATAAGTGAAATACTCTTGAAAGCGGCGTTAAACCCCAAATCACCTCACCTCACCTCAAGTACTTAGAATCAATAAAGAAGACAAAAGTTCTAAAATCTGAACTTAGCAATAACCTCAGTCTTTGTTTTGTCAAACTTTACGAATCTATTTTTCTTACGACATTGAAAGTCTTAGTCTTATTTTCTCCCCATGTCTTTATTTCTTCTACAGCATAAAGTGATGTTAAGTTCATTAAGTCAAATAATTCTTGTCTTAAAGGGGCAATAGCACCTTTTTTAGATAAATAAAATGATCTCACGAAAACCAAATGGAATGTCTTAAATTGCAAAACAATTTTTTCGGTCTAAAGAAGCAGTTTTAAAACAAACATACCATGTTTAAGGTTTGAGAATCCATTTCCCTACCTCAAATGATTAAAAGGTGTTAACACAAAAATAGCCGCATGTGGTTTTTGCTTGATGATTGATTATTTCGTCTGAGACTACAGATGCTTGAGGTTGAGTCTTATGTTTTGACCCTCTGAAGATAATGCACTTTGTAAAACTAATTTTTATTGGGAAAATCTTGAAGAAATTATCTCCCACAGCCTCTTTAAGTCATAAATTTCTCTCTTCACCTTTGGGTAAAAAACTGTTATCATCTTCAAAGTTCAAGTACATAAAATTTGGAAAGAGACAAAGATGTTTACATATTTACAATCTTCTCTATCTGACCCTAATAATACATAGAGGCAATCGGGTCAGATCTATTGTTTACAAGATCTCCTTGTCTGCTTTTAATTTCACTTCTAACAATGAGAGGTATGAGAGTGCGCATCCATTAGGGTTGTAAAGAGCAATAACAATTGTCTAGAACAAACGTTGGACCCTTTTAGTCTAGGTAGGATATGATAAAAGGTTGTAAAAGGCAATACAGCTATTTTATGCTGTAGATATGACTGTCATATTATACTATTAAACATGCATTGAAATAATATTTTCAATGCAAAAATCGCAATTTTGAAATAGATATTGAAATTAAATCATCTCAAATAATTTGTCACTTTTTAATCGAAAAAGATGAAAAACTTGACTTATTTTTTCATTTATATTTCAAAAGAAGACTCCTTTTAAGGAAACTGTAATTTTCTTCAGATAAAATGTAATTTTTTCTGAAGTATTAAGTAAAGTAGGTTCATTAAAAGCAAGATATGAAAGTTTAAAGATTCCTTAAAATAGCAGAATTTTCAAACAAGTAACATTCTTCTTAGATAAGATAATAAAGTCGACGTTTTTCTTGAATTTTTTAAAATACATTCTTTCAAATCAGGAAAAAGAATGTAAATCAAAACAGCTTCTTCCTTGAATTAAATAGAAAGTTATCAACTGAGGAGTTACTTCCAAGAATAAGATAACTGTAGACACAATGAATGATAACAGTGCAAGATAACAGTATGTATACATGACACAAAGTCCATACTGATCAGGATACCAGCTAGAAAGAAGATACACATAGGAAACACTTTCTCCATTAGGTAAATATATTTTATTTTCATAGTTAAATGGTCCTACTGGGCTATTTTAGGACATTTGAGGTGACATTCAAGTGTAGGCATACATTTATATTTCATTTCCAATTAATGAAGTATATTTGATGTGTATTAAATTAGGTGGTCTTTAAAGAAATTTTTTATTCAAACAAATTTTATTTACGAAGATGCAGTTGATGAATTGATTCGCCAATAGGCTCAGAAGAGATGATGAAAATCAAATTACATATGAACAAACAAATAAATAGAGATACTGAATTTCGATGCAGTAAGCGCCCCCAAACAAATATTTTAACTTACAAAGTAATAAGTGTCCTTTTCCTGTAAGTTTCCATCTGTGATAAATCTAGGAAGTCACATTTATAACATTTTTACCACTCAGGAAGTTAAGTAATGCATGTTCGTGACTTTTTCCCCCATAGGTTGACAAACCAAAATGTATATGCTAAACAATTTTGAACGAATTAAGGTAGCAAAAATTTTTAAATGCTATGGAAAGCCATTTTGATAAGTGCAACCTCTTTTCAATTTTCTATGGGTGCTTAATATGTTAATAATGTCATAGAAGCGCTGGATGTGTCTTTTTCATATACTGGCAATTTAAAAACTTTGAAATGCATTATGCAACGATTTATAGATTTCAAAGATTTGTTCAGATCATTCCTTATGATCAATATGGGTAGTTTTTTTAGTAACATTTCAAGAGAACATTAATCTTTTTATATATCGTATAAGTACATGAGAACAAAGAGCCACATGAAGCATATTATTATGGGTAATATTTTAGTACAGGATTTAATAAATTTGACAACAAATAGCATGTATTTATTCAATAGTGAAAATATCAAGAAATTCAGCTGAAAAACTCAGCCGAGGTTGGAGAGGCTTTATTTCCTGCATCGTTGATACTAGATTGATTTAATTATGAATTTCTTGATTTATATGTATGTATGTACTTTATTAAAATGGGGTTGTAACATACAAGTATAGCAGATCATCATGTAATGCAATAACACAAGATGGTTGACTGGAGTCAATAGAACAGTCGCTTTAATTCTTTTTCTGAGTTAGCACATGGCAGATGCTGTTCAAGTAAGAAAAGAAACACTTGTTATATGTCTTCCTCCTTGTGGTAAATATGTTTCCCTATATGGTTGGTAATCTTGTTCATTTAATTCATTAGACATGTGGTGTAACTGTTTCATTACCATAATGTTTAATTAAAATACATTCAGTTTTTTAAAACTCTCTAAATACAGACAACACTTTATACAAGGACAATTTTACCAGGGATTTAAACAGTTGGTTGAAATTTGGTTTTATATTGGCCTAATTTCTTTGATGAAAATTTTAAAATCTTATCAGTTTTTATTTAAGATATGGAATATACCACCTTACTCTTCACTATTTACTTTAATTTATAAAACTTTGTCGATTAAGATTGTAGGGGCGGGATATCGCAGTGGTTACTGCTTTCGGCTATGGATCAAGAGGTCCATGGTTCGAATCCTGCCAGGAGCTCGGCAACTTTGTCTGCAGTAGAGAACTGCTCTACACGCAGTGAGGTTAAGGTGCAATGATACAAATACTTTCAGCGCAGTACCACCAATGGTTGGCTAGTTCCAGCTGATGCAATGCATAGTCACATTGGTGTTGCGGGCTTTCTCCCTGCAATAATACTAGCAGCCGCGATATAAGTGAAAAACTTGAAAGCGCCGATAAACCCCATATCACCTCACCTCACATTAATTAACATTGTGTGATTCCATCTAGAAAATATGAAACAACAAAAATCTTTTGGTAATGATATGATTATTTTCTTTCTCTTGTAAACACACCTTAAAAATGAGCTATCATATTCTTCTTAAATTGTCCTAGGGGCCATACCTTTTAAACCTATTTTTCAATTATTTTCTAAGGCAGAAACCCATAAATGGCTAACTTCTTTTGTAAGAAATGATCAATAAAGATTTGGTCAGTGCCTCAAAATACACAATAGACTGATGTTAATCAATTTTGATCAAATTAGCCCTTTTGTGATTTAAAAGGTTTTTCACACCATCCTAAAAAGGAATTTCAAAGATATTTTTTGACTGATTGTTGTTTCCAAGCTTGCTGCCTATGTTTGAGCATCGTCTGAGATGAACGATCGTAAAATTCTATATTTAGACATATTTGCAATGGGAGACATGCCAATAGAAATTGTTTGTCAACAGATGTCACTGTTGGTTATTCAACACAAGGTGAAGATGTCACAACGAAGTTAAATCTGGATTTTTGCTGGCGATTTAGCTTTATTGTCTGTTTGTCGTTTCTATCTATGTATAGCTTTTGGTGTCTGTCTATCTATGTCTTGATCTCTGTCGATGTGACTGTCTGTCTGTCTGTCTGTCTGTATATCTCTTGGTATCTCTGTCTACGTCTCTTTCTGTCTGTGTGTTTGTTTGTATGTCTGTATATCTCTTGGTATCTCTGTCTACATCTCTGTGTGTCTGTTGTGTTTGTTTGTATGTCTGTATATATCTTGGTATCTCTGTCTACATCTCTGTCTGTATGTGTTTGTTTGTATGTCTGTATATCTCTTGGTATCTCTCTGTCTACATCTCTGTCTGTGTTTGTTTGTATGTCTGTATATCTCTTGGTATGTCTCTGTCTACATCTCTGTCTGTGTGTGTTTGTTTGTATGTCTGTATATCTCTTGGTATGTCTGTCTACATCTCTGTCTGTGTTTGTTTGTATGTCAGTATATATCTCTTGGTTACTGTCTGTCTGTCTGAGTGTGTTTGTATGTCTCTATATCTCTTGGGATCGCTCTATCTCTCTGATTTCTTTGTCTGTCTGTAAAAGTGTTAAAATTCTCTGTATAGATCTCTGTCTGTCTTTCTTTCTGTGTCTGTCTGTATAAGTGTAAATAATTTTTTGTCTAGATCTCTTTATGTCTGTGTCTGTCTGTTTGTAAGTGTGTGTCTGTATGTATAAGGTTTATAATAATCTCTGTGTCTTCATCGCTGTCTTGGTGTCAGACAGATTGTTTTATTTTTGTCTCACTTGTACATACAACCTATCGCACAGCAATTTATGAGAGACACTGATACAGTTATGATGCTCATGTGTAAAATAAAGGCATGTTCATTAAAAGATATATAAAAATACTAAAAACATCATCTGAATAAAATATTACGTCATAAAAAAGGTATATCTGATGGTATCTCTCTCTCTCTCTCTCTCTCTCTCTCTCTCTCTCTCTCTCTCTCTCTCTCTCTCTCTCTCTCTCTCTCTCTCTCTCTCTCTCTCTCTCTCTCTCTCTCTCTCTCTCTCTCTCTCTCTCTCTCTCTCTCTCTCTCTCTCTCTCTCTCTTTTGGTATCTCTCTTGGTATCTCTCTGTCCCCTTATTTGCATTTCTATCTGTGTGTGTGTGCGTCTTTCCATCTGTATATATCTTTATTGGTATCTCTCTGTCCTCCTGTTTGGGTGTTGCGGGCTTTCTCCCTGCATTAATACTGGCAGCCGCGATATAAGTGAAATACTCTTGAAAGAGGCGTTAAACACCAACTCACCTCACCTCACCTCCTCCTGTTTGGATCTCTGTCTGTGTGTATGTGTCTGTGTCTGTCAATGAGATCATTCCTTTTCATACACACTATCCTACTCTGTGTTTCGTATGTATTTTCTATCCACTGTTCCCCTTGTCATTTTTGGGATCTAATCAAGGTGTATTATCACCGGAATTACAACTGTGATGACATTGAAACCTAAATCCAACTTCTGATGCTAAAGTTGACAGAAGTCCCCTTCAGTTTACACAGTGCCTGGACACTGGCCAGCTAAGGCTGGACAAAGTCACCACTGACCCTAGTATTTGCGATCGTGATCCTCTCACACTGGTGAAAAGAGACATTCGTAACTCGTAACACGTTGTAAACTTGTAACTCTTTGTGATCTTGTCAACATGCTTGTGTTATATTTGTCACCTAACTTTTGAAATGGGAAAATCATCGGTTTAATTTTAGTTGAATATTTTTTATTCTTATTTGATCACATTAAAACTGATAGAAGTTTTGTTAAATGATAACGTGAAATCTCATTACAATTTTAAGTTAGAATTTTGATTATCACAACTAAACCCCATGGACTTTGACTGAGGAGGGATGTAAACAGCATGATTATTTAGTCATTTAGCATTTATAATAAGTAATAATTATTTGGCAGGGGCGCCAATTATCAGGGTAAAATATTCATCAGGAAATGCTTAGTGTTAACTTTCTCAAAATTTGATTTTGTGGTGTTTGCATCCAAATAATTTATTTTACTGAAAGTATTTGCATAAGTTGCCATCATTGTATTTTTTCTTAATCCAGAGGCTGAGTGGTTCATCTTATGTACTCATGTTCATTGTAGTTCTCTAAAACTTCAAAGGTTCATGTGTTCATGTTCAATCTGTTATCATATTCTTTTGATATTGAATTTTTAATAAAGATATTACAAGAATCATTTTCAACACGAAATGTTCACATTCAATTATTTTGTAATACCTGTCAAATGTGTAATAGAGGGTTATGAGACAATCACGTCCTACATGATTCTGTGATGTCTGTTGTATAATGAGGATTCTTACAACTTGTTTTCCTCAACCTCGACCTATGACCTTGTAAACAGTTGAATCACGGATGTAACACATGTCCTCGTAAACTTACCTAATCCCAGAACAAGAAATGTCACTTAGTTTAGAAATTCCTAAAATTGTGTATTGTATTTAAGACCATGAAACATATGACAGTGAAATAATTTGAGAGTCACCATGCCATATGATAGAATGCTTATTTATTATAATGAGACTTAGAGTTGTAATTAGTATAAAAATGAATGTTTTAAAATCTGTAATGCATTGGAATCATTTAATGAAACAACCCACCATAAATAGTGTTCTTTGTGATAATAATTATTTTTGCAAATATTAAATATTATTGAAGGAATTTATCAACCAGCTCTCAACGCAACAATTTATTCAAAACAAATGTTACGTTCAGAGAGGTCAAATCTGGGGGTTAGAGGTCAACTTGTCCATATATGAATGTGGGTTGTGCAAGGAGCTATTTTCCCTGTTTAATTATTTGTCTGTGAGCGATAGTGTTTGCTTCATGGAAGCCATCAGAGGGTTGGAATATGCCTACAGTTTGACCAAACTAGAAAAAAAATGTCACGGTGAATTTTGGCAAGGCTTGTCCAGATATTTTTTAACCAATTACCTCTGGTTATGTTGGTGGGAATATATATTTGTTCATTTTCCACCATTTGCCTCATATCATTTCTGTAGCAGAACTTAAAATCTGTATCTCGATCTATTTAACAAATCATATTAATCAATAAGTATGTGAAGATGTGCCTTTTGGGATTTTCAACTTCTTTTGATTTTATATCTTGTGGTTCTTTTGAAATACCTATCACCAGTGAAACAAATGGTGTTTTTAATTCAGCAGTGTTAATGAACTGTTAATTGGAAAGTTACCTTGGAAATGTTGACATGTTCAGATTCACATTTTGGATTAGTCAAGCTTGTTTCTTTGCCATTACTTTACTTGACAGTCTGACCGACCCAAAGGAGCTGTCATGGATAATTGGAGAAAGTTCAACGGCCCAGAGACCTATTTTAGTTTGCAAGGTTATTGACCTCGAATAATGAACTTTTAAAACATCTCCTTTGAGATTTAGGGACGGGATAGCGCAGTGGTTAGCACGTTTGGCTTCGAATCAAGAGGTCCATGGGGCCAGGGGCTTGGCAACTTTGTCTGCAGCAGAGAATTGTTCTCCACACTGTAAAGTTTGGCTTACACTGAATTTCAGCTCAGTACCGCCCATGATTTGCTAGTTCAAGCCGATGCTCGCAGGTTTCACCGTAATGAATAGCCACAATGGTTTTGCGGGCTTTCTCCTTGCAATAACACTTGAAGCTGGGATATAAGTGAAATACTCTTAAGAGCGGCGTTAAGTCCCAAACAAAATCACCCCACCTTTTGAGATCATTTGAGGAAGTTGTTGTTCCGAGTGTCTTCATGTGAAACGTTATTGGTCAAGTGTGTTATGTCTTGTATTCTCTTTTTTGGTTGTCAAAAAATATTTTTCAGCTAATGATTGTATTTATCCCCATGCCACTTTGAGTAGGATTGGAATAGTGGGATGTTGGTTTTACCGTCTGTCCATCTGTCTGTCTGTCTGTCTGTCTGTCTGTCTGGGATCACATTGTTTGTGGAGCAGAATAAGAATATCAATATAATGGGGGTTTAGATATCACCAATAACAGGTCTTTGGTCTGCTTTAGGAAGGAAATAAAAAACCATGGATAAGATATCAATAATATTTTGTAAATTACATTAATTTTACTAACCATATGGTTTGAAAAGCTCATATTTGATTGATTTTTACAGGAGCATGTATTCAGAAGAGAAAGTGAATACTGAATATTCAGATATAGATTTGATCATAAATATTTCCATAATAAGCTTTTAATGTCACAATGACATCCATTGATGTGGAACAGAAATGAATTGGTTTGTAGTTAACAGCTGGATCATTATCATATCCATCCAGTGAGGTTTATGGGAAACTGTAATAATATTTTTAGGTGATGATTTCTGGATTGTTCTCAAATTATTGTTATTTATCTGATCTTGATTATGAAAAAGTCTTAGCTTTGCATGTTTGTTTCATGGTCAGCATCATCTTCATTGTTAGATAGCAATGTTGAATAATTTCACACTTTAAAGTTAACAGATATGCCTAAACATTGATTGGTTGAAAGCTATATCAAGTGATCTAGATTTTAAGGTTTATTTCACATGAACTCTCTAAAATATCGTTTATATTGGATTTCATTTGTTTGATGGTCAACATCTTCTCAATTTTTTATACAAAATTAATGTGTTAGATAAGAGATTGATTTTGTTCATGCATACTTCATTGTCATCTTTTATAGTTTGTTGTTAAAGTTTGAGTTTTAACTAAAATGAACATCATTCAGGTATGAACAATACTTGTTTTTTAGAAAAATGATCTCTTCTGTCGATTACGATCATGACTGGAATCCTCTCCAATGACCAGGAGACCGGCTAGAGATAATTACTGCATTATTGAGAGACAAAAGTTAGTTGTCACACATATCATAAAATGTTATTCTTTTGATAAAAATGAAGTTTAAGAAATTATAAAACAAAAAGTGATTGTCTCAAACCATGTATAGCAATTTTGTCAAAGCTAGAAAATGAATTATATATTTAAGATATGCCAGTATCAAAAATAACATTTTTCACAATGTTTTAGATGACAATAGATACCCTTAATAGTCATCATAATCATATGTTTTCACTCAAAATGAAAATACATCAATAAGGAGTCATCCATACATATGTGGCAATGTAAACTCATTCCACAATAATTGCTGTATGTCCAACACTGTAATTTGCAATTACAGAACATTCATCGGAGAATTGATAAACCCCTGTGTTAATGCCTAGCAAAGAATCACCATAAGTTGGTTGCGCTGTAGCTCAGTCTTGATGTAAATTGAAATGCATGAATTAATATTTTATTATCAATAAAAGATACAGCGATAAACAACAACCTTGTCTGAAACCTGTGTTAGAATTCCTGTGATTACATGTGTTTCACACATTTTCAATTACTGCATGTTTATTTCTAAATTGTGTAAACTATATTTGAATCTTGTCTTAATGCTGACATTATATATATTAATCTTTAAGAGAATTGATATTCTAGTGTTAGCCTGTTCATCTTGTAGTTAACTGCCAAGTACTTAAATCCATCATAAATCGGTTGAAATTTATCAATCTTTCTATTTCTTTTTGTTTAACACAGTTTCAATCGATGTTTCTGTGTTAATCAGTGTTCAATGATGGAGCCCAGCATTTACTTTTGTAGAAGATAGAATCTTGCATTTTTATCAAATGCAAGTTTAACTCCTACGTCATTTGAACTGAATGTGTAAATGTACCAGTTTGCCTTCATTACCTAGAAATTAATGACATTTTAACTGCATGTAGAGTTAATACATGTCAGTGGGAAACTTATCTTTAAGAAGCTGTCCTATAGAAAAGAAGGGATTCACTTGTTTTTTATGTGCTTCCTTTATTGAAATGATTTAAACATTTATCAATAACATGCATATGTATAATCAGAAATGACTAATTTCCTCAACTTTACTTTTTACAAAAATGCCATGTAGTATAATAGTCCTTTAATCAACACTGTATTTTGCTATCAATGACACAGCTCTAGTGTCTCAGTATAAAGCTCAACTTTGTATTGAGGTACATTGCAAGTTGGTTGAACTGTACCAGGTAGGCTTGCCAGGTAGAGAGCTTTAGCGTAGTGTCTGTGATACCTGGTAGCTCGTCAGTGATAGAACCCTAATCTCAGGAGTGAAATGACATGAGGAGTACCTGTGCATGCATATTCTATAAACTGGAATTACACGGAGGTAAGCAACAACCTTGTCTTAACCCTGTGATAGATTTCATGTTGAAATTACATGTATTTTTGTGTCTGATCTTTTGATGTTTTGACAGTAATAGTTACATCATTATTTTACCAATTGAAGTTCATGGTGTCTATAGTGGAATAATACAGAGGTAAGAATCAACCTTGTCTTAACCCTGTCTCAGATTCTATGTTGAATTTAGCTAGATTTTCGTAACTGATATTTTGATGTTTTGACAGTAACATACTGAGATTTTTTTTTATGTATACACAACTTCTTTATTCTGTTTTAGTGATGATACAACATAGATGCTAATATCGTTGCCAAGCATTAATGTCTATATCGATGCATCGTTTGTAAAGAAAAAAGAAGTTGTTTACCCATAAAAAATTCATATAATTCTGCATCACTTCTACTTATAAATGCCATTCAACGAGGTTTTGACAGTAGTAGATACAACATTATTTTACCAATTGAAGTTCATATTTTATGAAGTGGAATAACACAGAGGTAAGTGACAACTTTGTCGAAACTCTGTGTTTGATTTCATTTTGAATTTACCTTGATATTTTTACCTGATTTTTTATGCTTTGACAGTGCTAATTACAATATTATTTTTCTAATAAAAGTTAATATTCTTTAACTTAGGTAACACAAACAACTTTACTTAAACCAAGTGCTAGATTTGATGTAGAGAGAACATGAATCTTTGAATATTTTAATAGTTAAATATAATATAAGCTTTATCAGAAGGTTGTTTTTCATGATGTTACAGAAAGTGAATATGAAAGATATATTATTTTCAAAGTCCCTATTTGCATTTTATCTGTTAATGTTACTTAAGTTATGAATAAGGCATGCTTTGATATCAACATTTTCTTCTTTCTTGGTTGATTATGTGTGCATATTGATATTATTTATTTGACAACTAATGCACATTTAGAGTTTAGAGGTAGAGTTCAGGTGATCAACTTTATCTGAATTGAATTTACCAGTGTCATAATGATCTGTGAATATTCTTTTTAAGTTTTGATATTACAGATTAGCAAGCTTCACCTTTGGCATATGTATATTTGCAATGACTTTGTACAGGAAAAGTATGGAGATAAGCACCAACCTTGTCAACACCCTGCACTGAAATCTGTTCAATGTCTTACCTGTACTCTATCAATTACCTCACCTGATCCTTTGATCTGTATTCTTTCACCTGTCAGTTATTTTTAACAGTGTAAACACTCTTTGTTTTCTTTGGTAATCTTATAAGTTGAGAACATGATATATTGTCAGATTATCCAATTTTGTATTACATCATCGTGTATAAAAATAAACCAATAGGTATCACTTACCTTGTTTAATCTTTGGGACATGTTTCACCACACCCTTGCATACAATCAACAGTATTTGTACAAAAGAAAACTTTGTTGATAAGCAAAAGTTCTTGCAAAGAGATTAATCATGTAAAATCACTCCTCCTAATTTTCCTGAGCATTTGATGTAATGAATTTTTTCAGTTTATTTCACCCCTAAAAATAAATTATACTTCACAGCAGAGAGTTTTTCCTAAACATATAGTGTTGAATTAATACCTGCATGTAGATAGGTCAGGGCCAAATGGTACATATATTTAGAATTCACTTGACATTCACGTGAGAACTAAATGCAGTCTCACCTTATGTCATTATCTGCACACTTGTTTTTAAAGAACAAGTGTACTTTGTATATTGCACTTACACAAGGGGAATTACAGTTTATGAATTTAAATGATCATTGCTCCATAAAAATAATATTGTATATTTTTGCTGCCCTTCCTTGATATAAACTCAGCATAGATTACAATACCACCTCATGTCCTCATTATCATCATTATTATCATTCATGTTATTGATGAATGTTCCCGAAAGAGAGTACCTTAATTAGCCTGGACACTTATCTTTAATGAATCATAAAAAATGTAACAATTTCATTTTTGTGATCAACAGAGAAATAAGCTGAACATTTCTTTGACTAAGAAAAAAAGTTTATTTGTTTCTCTCCACTAGGTCAGTGTTTGTCATTGATTGTTTATTTCTCTCCTGGAGCAAACATTGACAACACTGATCGTACTCTGTTTACAGAAGTTGGAGAGGCAGTTGGGTTAAAAGGGCTGTAGTGCAAGAGCAGGAGAGAAGTCTTATTAGCTTCTGTTGGGAGGTTTTTGTGATGCAGGAGAGAAATCAAGGATACTACATGATCTTCAGTGTAATACTATTTCATTAAACAACTAATTGATTTGGTATTCGATGAGAGAAAGTTTTTCAACAAATTTGGAGAAGAAATGATAAAGGAACTGTATTTGCATAAAGAGAGGAAAAATATTTTCTGTATTTTGTGAAGTAGAGAAAATTACAGGATAGAACATGAGCTTCAGTGTAATAACATTTAATTATTACGATTTTGCTAATGATGATGGGAGAAATTTAATTCCAAATTTGTGGCAAATGAGGACTACTTTGCAAGAAAAAAATTAGAACAGTGTTCTTTTGAGGTGATTCTATGAATAAAAGAAGAAAAAGTGAATGCTGCATAATTTGGTGTGAAATGAATAAAACATTTTTTGTTGAGTTGGAGTAAGTTAAATATTCTCTTTATAAATTGCCATCTTAAATTAAGGAGAAAAGTAGCTTTTGAGGCAAGGCTTAGTGAGAGAATTGGTAAGCTGTGGGCACGGTCAGTGCTGGGGGGGGGGGGGGGAGTGGGTGTTGCCTTGCTCTTGGGGGGTGGGGGGGAGAGGTTCAACTGCTGCAAGGAATTGTCCCAATAAAGTGGTGTAGTATTAGTATTGTGTGTAGTGTTATCCCAATTAACAATATATATCAGAGCTCTAGAGAAGCTAATTTCAATGATTACTGGGGGCAGAATAGCGCAGTTGTTAGCTCATTCAACTGAGGTTCAAGAGGTTCAGGGTTTGAATATGGTCAGGTGCTCAGCAACTTGTCTACAGTAGAGAAGTGTTCCTCATGCAGTAAGGTTTGGGTGCAATGCTTCTCTGAATTTCAGCTTAGTACCACCTGGTTCACTAGTTCCAGTCGATGCTCACAGGTTTCATTGCAATGCATAGCCACAATAGTGTACTGGTCTTTCTCCCTGCAATAATACTAGCAGCCGGGATATAAGTGAAATATTTCTTAAGGCAGCGTTACACCAAATTCACCTTCACCTTCAATGATTATAATTTTAATTCTGACATACAGATTTTTAAACAGTGTGCTAGATCATTAATCAATCGAGAGACTCATTCTGTTTTTTATTTCAATTAAAAGAATATGAATCCCCTATTCTAACAGTTAATTTTCTTATTCTAATACATTTTTATCTTCCGTTCTTCAAAGAATTAGTTTCACCTCTATTTCCGTTACAAATTTAACACAGAAGGCTTTCCAATTTCTCTGAAGGTAAAAAGGGAACAGTTCTAAAAATGGTAATATTGTTTTGATCAGCTGTTCGGCTCCTTAAATATTTAGTGTCCGGCATACAAGTTGTCTTCACACCTCATTGGTAAATAACATTTTATAGGCCCTTTTATCAAAGTTTATTTTTTGACGACATTTTTCCATTCTTTGCCATTTTGTGGCTACTGTTCTCTGCTTCACATTCCCTGCAGGATTTGTTTATTTTAACTGTAAATAAGACAAATTCCTACTTCTAGATTTGTCCTCCCTTGAGTGAAAACCTTCAGTGTAGAGTTGTAAACATTTCAATCCCAGTACATTCAAATAAATAACAAAGCTTTTTACAATAGTTTTCATTTTGTTAACAATTTGTCAGCACAGAAATATTTCATTTCAGAAATAAATAATGTACATTTTTAATCTTTTGTGTTAATGCAAACACTTTTTCAAATCATTTGTTTTCAGAAATCAACTTTGTGTGAATTTATGTTTTTACTTCCTTGTACAAAGCAACCCACTAAGAAATTAAAGTTGATTACAATATATGAATGAAATACTAATTTACATATATATCTCCTAACAATCTTTTTGATGTCAAATTTTGTCAAGAAGTGACCTGATGGGTACTTTTTAGCTCATCAGGTCTGAAAGACCCGATGGGCTTATGGCATGGCATGGCGTCCGGCGTCCGTCCGTCCGTCCATCCGTAAACTTTTCACTTTTTCGACTTCTTCTCCAGAACCAATGACTCTAGAGAGCTGAAATTTTATGTGCATACTCCTTGGCAAATGGGGATTCTAAATTGTAGATTTCGTGACCCCATGACCCCAAATGGGGTCACAAGGGTCAAAACCTTAAAAATCTATTTTAATCTTCTTCTCCAGTTCCAAAAGGTCCAGAGAGCTGAAAAGTTGTGTGTAGACTTCTTGGATTCTAAATTGTAGATTTTTTGACCCCATGACCCCAAATGAGGTCAGAGGGGTCAAAACATGAAAAACCTATTTTCATCTTCTTCTCCAGTTCCAAAAGGTCCAGAGAGCTGAATAGTTGTGTGTAGACTCCTTGGGCACTGGAGATTCTAAATTGTAGGTTTGGTGACCCCATGACACCAAATGGGGTCACAGGGGTCAAAACCTGAAAAACCTATTTTCATCTTCTTCTCCAGTTCCAAAAGGTCTAGAGAGCTGAAAAGGTGTGTGTAGACTCCTTGGCCAACGGGGATTCTAAATTGTAGGTTTGGTGACCCTATGACCCCAAATGGGGTCACAGGGGTCAAAACCATGGTCTAAACCCAAACACCTATTTCTATCAAAAATCTGATGAGCTACAGAGCCCATGGCTCTATTTTTTCAGTTAGATTACAAGGTGAATAAGGAAATTCAGGTCTGAGCATCTTAACCAAATAAGCAGTATTAACTTTGTACTTATGCCTTAAGTACTCAGATAAAGCCTCTTATAGTTTACATTGAGAGGATGGAAAAAAGATTAAAAGGTTTTAAATGTGTGCATTTTATATGAATTGATAACAGGACGTCCTCAATAAATCTCATTTTTTTAACTACAACTGCTTGTGAATGAAATTCATATTCATAAAATGATATATAATGTTATAAATATTCATTATTCCAATAACATATTCTTGCAATCTAATTTGTACTTTGGGTCTTTGGCCTTTCTACAAATAAAATATCTTGAATCTTGAATCTTGAATTATTCCAATTTTTCAAACAATTTTTTGTGAATGGAAATTTTTGTGAACTGTATATGTATTCAGTTTTGAATGGTGAAACTAACAGAAGTTAACATTTTTAATTGATTTAAATCTTCAAGTCATGTATATATATATATATCAAAAAACAACAAAAGTTTATTAAGTAACAGATATCCAAATATATTATTTATATAGTATTCTTTTTAAATCAATGTGTCTCTGAAATGTTTGATAGGAGAATATGCAATGCCAATATTTCTTCATTTGCTAACTTGCATACTTCAGTGTGATACTCAAAATATCTGAACATACGAACTACGAAACTATGAACTTGAAACTTGGATGTTCCATCGCACAGTGACATCATCACCTTTATGACATCATTGTATAGTGACATTATCATCTTTATGACATCATTGTATAGTGACATAATCATCTTTATGACATCATTGTATAGTGACATCATCACCTTTATGACATCATTGTATAGTGACATCATCACCTTTATGACATCATTGTATAGTGACATCATCACCTTTATGACATCATTGTATAGTGACATAATCAGCATTATGCCATCGTTGCATAGTTATATGAGCATTATGCAGTCTTTGCCCGGTAACACTGTGCAAGTCAGTTTTGGATGAAAAATAACTAACCTTGCACAATGTCAGCTGGTAAGAAAACAAGATTTGTGCAATCATATGAGAAGTAGCAATATTTTGACATAATTCAATGAAGATAAATAAAATGCAATGAAAATCAATAAAAGTACTTATTCAGAAAGAAAATAAACATTTTCATAAACTTAAAGTTTTATTTGACATCACAATGTCGTCATGCACTGATAAATACCACCTAAATTCATGGGTGTGTAAGCTCCTCACAACACTGTTTTGTAGGATGATGTGTGGAGCTTGTCATTATTACAAGGGGTGTATAACAAAACTTACATTCCGACACATTTGTCAACAATATTTCACCCTATGAGACAGAAATTATAAGCTTTATGTCATGACAAGGCATTAAGGGGATATACATATTTTATCTTTAACAATTATGGGAATTTCTTTCCTTTTTAAGTATCAAAAGACTGCTTAAGTTGACATGTTAAAACTTTAAGGCTTGTTGATAACAATATAATTTATGTTTAGAAATATATTCAAAGTAATGCTTTCAATCATCCTAATTTGATTTCATGTGAATATTTTCTTATAAAATATATTTAAATTTAGTATGAATACTTAAGAAAAGATTTACGTCTATCTAAAATTTTGGAAACTTTTTCATCTGCAATTTATGCACAACATTCATAACTTAACGTTCGTACTTTTTAAATTCAAGAAGCAATATTTTATATTTTATCAAATCAGAAAACACCAACACTCGGACCTGTTGATCTTATTAATAATGAAGTAAATCAGGGTTCTATCACAATATGTTACCACAAAAGTGTTGTAAGCTTTCTTCCTGCAATTACATTGTGTTGAATGTCGGCAAAACCCTCTACAAGGAAGTATTTAACCCTAATTCATCCCAACTCTCTTTGCTATTTACAGCTCAGTGTTACATGTTTTACCAAAATGAATAGCTACAATTTCTTTCTCGCTCTGGTAGCATACTGATCTCTCATGCAAAGTCCAAGTTTAATTACAAATGTGTCATGTCTCTTGGCAAGTCACTACATCCAAATTGAACTCAGTCCACCAATCTGTACAAATGGGTGCCTGTACACAGGAATTAAGGAATTAATCAAGCGAATCACTTGATTAAACATTGAAAGTACACTTCCTTCAGGGATTGTGCTGTCAGTGAGAAGTGCCCAGCACTTAACTGCTTATAATTTTTATCAAAATATTTTGAAAAAAAAAGTCAAACCAAAAATAAACAATGATATGAGCCATTGTATAAATCAAAAACTTTTGAAATAGCCAAATATCGTCATCCTCAGCTCAATATCTACCTTAGAAGCTCCCTATGAATGTCACATTGGTCATAAGTGTATTGCCGTTATAGAATATATAGGTCATAAATATTCCCTCCATATTTATGCAGTCTGTGGCTGACTCATAATAAAAGAAACGTAGGTGTATGCATATATACATTTAGGCATTACATATAAGTAAAAGGATAAGTATGCTTTCTGTATAGACAGGGATATATAGATGTCATGCTCTGATAATTTTCATTTGGTATTCAAGCTCATGCTTACATGTGAACTTCAAAATTATATTTCAGATAGCCAACTTGTTTGTATGTTGATAATATTCTGTGATTTTAGTGGGGTATTTGGGTTAAAAGATTGACCGTAACATAAGTGGAAATATAGACGTTACCCTATCTTGAAGTGATTTTAGTGGGGTATTTGTGTTAAAAGATTGACCCTAACGTAAGTTGAAATATAGAGTAAATTAACTTGAAGTGAGAATAAGGGGTATCACATTTAAAGTGAAAATGCTTTTGCGGTAAGTAGAACACAGTACATGAAAACTTGCATCTCTTGAGAGATTTTTCTGACAATTTCGTATTGTTTTACTTGTCAATGAAGTGACATTGATTTTAGAAATCTAGTCATATCACGGGGGCAGGATAGCGCAGTGGTTAACGCGTTCGGCTTCGGATCAAGAGGTCCGTGGTTCGAATCCCGCCAGGGGCTCCGCAACTTTGTCTGCAGTAGAGAACTGTTCTACACACAGTCAGGTTTGGGTGCAATGCTACACGGAGTTTCAGCGCAGTACCACCCATGATTCCCTAGTTCCAGCCGATGCTCGCAGGTTTCAATGCAATACATAGCCACAATGGTGTTGCGGGCTCTCCCTGCAACAATACTAGCAGTATGTAAGTGAAATAATCTTGAAAGCGGCGTTAAACCCCAACTCACTCACTCACTCTTTAGTCATATCACAGGAATGAGATAATAGTGATGAAGGGATATACATCATGGATGGTGAGAACGCTTCTCAAACTGAGAAAACCGCATACCATTTTTGTTACAAAATTGTTTTAAATTAGGAATATTTCAAGATATTGTTAAATATAAGATATTGTTAATTTTATGATTAATATTTCATCAGGGGATCAATGTAAAGACATGTCGGTATTGATATTTTCAGAATTTTCACATATCCCTAATTATTTTTGTCCAGTATACTTTAAAAAGATACATACAGTTCATTTGAAACATTATTATGATGTAAGGAAAAAGGCAAACTGAATTTATTTCTTAAATAATGCCTCTGTCCTTCTCTTCCAAGTTACGTACATAACTTGCATACATTTTTCATATATGTTGTAGTTTTGTATTCTTCTCTGTATCTGAACCTCTGCTACAAAGGTTATCTATGTCAAATGGAGTGATATATCTTCCCACATATCCCCAGATACTTATCTTTATAATAATTACACACTAACCTAGTTTTGGACCTTGGGGGTTGTTTCATAACGAATTATCCTTTTTTTCACATTCATGAAATTTAAAACTTTCAGATAATCAAAATATTTTTTTTAATGAAACTGTCTATGATATGATATATTAAATCTAACAATTGAACTTGATAATATATAAATAAAATAATGCACAAAAATTGTTTGAGATGACCCCTTTGGTAATCAAAATCGGGCAAGGTTTAGATTTGATTGTCTTGGGCCTATATGAGTAGAATTAATGACCTGTGACATTGAATTGGCCAATTGGTCAGTTTAAGTAAATAGTGAGCTATTTTTAAGTTTATAAATGAAATAGAAATACCAAAGTCACTGTAAATTTGAAAGGGCTGTTCAATTTGCAAAATGCATCAACTGTACATGTTATGTTTATATAGTTTATTTGAGGCTTAACTCTTAATATCACTTACAGTCTTTTAAAAATGTTAAAGTCATTAAATTCAGTAGGCTTCTAAAGGGCTTTGAATCTGGAAGAAAGTGTAACAATACCTGAATGTTTATGTAAGGAATTTGTGAGTGGTTTGGGGCCTAGTTGACATTTATTCTGATGTGCTGCTGAAATAATTACCATTTGCGAATGGATCTATGTAAATATACTACCTGGCCTAAGTATTTGATATTTACCTAGACTTGCAAGAACACTGTTTGGATTGACCAGAGCTGCCAGCCCATAGGTTTTCTGGAATGATTTCTGGATCGTCCGGATTTTCTGATTGTGTTCTGTTCAATGCTGTTTATTGATGAGATTTCTTCATTGTGTATTGGTCAAGCTTATTATAAGGGATGCCTGAAAACCCATGTTCTTGTGATAGGATAAGGAAATATGTAGACACATGTTCACCATTTCTGAATTGACCTTTTTTCAGAATTTCAGCAGTAGAAATATACAATTTACATTTAGTTTTCATAGATATAAAAAAAATTATGATAAATTCTTTATCATGATACACTTTACATCCTGCCAAATCAGCGTATATGAATCTGCTTTCGTGTCTTCCTAATACCCTGATCTCTTTCGGGCTACATCCCTCATATGGCTGACTGCTTGATATTTGTGGCTATGCTCACCTGTAATTTTTTCAGCCAATGAAATTTCGTTAATTAAGGAGCTTGAAGTTACTAGCTTGAACTCCACAGATTTTTTTCTATCCTGGTTGTGCCGCTGTTGCTGAATGCGAGTCGTCTCATTGGCTGGTCAAGTAGCTAGTGATACAAGAGTTTTGGCTTGAAATAGATCAGGGTATTAGGAAGGAGCTTAAAAAAGTATGTTTTAGCAGGATGTACACTTTAAAGAATTTACCACTACCCTTTTACGATATCATGTTTCCTCAATTCAAGGATAAAAGTTTCAATGATAGATCACACCACAGTGGAGTGTTAATCTTCAGGGCTGTATAGCAATCTGATATGGCTTCTGATACTGATAGACATGAAGAGGATGCTCAAATATTTACACAGCTTTCTCAATGGTACAGACATGGTCATCCATTCTTTGAAGAACATTTACAAGAGGCATACATAAGTTCTTACCCAGAAGATCTTGCTTCTCTTAAACTTTGTCATGAAATCAAATCTTTAAAGCAAAATTGTTTTTGACCTTGGTGGTATATGAATTCTTTAACTGCTTGTCTGAGAAGTTGCAGCCATTCTGAGAGCCCAAATTACAGGAATTTTACTTGAAATCTAGGGTAAGAATCTTGAATCATCCAATGATTAAACGGAAATGTTATTTGGAGGATTCAAGAACAAGAAATGGGACTGGAGTTATCAAGAAGAGTATTAAATGATGCTGTCGTTTTCAATCTTACACCTTGGCAAATAAAAGAGATCTTATACATCTTATGTAAATAAACTAAATGTACATTAAAATGAATTGGTCTTGAAGTGTTATTGCAAATCAGTTTCACTGAGTTTACGGGATTTGCATTCACTTTGCTGTCTCATAATAATACAGGAGTGGCAGATATTAGGGTTTATGTATTGTACATGGATGCAATAATCAATAGAATGTAATGTTTGGCTAATGTTAAGCCCAAATCTAGTGAACAATACAAATTTAAAGCAAGGCAAAATGAAAATATAAGATATAAAAAAGGGAATTTAAGAGTTGATTGTTAATACATTCATTTCTAATGAAAATAATTTTCATGTTAAATCTGGTGAAATTGATATGACTGAGACGCTTTAAAGTTTTTCATTTCCTTTCTATTTTTGCACTCGCCTGTCAATGATTTTTAATTTCCTTTTGAAAACATAACACTGACAGGACATATACCTGTGATATTACCTTCAATTGTATGTACTTCAATTTAGAATACATATCTCACCTCTTGTATCATTCAGTAATTGGAGAACTTCTTGAACTTCACTTCAAAAGTATGTACCATTTACAACATGATATGTACTCTCTCCCTTTCAGAGCCCCAAACCACAATTTTAATTCAAGACTAAAATTCCCAATTAATTTTGATTCTTGCTTTTAATCTCGTTCATTCATTCTCCAGTGAACCACTCATATGTTTACAACTTTCTCTTTTTTTCAATACGGTGGCATGCCAACACAGTAAATGCAAAGCAATATTTTCATTTTGTTGAATGGCAATTTTAAGTTTCCTATAACAAGAATTTAAAATGTATGTAACCCTAGAATAATAACTTATCTTTCTTAAAACAAACAGTACTGAAAGGTTATATGCCTACCTTTAATTACTTACCTATGTACTTATATCTACAGGTGAGTAACTTTCATTTCCTAATGCAAATATCTCAGATTTGACATACCTGCTTTTATACCTACCTTGATATGAACCGGATATTAATATTACCTGTGTGGGTGATGAAAGAGTGAATGTACAAAGGGTAGGACAATTCTTTGGTATGATTTATTTCAACTGAAACATTTGTCTGAACTTTATTTATGAAGTAACACTCATTTAACCATTTGAATCATATACAAAATGTCGGCATATGGTCCACATCAACTTTTACTGCCTGCCTTAGTGGCATGTATTGTTTTATGATATGTAACACATGCCACGAAAAAACATCATTTCTGCACATGTGCACATATGTTATAAGACACAAATTACGTTTCTTAATTTTCTTGAAGTTGCATATGCTTGCTCAACTTAATCATGTCAATTGTTTCATTATTACAGACTCTACAAGACATTGGTAAAACTGCATATGTGCACTTATGATATATATTTCATGACACAGGTTATGTTTAACTGCATTGTATCATACTTCTTTACATACACCTTTTACATAGTAACAGAAATCTATTTGTAAAATGCTGGATCATCATATTCACAAGTTTATGAATATGTATGCTCATGCGCTCTGTAAAGAACAGTCTTCTTTGTTCTTCTTACTCAAGGTTATGTTATGATGATCTTATAAGCTTATCATATAATAAGTATATCCAGTTGAAGAGGTGTCAAGACTTGAAAAGGTTGTTTTATATTTGGATACAGGCTGTCATCTTAAACAAGTTACCATTTGTACTGTTGGGATGAAAACGGTGATGTACACATGCACTGTTGTCTTTTTCTTTCAATCACAATTCTGTTTTTATGATTGAAATTTTGTATTTCATAAGCAATTATCTTTAATTTTTTTAATTTTTTTTTTGGGGGGCGGGATAGCGCAGTGGTTAGCGCGTTCGGCTTCGGATCAGAAGGTCCGGGTTTCGAATCCCGCCAGGGGCTCGGCAACTTTGTCTGCAGTAGAGAACTGTTCTACACGCAGTCAGGTTTGGGTGCAATGCTACACTGAAATTCAGCGAAGTACCACCCATGGTTCGCTAGTTCCAGCCGATGCTCGCAGGTTTCACCGCAATGCATAGCCACAATGGTGTTGCGGGCTTTCTCCCTGCAATAATACTAGCAGCCGCGATATAAGTGAAATAATCTTGAAAGCGGCGTTAAACACCAACTCACCTCACCTTTAATATTTTTTTACTCTGACATTGAAATAATTATTGTACCATGGATATTACACTTGTACACATGGAAAGAAGTATTAATTGCAACACCTGTTTTAAATTTAGGTTCATGATAGTAATAAATGGCATATTCCATTGTTAACAATCTAAATCATATTAAACTGTTTGCTTTAGGTTATTTCATGTCTGAAGATATGAAAACTCTTCTATAAAAAGTTTGAAGAAGTTTGTTTATATAACTAGGAAACCTCCTTGTTTTCACATGGTTTGTAGAACATTCAAGAAAGGTTGATGTTGCAATTTTGTTATTCCATGTGTATATTTAGATTGTTTGTTGTCAAAAGATCCACTTCAACACTTTAACTGGAAAAATTAATTTTTCAAAATTTATTTTAGATGTACTAAACAATTATTTCCAACCAAAAGCATAGTTTTTGCTGCAAAAGTTTATAATTTTGATACAATTTTGGCTGCAATTCATGAAACATGTTTCCCTTGAATTGTTTATTTATGGCCATTAAATGACAATCAAGAATTCATTTCATATCTATTTCAAAACAAAAGTCCTAAAAATTCTATCTTCAATCTTGTTGCCTGAAGACATTGAGATGAACTCACAATAAACTTAGATTGTCATGTTCCAACAGACGACTATAAATATGATAACTATAAACATATGTCCTTAGGATAGTAGTTTATACAACCCACTATTACTTGGTCATCAAAACTGTCAGTCCTGACCTCTGTGGGTCAAAGATAGGTGTGACCTTGTTATGAAGGTTAGATCTACCTGTAGGGGTTGCAGAGGGCAAAAGTCAGGGGTGAGATATCAAAGTGAGACAATGAAATTGACAATTTCAGACAGTGTAATAAGGAATTACAAAAGAGATGAAAATGATGGGAAATTAAATGACTCTAAGTAACTGTTCTTTGAATTGTTATATGAGGAATGACAAATAAGGTTTATTTGTCAAATAAACAATAAGGTTATTTGTCAGAGCAAGACATTGAAACTGACAATTTGCGATGGTATTGAGATGATGCTTAGAGTGGATAGATATATTCTTCTTTACTTTCATCTTCTTTGAATGATTAACTGTACAACATGTCTTCAATATACTAGAAATATATTGTATGGAATTGTAAAAAGATTTTGTAATATTCTGCTCAACACTCCTGTTCTTTGAATGAAAAATTCAAAAAAAGCTAAAAAGAATTTTAAAATCAGACAAGAGAAGAAAGAATTACAATATATGTGAGACTTTTCTTCTTGAGTTGTCGTCTTTTTTGAATGATTGAATGTAGAAAGATAAGAAGAGGTAGGTTTTCCAAGCAAAATAATGAAACTGAAAACTTGGGGTACAATTTGAAAATTGAAATTCACCATTGACTCAGCTAAGCATTCTCAACTTTGCTTTCTTAGAATAATCTTATAATGAATTTGGTGGGGTTAAAAAAATTATGGATTTAAAAGCATTTTAGAAAATATTCATCTTTGTAAATATTAAACTTAAATTCAAAATGTTATATGCATAAACAAATTTTAAAGATATAGGTCAGGTGTAAACCAACTCAAATGTTGACATTGAAAGCTAGGAACTGGGTCTCTCTTTTGAATATTCAACAAGGGGTATTTCTGTATACCTATATATGTAAATATTGGCTATGGGGGCCTTTAAACCAGGCTTTGAATGATATAAAGACTTGGACAAATGCCAAGCGATTTATGACACCAAACGTGCTGAATATAGGGCTCCGCTTAAAATCCTCATACGATACTTGAGGACAGTTCAAACGAAGACACTAACCTTATCTGAAACATTTGTGAATAGATTTTCTGTCCCTTGTGTGTCCTTATGGTGATATATGTCAAGATAAAAATCTTGAAAGATATCTCAATTGATAACTGATTAAGTAAACGACAATTAGATAATCCTTTTAATCATATTAATCTGTGGGATTGTGAAGGGTTAATGTTTAATTGTTAAAGATTTGAACAAAGAAATCTCCCAAACTCTGCTTTATATCTTATTTACTAACAAAACTGCTTGCCAATTTCAATAAGCACTTGTTTTTTCTTTTCTAGGAATACAGAAATAATAAGGAAACATGTTGAATTAAATCAGTTTTAAAAAGTAAATTTTAGGAAATGAAGCAAAAATTAATACTTTATCTTAAAAAATCCCTTGTAATATTTCAATTAACCTAAGAATAAAGCAAAATTGAATATTTTCGAAAGGGCAGCATTTCAACCTTTTAACAGTGCAGTTTATTAAAGAAATCAAAGGTGAGGATTGATAGTACATGTCCAGTGTTGTTGGTTTAAAATTTCATTTCAATAAATTGTTTCATTGACTACTAGGATGTATGTAGAAACAGGGCTATATGATTAAATTTAAAGTTCCACAAACATATTATTAAACTGTTCCTTTCAGTCTATCTGTATATTATCATTGTGCCCACACTTATAGTTGGCCTACAGAGGGATGGTCTTATTACTATTTGGAGGAGTTTTGTACTTGTTTGTGACAATTTGAAATATGAGTCTTCAAAGACAAGGAAATTATTTGTAAATATACATGCGAGTTTAGCTAATAAAACTTGCCATACTAAGCTTGGTCAAATATGAACAATGCTGGAGATATGATAACAATCCTGACTAGATTATCATAAAGGGCATATGTGTTTACGGTATGTGTGTAAGTAAATTCCAATTAAAGAAAAGAAAACATCATGACAACGTACAAACAGTAGGTGATTTGTGATAGAATGAAAATGCTTAAAGTATTACTTCACATGGGAAAAAATGAAAAAAACTCAAGAATTTTTTTGTGTCAAATGGAATTTTATTCCAAGACAAACTACCCTTATCATGACCTTTCAAATGATATGCTTCCTGCTTTAAGAGGTAATCTATCTATCTTGCCATATATCCATTCATGTTTTGTTTTCTAAGTATATGATTACAAGATACGAGAGACCCTAGTTTTCCAAGAGGAGATAATCAGAGTTGGTAACAGTTTAGTTATCATGTTACCCTTTGCTCTGCAGTTAACTGGTCATTATCATGGGATAAACAAGTTAATAACAGGGAACGGAAGACATGTCATGAGGAGATAAACAATCAATATCTGTCTGCAAATACCCCATGGTATTGTGATCTTAAGAAAGGATTTGTTACGATGAATATCTCTTTTGTTGGCAATTGAGGACTAAAATGGTGTCAAAAGATTGTGAATATGCATTTTGAAGCATTTGGCAGAGCAGTGATTTTGTTTCAGAATCGAGCTTTTTTAAGGGAAAAGAATTTTTTTGCCAGTTGAAATTGTGATCTATTTTCAGAATTTATAGCTCATATTAGGGGCGAGGTTTACATTATAACTTGTAAGAAATACAAATATTTTTGACTTTGCAGGCGTTTAAAAATTCTTCATTTTTGATAGATAGTCCAAGAAGTTGCAAACTCAATTATTTTGAACAATAGTTATGTTGATTATTACAGTATGAACTGCGTTACGAGTATATTTCTTGTTATGATTCAAGTATAGTTTTCCATTTTTGTTCTTACAAAAATATTTTGAAAAAGCATCCAAGAAGTCATAAAATTAATTACAATATTTGCTGTTTGACATGGTGTACTGCTGTGTCCTTTCAAAGAAATTGTTAAAGTTAATCTTTGTAAATTGTTCACAGAATCACAAAACATTATTACAGTAGATGGTATACACCAGGGTTCGCTTTTATGCCTATACCTGTTAATGACACAAGTAAACGTTTTGAATGCTGGTTGTTGAAATATTTATTTTCATGAATTAACAAAGAATTGCAAAATTGAATACAGCAGTTGGTTTTCAGCAGGGTTCAGTGCTATGTCTGTACCTGTTAATGATATTGGTTGAATTTTGCATTGCACTTGTTAAAAAGTCACTGACTTTTCTGCAGCGTTCCCCCAAACAATGGCGTGTTTGAGGCAGGCAATAAAAGTTGCACTTATCACCTTGCACGAGGGAGTCAAACTTCTCAGTTTTGTAGCTTTGAATTGATGCCCTATACCTGTTCACAGTTAAATTACGGTGGAGAGAGGAAAGAGATTGTGTTACCTTTGTCTAGTCAAAGTGGTAACCTATGTAGATACTTGTGGACTTTGAGTGAGTCTGCTTGATGTTTATCCCGTGGAATTATTTATTAAAAATTTCTTTCAATGTTTCCATTTTTGACTGCGTCCAGCATCAAAGATATTCAAATAGGGTGTTGTAGCAATAAAAAAAATGATATGTTGAAAACATACAAATGTGATTATTTTTTAGGGTTATCAATTCTAGATTATCAATATGTATGAATTTAAATCAAAAGATTGCTATACAAAAAAGGCATAAAGTTTATTTATACATATGAGACTCTTTTTTACATTTTTTCTTGAAGATGTTAGTGAGCTTCATTGTTTCATATGAATTTTGAAAATGATTACAAACAAATTGGCTTAACAATTAAATTGAAAACTGAAACTACCTCTTTATAATCAGAAATGCAGAGGTAGGGTATGGTATGAGGACTTCATAAATCATTTACCTCTTGACTTCACCCTTGAAAACACTTGACTATTGAGTGCTCTAAATAAGGAGACCCGATCCTGACCCATTACAACTAGATGGCGCTTTGCACATCGATAATCTCACTTCTCTGACATTTATCATTTGAAGAGGTGTAATCTTTCTGTTTTGAAAAAAATTATTGAATTATCTAATCGTCTTTCAACTGACATATTTAAAACTGATATTTGTAGGTAACACTTAAAGCACTGACAATCACATTATTTTTCAAAGATTGGAATTGAGATATGACACCCAATCTAACATTCACACCTGAATTCAACATATGTAAAACTGTTAATATCCCCATCAGATCTGAAAGACTACACACCTGCATGATAGCTTGACTGCATGTGCCTCTTTAATAAAATGAGAACATATAAAGTATATGAAGACAGGTAGGTTTCACACATATTCTTTTCCCTTTTAATACCTTAAGTAACCAGGGCAGCATATGTGTAGAATAAGTTAGGGTCTTGAAATAAACTACAGAAATCAAGATATTACTATCCCTTTATCACCGTGGCAATCATCCACGGATCCTTTAGTAGTAATATCCCTTTAAAACTTCAGTCTTCTGAGAGCCCTGTTACGTCTAGTTCAAAATTATTACTATCCTTTTATAACTGAGGCAATCATCCATAGATTTTTCTGTAGTAATATTCCTTTAACACCCCAGTCTTCAGAAGCCCCGCCACGTCTAGTTCCAAATTTTTACTATCCTATTATGACTGAAGCAATCATCCATAGATCTGTCTGTAGTAATATCCCTTTAAAACTTCGGTCTTCTGAGAGCCCCGCTACGTCTAGTTCCAAATGTTTACTTTCCTATTATAACTGAGGCATTCATTCACAGATCCTTTAGTAGTAATATCCCTTTAACACTTCAGTCTTCTGAGAGCCCCGCTACGTCTAGTTTCAAATTATTACTATCCTTTTATAACTGAGGCAATCATCCATAGATCTTTCTGTATTCCTTTAACACCTCAGTCTCCCAAGAGCCCTGTCAAGTCTAGTTCAGGTATTGTGGTCACTGAATTATCAAGTAAAGGTCTTCGAATCAACAACAAAGACCCTGGTCTTTTAATCACTAACTTTATACTACATCTACACAGACTTCAGTTATTTGTAACTTTTACCTCCAGAATCTTCTAAAAGCCAAAATAAGTCTGAAGGCAGGTTTTGGAACCACTGAAGTATTGAGTTGAGGTCTTGAAATCAACAACAGATGCTTCTGTCACTTAAACACACCTGAAAAATCTTCTAAGAGCTCCAGGAAGATATCCAGGTATTCTAATCACTGAAGTTATATGTAAAGGTCTTGAAATCCTCATCATTGACTTCTTAGTGATATGATGGTTCCCCCGTTTCAGCCAATGCTCACAGGTTTCACTGCAACGCATACCCACAATGGTGTTGAGGGCATTCTCCCTGGATTATAACACTAGCATCCGTGATATAAGGGAAATATGCTTGAAAGCAATATAAATCCACAAATCAACCTCACCTTCATGGTTATATCACTTTAACACCTGAGTCTTCTGGGAGCCCCAGCAAGTCTAGTTCAGGTATTGCGATCACTGAAGCATTGAGACAGGGTCTGTCCCTGCCACTGTATTCAGTGGGATAGCATTCACAGAGAGACAGCCAAACTCACTGCTGTCAATTTCATCGTCGATTTCGTCGCCAATTTCGTGACCACAGTGGATCTGTGATTGTCAGTTGGAGTTTACATGTTGGATATATTGATATAGCATGGTGTGAAGTTTCTGTGATAAGGTGGGTTTGTGTTTTAGTCTTGTAGACGCGATTATCCAAACTTTGTTGACACTTTGTATTTCTGTTGTGGGTGTGACCAGTTTGTCTGAAACAGGTTCAGATCTCATACCGTCTCGATTGAATTCATTTTGTGTTGGGGCTATTCAAGCCGGGGTTAAAATTTTATGGAATTCAATGGTGATATTCAAGGTGGGAGACTTTGAAAAGCTTATCTTACTTTACTTAAAAATATTTCATTTGATGTTACCTGTCAAATAGATATCAGGTATTTTCACATAGAAAAATATTTTGTGAATTTGTTCCTTGTGAGTTTTAATTTTGTGCTTACATTTATATATCCAAACTTTTTTAAAAACAAAAGTGAAAATATAAATTTAAAGTAAAATGAAAAAGGATATATATCTAAAGTATTAGGCTGTTAGATCAAATTTTTTTTAAAAACTTAAATTAATGAATTATAAATTACTAAGTTAAAACAGCATTAGATTTGAGTATCCAATTGACTATTTTACCAAGGCAAAAATCCTTTTGCCTAAGTTGTTCACAAGATTTGGCGCTAATGAAAGCGGAAACTGAGTTCTTTCAAAACACAACTCGTTATTTGACATGTAAATTTAATTAACAATTCCAATGTTTCATTTGAAAATAAACTTAAAAGTCAGACATCATTTACTTGTTAGCACGTTTTTCGATTAAATTAGACTTGCTTCAGATTTTCTTTGTTCGTTTGAATAGTTGAATAGATCATCATTTTATAAATGATGTTTGACCCAAAAGAAATTTTAATTACAGTTTTTCATTTCTTCATTTACTTTAAGTCTTGTTTAAATTAACAGCTTTAAATGACATTTGCTATTGTTTTATCTCTCAACAGCCAAATTTCCAACTCTTAAAATGACTGAATGGCATCAACAATCTCTTGTTCTTTTGACACCTGAAATTTACAAACAAATGTTTTCATTTCACAACGTTTTTATTTCTTGAAAAATTTAATCAGTGACAAACTTAAATAGCCCAAACAACAGGTTCTTGTGGCTATACATTTTCATGATAATTTGTTTGTTTCACTGACTTTTGCAAAATGGGATCAGTTGCTAAATGAGACAAGAGATTGACATTGGAATACAACTTGTTAATTTCAATTCAATTCTTGAAAAATGAAATCAATCATTAAATGTGAAATTGACAATACCTGTTCTTTTCACATGATATATTGACATAACAATGTTAATTTCACATAATAGATTGACGTGACAATGTTCATTTCACTACAGTTTCAACTTGATTCATGAAATAAACGACAAAAAGTGACAGTGACAAATCTTTCGCTTTTGATCATTGGCCTGTTTTTCAAGTCCTGCTTCTTTCAAAGAAAGTATGGAAATATTTAGCACCCATAAAACCTGTTTATTTACTGTCTGACTCCGAATACAGAGCTAAGCCAGCATAAACATAATGTTTGGTTATGTAAGAAACTTGAATAAACATAACGACAGATATTTATGTCTTCAAACATAACTTTTCTTATGGTTACACATTGGATTAGCATAGTCCTTGCTGTGATATTTTAGCCTCATGATTTAACACTTGAAAACCTGAATCAGACTTTAACCCTTTAAAGAGCCACTCCGTGAGTTGTTGGAGTCATATATGCCAAACTTAATCAATGGTGTCATTTGATCGCGAAGTACCGACTGTTACCAAAAAGACACATTTCAAAGCTTATTTGTTTTTTAAAGTGACAATATGAAGGTAGAACGTTGCAATTAAGATCGAAAACCGGACAGTGGTGCGCGTCAAATAGTCAAACGTAATTTTGGAGACTTATCTAAAACAGACAGGAGGGCAGTTAGGAGTTGATAGTGTTGATTAGGTTATATAACTAGTATCCATGTATATTGGACGTGATATCTACACCTCTGTGCATTTATAAGGCTGTTTTTAGATTTTTATGGAAAAAACCAGTAGTTGTCATATATATGTATTTTCGACATGAAAAGTTAAGATGTTTTGATTTAATATCACCACATATGACATTTAGGTTCGTATGAAAGGTAAATAATATGTAATGAAAATCACGGAGTGGCTCTTTAAGAGGTAAATTTATGATAATATAACAACCATTATTAAAGTTATAGTTATAGATAATGTTAGATTTGTTAATGATGGTGACAATCCATGATTGTTTGATAAATGACGTTTGGATGATCCTTGTTAAGCAATTTTTTCAGGAGAGCAATGTCTTTATTGTGAAAACCATGAGCTTTCAAATAATATTCTTACCTCAATCTACATTAAGTAGAATGATTAAATGTTGAAATTTTTTTTTAATTGTTATCTCGTTTGATATTATCATGATTCTTGTTGATTTGAATTAAACACAGAAATCATTTGAAACCAATACACCACATTTAAACATAACCTTGTGTGACAGAAAAAACACTTATACTTTTCATTAATTGTTACTGAACTCCCCACAGAGAATCTGCCATATTACGAATATGGATCTCTGTTGTAAAACATATAATTCTTTCTATCAAAATAAACAATAAATCATATCATTATTTATGGAAATGCTTCCAAGTTTTCTTACATCTCCTATAGACAAGGATGAATTTGAAACAATCAACTGTCACAAAATTATTCTTATGTGGAAGTCACTTTTTTCAAATCATGAAATCACTGTTTTTCTTATTCTTGTAAAGCTTATGTGAACGTCGGTATAGCATATAAAGCTTAGGCTGTATGTGGATATATTTTTAAAACCTTCATTATACATGTTGGCACAATGTTTATTATTAGACATGACAAATGTCTGTATGTTATATGATATAATTTAATTCAGAAATGAAAAAGAGGACTGGATAATATTTCTAAAAAACTTTAAAAAGTTTTTCATTTTAACCCCCAATGTGAACTGTACTAAACTATTAAACGGAAGATGATATCAGGAAGCTTTTTGACAGGTTTATTTATATATTTCCAACAACTACTGTAAGAAAATACTAGATAAATACGAGTCCTTTTCAATGGAATACGAGTTCTAACGCTGACATTCATGTAGTGTTTATATTGCTATTTGATTATGACTGTCACATAACCATATTGTCAATAATTCAATCAAAATCCAATAATATTGTCAAACCTTTCCAGTCAACTTTGTTTTATCACAAAAGGAGCAATTACTGTTATTGACTTTTGCAATAATAAAATTACCAAAGCAATAGGTTATTCCCTGCCTAATATTTCAATAAATTGAGCTGAATTAGGGTCTGTTTATGTTATTGAGTTAAAAAAGGTGCCCCGCACAAAGTTGGAGATTTTGTCAACCTAAAACTGGCAACCAAGAATACCAGTTAAAAATGCTCCCCCTCTGCTTGTTAAATTCCTGTTTGTTTAAGAATTCTGATAATTCCAGATGTTAAAAATCAAGCTTGTCTGTTAACTTTATTTTTAAAGTTACAAATTGAAGGTCATTAAGGTCAAGACGATTTTGAAACTTCAAGTTCTGTGTATATAAAAACAAGTATGATGAAGTCTAAATTTTGCTTTTCAAAATTCTTTTCATAGTTGCGAAAAGTCATTTTGGTCGAAAAGTATTGGTTTGATGGGCTTGAAGAATATTTTGGACTTTCAAAAGTCTTCATTTTTATCAAGAGTTGAGTTTGAAAATAAAAATGAAGTTTTTGAAAGAAGTTGTAAGAGTGGTTTGAGGCTTTTTTTAAAAACATGCCCCTGTTAAACAAGCAATTTAAGTGGATACCTGGTGAAAGATTTGTATGAGGTGACTTTCAAGTTCTTGATTAGCACCAGGTGTGCTTTGAATATATTTTGTGTGTATATGTGTGTGCCTTGTAAAATCATGGGCATGATAATTCATTCTAAATTTTAAATTTGCTTGTTAACCTCAAGTTTTTCCTTCCACAAAACATTTTTAGTCATTTGATTTCAAAGTGAGCATGAAATCTATTCCTTTCTTTCTCTATCTTGAGTAGGTCAAGCTGTAATTTGCACTGACCAAGACCACTCTAAAGGTCAAACGTTTCAAGGTTAAATTACATATTCAATTGGCAATACTAATGCTCATAAAACAGCTTGAGTAGGCTATTAAATGAGTGGCAGATATGTACACTATTTGTTAGTGGCTTTGGTGGCCTGTTTATGCAAATAATGTCATTAAAATTTTATCCTTGTTTGATTTATTCTGCATGATGAGTGGATTTTGTTATCATTTATAATGTTTCAAAGTTATGCTTTTTTCTGAAAACGGAAGATTTAGATTTTTTCCTATTATGATTTTAATTTCTTGGTGATTTTTAATCAGAACCATTCGGTTATCCCTTAAGTTGAAAACATGAAATCAGACGATGCTTTTTTTTTCAAATTTGAGTGACAACTACAGGAAGAAAGTGGTAGTCGTATAAAAAAATTAGAAACAAACTGGGTATATTTTCACAATGATTTTGGTAAAGAATCATATTTGCTTATCTTTTATCTTAATAGGTATCTATATGAGAACTTTACTAGCTTATTTTAATTGAGAAATTAACTCCTTTTTTTGCCTAATTGTACAATCTGTATAGATTCTTAATTGATTATCATATAAAGGCATAAATTTCTACTGAAACATTACTTTCATAGAAACCTTAAGTTGATCATCCAAATATTTTTATACATAACTCCACAGTATTTACTGTATCTTTTATCCCTGAAGTCCATGAAATTGTTTCTATCTGTTGAAGTATTGACAGATCATAGCTGGCAGGATCGATGTTAAGGGTGTCAGGATTTGTCAGGAGAAGGACATCTCGACATACAGGATTAATCAAATAGGAGAGGGATGTCGAGAATCGATGTTGCAAAGACGATTCACTTCTCGTCAATATTGCTGTCTGTCAAATCTTTCTGTTGAGGAGACAGGTGAAACTTTTGGCTTATCCAGGGTAGGGGCTGAAGAAGGAATAGGCAAACATATGACTGAGGATATCTAATTGCTGGTATCAGTCTTAAGGCCATAGAATAATTGAAATTAATGTTGATACAGAGTAAGGGCTGAAGGTACAATTGATTTGTTCTCTTTGAGGATACTGTGTTGCTGATTTTGTTGCTGATGTGAGGCTAGAAACAGGTGAATTGTTTTGTCATCAAGGTTTTCAACTGGTTGGATAGTGCTCAATGCATATTTGAGATAATGAGTTTGATTGCTAACTTTAACCCCCAAAATGGATATTAAAAAAACTGATAGTAAAGAATTTAAAATTTTTTTAGTATTTTGGGATTTGAAAAGTTTTGATCTTGTACTGCAATTAATATTGATTCAAATTTCATATTCTAGGAAATATACAACCAAAAATAATATCATCAAAGTAATATTATAAGTGATATTCAATAAAAATTATCTTAAAGTGCATTTTGCAAAAGCATAGCTATTTTAAAGGCAAATCAAGTTTCTAAAGCTTTGACTACATTTTGTCTTAAAAAATAACCATCAAACACACTAAGATTTGACAGAGATATCCTTTGCAAACCTTAAAACAAATTTCAAAGATTTGCCGTCTGTCTTCAGTTCTCACATTGCTTCCTAATTTGACGTCTGCTCACTTCAAAAGCTCCCTGCAGTGGTGTTTGAATGGCACTGTGATGAGCTTGCATATCACCTCCTCCACAACTTGACCTTTTGTGATTTCACAAAAGAAGAAGAGTTGTAGGAAAGCAGGTGATACTTTCTGAAGTATGTGCAATTCCTGCCCATTGTTACCCTGTTTCAAGTTTGTAAGGAAAGAAATTGAGCTAAGGGGTGGTCACTTAGTACCTATTTAGACTATCCTCGTGAGGTTGAACTTTGAGTTCAATTTTGCATTTTCAAAGAGTAGAAAGAAAGATTTTGCAGTAATAAAGTTAGATATCACTTGTGAACCTTAAATGTTTACCTTACCTGTTTTTTCTCCATTAAAATTTAGAATCTATAAAACTTATAATTTCATCCATCTAAGATAAGGTTTAAATCTCTCTAAATAGCAAATTTTATAGGATTGGATATATAAAAAATAATATATGTAGTGTTTGGTGATGCTCATCTAACCTGATCTTAAAGTAATTTTACAATGATATTTGACAATTTTTCATTCGAAAGAGATAAGGATGAAATCGCAATGTGTTGCAAATTGACAATGTTAACATCAGAGCAAGCTCAAATCATAAGCATTGATTTGAAAAAAGGAAGGAATTAGCCTCTGTTATAAAGCATCTGTTTGTTTCGGATTAACATTTCCCGACATCAGCTCCTGGATGATCCCTTCTGGAATGTTGAGGTGAAAATGCCTGACTTTTTATATCAGATTATATCAGATAATTGTTGAAGTCATTGAATATGTCTCCTCCAAATGGGACATTGTTCTTTTCACCTGTTTTCAGAATTGATTTTCCTGGGAGCATGTCATCATTGATTTTAAGAATGTCCAGAAATAAATCTTTGAGGAGGAGAAAAAGATTAAGGGATAAATCTTGACCTTTCATATTAATCTTAGGTTAATATATACATTGTCAGGGCTCAAAGGTGTTGAATCAAAGCCCTGACTAGGTATTATCATTAGTTTCTTATTCTACCAGAAAATATTCATAAGAATAAGGAACATTAATGCTATTGTATTAAAGGTCAAATTGGTCTTTATTGTTTCTCCCTCGCAGGTCAAGGTATTGAATTTGCCATAAAATGAGCATCAATGTTAGTACGAGAGAATTAACCTGGTTTTGTGGGAGACTTAGCCAAGGGGAACAGTTAAGTCCCTTGTACTTTCCTTAATGCATGGTCTCCTGATAGAATGAGGGATTTGAGAGAAGTGGTGGGGAAGACATAATGCTTTGAATGCCTAGGACAATAAGTGATAATTCTTGTCAAGGAGGGGCGGATAGCGCAGTGGTTAGCGTGTTCGGCTTTGGATCAAGAGGTCAGTGGTTCGAATCTCGGCAACTTTGTCTGCAGTAGAGAACAGTTCTACACGCAGTCAGGTTTGGGTGCAATGCTGCACTGAGTACCACCCATGGTTCGCTAGTTCCAGCCGATGCTCGCAGGTTTCACCGCAATGCATAGCCACAGAGGTGTTGCGGGCTTTCTCGCTGCAATAATACTAGCAGCCGCGATATAAGTGAAATTGAAAGCGGCGTTAAACCCCAACTCACTCACTCACTCTTGTCAAGGTCTCCAATGGAATTGCAATATTTCCTTGTTCTCCTTTCTAAGCATTTTGGAAACTCATAGATTGAAACTTTGTAAAAATGAATGATAAAAAAAGAATTGTGAAGTAAGTGAGGTTTTTTTGTCAAGTCAATGCCTTGATTTAATTCGAAGACAGAAAGTCATGATTCCTAATGAATATAGTACCTTGTTTCCTTGTTTTTGCACTGTGAGTTTTAGCTTAGTTTTGCAATTTGAGGACTCTTAATATTTTCATAAACAACATCATAGCCTCTGTAGAGCTATGTAAACATTGTTGAATTTCCCTTTAATTTACAAACTAAAAAATGTCCAAATTGAAAATACCGAAGTAACATAAGTTTATAATTTATAATAGGACAGTATAATTTAATGGGACAGTTGGTATCTAAAACCTTCTTAACCTATCTTTTCCATACCTTATGAATGATTTTACATTCAACCATCCATAGCAAGCCTATTTGATTTACTTATATTTATTTATCACTATATCAATCTGGTTGAAGCTTGTGATACCCGAACAATAGAGGATCGTCACTCCTCACTATTTATCATCCTCCTGAATAGGAGAGCTTTCCACATCATTTATCCTCCTTCTACAAAAAAGAGTTCGCATCATTTATATAACTTCTCTGCTTGAGAGTACATTCCACGGATTCATGATGCGGCTCAATGGGGTCTGACTAAGTGTTATTTCCCATACCAATTGAATGAAATATTTTTGTTTGTACATCATATATGTAAAAAGTAAGTCCGAGAGATGCATTATGAGTCAACGTGATGATATTTGGTTATTAGTTATTGAAAAATATTTTAAATAACCTTGATATACTCATTTGAAACTTTAATTTCTATATATTCTCTCCATCATATTTTCTGAAAAAAAATATGATAAATATTTGCATATTCAGTTAATCAGTTGAAACATTCAAATGTCATCTTGTTAACATCATAAATATAATCAGAATATTTTGTTGGTTTGGCATATTTGTAAAAAAAATTCAGTGGTTTTTAAAAAAAAGTTTCAATGAATGGATATCATGGACAACAAATGATTATGATATGTTCACAGGAGTCAAGTATAGAATTACAACTTCTGTAATTATTATCAACAAAGGAAAAGTTTACAAAATGAGGAAAAATCATTGAGATGGCTCATGTCGCTTTTTATCACTGTAAAGTCAAAGAACAGATAGGAGTCTGCATTACTTTCAAAGCTAGATTAAGTAGAGCATGTCTTTATAACTACCAGATGGGAAGGGCAGATAAACTCTCTTGAGAAGAAGACACAATATTTCAACTCTTAAGGGTTTCTCAGTGGTATTAGATCATCTTATAGTTGCTTTTATGAAAAAAAATCATCAAAGAGAGATTAAATTTTTAACACTTTTCAGGAAAGGGATGAAAATTTGTGACCTGGGCTTTACACTGTGTTTTGTCCCAGAGCAATTCATCCACATTGCACTCAATTCACCCAGCAGTACAATTGGGTACCTGAATATGGGATGTATGCTAAGTAGCTGCCTCAAAAGTACAATTCTCTCACTGTAATATTGTACATTATACAGCTAGTGAGCAGTCTTTGACTGGATATTACTCGTAAGAATATAAATTATTATTATTATCATAAACTTTAATCTTCAAGATATCAAAATGTAATAAAATCAAATAATTTAAGAAATGTAGATGATCAAATGATATATATATATATGAAAGGTCATTAAGAGATGACATGACAATTACTTATCTCCTATAATTGTTTATCTATGTTACTTGAAGTATATTGACAATTGTTTATTTATCTACGTTACCTGACCTACATGAAGGTATATCAGTGATGATGAGCAAAGGCAAATTGACATTGTTTATATTACCTGTGAGAGATGTTTTTCAACAATCCTTGTATTTGTGGTTGCTATGGAAATCAAATGTTGGCCATGAGAAATTGATCAACTAATCGTTGGTAAGCTTTTCAATTAATTGTATCAGTGCTGTAAATTTGGTCGATGACATGCAAAAGTTGGTGGTTATTCCTCTAATGGATGATTTGGGTTTTGACTATAACAATTTTCAAATTGTATGTCATATTTTTTTAATGCATTATAATACTTTTTTTTAAAGTGTTGATGCAATTTTTGAAGTAATAAATATTCCACCTTTATTTCCATTGATACCTCCTATTTTCATTGCATAAAAAAACTTACTGAGAAGGAAAGGACTTTTCAAAGACTCATCAAATTTGGTTGTCATGGAAACAGTCTTATTTCTTTTGTTTATTGACCAATGGACAAGATAATCCGCAATATGGGTATGTGAGGTTGTGAGAGGTCGCGCTGATGTTGGAATGTTCAGGAACAAACACCCATCTTGAATATCAGCGGTCACATATATCTCGGATACACAGCGATGTCGTCTCCTGTGCTAACACTTGTCAGCATCTGTTTATATGAATTGTCCATTTGGATTCCATTGTTGATATCCATGATTAATTGTTAGCAAAATTGTTTGCCAAATCTTGAAAATCATTTCACGGAATGATTGGAAAAATTATTTGATGGAATTGTTTGAATCAAAATTAATTTTATTTTTGTAGCGATGGTCGTTTTTGAAATTTGCATCAGTGTATCAAATAAGGCCAGTCTGCCAGCCTTTAACCTCTTTAATTTTGTTCCGTTTTTTTTCATAAACTGCTAACACATTCTGTGTTTTTTATTATGTGTCTTCTTGCACACTATTGATAAGAAAGATAATTTTAATAGAAATATTTAAAAAATGGCTTGATGGTAATTGTTCTTTGATGATTGGTCTAAAACTTTTATGTTTCAATACTTGTAGTCATGTGATCAATGATGTGCATAATATGACAACCTTTTATTTTCATATCAGAACAATTTTTTTTTTTAAAATGTTTTGAAAAGGTCATGTCAGTTTATTCTTTATTACAGGGCAATAGAACATGTTTTGGAAATCTAAGTCTTTCCCCCAATAAATATAATTATATGCCAAATGCATTATCTTCAGAAGGGTCAAAAACCTCATGACTCAACCAGATAAGTCATAGTTTTAGAAGAAAGTATTAAGTATCAAGCAAAACTAATGCTAGCCATTTTAACAAGAAAGAATTCTTAATTATTGCAGAGAAAGAATTTTTTCTAATTTTTTTAAATATTTGTTTAAAAAACGATTCTTATAATCGTATTTCTAAAATGAATCAATTTGTTGACATGATGATTAAAAAGATTTTGATGTTATCTGGGTGCATTTATCAATGACTATAAGTACATGGGAGTCTCATGTGAACATCTTAGAAAGTCTTCATTTGTTCAAATCTAAATGATCTATCAGAACATTTAACATTCCTTAACAGTAGCAAAACATGCTATTAACATACTCTGAGCAATACACCCAATAATGCTTATGACTTGTGGCAATACCTTAGCTGATAATAGCTATACAAGGTTACATCACTGAATATCTGAGCAGCTCTGTGAAAGGGAAAGGTTTTTAAGTATGTATAAAGCAAGTTATTGCCTTGGGTTGTCCTTTGAAAAGTAGAATGACTCATTAACGTAGTAGTGGCACAGTGGTGTAGTGGTTAGCATGCTGGCCTATTGCCGACAACCCGGGTTCGAATCCTGGTGGAGACACCAAACATTTGTGACCTGGGTCTCATACCGCATTGGGTCCTTGGGCAAGGCACTTCATCCACATTGCACTCAGTCAACCCAGCTGTATAAATTGGTACCTGAATAAGGGAAGTACGGAAGCGCTAAGTAGCTGCTGTGGTACAATTCCTTCAGGGTAATAATGTACCGCCAGTTAGCAGTGCCTCGCACTGGATATTAGGTGTTAAAATGTATATTATTATTATTATTATCATTATTATTATTAACGGCGCTGTTCAACCCTGAGTGAGCCATTGGAGGGGTTCTTAAAGAGCCACTCCGTGAGTTGTTGGAGTCATATATATCTAAACTTAATCAATGGTGTCATTTGATTGCAAGGTACGACTGTTACCAAAAAGACACATTTTAAAGCATATTGGTTTTTTTACAGTGACAATATCAAGGTAGAACGTCGCAATTATGATCAAAAACAGGACAGTGGCGCATCAAATAGTCAAACGTAATTTTGGAGATTTATCTAAAACAGCAAGGAGGGCAGTTAGGAGTTGATAGTGTTTGTTAGGTTATTATAACTAGTATCCATGTATATTGGACGTGATATGTACACCTCTCAAGGCTTTTTTTAGATGTTCATGGAAAACCAGTATTTGTCACATATATGTCTTTTGGACATGAAAAGTTAAGATGTTTTGATTTGATATCACCACATATGACATTTAGGTTTATATCAAAGGTAAATAATATGTTATGAAAATCATGCAGTGGCTCTTTAAGGTATTGATGTAAAAGAGGACAATGTGCTCTTCCTCTGCCATGCATTGTATACCTCAATATAGAGACAGTACCTTCCTAAAATTTGGGGGGGATAGTGCAGTGGTTAGCGCTTTAGATCAAAAGGCCCACGGTTCAAATCCCACCAGAGGCTCGGTAATATTTGTCAGCAGTAGAGAACAGTTGTACATGCATTAAGGTTTGGGTGCAATGCTACACTGAATTTCAGTGCAATACTACCCATGGTTTGCTAGTTCCAGCCGATGCTCGATGGTTTCTTCACAATACATGACCACAATAGTGTTGTGGGTTTTCTTCCTGCAATGATAATAGCAGCCTAACCCCAAATCAACTAAGCTCCTGATATTTGGGACGGAATTTTAGTGAAGGTTCTTGTCTCATTTTTTTAAATCATAGTTTTATAAGTTTCTGAAATCATGGTTTTAAAAGTGTATTTCTTACAGTAAAAAATATCAATTGATGTGATTGCACTCAATATTCAAGACGTCCAGCACAAAATTTCATCAACAATATAAACCAGTTCAAAGTCATCAAAACATTAAAACTTGATTAATGTTAAAAATGAACAATATCATTTCATGATAATGAATTAAACAAACAAAAAATTTCACATCTTGAAAAGTGCTGCAATTCTCAATTACAAAAACAGTTACACATCACCTCTCCAGTGATGAAAGGACAAAACATTTTAAACTAAATTATTATTTAGATGATTAATTCTGAGGAGCAATTGAACCTCAATCATTATATCAGATAAAATTCAAGAGAGCTACTTTCCTCCTAAATAACATCAAGTTAATTTCCTCTTAACAACATCAAGTTACTTTCCTCTTAACAACATTATTGGCCAGTTATTGCAACAATTGCATCATTTCCCAGCTGATTGACTTGTAGGGAATGGAAAGTGAAAGGTGATTTTGCTTGGAGGCAAAACATGCTTGAAATACATCCTAGGATATAAGTCTATTCACTGGTTGACAGTTATCCATGTAGGGGTAATTAGCCATGTTTGCCCTGAAGGGGTATTATAAATATTAGTTCTTTCATAAGGATCTTGCTGAGTGTAAAGTTTATGAGTAGAATACAATTGAAATTATCAAAAAGAGGAATAAATTGACTTTTTATTTTTTGTTTTGTTTTGATTCTTAGTTTTATAATGATTTCCCAGAGATGAAAAGACATCTTTTTATAGAGTGTTTTGTTTGTAAATAAAACTGTAGACAAGATTTGTGACTGAATTTTCCTTTAGAGCAATGAGCATGCTGATTTACTCGGAATTAGGCATATCCTGAATTTATTCATTATAATTTTTATTAAAATGTTTATTTTTTTTAATGGTAAAAAGATTTTTTATCATTTAAAAACAAAAGTTGGCTATTGGTAATGTTCGATTTGATTTGATTTAATAAAAATACTTCAAACTCTGTATTATTGCAAAAGGTGAATGGTCAGATGTGGTAAATATGTTAGTGAAAGAAAAAGTTTGTGATGGAAAACATAATCCATCAATTTACAAACATAAAATTCCAGAAAACCAACAATCCTCAAATTCTTGTCAGTTTGAATTCCAAACACAGTTTCAAGTTGTCCCCCATCCATTAAATCCTTCCAAACATCAAGTTACATCAAATGTTAGGTAACTCCAGTCGTTATCAAACATATTACATCAACTGTCGGGGCTAACAATGTCCTTAATAGCCACTCTTCAGTGCCTGAGGTAAGAAGTGTGTACTCTGTGATGTGGAACTCTTCTATGCCTGAGGAAGATTTGTACCATAAATACCCAAATAAGAATAATCTGAGGAGGCTTGTCCCCAGAGAAGATAATGGTGAAATTGAGAATGAAATTAAATTTGTGAAAATATAATTGAAATTTTTTTTCTATGGTAAAGAAACCTTGAAGGAAGATGTGAAATGACCTAGAAGGAAGATATCAAACGAGTTGTGTAATAATGATTAGAGCAAACCAGCCTTATTTATCAAGCTTTATAAAGTAAAAAGTGCACTGGATATAAAAATAATCTTAACAAAGCATAAAGCTTAGGGGGTTATTCCATAAAAGATAAAATTTACTTCAAGATACTGGCACATGTGCACAGAGTCATTTATTCAGATTTTAATGCAGTGGATATCAAAATAATTTTAACACAACACAGAGTGATTTATAAGAGTTAATCAGTTAAAATGGACATCAAAAATTATTTTGACACCACGTCAAAGGATTTATCAGGACGAATCAAGTAAAAACTGATATTGACATCAAATAATTTCAACACATCTTACAGTGATTTCTCAGGAGGAATCTAGTAAAAGATCCAATGGATATCAAAAACTTTTAACACAATGTCCAGGGATTTACTAGGAGGTGTGCGGTAGTAAGTGATGTAGTATTGGGCAGGTCCACCACCTTGGAGAACAGGAACTGGATTTGCCCTGAGGCAACAGGTCCTGCTTGTGACTCTGCCACAAAGAAGAGGCTTTGGCTGGAGAGGTTCCCTTTAGATGAGGATGAAAGGAGAGTTAGGGAGATTTATGTGATGTTGAGAAACAATTTCTTTGGACGTTGTGGTAATTTGCACAGAAGGAGCATGTTTTGAGGAAAAGTTGTCTTGGATGTTTATACTCTTCATTTTGGATTGGGAAGGATTATCATTGGGATGTATGTAAGGTGGAGAAACAATTTCTTTGGATATTGTGGGAATTTGCAGAAGAGGAGCCTGCTTTGTGGAAAATTTATCGATGGATATTAATTGATGTCAGTTGTTCAAGATTGTCTGTGGAATTTACGAGACCTTGGGAAACATTGATCTTCTGCTGATTTGGCAAGAAAATTTTGCAAATCCTGTGACTTGAGTATTTTTCAAGGAAAACTTTGCTTTTGGTGTCTGACTACTCGTTTGTAAGGAATAAAAGAATTATGTGAAATAAATATTTACTTATATAAGTGAATTTCTTCTGAAAGTAGTGAGCATATTTTGAAGAAAACTTTTACATGGATATTGAACCTTTTGGAAGACAAACAAAAAATCATGTTTGGAATAAAACTTGATCTTGAGGATCATAACAAGAAATATCAATAATTAGCTTGAAGAAAAAGACAGGGAAATGTGTTTTTGATGCCAGGATAAACTGTTGGATGAAATAAAGAAATATTTCGTGTAGAAACTATTAATAAAACTGTTAGTAGGTGTGCAGTTGAGCTGACAAAATGAAAGCAAGATTTTGAGGTATTATTCTTGGATCACTACACATCAAACAGATCAGGATTGAGAAGTCTTAACCATATGCAGGGTTGGTGGTCGTGTTTGATCATGGATTTATATTCAATGTGAGAGCAAAATATTCTGACTTGTGGTTGAAGAAACTTTCCTTTTTTGCACAATGGATATCTGTGAACACAAAGATGATAGGTTTGGATGCCATATTTGTGCAGAATCCTGGTTGAAAAATATGAAAACGGAAAAATCTGTGTGGTATGTATTTTATGTCATTGTTTGTGGCCATATTTCATAGGTGGTTATATGTGTGGAGAAAAAGCTTAGATATGAAATATTGTGTAAATAAGGTTTACTAAAAGAAGTTATAAACGTTACTGGTTTTTTTTTCTATATGAACTCTATAAACCCTGCTCATGATATTATACTATTGTCAACCATGGTACTAAAAAATCTTAACTCACTAAATATAAAATTCATCTTGAAGTATTTTCAATCAACCCAAGTAAGTACTCACACGGTATGAATTTATTATATCCGACTACATGATTCTTGTCACCTAGTCAGAAATTTCCTATATTTTTGCTGATTCTTTTTTAGGTTTGGCAGCCATGTTGCAAGAGCAAATTTATCATGTTTGCAATTATATGTACACATTAACATCTTCATCACAACACTGCCAGATCAAGGACAAAAAAATCAGTGCACATGGTTTATGATTTACAGTTGCAGAGTTTGAAAGAAAGCGATAAATAATTGAATTATTGGATGAGGCTTATAAGGCACTCAGTACCTTAACGAGGTATTTGATAGACGGTTAGCACCATTGCATCAGTCACATTTTCTTCCCTGGACTCAGATTCATATCTATATTTCTATATATATCTTAAGCCTCGGAGGATTCCAGCGTGGCGTTTATAGAGGGGTAGTATGTCATGTACAGCGATTGTATCATGCTTTCATACAGATATATGATGTGATACCTTTGAGAAAATAAATCTGATATTTAGGTCTGCTCTCTGGGAACGAACATATACATTTGAAATTTTTAAGTGGCATTCTAGGTGTCGGTTGTATGAGTAAGACAAAGATTTTTATGGATTACTAACTTCTTTATTATTGACAATAGAGATGCTTTGGTATAGATTGTAATATTGTTCATTTTCAAACTTATTCTGATGAATGTTTTGCATTCCTTAAGTTGATAATCCATTAAAATCATTGCTTCATTATTTGAAATTGTATTTCTTCACAAGGTAATCATTTGGGAGTCAGTGGGAAATTCACTAGGGATGACACCCTTTTGGGCAGGTACTGTAGCAGCAAGTTCATGCTTACAGCGGTATGTTTGCAATCACGGAATAGAAAGTGAATATTTATTTAAAAAATTATAATAGAAAGCATAATCATCATCTTTATTTTGCTTAAGGGTATGATTCCAACCTCTCCTTGTAAAATTGAACTAGTTTTTGAAAAATATTCATCTCTTATATAAAACTACTCTTATATCAACATACTGTTTATCAGTGTGTTGGCCTTCTGATATCTGGACTTGTTGCTTCCACAACTGCAGTGGAAGGGGGTCGTCTTGTACGTGAGATATCTGGTTTTGATCGAGATTTGGGCTGGGAGGCTTATAGGCAGATACAGCACTATTTCTGGTCTTCTGATAAATTGAGATAAGTTTCTGAACTTACATTTGACTAATTGACACATGGCCAAACAATATCCTGTTTTTGATCAAGATAGTGATTTTATATCTGACATTACTGTCGCTGTAACAGAACCAGTTCACACAGCCTTTGAAGTAATTCTTTTCTGCAACAGTCAGTATTTTTCAATCAAAGGACTCCATAAACTTTGGCATATGTGACCCCAACAACACAAGGGGCATCTCTTTAAGAGAAACAGGTAGATTTCAATATCACAGCAGTATATGTAGCCTATTCATCAGTTCCCTGATACAAGCAAGTCCAACAACTACAAAACATCCGTAGTATGCACCCCCGATGACCCCTGGTATGCCGTCAATCTACCCACTGCCCCAAACCTATTGTAAACTGAACACCCACGTCTTGAAGGAGGGGCCGCTCTCCTCAAGGTAAACTTTCTCAGGTAAACAAACGACCTCTCGTTAAGCTCTCCCATCTTTGTACTCAGGATGACAACTCAAGTTGAGATCCTCAATAGTATTGGGGTTGTTTTTCAAAGAGTCAGAAACATCTTTGAATTTGAAGTGCTTTTGGTAGCAGAATTATGAATCAAAGGATATTGTTTAGTTCAGACATTTAATACATTATGGTCTTTGGTGTTCAAAGAAATTTTGCCAAGAATGTCATGTTATGTACAGCTTTTTTACTGACTCTTGTAGTAGAAATGTTGTTCCAAGAATCAGAGAATCTTGTTATTTCAAAATTTGCATTGGCTTAGGTGAGTGTTAACAGAATTTTACACAAAAAGTTAGTGGATTTAATTTTGGGATGTATTTACCTCTATGGCTGTGTGAAGCGCAAAGTATCTGCTTTAAAAGTACAATTCCATCATGGTCAAAATCATCTGCCCTTGCATGGCTTTATGTTGCACCAGTCTCTATCACTGGCTAATTTAAACCTTGCTGCCAACCCGTCAAAATTCGTGTTTTGAGTGCAGTGCCCTCTTCAGCTAAAAGTTGTAATTCTCATAGATTTCTCATTGTTTTATTGCGATGCATCACAACAGCCTTAGCAACAAGCACAGAAAAGTACTGGAAATGCGGCAAGGCCTATCTTGGCTAGTCATTTGGGCTGGGGTTACATCATAGATCTGGATGACTTTGAATGCTTTACTACTAATTTTACTACTGTCAATGGTGATGAAGGTTATTCAAAGTTATGTATATCAGAATTTGCATTGAATAAAGTCTTTAATGGTAGCTGAAATTTTGGTCAGAGGGATAAGGCATCATGTTTTGGTGTCATGTTTGCTTATGCTAATACAGTGTCATGCAAGTGTTAATCTTTGAAATCAGGAATATTCCACAAATGGAAATTTTAAGCTGACCAATATTAACCACGTCCTTATCAAGTAAGGACTCCTGGAAATCTACAGCTAAAAGGTATGAGATTTGACAGTTCAAAGGTAACCCTTTACATTCCAATCAAAGGATATTCCCCTCCCGCCTAAATGAAAATTCATTCTAACCCAGATTTAAGATTTTTGTATGAAGAAGATGCCCATCATTCACTACTATCAACCCCCCAAATTCTAAACCCCCTACCTCTCTCCGTGAGCTGTTTTAGCAAGTTAGGAGTCCAACAAAATTCATGCCAGTAAAAAATCTTTATCTCCCGCTATTAGCATGTAGTCAGAACACTAAGTGAAACCTTTGAAACGCTGGGTGATTTCTGTGATCAGTGAAGCATATATGGATAATGGTGACATCTTCATGACGACATGCAAAGAATTCTACAAATTAATTCTTTGTGCCTCAGGGTGTCTTTTTGATGTTTTTGTAGATAAACTCTTTTTGCCAGATGACATGTTTTATGTCGAATATCATATGTTTGACTTTGAAGTTGGAAGCAAAAGACTTTGTTGACTTTCATTATTTTATGGTATTAAATTATTTGAATTATTTCTATCTTATTGATTATGTCTCATTTAACTATACATAGGCATTATTTTCAATTTTTACACACTTTTCATTTTGATATCTTTTGAAACTTTTCATTTTAGCATTTTGATTTTAACAATGCAGAAAGAAATTTGTTTAAGAATCTTGTAAAGAAATAAAGTCACACTTCAATAATTATTTTTAGGTAGATCAGACTAGTCTCAAATTTTACTTACATTATTATTACATCTATATACTATGCAACTCTTTGGGGAATGTATCAATCAAATAACTGCTTGATCCATGTAATAAGTATATGTTTAAAGACAACAAAAAAAGAGAAAATAGTCTATTGTACTTCTTAACGCCTTAACTCAGTGGGGAGTGTAAATCTTTAAAGTGTCCTAAATTGTCCTAATTGTTTCATACCTTGATGTCTCGAAATCCAAAGTCATCCAGACATTACACTTACCTATCTAAATCTCTAATGCAAGGTAAAGTCTACCATTATCACTTCTTTATGTATGCAAATCTGTACTTAACCCACTTTCTGAAAACTACTTGGTTCCATTCCAATGGTAATAATCTTTACTTCACACCTCAACTTGTTCAAATACCTACTTAACCTAGTCAAGACATCAGATTATCCCTTTTTCATCTCCACAGGGAGTATACAATTGTCAAACAAACTCGACCTTAGCACTTAGCAAATTCCTTCTTAACCTATAAATAGATCATTCAGATTCCAAACCAACATTTCCAGATACTTATTTTATTGGGTTAATCTGAGAATGATATTTTTCCATATCATACTAACATTAGACAATTATCAGGACTTAATTTTAAATCATTTACATCTCAAAGCCCATCTCAGAATTTATTCAATGTTGGTACTTTTTGCTTATTCTTATAACAGAGTTTTGATTGTTTAGTCAAACAGAGCTCTGTGCAATTGGGCCTAGGCAGGTTTATACATAGTTACCATATCCATACTTAACCAAGGGATCTGATGATGGGATAGCACGCTGATTAATGCAGTCAACTTTTGATGAAGGGTCCAGGGTTCGAATCCCTCCAGCAGCATGGGAATTTTGCAGTAGAGAACTGTTCCACTTGCAGTAAGGTTTGGTGCACTGCTACACTGAATTTCACTAGTTCCAGCAAATGCTTGCAGGTTTCACCGCAATGAATAGCCACAATGGTGTTGTGGGCTTTCTCCCTGCAATAATACTAGCAGCCATGAGCCAAGGGAAATACTCTTGAAAGCCCATATCACCTCACCTCACCATTTTGTCTACTTGTGTGTCATCTTGTCCTTTGGTGTCATCTTGACCTTTTCTATACTTTCTTGACCTCTTATATGCCATCTTGACCTTTGTATGCCATTCATATTGTCTTCTTCAGTGTCATCTTGCCCTTTGTATACAATCTTCATCTTTTGTATATCATCTTGACCTCTCTCATTTTGCCTTTTTTATACCATCAAGGTTTTTTTTTATAAGAGGCTATTAGCTAAAATGTATGGATTTATTTTGATATAATACAGATCATACAACATTAGGTTAAAATTAGTTATTAATGAAAAATTCAAAATATCAAACTTCAAATGTCAAAAGCTTGCATTTTCTCATTTTAGGATATATTTCTTTTTTTTTCCCCAAAAATTTGAATTATAATATATTTTTCTAGTTATTTCAAACTCTAACATACATTGTAAAATAACTAGCTTTGTTTGCTTTTCTTTTTTAATTCAAGACTTTGTTAATAAAGTTTTTCTTGATATTCATAAGCTGCACATTGCATGTCAAACATTGTAAAATGATACCACGCCCAACATTGTAGTTAGGTTTTTCTTTATGCTTTCTTGGTTACAGGTCAAAGATCATTGTTCTTTTCAATATGAAATTAATCCCCAAACGCTTACATCATGAGACCACATAAAATAATGAAAAGGTTTAGCTAAGAACATAATTCTTGCTAGCAAAGCAATGTCACACCATTGAATATTAAAATATGATCTAGTAATTTGTTTACTGTATGCAATGAGTATAAAGACATTTGTTTTGATTGTGTCCAGGGAAAAAACATAATTCAACATGCCTATATTGGAAATCAAAATTGCATAGTTAATCCTCTTTTGATAAAGTCAGTTGTTGATCTCGAGTATTGAGTTATGATTAAACTAACACCATTGATTATTAGAAAATTATTTAGTGATATGAATCTGTATTTCAAATTTTTACAATATGCAATGAAGATAAAGACATCTGATTTGGTTACCCCAAGTTATTTTTTTACATATTTCAACATACCTATATTGGAAATAAAAATATCATAGTCAATCCGCTTTTGATATTGTCAACTGTTGCTTAGTGAGTTAGAGAGGTCACTGTGACATGTTATATGCGTAGCCTTTCATGAATAAGTTTTTTCTTGAGAAAATTCATGAGAGATGGAAGTTATGTGTTTATAACAAAAAGCAATGAAGCTCTATATATGAATGCAGCTCAAGGCTCGCTTACTAACTAAACGACCAAAGTGTGAATGCACACTGACAAGTTATTTACAGCAATAGGTGATTATGTTGCATCCATTGAATAGAACACCACAATTGTGTTTTATCTAACATACCAATAGGTTCTACATTTTTTTAGAATTTCCTTATCTGTCACTAAGATCTGTTTCTAAATTCTTGGTGAAAAGTGCCTACTTTCACAAAGTTAACCTTATCTCCAATCCTTTACCATTGCGCTAAGGTTACCTTAGTGACTTCATTCACCTTAGGGTTTTGTTAAAGGGTGCCCAGAGCCGACTATCTAAGTGAATGTCAATTATTAAATTCATGAAAAACGTTTTTTATAAAGAAAAGTTTTATAGATCATAGATCATTATTTACAGCAACAGGTGATTATGTTGTATTCATTGAATAGAACACAACAATTGTATTCTATTTAACATACCAGAAACATCATTTTAAAAAATTCTTTATGTCACTAAGATCTGTTTCTAAATTCTTGCTGAAACAGAGATGTGCTATCAAAGAGAATATAAAATATGAATTTCATGAAAACCTTTTTATAAAGAAATGTTCTATTGATCGGAAAAGTACAATTTCTAATTTTTGTGGTTGAAATTCTTCAAGAGTTCTTTTTCATGTGTTTCATACATTGAAATTCATTTTTTCCCGGTTAACTCTTTATTTACTAATATTCTGGTTGTGGCCATTCTCTCCCAACTGAGGTAGCTCTGTCATAAATTCCTATACAATGTCTGTTATAATACAAATGTTTCTCAATCTAGGATTGTATTCGCCTGTTTGGATACAATGACAGTTAGTTGTACGATCAGTGAAGCTGTTAAAAAATTACCATTCAAAAGACCTGTTATTTCCGTATGCTACAGGAAAGCTAAATTTCATTCAAATGTACGCTTTGCACTTTAGAGTCTTCTTTACAGACACATTCTCCTTATTTAGCGACTGCATCACTCCATAGGCCTGTGTCACGACAATATGTTATCCACACACCCAGTGTTTTCATTGGCTGAAATATTGCAAGATAGTTTATGTTGCACTGTTTTGCCGCTAGGGTAACCTGCTCGGGACCGAAATGATCTTGTATTAAAACAAAGGTTGTATAGGAATTATTGATTGAACTACCTCTGTGCGGAGAAATTGGGTTATGGCTAAAACTCGCAGAATCTGGATTTTCGTCTTTGTAAGAAGCTAGTTGTCCGAATAATAGGGCATCATTAAGGGTTAGTGATTAGTTCATTAACCCAAACGTTTAAAAATTTCGGGATCTGCCACTGTTATATTACTATTAGCGCACAGAATGTTTTGGTGTTTATTTCAGAAGGAAAGGCTTAACTGACACTATAAAGGTTAAATTAATAAAGTACTAAGGTATTCTTAGTGTCAACTTTATAGAAACCTTAACTTTCTAGAGAGAAAAAATAATTGGTTACAGGGATTGACAATGATCTGAAAATTGACAATCCTAAAATGTCAATGGCTTGATAGATATCCAGTGTGAATAATAAAAATCCATACTTTTTCATTGTGTCACACACATCAAGGCCGAAAGCTTTATATATATATATATATATATATATATTTTGGATTTTTGTACTTGAATTCCCTTTTGTTGCAAATTTATTTTATAACAATTTGGATAGACTATCCATATTTAATCAATGTCTCATGTACAAGAAGGCAAAAACTTGACATATACAGGTTTTGCTCTTTGCACTAGAAATTCCTTTTGTTGTAAATACCTCGTCATTAGCTGCAATTGCCCACAACAGAGTGAAAAGGTCTATTTGAATAGAGTTGAGCCTTGCTTCAAAGGGTCTGTTTCGGAAGTTGGCATTTACCTAATCTCATCAGTACATAAAGTGTATCCAAGTCGCTGAAGTGGATATGTTTATGTGTATTCTGTGCTGTACGAGTTGGCTTCACTCACAGTGGGTGTTAAACCTATTGGATTCATTGGGCGGTATGAATTAGTAGTTTACGTGTGAGGTCCCATTGTAAAAATAGTTCTAGATTTTTTCATGACATTGATATAAAATTAATCGATAAGACAAATATCAATTTTTGAAATTTAAATTTTACTTTGAACAGGTATGGCATTATATGAGTGACATTTTTATCAATCAAAAGTTTTAAAAGTCTTTAGTATTATTATTATTATCATATTACTAAATATGTTGGTGTAGAAAATGCTGTGAATCCTAGACATTTTTCAAAGGCAACTATTTATTGATTTATTTTATAAATAAATTCATATACATACTTCTTTAATACGAAATATGAGAAAAAATGTAAAAATACTTAATATGCTGATACCTTTTTTGTCTTCTAATTATATGAATTCAGTTGATCATAAAATAAAATGACAGGAAACGAGAAGCCTTATTAATTCTTTAAAAATTTCTTGAAATGACATTAATGATCCTTGGAAATGTTTTATAACAAAGATTCAAAAGTGTTTATTGTTGATTAAACAACATGTAGGATTAAAAAGGTGCCTGAAAAAACATCAAAAAATAATTCAGCTTAAAATATTTATCTCTGATTAATCAGTTAATTTATCAAACATAAAAGATTATAGAGATTTTTGATAATCTCAGGTATCTTTGGGGATTTTATGAATGCTTAGAATAATGTTTCACGTTGTGTGTTCATTGGGCATCTATTCATATGGTATGTAATGATAAAATGATAAAACTCTTATTCTCAAATATATTTTAAAATATGAAAATATCCTTTCATTGAGCAAAAGTTAACAAACATGTGGTGATAATTCTGTATTATATTGATGTGTTTAGTTGCCTACCAGATTCAAAACCACCGTTTTTTTGGTACGAGCTTGAGATTTCATGGAAAACCAACTTTTTGCGATGTTAAGGTACATATCCTTATACCATTAGAAAAAAAAAAGAATCTGTGAAATAATTACATCATACTTTTAGAATGCCCCTCATATATTTAACATGTTTTCTTCTTGGCAAGTTCAGATTCAAGGGACATAACTCTTGTTACCTTTATGACTCATTGTTATCACTTCAATTAAAATCTATCAAATGCAAAGTAAGTTAATCTGAAAAATGATGTTCTTAATGATGAATAGTCAGTAAAATAAATTATTCTCAAGTTTCAAATTAAATTGAATTTCACTTTTGTTTAAAAAAAACTTGGTTAATAAATTTGCATGTATGAAGATCAAAGTACAACATTATAAATACCAAGATGGAGAAGTCCTGTAAACAAATCTTGAGGCTTGTTTTTTGGCATGAAGGTAGTGGACAAAAAACATAATTTGGTTATAAAAAATGGATTTTGAAAACATTGAGGGGCTGAAGTTTGTTGTTCAACTTAAACATCTTATATTATAAGTGTATGAATATCCATTTTTTGAGAACTTGCACCTTTTGGTTTATATTTCGGCAAGTTATTTGCAAAGTACAAATTTAATTACACATAGAAGTAATGCTGTTTCAGCAGGAGTCAGAATTGTGATGCTATTATGTCAAGATAAAAAAAATCTCCAATATTTTAGTTAGCCAATGATGAAAATAAAGTAACTATTTAACTAAAACACCTCCAGGAATAATTGAAGTTTATTTTCAGAGGAAAGGTGTCGGCCCAAAATTCATAGGTCAAGTTTCAGAGACTCTGACATTTCCTTTCCACTACTTATGTCTGACCCAGTTTTATACTTTCTATATAGATGTTGACCTCTTCACTATACAAGTTCAGGGCTAAGGTGTAAGACTGTCTTGCCCTTACCTTGGACATAATGTTATTTTACATGTACAATGAATAAAGTGCTACCAAGCCCATAGACACAGAAGTATGAAGTAAATAGATATAGGTATAAAGTGAATGTGTATATATCTAATTATAGATGATGTCAATATTCTGAAGAGATGCTTATGTTGATTATAAATTCTATAAGATAAGGCCTTTATGAATAGTGTGTCATATTTCTTAATAATAGAGCCATAAATTATATGTTTGAATAAGGATACCCATTGCCGAGCGCAATAATTTAGTAAGATTGTTACGATGTGTAATACATTATTTTAAATGTACATTCATACAAGGCATTAGTTTGGTATGATTTAATTAAACTATTTCTAGAAAATATGTTTAATATCTTAGTTGAGGACCGATTATAAAAACATATTGCCTGCATTTGGATTCTATATTTCGATTTCTCTCGTCATGTGTTCAGAATTGAGTTTAAGCAAAAAAGTATTTGAGATATCATTTTTTCCATGTATCGCAAAGTGCAGTTAAAGAAAGCTAGCAGATTTCAATGTATGTATATCAATGTCTCCCATGTCCATTTATGTCATCATTATGACATGTAACGTGAGAAAATATCCTATATTTCCCCACATAACTGTAACACTGATTCTTAAATCACATCATGGGCTATATTCTTTCATCCATGACAAGCTTATTGTCAAAGTATATATCTCTTTCAGCTGGTCTGCAATTTTAAACTTGACACCACTATATTACCCATTAGGGAAAATTGACACTGTGTACTATGTGGATGGACACAGTTTTATGATAATTTTGTCTGGCCTGGAAATTCTTGAACTGGCCATACAGGGACAAATATATAGCCCAACTAGAACACCTGTACATGTTTAACAGCAGGCCAAGGGTTAACTATAGTTATCCGTCAAGTTAGACTTCTGACGCCTGACTGACTTGATGGGACCGATGGGGTTAAAGCTTCCCGAGTGCTGCTTATCAAATTTCGGTTGAAATTCCACAAATTGCAGGCTGATGAAATTCTGTAAGCATCTCAACTTATCAGACCATCCTCGCCCAACCTTTGTGCTTGATTGTACTCAGACAAGTTTAATCTTAACACGTAGTTGTGAATTCTTATCCTTACAGTAAAGTGACAAATTGAAATTGTGAGATGATCATTTAAAGAGACAGTACTGACAAAATAATTTCATTATTACGGTCAATCCATTGATGCTACTTAAAGAAATGCTTTGGATGTCATTTCCATGGGTATTGATAGAATGAAAGTACATATAGTATACTCAACAAAATTGGACATAAGGTAAATTAAGTTCATTGAAGTAGTGTTGAGTATTGAATCTGATAAAGTTGTAAAGAAACTAATACCCATTTGGAACAACTATGGAATTGTTTCCCCACCCAGCATTCAAACCTTAACCCTAACCCTTTTCAGTGAAATGGAAACATCTAAGCTTATACCACCCATTCAAATATTTTGAGACATAATTTGTCGGGCCAATTTATCCATTTAGCCAAAACACATTCAGTGTAATAACTGTGGTAATTTATAGATAATGATGTAACTTTAGAAAGGCAATTTGAACTTGACATATGTTATTTTGCTTCATTTTTTAATCATATAAATAAATTATGAAACATATTCTATGTCACTCTAACTAAAGACAGCGAATTATTTAAGGGGAAGAAGTTCCTGAGTTAATAAATACTTTTTTACCCTGTCCAAAATTGCTGCATTCTTACAAGCTTCAACCTCAGTGATGGTTTTCTGTTGAACCCGGTGATATTGTAATTTGTTTGTTCAACTTGGTTTTGCTGTGCTAGAATAGCAACATGAAAAAATAGGAGCACATTATAATGAGATTTCACCAGCAACCAGAACTTTGCAGAAATTCTGTTGTTAGATATGCTATTGAATTACAACCTGGTTTTCTTTTTCTAAAGCACACCACTTATGGCTGTAATGGCTATGAATATGTACAAAAATCTTTGAAAAGTTTAAATTCATTTAATTAGTCGTATTGCAAATATTTTAGTGGATGCCATAAAAAAGTCAAATTTGATTAAGTTTTGAGGGACTAAAACATACAATTGGATTCAACCTTTGTTGAACATGGAGATAAAGAATAAATATTCAACAATGCAGGAATGTTAAGGATAGCCCAATGTGTTTGAATAGATTTAATAGGATGTGAAGAGGATTGGTATATTGCCCCTCTTATCAAAACAGTTCTTGCCTGTGTAGCTAATATAATTTTCCTCTTTGTTTGTTCTTAAACCTCTGAAAATATCTTATTTTCACAATAACCAAGAATTGTTGCATTGAATTATTATCAAAATAAAAATTTAAACATGTTCGGATAAAATCCAGACATTGCATTTATTTTAAATGTTGTCATCTTTGAATGGCAATGTCCATAAAACCTTTTTCTTTTTATCAGGTACATTCAAATATAACGTCATTTTCCTAATTAAGGTACATGTCATTCCACTTTTAATGGCATTGTCCTAAAGTACATTCTTATTTTAAATGTTCAAATTATAACAAAATGGCATTATTCTTGGTCATTGTCCTAACAAACATTCAACTGTCAATGCCATTATCTTAAAGTACATTTTAATTCAAATGTCATTGTCCTAAAGAACATCAAACTTTGAATGTCATTGTCCTAGAGAAAATTAAAATTTTGATGGCAAAAGTTCCAAAAGCTTAAGTTAAAGCCAAATTAGGACTGGGGGTTAAGGGGTTATCAGTGTACGCATATGGTATTTATTTATGATCAAATATGAGATATGACAGATGAAGTCACAACACAACAAAGATATGCCATGTATGTGGGATCACAATGAGCTGTTGACTCACTCATTCAGACCATCCTATCTATGTTTATCAGAGAAATATGACACCCCTGTAAACCAAAATCTTCTCTGGACAATAAAGTAAATATTTTTAAGGTGTATTTATGGTGCATGTGCTTAAACTGATAAAAGTCATTCACAAAGTCAAGTGGTGAACTAGTTCATAATGATAAATTTCATACTTGTTGTTGGTGGAGCTTTTTTTTGGAGTGGGGTAGATTGAGTTTACATCAAATTGTTATTTCAAAACATTAATTCTGATGCCAGTGATCAATGACTTTGAATTTTGGGGCGAGATAGCGCAGTGGTTAGCAAGTTTGGCTTCAGATCAAGAGTCCTGGGGTTCGAATCCTGCTAGGGGCTTGAAAACTTTGTCTGCAGTAGAGAACTGTTCTACACACAGTAAGGTTTGGTAATGCTTAACTGAATTTCAGTGCAGTACTACCCATGGTTTGCTAGGTTTAACCGCAATGCAAAGCCATAATGGTGTTGTGGGTTTTCTTCCTGCAATACCGATTCGACTTAATAACCGCCCACTCCCCTATAAGCGCCCACCCACCACGTTTTTGACTGAACAATATGCGCCCTGATTTAGCACCCACCTCTCAACATTGCTTACCTTGCATGCTGATTCATTGAAGAAGGTTTTTCAGTCTTGCAATAAGTCTTTTACTCCCACTAAAGTGAAGAATACAGAGTATTTCAAGACCCCCAGCCACCATTAAAATGATAATAGTTACAAACCATATTTCAAAGACATGTGTATCGTAAGAAAACACTTTCAAGACTAAACTTGAGGACAATTTTTATCGTTTTAATTAGCGCCCCCTTTTACCAATTTTTTAAGCGCAATAAAGTGAAATACTCTTGACAATGGCATTAAACCATAAATGACCTCACCTTTTAACTACTGTTTCTGGAGGGTCCAGGGTGAATGCCGATGATTAAAGTAATAAAAGCTCCATTGCACATTTTTATATGTAAATTAAGGGATCTTACAAAAAAGGACACAAATTTTACAAATTTCAAAAAAATCCAATTCAGTCAGAATAAGTATTTCTTTAATGAACGTACCAAGTTTGGTAAGGCTAGGTAAATTCATTTCTCTAGTGTTTCAAAGGTGTTCACACTAAAATGGCCTCTTGTGATTGTCACTTGAGTTGTTATTGTTATCCTATGACTGAGCATAATCTGTTTGAGTGAATATATACATTTTTCCCTTTAAAGAAATTTTTCTGCATAAATATGTATAAAATTTGGATGATTTTTAATTATAACAATTTCTTTAATTGTTGGATATGCTGGATTTATCCAAGAAAATTTGTAAAAAAACAATAGAAAACACATTTTAGTTCTTAGTGGGAGGGAAAAACTCTTCTTTTAACAGAATCTTAGGTTCAAAGTTTTTCACAAATACATTTCTGTGAAAAGTGTTTAAAGAAATTAATGAAATGCTTTGTCTTATTCTATTGTTTTACCACCATTAAGTAAATATCATATATATATATCTGCTTGCATGTACTCGTCAAGATAATTTATGAATTGTACTAGAAGACCAAGGACTTGAGAAAATATTTGAAATTCTTAAGGTAAGGTCATTTAAGTGTGATCTGACCACAGCATAAATGTTTTTGTCAGATAGTCCTGTTGGATTCATATGAATGTATGAATGTCAATTTTGATATTTTAGTAAGTAATGTGATGTTTATTACAATATGATTTTTCGTTTCCTTGATTCATATTTTCTTTTATTCTAATTTTAATTCATTTCATATGTCTAAATAAATGGTTTGGGCGCCAGTGGTATAGCTCAGTTGGTAGAGTGTCTGCTAATCACTAAGATGGCTTGGGTTTGACTCCAAGCCACGTCATACCATCAGGCTTAGTAAATCAAAGTTGTTGCTTTCTTTAGTTTACAGGGTTGCATCATAAAGACATTTATTACTCATATGGTTAATCATAAGTGGTGACATATTTTCAATATGAGCACATGTGCACATATCACTTTTGCCTGGTAACATTTGTTTCAGTGCGAGTTACCATGTTTAGTTGTCTGTGACGTCATAAAACCATTGTTCATATCTTCACTATAGTAGGGAAGCAGGTTGTGTTCTTGATATTTCATTGCATTTTAGATTGGATAGACTGGGTAATAAAGAAATTATTACAATCCTAAGTGTGTCAAATGAATTTTACGAAACTGGTGCAAATTTGTGTATATAACCCTTGCACTTGCTCGGGTAATACAAAATTTCATACTCGTTTTGTAAAGGTCATATGACACACTGCCTTAGGTAATAATCTCTATTTAGTAACTGGTGCTGCACTATGGAGAGAGGGTGCACTTGAACTAAATGAATCTCACTCTGTTCAGGACATTTACAGGACAAAAAAACTATCTTTATTATTTTTAACATATATCCAGAATTTGATCCATAAAGGCATGTTTTTGCAAAAGAGCACTGTTAATTAATATGTCAAACCTCTTTGGAGCAGCATTCAGACAGGAGAAACTTGCAGGTTTCTTTCCAAAGAATTATCATATTGGAGTTGCAGGCTTTCCTCCTGTATCTCCTCTTCTCTTTCTTCCTTTAATTTCAGAAAAAGAATGAATATTCATCTCAGATGATCGTGGTATACAACTTGATCCCAGCAGTTATGATGTAACTTTAATGTTTATTTCTAATAATTCAATTAATTATTGGCACCTTCTGTTGGTCCTATCTCTGCATCCTCTGGATCCCTCTGCTGTTATTCCTGTGTCCTATTCCCCCTATTTTGGGATGTCTGACTCCTCAAGAAACATTGGTAAATTCTTTAACATTAAAAATTAATATAAACATTTTTATTTCAGGAAAGGAATGAGTAGTTCGACTAAGAGGGGATTCTCCCCCTCGGTCCCCGCGGGGACAGACATGAAATCCTCGTCACACAAGAATGGGAGCGGCCCCCCTCCCCTCAAATACAGCTCGGCGCCGGTGGATGATGTGAACATGAACGAGGTCATTGACGAACAGATAGAACTCTCTGTTACCCTGCCAGGCGGGAAGACCACCATTATACCGGTAGACTCAAAGTAAGTCCATATTGTTTAATACCGGGAGACTTGAAATAAGTGTGTATTGTTTAATACCGGGAGACTTAAAATAAGTGTGTATATTGTTTAATACCGGGAGACTTAAAATAAGTGTGTATTGTTTTATACTGGGAGACTTGAAATAAGTGTGTATTGTTTATACTGGGAGACTTAAAATAAATGTGTATTGTTTTATACTGGGAGACTTAAAGTAAGTGCACATGTGTATTGTTTTATACTGGGAGACTTAAAATAAGTGTGTATTGTTTTATACTGGTAGACTTAAAATAAGTCTGTAATGTTTTATACTGGTAGACTTCAAGTGAGTCTATATTGTTTCAAATTGATAGACCTTTAGTCAGTCTTTATTGTTTTTTACCTGGTAGACCTAAAGAAGTCATTATACCTGTTTTTACTGGTAGACTCAAAGTAAGTCTTTATTATGTTTTATATTGGTAGTAATGTGTTTAGCATCAACTAAACTGAAGTCTGAATTATTTCTGAGAAGTTAATCTTACGTACAAACTAAATACTATATTTCAAGCATTAGTACACGTCTGCCACTCAAGAGTGATTAGAAGTTTTAAACAGCTTTATTTACCACTGTTATATATTAAACACAATAAGTATGTTTTATAGGTGTTTAAACGAGGCTAATTAGTGATATATCTTTATATCTGAATATCAGTTCAAAACGAAATAATAAATACATATTTCAAGGAAACAATTCTTGCATTGAATACATGTTAGTCTATATGAATGAAGTCATCTGTGTACAATATAAAAGTTTCTAGATATAGACAATCAAATCATAAGAATGTGCCAAAAATATTACATTAATTGAATTCATTAAAGATGTTAAAATGTTGTTTGTTTATCAAATTATTCATTTTTTTTTTCTTGCATATCTAACAAATTTTTATTTCAGAAAGGCTTCTGTGTTCAAAACCTGTTTTATCACTATTCTGACTTTACTTAGGTTCATGCAATTGTCATGCAAAACACATGTACTTTAATGCAACCAGACCAGAATTGTAATGATAAATGTTTCCAAGGTGTTTGCCATCTTCATCAAAGCTTTATTTCCAAAGGTGTATCCATAAGTGGATTCGCTGCTAACCCCATCAAACCTCTTCTAAACAGATTGCCTAGCACCGTCTGAAACCATGTTTAATAGTGGTTTTATCCTCTTTCTAAGTTATTCCAATCTTCGGTTTGGTTCCAACGTGAATGCTTTTTGAATGCTGCTATCTCTACCAAACTTCTCTTTGACAGGTCGCCTTAGCGCCGCCTGAAACTTTTTTTCTTACAAGATCATATTCAAACTTTAGTTCTTTACATTTCAAGATAATTTCCGAGTTAAAACAGGATAGGACAGTGTTAAGCACATTTGGCTTTAGATCGCAAATCACATCAGGGGCTCGTCAACTTTTTTCTGCAGTTGAGAACTGTTCTGCATCCAGTAATTTAAGGTTTGGGTGCAATGCTACACTGAATTTTAGCTCAGTACCACAAATGGTTCGATAGTTCTAGCCAATGCTCGCAGGTTTCACCACAATGCAAAGCCACAATGGTATTGCAAGCTTTCTCCCTGCAATATTACTAGCAGCAATGATGGAAGTAATATTCTCTTGAAAGCGGGATTTAAACCCAAAACGCCTGAGTTGAGCTTTTTAGAATTAGTTTTAAAAATACCATGACATATCCTCTTGTTTAATCATAAAAATATAATAGGCTTTTCTTGCAAGGACATTCAATAATACATGTTTTAAAACATGTATGCATAAAAGAAAATATTTGTGTCAACATATACTTTCAAAAATAACATACTTACTATATAAATATTCTCAAAGGACATTCAGTCATACATGCTTTTTGGTTTCAAGAAACGTGTCTGCATAAAAGTATAAATATTTGTTTGAAATTCACAAGTTAATATAGTGTGAGGCGTGACTCTTCAAAGCATCTAGGTGATTGTAAATATACAAAGAGCAAACATTTAGCAATCTTTTTTAGTTTAAACTCGAAAAACACTGCAGCCAGTTGTGCTTTGAAAGCTTCACTTAATTCAAGGGCAAGAGCTTTAAGAAAATAAATCAAATAGTTTTTAAAAATCATCCTTATGAGCAAATAGCAGATTTGACTACTTAAGAAATAGAAGACGAGTTGTTGTGCATCTATCGTTGAATAAAACATAGCAGGGAGCATAAAACACGAAGGCGCAGCCCTGAGTGTTTTATGCTCCCTGCTATGTTTTATTCAACGATAGATGCACAACGAGTTTTCTATTTCTTATATGAGATACACTTAACAATTACTTGCTTTATATATATAAACAGTTGAAAAATTATGGTATTTTTAACAAAACCATTTTGAAAACAATGATGCCTCCCGTCGTAGAACATATTCGGACGAGTCCATTTTCATGTATAGGGTTGGGGCCCTCCAATATAAATAGAATCAAATTGAACAACCAATATGAATTTGAAAATGTCCTTTGGGGATACGTTACGTCTCTAATCCGTGCTTTTCTTTCTCTGCAAACCCACACCTCTCCTTCTTTTGGTTTCGAATCGACAGACGCCGAGTCAGCCATGATGGACAATAGCCCCCTCAAGTTTGATCAATGGACTTGGCCAATATGATGTCATTTGTAACGTTACTGAAATGACGTCATTAACCTTGCGCATGGTTGTATCGTCAAATAAAGCACATCGTCGGTCCCATTGTTCGCCATTGTTTTAATGCCGTGGGTATCTTATATAACTTAATAGTATTCGTAAAGTAGTCACAGTGTAACTTAACTTAATGAAAAATACAAAAATGATTATTTTTATGATAAAACCAATTTGCGCAGAAAAGGATACAAAATCTAACGATTGAGTTAGATACCTATTACAATTTGCAAGAAAGGAAACATTTTGTAAGTAAAATGTTTAACAGTTTTTTCATCATGTAAGGCATGTTAAAAAATGATAGATATGAATAAAAATCAGTGCTTTGTTTCAACAGAACTCAAGAACCACATAATCTATATGAAAGGTGGTATGGGCTATTATTAAGAGTTTAGCTCCGCTAGTAACTAGGGCAAAAATTTACAGAAGAAGAAGAAGAAAGACATTTTAATTGTGTGTCACATGCCAATTTTCGATTTTATGACATTTTAAAACAATATCACATAGCATCCGGCCATTTGGCCTACGAGACACATTAAAACATTTGCATGTAAAATGGTAAAAAATATACGTATAAACAAGAAAATAAAATACAATACATTTGCATTTCCCCCCATACCCCGATCCTCCCCAAAACCCTAACTAAATATACACTCTTCAACCATGAATCACTATAACCCTACCCCTCCCAAACCCAAATTAAGTTTACATAATTTTTCATAAATTTACAAATTAACAGGTATGATTTAACGTTTGCTTAACATGTAGCAAAAATAAATAGCCCAAGATATAAATTGTTAATTATTTTATTCGTTTTGGGGTTAATACACACTTTAGTTTTATGTTTACGAAGGCATTTTCAGCGAACATTGACCAGAAGGATATTGGTCGAGTCAGCAGTATGTGTGACCTTGCGAAACTCAACATCATTTTCACGTGTGTTGGGAAGTTTACACAAAAATTTTTAAAAACAATCCAATGATTTTGGAAACAGAGGACAAAGGTTTGTTTGCAGGCAAACACTGTGTGCTATTTCAAGGGTCATATTCAATTTGCTATCCATTTGATTTTCAGTTTTGGAAAATCAGCGGTTGAGGAACTTACAATTAAAAAACTCCAAATGGTTTTAGAAAATATTTCCTTTAGGAATCATTAAAATTCTGTTTTAATGATGTTAATAAAGTCTCTGTTCCAAATATTTTTTCTATCAAAAGCAGGGCTTTCTTCTTAATTCTGAATATTCATCAATATGTTACAAGATTTTTTGGGTTTAATATTATAATAGAAATGACACTCTTTTGCAATATTAATATGAAAAATGAGCCCTTAATAGTATCAAAATTAGTATGTAATAGACCGTCTCTGAACAAATTGCATAATCTTCTTGCAAAAAATAAAATGATTTTGTTTAAGTTTAAATGTTACGATGTATAAGAAAAATATTTCATAACACAAGCAAGTAAAAAACAGTACACGTTTCTTCAAGTGAACAAATTTTAAAAAGATCTTTAATATTGAATATATAATATTTTTTTTAATGTTACTCAATTGAAGATCAAGTCAGGCATTAAACAACATTGTGAGGTTGATAAAAGCTTGTTGTTGTTGGGTGACAGTTTCCACAACAAACAACAGCTCCCTTTTTATGCAGCCATCACTAACACAACAAATCAATGAGCTTGATACACACGTGATGGCAGATCTGGGAATAACGTTATAGTCAGTTGCAAATTAAACCTATAGCTTAAGTTTCAGATAAAGCTGGAATAACGATATGAAATTATCCTGTTGGTTTGAAAAGTTGTTTGGAATTGGATCAGGTTTGAATCCTGTTAACAAGACTGTTCTTTGAAGGTAAAATGTGGAAAGTCAGTATCAGAGATATTGTATGATTTTCAGGTAATGTGGAAATCAACAATTACATTACCCATAACTGTGGTCAAACAGTGATTGAGTTAGGATTTGTATCAGGTTTGCATCCTGTTCATTGATGAGGTTTTTATGGAAACTAATTTTCAAATAAATTGCATTTTTTCAGATTTTCACAAGTTGCTTACCCTAATTAGGTTTTGGTACATATTAATTAGGAAATTGAAAAGAGGGGCGTTTATTGAAATGGTTTTCAATAAAATTCAATGGAATGAGTTAAATGTCTAGATATACTTTGTTTAAAAACAAGCAAATATTTCAAAACTCATTGACGTCTATACCTTAAATTCTTGACAGTCACATGCATACCTTCAAGAGGTGGTCTGGTGATGCAACTTCCTGACTTATGGCAGAAGTAAGAGACTTATGGCTCAACTGAAAGTGGCTAGTATTATAAAGCTAGGAAAGTTATGAGAAGGGGTCGCTGATTAAATTTTGCGAGTTACAAATATGTTTAGAGGGCACTTATGGATAGAGGGTACTTATTGCAATTGAATATGGTAATGATACAAATTTGAATACAAATAAGGACCTAAAATAGCTGGGATTTCTTTACCCACATGAATAAGGGTCAACATATTTGAGCCAAATTGTTTAACAAAATATTTATTTGGAGGCAAAACAGCAGTCTAGACCATAAGATAAACGCAATCAGGAATGTAAACATAGCTTTAATGATTCATTGATTTGGATGATAGAGAAAAGTCGGCTAAGCATTATCTGGATCTGGCTATAAATAGACATTATTGTTCTCACCTGTCGTTTGATGATGTGACATCGTTGCTGGCAGGTGCAACAATGAAGATAAATTGTTACCTGAAGGCTTGGTTTATTTTTATACAAGAAATATCATTTTTGAATTGGTTTCATGTAATTTCTGTTTTCACTAGTTGTGGGGATCTAGTTCATAAAATATAGATCTACAGTACTTGATTAGTTGATTTTTTTGTAACAATTATACATGTCACACATGTAAACTTCAGGTACTTGAGATATTTCTACCTGTCTTCTAACCATATGTTCTAAAGGTAAGCCCACTGAACCATACCTCATCACATCACCTGTCAGGTATGGCAACACCCTATCTCACAACCCTTTATCAGCAGGTAAATCTACCTGTACACAATAACTCAGGTATTTACCTGTCAGTCTTCAGGTAACACAGGCAGGATACAATACCCCAGATACACCTGGATACAGTCAATGGACATCAGGGGTAGAAGGGCAATTTGCTAATCTGGAGGGAATGATGTTCAAATAAAATTCCTTTTCTCTTAGACTTATATCTTTGGTGTTTACTTGTGTATAAGTTTTCAGGTGATTCAGGTGGGATTCGATACCTGCAGAGAATGGGGGTAACTTGGGGGAAGAACACCATCTGAGGGTTTGGTGTTCTTTAAATATCTTACTTTTATATTACTTTTTTATATGTGGTTGGTGATATTTCAGTAAAAAAGTAGATTGAATATATCCCAGAATAGCCATGATAATAGCAATCTTAATCAACATGAAAAAACAACAGCTAATTAATGAGTTGTGGTTACTATAAATTGGCCCTACAAAACGCTTTGGCATTAATTCATTCATTTGCTTTAGTGGTAATTTCCTCTTGCAGATTTATGTGCAATTATTATTTCTGAGAATATCAACACTAAAACAAGAATAAAATGTGACAGGTAAAAAACCTCCTTTAAACATGTGAATTAACTTTGATCCATAAAAGACAATGTAATTGTTTCTCTCAGGTAAATCTTAAAATCCAACAATCCATATCGAATGTCTAGATCCCACGTCCCACTTAACTCCCCACCTCCAACTCATAATTCCCCCACCTCAAACCTGATTCTCCTACCTCTCACCTAATTCCCCCACCTCAAACCTGATCCCACCCATCTCCAACCTAATTCCCCCACCTCAAACCTGATCCCACCCATCTCCAACCTAATTCCCCAACCTCAAACCTGATCCCACCCATCTCCAACCTAATTCCCCCATTTCTCACAAATATCCAACCTCCCACCTAAATTTTGAGAACTTATAAATAAATAAATTACCTATTAAATTAAAGTTACCTGAATAAAACCTTTACACTGGTCCAAAAATGTTTTTTGAGTGTATTAATTCCAACCTTTAACACATTTTGCTAGCCACAAATTTTAAAGTAGAGATTAGTTTGTTGCCTGACCTATGTTAGGATAAAACATTGTTCAAGTGATAAAATTATCATGAAAAACCTCAATATTATGCAGTATCTCAAGTGCCTCTTCCTATCACACCTGTGAATTTCACCTGACCTATAAGGTGCATGAACTTCATGCATTACCTGTCCCATTGTTCTTGATTAACGAGAGTGGGTCAATTGTTACTTAGGTATTCTGCACTTGAGGACAGCTGATGTAGGTAATGGTCAGGTGTGACTCATCAAGGCAAGGTGCATGTGTGAAATAATACCTGGCCATATCTGCATGAAGTCTATGCAATACCTGTCTGGACTCATGTTTATTATCAATTTCATATGACAGGTGAACCCCAGGTGTAACTCGTCAAGTTCAGGTTAAGTTACTATCAAATGATGCAGCCAGTTTAGAATATGTAGGAGACCAAGGCATGGGTATTAGTGTCCTGTTATTGTTTTTTGATAATCAGGTAAAACTCAGGTGTTACTCATTAAGAACAGGTAGAGTCTCTCTAGTCGGCCAGTCTATATGATAATGATAAAAAAATACCAGACATAGGTTATTTGAATTCAGTGTGTAAAGCATTGTTCTATATGATCATCAGACGACAGGTGAAGTTCAGGTGTAACTCGTTAAGCACAGATTGAGTTTCAATACTCAACACCCTGCCAGTCTCCCATACAAGTAAGAAATATACCTGACTCGAGGTTGGTGAACGTAATGTGTAAGGCCTATTGTCTCTGATTAAAACTGAGGACAGGTGAAACTCAAGTGTAACTCGTCAAGGACAGGTGAGGTCTCAATGCCGACATAGCCAGTCTAGTGGGCTTACTGAGTCGGAACGTCAACTATAGCTGGCCGCTTTGTCAACCATACCTTGATCTCGAACTGGTCATGTGACTTGCCAAACAACTCGTCGGTGTAAGGCGAGAATGAAATAAACGAGAGGTGTACTGGGACATAGGCCAACAAGAAAACATGAGTAGGGCAGAGGCATAGTGTAGGATGGTGATAAGACTTACCTGGGATTCATACCTGGGAATTTACCTGAGATTTTGATTAGGATTACCTGTGTACCTGGCTAAACGATGTTTCGAAGAAAGAAGAAACAGGTTTTGAACACAGGAAAGGGAGAAGTGAGTATTATTTCTTATTCCTGTTTGTTTTGCCTTTCAGCATTCCTATGCAAGACCTTCGGGTCCTTTTAGCTGCCAAGAGTAAGGTATCACCGACGGGATATACACTCGTTGCCATATCTGAAGAAACTGGAAAACCATTGGATTACAAAGCTAACCAGACAATTGGATCATTAGATGCTCGTACAATTCAGCTTATTTCAAAACAAAAAGAAAAAGAAGCCGAAAAAGCTAAACTTTTAAAACGGGAATCGACATCGAAGATAATTCAGCCTTTTGAGGTATGTTCTGTTATAATACTTTACACGATGATGTCATTTTGCTTGTGGGTGTTGACAGGTGTTTACATTGCTATGTATCACAGTGTATGTCAGGGTGTCAATTACACGTCTATATCACATGCCTACAGTACACCTTTGTATTGATTGTGTTGTATATTTCATTGTGAAATATTGTATACATTTACTGTATATGATTTGCACATAAAACATTATGAAAAAACATATAATTGTTTATTAATGTCATATTTTCATATATTTTATAGTATGATTTAAATTTCAGACATTTAATTCAGATTTTCCTTAAATTTGATATAAAACCTTTTGAATATCTATTATCAACAACTTAATTTGTTTAAATCATATTTCAGCAACTAAGCTTTTTTGGTTTTACATGGTAGTTGCTTAATTTTTAGATAACTTTGCAAAATTCAATCTAATAGTGGACTTCATGATAATATATATCTGATAGACATGCATTCATGAAATACAGGTTGTTAATAACCCACCTACATGAAATATTATTGCAAAATTTTATAATTGATGTATCATACTTAAATTTGCAAGAAAATCAGTTTAAAATATTGTTATTGATATTTTTTTAATTTTGATAACTACTTAAACTTGAAAATAATTTAGTTATTGATAGATAAAGTTAACATATAGATGTTTCAAAATTAAAAAAATATTTCTTTTTAATATAAATACATACCTTACACAACTTTAGATATTTTTTGTGATGGATACTAAAAAAGGAAAAAATCTGGTTTCATAAATTTTTTTACAAGATCTTTGTTACGAACATATTTGGGTGAAGGTAAATATGTTGTGTATTTGGATTATGTTTCAGACACTGTGATAACTTTCAAAAATCCAAAGAAGTAAAATAATTTGGTTCTATTTAGCAATTACCTACACAATTTGCTCATTTTCATATGTAAATAAAATGTCCTCAACAGTTTATTCAAAGACCGATTTAGTTTACTGTCACATCTCAGTTTTGATCAATACTTTATAGAGAATTGTATTGTAGATTTATGACTTAAATAAAAGCTGTTTGGAAGACAAATTTGACAGTTCCATCTAATATACCTGTATGACTCAGGTTGATAAAAGAGCTGAATTGATTAAAAAAAGTTATATAGATAAGATAAAGTTAAACACGTCAGTTGTTGGATGACCTTATTTTACCTAAGCTGTAACAGCTTTATGACAAACCAAAATTACTTCTAAAATTAAGTAATTTTTAGAAATAGTTCAGATATTTTATGCCACTATGAAGCTGATAAACAATCATCTGTCTGCCTTTTTTTATAGTCCCATAGGTTTTGCATATGACCCAGACCTTAGGTATATGAAGCGATTTTATGATCAAATTACCTACAAATAACTAATTGATTAATTCTAATGATATAGAATTTTAGCTCATCAGGCCTGTTCAGCTAACAGTATGGAATTGCATATAATTTGGCACCGGGTCGTTAACTTTACACTTTTTCAACTTCCTCTAAAAAAACACTAACTCTGGTTGGTGGACTATTGTGTACAATTACTGTGGCCAACGGGGATTGTGAGTTGCAGATGATGGTCACAGATACAAACCTAAAAACCTCATTTCTTTTTTCTCCTGAAGGAAAGGCCTGGATAGCTTACCCTAATAAGGGCAACAGGGAACACATTCCAATATTTCTTTTAAGCACAGCCACCACTTGACTCAATATCTTATCCTGGGGTGGTGGTTTGCGTGCTTCAGAGACCCTGAGAGCTATGCCAGCCAGGGCTAACATGCTCCTGGTAGGGACACCCAAGCTGGACAGGTCGACGGGTAGAAGCCAGACCAAATTTGAGTCCTTATAAAACCTGCTTTCTATCTCTCACTTTGCCTTTCTTTCCATCTCTTTCCTCATCCTTTTAAACCCTTTATTCCCTGATCTGTCAACTTCTCTACCGGATGTTTTTCATCTACGTGTTTAGAAACTGAAATTTTGTTCAAATCATGTTAAATGCCAACTCACTCACTCGTTTAAGCAAAGAAAATCAGAAAATGTTGACATCTTTATATCAGGAATATGCACTGTTGATGTTTTAAAATTAAAAAACGTCTTTAACATTTGTTTGACCTATTATAACATAAAACCCGATGAGTTTCGGAGCAAACAGCTATATTTTTTTGCACACTGGATCATACTTTCTGCAATAGTACAACTTGTTGATGTTGTCTGAAGCCTTATGGAGGATGTAAATCCACACACTTAAAGGTCAAGCACAATCACATTAGTATTGGAGAAAGTATGATCCAACATATGGATGACTTTAGAGTGGTTCACCAGATTTCCTGCAAAAAATGCGTAGTTGTTAAAAGAAAAGGGTTTTTTTTGGTCAAAAAACATCCCCCACTTATTTTCGACCTAAGAGACATTGAAAATGTATTGTTTTGGAGTTGAAATTTGAGGGATGTTTATTGCAGTTATGCTGTCTATGTTTTTAGGAAAAGATTTTCCCAGTTTAACCAAAATACATTCTATCCTTGATAAAAAATTTCCTCCATCTAAAATACCCTGTTAGTACTTCCTTTAAATCAATCTGTGTACTACACGATTATTTGAGTGGCATTCTAGAAATTGCAAGTAAAAGGAAGACAAGAATATTTTATGGATGTATGTTTTCCTAATTTTTACAAAGGCAACGTTTTCGTATTATGCTTGAGAACAGTATGAGGATCTTGACTGAAATGCGACATTGTGAACATAAAGAAGTTATACATCCTTAATCTATCCTTGTCTTATTGATACGATTATACCCTTTTACCTGCTCTGCGAGTTGGCAGGGCTCCAGTTAATTATTTGGACTCAGGGATATTTCACTCCTCAAAATAATAATTGAGGAGTAAAATTTCTTCATAAAAAAAGAAGTATTTCAAGGTTTCAGATCCTTTCAGATCCTCATTCCAAGATAGCATCTTTTTCAATTTCGAGTTCTCTATGATGAAAAATAAACTTGATAATCTTTGTTTTCATACAGTTTGGCATCAAGTTAGCTACTGTTCAAAATGTAAAGATCAGATTCGTAGAAATGAAACTATATTATGCTAAGTTATGATCACTCCTGTAAACAAATATCTGAATGGTATTCTGGGAATGTTGTGCGTATCTATCACTCATTGATTTGATTTTTAATGCATATATGATTTACCCATGCGTATTTTACGCAGATACGCATCTTATCTGGAGCCCTGAGTTGGCATTAAACCATTCTCTGTTGCCAGCTTTCATGTAATATCTTTAGTTTACATTGATACAAGAAGAAATTATTAATAGGTAGTAAGTTTACTAAGGTATATGCTGCTTTTGCTGTCTCAAAGGTCATCGTTAATCACAAATATTTCTGGATTCTCTCTTTTACTATTTCAATGCAATATTTTTTTCAAATTCAATATCGAATCTATATTTGATATTTCAGAAGTTTGTAATGATCTCTTATATATAACCCAATGAAAAGCCATGAGATTCTATCGTCCTAATTTGGATTAAAGGTAGAACTAGTTAAATAAAAACTGGATAAGTGAAGTAAAGAAACCTAGATAAGTAATGGCTCTTTTCCAGTCCTGTTATAACTTTTGTAACTTACCTTGATATTGGATAAATAAAAATGCTTCATAATAAAGGACTACCGGTATATTTCATGGTCTAATGAATTTGTACTTGTTACCCATAAAAGATTAGATGATAATAATGATAACAACAACAATAATAAAAGAGATACAAACTCCTGGCTGTTTCAGGCCTAAAAGACGAGATGAGTCTAAGGTAATATATATGTAAGACTCACTTACTCTTTTGAAGTTATGAAATATGATTATATGTTTTAAGAAGTTTATGATATCACAAAATATGAAATACTAATTAATGGGACCCTAGTTATCCCTACTTATAAAAATATACAAGATATTTGGAAAAAAAGTAATTATGACATCCAAAACAAATGAGCTAAATAATGATTGAGAAAACAATGGGACAGGCTATACTGACTATAAACTTCCCTCAAGTGACTTATTGTCTTATGTTCTATTCACTATATAAAGAAAGCTTATCCCTGACCTCTGGTCAAAGGTCAAAGGTGAATTGGTCTGGGCATTGTGTTATGTCATACCTGTTATTCAATTCTCACCTGGACGTGTGAACAGGTATTTTACACCTGTGTGAGGTTTACACCTATCATAATACACAGATAAATATGTCAATTTTCGGATCTGGGAGCTTTAAGTAGGCAATTAAACTTTCGCTGTACAATGGTGTTCAACAGTGCCGAAATTTACATGCATTAAAAAGCATTAAAGGAATAGTTATTAGAAGCTTAAATCAGCTTTGAAATGAAAATTTTTGTTGATTGCAAATCAAAATGAATTTATATGAATATAATTGGAACAAACATGTATTTAGAAAGATTTCTGTCTTTTCCTAGGTCTGTTGTTTTAGGCAGGCAATACTAACCTATCTTTTTCAAATTTTACCTTGCCCCTATTCTATTTTTCCAATGTTTGGTTAAATATCTGTAAAATTTTGATTTGTAAATTTGTTTGTAGGATATGCATAGTTGAATATTTATGATGTCAGGGTAAATTTGTTTGTAGGATATGCATAGTTGAATATTTATCATGTCAGGGTAAATTGGTATGTAGGATATGCATAGTTGAATATTTATCATTGCATAATCATCAGATACTGATAACAGAATTTAAGAAATTTTTATTATGGATTTTTTAAAGTGTATGAATTGAAACCTAGAATGCATAGTATTTTGTATACTTACAACTTGAGAAACAATTTAACTTTGTGGCTTGTTAATATCTCAATATTTTTGGCTGTTAAGGTCTTTTTTTACTTTCTTCACATGTTATGCAGTCTCAACCTATTTTGAAAAAAGACCTTGCCACAACAAAAATGAAACAGAAACATTCATACAATCTACTCCTATGACCTACATCGTATATACCTATATTTACCTGGGTAAACATACCTTACTGTATGTATTTATATACATATAAGTATACATATTTCTTTGCCTTAGAAGTCACACCTGAGTGATAATTTGTGATAGATATGGTCGATATTATCGCCTGAATCCCTCGTGAGAATGTTTTTGTTGATGGTTAGTGAAGAGTGGTAATAGAGTTATGTGTGGAAGATAAAAAAGATTCTATTAGTCATTGGTAATGCTGTCCACGTGAATGGAAATATTTCTGAAAAACGACAGAGAGCTGAGCTCAATGTGTAGATGATCTATTGACAAATCTTTGTATTGTGTGTTTACCATAATTCATCGTTTTTCATTGTACTATTTAATAGTATACATATTGTATTTAATTATGAAATGACAAATTTTGCTTTTTAAATTTCTATTATTTTTCAAGGATAGTTATTGCCAAAGGCATTTTACATTTTGTTCTACCGTTTTCTAAGATTTTTTATGTACATAATTTGAATAAAATAATTTCACTATATAGATTTATTTGTATAAAAAAGAGTTGTAGTACTAATGGCATATTTGCAATATTTCTATTGTTTTATTTTATAATGATTTCATCAAATGAGAATCAAAAATATTATTGTTATGCATAAATAAGAGTGAAAGGTAAAAAGTTAATAAGCTTTGTACTAGATATTTCACAAATTTTAAATCAATAATGCTATTCACATAAAAATCAAGTTATATTTTTTTTCATTTAAAAATAATTTTCATATCTTTTCTTTAGAAAAATTACCTGAACTAAATTACCAGGTGAGATGTTAAATATCAAGGTCGTGGCTTCAACCGCACTTATTGTTCTATTTTTAGACTCGGGTCAGTCTGAGACCTCTTTAAGGTCTCACAACTACTTACCTGTCATTTTCACCTGTCTCTTATTAGTTGCTAGGCAACAAGGTAATGCTGAGACAGAACAGGAGCCTAATTGTGTTGCACGCATCAGTCGTAAGGAAGTTCTCTGGTTAATGACAGTCAATTGTGCCATTTTTATCCTTTCCTTGAGGTTTATGAATTAAATATTATAGCAATTTGATGATTTCAATGGAGATTATGAAAATCTTTTTGTTAAGATTGAGAAAATGAAAATAAGGGAAATGTGATATTTTCGAATAATTATTTACATTATTGGAATTTAATCAATCTGAACAAATGATATTACCTTTCTTTTTAAAAAATAATGAGTTAAGAATAAGAGAATAATGTTTATTTTAGAATGTTATAAAAAATTAAACAAAGCAAAGACTCTTAGCGAATGTGTCTAACAATTTTTTTAGGTTTTTAATTTCAAGCCACCAATGAAATAACTACGCATAAATCAATGCAATGTTTAATAATCATGAAGTCAACATATACATATAGGATATTCTTTACGGTCTAAGTTACGCCGCTAATGGCTGTAATATTGCCCAAGCGGCGTTAAACAACAACTCACTCACTCACTCACTCACGGTCTAAGTTTCAACATAATTTCCACATTAAAAAAACTCCATTTCATGTAACATAAACAAGCAAGAAAAAAGGTTTACATGAGGATTTTATTTTAAAAATTCTAAATGCTTTAACAGACTTAAGATAATTCTCATCAGCACTACTCTTTATATATTAATGAAAGCATAAATTGAAAATGTTGACTTTTATTTAGTTTTTGTTGTTAATCTTAATTATTTGAAACATTATGAAAGTATCAAGTTACACAAAGGTTGATTATGGGTAAATTAGGAGATAAATCCCTTCTGTTTTTTATTTTGGGGTTGTATATCGTGCATTTTTCACCCCTAAATTTAATTTCAAACCGAGCTTGCGAGGTTTGAAATGTTAATTTAGGGGTGAAAAATGCACGATATACAACCCCAAAATAAAAAACAGAAGGGATTTATCTCCATTCTAACATGACTAATTAGAAATCATATGAGGAACTAATTCGCCTTGCGCAACAACAATGTGATTAGGTCGAACCAGTACAGACCGGTTCCACTTGCTTTCGAACTACGGTACAGTTCATTTTCAAAGAACACGCCTCAATGATAAAAAAAATATATCAAAGCATAAACCAACAGGTTTTAAATAAAAACCCTTAAGTATATATTTCATTGAGGATAAATCAACAAAAGACAGATTTTTTTATCCCATCAGAGTTACGTTTTTCACGTAAATACATAGGACACCTACCACCCCTACAATACCGACAAGGACTGACCAAATCAAGGGACGTTACTCTAAAAGCTGTTGTTTACTGCTAGCGGTAACTTCTCACGCAAGATGTGAACTGATTGAATAAACTATCAAGAAAGCTTTATAGTTTGTCATGGTTGAATACACTGTCTGGAAATGTGGTCACTTATGAATGAGAGGGGGGAAAAGGAAGGAAAGTTGAGGAATGACGTACGTCCCCTCTGTTCACTTGACGAATCGCTATTACCGCGCGTTACGGTAAGAAGCGAGCTCGGTTTGAAATTAAAATTTAGTGATAACAAAATAAACTTCTTCGACAAAAATTATACCACAGGATGGATTTATCTTCTTTATTTCATTAAAAATACGGTATTCTCAATGTCTGTAAAGAATAGATTTAAAATTCATTTTGCTGTTGTCTAAGGCGATGAAAACTAATTAAGTTCAGCGAATGGAGTTTGTAAACGTGCGCGTATGAATGTGAATCGGTCGTAAATATTTAGAGGTGATTATCGGCGAAATAATCACTCCAAAATTGATTTTGGTAACCAATCAGAAAGCAGTATTTTCATTCTAGTTTTCGTGTCATGTTAGAATTTAGCTTTTAACATTGAAAAACCAAAGATCCCATAAATATATAATTTCTTTTTCTCATCACTTAACCAAGGTGTATCAGTCAACACATTACATGTCTGTGTGTTGATACTTTATGTATGTTACCTGTCTCAAGTACTTACTTGTCTATTGTCTTTATGTTAATCAGTGATGGGAAGCAATGACACACATACCTGTCATACCTGTGTGAAAAAAATTATTTTCAACACTTTAATCACATTTGTTGAACCTTTTTGAAAACAATAATAGAACTATGTTTTTGTCATCTATCAAACTTATTTTTGTTCAATTTTAAGTATTATGCTTAAAATGTTACATCCTCAAGACAAACTGTGATACATATATTTTTTGTAAAGATATGGTTATTTGAAAATCAATTTATATATATTTTAAAAAAGGAGAAATGATTTCTCATGTGAAGTAAGGTTATATATAAGAAAGAGTAAACATACTTGAAAACATCGATACACTGGTCGAAATGAATTATTCGTATCGTATTAAAGAAGACTTACCCAGTCCAAACCATCAGATGGTTACTCTTTCTTATATATGTATATATATATTGATAAACTTTTTGGTTTTGATGAAAAGGATAGATGATTGTTGTATTTATGCAGCAAACTCCCAAAATTTTGAACACTTTTGTCCTGGAAAAAAAGATTCACTGGATATAATCTCTTATTGTTTAGTTCAGAAAATGAATGAATTTTCATAGAAACATTTATTTTTTTTAAAAATATTTGTGATTAGACATAATGTTCATATATATAGATACACCCTAACCAAGTGAATTTAAGAATCCCATTTTACATATCCATGAAATAATTTCAAATATATATAAAATTTCAGATGACATACCGTTTCACCATCAACCTCCCCCGTAACCAGAAGATGGTGATGAGGATTAGTCCCGAAACTAATCTGGGGACCGTGTACACAAACGTGTGTAAAGAGAAACATCTCGACCCTCGGAGGTTTACTCTTCAACACCCAGCAAACCCCCAGTCACAGATCGATATGAAGTGTACCGTCGCTGATATCAGATCTAATGAAATCAACCTTGTACCTTTGGGTAAGTTCTTTATGAAACATGGAATCTTATTGAATCAACCTTGTACCTTTGGATTAGTTCTAATTGAGATATTGAATCAGGAAATCAACCTTATCCAAGGGTTCTTATCAAAATATATCATCTTTTGAAATCATGCAACCTTGCATCTTTGGGTAAGCTCTTACTGAGATATTGAATCTTTTGAAATCAACCTTGCATCTTTGGGTAAGCTCTTACTGAGATATTGAATCTTTTGAAACCAAACTTACATCTTTGGGTAAGCTCTTACTGAGATATTGAATCTTTTGAAATCAACCTTGCATCTTTGGGTAAGCTCTTACTGAGATATTGAATCTTTTGAAACCAACCTTGCATCTTTGGGTAAGCTCTTACTGAGATATTGAATCTTTTGAAATTAACCTTGCATCTTTGGGTAAGCTCTTACTGAGATATTGAATCTTTTGAAACCAACCTTGCATCTTTGGGTAAGCTCTGACTGAGATATTGAATCTTTTGAAATCAACCTTGCATCTTTGGGTAAGCTCTTACTGAGATATTGAATCTTTTGAAACCAACCTTGCATCTTTGGGTTAATCTTTATGAAACATGGAATCTTATCAGTTAACATTGTACCTTTGGGTTAGTTCTTATCGAGATATTAAATCTTTTGAAATCAACCTTGCATGTCTGGGTTAGTTCTTACTGAGATGTTGAATCTTTTGAAATCAACCCTTTACCTCTGGGTTAGTTCTTTATGAAATATCAAATCTTCTGAAATCAAGCTTGTACCTTTGAATTTGTTCTTTATGAAATATCAAATTTCTGAAATCAACCTTGTACCTTTGGGTGAGTTCTTTATGAAATATCAAATCTTATGAAGTCAACCTTGTTTCTTTTGGTTTGTTCTTTTTGATATATGGAATCTTATTAAATCAACATTGTACCTCTGGGTTAGTTTTTTTTATGAAATATCAAATCTTATTAAATCAACCTTGTACCTTTGAGTTAGTTCGTTATGAAATATTGAAACTTTTGAAATCCACCTTGTATCTTTGGTTTAGTTCTTTATGAAATATCAAATTTGTGAAATCAACGTTGTACCTTTGGGTTAGTTCTATATCAAATCTTATGAAATCTTATGAAATCAACATAATATTTTTTGGGTAAGTAGGTTTTAAATAATCAATTAATTGACATCTACATCATTGAGAAAAATCCTACATTGCTGTCCTTCATTGAGTAATCATTCTCCAGATACCATGTATCAGTACTGCCTGTTAAGGGTTAAACAGTAAAAAGAAATATTTCCCCCTCCTTCCTTGCCTCAGGCTCAGTTTAAAATAACTTCACACTAAGAGGCTACCCTTTGTATATAAATACCAGCTAAAAACAAAGCCATTAAGTCTCCAAGCAGTGATCACTCATACAAAATACAAGATACAATACAAATCGGTGTCAGAATACAATTCTACCGCAGGCTATGACACTGAAGGTGGTCCAACCCATTTCCTGTAACAGAAGCATTTTAATGGTCTATTGTTGTGGTTTAGAAATTGGGAATCCTTGTTATAAAGTTTGTTGAATTTGTAAGAATGATAATTGGAATAAGAAAAATAATACTCCTTGGAACATAGAAGTTTGTATTTTATGGTTGTTTTTTTAAGTGTTCTAAATTAAAATTTTCTAAAATTTGATAAAAAGAAGAAAAAACTGTTCAATCAATGGATCGATTCAAAGATGATTGCAGCGTCAAAGTACACATATATGAAACAAAAGTAATTTACAAAGATATTCTTGTTAAAAGAATTCTCTCTAGGCCAAAAAAACCTCTTTTTGGTTGTTTTACTGAATCACCTCCTATGATTTGGTTAAAAAAATCCTGCTAAGAATCCCCCCAAAGAAAATGTGGTTCAAAATTTAACCGCCAACCAAAAAAAGGGGGAAATATTTATATATGTTTATCTTTTTCTGTACGTCTTTTGCAAACCTAAAAATTTTACAAAAGCTTTTCATTTTCACTGGAGCAAATTTGCTTTCTTTCTCTTTTAAACTTTTTAATTAACTAATTAATTTGGTCTGGCCCTATAATGGTATGACTTTATCTAGTTGTTTCCTCTCATCAAGGTCTGATGACGTTTACTTTGGAACAGTGTCAATTCTAATAAGCCTGTTAAAATTACATTTGAATATTGAAGTTTCAAAATTTTCACTTCCAAGTTGTTTAAACAATATATTTTCTAATTATTTCACCTGAATTTTCATATCTAATATTGTGTCTAAAACATGCAGTTTTGTGATTCACATTTGTTTATGAAGGGAAGAAATTCATTTTTGCCTAGCATTTTCTTTTTAAAATTTTGATTTTTTAGCGACATCTTCATGGCCTGTGTTTTGTCCTTACAGAACAAGAAATTATACTCCATGGGAAGCAATAAAAAAAATCCACAGTAATATTTCTAATTCAGAATTACTGATATTATCGTTAGTTAAATGAGTTCTGTCATTTTGAAGGGTTTTATTGCCAGTGTGAAAGAGCAACTAAAGACAGTTGTAAGAAAATAGTATATGTCCCAGTGGGCATGTAACTAAGGGTAGCTTTAGGAAAATATGATATGTTGCAGACAATAAGCGTGTAACCTAAGTCATTTGTCGGAAAGAGTCATGTCTTGAAACGTTTTAACCACATCAGTGGTAAAGAAATAATGTGATAAGGTGAATGTATACCTTAAAACATAAAATATATTAACGTGAAGTAAGAATTAGGAATTTTATTTGAAGCATTTGACACTGTTTAGCCAGAAGTATATCAAATGAACTAAAAAACCTAATGAGTAAGCACTGATAGATGAAAGATAACATAAAAAAATATAAAGAAGTTCCAAAACATATCTGTAATTGCATTATATTAATATATACTCACAGTTTTAAGTATATATACATATATACATATTCTTTATGAACTGCTGGTATAAATTGAATAATTTATATTTAACAAAGTAAGTTAAGGACCAACCTAATTTTAAATAATTAGATATTTTTAATGATGCTTATAAATATTGAACTTTAGTGTGGCCCTTAACTTTGTATTAGAATATAAACCTTAATCATTTATATAACATTCACAAATACTCTTTGTTTTACCAGAGTAACAGTAGTTTATAGGAAAATAGTATGTTTTACTGATGATGTGAAACAGCAGTTTGTAGGAAAATAGTATGTTTTACTGATGATGTAAAACAGCAGTTTGTAGGAAAATAGTATGTTTTACTGATGACGTAAAACAGCAGTTTGTAGGAAAATAGTATGTTTTACTGATGACGTGAAACAGCAGTTTAGAGAAAAATAGTATGTTTTACTGATGACGTGAAACAGTAGTTTGTAGGAAAATAGTATGTTTTACTGATGACGTAAAACAGCAGTTTGTAGGAAAATAGTATGTTTTACTGATGACGTGAAACAGCAGTTTAGAGAAAAATAGTACGTTTTACTGATGACGTGAAACAGCAGTTTGTAGGAAAATAGTATGTTTTACTGATGACGTGAAACAGCAGTTTGTAGGAAAATAGTATGTTTTACTGATGACGTGAAATGATACTTAAAGTATGGTAATATGTTTTCTTTGTCACATTGCGGCCAAGTTTGATTGACATGTGTTGCTTTCTTTCTCTTTTTATGGTTGCTGCTTTCATCTGATGATTCTTTAAATATTTTACATTCTTGTGTCAGAAATGATTGTTAATACACGATTAAATACATTTTTAAAGGGTTATAATTTTCTCATTGTAATTAATTTTAATTTGTTGTGAAAAATAAATGATTTCAGAAATGATTGTTAATACACGATTAAATACCTTTTTAAAGGGTTATAATTTTTTCATTGTAATTAATTTTGATTTGTTGTGATAAATAGATGATTTGTTTCTATTCTTTTTATTTCTATGGAATAATTAGAATTTACAAACATGTGCTAAATTATATGTTTATTGAATAGATTACTTTGTAGTGTTGTTTCATTCTTTTCAATTATATACACATCAATCTTTTTTATTGAAAAGAATAGATTGGAGAGGATATGAACGATGTCTTAAACCATAGTGAAAAATAATGCATTAATATGTGAAACAAGAGTTAAATAATTGATGCTGATGATGATGGTGAATATTTTACACTTGATAGGAATAGTGATAAAGATGATGAATAAGATGATGAGGATTTTGATGACGATAAGTGTGATGATAATGATAAAGATAATTGATAATTATTAATATTGTTGATGATTATGCTATTTTATGAGTGTCAACTATTATGACCAAAACTATCATAAACAAAATGAATAAAACTATCATCAACAAAATGAATGTCTGTCATGATGATATTAAGTGTTCCATGGTGATGGTGATAGTGATTTGGTTATTATAAGGATGATATTGATTATGATCATCATGATAAATGATGATTACTGTCAAATATTGATTGAATGAGTTATGGCATAGTGTTTTGGCAATATTTCAGCCATTAGCAGCGAAAATGAATAATGACTATAGTGATGTTAAATTAAGATTAAAGGTATGTTATTTTGATGATGATGATGTTTATTTCCATCTGTTGCAGGTCTAATCGCTGACTCGGCACGGTCGATGCCTGATCTCTCCCGTAGCGAGTCTTTGACTTTACCTAAAGACTCATTCCCATCCTACATGCCTGGTGCCTCCGAACCTAAGAAGAAACGGGGATTTCTTTCTTTCTTGAAGAGGAAAGATAACAAATTCAAAGTGGTGAGTGTTAATCTCAATGATAAAATGGTATTCACATGTTCAATGAGTTTTTGCTAAGCAGATAGCACCATGAATACGCTTCAAATGATCAAAGGGAGATAACTCAAATTTTGAGGAATCAGAGCCAGGAGTTGAAATTTTGCCTTTAACAGGAATGTTTTAGCTGTTTGTTTTAGTGCTTTGGTAGGGCATTTCACAGTTTTTTAAATTCGCAAGCAAATTGGCTTGAGGCACTGAGTCAGATGGGAGAGTTACAGATCAAAACTAATTTTTCTTTTCTAATAAACAAGAAGCTTTTACATGTTGAAATGTTGTTTATTTCTACCGTTTTGATAAAAAACAAATAACATTGTTTTTGTATTCTATGAGAATTCCATTATACATACCTCGACCAGCAGATTATATGATTGACAATTCTAGCATTCCACAAATCTATTTTGTCCTCTCATTTTGCAGCAGGAAACAAAATATACTGATTTTGAGACCAGCTCAACGGCCAGTCACCAGATGTACACAGCCCCGCCCCAACCTACCACACCACCAACAGAACGCCACGTCCCCAAAGCATCAACAGACCAAGTTCGACCGAAATCTATGTTTGTGACAGCCAAGGAACTCAAAGTGCATGAAGAGTCAGTGAGCAGGGACTCAACCCTGCCACGTCCCACAGGCAAAAAGAAACGTGCCCCTCCCCCTCCCCAACAAAGGATCCCTGAAACTGTTGAAATTTCTGTAACGGATAAATCTGATCAGGCAGAAGTTTCGGCAAAGGATAAAAAGCCTGTGAAAACAAGTGAAAAACGGGTGAATGCTAAAGATGAAAATGTCGCCAAAAGTGCTTCTGATCATGTTACTCAAAGACTTCATTCGCGGAATAGTTCTGATTCGAGTGGATACCATGAATTAACTCTCAGTGGTGCAGAATCACCTGAAGCAAATCGAGTTTCATCAAATTTCAAAACAAGCATAGATACGACATCGATAGAGAGTGCGGATAACACGAACGGTGATAGTGGAATTAATGGACACTCCCCTGTGCATAGTTCTCCAAAAAGACAGGATATGAATGCTGGTGATAGCAAAACTCTTCCTCTGCCTAAATCTTCAAAGAAAGCTGTTCAACGATCGCAGTCTTTCGAAAAGAAAGACAAATTAAAACAAGGACCCGTTCCGTCAACAAAGAAGAGACGAGCCCCAGCACCTCCACCTGGAGCAGGTAAAACACCCCTACTAAACAGGAATAGACTCTTCCTCCTTTTATTTAGATAATATGTAGTTCAATTAATAGGGTAGTTAGGTAGTCAAAGTTATTTTATCAAATCTGAACTTAAAATTTTTTAGTGACATTTTTCTTGCGCTTTAGAAATTTCTCGTGCTTTTTTCCTCATTTTAAGTACGTTTGATATTTTCCTGGCCAGAAGGAAAATTATGTAAAGCCTTTCCTTCCCATTGCTTTACATCTTTAACACCTTTCCAGAATTTGTTTTTTTGTAATTTCTGAAAAATTATTCTGAATTTAGATTTTGAGGTGGATGGATTTTCAAATGATGCAAACATTATAAACAGGTAAAACTGCATCATGCATAGAGTTATATGTATTGTATAAATTGATCATTTTGTATGAATTATATTTTCCATGTTATGGTCATGTAGCATGGCATATTAAAGACTAGATTGATTACAAATTTCATATTACTGTAATAACCTCTTATATAATTTTTATGCTTGGAATCGATAATGCATTTAATGATCAATTCATATCTCATATCATTTTTCCCAGCATCATGTTTGATCATAATTTCATATTTAAAACGCATAATAACCCAAGCATTGCAAATAGATAATATAGTACATTCTCATAAATGGCGATAAACTCTTTTTGCAAAGTTTAGGTCATTTTTGCACTTAGAAAGGGTTCAAAACCTCCTCTTTTGAATCTTTGTATATTTGATTAAAAGTAATAAGTAATAACCCAGAAAAAACACCTCCCTTTCCATTTTCGATAGAAAAATTAAAATTCCTGGATCCGAAAAATTATCAAATGATGAAATAAAGATAATGTTACTAGCTGCTGAAATAGAGCAAACTTTTTGATTGACAAAGTTACAAGAGGGACACGTTAATTATTATAGAGATTTTTCAGGGGTTATTCAGTTCCTTAGGTTATGCTTTCAAGGAACATCTAAGTGAAAGATCAGGACGCGTAATAATTTGCTTTAAGATCAATGGAAATAATTATTGCTTCTTTTGAAATGCATGAATGTAATTAGTCTAACTGGATTGACAGCTATGCTAGTAGTGGAACAAGTAGAATTTGGGGAGTTGAGGGTTACAAACATCCCAACTCTCCCATCCCCCACCTTTACCCTAGAACAGTTATGTGCTACTACTAAAAAAACATCTCCCTCCTCCACAATTATTAATATAGGTTACTCTGTTTGAAAATTTTGGATTTCCAAATGTTCTTATCCAACATTTATGCCACTGTTTTACAACCCCTGTTATGCCTGCACTATATATTCTTATATCCATCTCCCCCAGTCGGCGGTGAAGCGAAACCTCCCCCCTCCGCCTCCCCTCCTAGTCACTCCCCCGAAGCTTCTCAGGACCTCGCCCTCGATACCTCATCCCCGGAAAAATCCCACAATGCAACAGTTGAATGTAAGTTGTGATTGGTTTGTCTTGAATATGAAAATGAATTTGAGGTTTGCTTATGTACAAAGTTATTCAATGAGTCGTGTGCAAAAATTGTGCAACAGAATAGGTCATATGCAAATATTATGCAAATGATATAAATTGTATGCAAATGAATGTTTATGAAAATGAATGTCTTGCATACAAAATTATGTTAATGAATGTCTTACTTATGAAATTTATAATTAATTGACTTTTTAAAGTATAGTTTAGATTTGAGACTGCATGACTAATTTTGAAAACATTTTGTAGATTTCATTCATTAGCATTTTAGTTATAGTTTGACTTTTTCGATTTTGTAGAATTTTTTATATTCATAATGTTAACCCTTAAACTTTAGCATTTATCTTATAGTACTGTACTAATTAGGTTTGATGTTCTCATAAAAATACTGAAGTTAGTGATGTTCTTCGATTTTACATACATGTATGTTTTTTATCTACTGGTAAAAATTAATGGATAATTTGTTAGTTGCTCAGTTTGTAAATTGGATTAAAAGTTTTTTGAATCCATTTTCATGCTAGAATTGTAACAGCGCAACTTAGTTGTTGATTTAAAATTAAAATGCATAATTCATGTTTTGATAGAATTTTTCGAATTGATATGATCTCACTAATTTGAAATATGTCAATCTTTTTTCAGAGATATCAGGTTCTGCTATCATAATAATATATAACATCATAATTCCCATATCTCATTTTTCAGCTTCACAACTTTCATCTAATGACACCACTGAACTTAAAACTATCACCCTTCACGATGATTTTGACAACGACGAAGAAGAGAGTTTTGATATTAACGACACGATTGATGGCCTAATGATGATGGTGGAAGACCAATCAATCGCCAGTGAGGATATCGATAATATAGAACACGCAAAGCCACCGCCCACTTTCATAGCCCCACCCCCTCCTGTTGAACCCCCGCCCCCTCAAACCCCAGAAGCCGAAACGGTAGACGTCGGAACTGAGGTCAACGATAATGCTTCTCTTGGAGCATGCAGTGTTAAGAGTTCTCCCCGAGCTGGTAAGAATCATGCTATGCTATATGTTTTCCTGTTAAATCATAATTTTCAAAATTAAATTAAAAATAATTTATTTTTTTTCAGAATTGATTTCATTGTTTTTAAAGAATTCTTTTCTTCATAAAATTCAGATATTTTTGCCTTGGTATCTCTAAGTTTTGAATTTAAATCAAGACAATATATTTGTCCTATCAATTGGGTGTGGTTTTACAAATTAAGATAATTTTGATTCTGTTTTGGATCCCCTGCATGCTTTATGTTTTGTTAGCTTATGATTTATTGTATAATTTGGAGAAGTGATTTAAATGATATTTACATTTCCCAAATGGTAGATATAAGTTTTAATAGCTTCCCCTAAAAAATCATAATCTTTAATAATTTTACATTGATCTATTCTTTCAATTTTGGGCAAAATTAGGGCTTCAAGATGAATATCCAAATGCAGCAATCTTAGGTTCTTTTAAATTTCCCGTAAGATTTTTATGGCAGAAATTAATCCAAAAGTAAAGAACTCAAGAATTACTTTATACAATTTAGTTTATTCCAATTTTCTAAAGTTTAAATAAATCTATAGTTATGATAACAATCAATTTGCACATAAAAATTTAGGTAAATTTCTTTAAGAAATATTAGTATCTTCAACCTTTTTTCACATTTTAATAAAAATTTGGATATGCATCTTTAGACCTTCATACCCCGCATGTATAAATTGTCTAGCTCTATCCCTTCTGATTTCGCAATTATAACTCCCTATTCAGCCCATTCACGGACCAATAGCCACAGCAGTATAACTTCTGTAAATACAATCGAGGATTTAAACTTGGCTTTTGAACAAACAATCGCCATGGCAACGGAAGCCCTAGAAAATGAAGAGCAAGGTAGTTCCCTATTCGACCACTAGGTGTCACTCTGCTTATGGCCTGACTAGTTTGCACTTTGTTTGTTTGTGGCTAGAGTTATCTCCCTTGTGTGTTTCCATCTTGCTTTTTTTCTTCTTGCTACTATAGTCTTTCAGTATCTTTCAAACTTTTAAACAGAGACTGGGTCCATAATAGAAAGGAGACTCAATAATAGCGACCCAGGCTAATTAATTGCAGTAGCGTGGCTCGATAACAGGAAAGTTAATTAGCCTGGGTTGATAACAATGAATCTCATTTCTATTGTGGATGCAGTCTCGCTTTAAATCTTTTGGAAATGAATAAAGTTTCTTATCTCTTAAAATCTATTTCATTGATTGGATTTGAACTTTAAAATATTCCATTTTAATCTTTGGATCTGATTACAATTTATGAAAGTAGAGATCTTATATTTTGATTTTGATTTTCAAATTCACATTTCATTAAACTCAGTCACTGTAGTGCTTTGTTTAGTTCAGGACTAGATTTCACAGTGTAGATTTGAAATTTTTAAAATAAAAAATTGGTTCTGAAAAATTAATTAAGGTAAATGTAAGTTATTATTTATTAATTTCTGCTTTATAATTTTGTCAAATATGAAATGATACAATTTACAATTGTAAATATTACATTGGGATGTATGCATTTTTGTATTTTCTTTGCATCTGTGGTTTGCTTTAGAATGCATATAGATGCATTTAGTAGAAAAATGTTTGTATTATCTGATTATGTGGTTTAGATGCTTTGGAATTGTTGATTGCTATGAAATGTTACAGAATGTAATTCCACTCTCATTTTGCTTTTATATCTTTGAATGAACTTGTACAGCATGAAATGGTAAACTTTACAAAGTTATTTTATTGCCAATTTTTTCTATCCTTTGCATTGTGCATTATGCATTTCAGGTTTATAAATTTTTAGAACATATTTATACACATTTTATTTGGTTTAATATGCATTTGTAGTTCTATTAATTTCGAATGTGTTCAATTTCAGGATAACTATTCAACTAAGTTTTTTTAAAACCTCGATATTTTGGAATGAAAATGTTTTCATCCTCCTCCTTTCTTTCAAAATAGTAAAAATCAACTGGTGTTCATCACCTCTCTATAAAAATACAGTAAAATATTTCTAAAGAATTTATTTCACATTTAAGCTAAATTATCCATTTTATTTTTTTCTGTACCCTAATTTATATTTCTTAATCATTGACAAACTTGTTTTATATTAATTTCTTTATGATTGTATATCTCTATCAGTGTTTATTTAGAAAGGTTGTTTGATGATGACACTAAGGGATATTTGTTCATGTACATATGTAATATTACACATATTTATCAAACAAATTAGTTTTGACTCTTTTTCTAAATGCCGACATTGCATATTTTCACAGAATCTGACCTCCAGATGGAATCAGGCTACAAGAATGAGATGGCAATGTTTGTGGAGAAGATGAGCCATTTGACAGAGAAAGCTGATTCAGAAGTGTCCGATGCGACCAGTATCTCTCTCCCGGATACAGAAAGCAACTCAGAAACAGGTTCTGTGATTCGACATGAACATGATCAGAAGCCGTATCACCTTAAACTTGACTCACTTTCATCTGACTCTGGATCTGTCCAGAAGTTTGAAGACGAACGATCTCGAGAAGGTTCAACAGACGCCAGTGGAGGACTTGAGAGCAGTTATGATGACATCCCAGACCATCCTCGTCTTAACCTCAGACGTGACTCGATTGAGCTACGTCGTGAAAAGTCGGCCAATAATGCAGTTTCTGAAATCGATGTTCCTGTTGATACTCTTCCTCCTCCTCCTGAGTTCAGAAATGAGGCTGAAGACGATGACGAGGAAGAAGAAGAATATCGTGAATCTGTCGAAGAAATTGTTGTCACAATGCCTTCCTCAAGCAGTTACACTTTTGGAGGTGCTTACAAAATCCCTGATTACAAAACCCCAAAAGAGCATCAGGTTATGCCGGATTCACCTCGATCTAGAACAACAGATCAAAACCTTGTTTACAGTACTTTTGATATCAATAGCAAATCAGAAGCTAAATCCCAGGTTGTTGAAAAACCAAAGCCTCCAAGAGTAAAAGAGGAGTTTGTGATTACAAAAGAAGAACTCGCGAAAATTAAATTTTTTGATGACAGCAGAGTGAGAAGATCACATGTGCAACCTGCCAAGAGGCCAACCTCGTTGGATACTGGTCTTGTGACTCAAATTTACCAGTCAGACAATACAGCAACAAGTTTCCACTCAAGCTATTCTCAAGACGATAGTTTCACTAACTCAGAACAAGAGGACAATGTAAGATCTAGGTGTTCGGAGCTAAGCTTTCAGCCAAGCTCTGAAGGTGAGATTGACAATGTTCTTGAAGAGAAGTCTATTTCCATGATTGCTCTACCAGCCATGAGAACAAGTGTGTTGAGGAAGTCAGATGATGAGTATTTGGATAACATAAAACAGGACACCTCAAAAGTAACAGATTCAGACCAAGAGATGAGAAAGAGGTTCCTAGATGAGGAATACAGTGAGGTTGTTCAGGCCAAGCCAGTGTATATAACTGAAGGTGACACATCAGCAACATCAGAGTCTTCAGAATTGGATGAGGATGAGGACCTCAAGAAGCAACAGGCAGCTCTTCATGCCCAGTATGACCTTCTCCAGCAACAGTTTACAATGTGGCAGCAGCAGCTTGAGCAGAACCAGAAACTTCTGACTGCCCAGAACATAGACCCAGAGGTCCAGAACATGCAGCAGATGCAAGCACAGCAGATGCAGTTGCAGATGCAGATGCAGCAACAAATGATGGCACAGCTCCAGAAGAGCATGGATGCTCTTTCTTTGCAGCAAAAGAACAGAGGTGAAGCATCTGCAAACACTTCCAGTGCATCCATGAACCTATCATCTTCATCCCTGGGCTCTTCCAATGCAGCTTCAACCCAGGCCACAGTAAACCCAGTATCAGCAACAGTTATTGCAGCATCTTCCAGACCTTCAGGTGGATCAGGAACTAATGCTGTTCCTGCTCCACCTCCCCCACCTGCTGTTCCTTCTGAACCGCTTGCACCAACAGCAGGACTAAAAAAGGCGTCTGATCGACCAGCCAGGAAGAATGACCCCCGATTTGAGAGAAAGCTTGACCCTCGGGAAGAACTGATGATTGCTATTAGGAGCTTTAGTGAAAGAGGTGGTTTGAAGAAGGTTGGTTTTTTATTTCATTATGTTTTTGCCATTTAAATGGTGATATCTTTAAATGAAATTTAAAACTGGTAAACAACAATAGAAACAGCAGCTGCTGGCGACTAATTCTTCTGTGTGAAAGAATACAATTTCTATTTGTGAAATTAATCTGTTGCCTTAGTCTTAGTCATGTTACTATTGTATTCTATACCTCTATATTTCAGGTTCCTATTCAGAAAACACACTGGCATGCAGGTTCATCATGAAAATAACGGTTCATTACAAAGGTCAACAAAAATATTCTATTTTGCTACTACTCGGATACCCACAACATGTATGCATGTGATAGGAAGGGAAGTAATCAGTACTATGAAGCACAGACTTTTCTGATTGGCTCTTCATGAAACAATATGGTGCACAGACCTTCATCCATATGGACCAAACTCTTACAAGGCATTATGGACAGTGCTGTGCTTTTGCAGCTGATATTGCTGGAGCAGCTAGTATGCAGTTGATGTTGATGTTGCTGTTGCAGCTGCTGGTGTTGATATTACATCTGCTGCTGATGTTGCAGTTGACTTTGGTATTGCATTATCTGCTGTTGTGGTTAATATTGCAATGGCAGGTGCAATTGATGTTGCTGCAGCTGCTTGTGTTGCTGTTGCATCTGCTGTTAAATGCTTTTGAAATTTCAGATGCAAATGATGTTGCCTCTGTTGTTGAAGCTGATGTTTCTCTTGCAGGTCAAATGATTTTTCATCTTCACTTGATTTGTTACTTTCCCACTGATGATTCTCTTGAAACCAATGCTGTTATGAATGATGTTGTTGCAAGATGTCTTTATATATTACCTTTGGTTACTCAAATGTTGCTCTGGCTGTTGCCAATGGTGATGCTTATGGTTTTTCAAGTTCTTGTTCCTTGAGGTTGGAAGATGAAGTATTTTTCTACATATCTCTTATAACCAGTAACAAAGCTGTTGCTAATGACGATGAATAGTTGTTGCTACTGGTACTTATATATTCCATTAACGACCAGATGGCAATTGAGGTGCACTATACTGTTGGCAAAATTTCAGATTGACAAAATAGAGTTCTCTCCCTTTGACTAAGAACAGTTCTGCAGCTTAATTCAGATGTCCAAATAGAAACAGCAGATGTTAACTTGAAGAGAAGCTACGGATTGAGATGAAACACATGGTGGGGAGAACATCAAAATTGTCCAGAGAATCAAGGTGGCTGCTAGTAACACCAATTCAAGAATGTGTTGCTGGCAACCATAGAATTTGCCAGTGGCAATAATGATGTTGATTTTGATTTAGAAGAGAAGCAGCAAGAATGATTGTAGTTGCTAAGATGGAAAAAGGATTTCTAATTGTGACTGCAGATGGCACAGAATTTCTGCAGTACTCAAAGACATTATATGATGGTCATGGAAGTTTCATGTCAAGACTTCTGCATGAGACAGGAAGTGTTTTATGTGATCATATCAGGAGACATTGAAACAAGAGAAATGCCCTCAAAGATTTTGAGCATTGTAGTGGTATTACATAGATTAGGCACAGTGATGGCTGTTTTTCGTAAGGTAAGGCGGGTAAAAGTGGATTTGAAATGTTGGCTGGTGTTCTTGGCTGTGTATATAAATTACACTCAAGATCACTGAATCCTCAATATGGCTATGTATCCTGTGGATAACTTTCACTTTGTACTACATGTAATTGGAAAATAATCATATATTGGTAGACTTTAGATGTATATCACTGATAATACTATGGCAATACTAGACGACATTAGTGATAATCTTGAGGTGGTTCAATGAAAATTTAGTTTGTCTTTCGTTGTCTTGATCTAATCTTCACAGAAGGATATCAATATCAAAATCAACACCAATTTGATCATCAAGAATATATTCAACTTCAAATTAGTTGAAGGTTAGTTTACAAGAAGTATGTATAGAAATAGGATTTGTAAGGTTTCATTTGGCTTAATCACTCATTCAGCATTAAAGATTTTACTTTCTTGCATTATGAATCCAGATTAATTTGAATATGTAATTAAAAAGGAATTCTTTTAATAAGAAAGAACTTGTGTTTTTCCTTTCTTATGTGCTATTTTGAATTAACTGAAAAGTCCAGTTTTCTTTATTCAACATTCACAATAGGGAAAGTTCTACCGAAACTAATTTTGGCAAGTAGTCTTATTTCTTTGTTTTTTATACAGCATTTATAACTGTATTTGTCAGTTGATTCAGTTTATTACCAACAAGCAAATATTTTGAGTTTCTGAATCATGGTTTCATTTTGTATTTTTCATCATATGAATTTTGAAAACATTCAAGCAAAAATTTTTGCTTTTCTTCACTACAGCAATGTCTGTTTTGTTTGTTAATTTTGGCGCTTTTGTTACCAGTCTAGCTGAAAATGCTATTGTGAATAAAAATTCACATATAAGTATAGATAAATTGTGATGTGAATAAAAGGTGTCCATTTTGCGATAGCTTTTCTCTTTGTTCAGTTAGTAACTTCAATAGATGACTTTTAGATTTAAAAGCAAATCAATATTATAAGTACCTCCTACTTAATTGTCACCCTTAAGTAAGAATAAGATGCAGAACCATCCCCCTTCTAAAAAATTTAAATTTGAAAATTAAGAGTTGTTTCCCAAAGCTGGAAATCTGGAAACCATGAATATCATTGAGAAATTATCTATCTAAATGCTCTCTGTTCTGTTTCGTGCACAACTAATTACGAATAAGAAAGAAATAAAGCATATAAAAACAATTTTTAATACAAGTTTATTTGTGTTATTAATTTTACATTATTGAAGTTGAAAGAATTTTTTTGTGAAAGTGGTTTGTATGTTATCTTTTGTTTATTTTGTATGTGATGTATGTAAACAACATTTCTTTGATATTCTAAGAGCAGTGCAATAAGTTGCAGACACACTATGGAATTGATGTACAAACAAATTTTCCTTGGTATTTTTATAAGTAATTAAATCAAACATTTTCGCTGTTGAATGATAAATGAATCCTGAATCTTTGACAAATTCCTTGGTAAATAATTCAATGTTGAAGGCAATTCTTTTTATGATTCACATTTGAAACATAATTTGATTTTGATAAAATTTGAACATGAAATTGAGGAAAATTATGAATTAACTCCAAAAAAATCATACCATTTTCAAATTCATTTTTGAAATAGATATATGAAGATATACTCGAGATATCAAAGATAACAATAACATGGAAATATATAACTAGAAAATTCCTTAATTAACATCAAATATGGCATATATTTACACAAAATCTTTAAAACAATTCATCATGCATACTCATATAGACTAAACATTTATACATATGCTATGTACATTTTAGCTTATATACTTAGGTCTTCCAATATAACTAGCCAGATTAACAATAGATTGTCACCTGGTAGCTTTGGACTAACAAAATATAAATATCGTGATTTTATGTATGCTTCAGAGATGTATCTTCTCGCTAGCTTAGAAGTCAATTGTTATTTCAAAAGAATGATTTTAATATATAAGGAACTGATTGAATTTGAAATTTAAAACAATATATGTTGTCTTATTTTGAAGTTTTTTTTAAAAAGAATTGATTACCTTAAAAGGAAAATTTTGTAACATTGTTTGGACCATAATTTTCAAAGGACATTTTATTTTGCAAATTATTATAAGTTCACTGTAAATTTAAAATCAAATGGCATCTCAAATTTGTGGCTTGTTTTCATCAGTTTATCAGAAAGCGTCTTTCATACCCCTACGGCATAATCAAACTACAGGACAAGGATTTTGTATCTTTGTTGATATCATGTATATGTGAAACAGTGTCAAGTCATAGGACTTGTTTTTTATGGAAATATATTATGTAATTAACATCTGTTGTATATGACCTAAACCCACATAAACTTATGATATATGACAGTTTTGCGTTTGTTGTTATTTAGACTTTTGTCTTATGGTTGAAAAGAGCACCGAAATAGCTGGTGGCAGGATAATCCAGTGGTTAGCTTTTGGCCTCGAATCAAGAGGTTTCGGGTTCAAATCCCGCCAGGGGCTCAGCCTTTTTGTCTACAGTAGAGATCTGTTTTACATTCTATATGTGAGGGATCAATGCTACACTTAATTTCAGCGCAGTACCACCCATGGTTCGCCAGTTGATACTCGCAAGTTTCTTCGCAATGCATTGTTACCATACTGGAGAGGGCTTTCTCCCTGCTATAATACTAGCAGCCGTGGCATAAGTTAAATACTCTTAAAAAGGGGCATTGAACCTCAAATCACCTAACTTTACCACATTAGCTTTTTTGTAAACCTGATGTATTTTTCGGTCAAATTTGAAATGTAACCAGGCAAGGATAATTCATTTAGGTTTGCTTAGACTTTAGTTATGGCTATCAAAACAACATTTCCCTTGGACAAATTGAAGACAATGTAAAACATTTTTCTTACAAAGTTAGGAAATCTCATTAAAAGAAAATTCAATTGCAATCTTTTTCTAAAGAAAAACTTAAAATCCTTTCAAAAAAGGTATTCCTATTTATACATCCATTATCTCGTTATTATATGACTATACATTATCCATGTTACTGATGGTAATATTAAGGTTCCTTATGATTTTAAATTTTAACAATGAATAACACTCATTTTATCCAAAAGGAAAAAAATAAGGAATGAAGTAATCCAAAGTGTGTTTTTGCATGATCTCACGACAACAAATCATGTTTAAGAATGATTTGTAATTTGGTGAATAAAATATTTCATCACAGATAATTGCCAACAGATTAGATTTAGAGTTTGGGAAAGACACCTTTGAATTTTTTAAAGGCTATTCCCATTAGTAGCGATATTAAATTTTATTGGGTCATTTTTATCCAATGTGCAAATTGACCCACAAGCTCTTTGACTTTGAGAGATTTGATACAGGTCATATACAATATATAACAAGGTTAATCACACAGGCACATCTTAGCATTACGTTGAAGTATGCAGCGGTTGCTTTACAAAAGATAACTCCATAGCTTACGATTTAATTTTTGTCCATCATATCGAGCTAGGGAAAATTGAAAACAATGTAATGTACTTTCATTCGGATTTTTTGGCGGTTCGACATTCGGAAAAAAGTCGGAAATTTTCGGTTTCCAATTAAATTTGAATGAGAGAATTCATCACTCAAAGATTTTTACGATTACAAAAATTAATTATTTGATAATACTTTTCAGAGTAAAAGCTCAACATTCACAATTCAAAGCAATGAACATATGTAATCAACCTGGATCAGCTAATAAAAAGATTGTAAATCAAGTAAGGTGGAGCAAGTCAAGGGTCATAAAATAATCTATTTCAAATTCAAAATTCTCATTTTAAGACAGTTTTTACAATGTAAAATATAATAATGAACATAAAAAGTATAAGGTCACAAGCCTTTAAAATAGTCTATTTCATTTCTTGACTATTTACCTGGAAGAAGACAGCTGTGATGTTTATCACAAGGGAGACACATAGGGATTTTTTAGTCGAATGCACTTTAGGAACAATGGGCATAATCTGTGATTATAAGCATTCGGCCAACACCAATTCGTAGGTAGAAAAAAATCGATATTGAAACACAAGATGATACAAATGTAAGAGAATATATCTATTCATTACAATGACTTAACAAATGACAATCGACAATAATCTAAACACATTTATCACCACAATTTTATTTTTTATCATTTTACTAATTTAATAAATCAAAATAACTCCTCGTTATTTTTATAAATAAATAAGACACTTTGGTAGGATGGCACAGTTCAAGGTGATATCATTTACATTTCATCAATTTATAGTTTATTGAAGTTTTATCAAGTATGAGACTAAGCTAAAACGCTCATTCTTCCTGCAGCCAGGTCAGCACTCTTGCGGACTCTGTTGATGATGTACGTACATATATCTCTGCTCTTGGGAGGCAAATCACACTGGAAGAAGTAAAAGTAGCTGTAAACCATACAGTGACAAATAAAGCAGTGGGTATCGACGAAATAACCTCAATAGCATTTAAAAATCCCAACTGTATAAAGTTGCTGCATTCACCAATATTGTTTTGAAAATGGAACCATCCCAAACTAGTGGAAACATGGTATTATACACCCTATAATCAAACCAGGGAGTTCCGACCTAAGAAAACCGTCAACTGTGCCATGCAAACTGTATTGCTACATTTTGAACCAGAGACTGTCAAATTTCCTGGAAAATAATGATAAATTGAAAGATGAACATACCGGATTTCGCAGAAGAAGGGAGTTTCTCGAATATATATACACATCGTTTTCACTTGTCCAGGACAGGCGAACGTCAAATCAATCAACTTATGCTGGATTCGTTGACCTCGGGAAAGCTTTTGATGATGTGGGTCTTGAGTGTATGTGGTACAAACTGTGTATGACTGGAGTAAACGGTAGAATATATGGCTCGATAAGATCTCCCAACTCAGATGTGCAGTGTTCAGTAAGAGTGAACGGCTAGTATCAAACTTCAAGTTTCAGACTATCTAGGGGTGTGAAACAGGGATGTTCATTGTCACCGTCACCGTCACCGTGATCGCGAAGTATAGACTGTTACCAAAAAGAAACATTTTAAAGCTAATTTGTTTTGTACAGTGACAATATGAAGGTAGAACGTCGCAATTATGATCGAAAACTGGACAGTGGCGCGCGTTAAATAGTCAAACGTAATTTTGGAGACTTATATAAAACAGCCAGGAGGGCAGTTAGGAGTTGATAGTGTTTGTTAGGTTATATAAGTAGAATCTATCTATATTGGAAGTGATCTGTGCATTTATAAGGCTGTTTTAAGATTTTCATTGAAAACCAGTATTTGTCATACATGGGTTTAATTTTACAGGGTTTAATTTTGAAATGTTTATGTTAAATGTACCTATATCTCATGTAAGTTATATTAATAATGATCTTTTACGGGGCTGATCCAATGTAGGATTGAATGTCATAGTTAATGCATCTGTGAAACCGCTTAACCTAATTGTCCATTGTAAAGTGTTATGCCTTTATGGAGATTGCATAACCACATCTTAACCGAAAATAGAATTGTCATCTTTACTAATTAAATATATACAGTTTGTGTATTCAGTAGCTATCGTTTCAACAAGGGGTTGTGCATTTAATGAATTCGTATGATTTGAAAATAATGATTCTATAATGGCTAACTGTTTTTCTTTGAAACTTTCCATTATCACCAACGACAATACACATTCAGTCAACTGTTTCTAGTGCTCTAAACACTTATCATTCTTATTTGCTATGCTATTTCTCAATGTTTTTAGACGTATAAAAAAAATGACCTAATTCAATTGTAAATAAATAGAACTGTAAAATCGCTGCAACTTTAATTGGATTTTTCCTGCTTTATTGCATGAAATAGTTTTAATACCATCAATTTAATTATTACTTTAATAAGAATGTTAGTCTTTGATCACATAAATTATTTCAAAGTCACATCAAAGTTAAAGATCAGCTTTGTCATACGCAAAACATCTGGTCATGTGAGATCTTTATTAGTAAAAATTGTTTTCCTTTGCGCCTGATAAGGAAAAATGTATAATTAGTTTTGTCCAATACCGGTTCATTGTTTCTTACACTAGTTTATAATTTTACACGTTAAAATGGGCGAAATTTTACATAGGCCCGCGAGTAGTAAAGGTTTACCTGTAACTCGCTAACTGATAGTGTTACAAAAATGTAACTTTCATCAAGTACTTAGTAAAAGAGAAAAAAGAGGTGTTAACTAATGTTATGGAAAATCGGGTTTCATAATTAAGGCGGGTTGTCTTATTTGTTGATCTGAAGTGAGACCAAATTTATCTTCTTGAATCGTCCAGGTTCGATTCGTTGAGACAATTGGCAATAGGTGCTTTGGGACACAGGGGCGTGTATCGCTTAGAAATAGCTTCAGAAAGACACATATACCCATAGACTCTACCCTAGAGTCTATGGGTATATGTGTCTTTCTGAAGCTATTTCTAAGCGATACACGCCCCTGTGGTCATATCGTCATTTATAGAATGTTGGAAAATTTCAGTTGAAATCATACAATTATTTGACTTTCCTTGTCTAGTATGATGCTCCAAAAGAACCTCTCACAGCATTGTTGAAAACTCAATAGTGTGAAACTGTGGTCGATATATGGAAATATAATTTGAGGAAATACAACAAGTCAATAACTCAAAGGCTAGTATCTTCAACAAACATAACGTGAGAGTCTTACAAAGAAAGATAAATGACAGTGTCCTAATAGAATATTAACAGCGTAACACACTAGACTTGATTCATTTGTCCTCTTCAGACTCTGGCGTGTCCTCTTCGAATTTTGGTGAGTTCTCTTCAGCCTTGGTGACTCTAAATATAAAACTAAATACACCTATCTATAACTTGCTCAGTTACCAGGGAATGTGTCGTACCTTCGTTATAGGTTATATAGAAAAGGATGTATACTTACTAGAGTCTGCCGCTCGTGTTGTTAACCCCCAAGCTTCGCTTTGCGTTCGTGAAATCAAACTTTGCTTACTGGCACACCGCATTCCGTTCTATTTGATTTGATCAAATGGTTTTGCTCTAACGTTCTCAGGTTTATTAAGGATTCAGCAGAAATGCTGAATCCTTATTGTTATTGGCGTGTTTATTATTATTCCACGATTTTTGTGAACAACATTCAGCCAAAACTACCGACTCGATTACAACCAAACTTTACGAGCTTTTAGCCCTTACAACTAACTCGCGACACGAAACTTTTCAGCCAATTCAAACATTGCATTAAAGGCCCAGTCCCACTCAAAGTTTTGAAAATTAACATTGGAAAAATTTTCAAAATTGACTTAGAGACTTAAAACTTGTTTTAAAAGATGCGCAATAAAATTGCAAGCAAAAAAGTAAATCATGTCAAATTCGTAAGTCACGTGGTTTGGGCGCCATCTTGAATTTGCGCACTTTTTAGGAATGTCCGACCCCATGCACTTTTGAGCGAACACTACACTGCTGCTACTTGCAGTAGAGAGATGATACTTACACGGTTACACAGCTAAATGATTGGTCTAAAACAAGTTTGTCTTGGAATTTGCAAATTCCTAATACTTTTACCACAGTAACCACTCAAAGTCAGTGAATTTTCAAAAATCGCCAACTTCAAGGGCAGATAACTCAAAAACCTACCCGTCGAATTTCATGAATTTTGCATGAGAGGTAAACATGATCGAGGTCATTAAGAATCAAGAATAAAATGGATCGCGAACAGTCATTTCAGTTCACAGGAGGGAGTCAAAGTTTGCATCATACTATATGTCAATTAAGTGCGTTAGCAAGGGTTAAATTGCAAACAATTGAAGGAAAACATCAATATTGAAGAACGGTCAAGACGTGTGACATGTCCAAACGCAGGTACATGCGCTCTTGCATGTGTGAAAGGGCAAAAGTTGACAGAAATACTCTACATTGCTCTTGTAGCAAGATTCGCTGAGTGCGTTAGCAAGGGTTAATTTGAAAAGTTGAAGGAAAACACCCTTCCTGTCAAGACATGCGACATGGGGCAGAAGTTTGAAGAAATACTCTTCGATGTCTTATGAATTAAGACGTAATTTACAGTCTAGAGAAGACCGAAATGGCTTTATGCAGCAGAAGTCCGTACGACTGGACGTATGGACAGCGTGCGCGAGATGACCAAATGCACACAAGTGCGTCAAGCACTATCAAATTCTGATCAGGCAGGCAGAGAAGCGAGCAAAAAAGCCTGCCTGACTGAGCTGAGCTGAGCTGACTGACTGACATAGTCTTGATTATTTATATATATAAAGATCCTCAACCTATGTACCAGCATTCGGGAACAATATTCCAGTGTCGGCAAACCACTTGATCTCGCCAAAGGAAAACACTGGCCCTTTTTCAACTTTCAAACCTCTACTGCCTCCCCTGCAGATACCCCTTGCATTTTGATGGTGTTGCTTTCTTGCCTCAACTGGCAGCAGGCCGTGTACATCGAGTAAACCTCACTTCCGCTCCTATGTCTCGCTACGTACTGAAAACGTATACAAAACGTCACTTTGCTTCAGAATACGGCTAAATCAACTGCAGTGTACTAAAAATGTCTTCAAAACGCTATATCAACTTGGAAAAGCACTTAGTTTGCCCCCAAGAGCCACGGGTGCTCATATTTTGCTGAATCCTGTCATTGTCGTCGCTTGCGACTATATTTATCTTTTGAATTGCAAATACAAGGACGCTTTTACTTTTGAAGTGCCCATCATCCCATGCTGTATCACGTACCAAGTCTCATTAACTACCTTTTTTCATATCCTGTATTGGTAAAAGAAATCAATATTTACATTTTAAAGAATTTACTTATTTTTTTATATTGATGGTTATGTAAAGAAGTAAAGGCCATTAAACACATAAGAACTATTTTTATTGAGACACTGAGATAGATTTTATAATATGCATATAATCATGATTTTAATGGACACAGAAGGACGCAAATGTTCCTTGATAATAACCTACAAACGCACATTTGAAGGAAATAGCACACATGAGCTTTTTCACTGCTTAAACTTGCACATTAAGTTTCTTAATGAGCAAATTTCTAAACAAAAGTATAATTTGAGGAAATACCACAAGTCAATAAATAAAAGGCTGGTATCAGTAACACGTGATCAAGATGGCGGAGAAGAGACATTGAAATGAGCTCCTCAATGATAATAGGTAATCGCATTGTTTAAATCAATCCACTAAGAAATAGACAAATGTTTATGTTCTAGAATGCCAGCACACATTAAAACTTCAACAAAATCCGGAAAAAGAAAGAAGAAATTATCGTCAGCCAGTGACCAAGACACTAGTGACACGAATATAAGAGACACTCCACGAAACAGGCGACGCACAAACACAACACCTAGTAATACAGCTCAGGAAACCGTTCACCCGGCACAAACAGTAATGTCAGCCGCCCAACTACCCTTACCTGTCACACCTAGAAGGGACCCGGTTAAACCTGACCCACCCCAGCCTGACCCCACCCTTCAACTACCTTCATGTAAACAGACACTGCCTACCTACACCATGTCGTCTCAACCTGAACCTTCTCTCAACACAAACGACACATGGACTGTAGCACTGAGCCAGATCATGACTAAACTTAACAATATGGATGCACGTCTTGTTAAATTAGACTCAATCGAGAGCGATGTTGCATCAATCAAAATGAACGTGTGTAGGCTTGAGTCAAAGGTACAGGAGATTGACACCCTAAAAACTCAAGTAAATGATATTGAGCAAAGTGTCGAATTTGTAAGTAAAAGCTTTGACCAATGGGCTATCGACAAGTCAGAAATTGAAAAAGAAATGAAAACCCTAAAAGATACTGTCAGTTCATGTGTACCTAGCATCACTTCCCTTAAGTCAGAGAATACCTCACTGAGAGAGTCCCTCATCGATCAGCGTTGTCGCTCAATGCGGGATAATCTAATTTTTCATAACATTCCTGAAACAGAGGAATACTTTACTATGGAAGAAAGTGAAAAGGTTCTGAGGGATTTCATTGGTCAGAATTTGGGCATGGAAAGTGGGGACATTAAATTCAAAAGGGTCCACAGGATAGGCAAACCTAGGCAAAATTATAGGGGGGATCCACCAAGCATAAGGCCACTTATTGCAAAATTCATTTACACCCCCCAAAGGGATGCTGTTAAAAGAGCTGGCAAACTATTAAAAATACCCCATACAAAATAATGGAACAGTTCCCAGAGGAAGTATCCGCGTATAGGAGAGATGTGCTGATGCCGATACTCAGAGATGCCAGAAGAAAGAACCAGCAGGCCTATATTGTAGTGGACAGGCTGTATATAGATAGAGTCCTGTACAAGGATGCAATCCCTCCCCCCTACAGAGTGAGCAGCTCCCCAGGGAATCCTATAGCTACCCCCAGGGGTCACCCTGCATAGGATCAGCCAGGTGGACATGTGCCAGAAGACAACAACCCTGAATGTAATTCATGTCTATATCTCCACCCTGACAATGATACAATTAATAGACAAAATATCATATTTACAAAGATCTCCCCAAAGGATTTTAAAACATATGTGAGTATCAGTAAAACAATGAATACAAAACCCATGTCATGTGGCAACACAATATTAAACACTAAAAACAGCCAAACTTGTGTCTATAACAAAATAAATGTCAAGGAGAAGAACGGTCTGAATGAAAAAATTACCACATTTGAGAAATCCAAAAATAATGAAGAAAGGGTGAAAAGAATACAAACAGGAAAGGCAAACGGTGTTAAGTCAAACATCAAGCTTAAGTGTGTTATAACAAAACCGAATGAAAAGGAAAAGTGTGCTAAAATTAATATAAATTGTGATATCTCAAACTCAACTATGAAGGAAAACTGTGCTGAAACAAAAATCAATTGTGCTCTAACAAAACCAAATGAAGAAGAAAACTGTGCTGAAAACATTATCAACTGTCTTAAAACAAAACCAAATGAAGAGGAAAACTTCACTAGAAATATTACCAATTGTGTTAGAATAAATTCAATTGATGAGGAAAAATGTGCTGAAAACATTATCAATTGTCTCAAAACAAAACCAAATGAAGAGGAAAACTTCACCAGAAATATTATCAATTGTGTTAGAACAAATTCAATTGATGAGGAAAAATGTGCAAGAAATGTTATCATTTGTGTTGAATCAGAACCTAATGAAGAGGTAAACTGTGCTAAAAATATTATCACTTGTGTTAAAATAAAACCAAAGGAAGAAGAAAACTGTGTTAAAAACATTATCAATTGTGTTAAATCAAACCAAAATGAAGAGGAAAACTGTGCTAAAAATATTATGAATAGTGTTAAAACAAAACCAAATGAAGAGGAAAACTGTGCTAGAAATATTATCAACTGTTTTAAAACAAATTCACATGAAGATGAAAACTGTGCTAAAAACATTATTAATTGTGTTGAAATAAAACCAAATGAAGAGGAAAACTATGCTAAAAACACCATCAATAGTGTTAAAATAAAACCAAATGAAGTGAAAAACTGTTCCAGAAATATTATTCATTGTGATAAAACAAAACCAGATGAAAAAGAAAACTGTGCTAATAACATCATCAATTGTGTTACATTAACACTAACTGAAGATAAAATTGATGTCAAATATAGTAACAAATGTATAAGAAACAGGTTTTGTGAAGAAGAAAGTTGTGTTGATGACATCAGTAACATTTGTGTTAATGCTAATCAAACTGAAGGAGTAATCTGTGTTCAAAGTTTAATCAATCCTGCATCTTTTCAGAGTGAAAGGGGAAATCTTAACAGATTTGGAATTTATAATCAGAAATGTAAGGGTGATGAAGAAAGTGTACATGACAGATATATGGAGAAATACAACAATGATAATGATTACTATGAACATAGCCCAAACCTTTTGGAAAATGATGCTGGAAAATTTTTTAGTTCCAAATGTAAAGTAACATGTCATGATCACAAAGGTAATCCCAAAGAAAAGAATGAAAATAAGGATGACCACTTGAACTCTATTTTAGATCTTTTCCCAATATCGAATGCAACATCAAATTTTAATTACCCTGTTGATAACCACACTGTTGATGATGTACGTGGTATAATTGCTTTTGATGATGCTGTTAATGAAGGAGAGGAGATATTTTTTGCTGATGGGGATGCTATTGTAATTGAAAATGCTATTCTTACGGTCAATGATGATAATGATGATGATGATGATGATGATGTTGATGTTGATATTGATGATGATGATGATGATGAAGATGTTGATGATGATGATGATGATGATGATGTCAGTGAGAAAACAAAACATAGTAAATTACATTTTACTTCCATAAATGTTTGTGGCCTGAGAAACAGATTGCATTACAAAGAATTTACTGATTTATTTGATAGGAATGATGTTATCTGTCTCCAAGAGACGAAAACTGTTGCTTGTGAATATTGTGAATTTGATGAACATATGATAGAAGAATTGAGTCTTGATATTCCGGAAAATATTAATATGCTACGACCTAAAGATTTATTAGAAACATTAAATCTGCCATTAAATAGGAACTCCCAAGATATAGGTAGAATAAACAATTTTGGACATAAATTAATTGAATTGTGTAAAAATTTAAATCTTTTTATTTGCAATGGTAGAATTGGTAATGATATGAACATCGGAAGCAATACATGTAAAGATAAATCTGTGGTTGACTACTTACTTGCATCTGCTTATTCATTGCCATTTGTAATTGACTTTGATATCCTTGAGTTTTCTCCTCTCTTCTCAGACGTACACTGCCCAGTCCACTTTACTTTGCATATCAACGAAGAACGTCCCGTTCCTAAACATATCCCTTACACACATGGTACCGCCCCAGACAGTAATACCAAAGCCCCTAGACGATATGATGTTGAGAAAAGCAAACTGTATTGTGAAAATATAAACATACTTCCGTCAATAAACTGACTGATCAAGCACTGTTAGCGCGGACGGGTCACGTCGACCCTCAAGTTGTAAATAGCCTGGCTGACGATATCGCGCACGTGCTAGTCAATGCTGCACGTAAAACCTTCGGGGTTAAACGTATTTCATCTGCACAAACGCGATCAGTCAAAAGAGAATCTAGTAAAGCCTGGTTTGGCAGTGAATGTACGAAAATGAGAAAAAGATTCCATAGAGCTAAAAGTAAGTTTTAAAAAAGCAAATCTTCTGAAAATAGATCCCGCCTAAGGCAAGTCTCAAGTGAATATAAAAAGTGTATGAATAAATACATAAGAAAACATAAAAAATTATTAACCGATTTATTTAGGGGAAATAAAAAGCACTCGCCTAAAGAATTCTGGAAAATGCTGAACAATGCCAAAAATAATATGAATGTTACCACCCCAAATCTACAAGAATTTTTTGAATTTTATAAAGAACTAAATGACCCTATTCCTGAACAACCGGACATCAATTATGATGCTGAACGAGATCAGACTCTCAATACCGATTTACTCAATTCTGATATTACTGAAGAAGAAATCGTAATGGCAGCAAAACATCTTAAACGTTGTAAAGCATCAGGATTAGACATGATTGAAAATGATTATCTGATTGACTCATATCATATATTACTCCCCTTCTTAGTTGAATATTTCAATCTTATATTAGAATCGGGCAATATCCCCGATTCGTGGTTAAATGGTACAATTAAACCAATTTATAAGGGTAAGGGTAATACGGCTGATCCAAATTCCTACCGACCTATTACAATTCTTAGTTGTTTTGGCAAACTATTTACAAGTATCATGAATTCTCGATTACAATTATTTCTTGAAACCAACCAAATTCTTAACCCCTCGCAGGCAGGTTTTAGAAAAGGGTTCTCGACCATCGACAACATATATTTGCTACACTTACTTAATCAAATATTGAAATCATTAAAAAGGAAATTATTCTGTGTTTTCATAGATTTTACAAAGGCGTTTGACACCGTTTGGAGGGCCGGTCTGTGGTTTAAAATGATCAAATCTGGAATTGATGGAAGATTTATTACTCTAGTTAAAAATATGTATCACAATATCAAATCCTCGGTCTCGGCGAACAATGAAGTATCTGATTTCTTTCCCTGTCGTTCTGGCGTGCGACAGGGAGAAAATCTTTCACCATTACTTTTCTGTCTCTTTATAAATGACCTTGAAAACGTGTTAAATGATAATGGATGCCCTGGAATAAGCATTGAAACTAAGTCAGGTGCTGATATATCTCTATTTGTAAGGTTCCTTTCTTTGCTGTATGCAGATGACACCGCCCTGTTCAGTGATACTCCTATTGGCCTGCAAAGGACCCTCAATACTTTCTTCGATTACTGTGTTGAATGGAATTTAAAAGTAAATATTTCGAAAACTAAAGTTGTAATTTTTGGAAGCGGACCGGCAAAAAAGTCCAAATTAAGGTTTATGTTTGGTGATACTTATTTAGATATAGTTGACGATTACAGTTACCTTGGTATAAAATTTCATCGAAATAGAAGAATGTTAGTTGGTATGAAATCTATCGCAGAAAGTGCCTCCAAAGCAATGTTCTGTCTTCTAAAGAAAGCTAGAAATATGAATATGCCACTAGACTGCCTTTTAACTGCATTTGACGCAATGGTTGTACCTATCTTATTGTATGGATGCGAGGTATGGGGTTATGAAAATACATGTATAATAGAAAAAGTTCATTTGAAATTTTTAAAGCTTGCTTCCTGTTTAAAATCTTCAACACCAACGTATATGCTCTATGGAGAATTCGGTAGAGCCCCTTTATCTATAAAAATAGCAAAACGAATGATTTCCTTTTGGCATAGAATAGCGAGCAGTAACGAAAAAGTCAAATTATCTCAAGTTCTGTACTCATTCATATCCTTCAATCATAATCACGATATTGATGCTAATCCATGGCTACTATCTGTCAAATCTATCTTAGATAATTGTGGTCTATCTTATGTCTTTTTAAATCCAAATAAATGTAATACCTCTTGGCTTTTGCTACAAGTTAAATCAGTTCTAAAAGACCAATTTAATCAGTCCTGGCGCTCGGAGGTTAAATCCAGTTCCAAAGGACAATATTACAAACTTTTGAAAGAAAATCCTAGTTTTGACAATTATCTCTTCTTGTCCAAACATATTTCTACACCAATACTTCGCTTTAGAACCACTAATCATAGACTACCTGTGGAAACTGGACGCTGGCAGAATATTATTAAGCAAGAAAGAACATGTAAATTATGTCATTCCCCTGCAGTTGGTGATGAGTTCCATTACGTGTTAAAGTGTACAGCCCTAAACCATGATCGCTCTATTCTTATTGACAAATTCTACTTTACATTTCCGAACCTATTTAAATTTAAAAGGTTACTTACTAATAATAACACAAAGGTGCTGAAAAAGCTTGCTAAATTTATCAACATTATTTTCAAGAATTGCTAATTCATTTAGTATGAATGAGGAGTAATCGATAGAAATACAACTGCACAATACATGCTCTATAAATATATAAGATAAATTTTACAAGTTATATATATTGCATGAAATGCTATTGAAATGTGTATATGATTATATCGTGTAACAGATATATCTATTTCTATAGATTTGTTTATATTATTGTATTACGTGAATATTTGTCTGTCTCTGCTGTCTTGATTAATTAGTATTAAAATCTGTATATCATTTTTGCTCTTGTACCACCGTTGGTGGCGATATGAGCCTAATAAAATGAATCTGAATGAATCTGAACAAACTTAACGTTAGAGTCTTTTTCAAATTTGTCCTTAATGTTGAAGCATCGCACACATAAACCTGACAAAGAAAGATAAATGACAGTGTCTTTATAAGATATTAGCAGCTTAACACACTAGACTTTATTCAATTGTCCTCTTCAGAATCTGGCGTGTCCTCTTCGACCTCTGATATGTACCCAACGAACGCTGATATGTCGTCGTCGGGAAATATTTTTTCCAAAACAATTTCCAAATCTGATATGTACGAATCGGACTCTGATATGTCCTCTTCGGACTTTGGTTTTTCCTCTTCGGACTCTGGTATGTCCTCTTCGGACTCTGGTGTGTCTTCTTCGGACTCTGGTGTGTCCTCTTCGGACTCAGGTGTGTCCCCTTCAGTCTTGGTCTGCTCTTCAAAGGTTTGCCATTTCAGTGTCTCATAATGCTTGATCAGCAGTTTAGTAATTTCCTCACTCAGCACTTTCCACTTGAGACCGTGTTTCTCTACATCCACCTTGTCTATGTGGTAGTGAACAACAGCTTTACAGTACAGCTTCTTCCACTGGTCCCTTGCAGGCTTCTCTGGGATATCCGTTATTCTGAAGGATGGTCGCTTCGGCTCATACGTTTTGTACAGGAATATCAGGAACTCAATTTTCGTCAACTTCTTGAATTCTCTCTCTAACTTTTCGAGGTCGCCTTTTATTTCCTCTTTGACCTTTTCTTCCTCGACCTTGTCTTCTTTCTTCACAGCTTGGACCGTTTCAGATCGGTAGCACTTCAAGGCAACGGTGGCCTCAATGTACCAATCTGAGGAGAACATAAGAGAACCATAGAAATAACTTGCCAAAATGTTATGAATTATAAAAGCTAATAAAAATTTAAAGCAAAGTAACCGATGAAGGTTTCAACCCTTTCACAATGTTTTTAATTTTGAAAAATTGCCCGTAAAAAGGGTCCCAACTTCCCTCCCCTCAGTGGCGTAGTGGGGCCCCTTCTTTTACATGCAGAAAATCATTTTTGGCATCAAATCGAAATCAAGAGTTATAATTAAGCCCCTTTGAGATTGAAATGAGAAATCATGCCCCACCTAAGCAATTTTGTGAGGCAGAAGGGTCAAAGCAGATAAAAATCAATATTCAGGCATCTAAGTTTTATAGGTTTAAACGAAGAATAATTATGGAATATTTACCAGCTGAAGTGAAATTGCGAGACACCATATGGTCGGCGAGTTCCACGGCTCGGCTGAAGTTTTCCCTGGCTTTCTTCTTCATCCGTAGCATCTTGTCATACACCTTTCCGAGACGGGAATGAGCTATAGCTTCCATCTCTGCATCTTTCTCACGAGACAGCATAATGGCCTGCAAAATCGAATGCTTTCATGGAATAACATGAGTATATGACAAATGAGAAAAAGTTGATACCCACACCTATTGCAGATATGAAGTTGTACCTTCAAAGAACTCGATTCTCATTTATCCCTTATCACGAGCCAGCATAATGACCTGCAAAATCGAATGCTTTCATTGAACCACATGTGTATATGATAAATGAGAAAAAGTTAATTAGAATCACGATGTTGATACCCACACTTATTGCAAATATGAAGTTTTAACTTCACAGAACTCGATTCTCATTTATCACAACAAATTAATCAAATGGTGGCATCCCTTGTTTCACCTTGAATATGTGATTAAATATTTCTCGGTTTACCCTGCAGTAAACGAATTGTTGTCTTTTTGTAAGACTGGCAGCGTTTCGCTTGAATATACTCACCATGAAATGTCCATTATTTGCATTTGGCTAGTAAGAGCTTGATAAAACTTTGTAAATATCGAGCGATGCAGTTCACGATTTAAAACATTTCCTATATTTGATTTTCTCAGGTTGCCTATTTTCACTTCTCTTAAACAGTTTTCCAGTTCACATCAATAAATAACATTATTCCTGCAATAATATAGGTGGACCAAAACATAGAATACGACGCTTATCTCACATTAAATTCGGGAAGATTACAGATCGTCAGTGTGTCGAATTTTCTGTACACTGTTTGAACCAATTTTGGACACAACAGAGATGAAAAAATGGCTAATTGCCGTTCGATGTTTAGATCTTGTAAAGTAATCTTTGCATAGTTATTTCAAATAAACATGTGTAGAGAATATGTCATCCTCTAGCTTAAGATATATTTTAAAGCTGTAAGCATTCCAAGTTCATTCGTTCTAAAACAATCAATATTTCCCAATTTGTGTAAAAGACCGTTTCTTACAAAATTTACATCGCTAAGTGACCTTAGTAAAAGTGAAGGAAGGCCCAACAGAAGCTCAGGCACTATCACAGTGCCTTTTAAACTGGCGCCACTGACGATATGTTTTAAAAGAACATTGATAAGAATAAATGCTTATTACCTTCCTGTACAAGTCAATAACATCCAGGACTTTGTCAATATCGAGGATCGCCTCGTCCTTGATCACTTTGGATAGGATTTCATCTCCTTTAGAGAGATCAAATAATGGAAAAAAATGACACATTCTGTTTTCTGTGAGAGTACATTTTGTAAATGACATGGTTCTTAGCATATAGAAATGAATTTCACGAATAGGAAAACAAAGCTTGAAGAAGATGATTTTCACTTTCAAATCAATTGTGATTTATATATTTTTGCTCAAACGGCGTTAACAATAATTTACTTGCTCACTTAAAGTCATAGTCTCATTTTTGTAAGGCAACTAAACTGAACTAATTATTTTCACGAACAAAATCTGATCACTAACACAAATATTTCCTGTCGTGTTTGCAAAGATTTTCATTTTTATGCCCGTTTTACAGTTTTGGATGAAGTAGCTTATTGGCGTAAGCCGTTTCAAACCGATGAGGTACCGAATCAAGTGCAATCCCATCGCGAGTGCGAAACTTCGGAAATCTAGAAATTGTAGCGCCGATACTTATGACAGACGCATTCTTCATTGAGTTAACCACCTTTTTGTTATTTCAGTATTTGAAAAGGGTAAGCTATTAGCTCTTTAAATTGGATATTCAGCTGGGAAATTGTATGTGTTCTTCGTCACGGCTTTAGCGAAATGACGTGGTAAGGACTAACGCTCGCAAAACACGTAATATTAGGTTAGGGTAGGGTAGTTTGAACTTAATTATCGAGGGCTAGAATGCCTGCAGAGTTCTGAAAATTGTTGCAAACGTCAGGGGAAAGATTTCTGTGAGTGGTGAACTATTTGTACGGCATGCATTACAATTTTCCTTGCAAAAATGAGACAATGACTTTAAAATTATATGATGAGACTAGAAATAAGTTTGTTGCCCCTTTGCTGTACAGTACTGTGAACAACCACGACTCTATCTACATCCGCAAAGGTAAAGATAGAGAAAAATATTATAATATAAATATAAATAAAAACTTTCCGAAATGTATTGATAAAACAAGAGCTACAATGTTAATGCATAAAGATAAAGCCATGCCCTTTCTACCTCATCAGTCTTTGCATTGTTAGATGTTTAGATTATAATACATAATTCTTCAGGACAAAAGACTAAGATTTGAGGGTGGACACCCTGACACCCAATATATGAAGGGGAAAAAGTTAAGATCAAACCTACGAAATTGAGTCTCAATTTAACACACAAAAAATCTTAATAGTTGAGCTCCCTATGCCAACTGGTGTTGGTATTAGCCAAGCACCCTAAGGTTGCACCCATGCCTTGACCTTATCCTTGGAGATAGGAAAATGAAATAAAACGTTTTAAGCGTGAGGAGAAATCGAAAATGTGAAAACTTTCGGACGACGTCCGACGCCGGATATCAGGCCATGAAGATGAGCATGAAAACCTGTTACTTTTTAAGTGCGCTTGTGTTAATTTTGCAATGATTTTGTATGTTGTGACTTTTAACCTCTGTATCGAATAAAATGTCTGTCTGTCAAATGGGCAAAAAAGACCACGTTGGTCAGCAACGATACATCCCAGAGCATCGGAACATCAACCCCCTGGTGACCGAGGATGGCAACGACAATGAACGCTGAATGAATCCGTTTAATGCTTGGATGCAGCATCTTTTCTACAATACCAAAATATATCGTAGATCCATTACATGCAGTTGATTGCTCAGAATCCTATGTTTTTAAACATAAATTCTCAATCCTGCTACATCAGCGTTTATTAAATCCACTGTGAGCTCCTTCCAAATACCCTGATCTATTTCGGGCCAAATCACTCGTATCGCTAGCTATCTAATCAGCCAATGAAACGACTCGCATCCAGCAACAGCGGCACAAACCGGAAGGGAAAACCGAAAGTAAAAGAGCTCAGAACGGATTAATAAACGCAGATGTAGCAGAATGCACATTATGCACCACAAACCTATCCATGCTAAACGCTAAACGTACCTAATATTCGTGCGATGACCGACTCAGTCAAACAGGTCTGCTTATTGATGTCCGCTTCAAGAGAATCAACTTTCGCCATGAGACTCTCACAGGAAGTACCCAGTCTCCTTGCCTCTGTCAGGGGAGAGTAGCAGTCTTTGAGCATGCTCAGACTCTTCTTGTAGTTGTGCTGCTGCATTTCAGTGATCCCAGCGTGGTAGCAGAGACTGGCCACATCTAGATGAACCTGAGCGCGGGCCAAATGGTCAAGCGCGAACTGAACCGTCCCCTGAACTTCCTTGATCCTCGCCTCCACATCCAGAGAGTCCAGAGATTCCCGAAACTCCGTCCAGCAGACAGAGGCGGACTTCATCATTCCAGACAACCATCCAAGAGACTGCTCGTCTGATGCTGCGTGCGCATCCCGGAAGTACTTCAGAGCCTCTTTATAGTAGAAGTGGATAGTCTGAGGCTTGTCGTTCCCCTGCACTGCGACGTTAGCCATCTTCCAGGCTGTCAGGGCCATGTTCTTGCACGCTGAGGATTTCTCAATTGAGCTCCTCGCCAAATCGTTAGCCCAAATGTAGTGATTTAGAGCCATGTTTAGCCGATCTCTTTTCACGGTCGAAGACAACCCATCTTTTACGCTTAGATACACGTCATCACCTTTTTTGCGCCTTTTTGAGGATTCGGACGTCATTCTGCTATTGGTGTATATGATAAAAAAAGACCATTAAAATTATGAACGGATCTATTCAAATTGTATATGGAGTTATATATCTGCCATGAAAAAATTCACAGTGGATACAAAACGACCGCCCATCCAACACTGCTTAGTTTGATACCAACCCATTTAGGAGTATTGTTGAAGTGTTAAAAAACTTAGTGACAGTTTATTACATAAAGAATAATGAATAGAACTTGTTGATGATAAGAGGAGAAACCATTTAGTATTCTTCATTTCTGAAAAAAAGAGAAAATTAAGAAAGAAAAGTTCAATAAATCCTTTTGAATACTAAAAGATTCCATTGGATGTACCCTTGACTCGCAAAATGATTTTCAGAAAGAAATTAAATCATTCTACCAAAAGCTTCCCAAGACGTCTCAGACATTGACTTAAAAGATCTACTACAGAATTACCCTACTCCTAGGTTTAGTAATGAAATAGCATCTACGCTAGAAGAGGACTTAGCAAAAATTAACCACTTGCTTCACTTAAATGACAAGAGCCCTGGTGCAGATGGTTTCACTGCTGAATTTCGAAATTATTTTGGATAGAATTTGGTAAATACTTTGTTCGTTCTTTTAATAATGTATTTTTAAAAAAGGAGAATTATCAGTATCACAAAAGCAAGGACTTATTACATGTATCCCAAAGGGAAATAAGCCAAAACAACTAATCAAGAACTGGCGCCAAATTTCGTTTTTATCAGTATTCTATAAATTTCGCTCAATGGCTATCTCAAAACGAATAAAATCTATTCTGGACCTTTTGGTTAACGAAGATTAAAAAGGCATCATGTCTGGCATTGACACATCTTGGTTGAATAATCGTATTAAAATTTTAAATCCTTCCAAAATTAACCATCTTTTCGAAGCTCTCTCAATCCACCTCACAAATTGATTGGTGTTTAAGATTTATTAGGGAAACAAGCCCGAAAAAGTTAAACGTAACCAACTGATTTGTAATGTAAAAGAAGGTGTCTCAATGCACCAAATATAAAAGAAATAATTCAAGCTCAAACAAAGCTCTCTGTCATCAGACGTTTTTATAAATACTACTCAAACGGTAGTAATCTGTTCTTAGAAAATTTACCCAAAATTAAATTTTATACAATATTTGAAAACAACTGTCAAAATTATAGAAATGCCACTATTCTACTTGTTCGTACCAATCTTAATGTGATGTACTCAGTGCTTGGTGGGACTTGCTATCTAGGCAAGGGGAAACAGATTTACAAAACAACATTACATCGCAAATGATTTGGTTTTATCAAAGCATCTTAGCAGACTGAGAAACCAAATGCAAAGGTTTTTTTCAGAAACTTCATCATTTTTTAGCCATTAACAACAGCCTTTAAGATGAAGATCACTGATAATAACTTATGCAGCTAGTCCAAACTAAATCTTATTACAAGATATTTGCAGTAAAATACTGTAATAGGTGAACAACTTTTGTGAATGTAGCAGTAAGAATGTACAAATAATGAATGTTTCTCGGTATTAGTAACGACCCGTACTGAGCTCTCTTACAATCTTATTAAGCAGTCAAGGAGGCATTCGGTTGATAAAAGACTGGAAGGAAATGTTGCATTAAACCTGCACCACTAACAATAAGAAACGCTGGAGTTACATATAAACCTTGGCAAAGAATATTCAATGATTTTATCTTTGGCAAATATTAACATAAGTATATACATATTACCTATAGTGAATATTTGACGATCTTGGTGGATTGAGAACAAGTTAGAGATTTAAATCAGTATAAATGATTCAATGCACACATAGATAACGTTCTGTATTTGTATAGGCCCTTTTTTCAACTGTTGTACAACAGATTTTAGTGCTCAAGATAGCTATCTATTCATCCATTTATCTATCTATCTATCTATCTATCTAACTATCTATCCATCTCTCTCTAACTATCTATCTATCTATCTCTATCTATCACAACGTTATTTCTAAGTCCTGGTTTGATTACGTCATATCATTACGTAGGGAGAACGTTATTGGTACGTTATTGTCTAACGTTATTCCACTCCCTTTTTACAACGTTATAGATTACGTAAGTAGAACGTCCTAGCAACGTAGTGATAGATTCTTAAGATAACGCCCTCATAACGTTGATAGAACGTATAACTTGGATATTTCATTATTTTACTTTATATTAATTTTATCTTTTGCTATGTTCTTATTTGTGTAAAGAATTTTGATAGTCAAAACCTATGAAACGGTAACTGTCAGAATTGTACTGTTTTAATAATTGGAATTACACACCGTAAGAAAGGTTCTTATAACGCCACTTTACTAGATTTTCACAATTTTTAATATTACGTCTCTTTGACGTCCTCACAACTTTTTCACATACTTAAGTGGAAAACGTCGTTATAACGTTGTAAGTACGTTATTTCTATATTTTCTTTTTCATCAAAGTTTTCAATGTTATGTTTTATAATAGGTCTCGATCATGGATTTTTATATATAAAGACATATGTTAATAAATTAATTTCCTTACTCAAATTATCATGGAAATGCAGAAATTAGATTTGTCTCAGCTGATTCGTCGGGTGATGTCCAGTTCACCTCAAAATATTATCATTATTATAGGCACTCTAATTGGAATCTCTTTAATACTTTCCCCCAGTAAATTTTGGAAAAGACTTTCAATTATTTCATTATATTATTATATGTTATTATTGGAGGACATTTTAAGAATTTCGAAAATTAGCGAGAAAGTTTTAGAGGTAGACGAGGCGGAGGACCGGAGAGGCAGAGAAGAGCAAGACAATCCTCACGAGTCTATATGTTCAAGCTGGCTTTATCTAAAACAGGGGAACTCTTCCTAATCTCAGGTACTCACTAATGATAAATGTCATGTATGATGAACGCTGAAAGCTTTATATGTAATGTATGTATAAGCAGAGCTCAAACGAACTGAAATACTTACAATTATACAACACGATATATTCAAATAATAAAAAATAGGCTCCATACATAAAACCGTAGATATACAGTGTTTGATTTATTATTTGGAACGGTTTCTTTTGTGTTCATCATTAATGTCATGTTTATTTTTAAGAACATTTCTCCGCTCCTGAACAGTTCTGTGAAGAAACATGTACATTGACGCGGGACGATGAAGAAACGCGTTTTCCCTTATACATTCTAAGGCTGAATAAATAATTTTGTATAGTTTTAACCTGGTTGTTTTTTTTACTTTTTTAAATTATCGTTTAAATGACGGACTAGATCCATTACTGTTATGGCTTACCCGAATATATAATTACCATATTTGTTATAATAGAAACTCGGTAAAACTCGACGCCTTTACCTCGCAGTCTTGACTCTTTTTTCAATAATTAGAAAGGGAATGTATTTATTTCACTCTCCGCAATTTGTTTTTATTAGAGACCTCCGTGACCACCATCTATTCAAACAAATATGGTAGGTGCAGCCTAACAAAGTATTGCTTTAAACTTACAGTGTTATTTCGATGAATATGGAAGTCGTGTGCAAACTTGAATAAAGAATACATGTACGTTGTGGAGACGTTTTTCCACTCCATATTCATATTCAAGGGACCATATCATAGTATTTTTCAGATAAATTAAACCATATCATGAAAATGAAAATAAATGTTATAAATTACAAGACAATGTTTTTAAATCAAAAGGGGCAGTTCTAAGACGAACGTACAATAGTTAAGCCATGCGAATCCATTTCCCTTCCTCAAATGATTAAAAGGAGTTCACATAAACATGGCCGCCACATAGCACTTAATATGCATGATTTCATTTATTTAATTATCCCCTCCTCTTTGCGTTGGGTGTGTTTGAAATATATTGTACATGTTACGCTACAGGAAACCAACCTGCATACCAAACGAAGTGACAGTGCGGGGGTGTACCTGTTTATCGACCCTACTACATCGTTATGGCAAACATCTATTTATTTTAACTGATTGTCCGTAGTCGTAGAAAAAACCCACCAAATTTTATCTGATATGCCGTAAGAATGAAGGGAGGGTGTATATTCCACTTAAATTTATTTTGGCAATTAATACCATTTACTGATTAATAATACATCGCTAAAGCTTGATACATGATACTTCTGCTGGAAGATTATGCTATTCAGAAATTTATTTTTAAAAATATTGAAATGACGAAATTAGTTTTGGATCAGTATATTTAAGTATTAACATCCCTTTTACCCTCAAAAGTAGTGGTTTAACATGGATATATTTGGTATTTATGATAATGTATGAAAAAGTCGATGAAGTGCTTTTCAACTTTTTAAGATGTTATTCCAATAAACATTAATAATTTGTCGCATTTATGCATTAATGAATGGAAATATATGGTTAAGATATTTTAACCTATGATGGCAACACAAAAACATCATATGTTAAGATCATATGACTCATGTATACAAAAATAGCTGTGATTCTATATATTGATCTCCGATACACTTTGATGATTAAATTAGTTACACATTACACTGTCCCAATTGGAATTAAAGCAATGATTTTGTCTCCGAATGACTTCTTTTTGAAAATCCAGACCGCGTACACATATTCATTACGATAAACGATTCAAAATCGTAACGTAGAATTGTAATCTAAATCGAAAGTGAAAATGGTAGCATGAGCTTATGCGACTGCATGGGCCTAAGGACCCCGTATCTCTATCCTGCCAACTGCTATGTAGAGTACGTACGTTGTTCTACTGACGAAGGTATCACTCAGTCAAAAAGCTCTGGGAGGGTCCAAGAATCTAACCTGATCAGAATATGGTCTGAATCTGGTTTGAATCTGGTCTGAATCTGATTTAAGATACAGCTCTCTCTTCACTTAAGGATTCTAGGAAAAGACGGAAGTAAAATTACCTTGGTCACGTGATGATGTTTATTCATATGAATAGGTTGAGCGTCTGCTAACATTGGGAACTTGACGCCCAATATCGCATTGAAGATTATTCATATACAGTAGCTTGCGTTATTTAAGTAACATATTTGTGCAGGTTCGGAAAGCCGTAGGTGTTTTCATTGTAACTGTCGAGGACGTAACTACATGTAGGCTAAGAGTTGATGTAAGTTAATGGCATTTTAACAGATATATCAACTCGCGGTTTGTCAGTAGGAAATGATAAACTATTTTGGTTTTACATAAAGTAAGCACTGCACTCTAAATAAGAATGAAGTAAAATGAGGGCCTTAGTACAGATTGTTTTACGTGTAAAATTTTTGAATGAGAATTGTCCACTCCTCAAACAAGGAAAATATAACACACAAATATATAGAATTATTACAATATAATTATCATAGTAAACAAAGACTTTGTTTGGCATTTTTCATTAAATTTCCCCATTATCGAACGAAAACTGCATGCGGCCATTTTAGTGTGAACAGTGTTTTATTATTTGAGGAAGGAAAAGGGATTTATGGAGCTCCATCAAAGTTTGAAAGTTCGAATAAGTGACCAATGCATTTGTCAGTTAACATTTTCTTGCAATTAAATAGTTATCACCATGGTTTCCGAGTTTTAGACACTTTCTCCCTGAGACCCGCCCGAGGCGTTAGCCGGGGGATTTCCCGAGGATAAAGCGTCCATGCTGTTTTCCAATACAACTCAAAACTATATCATAACCTACTTGCATCTAATTTGGTTCAAGTTACTTAATTTACAATACCATTCCTTGGACCTTGACTGCTGTATGAATGATGTGTGTAGCACTAAAACGTAAGTAGTGTGTCAACCGAGAGAACCGAAGTATGTAGTTCGTGAAGGCCGAGAAAGTCTGGCTTCAGTGGGACGAATTTCCACAAATTGTCGACGAGGGCGGATAGGGATTTTTTATGTTGCACATTGGTAGTGAGTTGGAAGTGGTTTATAAACAAGTAAAGAAGTGAGCACAGCTCACATACCCCCGCTTCAAACTTTAGTCTGGCTTTCTTTGTTGGTCTTACCCTAAAAAGCTCACTTAGGAATCATGGTTGATAAGTGTAATTAAGTTTGTTGAAGCTAGCATGTATAGTTTAGGAGATGTGCTCAGGAAAAAGCACTTTGTCAGATAGTCATTGTTTAAGTAACGTTTCCATGTAAACTGCAAAAAATAAAAATAATTTTTTGGTCTTACCCTCAAGAGGTGCACCAATGGATCATGGTTGATAAGTGTATGAAGTTTGATGAAGATAGCATGTACAGTTTAGAAGATATACACCGGACAAAGGACTAAGTCATATATTCACTGTTTTAGTCATGTTTCCATGGAAACCGCAAAAACAATAAAAATCATTTGTTGGTCTAACCCTCAAAAGGCACATCAAGGGATCATGGTTGATAAGTGTATGAAGTTTGGTAAAGATAGCATGTATAGTTATGAAGATATACTCCGTACAAAGGACTTTGTCACTGTTTAAGTCATGTTTCCATGGAAACCGCAAAAAATAAAAATAATTTGTTGGTCTAACCCTCAAAAGGCACATCTAGGGATCATGGCTTATAAGTGTATGAAGTTTAGTGAAGCTAGCATGTATAGTTTAGGAGATATGATCCGGACAAAGGACTTGGTCATAGAGTCACTGTTTTAGTCATGTTTCCATGGAAACCACAAAAAATATAACTCATTTGTTGGTCTAACCCTCAAAAGGCACATCTAGGGATCATGGTTGATAAATGTATGAAGTTTGGTGAAGATAGCATGTATAGTTTAGAAGATATACTCCGGACAAAGGACTTTGTCACTGTTTTAGTCATGTTTCCATGGAAACCGCAAAAAATAAAAATAATTTGTTGGTCTAACCCTCAAAAGGCACATCTAGGGATCATGGTTGATAAGTGTATGAAGTTTAGTGAAGCTAGCATGTATAGTTTAGGAGATATGCTCCGGACAAAGATTTGTGACGGACGGACAGACGGACAGACGGACAGACAGACAGACGGACGGACAGAATGAACGCTATATACCTCCGCTTACGCTGTAAGGCGGGGGTATAATAAGAAAAGGTTTCAAATGATTGTTAATATTGAGATAACTTTTGCATTCGTGTACTTAGCTGTACTCAGTTTGCTGAAATATTATCTACTTCAAAGGCGTTCTATACGCAGTCAGGTTTGGGTGCATTGCTACACTGAAATTCAGCGCAGTACCACCCATGGTTCGTTAGTTCCAGCTCGCAGGTTTCACCGCAATGTAGAGCCACAATGGTGTTGCCGGCTTTCTCCCTGCAATAATACCAGCAGTCGCGATAAACGCGTTAAAGCGGCGTTAAACACCAACTCTCCTCACTTCACTTCAAAGGCGGAATTAAGTATTTTATGGTTATATCCATTTGTTTGATTTATTTATTTGTTCTGTTATATCTTTTTAAAATTATAGCAAACGTTAATAGTGTGTTCAAATATTTCAATTCAGACATTTGAAGTAAGCATTTTAACTTGACTTTTTAGATCATTTATCTGATTAATCAACCTTTTATGAATATATTGGTGTCTCTGTCGGTGGGAAGATGTTTAAAAGACGTTTCCCAAAGTGTCTCCGCTTAATTTATCAGGACTCTTTAAGCTTAAGAGGCCTGATTTCGATAATGAAAAGGACAATTTTATGAATGGTTGCCATGGACAAGAGGTCTGAGTTTGATGAAAAACAATGATCTCCCTTTGCAGTATCGAGAGCCAGCTACGCATCATTTAGGACAGACGATTACTAACAATGTAATAATAATTATTATTAATAGGACTGGTTGCGAATTTCGGTACGTAACCGTTTTCATACTGCAGTGTTGACATATCTTTCGATATCCAAAAGCCTTCTGAAAATCATATATGTTTATCTATTTTATCGTGAAAAACGTATCCAAACGGGAGGTCTGTCCCAACCATTAGCAGTTTCACTCACTGGGTGTATCAGTAGCTTTTATTTCATTGAGTAGTTGCTGAAAACATAAAAGGAATGCCAAAAGAACTGTTAAACCTCTTAAGACTTAAATATAATAAAATGTTATCATAGAGAAAATTGGTCTGTTGTTTTTTAAAATCCGATAAGTCTAGGCTTTTACGAAAAAAAAAACCCCGTGAGAATTCACTTATGATTATGTTTAACTTTTAACATTTAGCAATTGAAACTGCAACTCAAAAACTTTTGATGTTTATTCTTCATTTTGTGAAAAAAGTCAAAGGATTTTGGTCGGTAAAGGCTTTAACTGGAAAAGCAGAGGTGACTAAATACACTTCAAAATGTTGCAAGGCCGAAATATTACCAAGAGTACGTTCAAGGGGTGTCTTTGGTGCTTGTATTGAATAAGCACATCACTTGTAACCACATTACTTGCATCAATTTGCACATTAAAGCTCTTCACAAAACTTGCTGTGACACCAGTCCATTCAAGAGCATTCAAATGCAACCTAACAAATATTATTACACGCAATTTTTTTGGCCTTTCCCCAAAAGGTTTCTAAGTAGAGATACTACTCTTCGGTGAAAGACCACAAGGTGAACACAAAAGACTGTCAGTTGGGGCAATGATGTTTTTGTCAAGTATGTATTTCGACTCCCCAGAATTTCAATTTTTACTGAATAGTAAATGGGTGTTTAAGAGGCACAGCATCACCAAAAACTATACATTACTGACAAGTGACAAATTTATCCCGTGAAGAGACCTCATAGCCAAAAGCAGATGAAAATACTGCTCAAAATCGACGCATTTCAAGTTTACATAAATTATATCGACAGTTTTCTTTTCAAATATATGGACAGAGTTTTAATAAGCTCAGGATTGCTAGAAGATACTAAGTGATTAAATGTTTCCCTCGAAGGGAATATGAAATAGTATTGAGGAATAAGTTTTTCCCGTAAATGCCTGTAATAGGGGCAGACTAATAGAAAATGATACCAATCTTCTATTACCTTCATATTACAATTAGTGCATAAAAGCTGATCATTATCAAAAGCATTGTCGTACCTTAATTTTCTATACCTGAGGAAACAATATATGATTGGCCAGGCACACCAAGAAGCTGATATTTGATATTCCTTTTCAGGAGACCCATGTGACCTAACACATCACAATTGTTTAACTTTGGTGATACATACTCACAAAGATCATCAATTTTACATGGCTTGTAATGTCATTAACATGTGCATCGTCATTATTCACATGACAATCGGAAACCGAGGAGAGTGAAGCAATAGTACTTATCTGTTTCGTCTGTGCCCTGTCATATTATTTCATGAAAGAAACGTTTGTGCACCAATCCTAAGAATAGCATTGTCCTGGGGGATGTTGTAGAGGCACGCATGATTGTGAGAAGATATTGATTACCAAATCTACTCGTAGGCAGTGGACCAACACAAATAATGATTTCAACTGAAAGGTTCTTCAAAAGCCGATATAGGTTTTAAATGAGCAAGAGGAATTTTGTTATTTTTTTGTTTAAAAATGTGACAGGTTTTAAAAAAATCAGCCATAACTTTAACTGGAAAAAAGCAAATGTGTCAAGATTTTTCACAAGTATTAATTTCACCAAGATGACCTGCATCGAGACTCTCATGCGCCAAACAAGTTCATTATTTCGAAATAATTCTGGAACCACAATTTGATGATTTTATGAGTGGCCATACCAGCGAACTTCTGCAAATCAGTATTTTCTCCAGTGTGAAAACCTCTTCTGTAATAACCACGCCTGTGGTCAACTGACATCTGTTTTTCCGTCATCGGCTTCTGTCAATAATGACTTGACAGAATAAATGGTTATATATATACACACAGTCACTGTTGAAAAGACTTGTTATCAAGTCGAAATTCGACGCATCCAGCCATCATTAAAATGATATCTACAGCAAGTGTCGTCTGAAGTATTTTATTTCCAAATATCCATTTACTTCACGTGAGACTTTCTTCACCTTTTTACCTATATATATATATACTTAAATTATGTAAAACATAAAAAAAATCCCTCGAGCACTATGCACCCAGTCCATCCAGCTCTTGAAATGGGTACCTGGAAACAGGGATGTACTGACTTACACAGACATCATACTCTATATATAGATATTCATACCTATCTAGATTATACTTTGGGTTTCCAACCTTTTCCCGGAACACTTGCTCAGTTACTAGGGAATGCAAGATGGCCGACTCTGTCGTATCATCTTTCGGGCTTATATAAATAAGGATGTATACTTATATGTATTTAGAGTCTGCCGCCTGTGTTGTTAATTCTCAAACTACATAAGTGAAATCAAACTTTGCTTCAAACGTTAATATGATTCTGCTCTCAGCTTCTCATTTTTCATATCTCAAAATTTCAACAAGAAAAAAGCTATTGCCTTTCGGTTGAATCTGAAAATACAAGAATGCCTTTACTTTTAAAGTGCACATGACCTTACGCTTAAGCAGGTACCAAGTCTCATTGACTACGTTGTGCTTAATCAGGTACCAAGTCTCATTGACTACGTTGTGCTTAATCAGGTACCAAGTCTCATTGACTACGTTGTGCTTAATCAGGTACCAAGTCTCATTGACTACGTTGTGCTTAATCAGGTACCAAGTCTCATTGACTACGTTGTCGCATTTCCTGTATTGGCAAAAGCAATCAATCTTTACATTTTAGATCTTTCAAAGAAGTTACTTATCAATCAGAATAAATGTTTGTTTATTAAGACATTGAGATGGATATCATATTGTTATACATATTTTCATGATTTTAATGAAAATAGAAAGACATACATTTTCTTGATAAGAACTTTCGAATGCCCATTTGAAGGAAATAGCACACGTGAGGTTTTTCCTGCATATACTTGTACACTAAGTTTTCTAATGAGCAAATTTCTTAACTAAAACATAAAAGGAAAATACAAGCAATAAAAAACATAAAATAAAAACACCCAATCAATTTAAATTTATGAACATGAAACGTTGTTTGTGTCTGGTATTGTTCATTTGAAAAACAGAAAGTCTAAGCTATTGAACAGCCTAAGGTCGATCCACAAGAGAATAAAAAAAAACCCAAAAAACATGATGCCAAAAGAGAGAATTTGTAAGTTGATAATTTATAATTGATATTAACCCAAAAGATATCTTAAATTAAAATATTACATAGATACAACATTTCCAACATTTTAAAATTATATAATTGTAATGGACATGTCTAAAAAGTTGTGAAAAGGCATTTTTCCTTAAAAAGAGGAATCTCTAAATTATACATGGCACAGTTTGATGTTTAACTGTTGATGGGTTTTAGCTAAATCGGTATAATTAGAAGACGCAAACATCATAACATGACAAGGAAATAACAAAAATCATCTTTCAGGTTATCTATAAGCATGCATTTGTGTAAAGTGAATTTAAATCCTGCTTTTTCATAGGTGATTCAAACTTGCAATATGCTACCTGGAGACTTTGTGGGGGATTTTCCTTTGCAATAAATAAGAAACAACAGTATTCAGATCAATTGAAATGCTTCTTACTTGTTTAAGTGAACAACCCTTCATGTTAAAGTGACACAGAATATGTTTTATGATTTTTCACACTGCTTAAATAAAAGCTTAAAGACCATAGGTCGCCTCCCTAAACATGCATCTTTATCTCTAAAATGCCAAAATCAGGATTTTTTCCTGTAAAAGGGAAACCTTAAAGAAATGTCAACATATTGTGAATAAAGGCATTGGCATGAAATGTTTCCACGTTAGGTAATTATGTTAAAATGTAGCTTTACCCTTGGGTATATTGGGATTTGTAACACTCAATCTGACTGAATCTTAATATTTTAGTTCGAAAGGATGGAAGAGGGGATCATATCGTTCATATTATAGAACATTTAAAACTTTCAATTGAAATCGTATAATAATTTGACTTTCCTTATGTAGAGAGATGCTCAAAAAATATCATCACCACCTCTCATAAAATTGCTCAAAACTCATTATTATGATATAGTTAGTTGCCCGAAAGGAAATAAAACCTAAGGTCATAGCACAGGCAATGAAAAAAAAAGCTATATTGAATGACAAAATTAACCTTAGACTCTTTGCCACCAATTTTCATATCTTCAAATACACCTTACAATCCAAAGAGAGATAAATGAGCGTGTCTTCATCAGTTTTATAGCAGTTAAACCGGCTAGACTTGATTCATTTGTCCTCTTTGGACTCTGGTGTGTTCTCCTTCGTCTTGGTCTTCTCTTCACAGGTTTGACTTTTCAGTGTCTCATAATGCTTGGTCAGCAGTTTAGTAATTTCCTCACTCAGTACTTTCCACTTGAGACCGTGTTTCTCTACATCCACCTTGTCTGGGTGGTAGTGAACAACAGCTTTACAGTACAGCTTCTTCCATTGGTCCACTGCAGGCTTCACTTGGATATCCGCTTTTTTGAAGGTTGGGTGTTTTGGCTCATAGTTCTTGTACAGGAACATCAGGAATTCAATTTTAGTCGACTTCTTGAATTCCTCTTCCAACTTTTTGAGGTCGTCTTTAATTTCCTCTTTGACCTTTTCCTTCTCGGCCTCTCGAGCTTTCTCCTCAGCTAGGACCGTCTCTGATTGGTACCGCTGTAAGGCACTGGTGGCCTCGATGTACCAATCTAAGGAGAAATACATCCAGACAGTAGAAACAATCAGACACAGTCGTATCAATCAATGACTATCGTTTGAAAAGAGCATATTATATGAATGTTCATGACATACTATGTTTACGGCACGAGTGCCTATAATCTTGTGTATTTCATGAGCGAGAGCGAGGGATATTCTGATATTTAGGCATGAGTTTCGAAAATATAGTTTGTCATGGACACGAATATGATATTCTGTTTATTACCTAAGTCTCAAAATCATACTTTCTATCAAAATTTCATTAAGCATTAAGCGAAGACATTATGGAATATTTACCAACTGAAGTGAAGTTGCGAGGCACCATAAGGTTAGCGAGTTCCACGGCTCTGTGGAAGTTTTCCCTCGCTTTCTTCTTCATTCTTAGGATCTTGTCGTACACCTGTCCAAGGCGAGAGTGAGCTATCGCCTCCATCTCGAAATCTTTCTCACGCGTCAGCATAATGGCCTGAGATATTTAATGTGTATATGATAAATAAGATAATATTGACACTTTGTCTTTCCTAAGGTTAGTTATTATACGAAAAATTATGTTTTTGTTTTTGTTTTTGTAAAACAGTAATGAAATAGTTGCTCGTATTGAAACAGAGGTTAGATCATGCACTTGACTTGATCTATTCCTTTTTGCAAGAGATTAACGGTTCTTACCGTTCTGTACCAGTCAATAACATCCCAGACCATGTCCACATTGAGAATCTCTTCGTCCTTGATCACTCTGGACAAGAGTTCATCTCCTACAGGGAGACACAACATTAGTGGAAATAAATCTCTTCCAAAAGAGTCATCCCATGTTTAAATATTGTTCAAATTTGAACCATGATGCTGGAAAATTGAATATCGAGGTGGTCGTTCTTTTTAAGGATTCGTTTTGTCAGTGACATGTAAGATGACATTCTGCTAACTCAGCGTGTATGAATCCGCTCTTGCTCCTTCCTTATACCCTGATCTCGTTCGGGCCAAATGCTTCGTAAGGGTGGATCGGTTTGATACTCGAGGCTTAGTTCACCTGTTATTATTTCATCGAATGAATAGCCTTCATGCAAGTAGGGTGAAGCTACAATCTTGAACTCAACGGATTCCTTCCGGGTTGTGCCGCTGTTGCTGAATGCGAGTCGTCTCGTTGGCTGGTACGATAGCTAGCGATACAAGGCTTTTGGCTTGAAAGAGGCCAGGGTGTGAAATAGGAGCGAGAGCGGATTCATATATACACTGATTTAGCAGGATAGCAAGATGACTTCGAAGGCAGTGCTGCACAGGTTCTTAAAAAACTAAAGGTATTACACAAAAGGAAAAAGTCACTTAATATAAACAATCTTATCTAATTAAAAAAAGTACTTCATAAACTAAGTACCACATAAACCTAAGCAACAGGAACGAATTACGTGGAAAGATTTTAAGGCATTCATACTAAAATCTAGAGTACTACTAACGGTAATCTGGTCATGAGGCTCTAAAAAAGAAGACTTTTTTATTGATTCCATAGTTTGATACAAATAGTACATTATAATGTATCATAATATTCATATAAATTACATGTGCAAATTGTAGCTGATATATCATAAGCTTAGTACATTATATAAATAGTAGGATAAGTAAATATATGAAAGAGATATGGCAAAGATATGGACAGACCTTAGGAATGATTATGTATCAAATATTGGGAATAGTAGGAACCACTTATCTGTAAATTGCGCAAAATTATCATTTCTTTTGGATATGAATTTTTCAACAGTGTCAATATCTTTCAAAATTTTTATAATTTTTTTCAAGTTTGGATTTAATTTCTTCAATGTTGAAATATACATATATATAAATACTTTGCATTAATTAATATTCATTGTGGAAATTACAGAATTAAAATATAAAAATTGTTAAAATGCCTTCTCTACATTCTGACTCGTCAGAAAAGCTATCGTTTTTCACAGATTGTTTATCCCTTGATTATGAACCAGAAAGAACACTATGGGTGTTACTCTTCCTTCAGTATAAAAGTACATGTTTAACTCACACATCAACTGTTGAAGTTGAAATAGTTTCGTGGGATATCTATATCTGCGTTCTAATAATTTAATTTTGACCACAACACCGAAATAAAATAGTTCACTGTCTATATATTTCTTAACCACATGAGATACAAACATTTGTGAGACAAACTGTACCTGTAACACGTGCCTTGATCGACTCGGTAACACAGGTCTGAACGTAGATATCAGCCTCAAGCAAATCAACTTCCGCCATGACACTCCCACAGGAAGTGCCCAGCCTTCTGGCCTCAGTCAGAGGAAAGTAGCAGTCCTTGAGCATGCTCAGACTCTTCTTGTAGTTTTGCTGCTGCAATTCTGTGATCCCAGCGTGGAAGAAATGATTAGTCACCTCTAGGTTGGCCTGAGCTCGGGTCAGACGGTCAAGCACGAACTGAACCGCCACCTGAACCTCTCTGATCCTCGTTTCCACATCCACAGAGTCCAGAGTCTCCAGGAACTCCGTCCAGCAGACTATGGCGGACGTCATCACTCCCGACACCCATCCAAGAGACTGCTCGTCTGATGCTGCGTGCGCATCCCGGAAGTACTTAAGAGCTTCCTTATAGTAGAAGTGAATGGTCTGAGGTTTCTCGTTTCTGTCCTTAGCGACCGGGGCCATCTTCCATGCAGTCAAGGCAAGGTTCTTGCAAGCTGAGGATTTCTCAGTGGAGGTTCTGGCCAAATCGTTAGCCCGACTGTAGTGGTGAAGCGCCAAGTTTAGACGATCTCTCTTCAGGGCAGGACAAAGTCCGTCTGTCACGCTCTGGTACACGTCATTTCCCTTTTTACGCCATTGGGTGGATTCAGACGTCATTTTCGCTGTTGGTGTAAATAATTAAATATCATTAACATTAATGGTTCTGATTAAATTGTTTATGGTGTTTTGAAACGTTTACATCTCTGCCATGAAACAATGCAAACCTTAAAACCTTATGCCAAAATACCAGAAAAATCTAGATTCTCAAAGGTGATAGATAATTAATCGCAGTGATTCTCTTTAAATCATGATACAAACTTGCTAATTTCTACACCCAGATAGACCTTTTCACAATTTAATGCGTGTCTAGACGTTCGCTTGAGTAAGGCAAGTCTTGTCATGGATCTTACGGTTATCAGTTCTTGCAAATTGATATTGCTCTCTTTGGATTATTTAAGCCTCAAAATTATTCGATACAAAGTAAGATCTTTCCTAGTCACACATACCGAATCTAGATTTGTTTGTGTGTTTGCAATGTAAATCTTTAATGTAAAAGCTACATTCAAACTCTCATCTGAACCTGCTCGCAGGCTAGCTTGGTTCACAAGGGTTTGAATGTAGCTTTTCCATTGCAAACACACAGTAAAAACCCATTCAATTTCTAAATAAAATTTAACTAAATCATATCAAAAAGCATTTCGATGTGTTATATACTGTCATTTAATACATATATAGAACGTCATTCTAGTGAATTTATCGTTTGTATTGAACGAGTTGATGTCACAAAGAGCAAAGAAACAACGAGTTCTCAATACGAGTTGTTTCTTTGCTCTTTGTGACATCTACGAGTTCAATACAAACGAAAACATGCACTAGAATGACGTTCTATATACCCTTTCTTCTTCACATACCCTTTTTTCGTTTAATTTACTTAAAATAAAGCCAAAAACGGAAGAGTGTTTACGTGTTGTCTTGACCTAAAGACAATTCAGTCCCATAAGACAGAATTCCCAAAAGACAGAATTCCTAAAAGACAGAATTCCCAAAAGACAGAACCCGCCTTATGTTCTAGTATCAATATGAAATATTTTAATAATTAACTGTACCTTCATCCATTATATTTTTGCGGGCTCATAAATTGTGTATGCAGTCAAATCTAGACTTTCGGAATTAGGGCATAGGCTGTATTAAAGGCTTCCTATTATACAGTTATGAAGCAAGACTAGATTTGAATGAATGATTCCTAAAAGATATCAAGTGAAACACCATCCACTTCTACCATTACTAGGCAAAAAAATACCTTTTTTTGAGAAAAAAATTAGATAAGTTTTATACAATATACATTGGTAACAGTTTGGATAATTAAGGTTGACAAATTAAATTCATACTTACTTGACGGTGTCTTCTTTCTACAAAATGTGCTGAATCTCTTAATTTCATATCCTATCACTATTACAGGACATGTTACACATTGTAGAGGGTGTTTTTTTAAGTTAATGAAAAATCAACCGCACTGTTAACATAAATGATCTCTAAGTATAAGCATTATTTGATTATATATTTTTATCATGTTAATTTATGCAGATTTTGTGAACATTCTATGACCATCATCTCTGGACAGTGTAAATCTGTCAATATTTTGACCCTAAAGCTGATTTTATCAAAACTTTCCAAATGACAAGAATAATTGTTTTCTTCCTAAAATAACCCTTTAAAACAAGTTATTTCAAAAGAATCTTGATTGGGCAGAAAATGCTTCCAATTTTTAAAATAACCCATGTATGTGTTAACAGAGACCCTATATGAATTGAATAAAATGGTGCTTCATGTTATAAAGTTTATTTATATGTTATTATCATCCATCGAGTGAAAAAACCCAACTGTTGTATCTTAATGGTATCCTTTTGGGAATTCTGTCTTTATTTATCTGGGCCGTTCCAATATTTCCAAAGGGTAGAGCCCATGTTACACATGATTAGTCAACCATGAAAAGTGTTGTTTTAAGCTCTCTGTCTTTTTGGGAATTCTGTCTTTTCGGACGATACCCTAAAGACATTACTCCGCCACCCCTATCACGTCACATGGCAATAGAGTGCACACAAAACTGTGATGAATATTTGAAAGAAAACAGACGCAAGATATTTGTTCACATGTTTAAAATGGTGCATATCACTTACATGTATATCAACATTTCATTCGAATACAATATAAACATTCATAACTTAAAACATTCGTTGACATTCGGCAAAGTTCGTTCACAACGTATTCAAACGTGAATGTGTGAACACGGAAAGATGACGTTACAGAACAGTTCAACGAGAGGAAATAACAGTTGTACTCACTCAGAATCTGAATCACTATCAATGATGGCACGTCTACGTTTTGGAGGGATATTTATTTAATTTGTTTGTGAGGAAAAGTTGAAGTTAACATGCGTTTGTTTGCATTATTGCATATGTTTGCATACGGGTTTCCCCTGACCTAAATTCTAATAATAGCTGACATGACACCTCTATCGCTGAGAAAGTAGTTCCGTGAGAAGTGCAATACGGAGTACAATACGGATTGAGGAATGCAATACGCAATTCATTGTATTTCATTACGTATTACTATCGTAAGATTTCATGGGTATGTGATAAATAAATTGTTTCTATAGTGACCTTTTTTCTCTGTAATATGACGTCTTTTGAAGAAATCTCACTAAATTACGTTGCGGTAACCTTGCTCTACATATTGAAACAGGACGATACAACAAGCCCCCCACCCCCCTGCCTGAGAGAATTTGCCCTCTCTGCCCAAATATAGAGAATGAAGTTCACTTTCTTTTAAATTGCCATTTGTACCATGATTTGGATTCAAGTTTTTATCTCTGTTAAATATTACCGCTTTTGAAAACGAGTTGCAACTTCTAAATGCTTTCATGTCATCAGATCCATCTACTTTAGCTATCTTAGCCACTTCTATTAATGACATGTTTATAAGGAGAATTTTCTTTTCTTAAATGGTTACAACTTTTTTAACTTTCTATATCATGTTTTATACTTTTTCTATATTATTTTGTCCCATTTATCCGTCCTAAACGCTATAGTGTCTCATAAGCCTTTTTAAGCAGGATGTATGTTTAATTTTACCTATATACCAATGCATTTTTTAATGTTTGTACATACATGTGACACTCCAATAAACTATATCTATATGTCTGTCATTAATCAAAGCTTGCCCTGAAAAGGATAACTAATTTGTTATGAAAGCTCTTCACGCCATTTATTATTATGTAAACACTTAAGCGAGTTCTATATTCATAGTCAGAAGTATATCTGGTTCGTTGTTTAGTTAAATATCAACGACCTCAACAAGTTTAATCAATGCATTCTAGGATTAAGATACTCGTATTTGTTTACACTTGATAAGGACATTGTGACCATATGGCGACCATGCGTGAACAATTATCATTGAAAAAATCAAGTCGTATGTCTAAACCAGAACTTCTTACCTGTCGCTTACAAGATATTGCAGTTGAAGGGTGTTGACTTCTACGGGAGATATTTGTTTTATACAATTATTTTTTGGGGCTGGGGAGGGGTGTCTACTACGCATTAATAAACGGCAAGTCTTATCATGAGTTGATATAAAACTAGTCATACGTCACAGCCAGATAAAACTTTTAATAATTCAACTCAAATTTTGACTCTTTCTAGACCAATGGTAGTCATGATTTTTTATAAATGAAATCTATTACTTAAACTTAATACTTAGATCTTCTCTTGACTCATAATTCTTGCCATAAACCGATACTACTCTACTTCTTCCCTTGGAACATGTATAAACCCTTTCATGCCTTAAATAAATCGAAACTACTTGCTAGACCCTTAGACGTCTTCTTAAACCGATATATTTTTACACGAGTCTCAATAACCCTAGACCCTCCCTAGACAGATAAGTCTTGTCCCTCCATACCTAGACAGACCGCGAACCAAAATACGCCTAGTCATGCAACAAGACAACTCTAGCCTCTCCAATTACCTTGATGTTTATTACAACGACTCGATATATCTAGTCTCCACTAGAAATCCGTACGTGCTGTCATGCGTAGACAAGAGGGTGTTTGAAATAATCTTCAAGTTACACAGAGTATGATTCAGGAATGTATTTGTTCCTTAGATAAGAGCCAAACTAATGTCAAATATCCACCCTCAACCTACATCTGTATCAATTAATTGCCAAAATTAAGATATTTTCCTGTCATTGTCACATAAATGTCAATAAGTCGAAATTCTATGTCCACTTTACATGGATATTGGTTAAATGACCTACGTAACACCACCAATTAACAGTTGTCTTTGTACCTGCTGTAGAAAATTTCAAAAATTACGTTTGAGTCATTGTCCGGTTTCGATCACAAATTGCAACTTAAACCTGTTTGTTGTATCTTTACTGAACTGATAAGCTCTAAGATTGTGATTTGATTTTCAAATACAACTTATGTTTGTCGATAGATTCACATCATCAATAAAGTTTGACAAATATGACTGCTATAACATACTCTGTGCCCCTTTATCACCTCAATCTACGTAAGAACGCCCCCTCCCCCCAGAGATTTAAGTTAGTCTTATATAGTGGAAGTCATAGTCCCCCATATTGTTTTTAAAATGTTCAGCTTGTCACCATGAACCTTCATATTCAATAAAGGAAAGGTAAGGAAAAAAGCATGCCTCTGGATATATCACATTAAAATGCATATTGTAGAATACCACTTGATATGCATGGCTTCATATTTATAAAGTGTTCGTCTCGTCCGGGTTCATGTTATATATACGTTGAGCATTGTAGGTGTCAAATAACATTAACTCCACCCTACATGAATAACAACGATCACGCGACACATTGTGGGCTTGCACAGTTTTAACCTATCTAAATAGCTCCGTCATAAATTCCTATACAACCTCTGTCTTAATACGAAGGTTTCTCGGGCTTCCGGCAGTTTCCCTATGCTGTTTTGGATAAAAGCCTATTTGTACACATGAACCAATCATCCATGTTCCTTCAGTGATAGCTCGTAAGAACCTTTCGTCAATCTGTTTTAGCTCGAGCACGTTCCGGGCGAGAAAGTGAAAAGGCCTAATTTGATTATTCTCTCCCAACAGAGGTAGCTCCGTCATAAATTCCTATATTACCTCTGTCTTAATACGAAGGTTTCCTGTGCTTCCCTGCCGGTACAATATTGCAATTTAAACTACCTGGCAATATTTCAACAAATGAATACAACGGATACATGAATAACATATTTGTTGTCACATAGGCCTGTGCAATGATACAGTCGCAAAATGAGGCGTTTGTGTTCTGTAAATATTCGATTAAAAAGATTAGCTTTTAGAAAGCTTAGGGAAACAATTAGGCGATTTGAATGATAACTTTTGAAACGGTGTCGCTGATTGCACAACTAACTTTGATTGCATCCAATCAGCGTTCTACATTTCTAGACCAAGAAACATTCGTATTAACACAGAGGTTATGTAGGAATTTTTGACGGAGCTAACTCTGTAGGGAGAGAATGGTACATTTATTACTGTACAAAAAGTTTATACAAAGTATACGCATCGCTGTTGCATTAATGATAGTGTTGGTCATTAAAAACGTTTTGGTCATCAAATTGATTGCAAAATTTGAATATTTCAATATAATTATCCTTGCAGATTTGATGCAAGCTTTCATAACTTCCGGTAACTAAAATAACTTTAAAACCTTGCAGATCTTTAGTAATATAAAAATTATCTATGGAATATTTAGGTCTTTCTAGCTATTGACGTGCGTTAGTGCCTTTAACGGTAGTAGTGTAACGATTCATCGATAGTATCGATGTTTGCATCGTCTACTACGCGATACGAGTGCATCAATACAAAACATGTTTAGACAATATATTAGGATATTTATATCGTTGGGGTGCACAATACATCGATGTATCGCCTTAAGAGACAATATATCACGATAATGTTAACATAATTTGTTTCAAACAAATAACAATAAAAGCTAAAAAGGTTTTTCTTCTATTTCAGAGATAATAGTGATTAGAACAGAAACAGAAAGAGAAATCATATGTTATTTCTGATATTTTATATGTAATTTCACAGCCACTCTAATTTTGTGATTTCCCTTCATGTAATATCTATGACAACAACGTTACTGTTCTATGTCCTATCTATAGTTCTTCCATAAACTGTAGAGAATCGGGATACGTATTGTATCGCAACCACTGTATCGTGATGATAATCGTCTCGCAGGTTCTTAGGCAATAATTCCATGATATATTGTCTCGCCTAATAAAACTAGAATCGGGATATATGGTCTCGCTACTAAGGCCAGGATACACAGGTCTATTTAACGGCACACCAAAATGACAATTAGACTAGTCCACCTCAAACCCTTATCAGTAGGGTAGTCCGACATGGTAACACAACTTGCTGCGATTTTTGGCATCTTGCCATATCAATAAGAGGACGTACCCATATACTACCCTTCTGGTATGCATTTCACACAACTCGTGCATCAAATTACCGATCAACTTGATTCGGGCGTATCGTTTTTCTCCTTAAATTTACATAATCAATGCAAATATCAAAGTATTTCATTCTTTTGGACGTGTCATAGGAGTAAATTAATTTCACGTTGAATGGTTATAGTAAACATCAAAACCGCCCTTTTAATAACTTGATAAATAATACTTATTTGTTGGTTGTTGTTATTTCAACATATATTTACATAGTGGAAGATGTATATAGATTTTGTTAAGTTGTGATCTCTCCAGCGTCACATTCCAACATTGGCCGCTGGTGCCACAAACCATAAACCACTTGTCAACCTGTCAGTGTTTTTACCAGATGTAATTTTTCTGATAGTGGTTAACGAGAATTGAAAGGACCGATATCAACCCACTTTAGTATACTGGATATTTTGTTTATACAATATATTATAGCTGGTGATTAAGGCATGTGAATGTTCTGGTGGTCAGCTGATTTCTGATTTTTGTGGGGTTAATCAAGAGATTTTTTAATTCTACATAGTTCTGAAAAATATTTGAATAGAAAGAAACTGCGAGCATAAAAATAAAAGAATTCAGCCTAGTGCCTTTAACTATTGTTTGTGCCAATCCTTGATAAACAAACTCTATATCTTTATTATTGTCAATAAATTCTAAAAAGTCAAGAAAACAACGACCTCACACATCAGGCAGATCTACTAATGTTGCTTATCATATAAGTTTTATCTATAAAAATATCACTGTTGAAAGACGAATAAAGTCAATTCATTACCTCATTTCCTTGTCCCCTTATTCTTAATAGTTACAACCCAAACTGACATTGGGACAGTTCAATGCAACATGCAGGACGTTGGTGTTAATTAAGGACGCCCCAGCAAGGCTAGTCTGTCCCGCAGCTGAGCTAGAGTGTGGGCGAGATGGTGTGGTGACGGGTCTGGTATAGGGGACCAAGAACTGGCTTGGGCTCGGGTTATTAGAGTTGATATTAAACATAGATAACGACTATCATTTTACGTGCTGAAAATACATATTCCACTAAGTTAGCATTCTTGTAAGAACATACTGATATAGTGTGGTTGAGTTGGTGTTCCACGTATTTTCAACAATATGTCAGTCATTAAACACGTTTCAAACAATATGTGAGTCATTAAACACGTGTGCTGATACAGGAACGACACATATAATTTAAATCAAATCATTAAACATCTATATCCGTCAAAAAGGAGGATTTTGAGCAATAACGATACACCTTTGCGATTAGAAAATTTGAAAGATATATATTTGGAGACATAGACAGCATCGATGACTCTAACAAATAAGTGCTTCTATTATAGAATGATTAAATCTGAAATGATCATGGAGGATTATTTAACAAAAGTTACAAAAATTCCGAATGGCCCTTAAACGTTTCATGATCTGTGCATTGGGATGGAGCGCTATGTCAACAAAGCTCGTGAAGGAAGAATATGTAATATTTCTCACTTGAAATTAATAGAAGATGAATACCATTTTTAACTTATGTGTCCTGTTTCTTCGCACCTTAGGGAAATAAACCTTGAAAGCATAATATTTCAGATATCCTAATATTTAAAAAATCGTGGCATTGTTGTCAAGTTCAAATGTAATGGTCTTCAGAATGTTTCTATGTATTTATTCTATACCTCTTTATACATACATAATATTTTGATTATAATGCCAACAAGGATATAGATTATATATTAGGTATTTATACCTATTCGATAAATGCATTGTAGCAACATTAAATGTTAAACTCATATGTACATAAATAGCTGTGACTGTTTTTATTGCTTGCCGTTACAGTTGACTAGCTCACTATGTTACGCAAGAAACTGTCAAAAATCTAATTAGATATAATCTATATCCTTGTTGGAAAGATTTGACGTTATATTTATATTTTGAATAGTCATTTATTCAATTGAAAAATATAACGTTTCGTTATCTCAATCAGTCAATCTTTATTCAATACTTATAGGCCACAGGCCTGCTATACATTTGTTAAGTACATTATTTTCATATCTGTACAATGAAATACAAAAATGAATACAATTCATTCTAATCAAAGTATTCGATCTAAGTGTTTATTTTACCCTAAGATATTCAATTTTTAGAAAAACGTAGCGCAGAAATGTAATCAGGTTCGAAATCGAAAGTAGAAATGGCTACTTGAAGTACAAGTATTGCGACTGTTCTCTCTTTTCGACCCCCATCTCGGCAATTTCCTACAAACGCATATTCACATGTATTATGATATAATTGTGATACGTACCAGCTGATGTAAGAATCGCTCAATCAAAAAGACACTGCAGCGAAGCTTAAGGAATCAGAACAGGAACATCGCCTCTCTCTCTCTCTGGCCTTGACTTCCGATCATGATTCTGGGAAAAGTAGGAAGTGAATGACCTTGGTCACGTGACGTTGTTTATTCAGTTGCCAGGCCGTTACAGCAGGGCTGGCTTAGCCCTTTTCCCCTTCCCGAACAAACTTTTTCATGACCTAATTTAACATGTAAAAAATATCAAGGAGACATTGGCTTCTGTAGTTAATAGGACATTAAAAAATGAAAAGAAAATTGACATACAACGATAACAAATCATAAGTCACCCCAACCCCCCACTAACCTCTTAATACAATGTAGGAACATTGGGGTAAAGACTGTAACTAGGTTTAAATTTAAAGAGCCACTCCGTGATTTTAATAACAAATTATTTACCGTTGATACGAACCTAAATGTCATATGTGGTGATATAAAATCAAAACATCTTAACTTTTCATGTCCAAAAGACATATATATGACAAAACTGGTTTTCCATGAAAATATAAAAACAGCATTATTAATGCACAAAGTTATAGAGATCACTTCCAATATGCATGGATAGTTGTATAACCTTACAAACGCTATCAACTCCTAGCTGCCCTCCTGGCTGTTTTAGATAAGTTTCCAAAATTACGTTTGACTATTTGACGCGCGCCACTGTCTGGTTTTCGATCATAATTGCGACATTCTACCTTCATATTGTCACTGTAAGAGAACAATAAGCTTTAAAATGTGTCTTTTTGGTAACAGTCGATACTGTGTGATCAAATGACACCATTGATTAAGTTTGTCATACATGACTACAACAACTCATGGAGTGGCTCTTTAAGGGAACATTTTCATCATTGGCAAATAAAACGAAAATATTTTATCATATTTTAGGAACCACTGTCCCATTACTATGATCATTTCTATGATATTTTCAAGTCGACAGTAACTATTCTTTAGTGGGTGAACGTACATAGCGGCACGAGCACCAGAAATGTCAATAAGATGAAGCATTCGTAAAATAATACCTTAGCGGCATAGTTTTATTTCTTTGAACCATGGTGATAGACTAATTGTTTCAAATAATAACAAAAAGTATCTTTGTTGAAAGTCCGTAACATAATTTCGCTAACGTTTTGCTGACGACGGCTTCAACTTGATCTTTTGAAACTGTTGGAGGGTTCGTTTTTGCAGTTCCCTCAAAACGTTGTGCATACTTTTTGGTATTAATAATTGTTTTCACCGTGTCGGGTCCTTTTAAAAACTGCTTCCGCACAACCTTCTAGAAAATTGTACAGATTAATAAAATGATGATTTTGAAGCTGAATGCAAAGTGTCTGAATGTATCTATAACAACATTGAGATGATTTGGGATTTAAGGCCGCATTTAAGATTATTTCATTTATACTTTACACTTTACACTTATACTTTTTCAAATTTTTCAAATCTCATTTTTTCGTTCAGTGGTGTAATATGGTACTATCCAAACCCAAACCAGTTTTGTAGGATCAAACATGTTCTCGCGAACAAAACACGCATTGAAATTGCCCACATCACGTGAAAATCATGAGATGTTATTTCGAAGGAGCGTGTTTCACGTGCGGATCTGATCAAAACGCTGGGACGAGAAGTTGTTCATCACATTCCTTTCTCGACACGCTGAACGACTGCTCAAAATGACTTCCCGACAGATTCAGAGCGTTCTCGACGTCAACACCGGACTTCTAGCTGTAATGCGAGAGGTAAGAGTTTAAGAAGGAAAGGATGTTGCTTAAAATATATTTGAAAAGTATTGTTCAATTTTAAACAAAAAACATTTTAAAAGCCATTCCGTGATTTTCACCACACCTTGTTAAGCACTGATACGAACCTAAATACCAAATATGATATGAAATTTAGAAATCGCATATATTCATCTCAAATCAAATATATGACAAATTGTAGTAAAATATAAACTGCCATTACACGCCGCTAATGGCTGAAATATTGCCAAAGCGGCGTTAAACAATAACTCGCTCAATAAACTGTCAATATATTGATACAAGACAATATTATGGATGACAACTTCTTTATTCATTTCACATCATTCTGGCCAACTTTGTGGCTGAAAACAAACGATTGACTGATTGAGGCGCGTCATAGTCCGGTTTTCGATAATATGAAAGAGTATTAGTACCACATTTGAAATTTGTTTTTTTGTCTTTAAAAAGAGAAAAATGTCATGATTACGAGATTGAAAGAACATCTGTATTTTCTGTTTTAAAACTCGTTATTACGAGAAAAACTGGAAACTTGTATTTCTCTTTAAAAGCTGAAGAGAAAGAGAAAGTCGTAAAAACGAAAATAAAGTAACGAGAATAATTTCGTAAAAGCGAGAATAATCTCGTAATTACGAGAAAAATCATGTATTGAATTACGCGATTTTGTTGTTGATTATTTTGATTTTTTTTTTTAAAATATACATGTTTCAGTCTTTTGGCAAAGAAATTGAAATGTCATATTTATTTCATATTGTTTCTTGAATGTGATTAAACACAACGTCATGCGCAGCAATATGTTTATACATATAAACTTCTATGCATACATACATATACATACATACATACATACATGTATAAAAAGAAAAACATGTACCAACCCACACATGCATACATACAAACATGTACCAACCCACACATGCATACATACACATATTCTCACTATTACGACTTTAATCTCATAATTACAACTTTTTTCTCGCATTTAGGAGATAATAAAGAGAAAAACAAATTTCCAATTTATACGAGTTTTGCTCGTAATTTCGATTATTTTCTCGTAATGACGAGTTTTAAAATGAAAATACAAATAAACGTGTTCTTTCAATTTCGTAACTACAAGTTTTAAAGACAACATACAAATTACAAATGTTTGCTAAAAAAAAACCTGTTTGCTACCTTATACCTTCGCATTGGTGTTAAACAATTTGATTTTTTAAAATAAAAACTAAGCTTAAAAATTAGTTTTCAACAACAGTTGTACTTCTCGATATATGGCATATCGTACCTTTTGCAGTAAGGTTTGAGTGCAATGCTTCACTGAATTTCGGCGCATTAACACCCACGGTTCGTTGGTTCACTGCAATGCAATGTGAAATAGTGTTACGGGCTTTCTCCCTGCTATAATATAATCAGCCGTGATAGAAGTGAAACACTCTTGAAAGCGGCGTTAAAACAAAAATCTCGCCTCAGTTCTTGACATTGTCAATATTTACTTGCTTTTATAGAGTTTTCTGTAATTTTTATTAAACTTTCACGAATTTCTAATATGTAAAAAAGCGCACGTAAAATATCTCTACAAACGCACTCTGACCATACAATGGATAGGGACGGTGCGGGATAGTGCCATGGTTAGGCTCCGGTTCACGACATCCGGTGTTCGAATCCCGCCGTTGGCTCTTTGCAACCTTTCCTTTAGTTATGTTCAGTAAGGTCTTTTCAGCGCTATACAATCCGTTTCGCTAAATCTAGCAGATACTCTTTGGTATCGCCGAAATTCGTAGCAACAATAGGGTTGCAGGTTTTCTCCTTGCAATAATACTAGCAGCCATAAGAGTCTTGAAAGCAGTGTTTTGGCTTCAACTCGAATGGAAAGTGGACTTAACACATGTGTATAATGTGTTCGTTGACAGGATTATTTTGAAATTCGTTTCCCCTTGGAATAACCAGTTGGACTCGTTTTCAAAAAGCCTTGTTCTTTTTTTAATAATATTATATACTCGGTGAAGGACAACATGTTTTCTATAGTTAAGATTATGATCCATATTATACTTACATATTTAATATTTTGTTCAACGATTTTGAAAGTATTAGATCTCGTATATGATAATGCAAATAATGACAATCATAATTATACAAAACATTTCTTGTATTCATACAAATGACAAATGCAGTTTTCAATGTAAATAAACATCCCTCCTAGGGTCCTGGGTCCTAGGCGCAATCTAAGTACAATTTACATGAATATACTGGTCATTTTACCTTGTAAATAAAATTGTCTTCAACCTAATTAAATATGTTTGATTGAACTTCGTCCGGTTTTAAAATTATTAATTTTTTTCTTCAGCAGCCATTTAAATAATTTCTTACAGAAACAATCGGTACTTGATGAATGACGATTCGTTTTGTTTGTCAAGTGACTCCTGAAAACATACTGCCTCAAATTGTTGACTTCATACAAAATTGCTGAATGATAAAAGCTTATTTGTACACATGAACCCATCGTCGATGTTCCGTCAGAGATTGCTCGTCAAAACCTCGTCGAACACTTTCCGGTCGATAAGATTATTGTGCAATCGGTGACAGCGTTTGAAAAGTAAATTGAAAGCTTGTCAATTCCGTATATGATCCGGGAAAACTGGTACTTATTACACTCTATACTGTAGGCAATCTCGACTGAGCAATTGCTTTATAATGCGACAAAATCATGGTATATGCGTCTGTGGAATGACTAAGCTTTTTATTTAGAAGTGTTTTCCTGTTGCCGAAATTAGGCAGATCTTTAGACTTGAGCGTTCTTTGCGTGTAGAGAATGTTAAACTTGTTTAGTTGTTTCAGTTTCTGAAGAGCGTAGAGATTCTGAACCAGACAGTCCTTTTCCCTGTCAAGCTGCAGGTACGTATTCAATGTGATGGATACAAGCGCTTGTAGGTATTCTGGACTAAGAGTGCGGGATATTTGAAATTTGAAACATGTTGAGTTATGATGTAGCCGTTGATATAATTTACTCCTTAAAGGAGGAACTTTTTTCATTTGAACTATGGTTCTGTGTTGCTGACGGCACTTTAAATGTTTGTCCACTAATTATCAATTGATATTCTGCTTTGATACCCGATTAGAGCATATTTACATTGTGTTCCACAGGATATGGACAATCAGACACGTCCTTCCATGGACGATCAGTTGATGCAGATGCTTAGGCAGTCGGGCGAAGCTAAAGGTCAGTTCATTGATTGACAAATAATTTGATGTTGTAGGTAGAAATGAACAATTTGATATTGATATCACTGCCTCTTTCTTAATGTCATGCTTATCCAAACCACGTTGGAGTTGTCGGGTACGCATTAAAAAGCTTCTGTAACGGATTTAGTTAAGTTGAAATGCTTGGATATCGTAACATAATAGTCGTACTTTATATGCTGTTGGATCTCGTCACAAATTATTTTACATTTTCGATGTAAGCAACGTCGATCAAACGTGGTAGGCTAGGATTCTAGACCACAAATTCGTACATTTCGTGCAAGAATGTCAATGTGATGTCAAGACTTGAATGAAGATTCATTTCGCATTTAGCGCTAAGGAACAGCTGAGTAAAAATTCTTCAGGGAAATGATGTAGGTATCTTCTTGAGCAACATTTAAATCCCGATAACTGTTTGAGATGGTTTCTTTTTTCAGAAGTCGACATGCTTGCAATTTATCGACTTCTGCTGAACACGAGAAGTGAGCTTTTAACAGGAAATGACGTCATGGGTTTTCCGTCCAGGACTGACAACGCCCTTGGGCAACAGATGTTTAACCTGGCCACAATGTTGAAGAGCATGACAGAGCTAGCCAACACTATACGCAGGCAGTACGAGAGTTCTCTAATTACAAGGCAGTAGCAATGTTCCAGAAAATGCCTTTCAAAATAAACCGGAAAATACCACCCTTATAACCGGGTGGTGACGAAAAAAAATTAGTTTCTCATACTGAAGGTGACAGCTTGCACATACGAGCCTGCTCAATGTGCTGAAACGTGATATTTTCAATGTTCACTTTATTTTTTATATACACGTGTTAATAAATGTTATTTTTAAAACGTTAATTTTTTATTGTCTTTATTTAGGCTGAAATTGGAACATCTACTTGAGAAAAGGTTAAGGATAGTTTTGCATCTGCGACACAACACATTTAGTAGAAAATCGAAGGACCTTGGAAAATTGTTACTTATCCAACAATTTTTTAATGCAACATTAAATCCGTTGAATAAGTAAATGTTGGAGTGGTAAAGTTCTCAAATTACTAATACCAACTACTAACCTGTAGTTAATTACTTCTTACTAAAGTCTTTTCTATTACGATACTATAACGATTTATTCATTGACGTGAATATATGGTTAAACAAATTGGCCAGAAACCCCACCGCGTGAGGCCGGATAGCGCAGTGGCTAGCGCGTTCGGCTTTGGATTAGGAGGTCCGGTATTCGAATTTCGCCAGGTTTTTGCAGTACAGGTTCTACATGCAGTAGGCCTATGGTTTCGGTACAATGCTACACTGACCTTCAGCGCAGTGCCGCCCATTGTTCGCTAGTTCAAGCCATTCTCGCAGGTTTCACTACAATTCATAGTTCTCACATGACGTCACGAGCCTCAGTCACGTGGTCCGTCAGCCATTTGTGTGGACAACCAGCGCAGGCCGTCCACAGCGGCTAGTGCATTCTCACTATATTCTCCGTAGAATTAACGGTCTATCTTATGGCCAAATTAGCTCCAAACGATGCGAATCTTGCACACATTATAAACTTACATGATTGCAAGATATGTTCATGTCGTATCTATGTGAATATTTGTTCTAGCGGAGAAATAATTCAGACAATTTGAACTCGCTTCTGCCATCGATGTGACTTCCAACTTTCTCCAAAAAAACTTGAAATGAAAGGAATAATATCTTTCCTACCCCTTACATGCTTTGTTTGATGGCTTGTAGACTAAACACCATTTACGGGGGACATGCTTTTTTTTTTCTTTGTTAAAACATTTTACATCGGGTGTTTAAGATATTATAGTTATTTTTCCCATTCTGATCACAGGAAATTAAATTTTAATATAGATGATAAAATATCCCCTCCCAAACAGCAATAGACTATTGACAAAGGAGAGGAATATTATTATCTTGGTTTCATTTCTTTTGAAATTGCATGATTAATTTCACTTTCCCGTGATCATGATTTTGGGCTACCCAAAAACATCCCACTTGTTAGACACGTGCGGTTTGTCTAAATGTCATTCAAAAATCTTCATAATTGTTTCCGTATTCATAAAATATTAGCAACATTTTGAATTAAATTCGACGTCAAGATCACAATGAACTTTATTTTTTGCTCTCTTTGTGAGCATGATCCAGCTATTGAAAAAAATGTCTTGACGTACGCTTATTGATATGTGATAAGACTATTATTTGTATCTAGTACAAATGCCATGTACCGTCACTCATAAATGATTGTGCGATTCGTTATTTACAATTTCAATGCACTTGTATTGTATGTATTTGTTTTAACAAAAACGTGTATACAAGCAAGACGTTCATGAAACTAATATTCTTTACATTTAATTAATCCGTTTATAAATAAGTTTTCTCTTTCTCACTATTCTTGTGTTGTTTCGTCATTAGGTATTGAAGGTGAGAAGATCAATATGTTTATGTGTCAACTATGTCATATCAATGGCAAGAGATAGAAAATATAAGCTGATACACTTAGACAAAGGTTCTACAGGTCAATTAAAAACTTAATTGAGATATGCGATGAAAGGAAACTATTTGATTTCATATTAGAGAGTATCGTTGACGCAAAGTTTTCAGTTATTATAATAACAAAAAGTGCATGTGTCAGACTCAAACAGTTAAATGTTCAATTGATTCCTTTTGAAAAAAAATGATATACCATGTAGGAATTTACGTCTATGAATCATTATGTTTTGATGGCAAGATTTAGAAACGAGTCTCTTACACAAGCACGGGAGACATCAAACTTGTGGTCTTTACTAAGAGAAAGAAAGATTATCGTAGGTTTGAGAATTCTTTCAAAAGGTCCATATGTTCATATTTATTGATTCTACATAAAATAAGTTGTGATCGGTTTAGCGATCAAGCGTCTACCGACTGCACATCCACGACGAATGTCTAGAAATATCTAATACCATATGTATATGCCTTCTACTTACTAATCATAACGTTCTTAACTAAATATGATATCTCGTATAAAGAAAATATTAAGTAGGTTTATCCTTTTTCTCAGGAATTGTGTGGTGGTATGCTCACTGTCATCGAAAACTTCGGTCGATTCAGTCGGTGTTAAATGGAGTCAAAGTACATACTGAAGTGGGAATTATTTAAAAAACCCGATTCCCTGTTACTTTATTTTCCACCTCTGCATCTCCACCTGAAAGAAATAGCAAATATACGACCCTTTGTGTTTAGAGAGTCAGTTACACACGATCATTACTGAGCCGAGTGGCTTGCTTGTCCACACAAATGGCTGACTTCCGGTGACAGTCTCGCAGTGAAAGGTTTAGTGAAACCTATGAATAGGTAAACACATTAGTGTTGCGGGCCTTCTCCCTTCAAAAGTACCAGCGGCCAAATACCCTCGAAAACTGCGTTTAAAAAACCCCTATCATCTCGCTCTTTGAAGAACCATTACGTATGTGCTTTGAAGCACAAACCTCATCTGGTCAAAGCACAAATGGTCTCGATAACAAGGTAAATACGCCGCTATTGGCAGTGATAATGCCATAGCGAAGCTAAGCAATAACTCGCCCACTCGCCCGCTTAAATTATTTCCGATGATTTCTTGTGTACCACATGGTTTGAGGAAAACGATAACTTCAAAAGGCTAAGAGATTGACAAACGAGAATTTTGTTAATAGACCTAAAACACGACCGGAAACTGGTACAATGGAGACGTTAACAAACAATTGAGACGTTTTCGTTAGTTTTTCGTTTATCTTAAAATCTAATAAAATGAAATTTTATGTTGAAATAAGTACTTTGAGTTGAAGTTTTCCTTCCGGAAAGGTTTCATTTCATCTTTGAAAAGCACTGTAGTGACCGAGTTCGGATTAATTAAACTTATTTGATTAGAATACAGATTTATTCAAATCGGCATGTATGAAGACAAAAAGCAGATCAAATCCAAAGTGTTCAATTATTCCTTAAGTGTTCTAAACGAAGAAACTAAACGCCAATCTCTGAATCTGAAAAGATAAAAGATGTTCGCAAGTGATTAGTTTTATATTGATTTTGTTAACATCACTGTTTACGTTTGCAAAATGTCCTCTTGAAAAAATGATTTTAATCAATAGTAACAAAAGAATTTGTTTTCCGAACATTCCAATATAAATCCTAAACGACTGACATTTCAAAGTTAATTATGTATATAACTTGAAATTTTTTACATCCCTTTAAAATCGCATTCTGAATCGAATGCTAAAAAAGTAAGATGGTATACTGCTTTTATAGGCGCTTCCAGGATTAAGCTCTAATTTCAATGTAATCGTGTTCATACATTTATTTTGCAAACTAAATCAACATATCTTGCACGTTAAGACCTCTTTGATCCATATAATACTTTGAACCTTACTATTTTGTTCACCTAGAGGAAATAAAAATCCTGTGGTGCTTTCATTTTGACATTTTTATCAAGTCAAAAGCAATTTCCTTTTTAACGAAAAAACCTAGCTCTGAAGAGGATGGTTACATAGTATTTTTCCCCCATAGACTATATCGGAGTTCCTTTCATGATACTGGTCACAAGATTGGAACGAAAAAACCCTTGGGTAAACATCGACCACAAAGTCATTTCAAAATTCTGAAAGAAAATCAATATTAGCGCCAGTCGGGAACAAAGTTTAATCCTTTGCAGCTGATGCGGTTCGTCGAGAAATTTCTCTTGGATAAGTGGGGGCTAATTATCAACCAACAAAACTTGGCTTTTATATCGGGTGTTGATGTCCATTTTAAAAAAAAACTAATTTGCAACTATGAAGTATTTCGAATCGTTCATATTCTAAAATTCGACATGGATATTCTTTTTTTTAGGTTTATTTTGGACCAGACTTTCATTTCTATAATATTCCTGCGATCAAAGTGCAAATATGATACTTAAGATCTAATGTATTGGAGAAGTATTTCGTCTTGAACTTAAGACGTGACCACGATTTTTATGACACTTTGGTTTGATTTTCAGCGTGCCAAACTCAAGGATTTCAATAAGTTAAGATTCTATTTCGTAAACTGTTACAGAATTCATAAAAGATTTTAGACGAATATCGCATCGAATAAATATCAAAGTTCGTCTCTAAGCCATAAGAAGATATATTCTTATTCTGTCTCGCGCACATTGAAAACATATATTCGCAAAATCCACATGGATATAAATAATCATGTATTCAGAGCGCTTTGTGCAATGCGAACGTGTCTGCTTTATTTACTTCCATGTAAAACACAATGTTTACTACACCCTTGAGGCTGTGTCATTATTGATAGTCCAAAACATCAGACTGGATTTCAGTCAAGACCAGCGAGCGGGTTTATCCATTCATCCTTGGTGCATCAAAACTCAATGTAACACGGGTAGTTTCATTAATGAAACCATGTATGACGAAAAATAATGGAATGGTTGTGTGAAATAGAAAAACGATCTCTTGAGTACCGCGAACCTTTATGATCAGATCAGACCTTAAAACGATTTTGCAGAGCGTATCCTGATAAATGGATTGAAAGGATCTTTGTTCATAGGGATAGAATCTCATAAACTGGTTCTTCAAGCTTTCATCCTGCTAAATCAGCGTATCTCGCTCCTTCCCAATACCCTGAAGCTCCCTTGCTTAAAAAAGATTAGGGTATTAGGAAGAAGAGAGAGCGGATTCATATACACTGGTTCAGCAGGATGGAACTTATTGGCAGACTTACACGGAGGTAATCTTACCTGATGGAGATCATTGTACTCACTTCCAAAGTTTGGGGGGAGGTGTGTGTCGGAAAGGGGGGTTGTGTTGTTGGGTTTTTGGTGTGGGGTGTTTGTAGGGGATGTGTGTGTATGTTTGTGCGTAGGTGTGTGTAGGGGTTGTTCTGATGTTGGGTGTTTGTATATGTGTTAGGGGGGTGGTGGGGGGGTGGTGGGTGGGTGGGCCTGAGTCGGTGCTTCACGGGTGTGTGGGGGTGCGTGAGGGGGAGGGAGGGTGTCTGTTGCGCGCGTGCTTCCATGCGTGCGTAACCACAGTCTTCAAACAAGGTGACCAAACTATGCATGTCTGAAACGTGTGGCTTGTTTGAAGGCACTAGCGCCAACCTTTGTTTTTATAATCAAATAATGCACTGATCCTCCGAAAAGAGTTACAAAAGCTGAACATAATCCTATTTCAACCGTATCAACAATCAATAGTATCCATTGACAACCCACACTTCCATTTTCTACATCCCTTCTATCAATGTCAGATAAGAACATTGAAAAGAATAAGTATTATCTAATTGCAACGATAGAAGCACAAGTGAGTGAATATGTCTTTATATACGTAAATAGCCAGTTTAAGACTATGCTGTTTGTTGATATTAAATGTGTTTAAAAATAGTTTGACTTTCCAATAAAATTTAGCGCAAAAAATGTATAATTTGACAAAGCTTCTTATCTCTTTTCCAATTAAGTAGTAATTAAATCTATTAGCAAGATAAATTAACTGCCAAAATGTAAAATTTGCAGTGGAAATTGAAAATTAAAAAAAATGAAATTTGTTCATAAAGTTGTTTTATCAGCATCGACACGTCTCAACCGACATTGATACAATTGTTCCAAAAGGGTGTGAAGTTATTAAGTGGATGTTGCATCAATGTCAACTCTAGTTGTGTCAGGACATTAAAAACTAGAGATAAATATTCTCTTCATTATTCTTCTAATGTCACTGAACTTCATCAAAATAGATTACGAACCTTTTCTTTCTTCAGCTCAGTTTTTAAACATTAGGATCAAAGGGATGAGAAAGATTGTTTGAGTGATGAGAACGTTTTTCTGCTGGTGATAAATTTGAAAGTTTTACAGCATTGTATCATTGAAGTGTAGTTAGAAAATCAATTGACCTTTTCGAAAACATCGACGAGAATGACAAAGGAGATTTAAGGAATTCGACAGAGAGTTTCTCTTTAGAATTGATGCTATACACTTTTGCAGAGAAATTGGCAAAAAAATGATAATAATATAAAAAAATAATGCCTTACAAACTCTGATTTGAGTGGTGTTTTTCTAATAAACATGACGTATAAAGAAAAACAAACATGAGTAACGGAAACAAATAATTGTATTCATCCGCCTTCAATAAAGTAGTTTGCCTTGAAAAAGCGTTCATTTTAATTCACCGTTTACCTTTACTTTTGCAGATGTAAACTTTTTTTATTTTTCAAAAATTCATAAGATTAAATAAGTAAATTTTATAGATTTTTTTCTTACTGAAAAATTATAAATGATAATATTAATCAACAATTATATTTCACGAGATACGCAGCATCGAGTAAATATAATTTTTACCCGTGTCACGATAAACGTAACTGGTTTACGGTAAACATCATTTATCAATTTCAAACAAAATAAATTTCAATTGTTTCCACAGGGAAAAGCATTTCCGGCAAACGACCAGTGACGAAATGACATTTTCTCATAATTTAATGACATTTAAGTTTTAAAAGTACATAAAAAGGGATTGGATGTAGTAGTATATATATTTAGGTTGCAACGGAAACAAGAGAAAGCTTTTTCCTTCATTTAAAACAATTTTTTATAAAGATATGCCACTGACGATCTTACAATATTCGTCAACCTGCCACAGAACCCACTTATATCTTCTTGTGCTTATTGAGACAATCCAGATATTATCATAAGAGGCATCAAAGTCTTCCGATAACACGTCTCAATGTTTAAGAGTACACTTGAGCGCGGTTCTCCACTCATGCGATAGTAAAGCACACACTTTCATTATAATTACTAATGTCACTGGCAACAATGCAACCAACGCCTTCAGGCAAAAAATCGAAAACATTTAGTTCTCATATCCATTAGGGCTTAAATTTTCCAAGCTTTCCTAGCCTTAAGATATTCGTAAGTACCATACATTAACATTGGCTTACGAATATCTTAGCACTAAGAGAGTTTTGAAAATCTGGGCCCTGAATTCGATAGTAATGCACACACTTTCATTATAATTACTAATTTCACTGGCAACAATGCAACGCCTTCAGGCAAAAAATCGAAAACATTTAGTTCTCATATCCATTAGGGCTTAAATTTTCCAAGCTTTCCTAGCCTTAAGATATTCGTAAGTACCATACATTAACATTGGCTTACGAATATCTTAGCACTAAGAGAGTTTTGAAAATCTGGGCCCTGAATTCGATAGTAATGCACACACTTTCATTATAATTACTAATTTCACTGGCAACAATGCAACGCCTTCAGGCAAAAAATCGAAAACATTAAGTTCTCATATCCATTAGGGCTTAAATTTTACAAGCTTTTCTAGTCCTAAGATAGTCGTAAGTACCATACATTAACATTGGCTTACGAATATCTTAGCATTAAGAGAGTTTTGAAAATCTAGGCCCTGAGTTCGAATTTTGATCAACAAAACCAATTATTGTGGGGAGGGGGGTGAAGCGGCTATGTCGTCCATGTCAGATCCAGAATTATTAAAGAATAAACCAAAAGGTTGTGATTTTCAGAAGGCATTTCAATATCGAAAGCCATATCGACACACTCGCCAAATTTTAACAGCTACATACCGAAAACATCTTAGGGAGTCGATTATAGTGGGTTAAACATATCTATATTTCCAAAAATGAAACAAAGATTGGCGAACAAGCTTTAAAAGCTTATTTGTACGCCGCTCTTTTACAGTCATTCCAACTGATCGATTAAAGTCGGTCCTACTAAATGATTATGTCAGTCCTACTGATCGATTTCAATCAGCCCTCATCGATTATAGTCAGTCCTACTCATCGATTACAATTAGTCCTCATCGATTACAATTAGTCCTGCTCATCGATTATAGTCGGTCCTCCTCATCGATTATAGTCAGTCCTCCTCATCGATTATAGTCAGTCCTCCTCATCGATTATAGTCAGTCCTCCTCATCAATTATAGTCAGTCCTACTAATCGATTATAGTCAGTCCTCCTCATCGATTATAGTCAGTCCTCCTCATCGATTATAGTCAGTCCTCCTCATCGATTATAGTCAGTCCTCCTCATCGTTTACAGTCAGTCCTCCTCATCGATTATAGTCAGTCAAACTCATCGATTATAGTCAGTCCTCCTCATCGATTATAGTCAGTCCTCCTCATCGACCATAGTCAGTCCTCCTCATCGATTATAGTCAGTCCTCCTCATCGATTATAGTCAGCCCTCCTTCATCGATTATAGTCAGTCCTCATCAATTATAGTCAGTCCTCCTCATCGATTATATTCAGTCCTACTCATCGATTATAGTCAGTCCTCCTCATCGATTACAGTCAGTCCTCCTCATCGATTATAGTCAGTCAAACTCATCGATTATAGTCAGTCCTCCTCATCGATTATAGTCAGCCCTCCTCATCGATTATAGTCAGTCATCCTCATCGATTATAGTCAGCCCTCCTCATCGATTATAGTCAGTCCTCCTCATCGATTATAGTCAGTCCTCCTCATCGATTATAGTCAGTCCTCCTCATCGATTACAGTCAGTCCTCCTCATCGATTATAGTCAGTCAAACTCATCGATTATAGTCAGTCCTCCTCATCGATTATAGTGACATCTACGCATTGGAGGGAATGTGCTTGATTCAAATGTCCTCAAATCATATGATTACATTTTACATTTTCACTGCAATGAAGATTTATCATGCTTCTGCCTTGGTTTGAATAAAGATTCCATTTTCTTTATACTCTCCTATATATCATTGCTATGTACGTTTGATGATAGTTAGCGCTTTCGGCTCAATAGGTCCGCCATGATATAAGTGGAAAACTCTTCAATGCGGCATTAAAACCCAAATCATCTCATTTCACCTCACCTAACCTCACTTGTGATAATATACTGTCTGTCATACTTCTATTTCACCGGCATTGATACAACCAACGCACACATGACTAACATTCGAGGAGCTTTTGGCCCAACAAAATTCAAATTGTAATGGACATAACCATTTGGGAAATGCAAATGTTTCTGATGTTAGCTTTGAAGCTGACATTGATTACTCAGATAGATAAACGATCTTTAAAGATTGATAATACAATTGCTTTACCACACGACAAATCCTACACTGTAAAGCAGTTTTACTGTATTATCCAAGTCAACGTTCACATCAAAAAATAACATGGAGCCAACGAATTTCTCTTCATTCTCTTAGTGTCTGTTTTTCAAAGGCTTTTTTCGTCAATAGTGATTTTATTAGCTGCCAATCTGTCTTGTTAGATGTAAAACTGATAATTTGCCATGAGACGATTTGTAATGGATAACCAAGATTGCCAATGAAGAGCTTTACAGGTTACTTATTCATACTGAGCAAAACATTATGCATACGAAATACTCGAATTACCATTCCTATGATCTGGAGATAAACAACAATAAAAAAAACCCAAAAAAAATAAAACTCAATTATTGTTGCATTCATGCCACGAGACGATTAATTTTGTTATGGAAAGTCAAAGGTTTTTTCCCCATGATTTTCTTTTGAAGAGCAATACGGGTTTTTAATTCCTACTAAGAAGTTTGAAGTGTGGATAAACAACATGTGAAAAAAAAACCCAGATCATAAAAAACAATTATTGCAGCATTCATAAAATTATTTAGCGTTTATTCAATATATAGGGTGTAGAAAGCACGTTTTTATCTAAAATTATGGAATTGTTTAAAGAAAAACATGAGTCCTTTTGTAGATAACAAATTTGTTCTCCCTAATTCAGTTTCGTGTATTGATGAATAAAATTGTAATTCAGTATAGGTAATGTTATCATTGTTGATTGCAGGTAAAATGTAAAGAAAATTTAGTATTTCATTGCATCGATAGAAAGTTTAAGTGAATGCATAAGTCCATATAAAACTTAAAATAGCCAATTTAAACCGTAAAAGCGTGCACTAGTGCCTTTAAGTTACTTGCAAAAAAAACCTACGTATTTCTAGTGGCACTAATCGGAGTGACTTTACTTAAATTATTTCAAGATAACACAGCCACAAATTGAGGAATGGCAAATGATGGAAGTTCTGGTCTCTCAAAAGAGGATTTTTTTCTCATACCATTGGGGAATCATCTAAGTTTGAGTCAATCAAGAGGTCATGTACTTACTGATGCTCAAATCCAAATGTAGTAAACCGAAAGCTATAGAGACGGTGATTTCCTCGGACTTTGAGTTAACTATAGAATTAACCAAACTGGCGGTGAATTTTGAACATTATACCTTTTGAAATGATAACTATACTTTAACCGCATTGATTTTGTCAGAATTAACATAAAGCGTTGTAACAATTAGCAAAAGAGTTATTTTTATTGTGTGTTACAATATAGTTAGTGAATGAATATTGTTAAGCTATGCTCAATATGTGAAACAGTAATACACACGCCGATTTGTTTGTAAAATGATATTTTGATGTCATGTATATAACAGGAAATGTATTCATTAGCTGTTTGCATTAATGCATATCATCTGTGCATTAGGTGAGAATATTATCACTTGCTTGCTTATATGTGGTTGAATTTGAATCTTCACAATTATTTTATAACAACTGAGCGGAAGTTGATGGAATAAAACTGTATTGTAACTATCGATATTCAAAATGTTTATTCATTTCGTGAATGCTTCACTATATTAAGGCAGAGTTTTGTATATGACGATATTAATTGAGCTGCATATTGGATAATTAACGTTTCTAAACGTTTATTTTCAAACCGACTATGACAAGGGTGTATTTGGTGTTTTTTGGGTTTTTTTTGGTTTAAAATAAGTGGGAACGTTTTAACACATTATATTTCATTCATCAGATACAGCAAAAATTACAATAGAGAGTGGGAAAACAAAGGCAATCAAATCAAAATTTTGTATTTTGAAGACATACCCTATTCACACATAAGTAGATGACTATTTGAGAGAAAATGTACTCTATTGAGAATCAATCTTATATACGACTCAAATGATTCCAGAAAAACAGCTTAATCTGAAGCAACAGCACAACCAAGGAAAACAATGCATGCACAGATAACTTATTTGTCGTCACACAGGCCTTCAAATGATGTAGTTGCTAAATAGACATTGTAAACAGATTCGAAGTGAAAGTTCATATTTTAGCTTCCGAAAGCGTACGGAACTCTAAGGCATTTTGCTTGATATTTTTGGAACGGCATCGCTGATTACACCACTAACGTCGATTGCATCCAATCAGATGTTTACATGTCAATACCGTGGAATGGTTGTATAAGGACAGAGGTTGTAATGACTACCTCTGATGTTAAAGAATGGGTTATTTCTGCTCTCGCTCCTTCCTATACCCTGATCTCTTTCAAGCCAAAACCCTGGTACGGCTGGACCGGCTTGATATTCGTGGCTTATTTAACCTGTTATTTTTCCAGCCAATGGAAATTCGTTTTGTACGGAGCGTGAAGTTGCTGTATTGAAAACTTAACGGATTTCCCATCCGGGTTGTGCCGTTGTTGCTGAATGCGAGTCGTCTCGTTGGCTGGTTCGGAAGATAACGATACGAGGGATTTGGCTTGAAGGAGATCAGGGTATATGGAAGGAGTGAGAGCGTACAAGTCTTGAGAATGTATAAAGAAGTTGGACTTTGTGTTAATTTGATTACCATCCTGCTACATCAGCGTAATTGAACCCGCTGATCCAGCTCCTTCAATATCCCCTGATCTCTTTCGAACCAGATCCCTCGTAAAGTTGGAACGGCTTAATGTTCGTGGCTCTGCTCAACTGTTATTGTTTAAGCCAATGAAATGTCGTTATCCAAGGAGCATCGAGCTTCTTTTTTTAACTATACTGAATTTCCCATCCAGGTTGTGACGTTGTTGCTGAATACGAGTCGTCTCAATGGCTGGTTCGGAAGATAGCGATACGGGGGATTTGGCTTCAAGGAGATCAGGGTTTATGGAAGGAGTGAGAGCGGATTCATGAACGCAGATGTAGCAGGATTCCCACCATCATTTTATGTGACTTTGTGTTAATTTATTTATATGCGCTTACAACGCCGAATGACCAAGGGTGTTCGTTTACTTGAGTATGACCCGGGTCTTGACAAGACATTTTTATAGCTTGAATATGTCAGACGTTTACATAAATAAACTTTACGGTAGGTGTCTGCTAACAAAGCTTCTCGATCTCGACTGGTCTGTCCATTAAATGTCTGGAAGATTCGGATAACGAAGACCTTACAATCATTAATCTTATTCTAGTATCTGACATCGACCAATTCTTTTCAAAAACAAAACTAATTAATTGTTTTTGTAATTTTACAAAGAGTTATATAAAATTCGTTTTCGCTGCAAAATCTGTCTTTTTCTGTAACAAATTAAATCTTATAAGTTTTAAAACTTAAATTAATTATAAAAGAAAGCTGCTCTCAATAGAATTAAAATTAATGTTCACATTTATGACAATAGAATATTGGGTAATTTAATCAATTTTTGTGCATGATCGAATTATTATGAATTATCATATTTGTCATGGCAAATATAATAAGAGGGTCATTGTAAATAATCTCGTATGAATTATATTCAAATTAATTGTTATTGTTATTTAATATAATGAAGTCTCAAATGGCTTTGTTATAGATTTATTGAGTAAAGCTCAGAATTAACATTATTATCCTCCAACTTAAAAACATAACAGGCAGAGTAAACATGTAGATAGATGACGTTGACTCGCAAATCAATGTGAATGAATGAAAATGAACGTTTCTTTTGGACTCTGCAGAGTTGAAATTTTCTCCTCCTTGTTAGTTGATCAAGATTGTCCAGTAGGCGTAGGTGGGCATTTAGACAACCCATCCTTGCTGGAGACTTGTCATTCCTAAGAAAGAGCCCAAAGGAACAGTGGACCCAAAATATATATTAACTCTTAATTTGCTGGCCACGAGATGTTATGACAAGGCTGCTGATGACGTCATAATAACGAAATAATTGTGTATATTTCGTGTAAAGATATTTATCGCTTCCTGGCCTGTCGTTAGCCTTGTGTGTTAATAAATTTGATGTAGATATAGGTTTTTGTGGTTTCCCACTTGGCCTGTCTTGGCTTTATTTCTTGTATCATGTCAAACAATTTGCCAATGTTTCGGTCTGATTTAACCATATGAGTGTAACCATATATAACATGTACACTGACTATAACAATTGAGATGATGTACTGAGTATCCACACGTCATCTCAATTGTTATTGTATTCCCTTTGATCTCATTGTTATATTACCCCTTCTATTGTTTATTTTAAAATTACCTATATGTACATCATATATAATAATTGTACCCATCATTTCCCATATGCTTGATAACGGTATAAGACTCGTCGCCGAAACGTCGCCACTGAGTAATAAAGAAGTTGTATATCCATATATCATTGTCGTTCCTATGATAATTAAGTTACAATTTTCTTGAAAACTTCATTATAGGTATTCACACATTTTGCTGAATCATTGAGATTTTGCATTTACGTGCATGCTGCACATGTTGAGTTTCATAAATCTTTAAGGGCAACAACACAATGTAGAAACGTCAGCATCTATGAGAACTGCAAAAGCATTATTAGGAAACATCTACATTTCAAAGTATAGCTTTAAATAGATGACTGCACACCATGCTATCAGATAAATGCTCTAAATCGAAAACACAATTACACCAATATCATTATTCTTTTCCCATTCGGTTTCATTTTGAACTCATAAGTGACTTTGGCCATTTTAAATTTTAAACATTGAGCAAAGTTATATGAAGTAACAAAGCCTTTATTCAATTATAGAACCATTAAGGAAGTACGTTCAGCTCAAATATTGAATTGATTTAGCGACTTTCCTTTAAACTGTGCGGCTGGATAGCGCAGCAGCTTGCTCATTCAATTTCGGATCAAGAGGTCCGGGGTTTGAATCCCCGAGGGTCTCGGCAGCTTTGTCTGCAGTAGAGAACTGATCTATACACAGTAAGGTTTGGGTGCAATGCTACACTGAATGTCAGTTAGGTATAACCCATGGTTCCCTAATTCTATCCGATGCTCGAAGGTTCCACCGCAATGCGAAGCCAAATCAGTGTTGCGGCTTTCTTCCTGCAATGATTCCAGCAGCCGTGATTTAATATATCCTTGAAAACGGCGTTCAACTCTAAATGACACCACCTTACACATCATTGATTATATTTTCATGATTTCGATGGATAAATTAATATATACTATTCGTTAGATATGATTTTACGTCTAGGCAGCAACCTCTCAGGTTTTAAAACATAGAAATCTCAGATGGAATGGTCTTATTTTCTTAACGAAACGGAATTAACAAATAAAACCACTATTGTATAATCTATGATTGTCTGATAGTGATTGACATGTAATATGCATTCACAAATATATATATATATATATATATATATATATATATATATATATATATATATATATATATATATATATATATATATAACTGAATATCCTCTTGATGAGAAATATAATATACTATTCTAAGAAAATATCCTAATTTCACAAAGTTCAAATCTTCAAACCAGAATATTTTATAGTTTGAAGTACAGAACAACTTCTAAAAGGTATGCTTATCAATCTATATTGCAATGTTTTGCAGTTGGTCTGTGTCAGTGTTTGTACATGTTTATGTAGCAGTTCAAATGGGATGAACATTTGTTAAATTTTGCTTTATTAAAAACATCAAGTTTTTTATTAATCCAAGAATGTTTGTGTCAAAGGGAAGAATTAAACCAGGGACTAACAACAACCACAACAACAACAATAGGATTAAAATAATTATGGTAACAGTAATACTACTACTAATTCTGATGATGGTGGTGATAATAATAACAGCAACAACAACAATAATAATAAAAAATACTAATAAACAACTGCAAATGTTATTCAATGTCTACAGATCAGATGTTTGAATATCGTGTACTTGTCACTTACTATGTGCCATAAAGAGCCACTCCGGGAGTTGTTGGAGTCATATATGCCAAACTTAATCAATGGTGTCATTTGATCGCTAAATATCGACTGTTACCAAAATACACATTTTAAAGCTTATAGGTTTTTACAGTGACAATATTAAGGTAGAACGTAGCAATTATTATCGAAAACCAGACAGTGGCGCGCGTCAAATAGCCAAACGTAATTTTGGAGACTTATCTAAAACAGCCAAGAGGGCAGTAAGAAGTTGATAGCGTTTTTAGGTTATATAACTTGTGTGCATGTTTATTGGACGTGATATCTATCTCTCTGCGCATTGATAAGGCTGTTTTTAGATGTTCATGGAGAACCAGTATTTGTCATATAAATAGAGAATACTAAACGACGTTCCGTGTAATAACATATTTATGAAACGAGTGAATGGTTTGGTATCTAACGAGCGAAAGCGAGTTAGATACCAAACCATTCACGAGTTTCATAAATATGTTATTGCACGGAACGGAGTTTAGTATTTTATTTATTACTCGCCCAACATCAGCAAAAAAATTCTGGAAAAAGGCTTATAATTTGTACATGGAGGCCATCATGCAGCCACAACTGTGTCGTGAGTATTCGTGAATTCATTTCATTATAATGATCAACATCGGCTCTACCTATCTTTTACACAAAAAAGAGAAAGCTTTGAATTGTATTTAATTTGGAATTTTTATAAGACTGATAGCCTACGACACCTAACCAGGCAAAGAAATCGAAACTCGAATACTTAAAACTGATGAGTGCATTACGTCAGCAAAACTAGGTCAAGCGTATGAATACATTATGATCGCCGATGTAATTTATTTTTATTTTTAAAAAATTATTAAGCAATGGGGAAATAACAACAGACAAAGAAGATTTTAACAACAAACAGAACGCCTTTAATAAAGAAACATTGTGAGGAATATCTTATCAATTGATTGTTTTCCATTTGTTGGATTATTTTCGAATGCGATGTAACTTCCAAAGTTACTGAGAGTTAATCGCCTTAAAGAGCGTGGTCACCTCGCACACAAGTTTGGACGAGAATTCTGATAATTTGGAACATATTAAGCTGAATTGAAATTGACATGAATGACAGAATTGTTTATTGTGCTGCACGTTTGAAACAGTGTCAGCGGCGCGATCTCGGCGAACGTCAACATTGACAGTACACCCCGCATCAGCTGGCCGGTTGATCATTTCACTGATTTCACGATGCTGTGTTTCAGAAATTTGTGAAAAGTTATTTATGCTTTGTAACTTCTTATGGCCACTGATTTGCATAATTTGATTTGGCGGAATGTTATTGTCAGACAAAGTTTGGACCATGTATTTCCTGGCTGAGTGATTGGACAACCGTTTGGAAACTTCGCATTGGACGCCATGCGTTTCATAATTGTTTTGATCACGTTACCTTGGTCATGTGACCGAGTGAAAATAGTTCCGACATCAGTGCGCGTGATGTTATTACACAATGTGTAATAACATTGTAGATTTATTAAACAGCGATATCTTCAACGGGAGAGTAATAAATGTCTTTTGGACATGAGAAGTTAAGATGTTTTGATTTTATATCACCACATGTGGCATTAAGGTTCGTATAGAAGGTAAATAATATGTTATGAAAATCACGGAGTACCTCTTTAACCTTAACGGAATTTGGTGAATGGTGAATAATGTTAAACCTCTCAATTAAAGTACTCAAAAGATGCAAATGAATGTCAGGCTGTACACCTAATCGTATAATCGTATCTGAAACATATACTTGTGAAAACCACGCTAAGGTCTTTCTAAATTCATCTGTCATTCTAAAAATGGGAATATCTAGTGATGCTGTTTGATGGTCGTCCAAACATCAGTTATTATAATCTTATGGGCAACACTGATCAGGCAGGAGATTTAGTAGTTTGCACTCAGTTATACTGAAAATGTGATGGCGTTGTGCTACCAAAGAGGGAAGTTTATTTTGTCTAATCATTATAAAATTGCGATGAAATTTGGCATGCTAATCAAATGAACCATCAAACAGCGTTTGCAGCAATCTAACCATTAATGATAACCAGAGGAAACATTTAGCACCTGTTAGTAACCAACGAGTGAATGTTATCATTAACATCAAAGTGATAACATCAGCAGTATTGTATCACATGTGTCAAATTTGTCGTGTTAAAGTGGAGTGTTGGTCATCTGGAAAACAAACGTCATTTTGTATAAAACCTTAAAATTTGAGACAGGTTATGATGGGGAAAAGAATACTCTTGAACAAAATGTCAAGAATTTTAATTTCGTTCATTGGTAAGCTTTTCTATATAAATTTATATTCTTACGAATAAAAGAAAAATACTATGTAAAAAATGTAACAGTTGCCTCACATAATATTAAAGTTTAATCTTATTTCTCCAAACATACAAATCTTTTTATAAGTATTTTTCGATATGTATCAAAGTTAACGAAAACCAAAGTATTGTTATTAGCTCCTCATTAACATAACCTTACATAATATTGCAATGTTAATAAATATTCATTTCGCTGTGGCATGATTTTAAAGTAAAGAACTCGTAATAAACTTTGCTAATACGTTCTTAATACGGGTTGATGTACGAATCAAAGTTATTGGCATAACAAAAGTTTTGAATAAGGGGACATACGTAGGCAGCATTTGTGTAAATTGTTGTAATTTATAAAAACATGTTGCGATTATAGGTTTTCCTTGAAAGGTATTGCTGTTGTTGTTTGTGTCAGAAGGTCAAAAGGTCCATGGTCTATATGTGACAAGACACATAAACGAATAGGTAGTTGAAAAAACATATTTTACTCCCATGATACTTTGTGGTGTAGGGCAAGTTTATTACTTTTCAAGTCAGGTAATGACTTTATCAGCACGCTTCCAAACACAAATAGAGATGTTGAGTCTCGAATATCACAATGCCTGTTTCTTTATCCAGGCATCGTTAACACGATGTTGGTGTAAAAAGTCAGAACCTTGTGAACTTTTGAGGAAATTCATTGTTGAAAGTACATCTCCCCTAATGTGTGACGTGATCTTGAACCTTGCTTGTTTTTAAAAAGTATCTCCTATTCGCTTAAATACCATCATCAAAACATATACCATCCCTTTACAAACCTCGGTTCGCCAACCAATACATACGTACATCAAGGAATGAAAATGTATTTGAATGATTGTAATTTCATTATATTGCAAAGGTACACCATTTTTAGCATTCAATTTATTGCAGAAATAGACCTGCAAAATAACAGAAAGTGCATGATATTTATAGTTCAGGCCCTTTTATTATCATTCTGAATAATGAATTTCTTTTGTTACATATCTTCACTTTTTATATCTCGATATCATAAAATGAAAATTTAACAAGTTGAATATCCATAGTCATATGTTCATGCCTAACGGTACTCTTATTTCAAATTCATACTTTAAGTTCAAATTTTATGTTAATCTGTAAACCTTTGAAGAAATCATCAGGTTCTTAACATGCCTATGTTTTTCCACTCATATATTTTTAAACCATGTGCACTCACAACACCTTAGCGTGAAAGCAATACTGATCCAGTCAGCGGGTAACACTGCCTGAAGAAATTGCGGAAGTTGCTTTGTACATACAATAAACGGATGTAACCTCAATCAGCAACGATATTGATGGAAGAGGGTTGAATTGAAATTTAACAAAAAATGATAATGACATTTTCGTTGGCGTCGTTTGCTCTGTTTGATAAGCTGTCTTCTAATGCTCAAAAGCTAAGTATTTTCACAGATATATAATAATAACCTTTGATTTTAATCGCATTCCATGTTTTATTTTGTTTATAGATATTCATATTAATATTAAGATAGTAACCTGCCTTTAACCTTTGATATTTTTATAACATCACATTTTATTTCATTTTTTTTATTCCATCACATTTTATACTTTTTGTAAACTTTATGTTATAATGTGCTGTCTGATGTATTGTTTTTTGTTGTTGTGCCCTATATCACTAAGTTAATGACACCAAGTGTCGACTTTCGCCTCAAGAGCAGAACAAAAGGTGACAGGCTTGCACTGAGCCCTTGAGGAGAAACATATATTTTTTGGAGTCTTAAATGCAACCGATAATGGTCTCATTTTATCTCGGAGTACTTACACTTGCTAGATTTGTATATTTGAATTGCTAATTATTCAATACAGCGATAATATAAAGGCGTCAAGAGAAAAGATTGACAATACACACACGCAAGGTAATTGTTTGATTTTCATTCACTCACTGATATATTTGGCATTTGGTCAAGTGCAAGCAACTAGATCTAAAGTGATGTTTTGAATGCTAATTAGCAATTAGTGTAATTTGGCAAAAATCAAAGTCAAATTGAAATTCACATACAAAACTTGAACATCTGAGTGAACGGTACTTTTTTGTATATTGAATGACTTGCTAGGGTTATTACATTGAAGATGTATAAGACAATATGTATTGAAATAAAATGTTTTAGCTATGTTTTTTTCCCATTTTATTCACCCACAATAGAATTTCTCAGTAAGGAATTTCGTTTATACTCTTATTCATACATCATCTAGTTTACGAGGTCATGGGATTCTTTCAGCCTGTAAAATATATTATCTTGTACCTGTAAACCAACGTAAAATAATGCCATGGAAATATCGTATTACCATTTTATTTCAAATCAGAAAGTTGAGACATATAAAGAATATAATATCTTTAGGACTGCAAAGAATCACTTTTCATATCGAAATAGCAAACTGGTATAATTTCATACAATTTAAATTAATGAAAAAGCTTAAAACCAATTTAAAAAATGTTAACAATTGTTGTAGCTTAGGGCAATTAAACAATGATGATAATTAAACGTCAGAAATTGCGAATTTAAAACAATAGACGGAAACATGACCATATGGACAGATAAAATTTACAAAGTGGCGTTGCAACGATTGTAGATCATTAATATATTTTTTAATCAGCATGGCTATACTATGTCCGGTCGTACAATTCACAATGCAAAACATGTTACGAGTTGTCATAGATACAGAAATATTATTTCCTATTCATATAAACTGAAGTACAAAGGAAGGTAAACACCCCAGGAATTTGGTTACTAAAGACAATTAAACAATGGTGATAATTAAACTTCAGAAATTGCGAATTTAAAACAATAGACGGAAACATGACCATATGGACAGAGAAAATTTACAGAAGAATTGACGTTGCAATGATTGTAAATCACTAATAGCTTTTTAAAAACCCAGCATGGCTATACTTTGAACGGTTGTACAATTCATAATGCAAAAAATGTTACGAGTTGTCATAGATACAGAAATTTTATTTCATATTCATATAAACTGAAGTACAAAAGAAGGTAAACTCCCCAGAAATTTGGTTACTAAAGACAACAGGACAAACTTTAAAATGTTTGATATAAATAGTGAACCTATCCTGCTAAATAAGCGTTTTTGAATCCGCTCTCGCTCCTTTATAATACCCTGATCTCTTTCAAGCCAAACTCTTCGTACGGTTTGATACGTTGCTTAAGTCACCTGTTATTATTTCAGCCAGCCAATGGAAAGTCTTTATGTAAGAGGCGTGAAGTTTCTATCTTGAACTCAACGGATTTTCCATTCGGGCTGTGCCGCTGTTGCTGAATGCGAGTCGTCTCATTGGCTGATAAGATAGCTAGCGATACGAGGCTTTTGGCTTGATTGATTGTCTAAATCGGGAAAATTATGCACTGAAGAATGATAACAATGATAATAGTCGCCTAAGAACATTTTAAAATAAAAACCTGCCTTTTTTCCAATGCGAGGAGTTATGTTGAATCAATCAACTTTATACCATACGAAATTATGTGGACTACACTGATCAGGCAGGGGATTTAGAACAAGGCACTCAGTAACACTGGAACTACATTATATGGAAATGTATTATAACATAATGTGGCCGGGAAGAGGCCTTGGTAATGTGTGTAATCATTATAAACTTGTGATAAATCAATGTTTATCAACTGAGCCATCAGATCCGTCTGCAGCAATCCTAACTGTTATGATGACAAGAGGAAACCTTAGAGTGCTTTAATGTTAGCAATAACATCAAAAGTGAATAACAGCAGTGTAGTATCACACATGTTAATGGTGAGGTGATGATATATGAAGCGTTGAGAAATAAAGCATTCAGTTATGAAGCATACAGTACTATTAACAGTAAGGTCTATTGACAATGAAATAAGTCGTCCCTTGAGTAAGTATTCTTATGTAAAGACGATGCATGCATGTACATCAACTATTTATTAACATTTCTGTATTTATCATGAATATCTGTGTTTATACTTTATTTACAAAGTATTGCTGTTGTTTTTTGCTTCGGGAGATCAAAAGCTTCATATCTATCTTTAAGACAAGTTAAAGACACATAAACGAACATGTATTCGAAAAACATATTTCAAACCCATAAATATTGTGGTAAAGAGCCAATGTATTACTTTTCAAGTCAGTGAATGCCTCCCAAACACAGATATAGATCTTAAGTCTTGGATATCACAAGGCCTGAGTATTTAACCAGGAATCGTTTACACATGTTGGTGTTAACAGTCGGAACCTTGTGAACCTATGAGGAATTTCACAGTTAACGAGAGTACACACAGCCTCTAATGGTTGGTGAGAGTTTGGACTGTGTTTTTGTTAAAACAATATTAGTCGAAGACAAACCAACTTAAGCTTTAAGCTTATTATCAAATATCAAATATCAAATGAAGCATGTACTATATATATAAGTCATACTGTTCATGCCTAATGTTACATTTATTCTATTTATTTCTATTCCCTTTAAGCTCAAATTTGACGTTAATTTGTTTTCCTATGAAGACATTATCAGGCTCCAAGCATACCTACATATCTTCAATGCTATATATTTAAACCATGTGCACTAAACAACACCTTAGTTTGAAAGCAATACTCATCCGGCCAGGGGGTATCTGTGCTTGAGGGAATCATAGAAGTTCAGTACATTTGTGATGCAGTAAATGTATGTAACCTTATTCGTAAACATTATTGATGGAAGAATTGTATTTTGACTTCAAAAATCATATTAAGCTTCCATGGGCGTAGCTAAATCTCTTTGATGACCTGGCTGTCTTCCTATGCTCTAGGGTAAGGATAGATAGATTCATTAAAAAGAACAAATACCTGCTTTTAACCTTATATTTTGAAATATCTCTTTTATATTATTATATATTAACTTGTTTCCAAATAATACCATGTTAATGACAAAAGTGCCCATATATATATATATATATATATATATATATATATATATATATATATATATATATATATATATATATATGTATTTAATAGATGAAAGCGAGGATTAAACCTGTTTTCATTCCAATATATAACGTTCTCAAAAAGCGTCAGAATTGTAATTCAACATGTTGGTACCTTTTAAGAAAATTTAAATGTGATCATATTGAAATATAGGAGTCATGATTGTCGCCATTTTGAAACGCCACATTTGTTACATGGTAAATTCTCGCCTCTACAGCAGAACTACATGTGACAAGCTTGAGGCAAAACAATTAACTTTTAAAGAGGTTCTCACCATTTTCGGAGTCTCATATGGCAACCGTTAATGGTGTCATTTCAGATCGGAGTACTAACCGTTGTTCAATTTAAATATTTATAATGCTAATTGGTTGAGCTGTTGACAACTTATAAAGTGTAAAGTGAAAAGATTCAAAACACACGCAGTCAAGGCTATTGTTTGATTTTCACTTACAACTATCATTTCTTATATATTTGGCATTTTGGTACGTACATGCAACCAAATTAAAATGTTTTTTGAAAGATAATTAGCACTTATTGTATTTTGGCATCAAATGTCTTAGATAGTTGTTCAAAAATGAAAAATAAGAATGAATCATCAGGGTTATTACGTTGTTAAATTATTAAATACCATGGTTTTAGTTTCTTCCTGAAATGCGAGATAAGATATTTCTACATCATGAAGATGCAATAAACAATATGAATTTATTTTTTTAGCTGTCTTTTCATATCATTAACTCAAAACAGAAATTGGCATTGTGAGACAGTAAGGGATTTTGAAACTTCGTTTATACTCTTAACCATACATCATCCAGTTTTCAAGGTCATGGGATTCTTTCAGCCTATAACTGACATTATCTTGTAGCTTTAAACCAACTTAACATGAAGCCATGAGAGTATTGTATTACAATTTTTATTTCAAATTGGAAATTTGAGAGATATTAAGGAAAGTAATATACTTAGGTTTGCAGAACATCACTTTTCATGTCAGAGTAGTTAAAAGGTATTAAATTTAATTAATGTTGAAGCTAAAACACATTTTTAACATGATTAAAATTGTTGTAGATTTGGTCAGTTAAACAATGGATACAATTAAAAAAAGATTATTAAAATTGTAAATTTTGAACCATGGACGACGAAGATATAACCATATTGACCGAGGAAATTTCCATACAAAGAGGCGTAGGTTATAGGTCATTGATTAAAATTAGGATTGATTAACATCTAAACTATGATATAACATCGTTTTGCATCAAACTGGAACTTTAAATATGAAAATTTAGATTTATTTTAGAAGATATCATCAATTAAATAAAATTTGATCAGTTACTCCTTAGATTTACTTTTATAACAAGCAATTTAGTCATCAGTTACAGTGATGGGATGAATACATTGTAATCTGATAGGTCAGTTTGACCTCGAATTATAGCATGAAATTGTTTGTCAATAAGCATGAACCGAATCAATCTCCTCAATGTTAATTTTTTCATTATAAGTTTTGAAAAGAGTTTCTTATATCCAAATTAAAAATTGAAAAACGACATGCACGTGAGCCCTTGATGTGTGTTCATTCCCAGAGCTGCCTGGTTTGGTTAAGGATTTTTCATTTGGCATTTATCAGTCTAAAGGGTGTGCACAACATAGCTTCTTAATGCCGTCAGATTAACTTAACAATTTAATGAACATACTGCAGTGTTTTCAGTAACAATCAAACTTAACCTTCGACTTTATCTAATAAGAAAAACAGAAAATAATAATGATGCGAAAATTTAAATGATGCACCGAGAGCACTGAACACCTTAAATGGTGCATTCTTAGAGGCGAAAAGCGCCTTTTAATCCATATGGTTATACTCATCGATCTGAACTGTTCTTGTTGATTTTGAATACATGCAATAAACCAATTTGTCACAGAAGCATCCCTGGTGGAAATATGTTGTTCATCAACAAGGCCACAATGACATCAGGTTATCACAATGCACAGATAGCCACGATGAACATTTCTAAAGGTAATCTTTGGCACTAGCACAACGCTTAGCAAATCATCATCAACATTGTTTAAATTGGTAAATGATTTACAGTTCCTTTGAGTCTTTATAATCTAGAAAAAATCTTAGAATATGTGATACACTCACACTTCTTTGAATCTTGACATCAATTGCTGAAAACATTATGGAAATGAGACAACATTGAAGAGACATTCTCAAATGTATTCAAACACAAGAAAAAGGCAGAATTGCTATTATACATTTATTCATTCGGCTTATAAATGAAATCTTGTAAAATGCATTCATTTTCGGATTCTCTTTATGTTGGTTATTTTCATTTTAAAATGTTTACAAATGAAAATATGCGCTTTTATTAAGAGTTTAAGAGTTTAAATGTTTAATACACTGTAGTACGGTTCCTTAAAACAAATTTCAATCGAAAAGTCCATAAATAAATATATACGCTTGCAAGACCATATACTTTACCAAGGAAAACGATCTTACAAACTTTGATTAGCCTACACGAATATATTCCTCTGGCTGTAAAAAGGACATAAAGATGTGCACAATAAAATGGCCCCAAATATAATATTTATAATTTCTTTTACAACTATGGTTAATGTGGTTCAGTAATGTGTTGTCCTTCTGTCTGAACAGAATAACATTTAGGATCTAATATTTAAATTGGAAAACTTAAGAAGTTAATTGTCCTATAATATGCTACAGTAACCAAAACCGATACACTCAAAGTTAGATATTACTGCACCAAGGGAATGAAGTTTCTTGCACGAGGAAATGTGGTTAAAAGGGGAACAGGGTATGTTGTTGGCGTCATATATGTCAAACTCCGTAAATGGTGTTATCTCATCTGGAGAAATAGTAGTTCTATCTGCAGATCATAAAATGCTTATCATTTCAGTATAAACAGGTATAAGTCATGACAATGGCGCGCGCACAATGAATGTTTTGAAGCAGACAAAATGACAACCCTTGACTGATAGTATAAAGAAGGTTACTTATATTTTCGAATTGATATGACCGTCTTTTATTACCATTATTGAAAACTAGATGCTGTCATAATTTTAGCATAGAGTATGCAAGTGTTAGGAAGCGATTTACATTCTAATACGGATATATGTTAATTTGGCTCTTATTTAAGCCACATAAATATTTTGAAACATACTCTGTGTCACTTTAAAGTGATTTATGTACTGTGATTGGCAATACAACTTTTACACTACGAATGTAAAACTACAGTCCTTTAATACAGGCAGGAGATTTTCTATAGAAAGACACTTAAGAATATGTCCATTATGCAAATCTGCTGTTGAAGATGAAGTTCACTTTGCTTTCGTTTGTCCACACTATGCTGATTTAAGAAAAATGTATATTTCACATCGTTATCTTTCAAAGTACCCTACAACTGCCTTTATTTCAATTATGTCCTCCAGAAACGAAAAAGTAATACGTAATCTAGCCCTTTTTGTAAATCATGCTGTTATATTAAGAGATAAATTAATAACTGAATTGTGAATTCTGCCATGTGATTGTTAATTATTATGTTTGTACCCACTGTAACCTTTTATCACTTGTATATGGGCCGGAGGCCTTAAGTACAATAAACTTCTTTTGACTTGACTATCCAGTACTCTGCCATGTCCACATTTAGCTCAGCAATACTTGAATGCATGTGTTTTCATGTTGTTTGAAAGTACGGATGCAAGTAATCTAATTAGCATGCCAAGTACACTTAAAGTGAAGTTGAAAATCTTAGGAAAATCAGTTTCACACTAACATGGTCACATGCAGTTTTCATTTTTAATACGGGACAACTGCTACGACTGTTGATAATTGGCTAAAGTCAATCGAGGTTATATGTTCTGAAAAAATGTTTTTCATAGTTGAGGGTGATTTTTTTTAAAAAGAAGTGCTACAATCCCTTTTAGAAATAAAAAGCGACATCAACAAGCTCTCTTACAATATGTTTTCAATCACCTGCTTTGTTGCTTAATGGTTTCACATAATGCAGCCTTTTGTTCTCATGCGGCAGATAATGTGAGGGTTTCCCTGAAGTAATTTTCAGAGGGCAAGAGAATTGAAGAATTGTCACATCAAGCCATGGATGACGTAGAATGGTCTCTAGAAGTAAAGTAACCACACAAAAAGGAGCTCATGGAAGCAAGACCAGTTCCGTTGTTTAGAATTACGACCACGCGTTCATTAATGTTAATTCACTTTATGTTAAATATGCTTTTATTTCAAAACGTGTAAACTTTGATATAGAATTTTCTCAGGGTAAATTTGTTGCCCATAATAGTCTGAAATATTGAAATATTAAGCGCTTTTATGGAAGATTAAATTTATAATTTACTATTGAGATACTGTGTGTAGTTTTGTACAAACGTTGTCGAACTAAAAGTCCTCAACACATTTCAATAGAGACAAACATGCTTTTCATCTATGCCTTAACATTAGGATGATATTGTTTTTCACAAATCACGGTTTTATAGACTTTAATTTTTTGCTGAAGGATTTAAATGGATTGAAATATGCAGAGAATCCAATTCAACATACATATATCTGTAAACGTTGATAACATTTAAATTATACTTTATTATGATGACATTTAAAGTTAGATGCAAGTTTTATTTGTTGTTCTTAAGGAACATCTGAATATAATCTGTTTGATAAGAATACAGATTTGTTTATGATATTAAGTATTTATGAATGTACACGAACAAATATTTGATTCGATTTTTATTTCAGCTAGATTGTGAAGTCATATATCCATGTCTACTGATTGAGCTCATGAAAGAGAAAATGTGACCACTAGTAAGAAGGAAGAATATGGCTAACAGGAAAACTGTGTACAAATTCAGGGTTAAATCTCCCCCCCCCCCCCCCCCCCCCTCCCCCACCCCACCCCCTACTGATCCCTTACTAAGTACCTAAATAATTTTGGTTCGAATTCAGGTCAAGACACAGCCCATGGCTTTAAACTTTGTTTTTCTCTTGGGCAATTAATATAAGACGTTAAAATCGTTATTATGTATTTTGTTTGTACCCAAAGAAAAATAAATGATGAGTATCTCTTGTAAAGGCAGGTTGTAAAGACAGATTTCAGCTTTAGCCCTTATTTGGCAACAAGTTCAAGTCATTTTGGATTTTGCAAAATTTATCACCTTTTTGACTATTTGACATCAAAATCATGTTTATTAATGAATGCTAAAAAATGTATTTTCTTGGTTTCTTGTAATAAGCGACTTCCGTTCGCCAGTACGTGTGTACGAAATGAGGAAAGTTAGAGAGACGTTGACTGGATTCGCTTTACAACATATGTTGCTTCATGACGAAGAAGGAAAGGTGTCAAAAAAACTTTGTGACCTTAACCTTCCTTTAAAGGTCACAACTAGACCTTGACAATTTACCCTTGTCAGCGCAATACATGTAGCTCATCAACCATCAGTAGGATTCTCCTTATAACATTAATAACTTCAAAAAGTCGATTATTGTGACCTTCAAATCATTTTCAAGGTCACATCGAGGCTTTGAAATATTCGGCATTGTAAACTGCATGGTTAGCTATTCAGCGTGACATCCAAAAAACCATTTATTGGAGAGACTTTATATAAGCTTCTTAATGCAAAAGCTATCGTCCCAGTCGTTTATGGTGACCTTCACATTATTTTCAAGGTGACAGCGAGATTTAAAATATTAAGCATTGTAACCTGCATGGTTAGTTGTTCAGCGTGATATCTGAATAAACCACTCATTGAAATCGTTCATATTTGGCATTAGGCATCCATTTCGAAACACGTAGAGCCCGAATGGTTCAGGTGACCTTCACATTATTTCCAAGGTCATAGTGAGGGTTTGTAATGTTCAGCATTGAAACATGCATCAAAGTTTGCCTGTGAAATATAGTAGAACCTGGTAGTCATGACATTGTGTTAATCACTTTTGGTTATCTTCATATTATTTTCAAAGTGAATAAGTGATTTGTTTCACAAGGGAAAAGGGAATGTGTAGAGGAATATCGCAGTCATTGATGAAAATCTTAATAACGTCTGCAAAAGACATATGATGCTGGCTGTTTTTTGTTGATCTTTATATCATCGAATTTTTTTACTGAAATTGGAAAGTCTTATGAAATTTCAGCCACGGCAACGACACATTTCAATTTACATAATTTCGCTCATTTATGTTGACATGAGAATTTTTTCTACGTTCTGGAAATTTCAAATAATTATTTTCGGCCGGGTAACACGTCACCCTTGTGATAAAATGGCCGTTCCGATGGTTACGGTAAACGTTTTAACTGAATAGCTTGCACATGATATAAGTTAATCTGTTATATCTTCTTACGCTTATTCTTCTTCACCTCAAAAATTACATTCTCATTAATGATTATTTGTGTTTCTTGCCGACACAATTAACTATGTGAAAATAAATTTCACCCGATGAAATATCATGAAAACTGATTTGTTTTCAATCTGAAATTGATACTTGTCTCAAATTAATTAAGTAAAAGATCTTAATTTTTATTATCAATTCGTAACCTGAAAGTATTAAATAGGACATTTAATTTCTTGAGGCGTTACACCTTATAAAAAAGCGAAACGAAACAATCATGTTTTAAAAAGATGACGGTCGTGTTAACATTCACGGTTATTATGTTTATTGTTTTGATGAAACGGCAATGAGAAAATTTCATATCATGCTGACACCGGTAGTTATGTCCAGTAGAAATTGAAAACTAACTATAATACAATATAAAGCACGTGAAATCAATTTCATAATTGTTAATTGGACTAAATTTATCATTGGACTAAATTTATCACTCTTAACTTGAAAATTTCAGAATATGTAAAACATTTTCAAAGAGAGGGAATTCATGCTGACATTTAAAGACGTTTCGACATAAATTGTTATCTACTAAATGTTTACACACAAACAAAACTCTCGGCCTTGTACCAGACCTTTGTGGTCAACTTCAGGTTTATAGTATAAAAAACATCAATGCTGCTACAAAATGACTCTATAACATCAAATAATATTTTACCTTGCTTAATTTGGGAATAACTTTGTTATTAAAATAACATCGACAATTTTTGACAAAAGAGCCATCATCATACGAATTTGAAATTAATTTGGGATCTTTTGAGTTCAACCCAGTAGTTCAATGTTTCTACTTGCTTTGTCAGCTCGTTACAGTTATTACCATTCGGCCTCTTTTAATGCATCTATTTTTTCTGGAATTGCGATGGAAAACAGTTAAGCACCCAACGTTTCATTTTAGTTTTCTTCAACAAATGTGTTTTTCTATAGATATATAGGTAACGTTAGAATAATTCATAACAATAATATAGAAACATGGCCGGTATAAAAAGAACAAAGATTTTTCTTGGAGAAATAACACATTATATGATCTTTTTTGTAGTTATAAATCCACGCTAAAAGAAACGTTTCTTCCAATGTCTGAGTGATGAATCGATTTCTTTAGAAACAGGTTTTTCAGGTATAAATATTAACAACTGATGTAACAACACTTACTATTCTTGAGCAAAGAGCGTAAAGTTCTTTGAAACCTGAATTCTCTTTGTGTTATTGAGACATGTTAAGTTTTCAGAGCAAATTAAGCGTACTCAAACATCAAAAAGTTTAGTTGTTTTGAAAAGCTCGTGCTTGAATAATTCTCTTCAAATTCTTATGTATTTGTAAATTTTGAATGATAGTTATAATTTAAAGTTTTTAAACTTTTTAAATCTCACGGAAGAAGAACTGATTCGTCTTGTTCATTGGTCCAGAGTTAAATTTTATTATTTTCATAACAGACACTCTGAGATCAAAAGGATCAGGAGGAAAATATGCCTTTAAGTTATGTCATCAATTGATAATTACTTGTATGTTTACTTCCTCAACTTGCTGTTGCCATGTTACACTTGGAGTCTTTTGATGATACCCAAACAAAAACATGACTACATCAAGGGTCCTTCAAGTACGTGAGAATGTATATGTGTATACCCGTTTTCGAAGGTTCATCACAACTTCAACACATTTGCTCACCTTTATGTCATTTTGAAAAAAATCTTCATCAAGGACGATGCTAATCATCCTAGTCTATGGAGAAATCTAATCATATTTGGAGGCAAATAGGGTAAAATACATAGGGTAAAACACAAATACACTTATTTGACCAAACTTGTGAAAAAAGTTAAACGAGCTTTCAGATTTTTATACAAAATAGGATAATGTTTACGTAAGCTTCTCCAAAGTCAGAGGCGATCTGATGTTCCATTCTGTCTAGCCATGTTACAACGCCTCTATCAGGCAGATATCGTTTGATGTTCCATTCTGTGTAGCCATGTCATAACGCGTCTATCAGGCCTGATGTGTCTGATGTTCCATTCTGTCTAGCCATGTCATAACGCGTCTATCAGGCCTTATGTGTCTGCTGTTCCATTCTGTCTAGCCATGTCATAACGCGTCTATCAGGCCTGATGTGTCTGATGTTCCATTCTGTGTAGCCATGTCATAACGCGTCCATCAGGCCTGATGTGTCTGATGTTCCATTCTGTGTAGCCATGTCATAACGCGTCTATCAGGCCTGATGTGTCTGATGTTCCATTCTGTTTACCCATGTCATAACGCGTCTATCAGGCCTTATGTGTCTGCTGTTCCATTCTGTCTAGCCATGTCATAACGCGTCTATCAGGCCTGATGTGTCTGATGTTCCATTCTGTGTAGCCATGTCATAACGCGTCAATCAGGCCTTATGTGTCTGCTGTTCCATTCTGTCTAGCCATGTCATAACGCGTCTATCAGGCCTGATGTGTCTGACGTTCCATTCTGTGTAGCCATGTCATAACGCGTCTATCAGGCCTGATGTGTCTGATGTTCCATTCTGTCTAGCCATGTCATAACGCGTCTATCAGGCCTTATGTGTCTGCTGTTCCATTCTGTCTAGCCATGTCATAACGCGTCTATCAGGCCTGATGTGTCTGATGTTCCATTCTGTGTAGCCATGTCATAACGCGTCTATCAGGCCTGATGTGTCTGATGTTCCATTCTGTGTAGCCATGTCATAACGCGTCTATCAGGCCTGATGTGTCTGATGTTCCATTCTGTTTACCCATGTCATAACGCGTCTATCAGGCCTTATGTGTCTGCTGTTCCATTCTGTCTAGCCATGTCATAACGCGTCTATCAGGCCTGATGTGTCTGATGTTCCATTCTGTGTAGCCATGTCATAACGCGTCAATCAGGCCTTATGTGTCTGCTGTTCCATTCTGTCTAGCCATGTCATAACGCGTCTATCAGGCCTGATGTGTCTGACGTTCCATTCTGTGTAGCCATGTCATAACGCGTCTATCAGGCCTGATGTGTCTGATGTTCCATTCTGTCTAGCCATGTCACAACGCGTCTATCAGGCCTGATGTGTCTGATGTTCCATTCTGTCTACCCATGTCACAACGCGTCTATCAGGCCTGATGTGTCTGATGTTCCATTCTGTCTAGCCATGTCACAACGCGTCTATCGGGCAGATATCGTCTGATGTTCCAGGGATAGCGCAGTGGTTAGTGCGTTTGGCTTCGGATCAAGAGGTCCGTGGTTCGAATCCCGCCAGTGGCTCGGCAACTTTGTCTGCAGTAGAGAACTGTTCTACACACAGTCAGGTTTGGGTGCAATGCTACAGTGAGTTTCAATGCAGTACCACCTATGGTCCGCTATAGCTAGTTCCAGCCGATGCTCGCAGGTTTCACCGCTATGCATAGCCACAATGGTGTTGCGGGCTTTCTCCCTGCAATAGTACTAGATGTGTCTGATGTTCCATTCTGTCTAGCCATGTCATAACGCGTCTATCAGGCAGATATCGTCTGACGTTCCATTCTCTCTAGCCATGTCAAAACGCGTCTATCAGGCCTGATGTGTCTGATGTTCCATTCTGTCTAACCATGTCATAACGCGTCTGTCAGACCTGATGTGTCTGATGTTCCATTCTGTCTAGCTATGTCACAACGCGTCTATCAGGCCTGATGTGTCTGATGTTCCATTCTGTCTACCCATGTCACAACGCGTCTATCAGGCCTGATGTGTCTGATGTTCCATTCTGTCTAACCATGTCATAACGCGTCTGTCAGACCTGATGTGTCTGATGTTCCATTCTGTCTAGCTATGTCATAACGCGTCTATCAGGCCTTATGCGTCTGGTGTTCCAATCTTTCTAGCCATGTCATAACGCGTCTAATGTCTAAAAGATATAGAAAGGATGAGGGGAAAGACGGAAAATCAAGTTTCAGCCATTCTGGTCAATCAGCGTATTTGAATCCCCTGCGGATTCAAGTACGCTGATCGAGCAGGATGGGTCAAAGATAAGGTATATAGTCAAGTGATGGTTAAATATGAAGACATGGAGAAAACGAAAACGAAAAATACTGATATATTCCCTATTTACTTTTCCTGAAATGCGTTTACATTAAATAGATAAAAGGAAAACATATTCCAAAATTAAAGAGTTCTAAATTTGAAAAAAAACAGCTAATCAGCTTGCGATAGTTTGGAAATTTGCTCAGTTTACAATACTGTCACATTATTTTGTTACGAATTGTTTTGCACACATGGACAACGAAGGATCTTGTTCAGATGGGGTAAAGCAATGTACGTTGAAACGAAATCAAAATGACTTGATATTTCTATTCAAATATACATATATGAACAAACTTGTATGTGAACCGACTTTATGGATTAAGTACATTCTATTCTCGATTCTTTACATTTCCACACACTGATCTCCATACCAATGATTTCGTCAACAATTTCCTTTTAGAAGGCCAGTATTGTATTAAAAGCAATGTAACTTACTAACATAATGCCCTTCATAGAATATTCAAATCTAGCTTCCAACAGTATCTCATTTAGGAGGAAACCTCCTTTGTACAGTTTTCATTAGACACATTGCCTTTGTCACACATGCATCGTTGTATAACGTATTCGTTTACATATTCAGACTCAATACTGGCTCTGTTTTCAAGATATGCATTTGTAATCAAGCACGGTTTGCTCGCTCGAAAGCTGATGAGGAAACTCCCACTTCCAAAGGCAAAATATATTCAACCGTTATATCTATCGCATCTTTAATATGGTTTCAACCATGCGATTGATCAGTTTCCAAAAGGAACATTTGTTGATGATGTTCAGGGAGATTTACACTATTACACTAGGTATAACTGTATAAGGAAGAATGAGACCAAGGAGAGGCTCGATTTGCGACCCAAAACTAATGAAAAATTTCAAAATTTCAAAGACAAACCCTTCACAATTCTATTGGTTCGTTTTCGTTAGATAAAGTGACCTTTAAATCATTACCAGTTGTTGATCCATCGTATGTTGGCACGCAACTGTTATAGATTTGACAGCATATTCAGTAAGTGATTCTGATCAAAATTACCGCTTTTCCATGGATTCCTTTGAGTAGTAACTATTCTGACGAACATTTTACTAACACCAAACTACACCACGTGCTTGTGAATTCTTTTAACAAGTTAAATTGGTAGACATAGAAGTAAACATCAATTAATTACGTGGTTCCTTAAGTGTATTTTTCACTTTGATCTCAGACTGTCAAAAATTAAAGAATAAAGTTGAATGTAGGACCTATGAACCCTACAAAATTCTGGTAAGAGCATTTAATCATTGAAAACTTTGCGAAATACTGTTTGGTTATTCAGACGTGAGCTTTCAAAACATTTAGACTTTTTAATGTTTGAGCACACTCAGTCTGTTACGTAAACCAAACATCCATGAATATCGCCAAGGGATTTGAGCTTTGAAAAGAACTTTAAACTCTTTGCTCTTGGGATGCAAGCACTGTTTCATACGTTATTAATGTTTGTTTTCTGAAAGTCAGGCATGGTAAGATAACGGTTTTTTTGAGCGTGTATTTATAACTAAAAAGTAGAAAACTTTTGCTGTTATCTCCTACACATTGCGCTTAATTCTTTTTCAGATTAGCTTACATGCGTATGATTTTTATGAATAACATTCTTACTTTATAAAAAAACGATTGAATGTATCAACCCTTTGAAAACAGTTTGTCAGATGTTCATTTTTTACATCTAATATTTGACGAATTATGCACGGGTGGAGAACAGTTCCATTTGTTCTTCAATGTATATTACACTGGTTATAGTGCTAAATTATATATCCTATAGCTACATGGATATATAATCAAATATTTTCAAAGTAATAAGCACGTTCAAATATGATAAATCTTAAAAGTCAGTAGATGAAAATAGTTTCCACTCCGTCACAACATAATAAGAAATACGTACAAATATGAAAAATCTTAACAATTAGTAGATGAAAATAGTTTCCACTCCATTATAAATTAATAATAGTGAGTTACTCACTGTATAATAAAGTCTATATATAATCTTCAATGATTGATGGATTTTGTCATTTAACACGATTATATAATGACTCTTGGCATTGTTCTATAATATATTTCACTTTTTAACAAGTCCAAATGTGTCGCAGACCATGTTTTAATTAAAGCAAACTGCAACGAAAGTTGTTATGATGGTCTCATGTTTCTGTTGTAATTTGTCTTCAGTGATTGAATCCATCAATTCTGTTTTCAAATGTCATTGCTACACCTTCCATAGAATTTATTACAATAGACTTATTTAAAAAAGATATAGGTTTCCTGCCAAATATTTCTTCAATTCCAATTTAATAATGTTTCCAATTGAGCACGTGCGCGACCGTTAACACATCGTCAACCTTTTTCTTTGAATGATCTAATTTTGGCCCCGCAGGATATACGGCATTGGATATCAAAGGAATTTACACAGCATCTATTTCAGTAGACTTCTTTAAAACAAATTATAGGTGTTCTGGCCAATATTTCTTCAATTCCAATCAATAATGTATCCAATTGAGCACGTGCAGGACCGTTAACACATCGTCATTTCTTTGAATGATCTTATTTTGGTCCCGCAGGATATACGGCATTGGATATCAAATCATATAATCAGAGTATGTGCCAAAACAACACAACATCTACGATAAGGACCCTGCTTTGATATGTGTGTATGTTTGTTGTCGAACGCGAACAGTTGATCCTCATTTTATGATTTAGCCTATTTACACGTTGAATCAACCCTGATTTGCATGTTAACATATACACTGGTACATAATGCATTAAATATCAATTGTCAATTTCAAACATAAGAAACGATGCTTTAGTGTAGTGTAAAAAATTGAGTGTTGACGATATTTTGTACATGAGTTTATACGAGAAATATTTCATGGAATATTATACTGACACGCCTACAGGCATCTTACGTTGAATATCTCAAAGTTCCCTGCGACCAATGTTCAAATAATGTTCACTAACCTCAATGGGGACCTTTTTCTGATGGTTTTGAACCTATGGGCAAAATTTAAAAAAATAAATTTTCATTTTAAATTTTGTTTACAGGTATTTAGTTGAATGTAATTAAATGTCCTATTTAAAAACCATCAGTTTAAAAATTACTCTAAATCTAAAGAATCTTATTCAAATATTTCAATTAATGTTAGCTTGACAATAATTCAATTTAAAATCAATTTCCCTGTCATTTCCTCGTGGGAAAAATGATATTTCCAAAGGAATGATGTTTACGAAACCAACAAAGATTTAACCATTTATGTGTATCCGAGTTGTTGTGATGTTGTTGACATGCATAGAGAAGAACAATGTTAGATAGATGACAATGCCTAGCAAAATTAAACATTTACTATGCTACCTTTAGTCTCTTTGCTCAGTCCATTTAAAACAGTCGATGTATTTGCGTTTTTGATAAACTGTACATTGGCAAGGAGGTTAGAATAACACCTTACATCGTAACTCAATATCGAGATAAACGTTCAAACTCCAATCAAAAGGCATTCAACCTTTTCAGTACTTCAAACGGAACACATGAAAATGATTGCATATGATGGACATTTCAGCAACACACCGTCCCTTGAGAAATGTTGATGATGAAATTGTCAAGCATTGTGAATCAAATTTATATTTGACATAAAAGGACATTGAATTAAACGACGATTTGTAGTAACTTGTGTGCAACGGTAATGAATGATCTTTCTCTCATCAGCTATCCATTATTATGATTACTTTACTTTCTGTTATGTATGGCTTGATGTTACGATTTTCAACATTTGCTACCCACTGTGTATTACTCATATTATATGTCGCATTAGGACAACCACTGTATTATATGAACCAAAAAAAACACAACAACGCTGTGATTAAAGACTACTATAGATCTTAGAGAAATTATATAAATAATAAAAAATGTAAAATCAACTTGCAAGTCCAGTAGTCGTGTGGCTTAAGGATGTCCGTTCCTCAAATTTAAAGTATTAAAAAGAATTTCTAACTTGTTTTTTTTAAAGTTTATTGTATTTGCTTGAAATATCAACCCAAAATATGAAGGTTAGTGTGGGGTTTTTGGAAATATTTTAAGACAAAGATGCCTATGCCGTACAGAGATTTAACATGGGAGTCAATGGGGAAATGATGAGAAATATTAAATTCAAATTAGTTCGTGTATTAAACTTTTTTAATATGAAAACATGTTAGAGTAAACATAATTTTCTTCCAGAAAAAAACATGTATTCAAACATTTCAATTAATTTATCAACATTCAAGCTATTTTTGTACTAAAAACATGCTTTCTCTTATTATCTAAAAATATACCTGAACGCATACATACAAATCATATTCATTCAACAACATCTACTTTCTGGGTAAAACAGATAATAGAACTTGCGCAAATAAGTTACAATTAAAAATTGCTGAGTCAGCAAAATTGAGAAATATTTGAAAATGAAAATACCACGTTTCTTTATTTTGATGCATATTTAATCATCAAAATTAAGAAATTAGCGTTTCATTTTGGTTTATCATATAAGAACATTATGATTTAAGGTTATTTGAGTTTTGTAACTGTGACGGAGGAGCGAACATCCTTAAATGAAGGTACGGCATACTGATACTCTTTAAGATCTCGTCGAATAGATTAAGTATGTTTGTTACAGCATCTGAAGAAACGTATTAAGTAACTGTGACAGCATAAATTAGTTATGTCGTGCAAACCCTTATAATTGATAAACCCCAAAGGAAAATCTTTAACTAAAGTAGACATCTCTGAGATTGAAGACACACCAAGGGCTAATTACAGGATTTTATGATTTTCCACTTTCATTTTAGATATCAGATACAATTGCTGAGATCTCTCTGATGACAAAATCAGAAACGCTGATTATTCAGGCTTATTATCAATAAATGTCATGCTCCATGCAATGTCAATGTTACAATGCAATCATATCACTGTAGCTCCTTGTTCACAGACTTTTGATATGATAAAACACATACATTTATCACACACACGGAAAAACAAATCTTCGTTTGTTACTATGGGAATAATGAAACCTTGACATAAATATGACACCTGGTACATACTACATCTACTAAAATATGTATTCAAATCTTATTACCGTTTCGTAGATATTGATAATGATGTTTACCATGCCACAGTGACCTTTTCGAGGGAACCTGTTTATTCTTGTCAGCTGATATCCCTTCTGCTAATCAAGATATATCGTACCTTTCGCTTCCGCTGTTTTTATCAATCACCTCATTCATTGCTTTCTTATCGATATATCACCTGTAAGTAAACAGGTGCTTTTAGGTATTAATAGGAATTCCGGTATTTCGATTTGTTGGTAGTTGGTAAGGCTTAACAGAAACCTCTTTTACTCTATACCCCCCTGAAGAAGAAAATTGTCCCTTATAAAACACAATATGCAGTTTTGCAAGTCCAAAACCGGCACCTGTATTAATAACAAACAAGGTAAAATCCAAAGCACTATTAATGTTTCCATTGGCTAATTGAGACGTCTTTTAGTGTGTCACGATCACAACTTGCAAAACAAACTTGATTAAACGCTGGGTCCTCTTAAATGAAAGTCACTTTTTATTAACCTTTTGAAGCAGCACTTTGTATTGTGTTGATCGGTCTATCCAAGTTATGACTTCAGTGACAGTTATGACTTTTATGGTTTGAATTTGAATGATCTTTATTGTTTAATAGCCCAAATCTTCAACAGGTTTTCCCTTCTACCAGATGGTTTTAACATCAATTCAAAAGCTACTTTTTACTACTTTAGCATGAAAAATGTATTCTTTACAATCCTAACGATATTGCATTCCTTATTTTTTCTCAACTGCCAACTGTAAAATAAATGTGGTAATACAATACTAAAGTGACATCATCATCAGTTGGTTCAAGGCTAGAAGCTATTACTAATGGACTGAAAGAATCTTATGTCGTCATGAAGTGATTGAGTTTAAACGAAGGATCGAAATCCTATAACTGTATGTGTCAGTTACCATTGTGTTACCATTGAGTTAAGATGGCAGCAGTATCGAAAATAGATGTTACCAATTCCACGACGAGTTTTTAATCAACCAATATGATTGGTTATTGTAAGCAAATTCATATCCCGACCTTACCTGATTAAAAGGTGTTCACATCGAAGCGGCCGCCAGCAGATTTCGTTTGATAAATGATAATTCTACGGCTACAGAAGATCTTTAGGCGATGTTGTGTTCACGACCTGGATAATGAATTTGGCATAAACAGATATTTACTGAAGAAATTTTGAAGTAATAAAAAATTCCCAAAATTTTGTCTGTCCTTTAGAACAATGAAAAAGCATTGTTAACGCAATGTCCATATTGGTTAAACCATCGAAGCTCTTGACTGCTTCTTCATTATAGAAAGATCTAATGTTCCTTTTTTTCAAAGTGATAGTTATCATCTATATTTTTCTTGTTAATGATTACAGATAATATGATAAAACTTTATAAGCCTTATAAGCTATTTATCTCACTATGACAATAATGCCGTTATTCATAGTTCCGCACCAATGTATCTTATGGAGTGAAAGGAGCAGTTTGTACTTAGCGTATATATAGAAATATCAAAATGTCCGTTGTCGTTTAAAAGAGACTTCTTGACAACAGATATCAATACGTTCCAAAATACCATACATGCTGATAGAAATTTAAAATATCTTACTCAGTGTGTCAGTGACAAATAAAAAAAATTGATAGTAATAAAAACTAACCAGCTATATGTGTGCAATGTTCAGTGTTCCATTACACACTTTTAAATTTTCCCTTAACGTAACAAAAATATTTCAAAGGGTTAATGCAGTACTTAGGTTATCCTTTATTTCAGATAATTATATACTTAGTTAAAACTTTTCAAACGACATCTTGTTGAAAAACATTAAAATTGACTTTGAATAGCCGAAATGGTCTCACGAATAAACAACAGCCGTGTATGTGGTATCTTAATCTTCAGATATATTAGATATTAGGTCGAAACTTTTCAAATGACATCTTGTTTGAAAGACATTGGAATTGACTTTGAGATAACAGAATTAAACTTATAAATAAATGAAATTCAAATGGTCTCATTCTAGTTACATGTACTTTTCACAAATGAAATATATGTTATTTTACAGTTTTCAATGAAATTCGAACAAGAGCTTTGTTATACTGAAGCAATTAGCTATATATTTAGCAACAGGTAGTACTCCGAAATAAGTAAAGAGGGTTATTAACGATTGCCATATGCGACCGGAACACAGGGCTGAGAGCCTCTTTAATGTTTAAGAAAAGTGTTCGCCTCCAGGAATGAAAATCCCGCTAATATTTTACTCGAAAGGCGAAAGTCATTCCTCTTAATTCGATATTCAGATGTATTCAATATATCAATAACAATAGGAAAATGTGATATGTTCACATGTGAACATATGAATAATACACTATATATCTCTGCCTATTGCTCCGTTAATAGGTAATAAATATTGATACCTCAAAATACAATTCAACATTATTCTCATATAGTTAATGCTGTCTATGATTATTTATATATTGGTCCTATAGTTTTGAAGGCCTCTTAGCACTAAGATAGTCGTAAATACCATCAATATCAATCAACATTGACCTACGACTATCTAAGCACTGAGAGAGCTTCTAGGCCCTGTGTCATAAACGTACTACGGAATATCCACACAGCCCCCAAGTACAGTTACCCCCGGACCTGATCGCTAATGCAGCAGCGTCAAGGTGGTGTGAGGCCATTTGGTCTAACATATATCTATGTGAAGAAATGTAGAAATTTCTTACAATTTCTGGGTAGGTAACAGGTGTTCTTTAGTGTCAAAGTATTTGAGATGGGGTAAAATGATCGTAAGGCGTGGATGGTGTCCTCTTTAGCATGTTTTACATTATGTAACTTCAAGATATGATAATGAGCCTTAGCTACAAACACAATATGTAAACTTATCCATATTCATGATAATACACAAAGACACAAACTATACATTCTCTCCTAACAGAGGTAGATCCGTCATACATTCCTATATACCTTTGTCATAATTCGAAGGGAGAGAATACAAACTATAAAGCTCTTGCAGTTTTTGTACCTTTGCATCTCTGGATGCTTTAGAATAGATCTAATAACTTATATGTTGTATGCATTACTCTCTCTACTTAATATATATGTGAATTATAATCACAGAAATATCAATGGAATTGTTGGTTGATGTACATTTCAATCACAAAATGATATCTTATATACGTTTGGGATTTTGCTGTTATTGTTATTTCTATTGAAGTCAAAAAGCTAGCTTACAGTTGCTCTGCAAATCAATTCGTTCCTTCGAAAATTTTTATTAAACAAGAAAAGATTTAACTGGCATAGAGGATGTGTTTATTCCCGTTAGCCATGAAATTTCTCAAAGGTTCACGAGGTTTTGCCTGTATACATCAACATCTGGTAACTGTTTCAAGTAGCAGACACTGTTATACTCGAGACTGTATCGTTGTATGGGAGCGTGCTGCTAAAGTCATTTACCGAGCTGAAAAGTACTAAATGTGCCTTCAACAACAAGTCAACCATCAGATAAAACATGTTTTTCAACTACCTATTTGTATATGTTTCTCCTAATTGTCTCCTAAACATACATAAAGCGTCTGACCTTCTGAAACAATCTTTAATAGGAATACGTATAAAGCGACACAGTATAAACACAGGATATTTATGTAAAATGCGACAATGTACGTAATTGAAGTACCATCTTCCCACCCATGGACAATTCGTACACACGCACCAAATACTCGCTAAGATGAGGTGGTGATTGTATGATATGGGGTTTAACGCCGCTATCAAGAGTATTTCATTTTATCACGGCTGCTAGTATAAGCTGGAACTAGCGAACCATTGATTTTACTACACTGAAATTCAGTGTAGCATTGCATCCAAATCTGACTGCGTGTAGAAGAGTTCTCTATTGCAGACAAAGAGACAAAGTTGCCGAGCCATTGGCAAGATTCGGATCACGGACTCTAGTTTCAAAGTCGAACGCGCTAACCACTTCGCTTTAACACCGATACCACCCCCCCCCCCCCCTTATCTGAAGATGTATTGGATTTGTATAGGTGTCCTTACCAATTCACGAAATTTAATTGTGAATATATCCCTAGATCCTATCTGTTTGGTCAAATTGTAGTGGAGTTAACTTTATCTGAAATTATGTTTACTTTCCAGAAGACTGACCTTATCTACCACGCGTATCATAGGCGTCCAACTGTGAGGCCAATTGCTGTAATAAAATCCTTCAATAATCTCTTAGTTACCTTCAGGTAAATGTAATTTCCTTTCATTGACGAACCCGCCGAATTTGATCCCCATTTTATAAAGATTAAACATGATAAATGGCACTGTGCCCACTACATAATGATGCAATAATTTCCTGCGTACCTGTTTGCCATCCACTAAATCTGTTTCCTGAACAGTGATTTATGATGGCATAAAGGTAATTGGTTGGTTTTATTCAGACAGACAGACAGACAGACAGACAAATTTATTCGGTAAAGAGGCCATAGGCCCATAATACAAGGAAAATGCAAATATTGTTATCCTGCATGCATTAATTTAAGTTTCTGTAGACGCTTTAAAATTGTACACTTTAGATAAATATAGTCCAAGTTTGTAAATTGTTTCTTTATCGGTAGTCTTCATCAAGTCAGTGAATTTGTTAACTGTTGGATAGTCCGTGAATCGAGCTGGAAGATATTTTTTCCTGAGTAGAGAGTATTTTTCACATTTCAAAAGCACATGATATTCATTTTCTACAGTTTTTAAATCATTCTTTAAACAATAATCACAGTATCTTTCTTCATGGGGTATATTACTGTGTCTTCCAATTTCAACTTTCATTCTAAAATTATTACATCTAAACTTTGATATGAAATGTTTTAAATATTGCGGAATGTCATTACTTATGTATGATTCAACATTGAGTAGAGACTTATACTGATGATAATATTCACATTTTGAGGAAGAGTCCAGTGAGGCGTGCCAGTCTTGGTAAAGATTGTCAGAGAGTCTAAGCTTAAAGTTGTTTAGGAATAGATTGATGTCACCAATATTTTGTTGTATCCAAACCCCTCCAAACCCAAGGCGGAACAAGATATTCTTTACAGAGGTAGCCCATGTATTTCTTTCCACTTCATCAAGAGATTTTAGCATATTATATGCTTGATGAGGTAGTCTGTTGTTTCCAAGGTGAATTAATCTTGTCCAGTACTTAATTGCTCTTGTCATATAGTTATATTGAAGGGGGAGCCTGCCACACTCCCCTAGTGCCATGTTGTTTGGAGTATTTTTAGTCAGTCTGAGAAATCTTTTACAAAATGATGCCTGTACACTTTCAATCAGCTTGTTATATGAAGTCCCCCATATCTCAGATCCGTAACATAATATTGGAACGATTATACTATCAAACACCTTAAAAATATCTTCATAACACAATTTTCCAAATTTCTTTTGGAAAGACATGATGTTAAATATAGCTTTCTTAGCTTGTGCAGTCAGACAGCTGAATGTTTTACTCCATGAAAGTTTTGGGGTAAATACTATCCCAAGATATCTATAAAAGTTGACAACTTCAAGTTTATTACCCTTATACGTCCATCTTTCATTATTCCTTAAAGTCCCCCCTCTCCTGAATACCATCACTTTCGTTTTATTTAGATTAACCTTCATGCCTGTAGAATCACAGAATTGTTCTATCACATTTATTTTCTTCTGTAGTTGTAAAACACTGTCAGCTATTGAAGACAAATCATCTGCATACAACAGGGCATATATCTTTGGAAAATCTGTTGTTATAAATATTCCTTCTCCTCCTTTCTGCTCCAGTTGGCATATGAGTTCATTTAAGTAAATTATAAACAATTTTGGGCTCAAAACACATCCCTGACGGGTTCCAATGTTACATTTGAAATATTCAGACAAACCAGTTGATGATCTAACACATGCTGAGAGATTTGAATACATTGATGTGAGAAGTTTTATAAAGTTCCCTTTGAGGCCCACTTTCCTCAAACTTTTCAAAAGAACATCATGGTCCACTCTATCAAACGCCTTTGAAAAGTCAACGAAGATACAGTAAAATCTACCCTTTGTTTTAGTGAGATACTTCTGTGCTATTGCTTGCAGGCTGAAAATGTGATCAATGGTTGAGTATCCAGGCCTGAAACCAGCTTGGCATTCATTAATTATATCATTGTTGTCACACCAATATTGTAATCTTTTATCCAAAAGGCTTGTCAAAATTTTACAAAATGAGTCAATAAGGGAAATACCTCTATAATTATCAGTAATGTTCAAGTTTCCTGTTTTGTGAATAGGACATATGATACTTTTTCCCCATTCTTCAGGGAATACTCCTGTTGATAAAATATTATTAAATAATTTAGTCAGCACTGGAGTAATATAATTCTTAGTGGATTTGACTAATTCATTCACAATTCCATTGGGCCCTGGAGACTTGTTATTTCTGAGGTCTTGAAGGCATTTAGAGATTTCATCATTGGTAAATGGAAGATTGATATTCTGTGGGTCATCTGAACCTGTCATTGTCATCTCATCTTCTATTTCACTGATAATGGCATCATAGTTAGTTGTAGAATTAGTAGAAAGCAAACTTTTGAAATAATCACCCCATTGTTGGACTGTTATTTGTGGTATTGATTGATAGGCTCTTGATGATTTTAGAGTACTCCAGAAAAGTTTAGGGTTATCTCTAGATTGAATAAGTATTTCCTTCTGTTTGTTTTGATAAATAGATTTTTTTGTTGCGAATGTTTTTTTGAAGAGTGAGCGCATTGTTCTAAAATTACTGAAATCACCTCCATGGTGTCTATGTGCACGGAGTGCGGCATATTTCCTGCTTTTTAAGGTTTCAAGTTCATGATCCCACCAGGGGGGTTGTTGAGATACAGTTGTGTTTCTAGAATTTAGTTTTCCATATTTTCTTTTTGATTGTTGTGCAGCTGCCTGATACAAAACAGTGAGTTTATTAACAGCCAGAGATAAATTTTCATCAATTAATTTGTAGATTTCATCACTCATTTCTGAGAATTTCTCATGGAAATTACTACAAAATATCTCCTGACTGCTACCAGTGGTTGGCCACACAAATTTCCACCAAGTGAAACTATCCTTACTGATATGATTGTCACACAATACCTCTTGATTTGATTGCCCCTCACAGCTATCCTTGACCTGGCATTCATGTAAATCATTATCAAATGATAAGGAGCAGTATAAAGGAAAGTGATTTGAATGATCCATATGATGAACACCAAAATCAGATATGTATGGAAACAGCTGTGTACTAGCTATGAAATAATCCACTAGGCTAGCCCCATTATGTGTAAAGCAAGTGAAATTGCCTTCTTTGTCATTGTATAACCTTCCATTGAGTGTGTGAATGCCAAATGTGCAGCACATATCAGCTAGTTTCTTTCCAAAAGTATTGTAAGTTTTGTTGTCTTTAGTGGATCTTGGCAAGTTAAAGTCATCAGATGGGTAACTATCAGAATCCTGCATGATGTGATCTAGTGAGTCACTTGGTATGTAATCAAGGTAATCTTTCATTCTGGCATTAAAATCTCCAGTGAGAATTATTTCATGGTCTGTATATTCACAAAGAATAGTTTCAAGATAAGATGAGAGCACATCAATGCCATCCAGATCACTATTTTGATAAATTGGTGAGTTTTCTGGCGAAATGTAAACAAATATCATGATTGTGTCCTTTCTCAAACCTAACATTGATGTTTTAACTAATAATATCACACAATTTTCAAATGTGCAGAAAATGCGTTCTACTATGTTATTATCAGTTAAATAATTTCGAACGAGGACAGTCACACCGCCGCTATAACGACCATGTTTTTTTTCCTTCGCTCGCACACAATTCAAGGTATGGTAGCCCACTATAAAATCGTTAAAGTCCTCAGTTTTCTTTACAAACGATTCACATAACCCAACAATATCATACCTTGAGAGAAATTGCTTTATGTTTTCTGATGATGAATATTTGTACAGTCCTTCTATATTCCAAGTTAGGATACTTAGCTGAAGGAGCCCACGGCCACATTCTCATTTGTTTTTGTTACGTTGAGGATTTAGAGTTGTCTCCCCTGTGTTTCCGGGTCCAAACAAAGAACACGTGTCTTGTTGACCTCCTTTGTTGATGTTTTCCTGACTGCTTGATTCTACTGATCCTGATTGTAATCCTTGCGAATCTGAAACACATATCACTTCGTTGGTCACTCGATTTCGCTGATACACTTTTCTGTCGATAATGAGCTTGTTGTGACGGATTTTGGGGTTTTTTCCCGCATCCTTCGCTTCGGTGAATAGTTGTGAGAGTGCACGGCGATCCTCTCGCACTTGTCTTGTGAGATCCTCAGTCACGCGAACAGAGCGGTCTTCTGTCCTTGATATTTCCTTCGCTTTGTGTAGAATTTCATTTCTGTCTTTGGTGATAACAAAGTTGGCTATTATTGGCGAATTCTGTTTCATCTGCGATAACCGGTGTGCCCTCGCTATAAGGACATCTTCTGAGTTAGTCAATTTTAGGCGATCTTTTAGAAATTCTCGAAGTTTTGACTCTGTCGCCTCCCAATTTTCTCGACGATCTCCCTCTATACCATGGAAAATAAGGTTATTTCGTCTTGATCGAGACTGTATATCATCCACGTGATCTTGTAGGGACTGTATTTGTTGTTTCATCTCTGCATTTTCAACGCGTAGCTCTTGCATTTCGATGTTGATGTCTGTCGCCATTTTGGTGACTTTGTTGTCGAGGCCGAGAAAATTGTCACTAAGAGTTTGTATTTTACCTTGGATATTGATTAGAGCTTTCATCAGGTCTTCATTAGTACACTGTACTCCGATAGCTCCCGAATCTGATTGAGTTAAAACTTGCTGACGTGTCGTCGGGCCGGGCCCCGGGTTAGACTCAACTGATCCGTTCACCACGAGCAATGTGAATAGGAGCAAACAAAGTCTCAATGACAAAGATACACACTTTCTTTCTATCCGAAAGCCGTACATAAGTTTTTTGGACTTATTTGGTTGATTAAACGAGCCTATTTTGGCTCTATATTGTTGAATTTCTATTCCCATTTCGAGAGCTCACATTGCCACGTCCGCACTGTACGATTACCCAGCATACCCCACCTTTTTATTCAATATGAGTCGGTGAATGAGAAGGATATGATTTTCGTTTAATATGCAATCAAGGTGAACATTTTTAGTTATTGAAACCTCATTTTCCTGATAGCTAATTTGTTTTGTGGCCATCCTAAGGCATTAAATATTCATTACAATTTATAGTATTAGCTCAAAATTGAAATTGAAAATGATCAAGTTCAGATTTTATCGTCGAAAAAAATAAGTTAAAAATGTTCCTTACTCTGCCGCGTGGCCGTGGCATCAATTACTTATTTACTGTTATTTTACGCTTACTGGCATTATAACTCTTAATTCCTCACAATATTTTGATTCCTTGATATATGTTTCATATCATTGAAACAAATGAATTTATTATTTTGATATTCAACATTCGTGACTCAGTTTAATCTACAATGTATAATCAATCTACGTGGCGGGAAGTATAGTCTTTAATCTTCAGAAACATGCGGAAATATTCATAATTTTGCGCCTTATTACCAGAAATTTTTTATTGCAAGAAATACTTTTGCCTAACAGGACAGCAGCACATTTTTTTGTAAGAATAACTTCTTCAATTTTTCCTCATTAGACAATAGTTTATGTCAAATTATAATCTTCAGGGGCTAAAGTTATCTCATACCTGATCACCCATAGTCTTAGAGGAAGTAGTCAGGCATCAAGCCAAAGTCACTGGCGGCCATTTTTGTGTGAACACCTTTTTATAATGTGATGAAGGGAACTTTATTTGCATAGTTCAATTGATCATGGTACGTCCCCTTTAAAGCGTCGTTTGATTAAAAACAAATTAGATTAACTTGTTTAACAAAAGTGCCATTAAATAAACCGAGGGTTTTCATACAGCCCCTCCTTGCTATACGTTCGATAAACTGTGTTAAAGAGCCACTCCGTGAGTTGTCAATGGTGTCATTTGATCGCGAAGTATCGACTGTCGCCAAAAAGGCACATTTAAAGCTTGTTGTTTTTTCACAGTGACAATATGAAGGTAGAGCATCGCAATTATGATCGAAAACCGGACAGTGGCGCGCGTCAAATCGTCAAACGTAATTTTGGAGAGTTATCTAAAACAGCCAGGAGGGCAGTTAGGAGTTGATAGCGTTTGTTAGGTTATATAACTAGTATCCATGTATATTGGACGTGATATCTACACCTCTGTGCATTTATAAAGCTCTTTTTAGATTTTCATGGAAAACCAGTATTTGTCATATATATGTCTTTTGGACGTGAAAAGTTAAAATGTTTTCATTTTATATCACCACATATGACGTTTAGGTTCGTATCAAAGGTAAATAATATGTTATGAAAATCACGGAGTGGCTCTTTAATGTTGTTTACAAATTGCTCTGTAATCCCCCATAGCAGGTTCTATGCGCACCAGTTGCGTCCTTAACAGTATTTCGTGAAGATGGTCGGAACACATACATGTAGTCCTATATGACTATATCGCTTACATAATCACTCCAGGCCTGATCTGTTTACTAGATAAATGTAGACGTATATAATTGCCTCATTTGGAATAAAAAAAATATTTACAACTTAATAACTAGATAAAAATATAACACATGTACAAGCCATGTCAACTTTTACATAAATAGTTCTCACCATCGTATATCGTAAATGATGATCATGATGATGAAGTCACAGTCTTTAACTTCATTCAATAATTGAGATTTCCATGAGTCAATGATTAAAATTTGAAATGGACAAAGTCAGCTGGGAGTCGGTGCAATTTGCTTTCAATCGAGAACACTGATAACCTACTTTGTACTTTAATTAAAATTGTAATTGAAAATTTAATTGTTCCTAAAATTATATGGTTTCATAGATATTTTGTTGCTGAGGGTCATGCACATTTAGAATTATTCAGCAATATGTTTGAAGACGTTGTTGATCTTCCCTAAATGTGTAACGTAGTAATCATGCACGCCGGATGCAATGGAACTGAACTGAGAATAGAAATATTGGACTTTAGCGTGTATAGGTCGGTCCGTGTCAACATTTGATTGATTATCAGTCAATAACAACACCTAGACTTAGTAGTAGTTATCCTGTTATCATGTCGATGAACATACAATGGTAGACAGGTGAGGGATTATTGGTTGAAATATTTTATTTCTAAACTAGAACATAACCTTTTGCAGTATACTTTACATATTTTATCATGTTACCGTATATTATAAACGTGACTGTTGGCTTGATGGAGATATATCATGAGTTACGTACGTTATAAGTATTTATCTTACAAATATGTGTACTTCGGCATTTGTGATTGTCAACAACGGATTATCTTGACCCTAAAAGTAAAAAAATGAAGTCATCCGTCAAGACTGAATTGTTTGAAGTCGTGTCACGCACAACTTTACGCTTAAATATGCTTTAAAACGATTTAATCTTAATTCAATATAGTGTGCAAGAAATGAGATATGAAATTTGTTTCCAAATAATACACAATATATTAGAACAATAAGACTGTATATGTCGAACTGTACATATCGAACTAATGTAACATCTGAACACCGTGTGCATCATTAAGTAACGTCATCTGATCGTTATGCGACACCTCTTCTTGGCGAGGAGCTGTTGATATGGCAGCAAGGTACATGGAATATTTACACCGTGAGAGGTAAAGGTCTGGGTTAGATAAGATATAATGCATCGGCCGTCAGCCAATAAAAAACGAGTATTTTGCTGTAAGTTAAGACAAACTATAATGCTTAACAATATCTAAAGTGTATGAGCTTCACGAGTTTAACAATGATACATGTATAGGTCACTATTCTCATAAAAAAAGAAGCTGGGCTTCTCTTGCAACCTCCCGTTACGCAAAAAGTAATGTATTATGGCAAAAAATCTTGCTAGCAAAACGCAGTATGTTCGCATGAGAACAAATAAAAATTAAGAAAGAAAAGAAAACTGAAACCATGTCTAAAGCTAATTGCAAGCTATACATTTGGTGATCAACGAGCCCTCAATAAGGGACACAGGTCTTCTTCCTTACAACCCATTTTCTTTTGGCTAACAGGGAATATGTATCATAGATATTGTGCCTTTGTGCCCCACCCATATTTTGGTTCATCGATCCATAAAAACGAAACGAATGTTAATAAGAAAGCTAATACCATACAAATTACACTGTTATTCACTATTCGAACGTACAAAAATATCAAGATATGTACAACGATAATTCAACCATTCAAGGAAAATAACAGAGTTATTAAACATAATTCCTTTTCTAATATTGTGAAAACAATATTAAATAACCTGCATATTCTTTTATGAGCAAAATTATCTCATTTGGAATATATAAAAAATATTTACAACTTTTATATTTATAACTAGATATAAATATAACACATGTACAAGTCATTTCAACTATCACATGAATAGTTTTATCATCGTATATCGTAAATGATGATCGTGATGATGAAGTCACAGTCTTTAACTTCATTCAATAATTGTGATTCCATTCTTGCAAATGGTTTTCTAACATTCGCTATACGGTACCTGAGACAATGATTAAAATTTGAAATGGACAAAGTCTGCTGGGAGTGAGAGCAATTTGTTTTCAATCGAGAACACTGGTAACTTACTTTGTATTCTAATTAAAATTGTAATTGAACATTTAATGTTTCCTAAAATTGTATGGTGTCATAGATGTTGTGTTCCTAAGGGGCATGCACATTTCGAATAATTCAGCAACATGTTTGAAGACGTTGTTGATCTTCCCTATAAGTGTAACATAGTAATCATGCACGCCGGATCCAATGGAACTGAACTGGGAATAGAAATATTGGACTTTAGCGTGTATAGGTCGGTCTGTGTCAACTGATTGATTATCAGTCAATAACAACACCTAGACTTAGTAGTAGTTATCCTGTTATCATGTCGATGAACATACAATGGTAGACAGGTGAGGGATTATTGGTTGAAATATTTTATTTCTAAACTAGAACATAACCTTTTGCAGTATACTTTACATATTTTATCATGTTACCGTATATTATAAACGTGACTGTTGGCTTGATGGAGATATATCATGAGTTACGTACGTTATAAGTATTTATCTTACAAATATGTGTACTTCGGCATTTGTGATTGTCAACAACGGATTATCTTGACCCTAAAAGTAAAAAAATGAAGTCATCCATCAAGACTGAATTGTTCGAAGTCGTGTCACGCACAACTTTACGCTTAAATATGCTTTAAAACGATTTAATCTTAATTCAATATAATATGCAAGAAATGAGATATGAAATTTGTTTCCAAATAATACACAATATATTAGAACAATAAGACTGTATATGTCGAACTGTACATATCGAACTAATGTAACATCTGAACACCGTGTGCATCATTAAGTAACGTCATCTGATCGTTATGCGACACCTCTTCTTGGCGAGGAGCTGTTGATATGGCAGCAAGGTACATGGAATATTTACACCGTGAGAGGTAAAGGTCTGGGTTAGATAAGATATAATGCATCGGCCGTCAGCCAATAAAAAACGAGTATTTTGCTGTAAGTTAAGACAAACTATAATGCTTAACAATATCTAAAGTGTATGAGCTTCACGAGTTTAACAATGATACATGTATAGGTCACTATTCTCATAAAAAAAGAAGCTGGGCTTCTCTTGCAACCTCCCGTTACGCAAAAAGTAATGTATTATGGCAAAAAATCTTGCTAGCAAAACGCAGTATGTTCGCATGAGAACAAATAAAAATTAAGAAAGAAAAGAAAACTGAAACCATGTTTAAAGCTTATTGCAAGCTATACATTTGGTGATCAACGAGTCCTCAATAAGGGACACAGGTCTTCTTCCTTACAACCCATTTTCTTTTGGCTAACAGGGAATATGTATCATAGATATTGTGCCTTTGTGCCCCACCCATATTTTGGTTCATCGATCCATAAAAACGAAACGAATGTTAATAAGAAAGCTAATACCATACAAATTACACTGTTATTCACTATTCGAACGTACAAAAATATCAAGATATGTAAAACGATAATTCAACCATTCAAGGAAAATAACAGAGTTATTAAACATAATTCCTTTTCTAATATTGTGAAAACAATATTAAATAACCTGCATATTCTTTTATGAGCAACATTTTATTTAATTAATTTTCAGAATTTTATGTATTATTTCGTTTCAGAATAAAATACAAAGTTTGTAACGTAAAATAACTTTTAGCTTATATGTATATAGATTTGATTAACTATAATTAGTTTTGTTTTGGATATCTATTGAAGGATGGATCCGAATTTAGATACTTGATTCTTGTAAATGCGTAAACAGGTTTACATACTCCCGTGTGTTCCCTGAATCTCATTGGAATTTGATTTATAGACCTGTCAAGAAGAACCTTTGTTTCATTAGCGGACGCATTCAGTACAGTTCATCAATGTTAACATTGGTCACATGCAGCCAACAACACTGTCTTTGTCAAGGTCAGGACTAATGACTGATGACCTTTTCCTCTACCAAATAAGCATCTTTGGTCACCAAAAGCTTGGGTAAACAACACGTTGAAGAACTTGTGCACAAGGCTTAAATGTGGACAAAGTCACGTCAAATGATGCATAAGCTTTTCATCATTCTGTCCTTACAGTGGTAGTTAAATCCCTAAATCCTACGCCAACCTCTGTTCTATTTTGAGCACTTTTCGGGTTTCCAGTACATTACCATGGCAAAATTTTTTTAAAGTGAATATGCTTTATTAATCAATCAATGCAATCAACATTCAATTCCAATTGCGAGTATATTACGTACATCTGCTTTCTTAAACAATCAATTTATCAAACATCCATTACAATGCAAAGTATATTACGTAAATCAGCATTGATTAGTAATCATTTTGATTAAAATTCATTTCCAAGGCTGAGTATATTGCGTATATTTGCTTTGTTAAGCAATCAATTTAACCAACACCAAATAAGATACAAAGTATATTACGTCAATAAGCATTGGTAAGCAATCATTCTAATTAACATTCAATTACAAATCTGAGTATATTAAGTACATATGTTTATTAATCAATCAATGTACTCAACATTATTTACAATTCAAAGTATGTTACGTGAATCAGCATTGATTAGTTATCATTGTGATTAAAATTCAACATTCAATTCAAAGTCTGAGTTTATTAAGTATGTCTTCTTTGTTAATCAATCTACTCAACATTCAATTCCAATTGTGAGTATATTACGTATATCTGCTTTGTAAAACAATAGATTTACCCATCATCAAATACAATGCAAAGTATATTACGTGAATCAGCATTGATTAGCAATCATTCTAATTAACATTCAATCTAATAGATATATTAAGTGAATATGCTTTATTAATCAATCAATGTAATCAACATTCAATTCCAATTGTGAGTATATTACGTACGTCTGCTTTCTTAAACAATCAATTTACCCAACATCCATTACAATGCAAAGTATATTACGTAAATCAGCATTGATTAGTAATCATTTTGATTAAAATTCATTTCCAAGGCTGAGTATATTACGTATATTTGCTTTGTTAAGCAATCAATTTAACCAACACCAAATAAGATACAAAGTATATTACGTCAATAAGCATTGATAAGCAATCATTCTAATTAACATTCAATTACAAGTCTGAGTATATTAAGTACATATGTTTAGTAATCAACCAATGTACTCAACATTATTTACAATTCAAAGTATGTTACGTGAATCAGCATTAATTAGCTATCATTTTGATTAAAAGTCAATTCAAAGTCTGAGTTTATTAAGTATGTCTTCTTTGTTAATCAATCTACTCAACATTCAATTCCAATTGTGAGTATATTACTACATCTGCTTTCTTAAACAATAAATTTACCCATCATCAAATACAATGCAAAGTATATTACGTGAATCAGCATTGATTAGCAATCATTCTAATTAACATTCAAATTAATGAATATATTAAGTGAATATGCTTTATTAATCAATCAATGTAATCAACATTCAATTCCAATTGTGAGTATATTACGTATATCTGCTTTGTTAAACAGTCAGTGTACCCAATATCAAATCACTTGAAGCGATCAATATCAAACAATATGGCAACAAAAAATTGCAACACTAACTCACTGCAAGTATTAGTCAAACAAAACACCACTTATATTGATAGGATGGTGTCACCCACGAAGAGGCAGTGATGACATCAATGACTTTTCTGTGTCAAGAGACGTAATGTGCAAAGTGAACTGTCGTGTAAATTTGAGTTTTCTCGTACCATACAGATATTAATGAGGCTTTGAGAATGAATCAGCCTTTACCATTTCTAGCCAAGTTTGCTAGTATCAAAGCAGAGGTTATTGTACGGTTTTGATACTGAGCTATCTATCTCAGGATATAATGACTATGCATAAAATTGGCTAAAAGAGAAAGTATAAACCAAAAGAAGTTTACCGACACGAGTTGTGACCTTTGGCAGACAGACGATTGGCGCAGCATTTAATTGGCTTACAAAAATGACATGCAATTTGTGATTGTCCATAAGGTAATAGTAGTGGAAACTGAAAACGTTGTGTTTGAATACTGTTGTGATTGTATATAGACGTCTGTGCATTTCCCTCAGTGAGAACGCAAATCATTATAAAGTTCATGAATTGTATGGATTTAGAAAATAGTCATTTAAACAAATAAGCAGTGCGTTATATTCTGGTATTCTTAATGATGTATATATGCATATATATCCTGAATTAAGGTATTTCTCTTACCAATTATAAACAAGCTTCTTCCATTTCTTAAATTTGTATTTATCATTGTGATATGGAATCTATGAGAACATGCGCCTTAATATTGGCATGTTGAGTGATAAGAGAAACATATATTTAATTACAAAGATTGTGTTTTCATTAGTTATATTTTCTGTTTTTGTGTCCAGCTCTTTTTGTTGTATTTAAGGAGCGGTGTTCAAATAAGCCACAAGGCTTGTTCACCAATCCTTATTTCATTTTATGAAATAAAAATATGTTTAAACCAGAAACATGTATCAAGCAATCAATTCAAAGCCCTGCAAAATTAAAGAACATGTGGATACAAAACGACATTTTGTTAAGCTGAATAGAATTTGGGGGAAAAAATTGATAAACAAGCTATCCTATGGAAGAAAAATTAGAACTCTGTTATCATTTTGCGATATCTGGTAAGTCTAACGGCGGAAGGTTTACTATAACTAGATTACCGAGAGTTCAGTAGCATTGTGACTACGATACTTACAATTTCACGTCTCAACTCCAAATTTTTGTGACTCTTGGAGCAGTAGAATTAATCAAGTTAAATATTTCTCTATAAATGTTACACTCAAGTACTCTACACGGGGGAGTCTCAAATTGCCATTTTTACGTTTGAATTTATTCTCAAGACGATGCAGTATTAATGTCAAGAACTTTATGTGGTATTCTTGAGAGAACCATTAACAATAAATCCCGGGTGTTATGAGCCCAGTGATAATTCAAGATCAGCATTATCCCATAAAAGGAAATTGACTTCTGATTTCCAATTAAAATTCCCAGTATATAATTCCCTGAAATAGTGTTAAAAGATTAAACAGTTTTACATTTCAATTATTGATATGCGTCTAGTTCATACTTTTGTTGAATTCAAATCTGTATTAAGCTATCTGTTTATTATTACATTTTCACAGCCATTCATAATCCAAGTCCTTTTTGTTATGTGTGGAAAGATTCATTCACAATATATTGATTTTCAACGAGTGGCGAGCCATGGGGATTAAGGTGCCTTCAATAACATTTCACTCTTTCAACACATGGTTAAAAATCATCCGAAAGAGAGTGGATAGATCTTAGAGGAAAGGGGTTGAAAGTTTGAGGGAATAGAGGGGGAACATATAAAAAAAATAGTAGAAAGAGCTTTTAGAAGCATGCTTTTAAAATATTATACTGAATATCGATAATCAATAATTGAGGAGAACAAAGACATATATCCAACAATCAAGTGTATTCCTGTAAATAAAATTTTAGGACACTGTGTGTTACTGAATTTGTGAAAAACCTTACTTATCAGAATCATAATGTCCAAGGTGTTATTGTTTTTACCATGTAATTATGCAATAACGTTTTAAACAACATTTGTAATTTTAACTTAAATCGTATTCACTAATTATCTTTGTTCGACAGATATATTTCACTCTGTAGATTATATAAAGGATTAAACCACTTTCCATTCAATACCATTTTTATTAAACGACTTAATGATTACCTATAATACCAGCGAAAGCGAGTTTGATAACAAATTATTAACGAGTTTTTTTCCCCGCGACCCACAAACTCCTTCATAGGATGGAGAATGCAAGAGGAAGAGTGAATTCTTGCAAACAGAAAGGGTAAGTTGATTACTTCCAAATGCATCCCCACCTTTATCCATGAATGACTCAAAAGAGATCGCGAATTTTATCATTTTGCAAATTTCTCATGACTTGCCCTCAAAATATCTTCAAAGCAACATTAGGTACTAATTGAAAATTGCACAGCTAGATGCATTCCTCATGATATGGATTTCTTCCTGCTCGTGCTTCTTAACAGCTCCGTGACATATTATTACATATATCGGATTGCATGTGCTCTGTTTGTGCAACCCAAGTTCTTCCTGCGTGATTCGTGCTCGTCTCGTTAAATGCAGGATCGAGCCTGAAAATCAATTAAAATTTAACATCCCTTCGGAGCCTTGTTGATAAAGTAGCTGAAATTTGTATCAAAGGGTTACAGGTTCTGACCTGTGCTCACTAACTACCAAAATTTGTAAATTTCTCTTCTCTTCCGACGTTGATATAAGCTGCACATCCTTAGCACGTCTGAGGAATAGAAAGGACAAAGTACATATATGGACATATTTGATAGGTACATGTGGGTTTGTGGTGTTGACCAAATGTACAATTCTTGGTCTCTACAACTATTGATCAATTCAGGAGGAGCCGATTCAAACAGAAAATATTTGATGTTAACTCAACTAAATGTTGACTCTACAAAAGTGACAATGCATTATTGTCACAAGACAAATGCTTTTGGAGTATATTATTATATACATGATATCTACATATGTATGTTCTTAAATATTATTCAATTATACAATTATATATCTTTATGTCATCTCACTTTGAACAGTTCATTTGTACAGAAAGGGAACAACATATGTCAAAAATATTCTATTTAGATATACGTTTTTGGACATGCATGGATTAGCCAGGACGTTGGCAATACTGATTAATATTTCCTATCTTTTTTCAAGCAAAGGCTTTCTGATAATCTTAAACAGTGTTGGTATGCTTCTGTACAAAATACTAGTAAATGTTTGTAATACTGTCAATTTACGACACTCTTAAATGTTTAAAGATACTTGAATTGTGACATTCCTTTACATCTCAGATCTGCATTGTCAAAATTTAGATATGGCAACTTTCATAAAGCAGTTGAAGTGGGTAGATAAAATAATGTTAACCATAATGAGAGATTATGTTTATTTTTGTAAATCGAATTGTATTGACGGTGTTGAAGATGAGCTTTATCTTCTTTTGAAATTCCAACGTTTCTCTGAATTAAGATTAAGATATTTAAAGAAACACTTGAATGATCTTAATTCCATTGTAAATTTCAACAACATTTTAAAATCTGATAATGACCTTATTATAAAAGACGTTTGTAATTTGTATATACCATAATTAAACATATAAGAAATGCTTCAGCTTAGCATGTGCACCAGGTTATGAATTAAGGAAATGAATGTATCATGGGCCTATGACCTTTTACTGAATAAACTTGTCTGTCTGTGTGTCTGTGTGTGTGTGTGTGTCTGTCTGAAAGGTAACAGTGCAGTTAACCCAGCCATGCACTTCTTATGTTGTTTTGACGCGTCTGACTTTTTGGACGTCTGGATTATGGGAGGACGCCCTTTTAGAACATATCTGACATGCACGACTTAGTTAATTGATTATTGTACTGATACTAGCGTGGTTAGACAGGTGATTGAGCGTTCAACAGACAACATGAACCGCTCGTCATCAAAATAGGCAGTGAATGAAGGTAAACTGGCATATTCCTTGACAGAAGGATAGGAGGTATTTTGAATAGCTCGATGGAATACATGTCTGTCCGTTTCCAAGTTAATGTCAGTGGGATTGTTCTAAAATGGTGATTGTTTGTAATCAAGTACAAAACGTTTTTTAGATTATATTCGGGTTTCCCTTCAACGCCACCATTTACTCTTACCATGTCAACTCATTGATACATCATACTATCTAAAAGACAATTTTCATTCCAATCATGATAAGGACCTCTAAAATGGGAAAACAAAGTGTCAAAGCATCCGACACCGACAGGTGATCAAAACTGATTATTGATGAACCTCTTAAAGGGAAAACGTGATGTGTATCTGGAACCATCACCGTTCACGTCAATTGGTCAAATCTTCTCGATCATCCATTTGTGTAAGGCAACATATGTGTCTGCCTTTGACGTCATTTCGAATTTCTAATTAAAAAAGGGTCAATTCACCCTTTTCCGTCATGTAAGTGCTCTGAATTGGTTACAAGCTACATCCAGTGAATGACAATGATTACATAAATAAATAATTGTAAATTGTAAAAAATTGCAGCTTAAAATAAAGTTTAAACAGGGTGTCAGGTTAACGTTGTATAGACAAACATGAGACCATAATATCATAAGAAGTACATGAATAAATAACCTAACCTATTAAGAAGTAACAGTTGCTATACTGTATTATTTAATCAACTTTGAATTATTAAGTGTGGTTTTGAGTTTATTCATGTTAAATGTTGATAAACTGTAAAATAACTGTGACAATGAAACGTTACTCATTGATGTAGTTCGAAAACACATTCACATCATGCATGCAAACACCATGTGCATCAATGCAAACAGTTTATAAATACACATCGTGTAACAGATAAAACAACAAAAGATCGTATTCAAAAACTTTTTGGTTTGTGTATCATTGTATCAATCATTCATTACAAATGAATATGATTTTACTGGCTTACCAAGTGACTCGTGCTGCAAATATAAAAAGACCGTGTTACAATGCTTTGGCGCATTCAGACAAAATCAACTAGATTTAAGTACGGACCTTATGTATCAAAGGTATAATATCGTATTAAATTTCAACCGCCGTTATGGTTCTAAACACTTACTTCATCCTCTAGGGAACGCTAAATGATCAACATAGAGTCCTAGGAAGTCACAATCTCTCTAGTTTTGTGTTGAATACTGTAGTTTGAATCGGACATCACTATGTGCAAGACCTCTTGGTTGCCATAACCATTGATGACTTTCTATTGCAATGCATACAACCCTCTTATTAGAAACCTGAACATCATTCGGAGGGTCGACTCACATAGTCTTGTCTCAATCATGTTTCAGGAAAACTCCTTGCATCGTTGCCATTAGAAATTATAAGCCCTTGTTTCGTGTGCGAGAAACTTGATTCAATTTTTGTTTTAAGCTTGGTTTGTTCATCTTTCAAAGGAGTTTTTCAGACAGGCAGATAATAATATTAAATTCGTGATAATAAAAACTAAGTCTTTTATAATCCTCCGTATGAAGCTCATTAGATATTAAGAACCAATTTTACTTATTGATACGGACGAAACTTCAAAAACTGGAATCAGATTTTCGAAGCGGTCCTCTTTTGAAGCTTTTCTGTCATTAAGTCCGATACTTATCAATATTGACGAGATTTCATTTAGTACTAAGATAATCATAAAACAATGTTAATGCATGGCACCTACGACCAGTTTATCACTAAGAGATATTGGGAAAAACTGGTCCTGTATCTTAAAAATATTCATTTGTTTTATTGTTATCTATAATGATGGAATGTTCTTTACCCAATATTGTATTTTTCTAAACGGGATGACCAATTCTAAAGTGTTCTAAAACAATAATTGGACATTGCTAAAGAAACCAAATAATACAATAAACTAAATCACAAATGCCTGCGTCAGTAAAATACGCTAATCAAGATTGACAAACAACAAACTTACTGTTTTTCTACAAAGTGATGAAATTATATTTTCTCCTAACATTTTCACTAAGTTTTAATGCAGAATTTCAAAACATTCCCTTGCGATATTAAACTCTTTATTTAGTCTTTTATGAAAGCACAGACTTCTTCTGAATCAACTGAATGTTACAAAATCCTTTCAAATGTCCCTGAATATTGCATTGCATTTATGAATAATAGAAATAAATGCATTTGTTATTCTAAAAAACATGTTTAGTAATGTTATGAATGGTGTGGCTAATTTCAAACTTCTTCTTTATTTTGTTATTCTTTAATCCACTTCCTGACAATCACATTACTTTTTAGAATAAATATAATGTAATTTATCTTATGAATTTTACATCAACGCCTTCTGCGCAATGTTGCTATCTCAAAATCCTCTCAATGCTGCTTTGAATATTGCGTGTCTATATTTTTCTTTGCCATTGTATTAATTATCAACTTGTCATCAAGCTATCAAACCTTTGACAATGATCACCTTTACATATTCATAACCATCGCTTCATGGCTAACAATTTGAAATATCGATGTTAACATGTAGTGTGGCAGACCGACAGCTTACAAAATCACATTTATGGAAATTTTAATTGGAAAATAGACCCTATCAGAGTGGAGGAAAATTCGTTACGCTCCTTGTTATTTTTCTACGTATGAGAGCTGACTCTGTCAACACAATCTAAGTGTCAGTAAAACTGCTTGACAGTGCAAGAGTATTCGAGTGATAAAGTAATTGATCGGAGAGTGACAGCACATAATAGGATAAGAACTGTAATTCAAGACGACCAGCGTTGGAGTGCACCATGTTAAATAGACCTTCTACTTTTGCCTTGTATCAGAGAAGGGATATGTGCCAAAGGTACCTTCAGGAAACCCCATCACATCTGTTTGGTATCCTTTATCTGAATACATACTTACATCATTAACCCATCACCTGGTTCACCAGGCTAACCTATTTGAAGTGATTTCTACTTCTTCATATTCAGCTACGAACTTAGAGACTATATTTATATCACTTACATAATGTACCACTATATGTATCACTTGTTCAAATGCAACTACAATTTTTGAGACTATATGCATATAATATACTTATGTACCACCATGGATCACTTGCTTGACAACAACATTAATATCAATATCAAAACGTCGCTTAAGCAAGTTGTTAAGTTGTTAAGAAGTTGTGTATCCATAAAAAGGTTTCTTATTCTTCAACACTCCATCTTCTAAATGCTGATCAAAGAGGTGTGGTTCATGGCTTCAGATTCAGAGACTTACACCCATCAGGTATAACTGCATAATGAATGATTCACCATCGCATGTAGGATATTATATGAATGTACATGACAAACTATGTTTATGACACCAGTGCCTAATATTAGTATCTCCCGGGCGAGAGCGAGGGTTATTATCATATAAGGGCAGGAGTGTCGTAAACATAGCATGTCATGAACACAAATATGATATTCCGTTTATTACCCAGTCGAGAAATCAAAGAAACTAACCAATATCATCCTCCATGCAAAGGCGGATTACCCTTTGAAACGCAATGCCTTATATGCGGACAGTGACATCAAAGTATTGTTTATGACGTCACAATGAAATGGTGATACTTTGCCCTAGGGTATCGTATAAGAACCCAAATCTGATTGCTTTCATCGTTAACAACATCTTATATTCATTTTCTTTTAATCATGTATTTACATATATGAAGTCACAGCTTTAAACTTAAACTCTAAAGTAAAGGCCTTCTTAAAGTATGGCCATTATTGATGACACTACGACTTTTTAATGATGACTGAAGTAGTCTTCAATAGAATGTTAGCATATATGCATTTAAATGACAAACATTGTTCTTTTTTGACAGAAACCATTACTCTGCAAAGCGCATTATCAGTGATAAGGCAAGTGTTGGTATGGTGGTCGTCAAATGTTCAAAACCGGCAAGAGTGTACACAAAATAAATACAAAACTTGCCCGCAGCGGCAGCTTGCCATCATGTAACAGTCACGTGATCGGGAGGTACGCTTTATCACACGCAGCCATTTACCTGTTGTCAGTTTCAGCAAGGGAGTCTACAGTCATAATCAACAAGATAGCTAGGTGAACTGTAATCTCATTCAATAACACAACAGCATGAGTATACGATCATGTTACATTGAGCTTTATGTACCTGTAGATATTTGGAACTGGTAATGTTAATTGTTTCAATTGTAGTAATGTTGTAGTTTTTGGGATAAATTTACAAGTCAGTGTTCCCAGCTATGAAGGGCTTAGCAAGAACACAACCAGGGCTGAAGACTATGCTCTGCACATGCATTGCATGGCCTCAGCAGTATAAATGTAGTGGGGCCTAGCTCTTTTTTTTTCTTTTTTTTTTATTACAAGAAAATGGTACAAACAAATTGTTTGATTTCAACATATGAAAGATAAATTGTTGTAACAAGAACGATAACAGACTGAGATAGAGATAGCGATAGAGATAGACAGGAGATAGTGGACAGTTACAGAGGGCAAGAGTGAAAGAAACTCACGGTGCAATGTTTAAAGAAGACATGACCATTTTTGTTTAAATTTGGGGTCTTCCTCCGAAAATATGTACTTTTCTAAGTGATAGTGATATTTTATGCAATGAATCAGATTGTTGAAGTTTAAAACGCTGGAAGTAAATCTAGTTTTATTGATATATTCTTTTGTAATAATGTAAATGTGATTTATTAATACATTTGCCTTTGGGTCCCCGAGTAGAAATTTTGTAATATCAATATCAAGGCTGGTCCTGGTTCTTGAGAGGTACCATGATTCTAACTGTGAAATAAGCTCTTATTGTCATTTTTGCCACAAGGATCCTGAGGTAGTTTGATCTTTCTTTGGGTGCTGAGAACAGGTTTCTGATTTCAGCTACTTAGGTTTTGGGAAGGGGGATTTTTTTAGTTCTACTGGCTAGTGGGCTCCTCACTGGACATATAACACTTTTTATCGGAACGTTTATTTCTGTACTGTTTTCTTGTGGCTTCACAGGACACAGTCCGTATGGCTTGTTAGGGAGTTAGGGATGTAGGGCTTTTTAAGGTTAGGTTGTTAGGGAATTAGGTAATTGGGGTAATTAATTAGTGCAATTAAGGTTATTAGAGTAGATAGCAAGATAAAATGTAGAACTAATAAGCTAAAAGGATTGAGAGTGTGTAAATGAGTGAGTGTTTGCTGGTTGTACTGTACAATTGTAGAAATATTGTGTTTATTCATTTTTACTGTGGTTAAGTTTTTGTTGATTTTTAGGTGAATAAATTGTTATAAATTTGCTTTTTGTTGTCAGTATTTCTTTACCGTGCCGACAATGGGGCCTGATGCAATTGAACCTGAATGAAGTTGTAAATTCAATTGATATAACTCAAAACACAACGCAACGTCCTTTTATAATAAAATAAAGTTGCCAACTTCACTGTCACTGGGCAAAGCAGTCTAATAACATCTTGACCTGCCTATTACACAATAATCCAAGTGCAAATGAAAAGATGCTGAGATTTGCAAGGGAGTTAAGGGACAACCTCAAAGAATTGAAAAAAAGAATAATAAACAAACAGTAAAAAAAATCAATGATCTTTTGCTTGATATTTCATGACCTTAACAACACAACTCCATAATCATTGTTTAAGCATGTTGATTATAGATTTTATTTACATAATACATACATAATTATTGAAATTGAATTATTATGTGACAGTGTGTTCGCACAAACAAATATGAATTTGACTGAACACTCGGACCTTTCTATATTAGCCAACTGTATATAACGGCTCTTGGTTTGCTTTTATACTGTAGATCACACTGGAGGCGTTTATCGAAAATGTTATTCATTTTTTTAAAATATGAGCTCTATGGTCTCAATTATCTTGCCAATTTTAGAAACTTATTTTTAAGTGTTAATGATCAAATCAAAAGTATACGTATCGGTTTTGTACATGTGGATTAAGGATTATCATTTGTCTGTGCAGTTTTGGTAAAGCGATAGACCTTGAATTTAAAAAAAAAGATATTTTGACATTGATACAGTTTGTGCAAGCAAAGAACTTTGGAGATGAAGTTGTGCTTTAATTTTCAAATGTTCAACAAGCATCAAAACCAATTATCTTGTCAACAATTGATCGCATACCCGAATGACTTCTTTTTCTAAACCTATGTGACAATTATACCCAAAGCCTTTAACAAAATATTCAATCCTAGCTTCTATCAGTACATGTTTGAGAAAATTCCTTTTGTATAGTTTTTGTAAGGTATTTTTTCAAATCCTCTGTCACACATACATCAAGTATTTTGTGTTACGAATTATTTTTCATTTGCAGTCAATCAATACACAAACTATTATCTATAAATGACCTGTGTAGTCACACATGGTTCGCGCAATTGAAAGCTGATGAAACGATCTCAATTTCAAAGGAAATCATTTTCTCATTTTGCAATCTTAGCATCTTCTTTTACGAAAAAACCCAGTTACATTCAAATCGACCCTATTTCGAAGAGTACAAGTTTTACAAAGACAACAAAAATTAAAGTTTGTATTCCGGGAGAGACAGTGTTTTGTAACTTTTATTCCTTGGGACAGAATTGATTTGAAAGACTGACTAAAACTCAAATCTTTATATTCTTCATTGCTTCAAATCACCTTTTTCTTGTTTTAAAATCAAGTTCTTTCCTAGAATAACATGAACATATTATTATCCGTAGTTTCAATAATTCGTTAGAAACACTGATTGCAATGTTACGGCCCTGAATACATCTTTTACTATTTATTACATTCTGTTGTTGTCATTATTGTTGTTAATATCTTACTGTTACTATTTTTAAAAGGCATTATTGATACCGTTAATGTTGTTATCCAGCACTAGTATCACAACATGTCAACTACGAGCGGTATTAATGCTGACGTTCCACATGGCTAGTCTCAGCTGTCAAATATTCATTATCATACAGATGCCTGTATGATTTGATTTAATTAACTGATAAGCAGTAGATGACTGACCTGAATCTTCACAGACTAAACAATCATAGCACTCTAAGCCAAATACATTGTTCAGCAATTAATATCACTTATGAAGCACACACGCTCTATAATTCTTTATAATCTGTTCGGCGGTTTGTGACCTTACAGCAAAAATATCGAAGGTCTATTGACAACTACAGTTTTTGTCACCATTGTGGTTGATATATCCTTTACGCTTGATAAGTTCTTGATTATCTTATTCGTGCTGTGACACATTGACGACAATTCTGCAATCGATCTTATTGATAAGGACCATTTGCTTGAGTAATCCCACATAGTGGCATTACATTGGGATCACCCTTCTGCTGTTGCTACAATCCACAATTATCCCGACTATGATGAAATATTAAAGGAATAACATTTTCTATCCATACGTAGAGTATTTGTAGTCAGTATGTTATAGTTCAATAGTTCTACAAGTGGGAGCGCGTATCGAGACAATGAGCAGGTAGTTATCGTTTTACTGCAATTGCTATCTTCCCATAAGACACAGTTCCAGGTAGAGCGCTTCATAAACAAAGTTTATGGTTGATTTTTTTAGGGTGGTTCGGAGCTTTCCCCTTTGTCAAAAGAATAAATAACATTACGTGACTTAAGTCATGTAGCAAATATAAAAATGATATACACTTTGTTTGTTTTTTTTCCTTTTTTTTAATTTTCCATATTTTGTGGTACAAACAAAAACACATTGTATAAGGAAACGAGATTAACAAAAACATAGAAGAAAAGAAGAAAAATATTTTATTAATGTGTCACGTGGTACATTTTGTCGATTGGGTACAACGTGTAGTAAAATCTGTAAAAGATCGTACCACCCGGCCATAAGGCCTATGAGACACATGAACACCTTAAAATAGTCATGTATAAAATATAGATGTACATTTAAATACAAACATATACAAGAGTTTAAAGTTATTTAAGTTGTTTAAGTTATATTTTGGCTAATAGCGTGTTTTCGTCTATTACACATTTTTATTAATAGAGCGGCAAGTGGCTTTACAAACCTCTCATTACGTAATAAGAATACAGATTGGGCGGGGGAGGACAACTGAGCAAAGAAAGGATTTACACGGGAAATATCCTGCCATAAATTATACCTAACATCAGAATAAAAGTCACACTCAGCAAGAAAATGTATTTCATCTTCAATAGTATTGCGATTGCAAAACTTACAAATCCTATTTTCTAGAGGCGTTTTTCGGCGGGTATACCTGCCGACTTCTACCTCCACTGGTAATGTGCCACAGCGCAGCTTACTTAATACACTACGTTGAGACCTTGTTAACAGAGTAGTAACATAAAATTCTGGTGTCAAAAGTTTCTTAAATAATCTGTAAGTACGTAATTTATTACCATTCTGTTGGCCTTTATCATTAAATAAATCATTGTACCAACTTTGACTATCAAGGGATTTCATCCAAGTTCTGATATGAGAAAAATCAATTCCAGAAATATCACTTAAATCACAAGGCAGATTAAGATTTTCAACGAGTTTCATGACTGTGTTGTTCCAAGACTTAGGATATTGGCCCGACCATCTGAATATCAAACTTGGTAATCTAGAACAGTCCATTTTTTTAAGCTTACTCCAAAAGGACAAAATTTCAATTTTTTGATTTGTAAAAGGAAAAACCCAGCCCATCTCTCCACGTACAGCCAAATTTGGGGTTTTACAACGCACACCAAGGAAGAATCTGCAAGCCCGATTCTGGACAGAATTGATAATATTATATTAACCCCATATTGCTGACCCGTAAGTTAAGATAGGTAGGACCAAATTTCTGTACAATGTATTATAAACCTCAAAAGAGAAGCCTCAAACAGCTTTAAATTTGCAAATAATAATACCAAGTGCACGACTTGCAGATTTAGCAATTTCTCGAGCTGTAAAGTTCAAATCCAAAAATTCCTGAAACCAAACACCCAAGTATTTGTAAGCATGAGAGTATTCAATGTGATTACTGCCAATAGTAAATATCAATTCCGAACGTTTGACAGAGGGAGGGCGGTAATGGACCACTTTGGTTTTACTTATATTGACCAAGAGCTTCCAACGCTCACACCAACGATCAACACAGTCAAGCATACGTTGCAACGACAACTCATCTGGGGCAATTAGGGCGATGTCATCAGCATACAACAATAAGCTTAACATAGAACCATCTATATCAATTCCACAGTGCAAATTATTAATTTCCTTTGCAAGATCGTTTACATAAATGGAAAACAGCGTTGGAGACATTACAAAGCCTTGTCTTACACCAGAGTTTACACATATATAAACATATACACAAATCCACATTTGACTCCTTCAATTCATTATGCTAACAAAACAAGACTATCTACTAAGTAATAATATACACTTTGTTGACCATGGATGAATAGTTCGGGTCACAATGAGCTGTACAATTTGTGAAGGGTACAGATTGAAAAGACAACATTAATTAGCAACTGTAATTTAGCTATAGTCATGTAAAGAATTGATATACACTTTGTTGATCATCATGGTCTTGGTTATCAATGGATAATTATGATATATGTCAAATTATTTTCCGCAGGTTTATATTTTTTCATGAAAAGTGTAATTTTTATAATTTCCCCTATGATAAGATATCTTTTTTTATTGATTTCAGCAAACACATTCATATTGGTATATGTATACAAAATTTAGTGAACAGGTATACGAATGATTTTTAAAATTTTAGGAATTATAAAATTATATAATGTTTTTGAATAATTTAAATGATACTTTGTTATGACTCGCAAGAGTTAATAAAAGCGTAATGATATAATACAAATACCAAATACTTTGGTTAAAACATTTTGAAAGCCAAAATTCATTGATCTATGAGTCAGTAGCGTGTTTGATCGCCTCTTATGGCGAATTCAATTTGTTTACAATCAAAGCTTATGAAAAACTCGATTGAGTGTTATTTTTTTACAAAAGACATAAATGATAAACTTTCATTATCAAAACCTAATCAACTAACATGTACACCTGGAAGATAAATCTATTGAGACGTTGATTCTTTAAATTGATTTCTCATATCTTCCGAAGTCATTCTAAATCATAGTTGTTTCCAAATGTAATCAGCGCTCAGAAACTCTTCTGACAATCTAAATCCCACAACAAAATGGTCTTACAGACAGCTAAGGGATTTGCGGCGATAAATTGCGCTCATTGGAATTACACCTAATACTGACTTTCTTCCTAATGCTACTATCTTTCTGTGAATACCTAGTTTCATCTCTTCCAATCGAACATTAGTGTATCACAAAAGTTATCTTGATGTGATTTTTCAAATTAAAAAAAGAAGATAATTATTGAAAAGTATTTAGGTTTCCATATCTTCAGACTTTCATTCACCTTGATCAAACACTTGAAATCCTGATCAATCGAATTTTTTTTTTTTTTTATCACTACAATCGCAATATTTTCCCCAGGTGTATAAATTTATAAAATGGCACTTAGCAGACATATAATTTTTATACGCTAGTATTTATTCAGTGTCTCTGCATGTCCCATTATCAGTAGACCGTGAAAACAATTATATGATATGCCACAGACACTAATCAGAACCGACTTTCTGTTTTTAGCCAAATTGATATTTATTATTGCAATAAAACACAAAGCTTATTTTCCGCTGTCTGTTGCTCTTCATTATGTCTGCTTTTGTGTGGCAACATAATTTGTACGTGAAATATTGCCAATAACACGATTGTTGATCATTGCATCTGGCTTTTGTGCCTCTAGTCGATGGTGTATGCATATCGCTAAGGTACATTAAATGTGCTTGCACATATAATTCCGACCATGCATGATGTTTTCAGACATGATATTTAAGTCAAACAAAATTCTGAAAGTCCTGAAACATAGCACACATATTAACTGAGTATATCATCTTAACTTTCTTAATGTGAATCGATTTCCTGTCTTAGGAACACGTTTCAAACTTGATAAAACAGTAAAAATAAATTTTAAAAATGATGAAAAGTAAGATATTTTGATTTGGAGAATTGTATTCATATGACACATCAATATTTTATTTTCTCTTCTAGTGGAGTGCTGTCATAGCATTGTGACGTAATTACATGCTGATGTAAAACAATTGTGATGTCATGAACTTGACTGTAATAGGGTATTGTTCAAAATCTGTCAAAACGATATCACCAATATCTATCTTATCTTCCACAAGCGATATCTCCTGTGGAACACAGTTTTGGATGATAAATATGCATATGCATATAAACAATGTAAAATAAAAATAGACCGAAAGTTTGCATCATCATAAAAAATAAGCATGTGCTTACCTTACTGACACTGAACGAAAAAAGAGGATCTTTAGCAGAGTGAATCAAGATAGCAACTTATAAAAATTTCTATATTGTTAGTAAAATGTTAGAGGTTAGTAAAAAAACTCAATCCAATATTCAAAGTCCACAATTTTAGTGAAATGTAAGAGGTACGTAACAAAATTCAATCCAATATTCAAAGTCCACAATTTTAGTGAAATGTAAGAGTTCAGTAATTAAACTCAATTTAATATTAAAAGTTCATATTTTTAGTAAAATGTAAGAGTTAAGAAGCAAATTTCAAGCCAATGTTGAAAGTCCGTAATTTTATTGAAATGTAAAGCTTTAGTAACAAAACTCAATCCAATACTCAATTCAAACAATTTAACCTGATAAACAAGAAAATTATGTATACATTATTGAAATTAGTGCGGGTAACATTGTTCACGCATATTTCTGCGTGACTGACGGAGATAAAACATAGCACAGCTGTTGAAAGAATATATATCACTGCAGTATGGGTCATTGAAAACCCTCTTTTGGTAACATCATTTGCATTAACAACTTAAATTAATTCCAATACCATGTACATAATTATTGATGTATAACATGTTGTACATACAAATAACGATTATCTCAAAACATGTTTCCGCTCTCGCTCCTTCCCAATACCCTGATCTCTTTCAAGCCAAAAATTCACCTGTTATCATTTCAGCCAATGGAATGTCGTTATGCAAGGAGCGTGTAGCTACTATCTTGAACTCAACAAATTTTCCATCCGGACTGTGCCGCTGTCGGTTGATGCGAGTCGTCTCAGTGGCTGGTTAGATAACTAGCGATACGAGGCTTCTGGTTTGAAAGAGATCAGGGTATTAGGAAGGAGCGAGAGAGGATTCATAAACGTTGATTAAGCAGGATGGAAGAGAGAGTGAATATTTTCAAGACAGAAATTGAATAATTAGAAAATATATTAAGATGTCTACAGAGCACATCACGATCATTACTGATTGACAAGGACATGTTACCGATAAATGAGTTGATTTTAAAATTTTTTTGTTTAATCAAAGCCCTCCCTTTTACAAACAAATCTAAGTGCCATTGAAAGTAATCATCAGTCCAGGAATTTTGTGTTTATCATCAATAAACAACTGTTTGATTTGAGTCATGGGACATGACATAAATGTGTGTTTATCACCATTACACATCGTATATCATACCATATTACATTCTGCTGAAGTTTAATCAGAAGGCAATTCATTCATGCATTCAAAAAATTATTGGACAAATTATTGGTTTCTTCGTTCAGTCTCTATTCATGGTGACTGCTAGCCAATCTTCAGTATTCCGATTCGTTAGTGGAGTTTGGAACTTACCAAGCAACTACAGCCCTCCGTGACTATAATGTTTTTTTAATTTATGTTAATTTATGCATATGCAATAAGGCTCTAAACGGTTTTTTTATAAATCTCTCATCCAAGGAAGATAGGTTCGCCAAAAAAGAATAGGTTAGAATAACGACCAGGATTTATCGTTATAAATATACTTATTCCTCAAAATATGAATTTTGAATTTATAAATTCATGTCAAATTATCACTCTTCAACGAATTAAACAACGTATGGCGCTTATCAGGGAAAATAAGCCACTTTAATTCCGATGTTAACCTGTTTGCAAAACAGAAAACAACCATCAAGACTTTTGTTTATTGTTATTGAAGCAGTCCGTAATAACTGCTGTGATAAATGTCAGAAACTGAAGTCGATGGAATTTTCTAACAAAAATAATTCAATACTAATTCCAAAAAGTACAGAAAATGAAATTTAGACCAAGAACAATCAATTCTGAAAACCGGATTCCGTCGTAATTTAGATTTTATATATAATAACTGCTTGTCTTTCGGTAATTATTGAAAATGTTTCAGAACGTTTAAGTATCTCAAATTGAATAAGTGCTTTAGAAAAGAAAACCTTTTCTCTTGAAATGACGCAAGACATGTGCACTTCCTGCATCCGCTCCTTAAATTGAAATTGAAATTTGAATTAGAAACATGTTTATAGTTGATAAATGTTACAATATTCCCTTAAATATGTATCAAAGACCAGTCAGCGCTCATTTAGTCTTTTAATCAGGTCTACTGAGGTACAGTCAATAACCTTCATCAAAATAATCAAAAAGTTCCAATCCATTCAAATTACTTTATGACGTATCAACTTTTAAACGCCCATCACGATTCTGATTGATGTATAACCCTATAACCCTGTATATGGTATAACATTATGAAATATTCACTTATGTCTTCCTTAATGAAATAAATCACATTTGTTTATTATTGTCTAGCAATGTCAGAAAACAAGCATACCTCTATTGGGTGTCTTTGATTTTGCAAAGTTAAACTAACTAAATAGTTACACGATCGATCTTCAGAAGAACACTTGTCCATTGAATAATGTTTGTGGGAAAGAAATTGAAACTAGTACGTTACTCATCAGCGTTCATGTCCTACGTTTCCTTTATAAATGTTTTTTTACATAAAAGTTACTAAAATAACTTACAATAAATACCAACTGTATTAAACGTGTCAATTTTTTTGTATACAACGAGCAAAAACGATAGTATGAAATGGTATTTTGTTTATTACATGTAAATAAGCTATCATTGCTAACAGTGCGGTGAAACTAACATGTCTGTGATTTTGATGCCAATGTGAAGTCATAACTAAAAACTGTTATAAAGAGGCATTGGTATGAAGACAAATGCTCCGCATAATTTATTTGGTGGGAGGGATGCCTGTTCCTTTTGTGGATTTCGTGGATTGTGATAAGACTGAATGTTGAAGATGTCCAGGGCCTGCTTTCACAAAGCAGCCTTAACTAAGGTTAACCTTAACTCCCATACTTTAACATTGCATTAAGGTTACCTTAAGGACTTACGATCACCTTAGGGCTTTCTGAAAGGTGGCCCAGAAAATATAGCTCTTCTGATGTATGTAACTTCTATTCACATCAAACTATTTATAGGATTGATTTAATTGATCTTTATTTCGAGATATTCTGTAACGCATATATAGATCAATATTATACCAAAATATAGAAAATTATTACCGTTCATGGTTATTTAGTTTTCTAAAATTTCGATACAAACTATTATACAAAACAATGAAACATTTTCCGCTTTATTTCTCACCCATAGTCGTTTTTCTTACTGTCGATTTATCAATATATTTCAAAATTCTCTTCTTGTTGCAATAAGAAAAACATTTCCAACAATAAGAGCGTACATGACTAATATATTACTTAACGTCTAGGAGCATATCGCGTGTCAAAGGCGATGCTTAGATCGTTTACACATTTCTGGATCAAATTTGGTGCTTGAAAATTCCTGATTTCCTGATAATATCTTCAAATTTAAAGAGTTCTGTACATCATATTTGATAAATCAAACGTAATATTTGAACTTACAGAAGAAAATTCAATCGGTAATAGTGTAAATGATCATGATATGGGGCACAACCTCTGTTGGCATCAAGACTTTATCTGTAGAGTGTTAACACAAGAAACGTTTCCTTACTGTGAAAGCAATAACTCTTAACAAGTTATGAAACACACTTGCCAATTACGAAAGTGACGACGAACCCTCTGAAACAACAAAAAATCGTTTCCAATGGCGAGAATTTTGTCAGAAATGTGAAACATTCGACGTGTTGGAGATTAAAGAAGCGACCTGCCATGGTTGTAGTTGGCCCGTGATGTATTTGCGTGAACGGAATTTGGCCCACTTGCTGAGAACCAGCTGTTCTGTGACCCCGATTTGCCTTCAATTAACTTCCGGACATAGAGAAACCTAATAGTATCCAGTTCTGACAGAAACAAATTCTATTTATTACTTCTTAACTTCATAAAGCTGAGCTGTAATCTTATAAGCATTTTGGATATAATTTCTATGACTATGACTGGGGATTGATGTACTCATATAAGTACATAGAGAGTAAGGATTAGTATCACTATACTATTATAATACTGTGATACAGAAAGAACGTATTGCAATGAATATTGCTATTTATTGGTACTTTTCAAGTTTTTCGATTTTACATTCATTAGAGACTGAATAAGTGATTAGAACAGAGATCAGTGCTCAACTGCCCACCGTTTTGGAAGAGATGATTCAGTGATTGGTTATAACCTTAAACACGTTTGCGCTTCACACTTTGTTTACAAAATCACATAGTGTTACAAGATTATGTCTTTCTGCAATAAAATATGGAAATCGTTTATTTTAAAACGTCCGAAATATATTGGTTATTTGTGAGGGATGTTGTTTCTGTATTTCAACAAACCGATGATACGGTAAGTATGTATTTCTGAAATGAAGATTAATTCAGTACGTTACATCAGTTTATGACTTCGTTATGTCATCAGAAAATGAGGACATCTGTACTTGTATTTCATTCCAATGTTTATTCAATATTAAGACCATTAGCTTAAATACAAAACTGAATAAAATAATGATTATTATAAATTGCATCTATAAAGGTTGTAAAATATTCACTTATTCTTAAAATGGTAGAAGCTTTACATTTTAACAAAAAATATCAAAATGACATATTATGAACTTCTATATTTTCATATATTTTACAAAATTTTCTGACAGTCTTAATCAACAGACAGAAAAACGTCACACTTCAATTGGGTACGTCTTGTGGTACGAAATTCTCGTTACGATATAATATCCAAATGAACCAAAAATGAAAGGACAACAAAACAAGTTTCATGAAAATAAAGTTTAAAGGTTGAACAAATTACCCATAAAAATCTATATACATTATACATACATGTATGTTAGTTAAATTGAATATCAGTCATCTGTAAACAAACAAAAACACACTTTGATGCATTGGTGTAAGGAATGTTAAGGGTATTACCGCAGTTCAAACCAGCTTCTCTTATGGGCATTGCCGCAGAATGGTTCTTGTACAATTACTCAGTATCAATTTCCTTGCAGTGCTTTATTGTTTTAAGCAATCTATATAGTTTTCGAAAATTTTGAATGTCTCATTTTAGTTTTAAACACTTTGTAAAATGCACGCGAATGTTGAATTGTTATATGGATACGGAAATTCCCATTTAAAATATCTAAAACAATTAGTTACAATCTATTTAAATGAAAATTAGCAGGAAATCGTCTACCAATAAAAACCTACAAGACATCACATTACATATTATACAATAAAATAACGAATCTGTACTTCACTGCAAGATCATTGACATTTCAGCTTTTTGCACTAAGTGAATATATCATCGAACCCGCAAGAATGCATTTATTTTCACGGCAATACAAAATCTAGTAACGTTATGTACACAGCGTTTCTATAATTTATCTTAAATACCTCAATACCGTCTTGATTAAAATTCCAAACTTCCAAACCAAGTGCCCAATTAGATTGCTGGCTGTATACGTCACATTAGAGTGACGTATTTTATCCTCGCCTTTCAATTTCAGTATACGACATAAATTCAACATTTCGCTATCAATTGATTACCTGTGATGAAATACACTTAAGCCGGTAACCTGCGCCGGATTACCTATCTGATATGGCGCAGAAATGGGTAATCATACATGAGCTAACAATCATTGAATACGTACATTTATATCTTTGTTTTTAATACGCTAGATATTTGGTCTTCAATCTATGCATCTTCGCATCTAAGTATCTATGAAACGAATTGTGACGTCATGATCGTTACTCATGACGTCATTACCGACTCAACGACAATTACCTGGGTATTATGTTTTCATTTATTACATGAGGTGTGACCATACACCTGGACAATCAACTTTCTGTGTGTGTATAGACATCAAATATATACATAAAGGAAGAGACAACTCTCCGAAAAAAAACCAACTACATGTACTTTTGCTAGCGATTTCTTTTACTATTGAGACCTTTTACAAAAATTCCTGGAGATAGGACCTGTTGAATAAGTAAATTATGTCATTTTGGAAAAGTGTTTTTTGATAGATATCATTCCATCATCTAGTAAATATATTATGTGTATAAAATATCTAAAAACATATTTTATAAAAAATGATAAACAGACCAGGAACGAATTCTAAAAATAATTAGGAAAAGTATTTCATAGAATTAAAGTCGAAAAGTTATCTAAAAGTCACAATATGATAGCCCACATTGAAAAGGTACGTCAAACCATTGTAAAGGTATTAAATATCGTGGCAGCGTTTGCAAAATAAACACCTAATCATTTGAATAAATGGACCATTAATGTAGAAATTCTTCCTAAATTAAACCTGAGATACTTATGGGAATGGATAATAATTTCGAATAACAAAACACTTGATGTAACACTTAAACAATGCAAATTTCTGTAAGATGTAAGTTCTGCAATGCGTTTACGAAATTTATCAAAAGTATAGTCACAAGTTCATAATTTATCATATATGAAAGATATGAATTACTTCAAAAGGCACCATTCTATATTTCATTTATTTAATCTTAAAGTTTCTAATAAAAAAGAATAGAATGCTCGGATGGAGGTAAGGACGCAAAAATTGCTGAGCATACATACCCACAACTTAACAAGTTAAGAGGTATATAGATTAATGTTGAAATATGCTTTGTTTAAGAATGCCAGTACAGACGGACGGAGGACGGACAAAGCTTAATTAGCGTTAAACATGTAAATGTATTCCCCAACAACTTCGAATGTGTTGGTACAATAAACGTTGTTCTCACACTCTACAATCATTAAGAAACATAAGACACATAATTAATAATAAGTACAATTTAATAAATTATGAAAGTGAAACGAACAGAAATGTGATTATGGCACAGCAGAAATCAACAGTGTATTACCAACTAATTACATCCAGAAACTATTTACATCCAGAAAATCTGTATATATTATCCAAAGGTACATGAAAAACCCCCATTGTTTGTTATCATTTCAAGCATTCATATTACATCTAGAAGCGAAAAATGTTCACCTTCAGAAAAACACAGTGTAATAGTTTCTATCGTGGTTGAACAATGAGCCTATAAAAGACCTCTACGCATATAGAGATGATATCAGTACCTTGAATCTATCGTATCTAATTAATATGGTATATCATTCTGTAGCCACTAGTTGTTCAGTAAGTCCTACTACACGGTGAATGTCCCATGTATAATTAATAATTTGCCGGCGCCCTACTGCAGTCTTTCCCGGTGGTCATATTGAACCTAACGGAAGGACGAGACGTCAAAGTGATGTACTGAGAACTAACCGGCGCCTGCTTCTTATTCCTGCACATAATCAAGTCAACAAACTGCATACGGAACCTCCTGGCGCTAAATGAATATAGATAGAAATTGATGGCGTGGGTCGAGTCACACAAAACATAGGCAATTGTATCTATGAGGTACAAAGTAGCTCCTTTCATCGACTCGTTATTCGCTTGCTGGTAGGGCGACATAATTAACATCACGCAACGCGGTGTTGTGAGAACGACCAGCCCAACTGCAGCAGCAACTAACATCAACGTCGTTTGACGTTGACGGTCGAGCGTTATAGAGTTACCGTTCTTGGAACCATTGCGAGTAATGATCTGATGTACCCGACTTGAACGTATAATCCCCGTGACTATCAACACGTTAAATATGATGAGTAGAAAGCAAGGAAGCAGAGCATATAGGATGATATTGAGCCAGAACCACACGTCCACCATGAACTTCATGTGCTCGTCTTTGATTACACAAAGGGAATATTTATTGACCTCATCGTACTGATAATCCATCGTCCAGAACAGGTGAAGGAATATTCCAATTAGGGTGGCGGCAATTATCAACACAGCCAGGATTGACTTTTTAAATGTCCACACCTGACCCAATTTGAACGGGTACCACACGGCAGCAAATCTTTCCACAGACATGGCCACAAGCAGCCAGTTTGCAAAAGTAATTAAGAAGTTTCCCAAAAATCCGAGAAATTTGCATCCGAAAGGCCCAATTTTAACACCATGATCTGTTAACACGAACATAAGAAGCTTATTCACGATGGCAAGGTTATCGACGACTGCTAGAAGTGCTATGTAAATTGTTAAGGAACGAGCTGGGGACATTTTGATAATAGTTATTATCGTTGAACAGTTCGCAGGGAATCCTATAGCAAGTATAATCCACAGGTAGTAAGTCTCGATGTTAAAGGCGATGTCATCCAGTTGTCGCCAGTCCTCCCGTCGGGTGACGTTGGTTGCCGTGGCACTGACGTTGCTTGACGTCAAATTGTTGTTATGTCTATACACAGGATCAAAGTTAAGTAAACCTAATACAGGCTTCAACGTGGAAACAGCTGGGACGGTAATATCATCCATCTTTTTCAGAATGGTGTCTGTTATATCCAGTGATGAATTCAATTAATTGTCATTCATTGTCATACACGACAATACAGAACAATAATTGAAGAGATCAGTCACACGGATCAACACTATTCGTATTGATCCTCACTCGGTTTCATCGAATATGTGTCAAATACCGCAGAAATGAACACGACATAAACATATAAACCCTAAATATCACATATCATTATTAGTCATTTTATGTGAAGACGAAAAGACACAGGCAGGATTCAGTTCGTTCAGAATGAACAGAGTATTCCCCTGTGGATAGGGTTCGTGACTGAAAACGCCTCTTGACTGGGGAGTCCACAATTAACAGTCTATTTCCATATTGAGTATCTGCAACACGGCAGTCAAATAGCAGACTCAAACTAGTGTTGGGTTGATATAAACAACCATGAAATCAGTTTGTGACTGATATGGATCTATATTCGTCGGTGATCGTTCTCTTCTCATGCCATTATTTGTTCAATAAACCTTTTATTGTAAGCTATCGAGGCGGAACACTGTAAATGTAAGTAGGAAACAGGCAAAAATGAAAATGACAAGAAATCACCTTTTCAGCATGCTGAAAATATATCAGTGTGCAATTGGGAACTTCTCGTAGCTTTCTTGCCGGTTATATCCTCCCATAAAAACGATCCCAATATGTGACACTTTCTAAACGAATTTCACTCTCTGAGCACATCGGTGATACATCAAATGAATTAATGGTTGACACACACAACACAATTCCTATAATCATCAATTTATGTCAAAGCATAAGTTCATGTTCAATCGGTATGAACCCCGAGTCAATTCAACTCCGTGCACCTTTATTGCCTGTGGGGTGACTTGTGGCACATTCCATGAACATTAACAGTCTTGCAAACGTTCTTATTGCACTTTAGCAGATGTTCCCAGCATTTGTGAACAATTGCTATACCTGAAGGAGTTGTATGCTTCACGGATGGGCCATCTTGATCGAAATAGTCACAGTCTATACCCAGTGGGACTTCGATAACGTCTTGAGGCGTTGAAGACAATCAATGTACGAGGAACGCCTGATTTAGAAGCTTCGCATGGACAAATTGTTAATAATAGAAAGCAACCTTCTCCTTTGTTTTGAAGCTGGATCAAGAATCCATAGAGATTTGGTGGTTGTCGTTTCTCATTGGGGAAAAATTTAACTCGTGCCTTTCATCTTATCTGTAGTGTGTGATCTCTGTGAATTGAAAGGAAGCGAGTCAGTGCAATGGAAATGTTCATAATTGATATTAGTGACTGTATCAACAAGCGTCGTAAATAAATATAAATCAATAATGCCGTTGACGACAAGGTACGATAAGTCTTTCTATAAAGTAATCAATTTTTTAAGGGATAAAACAAATTCTAAATATTCATATATTATAAAAATAATTGGTTAAGGGGAAATATGATAAACTGAACATTAGGGGTATTAGAGGATTGTCCATGTCGATTAACAAGTATTTCAATATCTTTCACAAAGTAGCCGTTAATAAGAACACTTTCAACAGTTGTATGTAAGTAAAGATGGAATTCAGTATAACTAACTTCCACGAACTGCGTTCGTTTACAGTCATTATCAGTTTGGAAAATGACAGAAATTTTAACTAATTCCTAAGCCTTACCTATCAGACAGCCCTGACAAATCTTTGAATCAAGATGCAGAAATATGACTTTGATAAAAGAAAAAGGCATGGTTTTGAAAATAAATTTAAACCTTCTCTGTGTAATGCCTCTTAAAACTTTCTAATATACTTCTCAACGTTTTATAATTCTGTTATTTTAATTGATATATATATCACACCTATATATATATATATATATATATATATTAAAAAGAAGAAGATGAAGTTGAATTACATTTGGCAAACGTTTTCAGCAGGTACGAATGTACCTGCCGTACCTGCTTCATCAGGCCGTTTAATGCAGTAACATCAGAGTTACTGCATTAAACGGCCTGATGAAGCAGGTACGAATTGAAGCAGGTACATTCGTACATACGTGCTGAAAACGTTTGCCAAATGTAATTCAACTTCATCTTCTTTTTAATATATACTACCATAGAGTTTGAACATTCTTTTTACTATTTTAATATATATATATATATATATATATATATGTGTGTGTGTGTGTGTGTGTGTGTGCGTGTGTGTGTGTGTGTGGACGCATTTATTATATATCTATATCTATAGACTTAAGATATATCTACATTCTATTTTATATCAGCGATCTTTATAACATACATATTTATGATATATACTCTTTTACTGTGCATAAGCTATTGATTGAGATTGTAAGGGTCATAAGTGAATGGTTGGAATCAACGATTTTACATGTAAAATTCCTTTCATTTACAGATCATCACAATAAATGGGAAGTAAGTATCACCAAACTCCACCACTTAAATACGGCTATAACACTGAAACTCTTCAAAGATAAAAGGATCTTTTAAATGTTTTGGTACTCAAATATAAGAAAATACTTACATGGTACATATGATATTGTGTTGCTGAACCCACAAGAATAAAAAAGAAACACAGGGCACAGGTTAGACTCCAGTTTTAAAGTGTTAATTTCTGTGGTTCACAGTCGTAGTGAGAAGTCAACACAATAACGCAGGTTCCCTTAACCAGTAGGTCCGTAAAACTGACAAACAAGATCCATAAATTTTCTCCGCGTTTCACAGCTAAAGCGGAATTAAAACAAAAGCCACAAGAACGAAAGTAGGTGATGACAATCTTCGTTACTACTGTGCCAGTCCTAATCTGTTTTATAAGTTGTGAATGTTTCTTTTAGTTCATCAGCATGAATGGGGAGACACCGCATGACACCAGTTAGCATGGGTCCTTAAAGTCGCTAGGCTTTCACAGAAGAATTGAGAAAGACGAGGGTTATCTCAGTCATATGAAGCTGAGAGGATTCGCCCTCTCATGAGCGAGACTGCGGTGTTCAAAGCTGTGCCACCTGTTTCCAGCGACTGACTAGCAAACACGCTGAGTCGGGCTTCAGGGAGCAGGAATAAAGTGCCATTATCAAACGCACCAATCACGTTCCTGTATTTCAAACTTATTGTTAATGGAGACACTTACTGCAAGATTCTAGTAAACCGTTATAAGTCTTCCATCATTTTGTCGTTGAATCTGGACGTGAGGAGCGCGAACGACTTTTAACTTGCCGCACGCTATATATATGCCTTGTTGCGGTGAAAACTGAAAAGTATACATTAGTTAGTGGTGCTTATACTCTTAAGCCTTTGGTAAAGAGCGTAGCTTTTTTCTTAGTATGAAGCGTTTAAAATACATATTCAAAACTTGGAACTATATAACCATTTTACTGTATTTCACATATAGACAAATGCCTATTTTCATTGTGATATGCTATAAGGAATATTATCGACATTTAAAATGAAATGAAATTAAATGCTTTTGGGTTTATCATTGGAGTTACTTAGATAATTTTGATCATATAAGAATTAAGAATATTATCGACATTTATAATGAAACGAAAATTAAATGCTTTTGGGTTTATCATTGGAGTTACTTAAGATAATTTTGATCATATAAGAATTAAATGAAGGTCAAAATGATTGATATTTATCATAGGAGTTACTTCTATTAATAATTCTGTTTATTTCGAAATAAAACTTGGGAATTACTATGGATAACAGATTTAATATATATCGATGAAAGAAGAGTCTATCTGGAAGTATGGTAGGGATGAAAGTCAAAATTAGGCTTAAAAAAGAGGCCCTTTGATAAGACAGATACATGATTGACATAAACTTTAAGATTTCACCTTCCAATCACGTCACTCGCTCCGCCTTCCCGTGCATGACTGCTAACTGATGATGTGTGGACACCATATGTGTCATCAGGTATATATTACTCAATGAACTAGTGTGTTATGACTTATGCAGGTGATTCTTCTGAAGAATGAACTGTCTGCTTCCGAGGCAATTACATATAATTCTTAAGTATTAATGTAAATATTTTATCAATGTCGGGGCAAGCTAGTTATTTTCGGTCGCATCGCTTCACAAATGTTCTGCATGGTATCGTAATTAAACAGTCGTGTCGGGTTTCAGTAATAGCATTATTGCAGACCAACACTAGTGGTTTAGTGACCTACACTATATCGTCGGCGAAGTGTCACATTACCAAGCAGTTAATAACTGTTCGTATTTTAGGGCTCTATTATTGACATCGATAAATGAACATCGTTTCGAATGTCACAACTAGTAGTGTAATTGAGAGCTTAATCTGATTGAGCTGCCAAATTGTCTCTTTCAATTTGTCACATCATATATTTTTAGATATTAATATTGTTATCATATCCCACGAATCCATACTCAGTCTTTTTAAAGTAACAAGTTCACGGAGTTTTATTCAGTGTCTATTAGGGTACAAAACATGAAATTCATTTCTCAATTTCATAAACTGGAAGCGATTACTGTATCAAGTAATGATCTGTCAAAAATATTAATCATGCATCTGTCAAATGTGACGTCATACTATTTTTCCATCGTAAACTAGCATAGCCATGACGTTGCGTTGAAAGAAGCGATGTCATCCAATTCAAAACGTGACGTCATCTCGTTGTATCATAGTTTCACTGTAATCAGAATATGACATAAAAATAGAGTGATGGTATTAGATAACTCAAATTAAGAATTAGTCAATACCGAACTCAAGAATCTGAATATACAGATGTCTCAGGTACAGTGTCAATTTAATTTGTTATTTATCATTACCTATCTCACAGAAAGCAGAGTTGTTGTAACAGGTTCTCGTTCATTGATTGTTGTACAAGTTTATACAATTGTACACCAATTTGAGGGCCCCAAACTTATCCAGTGACGTTTCTCAAGCCAATTAACGCAAAACACTGCTCGGCTGGTTTGAACGTACTATGCATCGTTGAAAAGAATAATCTAACAATTTACGTCCTTGTACATTTCACTTATCTTAATCATTAAACTATATACTTCTTCGCAGAAGCATCCAAGATTATTCAACAGCGTATCGTGTCCTGACCCTTACAAGGTACATTGTAAAGCTGCTAAACAAGAATTTGTTTCATAAATCCACAACTAATGCAAATGTTATATGTATTCAACCGTCATTCTGCAAAACCTTACGATTTTTTAGTATAGAATTTGAAAAAGTCTTAGTACTATAACATGCTTATATATAGTTAGATTCTTCCTGTTACTTTACATTTTCCTATGTATATGATTATCAAAAGCTTGAGAAATTAACAACAGAAACATATCATTTCAGTACAATTACTCCGGGGCAATCATCTATATGTGTGAATATTCTGTTATGTGCTTCAGTAATTACCGATTCTGTATTGACTATCACCCAAGGCAACGACATTTAAACAGTTTTAACAGTTATACATAGGGAAGTATCAAGCTCTATGTGACATTTCATTTCCTTAAGGGCTCAAGGCTATCGGCCATGTGAATCTCTTCAATATGACCCTCTCAATGGGTGGTAAATGAGTGGAATGACAATGGAAGTGGAGTCTATATTTGTTTGCTATGTGAAGTATTGGCAAGGGGTAGTCACTTCCACTATTTGCTATCAACTTCACAGCTGACCTTCTTCTCAATACTCATGATGAAAAATCATGATCATCTCATTTACGTTCTTACCTCCCCAGAACTCCGAGGTTGGATCCTTTATCAAGCTATTTCCTTGCCAGGATAACTCTAGACTGGTGTTAAACTTTGAGACGGTAACTCTTTGCGGGTTTGCGCGATCAGGGTGACAGTACTTCAGGAAATACATCTGCCTGTAATTCATGCAACAAAATGCATCAACTTTTAATACTTATTAAATTTTATTTTGAATATATATTTTAAACAAATAGGTGATTTATATCATAGAGTGAACGAATATAGATTATTTGACCGAAATGTATATCAAATGTGTTCAAATAAAATTAAATTGCATAAATGAGAAAATCTCATTTTTAAAATCGTGAACCAAAGAATCAATCGGGTAATGTCAGAATAATTCTGGCATTCCACGTACTTGTTCCTTGCATATGTCTTATAAAAATGATGCTTTAGCAAATCCATCAAAAAAATTAATTTCTAATTCTCCAAAATGAAGATATTTCATAAGAGCTCTTACACAGTAAAATTAACTAGCGTTCTGCAGCTTTAGAGGTCAAATGCTTATCAAGGACCAATTGGGCAAATTTACAATAGGTATAAAGATTTTCGATGGTGTTTCATCTTGAACACCATCGTAATCAATCCTATAAAAGACCCAACGCTTATATCCTTAAGAGCATTTACTCCCGAAGGTGACCGGTACTAATCATTGCAAATTGGTATGGCATATCGCCTTTCATCCAGAAGCAGTCATTCAGTGTAGTACACGAGTAATGTTATCTTTTCGTGATAAAGTGATGAATACCCTCACTTGTTTTTCATAATAATTAATTGATCACTGAAATGTTCGTTGAGATAAACAGATCAGTAAGCAACCGTGCTTGTCACTAAATTCAGAAAATGCTAAGGAATTTAATTTTTCCCTATGGTAATATAGTTTTATTTGCTCATAATGAATTAACCTTTCGGTGTCAGATTTTCTCATTCACACAAATGATATATCGCTTTCCCCAACAACCTTTTATTACGACAAGGTTTCATATTTCGGTGTCTACTTAGTCCTAGAAACAGTAGATTTATTTGAGCTGTGTATGAAATAATGATAGAATATTCTATACCAAACGACCTTCAAATTACTAATATTTTAAAAGTATCTAACGAGTTAACATAACACGAAAAATCTGAGGTCGTTAAAAAATTAATTTACAAATTGAAAAAATAATTTATGGTAAAGGTTACGTGTTCTGTTAATTTCTTACGAACAGTTATCACGCATATTTTCTGAGAGTGTGATTAAACCAATGATAATTTGACTTCTATTGCGACGGCGATGCAACAATTATGACGACATAACTACACATTATTGTGACGTCACACATGCAGTAATAACGGCTCCCTAATATAAATACCAGATTGCAGTATCTTATACGAATGAGTAACTTCATATCGTTTTGTAATTGTAGACATGATATGCTTCATTCACGAGCGTGCCACGCCATGTTTTTGAAAACTGCGTTCTCCTTAGGGTTAGACAGGCAATGTCATCGTTTCGCGAAAACAATATGACACACTTCTTAGAGTTCTTAGCATTTGCAATATGCTATCATTTTCAAAGGAACTCAAAAGTTATAAAAACTTTATATGTTTCATGTTATATATATGAACTTAATTATGACAATTAGGAGGATAGTTCTGCTCTTTGACTGTGTATGATTCAAAGCCCCTGATAAAGTATTGGTCAGCCAATTTAAATTGTGTCAATAAAAATGCAGGACTATGGCATGGCCATTAAATAGGGTGTTTTCCCAATGTCATCGCCTATATTTATGAGAACGTTTGCGCTGTTTTTCCAGTATAAACAACCCGTGGAATTTGTTCTCATATAGTAAAGCATGCATGAGTGATGTATTTATGAACAAAACAGTTGTGTTAGTACTAAGGGTGTGGGTATTGTAATTGTAAACCGCTTAAACAACAGATATAAAAAAAGGCTGGTGAGAAAAATAAGGGCGTATCCGACTTCCCAATTACTTGAAAGGATACATTGTGCGAATGGCAACCGTTGCTTATATGTAAGCTTTAGGAAGAGGAAAACATGTCATGGAATAAATAACGTTTCTATTGTTTAAAACATTTCATTGATCAGATTTTATTCTATCTTCTTGAAAACGTCAACCCCAAAGCTGTTAGTTTCTAGTGATAATAACAAATTATGATAATAACATAACTGAACTAATCAAGAAGAAGAAATTGTTAAATATAAAACCTTATGTTTAAAACCTTATAATAATCAAACTATACTAAGTCATACTATCAACTTGAAAACAGCACAGCCACAAAGCGCTTTGTAAATAATACATAGTGCGTCACTCAAATTATTAACATATTTTTTAAGACTGAATTAAACCGAACATAGCGTTCATTGTATATTAGTAACGACATTTATGTATTCTTTATTGATGTATGATTGTAATGAAGACGATTAACAATGAAGACTGAATTAAACCGAACATAGCGTTCATTGTATATTAGTAACGACATTTATGTATTCTTTATTGATGTATGATTGTAATGAACTATATTTCTACTCTGCCTAAATATTGTTGATGAATGAAATTATGAAACACAGCTTGATCATGTAATGTTGTATCCTTGTGTTAAAGATTCACCTGGTTACAAACACGCAAAACTTCTTTATAATAATAATAATGATAATGATAATAATAATAATAATAATAGCTTTCTTATACCGCGCATATATCCATGACAAAGCATGCTCAGAGCGTCATGAGTATTATTATAGTAGGATAGTAGGGTAGTATGTTCGGTGATGCCGATTAACAAGCGCTCCGCGCGACCGTATAGGTCCGTACTTTCCCCTTGTAACCATTTGTACAGCTGGGTAAACTGAGTACAAAGAATGTGAAGTGTTTTGCCCAGGGACAAAACACAGGATGAGACACAAGTCACAAAGATTTGGTGTCTCCACCGGGATTCGAACCCAGGTCCCTGGCGATAAAGGCAAGCATGCTAACCACTACACCACCGTGCTCCACTGTGCATATAAGATTTCGTACTTTACCAGAGAGTGCAATATATTCTTTCTTGTGTGATAGCTGGAACAACAACTGTTGTTAGATATGCCAATACCTCAAGAGACTGTTGTATCTGCCTCAATGTATCTTGGGCAAAAGAGACTAAAGTTATTTAGATTCCCCCGAGCGAAGGCTAAAAATGACAATAGAGTAAATGGATCCCGGATTATCGGCCTCAGGTGACTCTACATCACATCAATAGTTCAGACTTTTCTCGAAGCAACCCCGCTGGAGTCATTTCAAGCTGACGAAGATACTCTTTGTGTTATAATCCCTGTTTTTCTGATGTTCTCAGTGGAGAATACTAATTATACAATTCACCGATGTTTCAAACTGTAAAACCGCACACGTTTTGAAAACTCCGATAACAACAATAGTTTTATTTTAAGTTGAAGGCAGGACAGTAATGCTGTGGTTTCGTTTGACCTTTCGTGTTCAGGAATGAAAACGGTATGGTTTCCATTTTCTTACGACTTTTGTCAATATTACATAATTAACTGTTTTCGGCTCCCAAACAACATACTTTAGCGTCCAGGGTATAAAAATATTTCGAAAGAAATATTATTTCACACATTTTCTATTGTAAATGTAATCATTCAACCTTTGATTTTAATGGTTTTAACTTACAAAAGTGAGATTGATTAGGACTGATTAATTTAAAGGAGCAGTAGTACGTTTTGATTTTTTTCCTATAAATTTTCCCAAATAAATAATCAATGTTTAATACAAAGTTATTATCTTCAGAGGGTCAAACATCTTTTTAATTTCAATATTGGTCACTGGTAGTCGTAAAACATTCTATCATATATCAAACAAAATCGGCTGGCGGACATTTTGTGTGTACATTGTTTTATCATGGGAAATGTATTTATATAACCTAAATGCACATAGGAAAGACAAAATATAGAAAATGATAAAAATAAATAAATATACAAATTGAAGACAAGGGTGATTGAACATTCGTCACAATAATTTCAAATCAAATCAAAAAACCCAAAAACTGTAGACATTGTAATTATTGTACACAAATCCTTCTGATTATAATTTATTCACTGGAAAGTAAGATGTCTACAACACCTATTCTCGACCAGCGTTCTAGAAATAGTTGTCCAATCCCACATTAAGCAGAATATTCTTCATAAGAGACTCATGATCAACCTACATGACCAAATATGCCATTACACCAATATACAGTTTACCGTTATAGACAAGTATAAAACTTCTTTGAATGGCATTTTAGTTCGTATGATGAAGAAATATAAAATTCATGGATTCACAATAAAGAAGAAATAGGAAATTTATGGAATTACAATTGCAATAAAAATATTATTTCACATATTTTCTATTGTAAATGTAATCATTCAACCTTTGATTTTAATGGTTTTAACTTACAAAAGTGAGATTGATTAGGACTGATTAGTTTAAAGGAGCAGTAGTACGTTTTGATTTTTTTCCTATGAATTTTCCCGAATAAATAATTAATGTTTAATACAAAGTTATTATCTTCAGAGGGTCAAACATCTTTTTAATTTCAACATGGTCACTGGTAGTCGTAAAACATTCTATCATATATCAAACAAAATCGGCTGGCGGACATTTTGTGTGTACATTTTTTTATCATGGGAAATGTATTTATATAACCTAAATGCACATAGGAAAGACAAAATATAGAAAATGATAAAAATAAATAAATATACAAATTGAAGACAAGGGTGATTGAACATTCGTCACAATAATTTCAAATCAAATCAAAAATCCAAAAAACTGTAGACATTGTAATTATTGTACACAAATCATTCTGATTATAATTTATTCACTGGAAAGTAATATGTCTACAACACCTATTCTCGACCAGCGTTCTAGAAATAGTTGTCCAATCCCACATTAAGCAGAATATTGTTCATAAGAGACTCATGAGCAACCTACATGACCAAAAATGCCATTACACCAATATACAGTTTACTATTATAGACAAGTATAAAACTTCTTTGAATGGCATTCACAATAAAGAAGAAATAGGAAATTTATGGAATTACAAATGCAATAAAGAAGTTGTAAATTCATAAATGTCCTATTTCTTCAAGAAGAAAGCTACATTTAGTGTAGCTTGTTATGAATAAGATATGAAGATAAATTGGACACAAATATATATGTTAAAAGCAGTACACATTACTAATAATAATTTCTTCATTTTTCAAAGAGTTTAATATTGGACATGTACATGCACGTTGTTATCCGGACTGGTGAAGTTTCCCACATTATATAACATAAATGTGATACATAAATAATTTAGAACATTAATTTCAACATATAACTCATCAAACCAAATTTTACACTGTAACTTAATTTTCACGTTTAATTGTTTTATCGTTATTTGAATATACTCGACATTAGTTTTGCATTAAATTTGGAGACAGTGCTTTCATAGCCTTATATGAGGTAAAAAGCGAAATCAAAGCGAAATTAAGTCACAACGAGTTATTTATTCAATTACTGTATATTTGTGATTAACGGAACTGGCCTTGGAAATTAAATTTATCTGTATCAGCTCGTATTTTTCTATTTGATCAATTTAATAAATTTACGTTCTCCTGTAAAATATATTTTAGTTGCGGGGAAACAGTAGTGCTTGGTATCGATTGCACAATTCACCTTTGGACGTGAAATTGGTTCAATTGAAAAAATAAAAAAATTAGTCAAACCCTTTATAGAGATAAAACTTAGAATTAAGGAAACTCACTTCAACAAACTCTCAAACTACTATTTCAAAATCTGTAACTATCTCTTAAATACAGAAAAAAGTACATCATTAGCGAAAACAGATAGGATGAGCTCTTGAGATTTTATTTAACGGAAATGTCTTTTTTGGTAAGACATGGTAAGTTCTCCTTCAAAGAAACTAGATGATAAAGTAAACTGAATGAAAAGGAAATATTTTTTATTTGCATTCAGGAAAATTGCTTTTCTAGTGAGCATATTCTGGAAGCGTAACGTAAAAAACGTCCCTTTTGACGTTTTAGTGTCAGCATTCATCTTTCATTATTTCCTTTCCTTATATCACCTTGTTAGCTTCCAAAAATGCTAAATCGGTGGATCAGTTCTTATAAAGATTATAGAAACTTTAAAACCTATCTGTGTTGAAAACGTTTTGTGGGAGAAACCAGGAAAAGCTTCTTTCATTGACATTTGGTTATGTAAACGAATATGATTTGAGAATTGATCATGAAAAAAGTAAAAAGTAAATTAGTATAAGAGTGACGTAATATGAGAAATAAAACAAAAATGTCGACGTTCACCTGTGACTACAGTCATCATCGTGTGACAATATCATGTCAGTTACAATGTTTACTGCACATAACTTGACATCTTGTCAAAAATGTAGGAGCTCACGGAAGGTATAATTGCATTTTTAAAAGTTTTGATTAAATTTTAAAGATATAGATAGTCTCTCATAACCTAAATGGGCGATTTCTGTACTATTAATACTAAGGAAAATGTTTTTGTTTTATTTTGAAAGTGAGACTTAAAAGAAAGTGAGACTTAAATACAGAATCTCACTAATACTATCTCTCTCTCTCTCTCTCTCTCTCTCTCTCTCTCTCTCTCTCTCTCTCTCTCTCTCTCTCTCTCTCTCTCTCTCTCTCTCTCTCTCTCTCTCTCTCTCTCTCTCTCTCTCTCTCTTCCTTTCTAGCAATAATATCGGAAATCGTTTGTACCTTAATGCAAGTCTGTAAGTTCGTTTTAAAAGATTCCATTGTACATTTATTACAAATAAAACTGAAACTTTTCAAACTATTCAGCCTTTGTAATGACCGAAACTGACCGTTTGTGAGGTATTTAAAAAAAAAAATTTCTTCTTTAAACTCTTGTAAATAACTTGTCTCCTAATCTTGAAAAAACCCACAAAGTTACAGCTTTTTTAAATTTTTGAACATGAAGTTTACAATTTGGGACAATTTTAAATATCTACTTTAAATGACAATAGAGAATCCCACTTTAGACATCGTTCTTACCTTAACACAACACCTGAACCTGATCTTCAGAGGAAGAAATTCTTAAATATATTAGCGCTGGGTGTCGGATATGAAACAAGTGCTAAAAAAGGATGACCGGTAAATCACTTCACCTACGGATTCTTCAAGATCTCACGTTTGTTTACAATGTTATTGCACAACTTTTGATAAGATATTTATAGCTTCATTTAAATTTTTTCATGATTAAAATCAACATTCTAAGTAGCTGTACAAAATAGACGTGAGGCGCAATACAAGATTGTTTTCTACTCTATGGTTTCAACCCATTGGCTATCGTCTCCTACATGTATGGTTTCATGACGTGAGAGGCCATATTTATATCTTCAATACCACTTTCTTTGAATGTTTCAAAGTAAGTTGTGAAATTGGAAAGTGAATATGTAATTCGTCAACACCTGATTTAATGATGTGAATTTACAGATATCTTTTAATTTAGAAATCAATCAATAAACATACATTTAAGATGTTTCAAGCCCTACAAGTCAAGGTCTAATTCGTTATAATTCAAGCTATTATCATGGTTGAGGATACTATTTTTTGGCATTCATAACAAAGACAAAAGCAACATGGTTATACCAGTACACACATTAAACATAAAAATAAATGGGTACAACAGTACACACACTACACAGAAAAAGACGACTTGGGTACAATACTAAACGCATTACAAAGACAACATGGGGTACAACAGTACAGACAGTACACAGACAACATGGGGTACAACAGTACAGACATTACAAAGACAAAGACAACTTTGGGTACAACAGTACACTCATTGCAAATTCAATATGGGATACAACAGTACACACATTACACAGACAACATTGGGTACAACAGTACACACATTACACAGACAACATGGGGTACAACAATACACACATTACACAGACAACATGGGGTACAACAATACACACATTACACAGACAACATGGGGTACAACAGTACACACATTACAAAGAAAAAACAACATACCTCAATTGACAATGATTCTTATAATTGATCAAAATTGAAATCATTTTCTCAACCCAGTATTAAGAAAAATCTCACTTCAAGACCGTTCCAAGCTCGTTTTATTGACTTGTTTCACAGTGAACGTAGGTGTATTAATTGATCCACTTCACCCTGGAATCCACGCTGATTAAGTACACATCACTAGCATGTGTCATCTTCATCAATCTTAGACCAGAGGCGACCGTTCTAAAAGTGCTAATTAGTGCAATCATTAAACGATTTGTTCTCTATAGTGTAAATCAAGCTGTTATATTATCAATTGTCAATGTCAATTTCTAACTGTCCGTCATTAATCATATTATTCTCTAGTCAACTCAAATGTGAAATATTGGACTTGATATAAGGCTCTCTAAGAAATTGACTGACAGATTTCTCTGAATAATTTCATAATTTGAATACTGTATGCTTGAAATGATATAGTCTCTAGCTGATGCCAAATATGCATTTTGTGACATTTGGGGATGGATTGATTAAGAAATGATACAATATACTTATGGACAGTATGTGAACGAACTTGGCATGATTAAACGATTTTGGGATATTTTTATAGTTTAGAACGACACATGTGTTGATAAATGGAACTTCTTTATTTCAAAACAGCTTTATCACGATACCTGTGATGTAGAATACCTAGAAACCTAAAATAGTTTGTACTCGTCCACCTCCTCCTCTCAATTCTCTAAACAGTAACACTAATTATGCCACGGAAACAAACCTGATACTAACAAGAAAAAGTCAAAATAGTTTCTATCAAAAAAATAAAACTAAAGAAAGGTCAAACCCATATCAACATGATAAGAAAGGGCAGTGTACCAAATTTGGTGATGATGTGCCAATTACAGGTAGTTTGAACCTATATCCATCCTTAAAGAATGGGAACGCCCGGAGTTAAATATATTAAGAGCATATTAACCAGAAAACATAACCGTAAGCAAATTCACTCATCCAATTACTCTTTTGAATGAAACTACATCTTTCTTTCCATAAATGTAATCATACTAAATTTTCCCGTTGATGTATACTGCTTCTTTACGCAAGGGTTTCTAATTTTCCGAAATCATTCATTGTTTCATTATATATATTGAAAGTAAAACGTATACTTCTGTTAATACAATCATGTTCAAATCAAAACATGTTGAAAAAAAAGCAATCATATCCTACAACTTTGTAGAAAATTTTTCACAGAATGTTAATACTTCAAAATAAATGCATTATCATCGTTATCCTGGTGGATACCGTTTTGATTGCAAAAAAAACTTGAGTTCACCTGTTATTATCTTAGCCAATGGAATGCCATATTCAAGGAGCGTAAAGCTACAATCTTGAACTCAACGGGTTTTCCACCCGGGTTGTGCCGCTGTTGCTGGATGCGAATCGTCTCAATGGCTCGTTAGATAGCTAGCGATACGAGGCTTTCGGCTTGAAAGAGATCAGGTTATTAGGAGGGATCGCGAGCGGATTCATACACGCTAATCTAGCAGGATGCCAACCAAGATTCTATTCATGAACTTTGATGGACACATTCTCAGTGATAAAATGTCGAAGTTAGAACATCATTCAATATGCATTCCAACTTAAAGCTGATAGATGGCTTAAATACTTCTGATGCTGGTGAACAAGGACACATGGAGATCATGCTCGAGATTGTGGTAACAACTGTGTCAACTGTAACTCATATTCATAAGAAATTAACTTGAATAAATGTTCAAATATTCTGAACCCTGTTATTAGTTTTTACATATAATTATCAAAAAAATAATTCAGTTAAGAAGAATAATTGATACATTTCAAAATCAATTTGAGCTTTCTGGACACATTTTTTCTGTCTTCTACTGTCTAAGAAGAGAGTGCCAATGACATAAAGTATATGAAGTAACGACTTTTGTAGCATTGGCATCTATATGTTCCTAATATGTAATTAGTGTTTCCCAGGATATTGTCCAGCTGAGAAGTTGAACCTGTCTGAGAGAATATCCCGATTGACCAATAGACCTTGGTTAGAAAGGTAAAGTGGTCTATAGATATAATGACAGATGTAACAGTGTTAGGAACCGATAAGTATTCTCTTGTGAATATATGACAAATGGTTCATCTAAGTTCTAGTCGACAGTTGCCATTTAGGGTCTCATCAATTCAAAATATTACAAGGTATCATTGCATTACGATTTGCCCCTTTATGATACAAATCTAAATTTCACCATTAGGGATTTTCAATTGAGAAAAAAATAACATACAAGTTCTCTTTTTATATGATTAGTCTCTTATGGTGATCATGAATACAGGGGGAAAACTTAGCACAGAAGTCAATGTTACCATGTTGTACTGAATAGTTTTCTATTAATTCGTTATCAAGATTTCCAAACAAGGATATATTGATTAGAAGATCTTTATCACTTCTCAAACCAATACAGTATAACTGATTCATACCTACAAATAAAGGATATGGTTGACTCATCATTGCTTGGTTAAGAACTTAAAAAGATTTGCTTTTCAAGTTTTCTGAGTTCCTAGTGTGCCAAGTTTGAAAAGTTCATTACGTTGTTTAAATTAAAACAAACTAATTCATAGCTGTGAAATACTTTTACATAAATGACAACGAACATTTTGTAACACATTTTTATCTTGAAGATATTTCTCCTAATTATAGTATTGCCAAAGTCTTGCTTCTAGATAACTCTCCCATTTAAGTGCGAGCTGTCAATATGTACAACTTTTATCGCGTTGAATTTTATGTTAGTTGCAACCATATGAGACAAGTGTCTGTAACCAACTCAAAGGCAGAGTGTATTTAGCATTATAGAATTTGATGTGATACTATCTGCAACTCGGTTTATTTATATAACTTTGCAAGCTCTAGTTTTATATCTATTAAATCGTGTTTCTTTCTGGCTTATAGGTGATATTGTTGAGAGATTGTTTGATCTTACACTTAAATCAAAGCAGCCTTTTCCATAACCATGTTAATAATAACGAGAGAGTCTCCCATTGGTGTTATACAGTGGTATATTCTGGTATATGAAAAAGGTCATGTTAATGTCGGATTTAGTCAGCAGGGACCGAGCAAAAAGGCAACAAAATGTGCTGTGATGAAAGTTTTAAAGTCGGGCAACTGCAAAAAAAAAGAATAATGAAATATGATAACTCTTTTTCCTAACGTTACACGTTTTTGCATAAAATCTGAATTGAAATTATGAAATCATATCTACATGATTCTTAAACAAACGAAAAATTTAAATTGTCTCTTTTTTCGCTCAAACTTTTATTAATTACATATCAATGATGTTACCAGTTCAGATTGTGATCATTTTAAAGTGAAATTATAAAACTGAATTGCCGCTATCACTTTGTGATAAAAGATAGTTCTGTAAAAGGATGTTTAAATGATTGATTGAGCAATAATTGTCCAGCTTGAAAATTAAAAGATAACCAAAATATTTCATTTGATAAAAAATAACTCAAATGCTTGTTTTCTTAAATGGGTTTAAATACTTCATTTAAGAGTAACCCATTTTCAATATTGATATGCTCTTGATACATATGCTGTATCATTTAGATTTGCCGTCGTTTTTAAATCAGTTAATTTATCTCTTTGAATACGTCTTTATGTCTAGGACCTATCTTTAAAATATTTTCAACCATTACCTTAAAGCAAACTAATGAATATATTCAATATGAGTTCAAGAATATATCATATACATTCACACATTCAACATTGTTAGAAGACGGAGTTAAATAAATTGATGCAATTTTTATCATCAGGTAACTCTTTGCATGTTTATTCAGGCTATTGATAAATGCATTGCCTCATGATGTCATATGGCAAACCATAAATGTGTTTATATCAAAATCAATTGTTGTAAAATTCATTATGACGTCACAGGTTCACATGGCGATGTGGTAGAAAACTCCCGTAATTTTTTAGCACACATACTAACTCAGTAATGGCTACTTAAACTTCTTTGAACAACCGATCATATTTGTGTAGATCAGTAGCTTTTCATTTTAATATTTCATGAAACAAAAAGCAGTTTCATCAACTACACGAAGACGGCAAGAAGTATCTGAGAAATCGTTCTGCTACGTACCTGCAATAAACTTTAACACATTATTCTGAATGACTAACACAATATTTGAAGCATTTTACGTGAAAAGAAATCAGAGCTTTTACATAGTATATTGGTTGACTACTGTCATGTGTTGCTTTGATTATCTAGAATAGTCTCCTAACTGGGGAATTCAATCTCAATTTACTGATTGGCAGGCAATAAAAGTGCTATTGACATTATTATGGGCAGGTGTGAGTAGGGTTTACAGGAATATTACCTCGTTTTGATGATTTACATGACCCAAGTAAGAATGTTTTGTTTACTTGACATTTTCGGGATTTTGTTCTTGTTTGCAAATTGGAAGATATCTTTGCTACGTTGGTTTTCATATTCAAATGTGTTATCTGACTTTAAGAAAATGTTCATTTTGAATGATTAAGAGTATCACATGCTACTCTGCACGTCGATTGTAATCAGGGTTATTCCTTATAAAAACTTGGAACGTTTTATATCCTAGATTTATGATAATAAATAGACATAAAATTCCAGTAACAGCTAGAGTACATTCCATGTGATGTTCCCATTTCTCATTGATCGCATAAGTTGTGGAAATATTACATTTCAGGGAAATACCAGCAACAGAAAGTCGAAAGCTTACTAAGAATATCAAGTGGCTGCAATTTTTCTTTAACTCTTTCCGGAGATAATTTTCTACTAGTGTTAAGGAGCATGTTAACAAATGAATCACAGTGTGTTTCTAAGTAAGTGAAGCCATTGTTGTTCAAATGACGGGATAACCTCTGTACATGGTATTCAAACATCATAGTTTTCACAAAGTTACATTTTTATAACTACATGTCCAAAAAAGACATACGGCGTATTACGAGACTTTTTTTTATTTCAAAGTCCCTTTAAATAGACTTGACCACACCAAAGCCAGGTATGATGTTAGCCAATTTATAATAAATGAGTAAACGCCAGTTTAAATTACAAACAGCACCTTTCCAGAGTGAGGTTTCAAAGAGAATTAACATTTGGCAGTATAGTGACACACAGACTTTGCACTTGGACATGGTGAAAATGTATGTTGTAATGTGATCCTGCTTCATCAGCGTAATTGAATCCGCTGATCGAGCTCTTTCCATATACCCTGATATCCTTTAAGCCTAAAGCCTCGTATCGCTAGCTATCTAACAAGCCAATGAGACGACTCGCAACCAGCAACAGCATAAGTCCGTTAACTCTAAAGAGTAGCTTCAAGCTCCTTGGATAACGACATTTCATTGGCTTAAATAATAACAGGTGAGCACAGCCACGAACATCAGGCCGCGCCAGCCATAGAAGGGATTTGGCTCGAACGAGATCAGGGTAGGTAGAAGGAGCTGGATCAGCGGATTCAATTAAGCTGATGAAGCAGGTTGGTTGTAATGTTTGTCGCAACATCTTACTATTCATGACATCATTATCGGACACTTTGTTGTATTCACACAGCTACACCCATCTCTTTAGCTTACTGCTCGTCACTACCTTGTCTGAAGAAAACTGACAGATCATCATAATCCTGAGACAGCATCACCATCTTCTAAGTTATGTATTTGATTATGCCTAGCTTCTGTTGAATATTACAAAGAAGGATTTTGTGAAGTAATATATAACCTGTACTTCTTACTTGTATGCTACACAACACATGAACTATTAGGACAACTACACCTTACTTCTCAAGAACCTCATCCTCTTTTCCCTTAATTATCAGTTTCTATGTGCTGTAAAGTGACTTGATTGAAAATTAATATAGTCATGGCAAATAGAAATATCATCAACCTTCAGTCTTCCTGTGAAATTTTATTACAAATGTTAATTGAGCTTCTCAAAGACTTTTGAGGGAATCAAAGCAAGCTATTAGCTTTTGAAAGAGTAATAATGATAAAGATAGGTAACTTGTGTACATACTCAGAGAAAACATCTTAATGTCTTTTCAAGCAGTCATTGAATTTTTATAAGCAGAGGGTGTATTGTTCACCATATTCATTTAGGCGTTGTATTTTGTAAAGAATTTCGGATAAATCTCAGCACGGTTTTAAGTAGAATGTTTTTACTGTTTACATGTATATGTCCTTTTTTAATGTTTTTAATTATTTATAATGGTAGAACTTTATGTAGTTTATTGTTTTCATAGACAAATAATCATGCACAACTTTTTTCAATTGTTTTGTTAGCATATCTATTATGTTTCATAAAATTGTTACCTTTTAGAAAATAATTTGTTGGTATCCATTTCTGGAGTTACTCTCCGGAAGTGGTGTTAAATCAAACAAAGCAGAGCCTTATCTTATAATGTCAGATTTTGGTGATCCAGGAAGTACAATTTCATACAGCTGCATGAAAAATTCTTCAGCCTTCCAAAATTATTTTGGATGTTTATTCATCATTCATTGATTTGTGTAAATCTTTTATCATTGATAATAAGTGTAATGAACTTTGTTATTAATCTAAACATGTATTTTGGAGTTAAGACTGACACAATTATCAATTAAGGATTATACATCTTTTCAACGTCGTTTCATCACATTGAGACTTCTATAAATCATGTATGGATATTTTATTTGAAAAGTTGAGAGGGTTTTAAACTAGTGTTTTCCGATTGCGTAAATTACATCAAAGCTTATTTTCTTTTTGCACTATACTAGGCCACAGTTTATACCAGCATCAATGTATAGTTCAAACAGTTTTATTACAAATCACATCTTCAGTTAAAAACCTATATATGCAAGAGTTATAAGTTTCAAGATGACTCAAATAAACTGAATAATTTCCTTTGCCTTATATTAGTCGGAAGGTCAACTTATGAAAATGAAAGTTTCTTGTGTTCTCGGCATGACTATTCCTCCTCATGCCAAAAAAACCAGGAAGTTACCAAAAACAAAGTAACAAAAAAGTTACAAAAAGCATAATAAGTACAGAAACAGACTACCAAAAGACTTTGATCCTACACGTTGTTTGTGAAAATACAATTGAACATAAGAAGTTACTTCTTGAAAAATACTTTCACAGATCAGATGAACTTAGGACTGAATTTGATACTATAGTTGAAAGGGAACAGATCGAGGAGATTGCTGTGGTAAGTTGTTATGCTTTTACATTCCGACCACATTTTCAATATGGTGTTGAAAACCAGTGTGTGTTAATGATAATGCCGTGTCAATATTTTGCTGCACTTTAACACAGACAAGTTTAATTAATAGTTTTAAACTATCTCCCGGAAAAAAGTTGCTTTAGTGGCAATCTTCAGATGAAACTGATTTCAAAATCGATGTGACGTAAATAAAGCATGTGAGCGTCACATTTTGTGTATGTTAAGCCTGTATGCTCCGGTATGACTGTTTGGTTGCGGGCTTGCATCTAGGTTTCCTAAACTATTTCTTCTTAAAGATATACAAGAGTAAAATATAGCGCTTTGTTCCCAGAAAATGGTTTGTCCCTTTTTTTAATGTACATCATCATAACTCTAAATTGAACAATTGAATATTGATTATGTTGATGATGTATTGCTCTTTGACTTTAAGTTTGTAACATTTATTGAGTCTAAAACCGTTTTTAAAAAGACAAAAGTCTGCACAATCCATTAAAAACAGTGTATCGATATTTGTTTTGTGTGTTTTTTTTATCCCTTTCTTACATGAATTGTTTCAAATATAATATTTTCTTGAACATATTGCTGTGGTCGTTTTTTAAGAAAAATTACATTGCAATTAAGCCCAACTCACACTACGCACGACTGCACTACGATAACATTACGATTCGATCGTACTGGTATCGTATTGTGGTTTTTACTATCTGTTATGTGAACACTGTTTCTGAAATGCACCCTCCGATTAGAATAGAAAAAAACGAGTTTGAAGTTTTTAAATTTACTTTTTTCAAAATTGAGAACCAAATTTCATTTACATTCTCATCTCCCGTTGAGTTTGTTATACTGATATAGTAACATCTAATACTATTGAGTAATGTCATCAAAATTTATGTGCAAAAATGTTCCAATATATACGTTTTTAACGTTTGATTGAAATAATATCAGTAATTTGATGGCAAACAGCTGACATAAATCAATAGTAAACAACGTTTTTCGTTCCTGAGGTGGAATTCATTGACAGAAATTTTATTAAGGCTTTTGAGAGTTAATTCTACAGGAGTCAGAAACCATAAAATTAATCTAGCAAATGGCCTCAGTTAGAGAAGCAAAGCACTTTGACAGGACATTACCGGATTTGAAGTGGGTTTCTTACTGAACTGAAACTACCAGAGTGGTTAAATTAGGTGACATACATTTGTACACTATGTTAGTATAAATTTAACACGTGCAATAATACTGTCAAAACGAACTCATAGCATCACAACATTAGATCTTATTTTAAATGTTATATACTTAAATTATTTTTGCCTTAACTCAATTATCATGCATAAACATCATGCTGTATTTTAGAATCATGAAAAGTTTAATGCCTTTAACAGTAGCTTTTATTTAGCGATTTACACATTTAAGAGCCCGGTGAGAACTAATTAATATTTTAATATATTAATAGTACACAAAATGATACGATTTTCAGACAAATGTTTTTTTCTAAAAAATGTAAAACAGTTATGTTTCAGTTATTAAATATAAATACAATTGAATATACCTTGAATAGTAAAGAATAATTATTATTCATGGTAAATGTGATTTCAAAGCTCTATCATTTTGAAGATTAATATTGATGTTGGTAACTAAATTGGACAATTTCACAAGATGATATTGTATATTACAAACATCATTTCTTTGACTCTTAGTGTATATGGCTCCAAATGTTGTTGCTGATTTAGAAACATCTTAAATGAACACATTTTTTATAATTTGTCAACTTCAACACCTTCTCAATGTGGCCAGGGAAATATCATGCATTTAACATCAAATCCTTCGCTCACACTGATAATTGGTTGATACGTCTAACCTGTTACTAGTGATCTGCGAAACGTGATTTGATTATCATGAAAATTATATTCAAGAGAAAATTAGATGTTACCTTTATGTAGCACTTAGAATTCTCTTTACTGGAAAATTCGATATCATTTTACAGACTGGCAGGCAATAAAAATGCTACAGAATTTATAATGGATTTGAGTACTACTATTAGGATGTATTACCTCGTTATGGTTATATACTTGACCTACAAAATTATATTGTTTTCTCTATATATGTCACGTGTATGGAAAGGTAACAAGACAGAGGTTTTCAAAACATTTGAAGAGAGACATTCTAAAATCGAATTCGGGCCTGTTGATTGAGAAAATGAAGTTCTGTCACATTTTGATTTGATTATGAGACAATGTTATTTATAAAGTCACGGATGATAGTCTTTTTACTGCAAATTCAATATCACGTTCCAGATTAGCAGGAAATAAAAAAGAGATTTAATTTGCATTAGAAAATGGCCTACAGGAAGTATCACCTCTATTTCTGTGATTTACTTGACCTAATTACAAAATCATTTTGTTTACTCAACATTTGTCATGTTTATTTAAGTGTTATGAGATTTTGGTATTTTGTTAGAAATTGGAAGAGATCATGTAAAGAGATAGAAAATGAGCTTTTGTTAAACATTTAATGAGAAAAGTTCTAGTTTTTTTCACAATACCTCAATCTAAAAAATAATTAAGACAGTTGGAACTGTTTTGTAAGTTTACCGATTTGTAATTGCCAGAAGTAGATTTATACGTGAGTCTAAAACCATATAATCAATCTACGCAGCCGAGAACATTCAGAGTTATTTACGTGATAGTCAATAGCACTAGTGTGTTTCTATAGAAATGAAGCCATTTATGTTGTTAAATTAGGTGAATTAGCTCTGAAAAACGTCTTCACCACGCAGAGGGATCAAACGTCATCACATTCTTGTACAGTTTAAACTTCTTTACAACTATCAACAAAAAGATACTTGAAAAAAAATTATGTTTTTTTGTTCTAAATTTCCTTGATTATCAATATAACCAGTTGAAGTTAAAACTTAGTTATCCATAGATACCAAATGGGCGAAATCTAGATAAACATGCAATTGGTACATTGATAGAGTAATTAAGTGTCTTTTCAAAGTAAATTGAATAAATAATTGGCAGTAATTCGACACATAGACATTGACTTGGTCAATTTACGTTATTGAGGTACATAAACATTAAAACATCACAACACGTTAAACTTCAAGCCATGGTCACATTTAGAAAGTTATTTCTATAAAGTATATTTTAATGAAAAGGTTTTTTTGTCTTTGTGTTACATAATACATAGGACAATAGCACCTGACAAGTTTAGATCAGATTCATACAGGGTTTTAAATTTCATTCTCAGTTTCTACTTGCGATAAGGTTTAATTCATATCTACATGACAGATTTATCATAACTTTACTTCTTCATAACCATACATTTGTTGATATGATTTCAGTTTCAAATGTTAATCAAGACTTTACATTTCAAAATGAGACAAAACATGTTATTCAGATTTTAAAAGTTATAATGACAGTGATGGACAAAATGAGTTTTAACCTTGATGGACATCTGTATAATTCGAAGCAATCATAACATCAGAGGTTTGAGGACTGATATTCCCTATACAGCAAAGTATCTTTAATTATATATTCCTCGTGTTATATTTATTGATACAGAAATCATTCGAATAATCTGGGTTCCTGATCTACATGTATCAAATGTATATCTTTCATGTGCATTATTTATAAAGGGAGAACATTTTAACCGTTATTGTTTTCATGGATTATGTTTTTTATGAAGGCGTATTATGTGTTTCGTAACACCAATTATGGTCTGAAGGAAGAGATGTATGGTACCAATTCAGGGGTTTGCTAGAAACTAATTTCCTTTCGAACGTAAAGGGATTATATATGTTTAATTTGGCTTTGAACTTCATTCAAATCTCGTTAAGTTATTCATTTCTACAGAGGTAAATGAATGTTATATCAACCTAAACATATATCTAATCTTTCAACACGTAATAACTAAAAATAGGCAGTAACTGTTGGTTACAACCCAAAGTGTATATATTAGTTTAAAGAATAAGTAATCCCAGAGGAGGAAAACACATGGCTACAAGTTCTCGAAAGTGTTTTCAAAACACTTGATAGCTAATCATATTTAATTTGCAAATAATGTTTTGTCAACAGTTCTATTTAGCTCCCTTTAATGAATACATAAAGATACACCTAAAAGGTCCCCTGTATTATTTCTTCCAAGTATTATAAGTAAGTCCTCTCTGAATCATCTGCTAACCCAAACAAACCTTATATGCAATGTTTGTCCACTAAATTATCAAGCCCTCATATCAGATGGAAAGTATATCCACTTAATAAATAAGCTCTAATTTCTACTCAAATGAATAAATCATGCACTTTTTCATTTTGATGAGTTCGAAAACATGTCTATGCATTTTGTTTGCATTGGAAAGCAATACTTGACGAATCGCTTGGTGAACAAAGAAATGAAACTGTAGAAACATAGGTCAATATATCACGTACTAATCATTATTAGTTTTTTAAAATTTGTTATTAATTATGTATTTTCTGTGTTCTATATTACGTTGTGCTCAGCGTAGCACAATTGACCGCTATCATTAATGTCCAGCAACATCGAGCGCGGATTTACTCGTCATTGCTGGATAAACTGAGAGTTTGAAGGGTTATTCCCTGCCCTACATTGAGACTCGAGACCTGCGATTTCTTCTTAGGCAAAAGACTCTGTGCCTCTGTTTACCTACATTTAAAGCTCATCATCACTGTTGAACATTTTTAAAATCATACTGTGAGCTGTGGCTAGTCTTAGCAGGACACCATTTGTACATTTTAATCCATTTTCCTATGCGTTGTCCTCTGTGAAAATGATAGTTATAGCGAACATATGATAATAATAATAATAATAACAAAGAATCGGTACTTATCAGTCTGGTTTGTTTCTCCCAAAAACTTAAAAAAGTATTTATCATGATATCGTTTCTGCTGACATTTGGCCACTGCTTGCTCGCGATAATACACAATTTATTCATTAAGGTGTTATCAACAATAATACAATCCTATCTACTAACCAACGCTTATCTGTAAATCATTTTAAACTTTTCCCTATTTTTTATCAAAGATATTAACTGTTAGGGAACAACCCATTTGCATATCTAACATTGTTCATGACAATTATGTTGAAATGAAACAAAATCGGACATATACCTTTTCTAAATATTTATCTTTCAAATTATATCTAAATAAAATTACAATTATAAGCGAATAATCAAAAATATTACCTTGGTCCTGATTAGGATAAATGTAGACTAGCCATAGGGACCTTTTTTTTATTAGGACGGCAACATTACTTTCATTCCCAGTGTTTTTTTCTGGTAACTGAATGAATTATTTGAAGGTGACCTCGGCCACTATTGATTATACATTAGACAACAGTATGACCAAACGGTTGGGACTTATTTCCTATCAAAGTGGTAATTACTATTATCACCTTCAACTCCTGCAAACGTTTATATAAATTCAGTATCATATGTCTTTACTACCCTGCTGGAAAGTAAACATTTATTATCCAAAACATACCAAAAATAAATTGGTGTCATTAACGAATAAAGCATCATAACCATAGAACATTTTCGATTATTTTGAAATCATTTATTGTCTTCTTGAGATACCTATACGGATGATGTCGTGATAGAGAGTCATATAAACACCTTAATTTTATCAGTAGGTTGTTCTGTGGTCAATGGCAGTCCCAAGAGGAAATAGCTGACCATAACCAGGTCTCTTCTAGATTATCCAGGATTACTGGTATCGAGAAAATGTCAGTAATCATACCCTAATATGCTTACATAGCAATAAGTTGATTAGAAACAACAAAGTGCATTTGTTCCACTCAGAGATTCGTCGAGGCAAATTAGGCCAGAGGTGCCGGTCTTGCTTATGGTTCCTGTAATGTTCCTTAGTCCTCATTGTCATTGCACAAGAAACAGAATTACTTTAAATCAATAGAGAGTGCAAAAATTGTGTTGTTGCGTAATTATTGGTACTCCAAATGACCTCTGGTAGCGTGATTATGATACTGGTGAGACCATATCAACGGCCTTTTGCTTCACACATGCATTTGAATGACGTTTGCTGGTTTGCCCAAAACCTTGGATCTGTCATTAGATTTCGGAATATTTCTTTTGGAATTTATGTGAACATTAACGTTGTTGATGGTTTTCGGTACTATCTGACAAGTATTCAAGCGCTTCCGGGCTCTAGGCTTTCATCTATCAAACATTTTCGCTTTCTCCTGGTACCAATATGATTGGATACAATGTTTTGGGGATTCGGTATTATTGTGATGGTTACCAAGAACCTTTGGTTATTATAGATGTTTTATGATAAAGGGTCGTGAAATTTTTAAAAATTGGAAATAAAGATAATTTTTCAATTTGATATTTTCGCAAAATCGGATATAAACGTAATGTGTCATTCATCCTGCTAATTCAGCGTATATGAATAGCTCCTTCCTATACCCTGATCTCCTTCAAGCCAAAAGCCTTGTATAACTGGATCAGCTTCATATTCGTGGTTTAGTTAACCTGTTAACCTTATTTCAGCCAATGGAATGTCGTTATGCAAGGAGCGTAAAACTTAACGGAGTTTCCATCCGGGTGGTGCCGTTGTTGCTGGATGCGAGTCGTCTCATTGGCTGGTTCGAAAGCTAGCGATACGAGGGATTTGGCTTGAAGGAGATCACGGTAAATGGAGGGAGTGAGAGCGGATTCATATACGCTGATGTTGCAGGATGTGTGTCATTGCACAATCATTCAAATATCAGCTGCAGTTGTTCCATGACTTGAGATGTGTATAATGTCTGGAATCCTTTTCAGAAGGTGAACTTTCGGTTGCTGTTCAGATTTTGAAAAGTTAATCTAGGTGTAACTTTATAATATTGATTAGCCCACTCTTCTTGCCGGAGTTTTGACCATTCATGTCGTAAAATTAATTCAAATTTAATTTTAAGTTATCAAAAGGGTGTGATTGACTGTGTATGACACTATTTAGTCTTATGGTAAGTCAGTTGAAACAGGTGATATGTATGTAAGCACGTTGGCAAATTTGATTGCTGAAATTTTCTCTATGATAGTAATCTTGAATAATCTCTCAGGAAGCTGGATATGGTAATTCATTTCCTCTTTGGACTGTCATTAACCACAGACTAACCTACGTATACAATCTAGGTAGTTATATTACTGTGCATCACGATAACAACCGTTTAGGTGTCTCAAGATGACATTAAATTATTTCGAAATAATTAACAAGGGAGTATGTTGCCCAATTCACACGTAATATCCACTTATAGTTTGGGTATTATTAGTATTTAACCCCATTTTTTCCAAGAAAAGATTTAACATAACAATTTCTGTTAAGAAGGGCGATGACGGCATACGATTGTTTCATCTATTTAATCATGTGGTACAGTTCGTGGTAGATGACAAAATAAACAACAACGACAACTTGATGAGGTGATTAGGGATTTAACGCCGCTTTCAAGTGTATTGCACTTATATTGCGGCTGCTAGAATGTCTGATGAGAAAAAGTCCGCATTGCGGGGAAACCTGCGAGCATCTTCTGAAATGAGCGGTATAGGAACCATGGGCGGTATTGCGCTGGAAAACTTTGATAGAGAGCAGCCATCTACTGGTTCTGCTGGACAATCAATAGTAACAGTTGCCATCTTCTACGCTACTCTCGGAGACTTCCAGCGTCTAACAAAATGTATCATTTTCCTCAAAAGGATCAATCAATGAGGAAATCAGATGTAAATAGCACACGTATTGTAATGCAAATCATAAAAATAAGCTCTTACTGGAAACAAATGACTATTTTCTTTCTTAATTAAAAAGATGAAAAATGTTTTTTTTGAAAACAATTCAATACAGATTTACCCTAATTGCACAACTACATGTATGTAAAATTCATGGTAACATATTTCATCAAATCTACTTGCAGAAGATTGTGAAGTACTATGAAATTAATCGCAATAATAGATTAACATAATATGTGTTATAGATAGTTTACATATTGAGATAAGAATTGCAACGCTCGAAAACTCTTGCAATTTGCAAGAGAACTTATACAAAAGCTCATAACACTTCGATAAAACAAGTGTTCTGTAAACAAAATAAGTTGTAATTAGGTCAAGTAAATTACCTAGTGTGGAGTTATTTCCTGTAAGCTCTATTACAAAATTCCCATTGCAAAGTCAATCGCATTTTATTGCATAACAGTCTGTAAAATCAGATTGAATATTCAAGGAAAACGACTATTATCCGTGCTGTATGAAGGCATCATCTACTTTCCTATGTCAATAACGTCTTCTGATGTTCAAACCTTTACAAAACTAGACGTGCAAATAAATGGTTAGGGCCAGATATACTAATGTGCATTGTATAAACACTTATTTCTTTTCATGTTACGCATATGATATATTTTATGAGGCAATCACAATGTGTTCAGGTTTATGACAGATTATTGCAGATAACAATTTTCATCATCACAAAAAGCCAGATATAATATTTTGTCAACAACTCGATACTTTTTTTCTAAAGACATTTGCATTTCTTTCCGAGATGGAGATGGAAAGTATATCCTATTTTCCCATGTTCATTTATATATATATATATAACAAATCGTGCAATCATATTGATTCTATTGACGTTTTCAGTCCAAAGATGTTGTTTCGAAAAATATTTTAAGTTTAAACGTTTATCTCTTCAGAGACTTAGTAAAAGTCAATCTGCAAAACTGTATAGAAAACCTACATGGAATGTAGCAGCAGTGCAGTCAAACCAGAACATGTAGGCTATATGATAGACAAAATGTGACTATCACATGCTCCCTAATTTACGTCAATGATGGCAATGTCGAAAACTTCACCTGACTACTCACTGTCAGAACGAGCTTCCCTCAAGGCATTTAAAAAAGCATAATATCACTAGTATCGTTATTGTCACTATGCAGCTTCTGATTTTCTGAGTAATCGGTATCGAGCATGAAAAGTCAATCTTTTAACATATTTTTCGATAGTGACATACAATAACAGTACATTTGAAATGTTGGGCTTCATTTGGGTATGGTGACTTGTTAAACAGATAAGTACGAATTTTAGTATTAATCTTCATGTGTTTTGATTATGATTTTAAGAATCTCCAGAAATATGAAAGAGGGAGGATACATTACATATTAACTCTGTTGCAAATTAAATCTTCCAGGTAACTGAACGTTCTCTGTCCTATTTTACCATTACTTATATGATTAAGAAACACATCATATAAAATGATAGAGACACTGTAAAATGCTTGTTTTGTATGCATAGTAAATCATTAATAAGGAGAGAGTGAGATTTAAGTTAAATATTACTATTGCATTTATCATTTGAAAACATAAAAGTAGACCTGGTTTTATGAAGACTAGCTTAGAGTTGATATGAGACCCTAGATCGCTTCACGAACTTCATTGAACTAAGATTGTATACCCACAGGAGAAGTTTTATCGGTTGCGTGACAACGAAACACATTAATGTCATTAGATCTATCCAACACTTAGTTAAGCTGACCATTCAAAGTCTATTTGTATTAGGTACATTCTCTTGGACAACTGTAAGTACTCAGCTATACATTATCTTGTGACACATCATAATTACATATTAGAGTGAAAACAATATTAATGCTACGAAAGACGCTAAACATGATGTGTCGTGTAATTGGCATTTCCGTCTGTGACAGTAATTTATCATCCAAAACTGTGTTCCACAGGAGATATCGCTTGTGGAAGATCAAGCAATATCTCCTAGGAGATATCGCTTTGACAGTAGATTTTGAACAATGCCATATTACAGTCAAGTTCATTAAATCACAATTGTTTTATATCATCAAGTAATGACATCACAATACTATGACGTCATAAACATGATAACGTCACAATGCTATGACATCACTCCACTGAGAGTCTTAGAGTAGTGCAGTGTTCAGATATACACATTTATCACGGAATCAAAAATGAAAAATGATTTTGGATGACAAATAGAATCTCACCCTCGTGTCTTCTGATATCAAATATATCAACACTCGTTGATAAAAGTTAAATATCCTCGGCAAGCCTCGGGTATTTGTAACTTTTATCAACGAGTGTTGATATATTTGATATCAGAAGACACTTGGGTGATATTCTCTATATATGGTCTTCAGATATAAAATTGTGGAATCTGATCGTCTCCATTTTAACATGACATTGTATTGATTTTATTTCTAAATTAGCTGTTGTATCAGTTTTTTATAAGAACATTTCTAAAAAAAATAAACTTACAGACTTAATATGGTTATTTGTTCAAATTTGCATTATAGTGTAAATTTCTAGTTACCATATCTTCACTTCTTAATTGGATCAATCTTATTTGAAATCCAAAATAAAAACCGTTACCTTGTTTTCCATATAAATATAACTTGGGGCTAATAATGGTGTTTCACTGCAAAGACAAATAACGTAAGATGTTATCTTTAAAGGGCAATTTGACCAATGTTTGGTTAATTCAAATATTCTTAAACTGTAGTAATTTTCTGAAACAAACATTTTACAGTGAAAACAGGTAATAAGTGAATTGATTTTTAATTTGATTGTCATTTTCATTTAGAAAATGTTTTTTAATAATTACCGCAAATTGAAGTTTAAGTTGCCAATGTTAATGTTAACCTAAATTCAGACAGTGCGGCTAAACATCTATCACACGATGCCTATGGCCAAATATCCCTTCATTTTACTGTGACATCACGTCAACAACAATGCTTTGACGTCACAGTTCTACTATGATGTTGCGTACCAAATGGTAAACCGTCTATTTTTGGAGGTTGTTTTTATTTTTATTATCTTTGTTTTCGCTACTTTGGTAATAAACAGAAAATCTTATTAGTGCGCATGACTTACTATGTCCACGTCACTCGTGCCTTATTATCAGTATTTTCCTCGCTCGCGATCATCGGGAAATACTTACATTTAGGCTTAGGGAACCAAAATGTTGTCTGGAAAAGAATATAAATGCTAAGAATAGAAGCAAGTTGCGAGAAAACGATATACTTTCTTTATCATTTACTTGTACAGAGAAAGTATTAAATCAATTCGATCCATTTATCTATAGGTTTAGTTAAACGCAGATTTTATTTAAATATTTAAACAAGAGAACTGTACTGACAAACCGTAACGCATTTTGGAATCAACATCTCAACCAGCAATCGGTTTAGAAATTTCTTTCGCTCGCGGTTGTTGCCTTTTCAGTTATTTGATCCAACCATAAAGAATAGTCTCAGAAAGAGATGAAAGAGAATGTTAATGTTAACTTCCTTGTAAATTAATGTATAATCTTTATGTCAACTTCCTGGTAAAGTATAATGTTTATGTAAACTTCCTTGTAAAGTATAACGTTTATGTAAATTTCCTTGTGAAGGATAATTTTAATGTAAACTTCCTAGTAAAGTATAATGTTCTTCGTAACACATTATTCTTGAAAGAAATGGAGCTTAAGCCCTTTGGTATACCATTCAGTACAAAATGTGACAACCGAGAACGTTTTCCTCATTAAATTATAATTTACCGTCATTTTGGTCACATTTACTCCAACCTTAAAACCATCATTGTACGTTTAAGTTCTTTAGCCTTTGCTAACTTACAACAGTTGTGTTGTCTGAAACACATATTTTGATCCTAAAAATCCTAAAAATATATAGAATGCAATAACTGGTTCAGCTTATTAACACGAAAGGGTTTTCATATTAAAGGTTATCCAGGCTGTTATATTTATTTTAATCATACCAAAAATGATTAATTTAATATTCAATGATAACACATGGCCTTTTCTAACTTGTTTTAAGGATGTTGACAAACATGCAATACAATGACGAAAATCATTCAATCAAAGTAAATAATGCTAGACCTAGTGATCAATATAGGCTATTTATGTTTTTGAACTGTCAATACTTACGTAATGTCAAGCCTGTTGGTCTAGCAATATGACTATCATTAAAGCAAACTGAATCTAACATCTAGAGACAAATAATAATCGTAATTATTCATCGAAATACCTCTCCCTCTTTTAATTGAAAAATAACATGCTATTAATTATTTCTCATCTAAAATTTATTCACCTACTCTTTACGATTTTCTTATTTATCTTTCTCACCCCATGTTAGCTTTGCAAGAGTTTAGACTGTTAAAAGAAATGGACACCGTTAGAGGAACTAGGTTCCTACCGTTTGGTCTTATGTATAATCAATAGTGACCGCGGTCTCCCTGTCAATCACATGGGGAAGGATATTAGGGTTGCCGCCAATATCTGACAATGGTCTGTAATATTACCGTTTGAATAACAATGGTAGTTTGATCACGCATATCAAAGGGCATTTATAGGTCTAAAATCCGATTCTTCGTATTTATTACAGATATAATTACAGACTATTACCCTACACATCCATTAACTCTTACTTCCATTTTTTAGTCAATAGCGTTTTATAGTGGCTGTCAATCTATGATAATAAATGCATCAGTTAAGATAATATAAATCACACAATCAAAAGGAAATATCTACTCTTTTGCCTGCAATGCTTTTGTTATAATCAAATCGACATATGTCAAAACCTTGTCTATAAATCCCTAGTCTACAGATGTAGAGATTATTACTCTCGGAAGTGTGTCATATGACTTTTACAAAACGAGTGTGATATTTTGTATCACCTTTGCGATAGCAGTAGCAGGTTTTGTTAAAGTCATATGACATAGTTGCGAGGTTATGGAAATACTGGTGTATAAATAGTGATTTTATACTATAATAAGTAAACTAATGAATAATAAAGAAACATGTAAATTCACGGATTTTAGCGGAAAGACACGAGAAACATTATCATAATAAAAACCTTAAAAAGGTCAGGTATGTACATAAAGTATTTTCAGAGGTTGTTCAATTTACCGAGTCGTTTGTGGCAGAATCTATATTTTTGTTATGGGCAACACATCGTCCACAAAGGCATAGCATTCTACTTTCAAGATCAGCAATTAATGATAACTTGAGACACAATAATGAGCTGCTTCTTTGAACCTACCTCAAAAGGTGAAATGATACATATGTATCAAAAACACATAATAGTTCCTGTATCAACGACAGCACAAAGAATGTATCCTTACAATTCCTTTGTGTGTAGGGAACTTCAATCCTAAAATCTGTTGGTTCTTAAATACGATTGCCTGTTAGGATAGATGGATTTTTTATGGAGGGATGGACACAATTTGTTAAGCACTGTCATTGTAAATCATTCAAATGTTAATAACATGATTTTTTCCTTCTAAAAGTTCTTTGAGGGATGAGGTATTCATAAACATTTTCATTTTGAAGAAAGAATAAAATTATAATGCAGTAAAGTTAAGATTAATTTGACATCACCCTGTTTCTATAACTCGCACAACTGTATGTTAACCTGTGAAAAGTATTTATTAGTGTTTACACTATTTAGATCAAGTTATCATTCACTGGGTATTAAATATGATGATATTGTATTATGTAAACACTGTAAAAGTATTAAGGTGAAATTCATGTTGTTTATACTTGTAAACACTATGCGGACATGCGTCAGCGTTTAGTTCCGAAAACGAACGATGGATATTACTTTTCTCTTTATAGCATATGTACATCATCTGACATATATATTATCAATAACTTTGTAAGTTTCCTTGACCATGTATATTTTGCGCCTGTTGACAATGCTTGTTTTAAGAAAAAGCACCTTGAAATGGTAACTCAAATGTAAAATTTTACCATTTTCTACTTTGGGTCTTATGGCCTTTATACAATTAAAAACCTTCTTCTTCTTTTTCTTCTTCTTCTTAACCCTACTACATCAGCGTAATTGAATCAGCTGATCCAGCTTCTTCCATATACCCTGATGTCTTTCGAGCCAAATTCCTCTTACGGCTGGCGCGGCTTGATGTTCGTAGCTGTGCTCACCTGTTATTCTTTAAGCCAATGAAATGTCGTTATCAAAGGAGCTTGAAGCTACTCTTTTGAACTTTCCACCCGGGTTGTGCCGCTATTGCTGGATGCGAGTCGTCTCATTGGCTGGTTAGATAGCTAGCGATACGAGGTTTTGGCCTAAAGGATATCAGGGTATATGGAAGGAGCTCGAACAGCGGATTCAATTGCGCTGATGAAGCTGGATGATTTGCCATAACAATAATTTTTTCTTCAGATTCATCATCTAATAGCGCATAAAACACTAAGATTGAAGGAAAAAGCAATGCGAATTTATGGAAAAGTTACGTGTTTTGTCCTAATAGTTAATGTATTGTGTAACTCACGAAAAAGAGACAAATTAGATTTTTTATATGTTATATTCGGATAGAATACATATACTGTTATCAACTTTTGTGTTTATGATTAGCAACATAATCATTCAAGCAAAAACACTGATGATTATATATATATATATATATATATATATATATATATATATATATATATATATATATATATATATATATATATATATTGCTGATACACACTAAAAATGATTTTATATAACTGCCCATGCGGATTTAAATTTTCTTAAATTTGAAATAATAACACCTTTTTGATACGATTGCATGCCAAAATAATGCGTTTTCAATTGTTAAAGGGGGTAATGGTATGCTAGGCTTTGGTCACGTTGATTATTTCGAAACAATATCCATATTTTTTATCATAAACACATATACTTTTGAAGATGAAGATGTAAGAGATATAACTTTGAGAAAATTGTACAAGATTGAGATTAAGTCTGATCCTTCTGCGCAGTTAATACATTTTACAGAAGTAATTAACCAAATTGACATACATAAATGGCTTCATTACCACAGAAACACCCATTATTCTATTGACTACCATTTCAATTGGCTCTGAAAGTGCCAATTCCAGCCACTTCTCAGATAGATTACACAGTGTTTAACTATCTTTGAAAATTACCTCCGACAGAATAAATGGATTTTTTTACAGCACCTACTTGTGACATCGTATGTAATGGTCACCTTTCAATCACAGGTTTTAATCTGTCGAAGATTTACATGTGAAATCTTACACGGAATGTAGTAACTTCAAAAACACGTCGCATTAGTATTCACATTGGAATGTCACATATAATGTACTCCACATCAAAAGAATTAGAAAGTTAATATGTATTTAGAATGATACCATAAACGTTTTAATACCATTTAAAAAGAATTTACCCCAATTTCAATAAGAATTACATCTTAATGCGCAACAATAAAGTTCTTGTAACATAATTAATCAATTCTAGTAGTAGAATCACAGGGAATTATATTTACATAGTCATATTAGAAGATAAAAGTAACAAATGTTTTTGCATATTCAGGTTAAAATATTTTTAACAAGATATCCAAAGAAAAGCCCTCTTCTATTTTTTAAACAAGAATATGTATATAATTGTAAAAATGTGTTTATATTTCTTGTCCAATCCATCCCTCATCTTTCATGGTCAATGGCAATTTTATTGCCAGCCAATATTTAAATTGATATCTAATCTTCCAGTAAAAAGAGTATTGTCAGTGCCACATACAAGAAACATCTGCTATTTGAATATTATGTCATTAAATCAACAAACTTAGTTTTAAAAATCCCTAATTTTGGTTATAATTTATTGTTTTCAGTCAAGGTGGATCCATCTGTACATCTGATGAAAGAAGAAATTTAAAATCAGTAGTAGCAGGCGATGGAATGGATGTTTGGACGTCTATGTACATGTAGATAGTGTGCTTTATTTACATTATGTATATTTACATGTACCTATGTTGTTTAAACCAATGTAACCATTAATTTTTGTTATACATTTCATTTCAAGATACTTGCAGTTTGAAAGTATTGAAGTATACTTTTGTTCAGCAGCTGTAAAATTCACCTTTGAACATGTATAACTAAACCAACAGCTCGTTTTAATAACGTTTTAAAATAGTTAATCTTATAATAGCATGATTTGTAGGTCAACGGGCACAATACAATTGCCTACAAATGAATGTCACCTATTTCAACAAACCTGGTCGTCAAACTTCCATTGCAACCTCTTTCCATTTCCGGTAATTGCCCGTCAAAGTGCCTTGCTGCTTCAAATGAAGGTTTTTAAAGATTAATTCTATGGTTTTGGACTTCTAAAGATATAACCTCCATCAAACCTCATGAAAGTCCATCTGTTAAATAGTTCTACTTTACCAAAGGAAAAATCGGTTGTTGATTATCGAGTTGTGATCCGAGATTTGTCATCTGATAATTCAAAGTGCGTCCATCGAACAACATCACTTCATAATATGATACAAACATTATAACATTTTATCACCTTAATGCTGGATACATTTAACAGAATAGCACAAGCCTTCTGATGATAGTCGAAACATTAGTGTATAAACGAGATAATAACTTAATGTTAATTAGTTCACTGCTTTTAAAAGTTGCACAGTCAATTTCAAAATTAAGCGATTCACAGGGCTGGTAATTTTTCAGAAGTTAAGAAATATTTATAAAAAGTTTTTAGAAATCCTACCTAAACATGATAATGCATTTTATATAGGTGTAACACATTTGCCAAGGTTCAAAGAATCATTATATGATGTCATTAATCAATTAATCTTGTGAACGTAATGCCGTCTATTCATTGATATTCATACTGTATAGAGTCACGTTTGGTTATGTCACATTACAAGTGAAATGAATATGAACAATCCACTAAGCCTTTTTACACAGGTTTAGAAGTTCAGCAGTTAATGCAGCATCGGATATCATTATTCAGTAAATAGTATGACTGTACCACTGTCTTAGTTCCTGACAAATGGATATGTTTCCGTGTTTCAAATGACCGGGAACAACAAGAGTGTTATGATGTGCATACTGATGTTATTAAAGGAATCGATGTGTCACATCAGTTGTATAAAATGACTTCGGATTCAAGAACTTTTATTAAAGTTATTGATGAAAACATCTTTGAAACAGACATTTCAGACTCATAGACGCTTTCAGAGAGTGAATGAAAATGAAAGTTGTAAAAGAGATGACAGGATTCCAAAAAATATTATCAATGTGTATCAATTGCCATGATGTAGCTCCGTCATTAATTCCTATACAACCTCTGTCGTAATACGAGAATTAATCGGTCAATAAATTAAAGATCCTGATTGTACCAATAAAAGTTAGATGTGCTCCAAGTTATACTGCAGGCGTTCATAGCCGGAAAATCAAAACGATTCACCTACACAAACTGTTTTGTATGACAGAAGAACTGTCATGTGGTAAAAGATATATATGATTTATTACAATTTCTTTATACATAGTTCAGAAAATTGCTGGTAAACCTGATAATTTTAATGTTCAAAGCATTTAATTCAACAAAGATAGGCAGATTTAATCTTGTTTCGGAATTACAAAAAAACGACAACACATTTATCCAATCATTTATCCTCTCTTGTCGTGATACCCATCAAATGATTGCAGGTATTTATGATTTATAAAAGGTAGAGAAAGTCCTTGAAACTTTTGTCAGTTCTTTGCGTGAAAAACGTTGACAACATTACAGATTATGAGAGGCACTGAGCATGTTTACCATCAATTTTTGTTGTTGAAACAATTTCTTTAGCAATTATAGGTAGCAGGTAAATAATATAAGCTCTAAACACATACCTAATGGTCTGGAAAAAATAATATTCTGAGCACGACTCAAAAGCCATAGGGCGAAATATTCACTTAAATGTAACGAGAATTATAAAAATAATGATGAGAGAGGAGGGAGTTATTGTTTAGCTCTGCTAAAGCAATATTTCGGCCTGTAGCAGCTTGCTTATAGGTATTTTTCTTAAAAAGCACTTATAACATCAATAAAATACCAAAGAGAATTCTAAACAAGAATGGAAATCCACCTAAATGTATTTGTTACAATAAATTAATTTTGTATTCGTTGGGACAATGTTTCCTTTTGTGTCGATATATTTTGATTGTGTGTGTTCTAAGAATAAATTGAAACAAGGAAACAAATTCCCAATACATATTTTTTGTGAAATGACAATCAATGTTGTCAAGGCAGATGCCCCATCATTTTCACAAAGAAGCCAGCAACTTTTCACATGGCCCTGCCTCTTAGAGATGGCTTTGTGAGTGAGTGAGTGAGTTATTGTTAAACGCCGCTTGAGCAATATTTCAGCCATTAGCGGCGTGAGATTTAATGAAATGAAATTGATTGCAAAAAAAAACATGATACAGCACGAAGGCTGTAAAAACATCAGCAAAATAGATGGCTTTGTATTGGGAATAACAATTTACTACTCCATCTGGTAAGCCTAAAATCAAAATCTGCAGTCATGTGTATCTACTGCTATTCGATTTGAAAACAAAGCAAGATTGAACTATTGTTTACTAATGCTATCTTATCAAAACTACAGCTGCATACCGAAAGTTTGTTCACTTACCACTTAATCGTAGTGCAAATATCATGTAATTTGGGTTTCGTTTCAACGTCAATACAACAACTTCAGCAAAAAATGAACATGGATCACCACTTTCCATGCGTGAAATTGATATTGATGATCACTTTTTGGATCGTCTGGTCTCTGGTGCAAAAATTCGAATTTTGGCATATTTATAAAGACAGAGGGGGGCACATTTTAAAAATTTCGATTTTGTTGAATGTCAAAATAAATGTTCCATATCGTCCCTGATATTAAAACCAACATAATTACATTGACTTTGTGCTCAGGTATAAACGTGACGTATTTTTAAATAAGATGATAAATTTATGGAGGAAAATAGAAATGAGTGTTTTCGGAATTTTGACCCCTGGTCACTTCAATGACCTGCCAAAACTGTTACGGGCAAGTGTGGGGTACGATCAACAATTGCTTTAAAGAAGGAAGGATCTGCATTTGTGTACTGAAAATTCAATATTACGTTTGTTTTTCGGAACGCTACGATACCTCAAAGGCATCTCAAATTACATGATTATTGCACTAGTATATACAGGTATGTGAACAAACTTTTGGCATGCAATTTGTCAGAATTTTGTAAGTTCCAATTTAAGATCTAGCATCACAAGCCTTGAATACAAAGCGATGTTGATTGTGTATATAAGATTAACAAGTCTGGTGTTTTAGGCACCTGATTTTCGAAACTCTCCTAGCGCTAAGATAGTCGTAAGTACCTTTCAGTAGCATTGGCTTACGACAATCGTGGCACTAAGAGAGCTTCGAAAATCAGGACCCTGTATTGTCACTTTTTAAAGGATTGCTTTTTTCTAAAGCCAGAGTTAACTATCTGTTGATTAGGGATTTCTTGGAAAACATTATCGCTATACAAACATTGATGAGATTTTACAGATGAAACGGAAGTTACAGAGGAATAAAGAATAACGAAGTATGCAGTATTATGAAATCAACATCTAACGTGTTTAAAATATTCTAGTCAAATTGCATTGTGGTATCGTATAAGATTACCTCACGTAAACATTGAAACATGATAAACGTTTAAGATAAAGATAAAGAAATATTGAATGCACGGTATAGAATCAAACCGTAGGGGTAAAACTTCCTAATAAGCAACTGTCTCTGGTTTGATTACGAATTGCCTTGCTCCTTTGCACTGATGCTGTTATGATATGTATCATCTAATTAGGAGATAGTATAATCTGGTGTTAACTAAGTCCTAATTTGGGGTTACTTATCTCCTAATTAGGAGTTATGATCTCCTAATTAGGTGATAGTATCTCCTAATTAGGAGATAAAAAACTTTTGACTGTGGCACTAGGGTGCTTCTGTACAACCCATATATATGTTTATTATGTAATAATCTATTTTTCTTTAAACAGTTTGACAATAGATCATATATATCGATCATATGTCATCAAATCTATGTATTTATACCCTAGATTAAAAAATAAAAAACCGAAGTAAACTATTCAATACATGAAAGTACCATTAACAGCATTAATACTTTAGTAAATTATCGCCTGTTAACTCTGTTCCATATTTAATTGTCATGGAAACAGTGAATTCTATGTCATGCTTTTCTCTGTCTCTTTATAAAGAGATAAATGATGTAATAATTCACTTGTACAATATTTGCAAATATATTTCTCAAAGAGAAACATATCAAAATGAGATCAAATTATGTTTAGAAATACTGAAACCCAAAACTACAACATTCCGCAAGAACTAAGATGTTACATTTGTCATATATCAATATGAAAAAAATCGGTTCGTAACATATTAACATTGTCTTTAGACGACTTTAGCTGACCCACCAAGGTCTACTTGTCATCAGCGATATTCTCTCGGTCAGCTTAAACTTCTCAGATAGACAATATCCTATTACATCCTGATTACATATTAAACATAGTATTGTCAAAGCTACCACAGACGCTACTTAAGATACTTTGTCACTGGCACTCTCGTCTTCAACATACATCTTGATACGAGTATGTATTTGCTAGAAACAAGAAGCCTAATTGGATGAAAACAATGTTGTGCCATCAAAGGCGCTGTTTCAAAAGTTATCATTCAAAAAGTCCCATTTCCGTATGCTTAAGGGAAATAAACTAAATTGCTTTTTGAATCTTCTTTACAGAGCACCGTCTTCTTATATGGCGACTTCCTCATTACCAAGGCCTCGGTGACAACAAATACGCTATCGATGCATGCAGCGTTTTTATTGTTTTAAATTTTGTGCAATAGTTGCAGTACATTGATGTAGCTACTGAAACTGTTATCAATAAGAATATATACCTTAAAAGCAATATACAGATAACAGAAAATTTCTGACAGTGTATCATTATTTGTTTTATCATGTGAGTTGTAGTGTACATTTCTAGGAAAAATCTTGGCACGTGCATTAAATGTGCTTTGTTTATATGTGTATGTGTGTGTGTTTGTGTGTATTTGTATAAATGCTTTTCTCTGTCTCTTTATAAAGAGATAAATGATGTAATAATTGTACAATTGTACAATATTTGCAAATTGAATCTTTCGAACTGAAAGATTAATATTTCTCAAAGAGAAACATATCAAAACCATATTAAAATGAGATCAAATTATGTTTAGAAATACTGAAACCCAAAACTACAACATTATTTACAAGTATTTGTATGTGTGTGTAACTCATGGAAATGAAGAAAGAAACACATGGATAACTCCAGATATTTTAATGTTACATGTATCGAATTTGTGCTCATTTTAAAACAAATTTGTGATCTTTGAATTTACAAATGCCAGTATCTGGTGTGTCCTCCATGTTTATTGATCACTTCAGCACATCTGTTTGCGTATTACGGACCTTGATATAGCACGCAATTCTTCAACTAGAGCACCATACAGCTGGTCAAGGTTCTGGGGCTGTACTTGACGTTGCCTCACATTTCGACCCAAAACATCCCAAAGATGTTCGATTGGGTTTAGGTGCGGACTTTTTGATCGCCAGGGAAGAACTCTTACAGCGTGGTGTGTCAGACATTGAGTCGAAACACGAGCGGTATGTGGTCTTGCGTTATCTTGTTGAAAATCAAAGTTCTGTCCGACACGTTGTTTGAACGGCACAACAATGGGCAACAACACTTCGTCACGATAACGTATACCTGTAAGTCTTCTACCTACACGCAACAGATCGGTTCTTCCGTCGTACGTTATGCCACCCAGCCATGCCGATCGTGCTGTTTTACAGTACATGCAGCGTAACGCTCATGACGTCTCCACACACATATTTGGCCATCTGCAAAGTCCAAGCTAAAGCGGCATTCATCGCGGAACATGGTGTATCGCCAGTGCCGCATCTGTCGACGTCTGTGAGCAGAAGCCCATTCCATTCTGCAGCGTTTGTGTAGCGTTGTCATCTTCACACCTACGACAGGACGGCGTGACTTTAGACCAGCAGACTTCAGTCGGTTTGGAAAAGGTCGATCGCAGATTGGAACACCAGTAACATTACAGAATGTAGTGTTTATTTTGGATGACTATTTAAATCTGTCACGAAGAGCAATCAGACTCATCTGACGCTCTTGACTAATGGTGGTTTTTGGCATGCCTCCACGACCAAGTCTCATTTTCACGTCATTAGTTTGCCGATAGAGATTCCACAGACGGGAAATGACGCTTTTTGACTTCCGAGCTGTTTGGCAGATAGACTGTCCTCCCCTGATTTGGCCTATTGCTTGCCATTTCTGTGCAGTCGTTAGATACTGTTGTGGCAACCTTCACGGTTGTAAAACAATACTGACGTCGGACAACTATTCGACTTAATATACCCAAGGTAGTCATGTTTTGCTTGTTTTTGTGGGGATGCACGTGCATCAGTTCCATGTTAAAATGCGTTTGCGCGCACTAAACCTGACCATTTTCACATTCGGGAACATGGAATATGGCCTCATCTCACAAAATCCATATTTCTAATTGGACCGTTCCCTCATTCCTTTCCATGAGTTTATAAATATATAAATCAAATATAAGTCAAATAGTACTATTTCAATGTTGAACATAGACTCAGATGGTAAAATGGAGGAAAAACTGACTTATGTTTTAACAGATCAAACATTCGTGAAGCGTTTTAAATGGATAATATTTGAAAAGAATAATTTTCAGGAAACAAAAGTAATAATAATTAATTATTTCTTTATTTGATTACCATCTGCATTTGTAAAAACATTTTTCTTACTCAGCACAAATTACAGTTTCATTTGCTTATGTGAACTCACCCGAGATTGTTTAACTAATTTCAGACATGCGACCCTATGTTCTTGCATGCATTAAATGAGTCAGACAGGTGCAACATTGCTGTTTCATTCAATTTGTGACAGTTGAAATGGCAAATAACCACTAGGAAAAGAAACTTTTTACTGTTATATTACAAAATATGACATCAAACATTTATACATTACATAACATAGCGACAATGATATACGAGGCGAGACAAATTCGAAAACAATTATTCTAAACTTTGTCCATATCTGCGACAGTGACATGAAACCAAGCTCATGTCTTATTAAAAACGGTTCTGCAAGGAATAAAAGCAATAGAGATACTATCTGTAGCATATATATCTTTTTTCTAATTTGTATTTTTTTTTCAAATAAATCTGAAAAGAACATTTTCTTTTAAATTTTGACGTTATGTTTTGTAGTTCATCTTTTCGAACAGCAATGCACTCTAGATCTAACGTGAAAGTGGTATCATTCAAAATTGTGATAGCCTTTTAATGTTTGTAGATTTTGGTTATTTGTACCTGTGGGCAATCGAATTGTTCCCTTTCATAGGACTAATTCATTTTAACAATTCTATTGAATTAATTCCATTCATTTATTAAAAGCTTTAGAGTGATGCAGATTGTATATCAATATCCTTAAAGGAGACCTGAACAAGCAAACCCGACATTCTCTGTGTACCATACCAACATTTCAACCAATTCACACTCACTTTTTCAATTATTTTATCCTTCCATTAAAAGTTCTAAGACTACAAAAACTTCCTTGTTGCTGGAAATTCATGAAAGAAATGCTCTAGCCCTCTGAGACTGTACATTTAGTTTGTACAACATGTTACAATGGAGAACATTCACTTCATAAAATTACACTACACTCCCATTTTAGTCAAATATCGTTGAAATCACTTTAAACCCCATCTCACTCACTCTTGTCAAGAATACACAATTTAAAACATATTAAAATTGTAACTGAAGCAGACCATCATGAAATTATGTATCTATTAAATTTGATCAAAATTAGATGATTAAGACACTAAGAGCTGAACAGTAATTGAAACATTTTTATATCACAGTCACCACTTTTTGCCAAAAAAACACAAATATTTTTAAAATTATGGATCTTAAAGTCGTGTCATTCTTTATATTAATACTATATTGATCAAAATCAGATGACCAGTTAAAAGGCAGTTAAGAGTTGAAACAGGTTGTTAACAGATTCCCTATGCATGTACAAATTTGATCAAAATAAGATGATTAGATTAGGAGTTATGAGCCGGACATGACTTGTTACCAGTTTTCATTCAATTCATCAATTTCCCTCCACCTTTTTTCAAATTCAAAATTTTGTAAAGATATTTTCAAAATAGAGAATGATGACACATTGTTACACATTTCTGAATTTCTATTGTGATAAACTTCCCATGGGTCATAATCGACAGACAAATATAAATAGCTGATATGGCAATCGCCTTCAATTCCTTGAAGGTAAGACAGCAGCCTAATCTACCATATTTTCTGACCTTTAAGTCTGATCTTTATATCAGTCCCAAAAGACTACCTTGGCATGGTTGATTTGTGTCTAGGCTTATGCACGTACTATGACATTCAGTAATTACATTTTGGATACCCATAGGAAAACTTTATATGGTTCTTCATTCATTTTGTATACAAATCACTAGATGTTATTGTAACTTAATATAACTATGCAATCTATAATTTAAATTTGGTTCCAAATTGAAGCCTACAAAGGTGAGTTGCATTTTCATCATAAAAGTAGACGCAGTTTTAATGAGAATATGAGGCTGTCGAGTAGAATAAATTTGTTCCACTTTACCCATATCACCACAGAAGAAATAGTTGTCGGTGCCGTACCATAGAACCGCCTTACTGTCATTAGACCACTTAGACTTACCGAGATCCAAAGTCTGTGTGTCATCAGGAATACTCTCTCAGCTTATTATCGTGTATCACAAAGTAATTACATATTGGACAGACAAATGTCATCCTACTAAACCAGCTTATCCGAATACGCTCTCGCTCCTTCCTCATACCCTGATCTCTTTCAAGCCAAAAGCTTCTTATCGCTAGCTATCTAACCAGGCAATGAGATGACTCGCAGTGGAACTAAGCTATTCCATTAGCCATATACCCACAGGAGAAATATTTATTGGTACCTTTACATAGGATCGCTGAACTGTCATTAGATCTTTAGAACTCTTAGTCTTTCTGAGATCCAAAGTCTATTTGTCATCAAGAATATTCTCTCAGACAGCTGTATGTACTCGGCTATACATTATCTTGTGAAACATCATAATTACATATTAGAGACAGAATAATGTAAATGCTACCAAGGAATTTTCACGTGACGTTTTAGGTCATTTGCACCCTCTTCTCCATACAGCTGCATGCCAAAAGTTTGTTCACATACCTGTTTATACTAGTGCAATAATCATGTAATTTGAGATGCCTTTGAGGTATCGTAGCGTTGCGAAATACAAACGTATAATATTGAATTTCCATTACACATATGCACATCCATTCTTCTTTAAGGCAAATGTTTATCCTACCCCACACTTACCCATAACAGTTTTGGCAGGTCATTGAAGTGACCAGGGGTCACAATTCCGAAAACACTAATTTCTATTTTCCTTCATAAAATCCATTATAATTTATCATCTTCTTTAAAAATACGTGACGTTTATACCTGAGCACAAAGTCAATGTGATTATGTTGGTTTTAATATCAGAGAGTCGATATGGAACATTTTATTTGACATTTAACAAAATCGAAATTTTGAAAATGTGCCCACCTTTGCTTTATAAATATGCCAAAATTCGAATTTTTGCACCAGAGACCAGACGATCCCAAAAAGAGTTCATCCATAGCTAATTCACGCATGGAAAGTGGGTGATCCATTGTCAGTTTTGCTGAAGTTATTGTATTGACGTTGAAACGAAACCCAAATTACATGATATTTGCACTACGATTAAGTGGTAAGTGAACAAATTTTCGGTATGCAGCTGTATATCAGTTTTACCTTTATAGATTTCCATTTACTAATACCAAAGATTAACAAACAGACAGAGACGGCTATGTCTCCCTTCATGTGACTACAGTGTTAAATATATTGAAAATAGTCTCAACGAGAATTGGAACTCTTTGCACTTTATTGAACATCTTAACCAGCTGACACTTACAAGAAATGAACGATGTGTATCACTTACCGTGGTTTGGCTGATTTTGCAATCATTTGATCCTTCAATAAACTAGTTTCTGACATGTAATCTATAGATTAACCCCTTCTCTTTAGATGAATGCAATAATGTCCCTAGAGACTGATGGTGACGATGGAGGCCAATCACCTCGAGTTTTACAACAATCTGTCTTATTGGTAATATTTGTTTACATTTAGAGTGTCTTATTGGTCAAATTTTTTCCAATTTTAAGTGTTTTAATTGTCATATTTGTTCCCGTGTTCCATATTTTAAGCGCCTATGTGGGTGTAAAGTAGCCAAAAATTACCCCTTCATAAATGACTGAAAGTATAAAAATGTTGTTTTAAACTATACTTAAATATAATTTGTTATTGTACCATTTAGGGTTTAACGCACTTTCACGCACTATATTTGAATATAATTTGTTATTTAACCATTTAGGGTTTAACGCACTTTCAAGAGTATTATACAAGGGTGAAAGCCCGCAACTCTTTTGTGGCTATGCGTTGTGGTGAAACCTGCGAGCATCGACTGTACCTAGTGAACTCATGTGAGGCATTTCATTTAGAACAGTTATCTACTACAGACAAAGTTCCCGACCCAAGGCAAGATTCGAACCAGGAACTACTTGATCTGAAGCCGAAAGCGCTGACAATTGAGCTGTCCCACCTCTATCTGAATATTAACAAGCAGACACCAGCTGATTGTTCTTCATACTCATACTCTTCATGGAACAAGGCCTTATTAAATTTGCTTAAGAAACTAAATTCTAAGTTGCTTTTCGTAGGAATGGCCAAAATTTAAAGTATGAAGTAGTTGAACACCAAAAAAGATACCACTACATATGTTTATTGCTCCATGCACCAACGTTAAATGAGTTAGGCCTCATAGTTTCTGAGTTCTGGTCCTGAAACAAAATTCTAGTTTGCGTCTCAATGGAAACAACCATGAATGAATGTTGGAAGAGGTTGAAAATCTCGCAACTATGGTAGGTTGATTGTTCTATATACTAAGTTTCAATGAGATTGACCTTATGGTTTGTTATTGCTGGTCGGTTACAAACGGCGCACAGAGGTATTGTCTATATCCCCTGTAGACATTGTTTTGCGGGGGATAATTAGACATTGCAATAATTAGACATCGAAAAATAAAATCAATATCCAAGCTTATAAACACAGCAAAATACATTTGAAAGAATAGATGCACGGGTTCGACATTCGCATTACAGAAACAGATGGACAGAGGTAATTTCTATATTCCCTGAAAACGTTGTTTGGTGGGGGGAAAATAGACATTTAAAAAATTAGACATCTAAAACAAAATCAATATCCAAGCCTATAAGCACAGTAAATTACAATTGAAAAGACTAGATGCACGAGTTCGACATTCGCATTACAGAAAGGTTTTTCATTAAATTATAGGAGTCTACAACAAACATTTAATCCTACCTCTGTTGAATATGACAGTAATTGAAAAATAATTGAAAAAAATGACTTTGTTTTTCGAATGCAATTCCATCGTAGTTAATTTTAACCTCTTCTAACGATAGTTATTAAAGAATCATAAAACCACTAACTCTTCAACTCAACATGTTTTTGCAAAACAGTGGTATGATCATTTTCATAACTTACTGAGCACCTCTGAAACAAATGCTAACATTCATAATCTGTATCCAGATATGGTGTGTGACTCTTGTGAAGTAGACAATTGGGATTTGAACAGGCCTTTTACAGAGGTGGAAGTCAATCATTGTATTAAGAACCTTAAAACCAATAAATCACCTGGACCAGATGGAGTAGTAAATGAATTTTTCATATCTACAAGAGATTATATAACCCCTTTTTTGACAAAGCTGTTCAATAAATTGTTTACTATGAAGTCATTCCAATCAGTCTGGGGAAAGAGTATAATATGCCCTCTCCATAAAACTGGAATTTTAACTGATCCAAACAACTATAGGGGAATATCTCTCATTGATTCACTTTGCAAAGTTCTGACAAGTGTAATTAATAACAGACTCAAACAGTGGTGTGATGATAATAACATTTTGTCTGAGTCTCAAGCAGGATTTAGGCATAAATACTCCACAATTGATCATATATTTACACTTCAAGCCATGATTCAGAAATACCTACTGAAAAAGAAAGGGAGATTTTATGTCCTCTTTATTGACTTTTCTAAAGCATTTGACTGTATTGACCACAGTATATTGTTCAGAAGTCTCCAACAAATTGGGATGAAGGGTCAACTGCTTAACTTCATTGTGTCAATGTACTCTAACTTATCAGCATGTATTAGGACTGACCATGGTTTGTCAAAGTACTTTCACTGCAATATTGGAACCCGGCAAGGATGTATAGTAAGCCCTCGGATCTTCATAATCTTCATAAATCAGCTTATAACAAGAATGGAAGAAACCGGTGGAAGAGGTGTATTTTTAAGAACTGATTCCCCAGATATTTTTGGTCTCATGTATGCAGATGATGTTTCAACTGTTTCAGATACTGCAAATCAGTTACAAAAGAAAATAAAAGTAGTTGAAGATTTTTGTGATGCAACAGGAATGAAGTTAAACCTCAACAAAACTAAGATAATGGTTTTTAGGAAAGGAAGTCCTCTAAGAAACTATGAAAAGTGGTATTTTAAAGGTCAACAAATTGAAATTGTTAATTCCTACAAATATCTTGGAACACTATTCACACCAAAATTATCTTGGACAAAATCTCAAATATCCCAAGCTGCACAAGCCACTAAAGCTCTATTTTCACTTAATAGATTTCAGCAAGCTTATGGACACCTAAATTTAAATGAACTATTTAGGATATTTGACAGCATGATATCTCCCATATTATGCTATGGTGCAGAAATATGGGGAACTCATTATTGCAAAACAATTGAACAAGTTCAACAAAAGTTCTGCAGAAAGTATCTTAGACTAAACAAGAACACTAATAATAGCATGGTTCTGGGTGAGTGTGGCAGAACTCCACTGCAGTATCACTACATGAGTAGAGCAGTCAGCTACTGGTGCAGGTTAATTCATATGGAGGGTAACAGGCAACCTCATCAAGCTTATCTAATGCTCAAGTGCTTGGATGACAGTGGGAAGAACACATGGGCCAGTAACATCAGGGCTATACTCTTTCAATATGGTTTCGGATTTCTGTGGATCAGTCAGGATATTGGTGATACCAAAGCATTTCTCAGCCCTTTCAAACAAAGATTACAAGACTGTTTAACTCAGAACTGGCACTCATCTCTTTCGGACTCGCCCAAATGTAACTATTATGCCCAATATAAGTCACTTTTAAATGCTGAAAAATATCTTATCTCATCTGAAATTCCATTATGCTATAAGACTGCTCTTGCAAGATTTCGATGTCACAATTACAGACTAGCCATAGAAACTGGCCGCCATTCTAACATTCCAAGGGAAGAAAGACTGTGCTCTTTTTGTTTTTCCAAAAATATATCTCATATTGAGGATGAATTTCATGTACTAATGGTTTGTGACAAGTACAGCCAAGAACGACAACTCTGCTTTCATGACAACTACTTCAGTCCACCATCTCTCGACAAGTTCTTAAATTTAATGTCCACACAAAATATAAAGACTCTTAAACAAATGGGAAAGTATCTCAGTAAAGTACGCAATTAAGTCTTCACTTCAATAATGTTACAATAATTAATTGTAAAGGTATAAAGCATGTTATAATTCATATCCTACATGGATGTTGTATGGGCCAGAGGCCTTAGAAACTGAATAAATTCTGTCTGTCTGTCTCTGTCTTCTAACGATAAAAAATATTCCTAGATCCAAAGTGGATTGATTTGACGGCAACATTAAGGTGGCAATTTCACATTAGAAAAGATTGCAGACCCGTTAGCCATTGAAAATCTTTAAGATGAATAAACCAGTGAAATATTTATTTGGCATTGTATAGAAATGCACAGAAAGCAGCAACAAGTTGCTACGAAGTACGACATTTACAAGAATTATACCCAATTTCTTAATTCCTCTTTGCCCTTATTTGATTATCTTTACTACGTCACGATGCATTAATAAATAAACAATTCTGATAATGTAGGTTAATTTTTATTCATAAATACATGATGAACCAAACACCACAGCAACCTTTTAGCATATTATGAATGACATTATCCTGCAATCAAATCGTTTGCAAAACAATTATTAGCTGACATTATCCTGCAATCAAATCGTTTGCAAAACAGTTATTAGCTGACATTGAAATCTGTTTACTTAAATGTATCTCTTGCGCATTTAAAAACCATTTCGTAAAATTCAAATGTCCGTTTTTTAATGTATCAGAAAGTATATGTAGTTTTGATGTCTCAACGCTCTTAATGGATGGAATGTTTAAGAGGGTGGCGAAATAAATCATGGTTATGTGTCCCATTTGTTTTGAGATATACAGACAAATCATATGATGTAAATCGAGTCATTTATTCATTCTGTTGATAAAAATGCAACATTATTTGCCTTCTCTAGCGAAAATGAATGATAATCTTCTTATCGGTCACCATCGATAGACAAATATACATAGCTGATATGCTTATGTATAGAAATCACCTTTACTGTCCCAAAAGGCATCAAAGCAACCTAATCTCCAATGTTTTCACAGTAACTAAGTCTGGCATTTATCTCAGTCCTACAAGAATACCAAGACATGATAATCGTGTCTATATCGAGGATTATGCATGTATTTGGACATTCAGTAAGTACAGTTTGGATACCCAAAGGAAAAGGAAAACTTAATGTGTTTTTTCAGGCATAGGAGTAAGCCTTCACTTGGACATTCAGTAAATACAGTTTGGATACTCAGAGGAAAACACAATGTGGTTCTTCATTTGTTTTGTATACAAATCACTAGATGTTATTGTCCCTGTTTAAGTAAAAATATGCCAACTGTTCCTACCCAATTGAGTCTTTCAGAGGGAGAGAGTTAGGTTTATATTATAAATGTAGACGTGGGTTAAATGAGAGTAAGAAGCCCTAAATTGTTACTGTCGAGTACAATAAAGCTGTTCCACTTTACTCATTTACTCACAGAAGAGGGGGATAGCGCAGTGGTCAGCGCGTTCGGCTTCGGATCGAGAGGTCCGTGTTTTATAAGTGAAATAATCTTGAAATCGGCGTTAAACACCAACTCACCTCACCTCCCAGAAGAAATAGTTATCGGTGCCGTACCATAGAAACGCTTAACTGTCATTAGACCATGTAGACTTACAGAGGTCAAAGGTCTATATGTCATCAGCAATGCTCTCTCAGCTGTAAGTCCACAACTAGACATTATCGTGTGGCACAAAGTAATTACATATTTGACAGAATAATGTAAATGCTACCATAGAAGGTCATTTGCATCTCATCAGTAGTAGAAAAGTGTTGAAATGATGTTCTTATGTCCTACCTCTTTGAGACTGTAACAGAAATGTGTGAAATTATCTTCGCACGAACTCCATTTGAAATATAAATAGTTTACAATATCTCTTTTACGAGTTATTGATTATTAATACAAGAATCATAATAGAAACTATTAAATATTTTTGACAATAATTCTTTACTTGTTTGTCACTATAAGTTTATGTGACTTTAAACATACCAAAACATAGCGACTACGACGTAGAAGATTACACCAAATAAAAAATAGTGATTATTTTTAGATCGTAGTTGTTATCATATGATCATATCAGTATTAATTTGTGGTTTTAAAAACCTTAATAAGAATTTGAAATCTTTTACTATCTTCATTCAAAGTTTTAGTTGTTCCTTTTGTGCAGCAAAGTAACTGTGGTATAATCTTTGATTTACTATATTCATTATGCTTATGACATTTGTTCCTGAGCAAAAGTAAGATGACAGCTATCAGTTAAGTTCAGCAACAATCTGCGCGGCTCATAGCAGACTATTCTAATTTAACCTGGCGGTTTATGGTATAGTTCCCAGCCCCACACTGACATAGGAATTAAAAGACGATTTGTTCGACTTTCATCCTGCTACATTGGCGCAATTGAATCCGCTGATCTAGCTCCTTCCCTATACCCTGATCTTTTATGAGCCAAATCCCTCTTACGAATGGCGCGGCTTGATGTTCGTGGCGGTGCGCACCTGTTATTGTTTATGCCAATGAAATGTCGTTATCCAAGGAGCTTGAAGCTACTCTTTTGAACTTAACGAAATTTTCCATCCGGGTTGTGCCGCTGTTGCTGGATGCGAATCGTCTCATTGGCTGGTTAGATAGCTAGCGATACGAGGCTTTTGGCCTAACGGATATCAGGGTATATGGAAGGAGCTGGATCAGCGGATTCAATTACGCTGATGTAGCAGGATGTTTGACTTTATCCAAAATGGAATCAAGACAATTTAATTGAGAAGATCAGGAAATGGCTAGTTGTAATGTTTACCAAAAAAGATCTCTCCAGTCGTAATCAGCTTCACCATCACTGTCCCTAAAACCACAACTGTGACATACGGTGTTATGCGCTTCGGCTTGGACGGTGCCTGTCACAAGTCATCTGACTGAGTTACAACTTTTCTATGCTTTAGTAGAGTCTACCCTCAGAAGTGGTATGTAAAGGTTATGTCCTCGTTACTTGCTAGTGTTTACAAATAAGGGACAAGGCATACTTTTTGTAAAGACCGGTGACTACGGAGACCATTTACCTATTTAATTACAACTGATTTCGTCTCTTCGTTCACATTTACTTCCGATTTCAAGCGTAAATGTGTATGGTCCAATTATGAGAATATATTTTTTCGAAATATAGTTAAAGGAAACATCTGATTCTTAATAACATTTAAAGTGTATGTCCTACTAATAAGCGCTTATGTTAATAGTTGTCAGGCTTCAGAGAGATCATAATTGTCTCATCGGATCATCTAAAGGAAGAGTTCACTAGATCTGTTTTAAAATCTAAAGAAGAATAGTTTATTATTAGAAATTAATGCATGTCTGTGTTATGTATGAAATACTCCGATGCACCTGCTGTATTTGTGAAATATCCTTGGATTCCCAGGACCCCAGGATATCAGTTAAAGATTTTATTGAAGAAGGTTTATATTTTCGAATAAAAAAAGCTCCTTGTTTTTTTCATGGTCAAACATATTTACTGATGCTCGTATCATATTCATACTTTGGGTGGTTAAAATATTTTACAATTTTTCAAAATGTTTGAAACTTTTGTTTATCTTCACTTTCGATCATTTTTAAAGTATCAATCGATTGCAATTGAGAGGTGAAACCCGCGAGCGACTGGATCATAGGTGTTACCTTACGGCCTTTAGAGCAGTTCTCAATTGCAGACAAATTTGCTTAGCACCTGGGAATAAAGATAGAATTGATGATTACAATTTGGCAATAACTTTCTTATAATAGATAATCATACACGACTATGAAAGGAAATCGCCTTTACAGTCCCGAAAGGTACCATAGCAGACTAATCTCCCACGTCTTCTAAGTAGGTAAGTGGCCTTTATTTCAGTCACACGAGGATAACATTAAATGATTGGCTTGTCTGTGTTCTAGGTGTATGCATATATTTCGACATACAGTAGCTAAATTTTGGTCCAATAATTCGTTAACAAATTACGAGTTGTTATTGTATCTGCTTAAAGGGCCACAGAGTATGTTTTTGGAGTCACATATGTATAACTTCAAAAATGATGTTATTTTATCGAGAAGTAGTGGTTGATTCAAACAATTAGAATACAAAGGCTTATCAGTTCAGTAAAGGGTAAATAAACATGTTTAAGTCGTAATTTGTGATCGAAAACCGGACAGTGAGTTGCGCCAATGGATCAAACGTAATTTCGGAAACTTATTCACAGCAGTCACGTCAAAACAGCCGCTGTCGGCTTGGATATATAAAAATCTATGGTTAGCTGTCCACGAAACGGATAAATTATTGACACTTTGAATGAAATATGTTTTATGAAAGCAATGTTGTAAATTAACTGATTTAATAACACAGTACTAGCATTGTTATTAGAATGACCATAGCGGCTGCCGTTTCCGCTTTTCTGGTTATGAGCAAAATTTTAATATTTCCGATATCGTATTTCATGAGGATTTAACGCAACGTTACATTAAATACTTCCGGCTGTAAAAATCCAATTTACTACCTGAATACGTAAATATTTGTTAAATAACTCACGAGGTAGATTACTTGAGTGAGGATAGTGAGTAATATCGATAGATATGCAGTATCTGTGCATTCGTTGTGTTTACGAAATATTGGCGTGCACTAGTGCGTTTAGATGTCATGAAACATACCCTGTGTTACTTTCAGTCGGCTCCATGATTATATTGCAGTATAATACAAATGGCTAACTGTAGACCTTTGTATAACCATAACATAGTTTAACATAACTAATTGAACTATTAAAAGTAAACATTTTAAATAATGTGAATGACGCTGAATTATAGTAATCGATGAACACGCAATGGAGACAGGTTTTCACATTTAAGGTGATCCAGATTGATATATGTATTTCAGTCACATCCATAATGATATAATCTAATATTCAATAATAACATGTGGTATTGTTAAGAGGACGTGTCTACCTTATCTACAGCTATTGAATGTACACACGAAACACTCGATCAATCAAGGTCAATATACTAGACCTAGTGGTCAATACAGGCTAGTCCTGATTTTGTACTGTCAATATCAATCAATTTCATGATTATAGGACTGACTATACGGCTATAAGCTATATTCAAGACATCCGAATCCAACATTTCGAAAAAAAGAATTGCATTTGTAGACTAAAAGATCTTTCTAATTATTAATTAATATCTATTAGTTTTTTCTATCAATTATCCATATACTTTGAAAATTTTCAATGTGGAAAAGTTAACATAACGATGTTCAAAATATGGTCGAGGGAATTATACCAACGGTCTAGAAACTTCCTGTCATCAAATGTTTGTCAGCATACATCTCTGATCGGTTTAGAACTGGTCGAACTCCCTGGCTAAATTGCTTGAGTGTTCCCTTCTGACTGATCCTATAATAATATGGTTTCATGACGGGTGCTAATTGAAGATTCTGGTAATTCCATTTCCATTGGTGTGTTCTGATAAATCATGTTAAATATTGAACTTTCTGTATCAGAAAGGCAACCTTATGTGCTAATGCATTTTTGAGAATCGATGAATGTGGTTGTTCGATATCAATTGATTAATTTAAATCTGCTGTTCCAAATCAAGGGAGTTATAGCCATGATATAGTAAAGTATGCAAAACCCCCTAAGACATGCTCATGAATTAAACACAGGTGGTATAGATGTCTTGTGGAAGTTTTAGTCAAACACTGTCAAGCTCTTTCCAATCATTCAATGATGAATGCCTTCAAATCCTATCTAACTCAAGTCCTCAGCTTAAAAGGTAATGATGAATATATTTAAAGATAAACCACAACCTAGTGGACGCCCCAAAAGGCATAGAGTAGACATCCATGATAAGCTACTTTTGTCATTGTTTATATCTTGGCAATTAAAATGACAAGATGTATCCACAAGTAGGTGTAAGTGGGCTGTACTCTAAACATGTCGGTTTATGCGAGGTAGATATCCAGGATGTGTATTAACAATCGTCATGTTTAGGATGTTGCTTTAGGTGTTTCTTATCTATTGATGACAAGTTTTCCCACAGGTGACAGATCAGAATCAAATTTTAGTGTGTTTGGTTGATTGTTGTATGGTTTAATCTTGTTCTAAGAAGTATTGTTAGCTATAGCTTTATCGCATTGTCAGATCTGTGAAAAAGAGTTAGAATGTCATTATAAAAACATTGTTATGACATTGGTAGATTACCACTACTTATTGGATATTGAGTTGGGTTCTGTGGGGGGTTTTTTGTTAAAGGAAATTGGCAGGAAATTAGGTATGTCTGGACTGTCCTCCTTCTTAGAGGCGTTGTGTATCTATTTGTATGAAAAATGTAAACACCGACTTTTGGAATTACAAGGAAATACAATCGATACAACAAAGTAAGTGTGATTAAATGAACTACAATGGCATTAACAAAACATATGAATAAGTTTTTAATAAGGCTCTAAGTTGATGGTTTGAAAAGTTTATATAAGTTATTCGTCGGTATATGTTAATGCAATTTTAAGAATAACTTTGTGGTCATGTGCTACCTGGTGGTTAATAATTACTAAATTAAATTTCAACAGATATCATTTGAGCAACAATCTCATTTTGTGAGGTCAGTTAATGTTAGTCAAGGTAAAGAAAATCGTACAGTATGTTATATTTTTACAAATTAAAGAATTTTAGATGCTCTTCACGATATGTTGAAGTGTAATCTTTCTGAGTTGACAGACTCACGATTGGAATAACTATCACTAGAAGGGAAATTCTACCTGAACATCACTCAAAACATAGATAATCTTAGCAGCGTAAACCAGAGAAAGTATACCAGACGTATCGATTACTATATCATAGTGATTAAAAGAGATGAGTGAGTTAACGTGTTGTTTGAATTCAACCTTAATTCTACTCTTAAATAGACTTGGGGCGGGATAGCACAGTGGTCAGAGCGTTTGGCTTAAAATAAAGAGATCTTGGGTTTGAATCCCGCCTCGGCAACTTTGTCCACATTAGAGAACTGTTCTATATGGAGAAGCGATTTGGTGCATTGATACACGAATTTCAGAACAGTACCACTCATGGTACGCTAGTTCAAGCCGATGCTCACAGGTATCACTGCAATGCATAACCGTAATGGTGTTGCGGGATTCTTAAATAAAAGTCTAAACACTACGTTGTTCGTTTCTGAGATTTGGTGCCCTTGTTCAAATATTTCATTTGAATGGATATTAGTTTAACACATTTTTGTCTTTAGTGAACATCTTTCCCTAATCTCCTTAGGGAAATGAGTTTCATACTAAATGAAACACATTACGTGACTGATTATCACTCTGCATTCAAACTGTCAGATATTCACAAAACTGTCTGAATAGGACTCTGTTTTCAATAGGTTACTGTATGTAATTAAAGAAGACTTTTTTTCCTTTCAACCATTGGACAACCGAGACAAACTGTTGAATTCAAATTCTGTACAGGTAATGCATGTGCTTATGTAAATGAAAAAAGAATTTATTGATTTTTGACATTTATGATTCATCATATGAATTTAATTTAAATTATGAAAACATCTATCATATTGATTAATGTCACACTGTCATCCATAACGTGATCTAATACATAGATAGTATTATATGGGTATTTTCATATCATATTCTGTATCAGCCCGAGACCCCAATATCAGCCCGAGAGCTTTAGCTTAGGATGTGATATGAAAATACCCATATCATACTATTTTTATCATATATACTTACAAAACCAAAAAATAAAAGTAACTATAAAAAGATTAAACTTTAATTAATAACATTAACATGAGTGTCTTGTCACCTGTCGTCTTCCTTACAGTGTTAGGGTTTCTTTATTCTCTTTACAAATGCTTCTGTGTCCATGCCATTAGCTTCTATGCTCACTTGGTTTTCGTTTTCTTCGTCAACTGCCGCTTCCATGATCGTATCAAGCTAAAATATCCGATCAGCAAGAGACTGCAGCGTTCTTTCCGCGATATCGGCCATGTTTTAACGTCAGCTGTACAAAGGGAGACAACTCTAAATATCTCGCGACTTCGATCTTTTTTTCCCGTTCGTTGCCCAGGGTTCCAGGTTCAAGTCCCTTGACGACGGGCTGATACAGGTTTTTGCCTTTGACGACGGGCTGATAGAGGTTATCTGCCCTGCGGGCTGATACAGGGTGCTTGACGGAGGATCTATCGTACATTCAAAATCTCTGTATTTATAAGCAAGTATATGATAAAAAGTTTTACATGAGATTGATAGAAATAACTTAATCTAACCGGCCTAATAGGAAATTTACAAATGTGCGTCTGATATTTCTTGATGTCAATGTGGTAAGATATAATTCTGGTGGCATTTGTACAATTGATACGTTGTACTATTGTATGTTACAGGTAATGTCTGTGTTTTGTTCCTTATTTATCCAGACGGTTACTGTGACATTTCCAAGACCATATATTTGAGTAATTAAACATCATATTACGATAAGAAGTTGTCTCAGTCACAATAAGTGACGTGAGAAGACTACAAGAGTCGTCATATATCATCATCGAAAAGTTACATACAAGTAGCACATATAACACATTCACAAAAAAAACATTTCTATGAATTTCTCTTCTACTTAGAAATTTGTAATACATACTCAGATGATAAGCTATGATAACAAGACACAATACATTGGTGAAACTTTACAGATTATCATGGTAAAAATGATTTATCTGCCACACCAAGTTTTGTGTGTAATCAGAATGTTTCCCTTATCTCATAAACGTTCTAGAGATATAATAGGTACACCAACGTTACAAGCGTTGTAGATGTGTTTAAATGCTAATAGAAAGGAGAAAAAGAATTTGTCGTTCCTAAAATTTGACAATTTGAACATTTGTCATGTTTGCCTTCGGAAAATCTCAAGGGAAAGATCAAATATAGATTTAGATGGCTTGAAATTGCTTTGTTGCAAGGTCCATGTCCCGAAATTGAAATTGTTGCTTTTTAACGATGTGATTATGAGAAAATGTCTCGGATATGAATCTCACCACGACTTGTTAATTATTTTATGTTTTATATTCGCTTGATATTAATCTAGTTCCAAATCTCGGAGTAATAACCAACTCGCCAACATTGAAGTTTGAGATTAGTTCTTAACAGAAGAACTACATATTTTGCATTTTTCATAATGAACATATGCAAAACATACCTATCTTTTCAAATAGGCGGCTTATTTCCCTTTGATCCTTTCGCAATGGTAAATCGTATATCAATGCATTTAGCCAGAGATCAAAGGAAAGGACGGTGACCACAGGCCAAAAAAAAATTTAAAAAATGATCGGTTACTTTACTCTCATTTACTTGATACAGCAAATATGCAATTGATCATAAAACGCATTATGAGCTTTAAACTAAAAGGTTTTTTAAGTCATCTCTGAAAACTGGAATTCATTTGCAACCCGGAAAACTATCAATTAACAAGTAAGACATATCTAAGTTGACATTATTGCAATTCAAACCTTTCATCCATCTAAAGATTAACCCTTTAACAACCAAAAAAGAGGAAAGGATCACAACTGATGGTATGAAGGCTGGAAACATATTTCCTTTAGTGTAAAAACGACGGTGGTTATAAAATCAACATTTTGCTACAAAATGTAAACCATTCATGAATTATATTATATGCGTTTTTAGATAAGGGAAGGTGGAAGCCTGGTTGAAAGCCGATCTTCATTTAAAAATTAGGCGATTTGGTAAAGAGGTAAAAACTAAAAAAGTGAAAAAGTATTTATGTAAACTTCACAAGTTCTACTTTAATACGATAGGAAAGTCATTGTGAAATTCGTCTGTGAAATTAACGAAAAACAAATTTATGACGACACAAGCAGAAATAGCAAATGTATTGTTTTATGCCAAAAAATCAGAGGTACACACATTATTGAAAATATAAGTGGGCAGTTTTCTTGAAATCGTTCACATTAAGGCCATTGTATCGCATTATGAAAATGTGCACTCCTACACACATTTATTTACTCTTACACACATGAATTTAAAGATATGCACATTATCTATTTTATCAATGATTTTATCACGAAACACGGTCTTGAGCACATCACCGAATGGTAAATAACATGTGTAAAACTTCGAGTTTCATTCAATAAGAGTCGTCTCAAGCGTCTGTAATTGACATTATGTCAAGCAATCCGCTAGTAAAATAACTTTTTGACAGTTTTCACCATGATAGAACTTCATATAGCATAGAATATGACATAAATAGTTTAAAAACACTGATTATTCACTCTGTTCATATATGAGACAGTGACAAAAAGTGACAAAATAGACATAAACGTCAAAACGAAAGAAGAACACGTGGATGAACATCTAATAAACTAATAGTAACAAAAACTTTTGTTTCTGATTTATGTGATAATTCCTTAAGATACTGCCCTTGTCTGTTAACGAAAAAATGAATCACAATAACTGGTTATTATACAATCTTGATTACATCGTTATTTTTCTTTTCAACTTGTCCTGACGATTCGATGTTGTAATTCAATGTTTACATGAATGCGGAATAACTTTCTATTTTTACCGGAAATGGTGTGTCGATTAGGGATAAAGTTTTCACTTTGACTCTTTTAACCAATTGTACTTACTGTTGTATGTCTCAGATGCACAATGTTTGCGTTAATACCTCATGATTCCGACTTCTGTAGTGTAAAAGAGTCAAGTACGATGGGAGTAAATAAGTTCAGAGAAGTTGATATAAAACAGATGGCAGTTGTTGATATATTGTATTTTTTCTCCCTGAACCTTTATGCAGCCCATTTGTCTTTGAGACTATATATGCCCTTGCGGTAGAAGTCTTTTGACTGGCCCCTCAGTCACGCCTCCGTAGCTGTTCAATATCGCCAAATCTTGTACGACGCAAGTGTGTTCTCAATAAACCGTAGGCTCTTGTTATATTAGTTTTAGGCGGTTTATAGTCTATAAGTATCTATAAGAATCCCAGAAAATGGTCGCCATGATCTGAGTTCTGAGGGTGAAGGAGAATGCTTATTTTTCCAAGTAAGTAAATAATCGTGAAGGGTTGTTGATGTCTGTGAACTGTCGCCAGATGGCCTCTCTCAATAATGACATCAACGATGATATCATCACGGGTATATCACTACTCATTTCTATGAACTTATTGACTTCCCCTCGTACCTAAAATTACATGTATAGAACGGTGAATAACAATGTTAGAAACCTATGTTATTAATTAAATTTAATTAAAACTGCAATAGTATTTTTTATTCCACAACAATATCCCTTTTCTTGGGGGAAAAAACGGCTATTGATTACAAAACGATGACGATACATTTTCTGTACCTTACACAAAACTGCTTGACCCAACTATTAATCCGTTTATAACAATTTTTGATTACATTCACTTGAATATTTACCATAGTGAAGATTCACTTCACATGATCTGAGAAGTACGACTAAAAATTATCACACCTCTGGTTATTGATGTCATGGCTTCAACCCTCATTTTACACTTATATTTCAGTAAGACTTGTTTTGCAGAGATCGTTCCAATCTGCTTTAAACAAAATATTATCACTTAATTAATTCTTGTAAGATTAAGTCTGCAGTAGGGAAGCAGTCAGTTCAAGTAGAGAGTTTCAGGGTTCGAATCCAACCAGGATGTAAGTATCCTTGTATGCTGTAAGAGAAAAACCATAACTTTCAATGTAAAGATCTTTTAGAATTCACTCTCTCTGATGATGTTAAGGCTGCTGAGGTTTTGATCTTGAATATACACTCGACATTTTCAGATATAATTAATGTCTGATTTCTAGTAAGGTTGCCCGTCATGTTGGCAAGGGTATATCCAAAAGCAAAAGGGGATAAATGTGATTCCTCGTGAACTTATCGAAATTATGTAAACGTTTTTTGGTATGTCACTTAATGTCATATAACAAGATTAAGGGATGAAGTGTCGCAATGTTCCAATGTTATATTGATTTACAGCTCGAATATTCCAAGTCATCCAAGTAATAAGTTCGGTCAAGTGAAAGAGATTTCCATCAAAGTCAGACCGTTGATAATTTCAGACTCCCTCATGTATATCACATCACACGAATAATCGGAAAATTCAATTAGAGAGATCAAACACTTTGTAAATTGACATCCATGGTTTGGAATCAAATAACCAAAATATAATGTATTACATAATAATATAGCATACTATTATGATATAAATTGAATCTTCAAACCAACTGAGACTAAGATTTACAGCTGAAATCATCACTAGTACTATTCTAATAACGTTTTAATTCTGAAAATATAATGAAGTGAATGAATTCAGTAGATGATATATATATTGAATTTTTACTCGTTTCAATAACTTTCAACATTTTACTGTTTCTTAGTATCCGATCATTCTGATTTGTGAAGATTTTATAATCAATTATTAATTCCAACAATATAATGATGCAATGGGGAATAGTAAACAATTTTAACGAATAGTTCTCCCCTAAGGAACTAATGATGAATGACGATAGACGATATATGTCAATGTTCAACAGTTTGAAATTCTTTACTGTTCATCAAGATTCAATCATTTTGAATAATGATAAATATAACATGAAGTATGACTTTCAACCAGGAAAATGGTCTAACTACAATATCGTAATCCAATTGTTAAGAGCAATGAAATTAATTATGGATACACATTCCATAAATCATTGAAAGTTGACGATGTCCCAGGAAATCGATACAAAATGAAGGAGCATTCCGGAAATCTCAATAAAGCAACATAAACTTATCAACTTACCAAATCAAATCAGTATTTGCTGATGATGTGGCACCAAGCTATGCAGACACCACCACATAACACATTCTAAATATTCAAATGAAGCTAAATTGATGTAGTTTAAACAAGTTACACTTACAACGCTAATGTTCATTTGGTTGACTGAAAGATAAATCAAGTGTTGACACCTTTAAAATATACTACTCATAAATTTTGCAAGAATATATAATTCAACAAAATGTCCTCACTGTCATATTGAATTTAGGAACAGCATATATCAAGATGGAAATATACAAAATAATAATATAAGAACTTATGATGAATTCAAGCAGTGGAAACTTTGTAAAGTATACGTTGAAAGGTCAGACAATTGCATTGCAGATTTGAACACAAACAAATTAAGTTTCCGTATACTGAATGTTACAAGCATCAGAAGTAGTAAACATGTGAACAGCCATATATAACAGCTGAGTTATCATTTGCCAATCCTGAGTCGAATGATGCTCGTGAGTGTTACGTCCAGCTGAGTCTGAATTGTAACCAGGCAACTGTAAGATGGGTTGTAACCAAATAATACTTGTGTACTAGGGATGTCAGATCAACCATAGATTCCTCAAGGGTATCGTCAACGTTGTCTGCATTATGGTTCGCTAGTTCCAGCTCGCATGTGTTATTGAAATGCATAGCAACTACGGTGTTGTGGGCTTTCTTCCTGCAATAATGATAGCAGACGTGATATAATTGAACTACTTTTGAAAGCGGCGTTAACCCCTAACCTTCCCTCAATTATAATGTTCACAAAGTTGAAAGTTCGGTTAAAGTGAAGTTACAGAACAGCCGTAACATATTTCTACATTATAATGAGTAAGGATATTTTAAAATATTTTCATTGATGAAGAGAATAGAAGACCTGATTGTAACAGAACAGCTTAGAGCAGAGTGATGCATTGATATATCATATGCTTCGCGGTGTGAGACTGAGTTCACTTAGCTTCAGTAAATTTTTTCAACACTGCAATGTGATTTCACATTCTCATCAGAATGAAAATTTCACAGAGCGGATGACGTCACGGGTAAAATCGTTTGACGTCTATTCTACAATCATTGCGACATCATTACCGTTGTTAAGTGGCGATGCAGAAATGGTATGACGTTGTAAGAAACCCCTCGATTGAAACAGTTTTGGACTACTTTTTCGGCAACAAAAATATATTTAACAGAATAGTTTTGGTTTTGAGTGAATATCACTTAACTCTCATCACGTGACGGTGTAAACCTATATTTTTACTCATAGATACAATATCCTTGAAAATATTAGCTTTCCCAGGTCTTCGATGATAGATAAGTGATAAGACTGTAAAACCAAACAAAACTCAACATATAAACAATTTACAAGTTTGTAATCTGCCGCAAGACATGATAGGAGGAAGTTCATACATAATGTAATATCTGATTACGCTCGCAAGCTTTAACTCGGTCCTTTCTTTGTTTTACATGTAATGTTAGGTTACTTGTTGAAACAGGAACTGTAAAATATGACATCAATGTCCTGACCGAACTTTCGTAATTTCATGGATATATGCTCTCAAAATCCTCATTAATGCGCTTATATAATATAAGCTTATATAAGCTTATATACTTATATAACATTAATCGGTAATTTTGATAATTTATGTACTACATGTAGAAAATGACTACAGATAAGATATTTTGAATATATTTATATAATTCATAAGATATTTCAATATGTACTGCATGTGAGGAAATTACGTATAATTTTAAACTGTAGGCCAATAATCGTAAATCTACTATTCGAGCTAAACTTTTAAGTTTCAGAAGTTTCCAATATGATAAACTTGAAGAACAAATTAAACAAATTTTCAGTGATAGACCATGTTAAATGGAAAACTCCGTTGGTGATGTGATTATCTGATGACAATATTCACAGAAGGAAAGTACCTGTGTGACAAGGACGATACAGATAATTTATGTTTCGGATTGATAAGTCTTGTGCAAATGTCTACGGTTCCCCACCATGAAACAAATTGTGAATATTAATCAAAAGGGCAAGCCCATAATGGAAATAGTCAAACAATGTGCATGAACTAACCAATAATAGCTAGTAAGTGTTGATCATAAAACAAAAGCGTGCAGGATATTGTTCAAATAAATGAAATTTGAAAACTGGAAATTTTAAATCAATACCGATCAATAATTTTAAGAAAGAGTGTCATTATTTTCATATGGACAACTATCATAAAGATTAATTCAAATTGCAAATACTTAATGAATATTGGAAGATCGTCAGGCTATGAAACTTGAATATCACTTACAATAATGAATATTAAGTGTTGACCTTCAAACGAAAGCATGCATGACAATCTTACTGTTCTAATTGAAGATAACCATTTATAACAATTCACCTCGCCCGAATGCAATCAAGTTTCCTGATAATATCTTTTAGTGAGGTCTGATAACCTTTACCACCTTCTGTCCAGTTCATATAAGCAAAGTCAATAAAGCGAAACGATTCTCTCTATGATACCGATATGTGTCTAATGGGTCTCTCAGGATCAAAAGAAGTGTATACGCTAATGGGATTTATATATTGCTGATTGACCTTTTCCCCAAGACAAAGTCAGATTTGGTGTAAGAAAGTGAACCGCCAACGGGTATAATATCCACAACCAATCTATGGATGAAATTTTGGGGTTAACCAGCTAAACAAGAATTTTGGCCATGCAAATTAAAAAAAAAAATTATATATTATTCTAATGTTTCTCTGTTTTCTGATTCCTTAGAAAGTATAGGTGTTAACAGAGTGAGGTTCCGAGTTTCATAATTTGTGATTCATTAAAAACAACTTTCCTCCATTTCTTGTCTAGGGGCGAATATTCCCATGAAGTTCATTAAACAATTATTTGCCATTTTATATCCTTCATGCACTTCACTTCTTTACAGTTGCTGTTTGAAGAAAGAATATGACTTTTCCATTGTCTGATCTTAGTCGAGAAGGTAAAATGCTATTAAGGAAGACATTGTCTGTGTGACGGTAAAAAACTTACCAAACAAATTATTTGATAGAGCTTTGTTGTTTTTATTCTCAAAGGAAATTGGTAGGAAATTAAATATCAGTCTTGGAAGTTTTCCATCTTCGTGACTTCATGTACTCATATTTATAGCAACTAGGTTGGGAAGGTTGAATGAATATATTATGCCATACAAGACAAACCTATAAAGGTATTCAATATTGTCAAGTGTGTCCTTTGTCTATACCTTTCAGGGGCGTAGGGGGTAGACGAGAACAATGTATGATGTAGTCACTGTTACGTGTATGTTCACCTTACACCCTACATGCAGTAAGTGCTGGGATATCTGTACTGATTGATTTTTTGATGATATGATTAGACCATGGGCCGAAATCTGTAGGGCCCTAGAAAAAGGAGAGTGCTTCAACATATTTGGTGAATACCAGAACTATATATCAAAATGTTGCCCAGGATGTGCTCTTTAAGAAACAAAAAATTTCTGGTTCATAAGTTGCACATTAATCAACTACAGGTCCTGGAAGAGGGGTACCCCCTTCAAAGATTTTGGACCAAAGACCAATGGCTTTAGTCTGGGTGCAACAACCTGTATAATGTAATTTTGCATTTTGCAAATATAATGATTCTTAATCATTTTTTCCCTAAATTAGTGATTACTCAATATTGGTAAAAAAATTAAAATAATTCAAGTTTCATAATCATACATTTATATATGTTTGGGGGGGGGGGGGGGGGATATTTTTTCTGTTGATATGAACTTTACATAATTTCCTCGATAACAATAAAAAAAATTGTATAAAGACAATATAATATAATGGAGACAGATAGCTGTTTATAATAGTTTTGGGAGTAACAATCTATTATTAATGTCTAGTAAAAACCAAATAATTTTAATATTTAACAAAATATCAAATGGGGACGCTTCCTATGATCATCATACATGTGTCATAATTCAAGAACAGCATTGTCCAGATAATTTTATTCTCCAACATAAATGACCAATTTACAGTACATTTATCTGTTTAAAATATATAGTAAATTTCATATTACATTTTGTGGAAGGATATTTCATTTAAAATCTGTCAAAATAATCATTTGTCCTCAAATAGGCAGCCACAATGTCATTTCATATGTACAAGATTGATTTATCAGCATTGTGGAATATATGAGCAAATACAAGGAATAATGCTGATGATTTAAAAACATCTTTAGTCAATATAGCCTGAAAAAGGCAGCCCACAATGTCATTTCATATGTACAAGATTGAATAATCAGCATTGTGGAATATATGAGCAAATAAAAGGCTTAATGCTGATGATTTAAACACATATTTACAGTCAATATAGCCTGAAAAAGGCAGCCCACAATGTCATTTCATATGTACAAGATTGAATAATCAGCATTGTGGAATATATGAGCAAATATAAGGCTTAATGGTGATGATTTAAACACATATTTACAGTCAATATAGCCTGAAAAAGGCAGCCCACAATGTCATTTCATATGTACAAGATTGAATAATCAGCATTGTGGAATATATGAGCAAATACAAGGCTTAATGCTGATGATTTAAACACATATTTACAGTCAATATAGCCTGAAAAAGGCAGCCCACAATGTCATTTCATATGTACAAGATTGACTTATCAACATTGTGGAATATATGAACTACTTGAAGGTTTGATCAAAACTGTACAGTCCATATCTGTATCCATATCATATCCATATTTACATACTATCATGTAAATCAGTCATCATCACTCGAGTCAATGTCTGTATTTGTATCATCTGCATCCGCTTTCAACACCTTTTGATTTTGACAGTTCAAACATCTACACAAAACTGTGCAGGACACCCCATTCCTCTTACAAGAACATTTTGAGGAATTACAGGAACTTTTGTGGCATTTGCAGTTGATATTGTGGAGAATGTCATCTGGTGCAATTGGCAATATGTTCCAAATAATCCCTAAGCCTTTGTCATTTTGTTTCCACCCATTGTCCAGTGTTGAGGGGGCTGAAATATTCTGTATGACACAGCTTCGGAATACCTTTGCCTGGTAATTTGCCCTCTTGATATGAAGTTTTAAACTGTCACTGTTTGGTGGCATTGTTATGTCAGTGACATTGCCAAACCTCAAACATTTATATCGGACATCGTCGACACAGACACATTCCTTTGAGCCATATAAGTCACAGACAAACTTGTCTAACTGTTCTTGTAAACTGTCTGAGACACTCCACTCTTGGCCTAGTAAAGAGAATGCTGATTTGTAGTGTGCATTTGCAATCATGAGTTTGAGAGCTTTTGACTTTCCCTTTCCTCGGAATGCACTGATGCTATCACACCCTGTGAAGGCATGAATGCCTATCAATGCCTCTCCTAACCCTCCTAAAACTTCATTCATGGCTGTCATATCCATGTACCGTGAATTTCCAGGAGAAAGCATAAGCATGATGAGGCGAGATGAAATCAACGATGAAACCCATGTTGCTAAGATGAAGACATCTGTATCAACTGACCGAATAATGATTGCAGGACTGTCTGAAATTGATGTAGATGCATGCAATGCATGCAGAAACATCCGAGTGTCTGCCTCCTCATGATCACAACGAAGCTCTGGGATATCTTCAACATTGATTGAACCATCTTCTGTTTGAGAAATCTTGAAGCAGAATTCACCTTGAGTTGCATAAACCTGAATTCCATAGAGGTCACAGTTTACTTCTTTCCATTCATTGACAAGAAATGACAGCAGATCTTCTTTGTTCTCACAATTTGCAAGATATTTCCTGAACTGTTTAGGCATTTTTTGATCCCGGCGATTAATGCGAACCTTTGTTTCACCTTGGCTTGCTCTTTTCGATCTTTCAAGCTGTTTGATTGAGTTGGAGTAATATCTGTCTGCAACAAAATCCACTCTTTTGGCTTTGTGTTTAAGTCCCATAGAGACAAGTTGTCTTAGAACAGTGACTGCAAAGTCTCCAAAGGTCTCAGGAATTTGACGTTGTTGCTGAATTAAAGCCATTCCGTCAACAATGAAGACAGTGTTTGACTGTGGTATGTTTTCTTGTGACAAACAACTGGACGGTGCAAGTTTATCTACCTCATGCATGAGTGTAGCCTTGTTTGTCTTCACCATGGAACCATCAGGATTTGCAAGAGATGGAGGCACTGACGACAACTGATACTTCATGACATTCTTTAGGTCTAGGCCTTTCTCTTGGGCAATGATGACCATTCTAGTAAGTAGTTGGCGTTGTTCTTTTGACAATGAAGATTCACCTTGCTTTGATTTCTCTTTCTTGCCAAGCTCAGAAAAGGTTTTGCTGGAAGGGAGGGATAACTTGTCAAAGACATCCTTTGTTCCATCAACCAATCGCTGACTCACGAAATCTTTGAAACATTCTTCTCCTCGATTGTAGGCTGTTGCCAAATCTGTTGTGATTGTCTCTGTTGCAACCTTTCCTGAGCATATGTTCATAACTTCTTTATGCTCTTGAAAAGTGAAAGGATTGGCAAAGCACATGACAGTGGTCATAACATCTTGTACGGCCTGTTCATCAGCTTTGATTCTTGATGAGTTAAGGTCTTTGCAAATAGAAGAAGTGTCTGGGTTTGTGATGGACATGGAATAGCAGGCATTGGCAATGCCAGCTCTAGCTGGATGACTTAGAATCCATCTTTTTACAGCAGCTTTGTTCAAGGTAATTCCTGTAAGACCTCCTCTTGTTTTGGAGTCTCTGTTGAAAGTCTGTTCGATAATTTGGTCACATGCTGTCATCGAGAAGGTCTGACTGTTAGTTCTCTGTACTGAAAATTCTCCATCAGCTAGTCTGTCATGAACATAAGGATGGGTTTTTGGAAGTGCTTTCATTTCCAAGTAGTAGCAGGGTAGGTACCTTGAGTAATTGATCCTGCCATATGCGAAAAACCAAGGAATCATTGACCGGACGGATGATAAATGAAGTTGCCAATTGCCTTCTCTGGTTCCTCTCAGGAAGAGTAGCAGGAGATCAACCATATCCAGATACGATGACCAGAAAGCATACATGGCATTTGTATTGCATTTCATTTCAACATGATGATTGAAATTCTTCAGAAGCTGATTTGAATCATTTGAAAGGATGGTGTCCGAAAACTTGGATGGGAAGCTGATTCTGATATCTTGCAGTGTCTTCAGTACTTCATCATAGAACGGTGCTTCAAGTTGTTCTATATATTCCTGAATTCTCAGACGATGAAGGGCTTCACTGATGATCTTGTGACATCGCAAACTTCGGTTGTAGTGGTGTCCATTCATAACTCCTTTGATCGATCCCTCTGCAATAACTCCAGATTCAATGGCAATATCTGTCAATCCAGAATTTTCAAATCGTTTTCCAATTGCACCAAGAAATGCCATTGCAGTATGAAACTCCCCTAGACGAAGAACCAGTCGGTTTCTGAATTCTGGGCGCCCCTGCCACCTTATTTCTTGAGCTTTGGCATATATTGCCTGATCCATGACAACAGCAATGGATGGAAGATGTAATTCATCAGCTATAGCAAGACTCCTTTCCAGAATAGCATTTACAGTTGACTTTTCTGTAGGACTTGCATCGATTACTGGCAGATAGCCAATGTTGCTTGATGGTTTCGCATTTCCTTGAAGAAGTTGATTGCATCCAGTCCAGCCAGGTAGTGGTTCATCGGTCTGAAATAAAATTAATAACGTTATGCAGTATGTTTGATATGCAACAGTTAAAACTTAACAATATCACCAATACAAGTCAACTTCTCTATAAATAAAACTTAAAACGTTAAACCTATAACCCTTTATTTAAGATGTATACTATAAGCTATAACAGTCATTTTCATTTCATGTAAAAAACATTATCTGATTAGGATACATTAAGTAATAAACAAATTTCTTCATAATTTAATTTGTATGATTAAAAATCATAAATAACTATTCATGAATTTAGTTAAAATTATTATAGGTCAGGAAACATTTGACCAATTAGTGTTTTTATTGGAGTGGAATGTAACACATCACAAGTGAAGAGACAAAAAAAATTGTGCATAGTAAGGCTTGATGATCTCAATTCTTTTAAAATGAATGTTATCAAACCTGGATATATTTGGCGAAGTACAGGGATTGGTCAATGGATAGATAAGGATGTTGTATCTCTGGCGATCCTTCAAGTTCTTGGTTTTGTCCTGAATAAGAAAGAATGTTATAATTGTTTCTTCATTATATAAGTAGGTTTACCTATTAAATCAAAAATTGGGAAATATTGAAAAATAGGAACATTAACACTTCTTGATTGTTACATGGCGTACAAATTTTCAGGAAAATATATTATAATATTTTCTGAATTATTGACCGGAACAGATAGACCAAAACGGACAAGGCTCATTTATATTCCCCCCAGCCAACATTGCTGGGGATAATCATAAATCAGTATATTGAAACAATCTCTATAGACTTTAATGATTTTGCAGCTCATATCTCTGTTGTAAGATTTACAAAAGCAAATGCTGTTTTCAATTACAGTACCTTTGAATTGAACTGGGCCTGTTCGTTTCGGTCCGAAGTACTGTCCTATCTCCTCTGCGGGGGTATTGATGGTTCTTTTTCTGTCCCTTTGGACTGACTTCTCTGTTGTGACAATTGGGACATCGCAGGCACGCTGGATGATTATTCCGTTGGTGTTATGAGTTGTTCCTTTTCCTTTAAAATTAATTTTGAAATTAATTTTTAACATCATCAGACTTTGCAAACATAATTTTTTTATTCCTGTACTTATTGTTTCATATCTTAGAGATTTCCATATTAAATGTAATGAATATCAATCAAAATTATATATGCTGTAATATATATAGTATTGTTAACAACAAATGAGAAATAAATTGAGCACACTGGAAAATACTTTATTTTCTAATAGAAGACAATTTAGTTAGGAATGATAATTAGATAACACATGGAGAAAAAAGATATAGAATTAAATATAGAAACAGATAATTATGTACATGCTTTTATGGATAGATAATAAGATATGGTAATGAATGATTAGATTGGAAAAGGCAGACATCAGTAATTACTTGTTTTGTTTCATATGGCAGGAAGAGGAACTTTAAATGAAAAAATTACTTGACAGCTTTCAGAAAATAACACATGTAAACAATTAAACCACAGTATACCAGGGTATAGGAACCAGGGGTGAATTAATTATTTATGAATTATCATTTCATGACGCAAGTAAATTATTCTGTCTGCCATTCAAAACAAGACACTATTCTACTGAGACATTTACATTTTAAAGTACAGTGTATAATTATACCTGGGCCGATCTGTCATTTCCTGTACAAATGAAAAATATGAACAAGGATTAATAAAAAATACAACAAATTCAATAAAACATTATGTAAATGCACATCATTTTTGAAAAACAACAATAAAAAACTAAAATCAATGTTGAATCTTCAGTAGAGGAAATGTTCCTAAATTTCAAGTGTCAAAATACAGTCTTTTTACATTATTTTGTACAACAAGTCTGAATTGATTTAATGAATATAAATACAATTCAAAGCATATAATTAATAAAAGCATATTTTGATTCAACACTGATCATTATGTCTTGGAGAACTGGTAAGTTGAGATAGCTTGTAACAAATGATTTGCAATTAAATACAACAAAAACTTTACAAATAACAGTATCTTTAAAGAACTGTTCTTTAAAAAAATCGTTTACAATTACCTGACAGAGTTTCTTCTCCAAAGTCGTTGTTATCCCAAACAAGAGTGGTGAACACATCCGGTCTCATTCCAGGAGGCACTTCAGTTCCACGCTGCAGCTGTTGTGTTGCCAGAGCGGTGTCATGCTCAAGTGTAACAGAATGTGAAACGCAATGTCCAAAACTGTTCAGGATATTTTGTAGTTTTGCTGATCCGGTCAAGTGTCGAATGGTCATACCCAAAGAAAGATGCTTGGGCATCAACTTTCTACCCTTACTTGATAGTGATACAATGTCTTGACCAATTGATAGAAGTTTATGGAAGTCACTGTTATCTTTCACTTGTACTCTTTCCTTGCTGAAAATGTCACTCAATCCACAAGACCATGCTAGGAAATTATGCAACATTGGGGATACAACACCAACACAATCCAAAATAGACATGTTATCTGCAGTAGGAGGCCAGACTGTTACTCCGAGGGTTTCAATGAGGGAAGATTTCAATATGAGTGCAGCCCGATACAACTGAGCAAACGAGTTATGAGACATATCCGCATCACAAGTAGAATGGTCTTGTTCTGTCTCTGATACACTATCAGTCTCTGACTCTGAATCAATGTCTGTATTGAGAAGGAAAGCACGATCTTCATCACTTTGGTGAAATACGAGTTCACAAGCCGTAGAACTTGGTTGAAAAAATTTCAACTGAGAGTACTTTTTCAAGAGACGTCTTTTTAGCAGGAAATTCCTGTAATTCTCGATATGGTTATTATCAATTTCCTTAACAGTTTTAATAAACAGCTGATTTAAGGTACTGATTTTCATCACCTCTCCACATGATATAATTCTTTTCTCAACAACATCTCTACAGAACACATCAAAGGAACTGTTATCACAGGGGGTCTTCTCAACTTTGTACAAACACTTGGTATATTGTTTATAACATGAAGGGTGATACCTAACCTCAATTGACACTGGATCAGATTCACCAATTTGCAATAATAGTCTCTCATCATTTTTTTCTCTTGCAGCTTGAAGAAGTTTATCAGCATTTGTTTCACATGTGATCAATCTCTCAATCTTTCTTTTATAATTTCTGTCTTTGATGTATTTGATTCTCCTACAAATCAGACACTGTTTAGGTAAAACATGAATAGATCTTCTGTCAGTTTTATTTGGAAATTCAGACCCAAAATCAGACCTCAGGGTTAATTTACGCCTTTTAGGAGTCGACACTTTCTCATCCTTAACTAAATAGCCCTTCTCTTTCCTCTTCAAAGCTCTCTCAATGCGAGTCTTGTCAGTAAATTTTTGGTAGCATTTCATATGAAAACTAGAAGTGTTTTTACAAGTTATGTCAAATTTCTCAGCCACAGATTTCTCAATTCCATCAAGTCCTTTCCATATAGAAGCACATTCACTTACTTTAGTCCATGTAGTGTCCGTAAATGAACGTAATTCGCCCAACTCATTCTCAATGACATGACATAAACATTCTGCCATGGCGGCAGCCATGTTGTAGTACTGCACAGAATGACCAATCTCTGCGTTCTGATTGGTTAATATTGTGTATGCTGCCATGGAGGTTTACTGCATTTGATTTTACTTTCTAAACCTGAATGATAATTAATGTGCAAGTTATTCAACCAGAAAAATATTTTAATGGGTTGTAAAAAATACATACTTCATTGTAAATTCATTGCTTTGTATTCACCAGATATGTGACAGCACTGTAACAGATAACTGGGTGACGGCCCACAGTCTAGATGGGATAAGCAGCCAGAAAGTTTTTTTGTTTGTTTTTTTTTTGGTTACAAAATTTCAATTCAAGCCCCCCCCACTTTCAAATTCGCTCCTACGCCCCTGCCTTTGTTTATGAATAATCATTCATATATTGGATTCAAGTCATGATGAAATAAGTGAACGACTTAAGCCTGGTCTAACACAGTAGAGATTATTTGTGCAAATGTGAAATATATACAGATGTCATTTCTTTCAAGATCAACTTTTACAGTTCTATGAAATAAACATTTCATAATAAGAATCATTCTTACCAAAGTAAGAATAAAGATTTTGAGATATACTTTACAAAATTATTCTTACGGTATTAAGTAGTAGTAGTAGTAGTAGTAGTAGTAGTAGTAGTAGTAGTAGTAGTAGTAGTAGTAGTAGTAGTAGTAGTATCAAAGGCATATTATTTCTTCTGGCGAAAAAGATAATTGATTGCACAGATATGTTCCTTGTAAACTATTAATACTTGTAGATAGTGGGATTTAATAACCCTTGTCCACCAGTACTACTATTTCAAAAAACAAATTTGCCAATTATCCTGAGGAGAAAAATATTTCAGTTCATCTAGAACTAGAACTCTGACAGTGATGAGATCTCATTGACCACTTACTAACATATGTCATTAGGAATGTTTTCTCAAACAGTAAAATATAAAAAGCAAGGCATCACATTAATATTACCCTATTATCATACCCTTATATAAAGTTTGATATTAATCCAAGGCTATTAAAGACGTCACACAGTAGTAAGACTTAATATAATATCGCAACATGTTAGTGCTATGGATTCTATTGTAAACGAGTAGAAGCTAAAAATATTTAAGAACTCATGTTATAAACGAAAATGACATACATTAGTCTGCTATACACTCAACAGGAAAACGAACACAGCTAATGTTCATACCGTTAATTCAGGGTAAAGGGATCTGCTCTCACTCCTTCCATATACCCTGATCTCTTTCAAGCCAAAAGCCTCTTGCGGCTGGATCGGCTTGATATTCGTGGCTAAGTTGACCTATTATTATTTCACCAACTTGAATATCGAGCCTGTAGCTGCTGTCTTGAAACTTAACGAATTCTCTATCCGGGTGGTGCCGCTGTTGCTGAATATGAGTCGTCTCATTGGCTGACTCGAAAGCTAGCGATACGAGGAAATTGGCCTGAAGGAGATCAGGGTATATGGAAAGAGTGAAAGCGGATCCATATACGCTGATTTATCATCCAATACTGGCTTCCACAGGAGATATCGTTTTGACAAATTTTGAGCTAATTGCTGATTGGTTAATAATATAACGGAACTATTTTCATTTACATTTTGAGAGGTAAACAAACATGGCCGACATGAAGATTTTCCATAAAGGGGATAAGGTATCGATTGATGGTACTGGCCAAGTAACTGTCTTATCTGATGAAGGTGATCGTTGTGTCATTGATGGGATTGATTACGAAGTCGTGGTGATGCAACATAGACTTTCGTTAGTGAAAACTAATGACAACAAATCATCAGGTGGGCAGACGTCAACAATATCAACACCATTAAACACATCTACTGCAACATCAAGTTCTAGAGTTACAGAACCACAACCAACTACTAGTAACTCTAGATTTGCCAAAGTAAGTCAGAATGATGTTGATGCCTTAATTACTGCACAAGAGAACAAAAATACCGCTAGAAAAACTTTGAGAGACATTAACCTATTGACCCAATTCCTGGCAACCCAAGGTGAAACTCGTCCTATTCACAAATTACCAGCCTCAATTCTAAACAATCTTCTGTGTATGTTTGTTGTTTCTACAAAGAAAAGTGATGGCCAAGAGTTTGAAACTAATTTTTTAAGGGGAATCAATTCATCTATCGAGCGTTACCTAGGTCGCCATTGTTATGGTATGGAGAGCGAGCGTAGAGTTCACTAAGTACAGAGAGGTCATGTCAGCTAAGCTAAAACATCTTAAAGCTCAAGGAAAAGGAAACTTACCCAATCGTTCCGTAGCCATCACAGACAGTGAAACTGAACAGCTGTGGGCTTGTCAACAGTTAGGAAACAATACTCCAGAGTCGATCCTAAACACTGTTTGGTTCAACAATACTGTACACTTTGGATTGAGGGGAAGTCATGAGCACAAACAGATGTTATGGGGTGATGTTAACTTGAGTGAGTGAGTGAGTTGGGGTTTAACGTGCTTTGAACAATATTTCAGTTATTAAACACGTAGATGACAAGCATCCAAAAGAGAGTGGACAGATCAGGGAGAAAGGGATCGACAGGATGAGGGAAAAGACGGAAAGAAAGGCATAGTGAGAGATAGACAACAGGTTTTAGAAGGACTCAAATTTAGTCTGGCTTCTACCCGTCGACCTGTCCAGCTCGGGTGACCCTACCAGGAGCATGTATGCTCCAGCTGGCATAGCTCTTGGGGTCTCTGAAGCACGCAAACCACCACACTACGATAAGGTATTGAGTCCAGTGGTGGATGTTGACTTGAAGTGTGACAGCAATGGTTCCGAATATTTGGAGTTGAATGAAAGAGTGTCCAAAACAAGGCAGGGAAATCAGGCAGATTCCCGCGAGGTCACCCCTAAAATGTGGGCCATTCCTGACAATCCAGACCGTTGTCCCGTCGCCATGTACAAATTGTACAAAAGTTTACGCCCGTCCGGGTACTCGTTCCCTGATTCCCCTTTCTACGTTGCAACTACTACTCCCAAAAATCCTTCCATGGAATCTGTGTGGTTCAAGAGGCAGCCTGTAGGTATCCACAAGTTGGAATGTCTTATGAAACGTATGGCTGGCGCTGCCGGTTTGGCCGCTGACCGCAAGTTGACAAACCATAGTGCGAGGAAGCATTTGGTCCATCGCATATCATGCAGATAACCATGCGACGAAGACCTGTCATAGAAAGTGACAGTGAGAGCACAGGCCCTCGGATCATTAAAAAAAAAAAAATTAATTTAAAATTTTTTTTGAGAACACCCCCTGAATAGAATTGTTTCTATTCTATTCAGGGGGTGTTCTCAAAAAAAAATTAAATTTAAAAAAAAATTTTTTTTAATGATCCGAGGGCCTGTGCACCCGCCATCTCGGCTCTCAAAACGACTATGTTTCATTATTAACTTTCCAATTTCAATTCATATCTAATCAGAATAAAATCTGATCATTCTGTGTTCGAAATTCGACAATCATTAAGGAAGAAACTAATTTTGTTCAAATTTTTCTCAATATCTTGAACTTTTTGAAGAACTATTAGTTAATGTTCTTTGATAATACTACGGTGACGTAATGAGTTCTTGGGTGCTGCAGTACCTTACTTAATTGTGATGTATTCATACGCCGGATCGTAGTAAAATTGACAAAGAGTTACGTGTCTGTGTTTTGTTTTTTTAAAGTTAAAATTTAAAATGATATTGGATGATAAATAGAATCTCGACCGAGTGTCTTCAGATATCAAATATATCAACACGAGTTGATAAAAGTTAGAAATATCCTCAAGCCTCGGATATTTCTAACTTTTATCAACTCGTGTTGATATATTTGATATCTGAAGACACTCGGGTGAGAGCCGAGGATATTTGTAACTTTTATCAACGAGTGTTGATATATTTGATATCTGAAGACACTCGGGTGAGATTCTCTATGTAGCAGAATGCTAATTTTCGGCAGAGCCAGAAACAAAAGACTGCTGCCAGATAAAGTTGAATGTCATTAATAAACATATCTTTTGTAAATAGGAATGTACAGGCTTACTCATCAGAGTGTTAATTATTCCCTTTTCATACAATGAGTGCTGAAATAGCTGTTTCCAGATGTTTTTTGCAACATAATTTTAAGAATTCAAGTACAAATTAAATTTGTATGTCAATGAATAAGCAATTGCTTTATCATATATATTTATTCCAAGAACAGCGTATTTCAGTTTACAAAACAGGGATGCGTTATTAAGTTGTTTGTTTATATATTGATAATATATGCTAATTTTGAGTTCACTGTCGTTGAGTGAGTTGGGTGAGTTGGTTTTAACGCCGCTTTCAAGATTATTTCACTTATATCGCGGCTGCAAGTATGATTGCAGGGAGAAAGCCCGCGACACTATAGTGGCTATGCATTGCGGTGAAACCTGCGAGCATCGGCTGGAACTAGCGAACCATGGGTGGTACTGCGCTGAATTTCAGTGTAGCATTGCACCCAAACCTGACTGCGTGTAGAACAGTTCTCTACTGCACACTGTCGTTGATGTGTAACTCGTTTCGACTGACGCACAAATTGATTACCAGGACAATTGCTCAGATTTGTTTCACTGAAACCAACCTCCTTTCAAGAGCTTCAGCATAGTAATCATGTCAGATATAAGATACGATAACTAATCACATTCTACTTCATGCCGACAATCACATGTCCTAAAATGATAAAGAAGTTAGCCTTTTTCCTTGTGCCCCTATTTTAGTAACATAAACGTCATTTGGAATGTCACTTATTGTCATTTAACAAGATAAGAGGGGACTTCAAGCTTTGTAGAAATGGTAATGTTTTATTGATACAAAGCTAAACTTTCCAAAGTAATTAGTTTGGTCAAGTGAAAACGATTGCCGCCATAGACTGCCTGATATAGAACCAAGGCATGAATAACCCAAAAAGGTCAAGATCCTGCCTCAAGACTTAATTGAAAACACTCTCGCTCCATAGTAAAGACTGGGTGGTAACTCCTTTAAACGTACCGCGCTGTGACCTATGATCCATCAGGAAAACAGTTTTATTGCAATGGTTCAAGATAAACATTTAGCAAACTACAGAGAGCCTCCTATACCTACATAGCTTGTGAAAACAAATGATATTGTCTTAAAGGTAACAGCGTGTAAAGTTTAGTGGTGTTATATCCCAGGGTATATAAGTTGAGAGAAAGCAAATACGTTCCAACCTGAGACAGAATGAAAATGTCGACGGAATAATGTCAGTTTAAAGACTGATAATAATTATGTTTAAATGACCTTTGAAATCTTTAAAAAAAATATTCAAACACACAAATTTATATTAACTGATCCAAAAGATTCGCGATTTCTAATAATTTGTTATCATATCACTTAATCTACTCTAGGTTAGTATGTTACAAAAATTAATTTTTTCCACGAGGATATATTCAAATGTCATGATACAGACTATGAATTAATCTGAATCAAAGACTCGTTCTACATCTCCTAGAGACAGAGAATAGTAAGATGCATTGGTTTGTCCTACTTCATACCGTTTCGTTGAATGAAAAACACCCATATAGATTTAAATCTTGCATGTCAACATCTGATCAGTGTTTGTTTTAGGTCGGAATACTAATTTCTATAAAACAAAGTGAATCCAAATTGATATAATTACAAACATTTGAAATAAATGTTCGAAGAAAAAACTATTTATATATCTAACAATTGTTTTTTGCTGTAATGCATATGCAGATGTGGATATCATTATAGAAATAACTTTTTAATCCTGAGGGTGAAGTTTAATGAACTACAAGATGAGGAGACGATCTATTTTATTGTTGTCTTTTTCGACATCCTTAACTGTTCATCAGAGTCTACTTATTCATAAATTCATTAAGAAGTATTACCGTCAGTAAGACAAATGGTGTAAACGGGAAATTCTATGCTGTGGGGAGAGAACGAAGCAACGGTGACAGCCATATAAACATATATTGATAAACATTGAGAAACTAACGATGTCAGGAATTTCAATACAAATGAAGGAACATCCCAGAAATTAAAGAAGAATAATGGAACTTTCACATCAACACGACTCATTATTTGCTTGGGGAAATTTCAAAGCTCTTTTTCAACATCACTAATCCCATCATAAAGACATAAACAATTATATTTGGATGGTACTTGAGATGAAACTGTTTGAAATGATATTTCCTTATATCACCTTTTTAAGTTTAAAACATTAAAGTACGTTCACTTGAAACCTTTTTTGGTATATGTTATTTTAAAGACGGATAAGACGTATCAATCTTCATAAGACACATCATGTGACAGTGTATGAAATGATAGAATATATACAAAATAAGATAAAAATATGCATCATACGAAAGGCTCTTTGACAAATCCTCTTCTTTTATACTCAAGAAACTTTCTATTAAATTCATCATGGCGGTATCAAGTGTTAAAAACATTCTCAAATTTATTGAAAATGAAACGTTCAGTTTTATTGAACCTTTGTAGAATGGAACACAAACAACTTCGTGATTTGTAGGTAGGCCCCAAGCACCAGATCTTGTTGAACAGCCAATTAAAATAGCTAAACCACTTCTCTCTGCCTCATCGGGGTCAAGTCCACTGAAAGCTGGTTTCGAGTGTATATCCAGCTGAGCCTTGTAATCAGAACATTGTAAGCTTGGCTACCATTATATATTTTTAACTTTAGCTATGAAATCATTTACAGAGTCTACAACGGATGAAGGTCGGTTCATAGTGAAACTAAGAACATTCATAAGAAAACAATGTCTTCTTCATTGCAATAGTTGTTGATAGTGCAAGTGGTCTTATGGAAAAAGAGAATCTCACCGAAGTGTCTTCTGATATCAAGAATATATCAACACGAGTTGATAAATGTTACAGATATCCGAGGCTTGCCGAGGAAATATGTACTTTTATCAACGAGTGTCGATATATTTGATTTAAGCAGACACGAGGGTGAGATTCCATTTATCATCAAACTCAGTTTTTATTTTTATTCCGTGAAAAATGTATAAATGTATTTCTGAACACTGCACTGCTCTAAGACTCTCAGTTCGATGATTTCATAATCTTCTTTCAAAACTATCTACTAGGAACACAGTTTTGGATGATAAAATGAAACAACAGACTCTGCACAAAAGCTGAACATGTCATTGCTCAAATTCGTATATTGTTGTATTTTCAAGTAACAAGTTAGTACTCAATTTTTGAACTTCTAGGATAGACATGAACGGACAAAGCTCATAAACCAAAATACTGAATGTTAATATGATTAAGCTTGAAAGCTATGATTAGATCCTTGGTCTGTAAATGCAGTTGTCTAAGATACCTGTAAAACAAGAAATATCATGAAGATAATTTTATATCCGTATGGCATGTAGGAAATTCATCATAAATGTATCATTTTAGCTCAAGTCACACGTTATATCAGTTTCACCTACAATTATGAATATATCTCTATCCACATACAAGTGAAATGGTAGTAAGTTATTTAGTCATGTTTTTAATCTATCATTTTTGACAATAATTTTGGAAGAAAAGTATTATGTATACATAGACGATAGACATTTTTTTACCAATAAATCAGTTGTAAAATTTAACGGTTTACAATCATGAAGCAAAAATGTGAATATACATTAAAGATCGACTGAAATGACCCATGGCAACTTTCGTGATTCATAAAATACGTATTCTAATTTGCCAGTAACTTGAGTTTAAATTTTCGAAATCGGCCTATGAACAACTTTAATACGGCTTTTTCCAATCACCAGCTAATTAGCACCAGTGAACAGAACTGAACTGACCCGTGGTCACTGAGGCGTGTCCAGCCGCGTGTCCTGCCGCGTGACGTGCTAGTCGGCGGAAGTATAACCTCCTAAATGAAAAAACAACAGGAAATCTCACATTCTAAACAACTGTTTAAACATATCTAAAGTCATCAAAGCAACTCAAACCTCCGATGAATTGATGTTAAATATATCTTTAGTTATTTGTATTGTCCCAAACGAAAGACAGTGTTTAAATGTGATGCTATGCGCACTATCCCATAGCATGTGTACATCAATTACGACGTCTGCCAAATGTTGTCACAACAATCAGACTGGTTTAAATAGTCTTATTTTTTATGACACACAGGTGGCCGTTATATAATCCTATCGCATTCAATTTAAAATTCTTGATTTAATGGTCTCTAATTATACCTTTTGAATTTTAACGCCTTGGAGGTGAGGTGAGGTGAGTTGGTGTTTAACGCCGCTTTCAAGATTATTTCACTTATATCGCGGCTGCTAGTATTATTGCAGGGAGAAAGCCCGCAACACCATTGTGGCTATGCGTTGCGGTGAAACCTGCGAGAATCGGCTGGAACTAGCGAACCATGGGTGATACTGCACTGAAATTCAGTGTAGCATTGCACCCAAACCTGACTGCGTGTAGAACAGTTCTCTACTGCAGACCAAGTTGCCGAGCCCCTGGCGGGATTCGAATTTAACGCCTTGGACCCACCAAGCGGAATATATGTCCTGTCATAATGGCGTAATCTTGGCATTCGACTGCTACTTAGTTTATTGTCACGGCGTTCAGTCATTTTGAACCAATGAACTTGTAGAATATATATTCAACCAATAAATTAAGAGAAGGCGATTTGGCTCATGCACTTCTATGGACGATGACACACATTTAAAATGAGCGTGACATCAGCTATCGCTGGAAAGCGCTCGTAAAACTCTCAACTTAAGTAAGTAAAGAATAACGGGTACCAACATTCTTTAGGATTACATAGGATGTTTCTAACGCTTGCGCCAGGTATGTTTTCATGTCATTGATTGTTAAATTCGAATTTGCTGTTGAATTAGCTTAAAAATACGGAGAAATCAAAGGGCTGGACTTTCAGCTGACGACTAGCACGTCACACACTGGGCGTGGCTTCGAGTCATGCTTCGGTGATTTTGTCTAAGCGTTCGCCAGGCTCATTAGGCGGTTATCCAAAACAGGGGTATAAAAGGTCTCCTAGTAGTCGAATTAAAGCATATATTTTCTCATTTTTTGGCTCTATTGATTCTTATAAGTGAAGCGACTACAGATAATAATTTGTAATAATCACAATTATGCGTTACGTCTCCTCTTTAAATTAAATTGGCCAACACTTTATACAGATACTCAAAGAAATGTGAGTGTTGCCACCAGTGATTCAAAGTCAATGATGACCATCAGACAAAATTCTGCTGGCAAATAACAAATAAATTTAAATTTGACTGGAAGTAAAGGGTCTCAGGTAAATGTACATCTAATTATCAGAAACGTATGGATAGGAAAAAATAATAAAAATTAATAAATGGCATAAATAGTGTCATTAATGTTCTATGGTTCACTGTCAAAAACAAAACGTGAAAATGCAGTTCGTCAGTCAATAATGATGTTAAAACATGGAGAAGAAAGCGGCTTTGTTCTTTTTTCTTCATTTTTCATAAAAAAATAACGTAATTCCATGGACAATTTTTCCTGATTGCATCCTCGAAAGCTTTCTTCAACCTTTCAGAACATACCTTTTGTTTGTTTCATTGTTTCATTTGTCTCATTGAAATTATAAGGACCGTCACTCGAAAGTTCTCTCCTTCTTGACCTTAGGAGCTGTTTTATCTTTTTCAAAGATTTACAAGAATTATTTCAAGAAAGTAAGATAATGAAATTATGCAATTAATTTGAAATGTGAAATCAATGTGAAATAGAATGAGACAACTAATTGGAAAACGGATTTTTTTACTGAATCTTCACCTGGATAAAAATACAGAAATGCATTGTTCATCAAACTTAACTGGGAGAACTCATCAAAGATAAGTTAACACGACATTTCACTGCCAAGTGAAACTGAATTTACTTATACTTACTATATGAGAGGTCAGGTAAACTCTCTCACTACGCTGTCAGGTGGGATCAGCAAAGCCAACATTATGAACCACTTCACTCTAAACTACCAATAGGTTACCAACAGGTCTCTGAAAAGATCAATGATGGTACAAATGGAATTCATGTCCAGCTGAGGCGTTATTCTACTAGTGAATAACTAGTTCATAGTTGGTCCAAAATACTGATGCACTTACTTAATGTAAATGAATGAAAACTTGTATCACATCTTATATGTAAAAATCTTATAAGAATAAAATGTTACTAGATTGTTTGTGGTGTTTCATTGAACAATATTTACCGTATTTCCTCGATTACAACCCGGGGGGTGAGGGGGTGCTGAGCGAAATAGAACCCGGGCCTCGAATACAACCCTGGTCTTGAATATAACCCGGGCCTTACTTAATAACTGAATACTCCCTTTTGCAGATGGAAAGTTTTGAGATATAGAATGCCACTTTATCACTCTTGCATTATATTTTGTAATGACATTTCAGGTCTGAAAAAATAAAATCCCGCCTCGATTAGAACCCGGGCCTCGATTACAACCAAGGGGGTAAGGGGGTGCTGAGTGAAATAGACCCCCGGGGTTGTATTCGAGGAAATACAGTAGTTAGCTTTACAGTAATGGGAAGAATTATGGCAAGCATAGGTAAAACTATTCATATCTTACAAAAGTCATACATGGGAAAAAAAGGCCACGTCTATGTAAAGAAAAAAATATCTAGAACGGAAATTTCCAATTATTAATCAGAACGTAATTAACTGACAGTCAATCATAAATGATTTTATCGATTCATTTATAAATTCTGAACAGCACGTCTGGTATTGAACGCAAGTGACCAAATGGCTTGATTAAATTAATGAACAATATATTTGATTGCACTATTTGTATACCAGTGGATGTTATTCGGAAATTCCTGATACTTTTTAAATTGAACCTGTATGCACCAGGAACCATCTGTGTGACCATATGGTCAATCGACTGATCTTTAAAGGGGCACAGAGTCTGTTATTGGAGTCTAATTTGTCAAACTTCATTAACGGATTTTTATCGAGAAGTTGTGTTTCAGAAAACCAAAATCCTAATGCTTAGCTGTTCAGCATAGTGACAATAAAGGGGTTAATGTCGAAAATCGGACAGTGGTGTGCGCCAATGATTGAAACGAAATTTTGGAAACTTATTTACAGCAGACACAAAGACAAACATTGATTGATAGTGTTAAGTAGGTCATTTTACCAAAATACACGTTAACTGGACACATACTTTCAAATTCTTAACATTTATAGGACCGTTTTCGGATTATCAGTGAAAGAAAATATCAGAATTTTGCCATTTTAGAAATAAAGATACAAGTTTAAGGAGTCAAATTTGACTTAACTGAGGTCATAAGGCATTTTGGCTCTTGCCACAATAAAAATCATGACACATACTCTGTGTCACTTTAAGCACTATAATATTCATTATCTCTTGTATTGTCACGACTCAAAACATCATAAACAAGATGAAAGTTTACTGCTTACAGTTGATACTGTCTTGATTTTATTCAGAGAGACGTACAGCAATATTAATTATTTCATTTGAATAACACAGAGAGTAATGTAAGTAATGGGACCAGAGTGATGGCAATAAAGTTCCCTTGTTTACGTCTGAGATTATCTGCAAATAAACTTATGTCACATAACAGCTTTGGGTCCAAGGAAAGAATCACCACAATATGTTCATAAACTCTTGATTGCACTAAGAGATTTTTCATTCCCAAAGGTATATTTAACCTTTTATTCTCTCTTAGTATAAGTGTTGTAAGTGCAGACACATAATCTCGAAAGTGGTCCCCAGATAGAAACTCAACAAGCTTATTGACGGCTTTCCATAGAACCCGCCAATCATTCGTAATGCTGGGAAGCTCTGCTATTTAATGCTGACGACGCATGGAATTGGAGTATTTATTCTTTAAAAATTATCATGTAAACTTCAAATTGAAGAAGATGATGTGAAACGATTTCAATGTCAAATTAAGGATATTGTATGCTTATGAACAGTGAACAGAAATCACATTTAAATTAATGACCTGTCAACACCACGTCGTCAGTACAAGCAAATCCGTTAATATTGATCTAACGTCTCTTCAAATATATGACATCAGACTCTTTTCTTCCTTTTAAATTAAAAATGCTATTGTCTCTTAAAAGCCTCACTACTTGGTTCAATACCTTCCATGGTTTGGAGGTTTGCGAGCTTCACAGACCATTAGAGAATTATATCATTCTCTTTTTTTCGTTTGACAAAATGACTTTTTGATACCACAGGAGATCATATAAAACATTCCCAATAACTCATTTCTTTTGTACATTTTAGCATTGTCACTAAACATGAACAGTACAGTTGATTAGGAATGGTCTGTCAACAAGTTATTGCAACTGGAATAGAATTTTACAAATTTGTTAGTGTTACAATTTGTAAAGGCTATCGGTTTTGATATATTATAGTAGTTTGCCAACTCTCTCTGACTATGCGTGAATGATAATGTCCTCTTATTAAGGTAACTTCTGAAAATAGCATCTTTAATGACAAGACATATTGCATTTAATGGATGATTACTTTTTGAAAGAAAACCTAGAACATTTCTCTTAGTGAAGGAGATATTGATTTCCGCCTGCCGTATTTATCCAGGTTTCTTCATCCGAGAGAGAGTGAGCATGTTCACAATTCCATGATATATACTTCATGACATATGTCAGCCATAACAGCTTGTACATAAAGGAGAACTGTTTTAGCCTATCGTAAAGAGATATTTACTAACAGGCAGGATTTGGCTAATGATTCTGTACCGAAGCTAACGCAATTGCACACTATCAGTAGATCGAAAAGGAATTTCATTTATATTGCTCCATTCTTGATCAGTTAAATGATTGATATCAGTTTCCCAGTGCTGATTGGACGATGTCCTCTGAAATTTTGATTCTAATAAAACATTTTAATACAATTTTGATCCCTTTTGGTTATTAATGAGTAAGGGGTGGTTGAAAGGGAGTATTGGGGACCTCAAAGGGGTTTCTTATCCGATTCTAGATTTTTTAAATACGCATTTACGGCATTATACACAACGTAGTACGTTAAAAAGTTAAAGGAATTATTGTATATATGCTTGAATTTTTCGTGGGAGAGGGGTTTGCCTTCATTTTCGATAAAACATTGATATATTTTATTCCCGCTTTTACTTATTAACAAAGAATGTTTTTGTCCTTGCCTTTACTATAGTGCTTTTCCTCGATCCCTTTCTTCCCGATCTGTCAACTCTCTCGTGGATAATCTTTATCCAGGTGTTTAATAACTGAAACATTGTTGAAAACACACTCAGGCACTAACTTCAAAATAGCTCCACCACTTGACTCAATAACTATTCCTATTGTGGCGGTTTGCGTGCTTCATAGACCCTGAGAGCTATGCACAACCACCTCTCCCCATCACCTTGAGAAACCAAGAATTCAGGCAATTTTTTTAGATGTTCTGTAAAGCTTAAAATGTCTAGAACAGTTAGTATAAATTTATTTTAAGTTATTTGATTAACTTTTCCTAGATCCTGTGGCAAATTGTCCTCACTCCAGTATCCCTAACGGAACTAATCAGCATCTATTGGTCATGTTTATTTTGAAGACTATGACGCAAAGTGACCAAGCAAATGTTTTTAAGTGAACACGGTGTGTATTTGGAATGACATTATTTATCTCTCCTTATTGTAAATATCCAGTATAATATGACGGGTTATCAAACTAGAAATCAGAGAAGTGTTGCATACACAATGATATACGAAATCGCGAAAAGAACAGAGGTGACAATATTTTTAGCATATATAGGACTAAACTTAAATCAATGCAGCATATGTTATTGCAGGAAAGAAACCCTCTCTGATAATTCTTTTGGGAAAGACTCAGTTATGTGTAAGCTTATTTCCTTTCATTGATAAATTGAAATCAAAAGGTACTTTACAACGAAACGTTAACATCGTTTACATGCTTCCTGGATCAATTGGGAATTCAAATAATCCAAAAGAAAGATAACTTTTAGACCTTACACGTAATCAATTTGTTCAGGTAACAAAGGAAAGCCTATTAAGAAAAACATTGACGTTTGAATAGAACAAAATGAATGTAGTAAGCGAATACAAAACAATATAGGCAAGTTATATTTTAAATTTCTAAGATAACAGAAAACAATTCTGTATCTCATTTTTCTTACCATGCAAAAAATACTTACAATACTTTGAAAATACCTGTAAAAAATGTTCTGTCAAGTGTTTGCATGTGCAACGTTTCACTGTTAGAATTATGGACAAGGTGATTATAAACTATTATAAACCTTGTATATCACTGTCACTGCATCATGTAACGAGTGCACGGCCATAGATCCGACTGTCATTCACACCTTTGTATTCACAATGTGCAGGCTGATAACAAAATGTATAAATATTATCACAAGATGGCGGCAACCGAGCAGGCTAGAATTTTTCGTTTCTTTCTTTCAGCTAAGCACCTGTCTATTGAACTTAAAAACAACAGAAAATAGCTTATATGGCATATTACCTAAGTAAGGGTTCTAAATATTAATGTGCATTAATGATATTCACGAAATATTGGTGTTCACTGATGCCCTTTAAGATCATTTGAATAACGTCAAGCTCGTTATTGCCTGTTTTCCAATCTAAAAAAGTCTAAGTGACGTGTTGGATTGGTTGTACCGGTACAATCCTTGTATTGAGGTGAGGTGAGGTGAGGTGAGTTGGTGTTTAACGCCGCTTTCAAGATTATTTCACTTATATCGCGGCTGCTAGTATTATTGCAGGGAGAAAGCCCGCAACACCATTGTGGCTTTGCATTGCGGTGAAACCTGCGAGCATCGGCTGGAACTAGCGAACCATGGGTGGTACTGCGCTGAATTTCAGTGTAGCATTGCACCCAAACCTGACTGCGTGTAGATCAGTTCTCTACCGCAGACAAAGTTGCCGAGCCCCTGGCGGGATTCGAACCACGGACCTCCTTATCCGAAGCCGAACGCGCTAACCACTGCGCTACCCCCTCCCCCGGTATTGAAGAATTAGTAATAAGAAAAGTATATAATTTTATTTCTCTAAAACTTCATATTGATGCAAATACAAAAATACTGAACTGAACAAAACGAACGGAGGTAAGTAATGCTAAAATTTAGATTACCATTACAACCAGACCAGTTGTTTTTCAGCAAATTCAATAAATTGATTCACATCTCTCCAAACGGTTAACCAAAGGTCTCTCAGGATCAAGACAAGTGTCATCCTGCTACATAACCGTAATTGAATCCGATGAGTGTGAGTGAGTTGGGGTTTAACGTGTTTTGAACAATATTTCAGTACGAAATAGATCAGGGTATATGGAAGGAGCTGGATCAGCGGATTCGATTACGCTGATGTAGCAGGATGGACGAGTCTTTATGATTGAGCGAGTGAGTGAGTGAGTTTGGTTTAACGTGCTTTGAACAATATTTCAGTTAATAAACACGTGGATGACACGCATCCAAAAGAGAGTGGACAGATAAGAGACGACAGGATAAGGAAAAAGACGGAAAGAAAGGCATAGTGAGAGATAGACAACAGGTTTTAGAAGGACTCAAATTTAGTCTGGCTTCTACCCGTCGACCTGTCCAGCTTGGGTGTCCCTACCAGGAGCATGTAAGCTCCAGCTGGCATTGCTCTTGGGGTCTCTGAAGCACGCAAACCACCACACCACGATAAGGTATCGAGTCCAGTGGTGGAATTGATGATTGATGTCCAACTGTAATTACAAACAAAAAACTAGTTAATTTGACGACATTAATGCAAGTCACAAATAAGACAATCGTAATATAAATATTTAAGTAAGCCATTCCTTATCATTATTATTAAACTTGCAATGTTTTCACGTAAGGGAAACTCACCGTTGTAAAAAATTAAATTCTGGAAATATCCCTGTACCTATCATTAATACATGCTTATTTGATATTGTAAATTTTTGGTAAACTTATCTTTTATATCAGATTTTTCCCTGAATTGTCTGATGATTGTATATTTGTATGCTATATGCATCAGGAATTACCTGTGTGAGCAAATGATTCTTAAGCTAATTAACATTCACTATCCCTTACCACTGGTGAATACTGGCACGACTCCATGGGCTGAAAGCATGAGAAACAAAACAAAGGTAGTTAACTGCTTAGATTAGTCTTGTCTCGATTTTTATTCAGAAAGAAGTATAAATTTAGTAAATATCCATTTGATAACACACAGAGTTTGAAAAGAAATGGGACGAAGTGACCTTAGCGATGGCAATAAGGTGCCCTTGTGTACTTTCGATTTTCTCTTCAAGTACATCTTCAGGTTCGGAAATAATAAAAGGAAATCTCGCAATGCTACCCATTGATGGCACTGAGAGGTTTCCATTACCACAGGCAGCATTAACCTTTCATTCTATTTAACTGGAAGTGTTATAGTGTGGGCACATAATCACGAAAGTGGTGTCCGGATAGAAACTCCACTTGAATATTGAAGGTTTTCCATAGATCCTGTCAATCATTTGTCATGCTGGGGAGGTTTACTGTGTGTAACTAGCGGGGCTTGAGAAAGGAATAATATCTCATCGAAGATGTTTAATCAACACCAAGTTTAAGAAAATATTACGAAACGTTCTCATTATTACATTTAGGCTCATTAATGTTGAATAGGAGTAAATATTAGAAAATGATACTTTTTAACTGAGGAATATAATAATTGCGATTCTCTCATTTGTTTGAAGGCAGAGAAAACCAAGCATATATCACCTGGCTTTATAGGTTTGCAATAATAACAAACAAAACATTACATAACAAAAAAATGTTATTTGAAAATGTTGAAGTCTTAGTAAACTAGCACTATATTGAACGGTATTTAAGATATTAAATTGAAAGATGACAGTTCGAAGAAATTTTAAAATTATGAAATCATGACGCAGAAATAAGGAAAATATACTTGAAATACTGATTTTAATTAACTATTCCAATCGTTAATTGTTACCTTTCACTTCTAAATGTGGATATTTGAAGTGTTTAGACATGACAAAATAATTCAAATTCAATTAATTTGTTGTTTGTGATTCTTCTGAAAACCTCAATTAGTGCGAAATTTATCTTCCTGCTGAATCACCGTATAAGAATCTGCTCATTTCCTTCCTTATACCCTGATCTCCTCCGGGTCTAATGCCTCGCACGGCTGCATCGGCTTGATATTCGTGGCTTCTGGCTTGTAAGAGATCGTATTAGGAAGGCGCTGAGCGGATTTATATACGCTCATATAGCAGTAAGTCAGTGAGTTGGGGTTTAACGTGCTTGCAACAATACTCTATATATAGCAGGATGGAAAGTTATTAATGTATTCATACAATCTATTTCTTATAAATGGTAAATAAGTTAGCAAAGATATTTAACATTAACTATGGTCCACCACTGGCCTCAATACCTTAACGTGGTGTGGTGGTTTGCGTGCTTCAGAGACCCCAAGAGCTATGCCAGCTGGAGCTAATTAACATGCTCCCGGCAGGGGCACCCACGCTGGGCAGGTCGATGGGTAGAAGCCAGACCAAATCTGAGTCCTTCTAAAACCTACTTTCTATCTCTCACTATGCCTTTCTTTCCGTCTTTTCCCTTATCCTGTCGATCCCTTTCTCCCTTATTTGTCCACTCTCTTTTGGATGCTTGTCATCCACGTGTTTAATAACTGAAATATTGTTCAAAGCACGTAAAACCCCAACTCACTCACTCACTTTAGCCAATGGAATGTCGTTATGCAAGGAGCATGAAGCTACTTTCTTGAATCGTAACGGATTTTCCATCCGGGTGGTGCCGCTGTTGCTGAAAGCGAGTCGTCTCATTGGCTGGTGCAATATCTAGTGATACGAGGTTTTTGGCTTGGAAGAAATCAGGGGATTAGGAAGGAGCGAGAATTGATTCATATACACTCATGTAGCAGGATGCACGTAATATTGACAGTTAGCAATTGAAGGTAGAGATATTATCACCGACACTAGTGTCCAACTTCAATACGTGACGTGTATTTCACAGATTCTTGCACTTCAAAAAGGCATCAACTTTATTAAAAACATATCCTGATTTGGTTTTATTCAAATTCAAGATTTGAATGGCTTATTTGAATTCATGAATGCTTGTAAATGATTACACAAGGTAAACTATTCAACAGTCAAGAAGAAACAGTATATATGAATATGCATTTCCAAGAACAAGGAAATCAAACAATGCGACATGTCATTTGATTAAATCTCAAGAGGCTGATGTCGTGACTATGATACAGTTGCAAAACGATGTTATTCCATGTTCCTGTCACATTTTCTTATAAGCGGTTTATATGATGTCCGTTCTATTATGTATGCCCCTTGTATCACTGTCTGATAAGTCAGCTATTTGATTATTCCCGACAGTATTCTAATCGAAATAAAGCACAAATAACGCATTTTCTTAAGGACCATTGTGGTAACGTCGGTTCGCACTCGGCATAGAAGATGAGGTAAGTTAGAGATCAACTGCATGCTTAACTCGACTCACTAGAGGGCACTCTAGTTCAATGACCTTCACCTAGGAGCATTGATGAACAAAAGTAATGTTTTATGTCACCTCGTTAGGATTTAGTTACTATGGAAATTATGTCTGATGTGCTGGATAGAACCACACAAGTTGACATTTAACCATACCAATGCATTGTAAGATTGTACGAGGCTTCAAGTCTATGCTGAAAGTGTTTTTCTATAAAAGAAATATTGAAATTATGATAGTGTTAAGAAGTAAATTATTTTCCCAGGAGACTGCCACAACTGACGTTAGTGATATTTTCTGTTATTTTAATTCTGAAAATAATAATGAAAACATTAAATAACTTAAATGATGTTTTCAGGAGATTGCTACTACTGCAACATGTGATAGATCAGAAGGAAGATTTTTTTGTTTACATAATGCTGTCTCAATAGCTGATCACATGTTATCTCAAAATGTTTTATAATGTTATGAAAAGAACAAATTAGGATTGTTCATTTGTTAAACTTAAGACAAATCGTTAACGAATTTAACAATAGAATAAGCAGAGAAGGATACTTTGTTAGTTAAAATCAGTCGTCATTTCTGAAAAGATGCATTGACAAAATTAACACTACTTGAGTGAGTATGTAAATAGATAAGAGTACGAGTTAGGTATAGTAAAACTAAAAATAATGGGAGGGACGGTAATGTTAAAACTTGTAGTCTTTAAAGGAAGTGATCACATACTTCAAAAAGAAGTAGTATTGACCTCACCAAGAAGTAATCCGTTATTAAATCATATGATCCTCGTTGCTCCTGTAAATCTCACTGAAGGAAAATACTTTACTACATCGTTTTAGTATATCAAGAACGTTTCCTTCAAGTTACATATAAATGGGGGTGGCAGAATAATCCATGACAGCTTTTGATATATTAATGAACAGACACAAGTTAGACGACGTCATACACAAAAGAAGTTCCGACTATTTTTTAGATTGATATATGCCATTGTGTATCACCTGCTGGTATGCTGGAATGCTCTTGCAAGAGTATTCAGTACTATTCACTCAAACTCGCATTGATGACTTGTGTGTATAAAGTTGTTGTCATCTGCAATGATAACCCTTAAAGAGTCAGTAGCACGTTTGTTTAAAGATTTGTTCTTTCATTTATAAGTAATGGAATCGTTTAAATGTATGCTCAATTAATTGTCTTAAGAAAGTCAAAAAGTCTAAACACTCAACCAAATTATCTTTAGGCATAGAGGAAATTATCAAGTATCAGGAAAAAACCATTGGCGCCCATTTAGTGAGAACACTCCTTAATCATTGGATTAAAGGAAATGAATCGCTTAGCTTCATTAAAATGGAACCTTCGTTTAAAGATGATGAAAAAAAACCATTGGGGACTTTACTTTCTTTGTCGTGAGATTACCTGATCTATCAAAAATAAACATACTACTGTCCCGTTAACGTCTAAATTGGATACACATATTAGAACTATTTTAGTGGGTGTTTTTCCTATTTTGGATCATGAGACAACCACTGTGGATTCCGGTTTCTTTTCTTTTATCCACTAGTGCCTAATTCTTAAAAGCATTTTGGCTTCAATCATCAAAGAGGGGGCGGGATAGTGCAGTGGTTAGTGCGTTCGGCTTCGGATTAAGAGGTCCGTGGTTCGAATCCCGCCAGGGGCTTGCCAACTTTCTCAGCAGTAGAGAACTGTTCTACACGCAGTCAGATTTGGGTGCAATGCTACATTGAATTTCAGCGTGGTACCACCCATGGTTCGCTAGTTCCAGCCGATGCTCGCAGGTTTCACCTCAATACATAGCCACATAGTGTTGCGGTTTTTCTCCCTGCAATATTACTAATAGCCGCGATATAAGTGAAATAATCTTGAAAGCGGCTTTAAACCCCAACTCACCTCACCTCACCTCAAGTATCGAACAGAAACGACATAAGTCATTTTGGTTTTCCTTGTTACTTCATTGGTTCGTTAAGAACAGCTCAATTTGAAGCACATAGTTGTAAGTCACAATGTTTTATGACAGACGAAAATCCACGAATATATAAAAAATTTAATGAAAATGTTTCATGTCGTTGCTATTGATATGCATGGTTGTCATAATTTGTTCTGTCAAAATATGAATTGAATCTACGAGACGTTCGCTGGTTTCTTTTTTCCCAAGAAATATAACTAAAGCTTTCATGTTGTTTCTACAGAGATTGACAGTGAACCCACTGATCATTTCCACATGGCATGGTATTACAACTGGATCAAGTGACTAATTCGGACATATATTAGACGGTCTACTAATTCCCATATAATTGAACGAATGATCACATTAAGTGTTCCTGTGGGTATTTAAATGGTTTCTTTCAGGAGAAAGGAAGCAATAGAGAAGGAACAGTCACTTAGAAGCAGTCGAGATGTAATTACAGAGTTGGATTCCCTGACTATGAGCTTAATAGCCACAGAGATGCAGGCAATGTCAAAAGGGACTTTTCTGTGTGTTTCATTACTGTTCAGAGTTTCATCTGACAGCAATTTGGCTCTTTGTATGTATTACTGTTTTCGTTTATCGACTACTGTGTGCTGCAAGAGAATTATTGATGCACTGCTATAGTCAATAATTTCATATTTATAAGCTCCAATATAAGGAAAGGAATTAGAATAAACGACACAGGACATCTTAAAATTCAATTTCGAAGTCAAATGCACATAATACCATTATTGTGTCATATTTTTTAAATTTAAACTGTTATACAACTAATATATATAAATGCCTATATATTAACGTCTCTTTTTCCTACATTTTGTACCTCAGTACCATGCCAGCGTGAAATAAATAGTATGTAAAGTATATCAGTTATACTGTTATCAACTCCATGCGATGCTGAATTAGTAAATATTTGTGTTGAGTAACTAACGAGTTTCCATGTAAAACGTGTTTTCGTTATATTTCGATCTTTTTGGGCTTCGTCCTCAAACATGCAATTTGTCTATGAAGAATTATTTGTCAAAAAAGACCACATTATTATGTACACTGATTGACATTCACAATGTCACGTGACACTTAGAACAATCAATGTCCATGCAATCACTTAAAAGTCTAACTTGATATCATTTATGTTATCTGTATACATATTTGGAAACACTTTCATAAAGACAATGAATGCTTGATATAAGTAATGATTTTTTTCCTTTGACAGTTTCTATGGAAGAGTACAAGCTGTGTTCATGTATTAAAAACGGGTATTGACATTGATAGTGGGAATAATACTTTTAAAACAATGTTTCTACAAATATCATCTTATATCAAACTGCAATGAAACCTCGTGAACCATTTCATTGCTAATTTTGAAAGTTTCCAGACAACTGATTTTTTTCCTTTGACAGTTTCTATGGAAGAGTACAAGCTGTGTTCTTGTATTAAAAACGGGTATTGACATTGATAGTGGGAATAATACTTTTAAAACAATGTTTCTACAAATATCATCTTATATCAAACTGCAATGAAACCTCGTGAACCATTTCATTGCTAATATTGAAAGTTTCCAGACAACTGTAGCTTAGACCTATAAAGACTCTGACATATGTATATAGGAATCTTGATAACAAACCAGGTCTTAATTCGTTGAATAAAAAAGGGCACACATTAAAGGGCACATAAATTATATTTGTCGGCTTCTATACATCCTAACCCACCAGAACCGAATAGGTATTATTTGAAACATAACATGATATTCTTTGGAAATGATTGCTTTGGCTTAAAATTCGCTGGAGGGTTATTTCTAATCTTGATATGTGGAGAAACTGCCGTTAACGTGATGCAAGAACTAAAAGATTCTTACTAGTTATTTTGATGGAACGTTTCCCATACGCGATACTTCATTAGCCATTGGAATTACTGTTTTAAAGTGATGTATTTTTTACTCGGAAAATATTCTCAAGTGTAGTGCTCAATTTGGAAAACAACCCCGCTTATTTTCAAGTAATTTTTTCTGGTGTGAGTGAAACGACTGTTCGGTAAATGGAACAATTGGTTTTTTTGTATCCAAGTTAATGTCTTATCTTGCTGTTGACGTTATTGAATTATTCACTATTTTTTTAACCTTTTCTGTGTTTCTAAATTCTGTTGGCATGGTAGTGATGAGTTTCTTTTTGGTACAAGTGATATACTTTCCATGGCGACATTATTAAATGCACCTTTCCAAACAGCATGGTTACAATAAGCAGATGCGAGATGTAGATTTTAATGAAATAAACTATACTTAAAACCAGGCTGCTTTCTTGTGCTCTTTTCGAGTCCTTTGTACACATAACAATATTAAAATGTCATCGTACACAAATGTTGCAAATTGTACGCTATTCCTGAAAAAAATCATTTATTCACTTATAGTAATATTTTCGAGTATTTGAGTGCTAAGTGTTACAAATTTCAATTTGAACTTTATCTTCTTACTTAACAAAGTAAGAAATATCAAACCAGAGCATGCCATTTTTTCCAAGGTAAAATAATACTTTCGTTGTTTTTGTACAAATAAGAATTACAAAATACACCTAAGTTACAATATGTCTACATATTCATCAAACAGAAAGTAGGCAGTTCTGTTTTTAACAATTATAAGCATTGGCCTTAATATACTTTCATATAAAATCATACTCCACAGAAAATATTTACGGACAAATGTGCATTATATTTTCCTCTGTACTAAGCTAAAATGCGATGAAGATATTTGACTGAGGCGTAAAAGCTTACCTGATAAACTTTGCAAGCATCTGAGAGAATTTACGTCAAGGGTAGGTTTTACAGAAGGTACTGGCAACATTTAGACAAACGATATTATTAATACTGCCTTTCACGTTGACCTTTATTTAAAAGCCAGCTGGTCCTTAAAAGGCACTAGCAGAAGAGTTTCTCATTAACGTACATTTTAAAATGTTTCTGTTAAACAGACATAATTTACTGATAAAAATGTAGAAAACCAACATTATTAATACCTCCTTACCTTAAATCTCGTTTAGCAAACGTCAGATATAGCAACTTTGGGCTAGGCATAGACACTGCAAGATACAAGAATATACTAATTCCTGACAGCATATGTTCTTACAGTGAAATAAACAAAATACCAGCATTGAAGATCTATTACACATTCTATCTTATTGTAACTTACATGATGATACTAGAAATAAGTATATTACTCAATTTTTATACAGTATTATTATTATATTGTACTGTTTGCAATCACAACCTACTCCAAACCCTTAACAGTAAAGATAGAAATATTATCTCAAACGTATGCAAATTCCTTAAATGTATAAATCATACTAAAGCTTAATTTGTTCACACATATATAGCTGTAACCTTTTGTTTGCGCTCGTGTTGCATGTGTATTGTAGTTTGCAGTATGGGTCTTTGACCTTTATACTGAATAAAATGTCTTTCATAATGCACATATAGATATAAAAAAAACCATCCGATATGAATTAATACGTTTTATTCATTTGGAATTACAATCGTATAGTTTCAATGTATAGCCGTTCAAATAAATCTTCTCCCATCTAAAACATGATTTGCCACAGATTAATTTTTCATTTTTAAAAGTTTGCATCCGGGACTAAGGAACGAAACAGATTAACTAAAACGCATGCAATGTCTTCAAGTTTTCGACATGGATGTATAATTTGACAGGATTTCTCAATTGATTTTCTGCAGACGTCAACAAAAGTAAGAATGTATAAGGGCGGAACTGGTCTCAGCGCGGGGCTGTCATATATCAAAATGACACCAAAGATATTTAAGCAAGCACATTATCCAATGTTTTATAGAAACACTGCGGAAAAATGTTAAAGTCTGATTAATATTGTGTGAATAATGTTCGAATTATAGATCTTTTTCTTCTATTAAAAGTTTTCAAGATTATTTATCGAAAAATATATTTTCATGAATGAGCTGATTCCATCTTTTCGAAACTGGTTTTCACAACGTAAGTCGGTCAAAGGCGGCATATTGAGAATATCACATGTCAGAATCATAATAATAGAAAGAAAAGCAATCAGTATGTTTCACATTTACAATAGCTAGTGACTGAGGGAGGCGAGATGTATGCCGACATGATCTAGTGCTTTTAATCATCTTAAAGGTTCAGTAGTACGTATTTTGGAAATGTTATTTCTTCAAATTTGCCATCCTTCTGATCAAGCTCCTTCCATATACCCTGATATCCTCTAGGCCAAAAGTCTCATATCCCTAGCTATCTAACCAGCCAATGAGATGACTGGCATCCAGCAACAGTAGCACAACCCGGATGTAAAATTCCGTTAACTTCTAAAGAGTAGCTTCAAGCTCCTTGGTTAACGACATTTCATTGGCTCAAACAATAAGAGGTAAGCACAGCCGCAAATATCAAGCCGATCCAGACGTACGAGGCATAAGATCAGGGTATAGGAAGGAGCGAGAGCGGATTTACCTCAAATTTGCTCACTCTAACACTACTTTATGTCATTAGTGTTAATTGCATAGGGTCAAATATCTCATTAATCAAAACGATCATCGGTAGACTTAAAGGAAATACGAGTATCAAGCGAAAACCATTGGCTGTCATTTTGATGTGAACACCTTTTCAACATTTAAGGTAGGTAAATGGATCAGCATAGCTTAGCTGATCATGATTTGATTTAAAACAGCTTCTCTTGATTAAAAACATTGTCTTGCAATTGATAACCTTCAATATCGTGAGATCACTTTATTTGTCTGAAAAATGTGCTACTGCCCCTTTGATGACTGCATATCGTAAAAGATATTTCATATGGGTTTGCATTTTAATTATGCATGTAGTCTGCATATATGAAGAAGTGTAAGCTTATGATCAAGTGACTTGACCAGACTTCCGTGTTTGCTTAACGTGATGAAGTTAAAGGTGTCCGCCAACGCAGACGAAAACTACGTCAGATTAAAACGCCTTTAACCTTTCGGCAAATAATGAATTCGTGAGAAGCGGTCAACTGTTACGAATGCACAAAACTAATTCTATACACATCAATAGATGCCAGTAGAACTTGGTAAAACTTTAAAAAGTAAGATATATTGTCTATAACAAGCTGTTTCACGCAGAATATGTAAGATAAATGCTCTGTATTTTGATTCATATTAGATTAATTAAAGTATAAGATTTTCTTACATTTCCTATTGCACACAGAGTAGAAACGCTCTGTAAAAAGAAGACTCGAACAAACGTGGTTTCATCGCAAACAGTAATTATCAGAGTAGTGCCTCTTACGTTTCCCTTTTTTACAAGAACGGAAGAGTGAGTGAACGAGTCGGGGTTTAACGTGCTTTCAACAATATTTCAGATATTAAACGCGTGGATGACAAGCATCCAAAAGAGAGTGGACAGACCAGGGAGAAAGGGGTCGAAAGGACGAGCGGAAAGAAGTAGGCAGAACGGAAGAAGTAGCTATTTTATTCGTTTATCATTTCATTACACTCAACAAACTACTGCTGTTTTAAAGTGTTCAATAAGCCTTTTTCGTTAATTACACCACTAGGGCATGTTATGTCCATTGTTCTGACAGGTTGATTTTCTACGTAACTACACGAACAGAGGTTGATATGTATTTGAATAACTCCCGAGTATGCCATTTGACGTCTCCAATTAGGGGATATTAACACCTTTAATGAATGTTATGTCAAATGTTCTGACTGAAATCACCTTGTACCTGCTCGACTGACGTGACAGTCAAAATTTCGAAGTTTTACATATAAGAGTAGAAAGGAAGAGTTGAAGCGCGGTTCGAACGCGAATCTTCGGAACAGCGAGCAGCGATCTTATCCATTCAACCACGGAGACTGCGATGGTGATAGGGGTGCATTTTGTCTTGTCATCTTCCTTCATGTTGGGTTTTTAAATACTATATATACAGTAATAGTAAAAGATGTGAAAACGTTATTTTACGATGGGAAAATATTTATTTCGTGTTTTCCACGTGGTGTAATCTCTGTCAGATACCTTACGTCCTCGGCTTCGCCTTGGACTTGGTATCTTCCCTCGAAAATTATACATCGATAATTTTCAAATATTGTCTCTCGGCTTAGCCTCGAGCCAATATTTGAAAATTCCCTCCGTGATAATGTTGTATTTAAAGCAAAATATGAAAACGATGTGCTAATAGTTTTATCAGATGCCATACGAAAGGTTATGTCTAAATACCCTAGGGAGGTTATGTGGAACGTTTTAATTTAAAACTATTTAAATTGATCCTAATTGTTAGAAAATGTTATCATACCTATCAATAAACAAACCCACGTGGTGTAAGACGTTTAGACACCCCATCACGGGAGTTATGGATTAAACCTCTCGACTTCGTCTCGAGGTTATAATCCATAACTCCCTTGACGGGGTGTCTAACCTTAACAGAAACATTCACAAAGTTTGTCTTCACGGTAAGGTTCAATTTTAACAACTGCCCAAATATACAATGAGTGCTGATTTTTTTTTGGTGATCAACTGAATAGTTTGCATTTCAGTTAAAAATTTAGAAAAGAGGGATGTGTTTTTGACAATGCAAGGATTCATTGACTTTGATACGAATGCCAAAATAGCCTGAATTCACACATCCTGCTAAATCAGTATATATGAATCCGTTCTCGCTTCTTCCTAAATACCCTGGTCTCTTTCAAACCCAAACCCTCGTATCGCTAGCTATCTTACCAGCCAATAAGACGACTCGTTGAGTTCAAGCTAATAGCTTCAAGCTCCTTAATTAACGACATTCATAAGCTGAAAAAAATAACAGGTGAGCATAGCCACGAATATCAAGCCGCCAGCCATCCGAGGGATTTGGCTCGAAAGAAAACAGGGTATTATGAAGGAGCGAGAGCGTATTTATGTACGCCGATTTAGCAGGATCACTATATATCCCGCCTCCTTAAGATTATATCAAACAACGATTCTGAAAGGCATGTCATTAAAGGAATAAGAAGAGATGATGTTTCCAAATCGCAGACTAACTCCGCTTGGCTACTACGGACAAGACTAAGAATGTGAGCTAACTGGGTTTTTTTATACCCCCTCGTATTATGGTTCATTCTGACCGTTCGTCTGTCTGTTCATCCAGGAACTTTGTCCGAATCATATCTCTTACACTATACACGCTAGTTTCACCATGACAGTACAAAACGCCTCTTCACATTGATGCGTATTTTCTATTTTGGAATTCTATAACCTAAGCGGGAAGCGGGGGTATGTGAGCTTCGTTCGCTTCTACACTTGTCACTTTGTTCTGGCTTCTATGCAGCGGATTAAATTTATGTTAATCCATGTAAGTTATTTCTTTTTTATATTTGAAAACAAATAAAAAGTAGTAGGATGACATTCGTACTATTAACTTCCCTCGCCGGTACACCAATACGCGGAGAAGAAAACAACATTTATTGTATGCCGAAAAGTCATCGTAAAAAATCTGTTCTGTCAGGTTTGTTTTCCGAAATTGTAACGGTGAAGCATTGATTTTAAAAATCAAATTTTAAAATTTACGATTTGCAACTTTATAACAAAAAACTTACAGTAACATGAATATGCATTTCATTAAAAGTAAACATGCTATATAGAAATAATTTTTTCCTGTCCATTTTGATTTGCAAAACCTATATACCAGCTTCGTAATATCAAAATTTATCTACATCCCTTCCTTTTTTGACAGTAATTTTTAAAATAGCATTCTGTGCAGTAACGCAGTTTTCACTCACTGTAACTATTACAATTGCATTCTGATATCTGCCACGCGAATTGCCTCTTCTGATATTATCTCGCAAAATCACATTTCACAGGTGTTTCTTTTTAAGTCGGGTAAATCTCTTCCAATACAATTCCTCCACTTTTTCCGAAATACCAAATGTCCAATTTAATCCCTAGCAGACAAGTGATAAACGTTTCCTTGCGTGACTGTTCTGACACAATTCACAATTCATTTCAAATTATTCAAAATACATTTGTACTTTTAAGTTTTATTTGTAAGCTGGGCTTGTGGCCTTTTTTTAAAAATAGTACACGTCAAACATTGCTTTAAAGGGACAGTATCATGTTTTTTTAGATAAGTAAAGTTACGTCACTAAAATTTAAATAATTTTTTCCAATCGAATAAAGCAGTTTTAAAACCAACGCACGGTGTTCAGTTCAGCTATTTCCCCACTTGTAATGAAAATTAGGTTTTCTCCCAAAAATGGCCGCCAGTGGGTTTCGCTCGATACTTAATAATTTCTTTTACGACTACGGATGACCAGGTTGAGTGATGAAATGTTTCACCTTCTGAAGAAATTAAATGAAATTTTCAAAATACCGTGTTACTACCCCTTTAACACATATAGTTTGTTGGTTTGCTTTTTTCCTACTTCACCACGTCTAAACAAAATTAGGAAGTCGATCAACAGGAAGTCATTTTGAGCACTGATTGTGTATATCATTTGATGAATGCAATGACATTTGTATTCATCATTTACGACCATTTATCCACCAAGCATAATATGCTGAAATCGCTCGCTTAAGTAGAAAGCCATACATGGGTACCCATTTAAAGAACGTCCTTTTCCGTTAAGCGAAGACTTTTCTATTATGTCTACCAATATTGGCACTTTCCACTGGAATATTCCGCTAAAAATGTGAATATTATCATCCGCACAAGTGAGGTCATTTATAACAAAAGTCATTCCAAGTAACTTAAATATTTCACATCAAAATTTAGGTGTATCAAGTTAAGAAAAAAATTGGAAATTGGAAGACACACTTATGTTCCCCATCAATATAGATACTGTGACTTATTTCTTCAGAAAAATACATGAAATGGAGAAAATGAATTTAACCTTATATATTTAAATCGTCAACAAATTTTAAAACTTAATGCAAGCAGGATACGCTTGGTAACACCAATTGACCTCCTTACGGAATAAATGAATCTGTCTGTCTTGTCTATCGATGCAGTAAAATACTGATTCTTATCAACCTGCAGTCAATTTTGAAAACTTTAAGTCACATAGGGACGTAAAAATCTTTCGTCGTCTCTGTAACAATCGGAAATACTGATTGTTGAAAATGGCTTGGCTAGTAATATGTTTAGCTGATGAAAAGCTATTATATATTCCTTGTAAAAGCTGGTAACTGCAGAAGGGTGTTGTGTAACTTAGCCACATTAAAAGCACTATTGTATTTATCCATAATGACTTTTCATTTTTTACTGTCTGTGAATACAATTTACACATTTGAAACAATTGTAATAGTATTTAACTGAAACACGATAGTTAGTAACAGTGTAAGAACATCAACATGTCAGCTAAATACAGTTGGACGAACATTTACTCTCCGTACATAAAATGTAGATATATTTCTTTACTGTGTTTTATTCACGAAATAAAGCCCTCTAATTGTTCTTCAAGTTGCAAAAAGCATTTAGTCAAAATCGTCTCCTTAGATGTTCTTGCTTGAAGTTTGAAGAATTATGAGACACAGTATGTTGAAGTCATTATAAAGCAGTAATGAGGCACAGTAACGTCTCTAAAGAAAGGTATGGAGGCAGAAATTATAGAATATAAGTAGTATAATGGTATACAAGCAGGAACATAAAGGTTCATGAGGGACCACCATAGTCGTATACACATAACACACATGTGCAGATACAAACATACAATATAAATGGTATTATCAGCTTATCACAGAGGTTAAAGAGAATGCAAACAAATTACCATCCAAGAATATCGCTGGTAAACACCAAACGTCTTTCAAATATCGTCGTCGTTTGTTTTAATTTGGTTAGTTTTGTCTTCAAAATTTGAATATCAATTTCAATGTTTCTCTCTTACATTTTTAAGTGAACGAATGATTTTTTCTACAGGTTTATGAAAAACAATATCACTTTCGAATCAATCATTCACATAACGCTCAAGTCATTTCCTGCATTTCTATTTCAAAATGCCGTTAAATTTGAGTAATCACTCTATTTTTTGGTACTTTGTAATACAAAACACTTAACATTGAGATGAATGTTGATCGACACCTAAAAATATTATTGTTAAATGATGAACAGGAACACTTTAAATTCTGGTTCTTATCAAGATTCACTAGTCGTCGTGGACACAACTACCAAATATAGGACAATGGTTTCCGATTACTAGGATCCAAATTTTACAAATGATTTTTAACTGTTCACTATTTGTTTTCCGAATATTGAATGACTAAACAAAATCTCTCCCAACATCCCGTACATCATGACTTCATTTAAATTTTTTATTACTGAATTCAAATATTATATAACCGAAATTAAATGATTGATTGGATTAAATTAAAGCATATGAGTCTTCGATAATGATATAAGTGTAAAGGGACACAGCTAACATTAAAAGATCAAACTTGAAGATAGTTAATATTCACCCACAGCTTTCATCCAATAGAAAATGCTTGATGTAACAAAATCTTAAACATTTTATAGTAATTTTCTACTCAAATTCACGGGTGACATTCTATTAGAATCATGAAATTAAGCTTGTATAACATTTTGAAAAATTTCACCTCTCTGTGACCATTCCGACTGGCATGTTGAAGATGGAGCCATCTTGTCATTTGACGTATCTTTATTTGTGCTTCATTTGGTGCTATTCAATTTTTATTCAACCAAGTTATTAGTATATACTGATAATATTTCATAAAGTACCAGTGAAACGAAATAGCTTCCTTTCATAATATTTTACCTTATGTGAATATTTATATGTTGAAAAATGTACATTATCGTTCAGTGATCAAAATACAAGTACCTACTGTTATGCAAAAGTGATATTATGGTTTTATTGATAAGGTGCGTTACTTTTTTGTCAAGACGATATTCGTATTTGCAGATTTAGTTTAACCAACGTAGCACCATAATGCATCTGCTCTTTTTTAATACAACAGCTGACAATAGAGACACATTTCAGACCATAAAATGCATTTCTTTTACAAATTCCGATGAAAGCATTTGAATGTTAATTGTCAAATGTTTTATTGATATTTTTTTTCCGCTGAGCAACTCTTCACCAAGAAGTGAAATAGCACCGCCAAGAGAATGAACGAAAGGTTTGAGTGTTGTAAAGATCAATGATAATAAGAAGCATTGTTGTGTGACTATATATTCTCAAACAGAACCAATTTTTAAAAAAACAGCAACTGTTTAAGAGGGCCGTGACTGCCTTTCCTGATACAAAAATATAGTTGATTAAAAGAAAAAGAGGTGAGCGCTTTCATCATGTTCAACTCTTCTCGGGACGAAAAGTCAGCCCCTCTCTTTCAACAGAGGTAGCTCCGTCAAAACTTCCTATACAACCTCTGTCTGAATACGAAGATTTCTCAGCCATTCGGCAGTTTCCCCCAGCGTGAAAAAATGCAACATTAATTACCTCCTTTAATACATCCAATGCAAAACAAGTGTTTGCAAAGAGTGAAATCCAGTCTGATTAAAATCGACCGTGTTTCGATGAAAAAATAGCGGGATTCGAACATGCCCTATCAGGGGTTGTCCTCTCCACAACAGTCTGAAAGCACCCTCCTTGGTGGCACGTTCTTGCACCAGTTTAACCTAGACAAAACCTAGTCATTAGCGGACCAATCCCATCATCGCTTTTAAAATTACAAAAGCGGCTATCAAGGTTAACGAATGGTAAACGGGAGTTACTTGCCCCTACACTGCAAAAATGGCGTTTTGATTTTAAACATGTTGCGTACGTGTTTTACTCAAAACATGTTGCAAAATGTGTTTAAATGCTAAACACATAAATTATCATGTGTTGTATATCAAAACATGTTTCAAATATAAACACATTGCACTTTACTTCAAAAGTGGCGTTGTGATTTTAAACATGTTGCGTACATGTTCCACACATAACATGTTGCGAAATGTGTTTAAATGCTAAACACATCAAAACATGTTTCAAATATAAACACATTGTACTACCCACAAAATATTCTCATATTAATTAAGTATAAGAAAGCATGTAGTCGTGATAACATGTTGAATGCCTATACATGTTGCTATAATGTTTGCTTTCATAGATATTATATCCTTTTTCTGAATGTCACAAAAACACAATGTGATTATATCAGTAGGAGTTACATTTATATTAAAGTTGACGACGACGATGATGATCATATTATCATCATTGTTTTTGTTGTCATTATTGTTATCATCATTATTAATTTCATCATTATTATTACCACCCGAAGAATCAACAGAATAAATTACCCCCTTGTTACCTGTTAAGGGTATAAAGAACTCCACTTTTATTAGTGTTATTGCCGATTATCACATACATCCTGAACAGTATAAAGTGATAAAGTACATATCTTTTCACTGTTTCATGATAAATAAACAGTTGTTTTTATTCTTTTGTTAAATCTTGTTGACATTTTAAAAACAGATGACAATTTTCACCATTATATTTGGTGTCACCCGTTTTCATTTTATTTTTATAATTTTAATTTATGACAATACAACACATGCCACAACTTCAAATTGTTAATGTTTTTTAAAAACACAGATCGATAGTGTACGTTTAGCATTTAAATTGATGTTGATATGTGTTTAAAATATTTACATGGTCATTGAATTATTTCATTTTCACAAATATTTTGCAAAGTATGTCTTAAATTATTTCTGGTAAAGTAAAGAAATCATTCGGCTGCTTAGAGTTTATTTATAGTATCAGAAGAGCTTTTTGTCACCAAAAGATGAGCAAGCAAAGCAAACTGTTAAAAAAACTTATATTATTTTCCTTGCACCGGAAAGTCATACAAAATAGCAAAAAATTAATAAGACTTAACAATTCTATACTTTCATATCTTTCATATCTATCAATTGAACAGATATTATATTCAAAAGTCAGGTGATTCGAACAGGATTAGAATAACAGTGGTCAACTGGAAAACAATTTCGCAAAAATATATATATATGTTTTAGATTAACAATAAACGTTTAAAAAAACAAGCACGAAATGTCAATAATTTTCAGAACTGGTCAATAAAATAAGCGTTAACTGGCTGGGAGCGGTAAGGGGACAACAGACATGATCATTGTAAATACCACGAAAACAGGTTACTCCAGTGTACTTTTAAAAAATCTAAGTTTACTACTACTAGTTGAAATTTTACCAAAATTGTTTTCACATTTACCCCCATAAATTGATTTTAAATAAATATATGAAAACAAGATAAAGCTTGTGTGTATGATAGGAAACAAAAGTAAAGTTTCTGTTCTCTTTGTTTCGAACGTATTACACGTGGTTCAGAACAAAGGAATTCAGCGTTCAATTAGAGTTACTTGCCCCTTGATTATGATTATTGCGCGAAGTTGTTCCTTTGTTTGATACGTTTTGTTATATACACTGAAAACGGAAAATATCATCAAACATGAGTGTTCAAAGTTTGAACGAAGATTCAACGGTTCAAGGTGTGCTTGAATTCCTTCGACAAATGAACTGTTCAGACCAAGGAATCAACATTTTGCAAGGTAAGATTTGGTTCAATACACGAGACATCACGAAATAATGATGCTATAACGAACTCAGATAATAATGAAAATAAAGGTCAAATAATAGAGCGTTTTGTCGACCTGACATACCATGAAGCAAATAACAATACTTGTTGAAAGCTACCATTCGAATATTACAGGCTTCTCTTACAAATATATTCATATTGATAATTGTTGTATGCATAAGATAAATATTGTAAACATTTTAATTTCGTCACTTGACCAAATAATCAATTAGTAAGTTGTGTACTTAAAGCTATGGGGATTTCAATTAAATTGTTTAAATGTTTTATGCTGATCCATTAATAACTTATTTCATGAAAATTATTTATGCTACGCTAAAGGGACAGTAGTACGTTTTTGAAAGGATTTTTCCTTCAATTTTTCCAAAGAAACATAAGTCTTTGCCGAATGTATTGTCTCCGGACGGTCAAAACTTCTCGTTACACAACCCGAATATATGTAGTCCTAGTTGCGGCTTTTTGTGTGAAATGGATGATAATGGATTATCATAGCTTAACCAAACATTGTATGTTGATTTAAAAATGTTTCTTGAGATTAGAAAAAACATTGTCTTGCAATTTGAAACATTTAATTTTGTTTTATTGAGATCACATTTTTCATCTTAAACATAGTGGTACATTCCTTCTAGCATGTTTAGTCAGTCTTTGGAAATAATGCTGACTATTTATGAAGAAAGCACGATATGATACGATTTCATGGAACCTTTTGTTAACTTTGTTTTTAGGACACCACCGATGCTGTTTTAGAAATGACCATGCTGACTGAGGAAAAAAAATAGCTATGACAGTCCCAAGAAACAGCAAAAAGGCCTCACCGAACATGATCTCAAAAGTTTATGTAAGTTATGGCTTGATATTATTCTAAAATTCATTAATTTTTAAGGTTTCGTTTGCTGATTGCATTTTTATGGGGTCATAACCAAAGCATTGGCAACAACTATATTTGATAGCAGAAGACACTTGGATGAGATTCCTTATTTGAAGTTCTTCACTTAAATTCAGTAGAACAGTTAGTGTAGCATTTCTCACTTTTCTTTTTAGTTGAAGAATGATGACCTGACCAGCTGCCACAAGGAAGCACCCAGACTACTGATTATCACCAAGAAGTCCCTCACCTATTTTGATCATCATGTAATCATGCACAACTTGAAGAGCCACAGTTTGTTGCTGTCGCTATCCATCTGTAATTTTTAAAATTTTGATCAGGTCAAATTTGGCCGTAAAACAAATAAATATTGTGAACCTATCATATGTCTTATCTTTTCATTTATTCTTTGTTTTTAGCATATTTTCACATTTGCAAGTTACTTCATATTGTGTTTTACTAACTTTAGATTCCTTTTGAAACAAAATCAAATTTTATATTATTCATAAAATTATCGGTTATCAGTTATTGATTTCAAGTATTTAAGGTGTTAAAAGAACTTATTTCATCAAAATGTATTAATATTCTTTCTATCCTCTGGTGAGGTGCTAGAAGGTTGTTTATGAACTAAAGAAAAACTTGCAAAACTAATATTCAATTCATTGCCGTTTGTGATTGTTGTCTGTTTGCTAAATATTACATCTCTTTTTTGTTTAAGGTCTTGAATATCTCACAAATATTTAGTTTAATAGTTTACAACATGGTTTATACCAAAACACTTGTCACAACATGTTTTAAATTAAAACACATTTCACAACATGTTTAATACCAGAACACTTTTCACAACATGTTTAATACCAAAACACTTTTCACAGCATGTTTAAAATCAAAACACCTTCACAACATGTTAAAAATCAAAACACTTTCTACAATATGTTCTAACCCAAATGTGTTTTGATATTAAACACTTTACGGAACGTGTTTGGGATTTAAACATGTTTTGAAATTCCATGTGTTTAAAAAACAGGACAAGATATGTGTTTGGGTTTGTGTTTAATATCCAAACACCATTTTTGCAGTGTAGATACTGATCTCGAAGGCTTTTGCCAGAACCATTGTGATTGGCTAGTTAAAATTGCGTCAGAACGTGCGAGTAAGGAGGGTACTTTCGGATCCTTGTGCAGAGGACAGTCTTTGATAAGAGTACTTTCGAATCCCGTTCGGGTCAATATTTAAAAACTTTAATTCCTAGGAACACGGTCGATTTTAATCAGACTGGAGTGAAATAAAAAAATGCCGGCCTCCATGGAGTTTGTTGAAAAACAAGCAAAGAATTGGTTTGGAATATAACTTATGACTGAGATCAGAAAATTGCGTAGAGAGTGCAGGAATTAAGGGAAAAGATGTTTTTACTGGAAGTAAAACTGGTAGTGGAAAGTCGTTTACATACAAGATTACCCCACGTATAAGCGGAACTAAAAGAATCATAGCTATAGTCTGCCCTCCCATTTCTATAATGGATGAACAATGCAATAAGTTGAAAGCGTTTGGATTCAAAGCAACATACATTGGCAAGAATGCGGAAGATAATGACCGAGGAGGGTCCTTTTGATTTTGTTTTCGAAAGTACCGAGATATTTGTTGGTCAAAAACGATAGCCAAAACATGCTTCGAAGTGGTCTTTACCAAGCAAGCCTTAGTACGATTGTAGTCGTTAAAGCACACGCCATTCTTCAGTGGTACGTATTTTTTCACACAAAAATGTAGCTAAAAATGATTGATCATTAACATTCAGTAGTTCAAGTCCATTATTTTGTTAGGCCTCTGGGTTATTTTTTTATATTTCAACAATGTTTGCTGTAATTACTAAGATTGTCGGGTTTTGAAACAACTAATAGGTACAAGCTCATGTCATTAAAATATTAAATCTGAATATAGTGAAAAATGAGGCTCTCATTAAGATTCATGTAGATTTAGTGAGCGAGTTATTGTTTAACGCCGCTTGGGCAATATTTCATCCATTAGCAGCGAGGATTCATGTAGAATATTCTTATCGTGTGTGTGTGTGTGTGTGTGTGTGCGTGTGTGTGTGTGTGTGTGTGTGTGAGTTGGGGATTTAATGCCGCTTTCAAGATTATTTCACCTATATCGCGGCTGCTAGTATTATTGCAGGGAGAAAGCCCGCAACACTATTGTGGCTATGCATTGCGGTGAAACCTGCGAGCAACGGCTGGAACTAGCGAACCATGGGTGTTACTGCGCTGTAGCATTGCACCCAAACCTGACTGCGTGTAGAACAGTTCTCTACTGCAAACCAAGTTGCCGAGCCCCTGGCGGGATTCGAACCACGGACTTTTTGATCCAAAGCCGAACGTGCTAACCACTGCGCTATATAAAAATTGAAATAATTTTGTCAGTGACCCCTAAAGATTGTAGTTCCATGTATTGTCAAGTCTTTTTTTTTTAATAACCTAATATTCCCAGAACGATGACTTCACCACTTGACTCAATACCTTATCGTGGTGTGGTGTTTTGCAGAGTTCAGAGACCCCGAGAGCTAAGCCAGCTGGAGCGTATATCCTCCTGGTAGGGGCACCCAAGCCAGACCAAATTTGAGGCGTTCTAAAACCTGTTGTCTATCTTTCACTATGCCTTTCTTTCCGTCTTTATCCTCATCCTGTCGATCCCTTTCTCCCTTATCTGTCCACTCTTTTGGATGGTTGTCATCCACGTGTTTAATAACTGAAATATTGTTGAAAGCACGTTAAACCCCAACTCACTCGATCACACAAGATTCTTAAGGAAACCGGTCTGATCCATGCTCCAGAAAAGAATTGGAAAATTTGATGAGAGAGGTTTCCAGTTGGAACATACACCCTCAAATGTATTAGTAGAAAGGAGAGTTAGCCTGTGCAGTCGAGGGTTAGCATGAGCATGGAACATGACACCGTTGTTGCATGTGTTAATGCTAGCTACTGTTGGGTGCCTCACCCCCCTTGATGATTGTAAAAGGAAACACTTAAAGGTCTTTGAGGGCCTACAATGTAGGTGGTGGACCGGAAGGGGTCTTCTGGACATGCCAAAAGAAGGCGTGGATGGAAGATATCCTTGGTGAACGTTGGCTCAAAGAAGTTTTCCTCAAAAACTGTGAACAAGAGAGGCTCATTTTGGATGGCCACGAGGTGGTTGAGTTGTTGGAAGCAGATCGCCTTGAGAGTATAATAATCCTTGCTATGCCCCCCACATGCCAGTCATTGGCTGCAGCCCCTTGAAAAGGGATGCTTTGGTCCACTCACCAAGAGGTTTAGTGTCGTATGTACCGAGATTAAGAGCGCACATTATGCCAATGTGGTGACCAAATCACCTTTTACAAATTTATTTGCTAATGCATGGGCTCGGTCAATGACTGCCAAAAATGTAAAGAAAGGTTTTAAAATCACTGGGATTTTTCCCTTTAACCTGCAAGTAATTCTAAAACATGAATTTGTCTTGGCCTCCCCTCAGGGAGCTGCTGGTGTTTGCACGGACGAAAGTGGAGAAGCACAGGGGAGTGATCTTAGCGGTGCGAATTTTATTGTAAGCGTTTCACTAAAGATTCGAAGCATAAATTTTCGTAAGTTACTTAAAAATTACGACAGCTAAGGAGGTGTCGTAACTTGATATTATGATCGTAAATGCAGCAAAGATGGCGTACTTTGTTGTTGAGTTGCAGAGGGGAAGGCTGTGGAGCGTCGTTCTCGTATTTTCCGGGATCGGAGAATGGTATTACATACAATGGACGATGGAAGTTTGTTCAGAAAATATAGGATGCCGTGACATGCTCTATTTGATTTGATTGGTATGTTGAGGTTTGAGATTTGAACCCGAGACACAGCGTTCAAAACCTCTGTCTCCTGAGACGAAAGTTTTGATAACAGTGAGATATTTAAGTAATGGCGGGTTTTACTCTGAACTGGCCAACTTGCACTGAACTGGCCAACTTGCACGGGGTATCACCTGCAAGTGTTAGCAGAGCCACAGATATAACAATAATGGCATTATGTAGGTCACTCAAGTTAATCAATTTTCCGAATACCATAACTTAACAGCAGCGGATGATCGAGGGTTTTTATGAAATAGTCTTTCCCCGTGTAATCGGGGCTATAGACGGCACCCTCATCCAGATAATCCTCCCAAGGGTGAAGAAGGGGTTGCATACGTGTGCAAGAAGGGTTATTTCGCCCTCAACATTCAGGCTGTTACTCTAACCTCAGAGGTAATTAGATTACAAAACCTGAAAGGCAAACAACCTTGACATTGTCAAAACACACACGCCCCCTATGATTATGATCGACCAATGACAAGAGTTATAAATAGGTAGGGGGCCAATTAGGGTTTGATGAGGAGGTTCAAAATGGGTTATGGTTCAACTTAAAACATTACAGGCTACACAAAGAAACAGAACTATATGAAACAGAAATTTGGATCTCATATAGCACCCTGCTTCATCAGCGTAATCGAATCCGCTGATCCACCTCCTTCCATATACCCTGATATCCTTTAGGCCAAACTAGGGATTTGGCTCGAAAGAGGTGAGGGTGTCTCGAAGGAGCTGGAGTGAGTGAGTGAGTTGGGGTTTAACGTGTTTTGAACATTATTTCAGTTATTAAACACGTGGATGACAGGCATCCAAAAGAGAGTGGACAGACAAGGGAGAAAGGGATCGAAAGGATGAGAGAAAAGACGGAAAGAAAGGCATAGTGAGAGATAGAAAGCAGATTTTGGAAGGACTCAAATTTAGTCTGGCTTCTACCCGTCGACCTGTCCAGCTTGGGTGTCCCTACCAGGAGCATGTAAGCTCCCGCTGGCATAGCTCTCTGGGTCTCTGAAGCACGCAAACCACCACGGAGCTGGATCAGCGGATTCAATTACGCTGATGTAGCAGGATGCTTTTATGGATTTCTCTTAAGAATGTTCTTATGCAATTTATCTGAATAAGTTTTATGTTGGAGTGAGAAGTACGGAATTTTTGGAAAATTGAAACCACATGGGTCATACTCAGAGATTAAGGTTTGATTCTCACACCACACTGCAGTCACTGAATGATTAGAGAAACCATCACCTAGTGTGGAATTTGATAATGTCATAAAATTGTTCACTTTATTCATTCACATACATATTGTATGTTTATATATTTATATTTATTAACCAAAAACTTTTGATCACTTAATGCTTTAAAAACAACTTAATAATATATTTATTATTGTATCCTGCATTAAAAGAAATTTGGTAAATACCGGAACCAAAAATTCAGTTACTAAGTGGCCCGGGTCTACTCATGACTCGTTCATACTGCAGAATAGTGGTCTCGGAAATTACCTTGAAAGACAAAATCTAGGTGGATCCACTACTGGACTTGATACCTTATCCTGGTGTGGTGGTTTGCGTGCTTCAGAGACCCTAAGAGCTATGCCAGCCGGAGCTTACATACTCATGTTAGGGGCACCCACGCTGGACAGGTCGACGGGTAGCAGCCAGACCAAATTTGAGTCCTTCCAAAACCCGCTTTCTATCTCTCACTATGCCTTTCTCTCCGTCTGTTCCCTTATCCTGTCGATCCCTTTCTCCCTGGTCTGTCCACTTTCTTTTGGATGCTTGTCATCCACGTGTTTAATAACTGAAATATTGTTCAAAACACGTTAAACCCCACCTCACTCACTCACTACTTGGAGATTCCGGGTAAGTTGAAACTATAAGAGTTATTTATTCTTTTCGTCAATAGATAGGTATTTAAAAAACACATTCAAACTCTCGTTTGCTTGAACTATTGTAAAATTAATTATGATTATCATTAACATTTACTTATACCCTCAAGTAAAATGTTGTTTATTTGTAAAGGTGAAGCAAACTACCTATTGTTATTAATGATATTACATCAAATATTTACAGCTATGCATGCATCTTTTGACCCCTCTGGCAAATCCAGCCTACTGAGCAGCGGAACTGTACAACACTGCCCACATCAAGACCCGCAACACCATTGAAAGGGCATTCGGTCTGCTGAAATCTCGATTTTGGCGAGTTGTTTAGGAGATACACCTACTGTGTTTCAAAATCAGAGACATGTTATACTGGATTGATAGCGAGAGGTTTCGATTTTTAGTGACTTCGGAGTGGGTCATTGTTATGAATTCTGAGCCCGCGTCATCTTTTTGAACTTGAATGAGCTCAACTTCAAATTACGTTGATTCTCATTGCCTCTACGACCAAAACCCAAGTTAAATCGAACCATACTTTCTGCTGCAACTTACTGGGACAATCAAGGCTAACAGGAAGGTGCTCTCTGACTTTTGTCAAATCCACTTCCGAAATCGGATCGTGATGTTGAGCGTTATCAAGCCCCATTTTCTTAATTTGTTTTAGCATCCCAACAAAGACATTGTTTGCACTATGAAACTCTATATTCTGAAGAATGTTGATGTTTCTTTCAAATGGGGGGCCTAAGATGCCTGTGAATTGAAGATCTTATGCCAACGTAAGACGATTTGGCATAGAAATTCCCGTCAGTTGTGCGAACTTCAGCGTAAAAGTGACGCAGACAAGATAAAAGTTCTTCTTTCGGCAGAGATTCAAAAGAATCGGATTTATCATGTTGTGTCAGCCATTCTAAAAAGGGAAAAGAAAAAAAAAGGTAGGCTACATTGTTTTTAGTTTAATTTAGGAATATCAATGCCTTTGTGTTTTATTGTGGCATTGTGAGGCTGACAATTCTTTTTTGAAAGACATTCTAATTTACTCAATTTCCGCAAAGAAATTATAATTGAGATTTTTTAATTAATTTATTCTTACGTTTGAAATTTCTTACGCCCCAATGTGTGGTCCTCAGGGTCGACTTAGCTCTTCCTTCAAGGAAGATGGAATCTAGGTCAGCTTCGTCTATGGTCGCAAACCGTCCAGATGTAACAGCATCTGATTGAAATATTTTGAAATAAAAAAATGTCTTTTGGCACCGTGCCGTCAGTGGCACCTTCCGTTGTCGATATGTACTGGTTTAAAGACTGGTTATTGTCCAAAATGTCTAAAACGAAATTTGAAAGATTGCTTATTTTTTCATACATGGATTTACTTTCATTGTCACATTTTTAATTTTTTTTAATTTCATCAATTAACGAAGACGATATTTCAATAGAAAGCTTTTGTGTTAATTACTTTATTTCAATACCTTATCGTGGTGTGGTGGTTTGCGTGCTTCAGAGACCCCAAGAGCTATGCCAGATGGAGCTTCCATGCTCCTGGTAGGGACACCCAAGCTGGACAGGTCGACGGGTATAGTGGGGTTCCAGCCATGTGTATTTTTCTTGTTTCATTTCAAATTGATGCAAAAGTAGAAGCCAGACTAAATTTGAGTCCTTCTAAAACCTGTTGACTATCTCTCACTATGCCTTTCTTTCCGTCTTTTCCCTCATCCTGTCGATCCCTTTCTCCCTTATCTGTCCACTCTCTTTTGGATGCTTGTCATCCACGTGTTTAATAACTGAAATATTGTTCAAAGCACGTTAAACCCTAACTCACTCACTCATTTCGAGAATATTAATTAAGTACGGCTATGGTGTAATCACCTGAGAAATCCATTGTTGACACGAGCGAGTTAAATTCTTCATCTCCAAAGTCCAAGTAAAAAATTTCGGGGAAAATCACCAATATCATCGTCAAAATTATTGTTTCCATCTGCCATGTTGGCACAGCTTGCGGAAGTAGTGCCGTTCTAAAAATAGACGTGTCAATGCGCTGTGAAGGGGTCATAAAATCAGAGGAGGTTCAATCCATAATTGATCACGTTTGATTTTTCTGGAGAACCAATCAGCATCGAGTATCCAGCACTTTCATGGTAGAATAACTTATCAAGGACAAGGACGATGTCAATCGTGAAATTTGTATATTTTTATTCACTGGCATTCTTAAATGTTATTAGAAATGAAAATAAGATATAAAATATAAAATATTTTTATTTGTTTGAAAATATTTTAAAATTAGATACATAACACAATAAATTAACATGTAACCAGGCATTTAGTACAATTTATAATTGTTATTCCAGATGTTTGCACAACACACCTGGCTTGGCTGTCTGCCATTCAGTGTCGAGAAGTGCCATAGAATTATCTATGCTGCATGCCTACTGTGTAACTATGCAATAAACATGAGACTGCCAGTGCCTGATTTGCAAGAGGATGACGATGGTAATAATGATGCTGATGAAAGGCCCAACATTTACAACGGGCCAGTCAATGATGGTTATGCCATAAGGAGAGCTTTGATCAACAGGACTTTGTTTTTTTTATCTTCACCTCTCAAAGAGTTCCACTTTTTGTTACGATTTCATTTTTTTTCCCCACCACTTGACTCAATACCTTATCGTGGTGTGGTGGTTTGCGTGATACTATCTGGAGCTTATATGCTCCTGGTAGGGACACCCAAGCTGGACAGGTCGAACGGGTAGAAGCCAGACCAAATTTGAGTCATTCTAAAACATGTTGTCTATCTCTCACTATGCCTTTGTGAGAGATATAATAAATCTCCGTACTGAACTGAACTTCGTACTCAACTCACTCAGTCTGTGCTCAGCTGAGATCAACTCAATTTTTTTAGTTATAAACCGTCTTTAGTCAGTTCTCAACTGGGTTCAAAAACAAACTCAGCTGAGTAAGCTCAGAAAAATGTTCTTTCTGTTATAAGTGACATGTTTTAGTCATTTTTGAGTAATTTATGCCGATTCCTGGGTATTGGATAGAAGTGTTGCAATAAACATAATTTCTTAAAAGTATATATGAATAGTTTGTTCAATTCTTACCTTCCCATGGAATTACGACCCTTTTTATTCACAACATTGCTGATCTTTGTTATTAGTCAATGTCAAGGCCAACTTGATAAGGGAAGTAACTCTGTTTAACTCCTAGAGAATTTTCTCTGTGATGTGTTATAGGTATGTTCAAATGATCATTGGGGGCGGGATAGCGCAGTGGTTAGCGCGTTCGGCTTCGGATCAAAAGGTCCGTGGTTCGAATCCCGCCAGGGGCTCGGTAACTTTGTCTGCAGTAGAGAACTGTTCTACACGCAGTCAGGTTTGGGTGCAATGCTACACTGAGTTTCAGCGCAGGACCACTCATGGTTCGCTAGTTCCAGCCGATGATCGCAGGTTTCACCGCAATAGCCACAATGGTGTTGCGGGTTTTCTGCCTGCAACAAAACTAGCAGCCGCGATATAAGTGAAATAATCTTGAAAGTGGCGTTAAACCCCAAGAACTTTTAACACAAAAAAACTATTATTTTTTATTCACATTAGTTCTTTGGTAAACTTTAAACTGAGGTAAAAAAAAAAATTTTTTTTAAAAATTTCTTTCTTAAGTAATTGAACTTTTAAAAAATGACAGAAAACAATTAAGAAGTTACAATTACACTTGAACATTAGAAAATCGGTTGAAAATTCATTAAGTTAATAATGAAATCAATAATGATAGTGATGATCAAAAAAAATTTTAAATACTACAAAATGATCCTAATTAAGAAATGTAAAAACATTTCATTATTATTCATGTACGTACATGTAAGCATCAATTTCATATAAATTGTTAAACATTTTCGTGTTTATTTTATGCAAACTTGTAATTATTAACAAACTTTAATAAAGAAATTAATAGGTTTTATTAATAAAACCCACGTAGGCCTCCGTAAAGGGGTTTCATAACAATCTGTTATGACACATTCGAGTGATTTGATTGGCTGATAAATGAGTTTTGACGTTACCGGTACTACTTTCATCAGCTATTTCATTCATGATTTCCATTCATAAGTTTTCGTTCCTTAACACACGAAAAACGAGAATTTTCATAATACAATCGAATAAAGTTTATTTTTCATTGTGGTTACATGCAAAGCTTTTCTTTCCTTTAATAACTGAAATGTCCGTTTATAAATAGAAAAACGATATAATCTAAATAAGTAACAAAATTCGTCTGCTAGGTCTATCGGGACTCATGTAAACAAAGATGGCCCAGCGTCGCCGTATTGTTTACAGTGACTTGTCCTCTGATGAAGAATAGTTGCAATTGAATGAAAAGCTTCTTTACCAGTTGACAGTTTTGGAGACATAAATTTCAATGTTATTCCCTTTCGAGGCCAAATGTTACGTGTGCCATTCAAAACGTGTCTTGTTAATCCGTTGTTTCCGAACAGTTCTCCGCGTCACGACTCGCCTGGAGTGACGGCCAACTGACGTTGAGCCGAGATTTAGGTCAAGTTTATCAGTTCAAAATGTTTTTGCGTGTTTATGGTGAATTACAGATTTGTAGCTGAAACCAAGTCTTTAAATGAAATTAATGAAATGATATTTGCTTTCAGTTGTAGATTATTTTCATGTGTTTCTTCTTTGTTAATGAACTACATTACACCAAAACAGCATACGTTTTCCGAAGTGAAGGGGCCGACATTCCAATCACCAGTGTAATGTATTAATCCGCGTTTTGAGTTTCTCTATAGGGTAGTTAAATTTTACTTTATTTTGACAAGGCTCGTGACAAAGCAAAATTATTTCACTCGTTTGATATCCTATAATTATCTTGTAGCTATAAACCAACTTAAAATGATGAGCTGAAATATTGTATTGCCATTTTATTTCAAATCAGAAAGTTGAGACATGTAAAGAATATAATATCTTTAGGTTGGCAAAGAATCACTTTTCATATCAAAATAGCAAATTGGTATAATTTCATACAATTTAAATTAATGTCAAAGCTTGAAACTAATTTTTAAAATGATAGCAATTGTTGTAGCAAGTAAACAATGAAGATAATTAAACTGTAGAAATTGCGAATAAAAACAATAGACGGAAACATGACCATATGGACAGAGAAAATTTACAGACAAAGTGGCAACGATTGGAGATCATTAATAGTTTTTTGTTTTTTAAATCAGCATGGCTATACTATGTACGGTCGTACAATTCACAATGCAAAAACGTTACGAGCTGTCATAGATACAGAGAATTCATTTCATATTCATATAAACTGAAGTACAAAAGAAGGTAAACACCCCAGGAATTTGGTTACTAAAGACAACAGGACAAACCAGGATGATTAAGTTGAAATGAGGCAGTGTTGGTTAGGTTTAAATGAGGCAGTGATGGTTAGGTTTAAATAAGGCTGTGATGGCAAGGTTTAAATGAGGCAGTGATGGTTAGGTTTAAATGAGGCAGTGATGGTTAGGTTTAAATGAGGCAATGATAGTAAGGTTTAAATGAGGCAGTGATGGTTAGGTTTTGGCAAGTTATGTATGGGGGGGGGGGGGGGGGGGGGGGGGGGGGGGGAGTTTGTTAAAATGTTGTTAACAAAATAATCTATGACGTCACAGTCTTTCTCTTGTATTAGCGTCGTGGGACCAAGGGCAATCTTTTAGAATATCTGCTTGATTTACGTTTTTGTGTCTATAATTCTTAACTAAAAAAATAAATGTCAGTGTTAGGCATGATTACCTTGTTATCTTTTTCCTCCTTCTTAATACGGTCAGACAGTAGACCGGACTTATGGAGCTGGTCGTATTTCGGACAAGGCTTGTCGATGGCTATTACCTGCGAATAACAAGAGCTTATCCATTCATAGAAGCAATTATAAAACGCAAAATTTAGACATTGTTTCTCTTTATCGTAGAGCTAATTTGGCCATCTAATATGTCTCAGAAACGATACGCCTTTAAATAATGAGCTTTGAATCAAGAGTGTAGTTTCTGAGCATGAATTCATCTGCTCGTTTGCAGAATTGAACACTGTAAACCTCAACATAAAAGAGGATTTCGGATGAGAGTGAGCACGTATTTTCTAAGGTGATAGGCAACAATACAGACTTGATGGTTATCCACGGTTTGGTTCTTTTACCTTAAGTACAGTAAGTAAATTTCGATAGTAAAAAATGCTGAAATTAGTTAAGGGGGTGGGGGGATTATTATGTTTACAACCACTCCGAACTAAGCACCACGTGACAGCTGTTCACTCACGCTGTCCTCCATCTTGGGTCTGGTTTCAACCGGAATCCGTTGCCATGGAATCTTGGAGTTCCAGACTTAGTCTCCTTTCGGGGGAAAGAGACAAGCCAGGTTGGAGTACGCAGACATCAAGCAGCGTTGAATTGATGAACTCTGAACTTTGACCTAAATGGATAGGAATGAAACATCTATTATTCCCTTCCTCTTCCCACGAAGTTTACTTAAACCATGTCGCCTCACATATAAATGGTCTAATTTTCTATGATCTCTTTCAAAATCTATGTTGTTTTAAATTGATGACATCAGCGTACCTATTGATATATCGTTCACATAATGGCATTTGCGGCCTTTTATTTGGAAACCAGCGGTGAAAGGGATGGTAGTCTGGCTTCTTTGTGAAAACAATCGTAACGACTTGCACGTATTAATATATAGATAATATAAATATCAATATATACATATGTACCAGTTAAAGGATTGAATCTAAGGCGCCATTCATCGATCCAAGCAACAAAAGATGCTGGTTATACTAACCTCGTCATGATTGTACCTCGGACCCAGGAAAGTAGGCCTATTGTATCTGCGACGTAGAAAACATTCCAGGGAGTACTCCATTTTCTTTCCTTCCTGAAGGTGAAAGAGGTATTAGTTCAATATCATGACATTTAATTTGATTCTGATATATGCCAAACTACTATATATGTTGAATAAAGTCCAAAACATCGTTTTGCATAGTCTTCTAAAAATGAAAAGGAAAAAACAAAGGGAACCTACCGTTTTCAATAAAATCAAGTTCCGGATTTCTTTATGTACATAAGTCTAAATTAAAATTAAGTATATAAACTGACGGGCAAAAGTTAGTAAAACGTTTTCAAATCGTTGTGTAGAAATGTTTTGTATCTATATATTTTCACTGCAATAACGGAAACAAACATTATGTGTCTTGTTGGAATACTACTAAATGCACGTGATTTTACTGCATGAAGTCACGAGAAAATGGTAAAACAGGACTTTTTCAAATTTTATTCAATGCGCGTGCCACAGGGGGTATAAATTGGGTCGATTTACGCTGTTCGATCACAGTTAGTGAAAACACATGAAAAAATGCCGAAGTTAACGCAAATAAAGCGAGCCATACGAATGAGAGATATGGGAGCTTTTCAAGCTCACATTGCGAGAACCTTCAACTGCAGGCCAGCAACAATCTCTAGGCTGTTCTCACGTTACTGTAACACTGGTAGAACCCAAGACAGGCCAAGAAGTGGACGGCCACGGGTTACTACAGACCGGGAAGACCGTTACATCGGGACAATTCATCTCAGAGACAGGTTTGTGACAGCGACGGCTACGGTGGAAACAGCACTGGGACATCGCGTAAGTCGACGGCCCTTCCGCGGCATGGTCCTGACCCGCCAAAACAGACTTCGATGGGCAAGACAAGTTGACAGACAGTGGCAAATGCGACAATGGCAACGAATTTTATTTTCTGATGAAAGTCGTTTCACCCTCTCAACGGGTATACCGTCGGGCAGGGGAACGTTTGGCACGGCCATGCATCGGAGAGGTTCATGCATATGGTGGAGGTGGTGTTATGGTTTTGGGTGGGATCTGTGGAAACCAGAAGACCCGTTTAGTGATCGTGCAAGGAAATCTCAATGCACGTGGGTATATTGTACAGATTTTGCAGCCAGTTGCGATACCCATCATACAGAATCAACCCCGGGGTGTTATCTTTCAACAGGACAATGCGAGACCCCACACTGCCAGAGAGACCCGTGACTTTCTGCAGAGAAATGAAGTCGATGTTTTGACGTGGTCAGCCTAATCACCGGATATGAATCCAATTGAACACATATGGGATCATCTGGACTGACAAATCAGAAGACGACAACAAGTTCCACAGTATAGACAACAACTAGAGCAAGACCTGACGGAAGAGTGGAACCGCATTCCCACTAACGTCATCCGCCGTTTGACAACGTCAATGAGGAGACGTTTTAGGGCATGCATCGACGCAGACGGTGGTCACACCCGTAACTGACTCTCTTGTTAATGAATTATCCATCCAGTGACTCATAAACTTGGCCCCGGTATATTCTGTCACGATTGATTCCGAGATAATCGACCCCACATGTGCTTGAGGATCAAGATGTCAGAGACGTTTAACAAAATTGGTTGTTGATTGTGATGAATTAAAGTTACGGACGAAATTTTGTTGTTTGGCTTTGTTACATGCTGTCAAAATAGCCATATACTAACTTTTACCCGTCAGTTTAGTATAGTTAATGATATCCCCTTACTCTAACCAGTTCTTTCCCGTTTTGAAAACTTTTCAAACAATGGACAAAGAGGACACATTGGGCCGACGTCTCACGAGACAACCTTCGTATTCAGATTTGTGATTTTATCCTCATCTAAACCGTAGTATTGGTACGGATACCACTAACTGGTTATATTTGATTTTAAGGGCTCTGAACCTTTCTAGTTGATATCACATCTTTCTAAAAGTTAACCATTACTTTTCAAATAACTGCGCTAGCCTATTTTATTGTGTGTCAATGGATACAATTTCATTTTAAAGGGTTTGAAGAGAATGTTTGGCCTCTAGGAATGGGACAAGTTTGCTCGGTGGTCGAACGTACCTAATGATCTGTTTTAGATAAGGTTAAGAAAAAATGTCACTTATCTCTACATTAACAGTTACCAAAACTTTAAAATCAGTCAATATCCGTTATTAATGGCTTTTACTATGAACAAAAAAATTTATTTTTGTAGAAGAAATAGCGATGGGAGTGAATTCAAGGTCGAAGTTGGTTTATTGCTTTAGAACAGTAGGGATGCATCCCGAAAGTTAGTTTACCTACCCGCGTATCTTCATCAATCTTTATTTCGGTACTGAAGAGGCCTCAGGCCTATAGTACATATATACAAAAGTAGTTAACACTAGTGATAAAACATATGTTCTGTACTTCATTGCATTGTAGATGTACATAGCCAGATTTTGTAGTGTAATTTGATTTTTACTGTTCATAAGATTACAGAATTTTATAATACTTGGATGGACATAGTAGTACTGTTTAATATACTTACATCGTAATGCATTATATACTGGACAAATAAAAAGAAAATGGTATTCGTCTTCTATTTCATTTAAAGTACAAAGTGTACATATTCGGTCTTCCTTTTTAACATTTTTATATCTACCAGTTTCGATTAATAAATCGTGTGAAGAGCATCGAAAGCGTGCTAGAGACCGCCTAAATTTTCTTATATCAATACATGACAAGTAGGTTTCTTTGAATAAGTCGTGTTTAAATTGTGAATAGTAAAAACATTTACTTGACAAATGAGTTTTATCACACCATGTTTGAAGATAAATGTCTTTAAGTCGAACAGTTAGGGAATTAATGAATAGTGATTGAAATTCTACATATTGATCATTCCATATATTTCCAAAGCCAATAGCAAATAAAAAGTTTTCTAACCTGAGATACCCAATTTCTTTGTCCATTCTTGTCATACAATAACATCATATTATAACATTTTTTTGGTATTCTTTTATGAGACATAGCTAAAAGTTTCAACCAATATTTGACTGCATTTATAGAGGCGTAGATATAAAGTGGAAACCTTCCTAGTTCTCCATAAACTTATCTTGTGAAACCATTTTGTAATTTCTTATCTCTTTGAGTCAGTGCGATAACAAAATGAATAATGCCGATGTTGAACTTAGTCAGCAACTTCTTGTGTGTAGCTGCTTCAGGACGATACTCCCATGCACATCGCCCGATTAAGTCAGTGCCACCACACAGGACTGTGGTTTCAGGGTTTTCCCACCCTACACCTAGATCTAGCCCTTGAGATTTTCTCGACTGAAAACAGAGCTCCGTGGCCATAAATTTGAGACCGACGATAACGTAATCGCGGAGGACATAATTTGTCATCTTGTTGTCGATGATATGAATTTTAATTGAATAGGAAAACAGAAAACACTGTTAACCACTTAGACATTTCTTGATCACTGAGAGATAAAATTCTTTACGGTCAACTATCAACTCCTAGCAAAAGAGTCGGTTTGTGTATTATTAAAAAAAAGTCGAGAAATTTTAAATAATTCAACATGTAAAATAATCCATCTTGATTTCACGCACAGTATGCCGGCCTCAGTTTACTCTCAAACTAAGAAGCATGTTGCTAAATTGACTTCTTTCTTAACAAATAGTATATGGTCTAATAATCTCTCAATAGCAATAACATTGACATGCATGTATATTTTCCTTTACTTGTAGTGATAACTTAGTCAGTATACGGATGGCTTAAAGAAATACAATGCCATAACTAAATGTGCAGTAGAAAAAATTGCATTAATATTTTTGTATTTTGAAAACAAAATCGTCGTTTTTTAGATAACATTCCTTTTTCTGACTGATGAAATGTATCATTTTTAAAAGGTAACTGAGATATATATATACATTCATATTGTGATGCGAAGCTTTGCTTCTCAGTTCATAAACTTCAACTGCACAGTCTGATTTACCACCCCTTTAGTTTCTAATCAAAGTACCTGTACTCATAATGCAACGATGCAATCATGAACCATCAAGTGCCATATCTATAGCAACAAACGACTTCGAATTACACATTAGCCCTTCCTTTTGCATATCAGCATCCAAATTATCCCTGGTTCAATTGCGGCAACTCAGTTCAGGGCGATGTTCACATAAAGCTAAAGACTTCAGTCAGCACTTCAGAACAACAGCGTGTGGAGTCAAGGTCCCGTTACAGCTACGTCTGGTAACAGGCGGAAGTTCCGGGGCTCGTTGTTTCCTGGTTCTCTCGCGTTGTACTAAAGCCACAGAGCGGAGTACGACGCAGCATCTGATGTAGTTGGGAGAGAAGTAGCTTCCTTCTCACAGATATCTTAAAACCTCAATTCATCCACAGTAACGACATTGATACGAAGAATTGGTCTTTCACCTGTGTTGATAGTGTTCTCCCTGTCAGACTTCCAAAAGTCTGTGCAAACTTGATGGCATAGAAGATATTTGCTGCAGTCTGACACCTTGTCCTATTCCAATGATTCTAGATGGTGCATCTCATCTTGTCAAAGCATTATCATCGACAGTATTTGATAGATGTTCTTCCATTTTAAGAATTGAGAAATAGAAGTACCTTGATGATAAGGGATGTTGATATTCTTGCTGTCTGTCCGTCAATATGTGGATATTCTTGCTGTCTGTCCGTCAAGATGTTGATATTCCTGCTGTCTGTCCGTCAAGATGTGGATAGTCTTGCTGTCTGTCGGTCCGTCAATATGTGGATATTCTTGCTGTCTGTCCGTCAATATGTGGATATTCTTGCTGTCTTTCCGTCAAGATGTTGATATTCCTGCTGTCTGTCCGTCAAGATGTGGATATTCTTGCTGTCTGTCCGTCAAGATGAAGATGAACTTAGCCGTCTTCATTAACGTAAACTAAGTATTGTCCTTGTTTCGAGGTTGTCTGTAATGTTTCTTGAAAAGCTGTTTTAAAAGTGACTACGTTTGATATCTGTAATTTCCATGAAGGCTTCATGGCGACGGTTACTGCCCAGCAATTATCAGGATTGCACGGTTGTAAAGCCAAAATGATTAAACATGAACGGAGGAATACATATCGTGTTTGTAATATGTTGGTCCCATGAATGTGTAATAATTGTTTCTTCTTCTGGAAATGCACTACTCTGGGTCAGACGTATTTAAGACGACTTCATATATCTAAAGAGAACCAAATATATCTTTGCCGTTTACCATGGCTACCTAAAAAGGCCAAGAGAAGTGACATCAGCGTCAAATGATGACGAGTAAGACCGAGTCAACTATTCCTCAGGAAAAAGAATATTCAAAACCTGAAAGACATATACGACTTTTTTCTAAAAAAAGAGTTTGATTGTTTGATCTGCTTTGATTGGGATGAGTTTTTCGTTTTTATCTACAAAGATTATTTATTCATTTCTGTCCAAACATGCTTGAAAAGCTATTAGTGAGATTTGAAGATAAAGGAAGTTATATAATTGAAATCATATGACAAGTGGAAATAAGATGTGAATCAAGAGAAAACCAATTTTGTTGTTTTAGAAGATAATTAATGGGTTTATCAACATATGTTGACAAATGTGTGTTAAAAACAGAGGGTTATAGTCTTTTTAACAGCTCATAGATTAGGGCTAACAAATTTTTAATTCCCCCTTACGTAACATTCATACTGGGGTTACTGGGTGACGTCATCCTCATCTGTCGTCACGTGACCTTTGTCTCACTGTCATATTTTGTCAAGTCAAATGTCAGGATGAACTCTGCTGCCAGGAATACTCTTAGATATTACCATTTAGTTATTCTGCAAGCTTTTCAACAAGTGGTCAGCTTACTGGAACAATTGAGTTTTCTGAATCAGTAGATTCAAAGAGATATTCTACTGTTTCGAGTACAGTATAAAAATTAATGATGATGCCTGACTTCGTACCCGAACTTAAAGAAACAGTCAAGTGGGTAGCTGTTGGTGGTGTTGCCTGACCTCGTACCCAAATTCCCGCCAGGGGCTCGGTAAACTTTGTCTGCAGTAGAGAACTGTTCTACACGCAGTCAGGTTTGGGTGCAATGCTACACTGAAATTCAGCGCAGTACCACCCATGGTTCGCTAGTTCCAGCCGATGCTCGCAGGTTTCACCGCAATGCATAGCCACAATAGTGTTGCGGGCTTTCTCCCTGCAATAATACTAGCAGCTGCGATATAAGTGAAATAATCTTGAAAGCGGCGTTAAACCCCAACTCACCTCACCTCGTACCCAAACTTAAAGAAACAATCAAGTGGGTAGCTGTTGGTGGTGTTGCCTGACTTCGTACCCAAACTTAAAGAAACAGTCAAGTGGGTAGCTGTTGGTGGTGTGGCCTGACTCTAAGACTCTGGGTTCGAAACCAGCGAGGGTCTCGGGGGAAGAATTTGTACCTTTGCAGATAAACAGATTTAAATATCTACATACAATTATTCTAAAATATAAACAGATTGCAAATGCACTATCTGAACCTGTTATTCTGCACAAAACCCAACATAGAATCTACTGAAAACCGAAAAGTGAAAAAGTATAACGTTTATTAATTCATTGTATATATATAAATAATTTAGTTTTAAATTATTTTAGGAATGTTTGGCGGGAGTGTAAGCCAAACTGCCTCGCGAGTTTATATGCCATAACCGCTCAGCACCGGGTCATTATTTACTACATAACCACAAAATAAAGGATATGCTAAAAGGATCAGTAAAAGTCATTGACAATGTATCGTGCTACAAGTATTTGAATATGAAATTAGTCAATGTGACCAGGAAATACTTTAGTAAATAGATATATTAGATATAAATAGATATTACAGATATAGCTTTTAAAATCTGAATGTAGAAGAGGTTTTAGTGCATTTGTGACGTACCCCGAATAGTAAAATTATACACTTATGATTGATTTATATAAAACTTGTATAAAGTCTGCTGAAATTTTGAAAAATTGTTAGATATAAAGGTTACGTGGCCACAGCTTTAATAGTGACGATAACGATCTCAAGGCTTGTAAATGAACATATAAGAGCGGAACAGCATTCTCCAAACTGTGAACGGTGCAGGTTTAATATAAATATTGAAACAGTCATACATTGACGTCAAAAAAAGATTTCCCATTTTCGCTAATATAGTGTTTTATGCGTTTAAGTTGAACATGTTTGGCTTTATAGTTGCTATTTACAATCAGAAAGGCTTTTGACGGGGGAAAAGTATCAAAACAACAGTTTGAAAGATTGTTTTGATTCCTATGGGCTTTGAATTTCTGATTCGAAATCCGTTCAATCCTGTTCTTTTCGCTGTTATGTGTTTGAGGGATTGTTTGATTCATCTTTTGTTGCTTCATCATCGGTTGATTCAATTGGTTGATTTGTCATTGGTTGATTCATTTTTTGTTGATTCATCATTGGTTGATTCATCATTGGTTGATTTATTACTCATTAATTCATCATTGGTTGATTCATCACTGGTTGATTCATCACTGGTTTATTTATCATTGGTTGATTCATCACTGGTTCATTCATCACTGGTTCATTCATCATTGGTTGATTCATCACTGGTTGATTCATCACTGGTTTATTTATCATTGGTTCATTCATCACTGGTTTATTTATCACTGGTTCATTCATTACTGGTTCATTTATCACTGGTTCATTCATCACTGGTTCATTTATCATTGGTTGATTCATCACTGGTTTATTTATCACTGGTTCATTCATTACTGGTCCATTCATCACTGGTTGATTCATCACTGGTTCATTTATCATTGGTTCATTCATCACTGGTTCATTCATCACTGGTTGATTCATCACTGGTTCATTTATCATTGGTTCATTTATCATTGGTTCATTCATCACTGGTTTATTTATCACTGGTTCATTCATTACTGGTTCATTCATCACTGGTTGATTCATCACTGGTTCATTTATCATTGGTTCATTCATCACTGGTTCATTTATCATTGGTTCATTCATCATTGGTTCATTTATCATTGGTTCATTCATCACTGGTTCATTCATCACTGGTTCATTCATCACTGGTTCATTTATCATTGGTTCATTCATCATTGGTTCATTTATCATTGGTTCATTCATCACTGGTTCATTCATCACTGGTTCATTCATCATTGGTTCATTTATCATTGGTTCATTCATCACTGGTTCATTCATCACTGGTTCATTTATCACTGGTTCATTCATTACTGGTTTATTTATCATTGGTTCATTCATCACTGGTTCATTCATCACTGGTTCATTCATCACTGGTTGATTCATCACTGGTCCATTTATCATTGGTTCATTTATCATTGGTTCATTCATCACTGGTTCATTTATCATTGGTTCATTCATCACTGGTTCATTTATCATTGGTTCATTCATCACTGGTTGATTCATCACTGGTTCATTTATCATTGGTTCATTCATCACTGGTTCATTCATCACTGGTTCATTCATCATTGGTTCATTCATCATTGGTTCATTCATCATTGGTTCATTCATCACTGGTTTATTTATCATTGGTTCATTCATCACTGGTTCATTCATCACTGGTTCATTTATCACTGGTTCATTCATCACTGGTTCATTTATCATTGGTTCATTCATCATTGGTTCATTCATCACTGGTTCATTCATCACTGGTTCATTTATCATTGGTTCATTTATCACTGGTTCATTCATCACTGGTTCATTCATCATTCGAACTTTACCTCTACGTTCTACCGGTCTTCGTTGCTATATAAGAGCCATTTCAGTTTGTTTAAAGTGTTTTCTGTCGATGAGTTAACAATATCAACCAAAAAGGATGTTGTGCATTCATTATTTAAAAGAAAGATCATTTCAAAGTTTTAAAAGTAACCATTTATTTGATGTTGTGTACCCATTATTAAATCGGGTAGGCAAATATTTCAACGTTATTCCAAAACGAAAAACATAATTTCAAATCATCGAAACATAACCAAACAAAATCTTTTAACTTTACCATCCTCCATTTAACATAACTCGCAGTGGCAAAAAGCGAATTGTTTTTGACAGGAATTTTATTCTAAATTGTAATCGCGATAGCGTCCGAACTTATTGGCTCTGACAGTTTTGTTTATCAAGCTCAGAAAAAAATCTTGTCATGCGCTCCAAAAGCAAAGTTCAAGAGTGTGTTAGAAAATGTAATCGGAGATGACTTCCGCCTTTGAATCAATTACATTTCTACAACGAGGAATAGCTTTTACATTGTTGATTCCAGTTCTAAGGGAAATACAAATATAACACCATTTTGGAAACAATGAAAGTGTAGAAAATAAATAACAGTGACTATCGATTTTCGTTTTCGAAATACTACCAAAATAATAGATGTCATAAGACAAAATAAAAGAATAATCCTGTAATAATTATACGAAAATATCATTTCGTTTATTGTCCGTAATTCCTTGTTGAATACCTTGAAATACATATTAAGATAGCACACTCTGATGCATATGTAAGTTTTGACATTCGTTTTTGATAATGGAGAAAACGTATTTCAACAAATATGGAGGGAGATGAAATTTCACGTTTTCGATTGAGGGATCGTGTGGATTAAAAGAAGAGAAAATAAATAGTTTGTGCATGATAAACTTGACTATGAAAAAAAGGTTTACATCTCAAAATTGTCCTTGTTTACATTTTATAAAATTGACGATGAGATCATGCAATTCAATAACAAAATGTCGTTTTTCAAAAGGAAAGATAGTATTTATTCTTGAAGAATATATGTGGATTGTGAACAAAACCATTTAGTTAAGAATAAAATTCAAACTCACCATGTTAACTAGCTGAAGTGTATTAGCTGCCGAGCCGAGGGAGAGATTTATCAAACCAATGAAATAAATCACAAAATAAACAAACCGAATCATGTTTAATCCGTCAACTGTTCCTCAATGGGATTCATCTGAGGATCGGAGAGTGGTCATGTCACGTGACAAGTTACTATTCACACCACCAGGCTATGCAGATAAAAGCGCAGCTGTAGCGGTATGCGCATGATTGCTAAATTACCGGTTGCTAATAGTGATTACTTTGATCTATTGATTGTTTTCACGAATCGAATACTCAAAATGCAAACTCGGTTGCCGATTAGCACTACATTGCACTACACGCACTACAGCAAATCTGTACCTATGGATATGGTAGCGTCAGAGGGTGGGGAGAGATCTATGGCGATCTGAGGACGAAACTCGCGGTGTCCAGAAAGCACAAAAATACACAGATGACTGACACGATGTCTTAAGTTAACACTGATCAGCCAACAACCGCAAGGAATTGTCTACCAACATTATAACACAAGGCCCTCACACAGATTGACTAAACAACGCCCCTTTGCATCACGCAAATGCTAATGTCTTGCCGTTGCCAGCATGATCTCCAGACACGAATCCTATAGTCCACTTATGGGACTATCTTGACAATTCTGAAGACAACAGGGCAATTAGTCAACAACTGGAACAATGTCTGCTACAACAAAGACAAAACATCACGCCAAAGGTCAACCGTCATCTCACGTTGTCAAATGTGCGTCGTGTTTTGGCGTTTATTGATGCCTCTGGTTATCATATATTATCATTTCAACATCTGATAACATTTTGCAACAAACGTTTTGGGATTTTTTTGTGTCAATCGACCTTAAACTTTGTATCGATTTTGAAACCAAATGGTATAAACTCAATGCTATTTTGCAGATGCTTTTCTTTTTTATCATGTTTGTTCAAACACACTGTATACTTTCTTCCGAGTACTAGTTTAGAAATGAATGAAATACAATACTTTTTACATAGATTTAATTATGTTTATTCCTTTCACCCATCCTGTTACGTCTCAATCCCTCGTCTTTAAGTAAGAGTTCAGCATTATATTGTCTTCAAAGGCAGTCCATATCTCATCGCAGCACAGGGATTGAAACGAGAATAAGTTGGACCAAAGAATTTATATACCGAACCAAGGCAGCGATTATTTACAGCCGATTGCAAAATTATGAAAACTGTACATATGATTGATGATATTTCTACAAATGAAAATATTTTATTTTCTCATATGCTATCAGAAAAGGTGAATCTTGAAAGAAGGCGTTTGATCGGTATCAACACCCTAGCTGGTGGATGGAATAACAGCAAAGGGAGGTAATAAAAACATTGGGTTTAGTCTACAAAGGATCCTGGGTTCACGTTATTTGGGAATACCTATGGTTGGACGAGAGAATATACACACAAATATCATAGATGGCGTGGACACACTTCTTTTTTGGTTTTCCTTTCATGAATAGTCTATGCACTGGCTAAAATTCCTCCCAGATAAGCAGTAAAACCTAGATCGATGCATAATAGTAATGTCAGTTCCTGTATTTCGCACACGTTGCCATGACAACGATCATTAGGATCAGGAGGACGCAACTGTACACAGCAACAGCGGCGATGAATGCTGAAACAAAATATTCTTGATAATAGATATAAAGCTTTTGACAAGCATGGTTTAAATAAGGACAACAAGGAATTTTATGGATAATCAACTTCTTTATTGTACTGGTAGCGACGTTTCGGTATAGATTCTTAAACCGTTTTCAAGAATCTATACCGAAACGTCGCTACCAGTACAATAAAGAAGTTGATTATCAAAAAAATTCCTTGTTGTCCTTATACCGACAACTTCTAGAATGCCACTCAAACAGCTTATGGTTTAAGTAACAAATCGTTATTTTCTTTCAACGAGAACAGTTGAGAATTATTTTCCCACGTAGGTTACTCTCGTAATTAATTCCGACGTAAACTCTGTAACCAGTTGACCGATTTCAGAGCCACAAACTGAACAGAGGCATGAGAAGTATCAGATATTGAAACTGACAACTGACAGGATTTTTCGGAACTTAACCGCTTCTGAGTGTTTAAGAATAACCAGTATCCGATGACAGGAAATTATCAACAACGATTCTTGTGTAAATACCAAACCGGTGTAGATATACCATATTGAATGCTATTTTAGGCTTTTTGAAATAATCGGTATCCGGTATATGTAAAAGCAATTTGCATTTACAGCTTTTCTGTTTTAGCAGTTACACTTTATCATTTTGTACATGAGTTAGTCATAAGATTTGTGATATTTCTTAGTGGCTTAGACTTAATCATTAAGGACCAAAAGTAGCTCATTACGAAAAAAACAACAACATAATATTGCATCATTCGGATGTTAATAAGGTAAGTACGAAACAATGGCTTTTTATATTTGCTTCGAATAATTTACGTTCAAAGACCATGGTTTTAAGGGTTCCCATTCATTTATCAATTACTGATGGGGAAGGGATTAAAATATCCCATAAAACGTGAAAACTGACAAAGATGAAACAAAATTATATACAAAAACACAAATGTTAGCTTTGAGCTGGTACATATTTATCAAGATTTAAATAAACTGTACATACCCGTCTTGAAATCTGTCTGTTTCTGCTCTGCTTGTGGGACTGAACACTCTTCCTCCCAGTCTACAGGAATCGCGTCTTTGGTGAGAGATAGAAACTGGTCGTACGGGCACTGGAAGTCGCAGTCTGTTAACAGAAACACTATTAATAGCTTATGACCCGTTCATATTGAACGACATTTTCCTCAAACGAATCGCATTCAACTTGTATCACTAAAAAAGGTGTACTTGTGTGACCTTCATAGATTTCTTTCTTTAGAAATGTATATTTTTGAACATTATTTGCGACGAAGCACCTCCCAAAACTGTCAATCTGCCATCCATGAAATGAAAACCCTTTGAAACCAAAGAAATCGGTAGATCAGAAACTTTGTCAGTCAAAATGGAAACTTAAACACGATGGACATAATAGCTGCAGTGCAGTTTCTTTTACAAACCTGTCATCCAAGTATTACATTGTGTACTTCATGTATTGACTTAGCACCGGTTCTATGGGTATCGCCTTCATGCAAAAGTGATGGAAACATTCTTACTTCTTCTTCTTGTCTTTGCCTATTGTACTTAAAGAGCCACTCCGTGAGTTGTTCGAGTCTTATATGTCAAACTTAATCAATGGTGTCATTTGATTGCGAAGTATCGACTGTAACCAAAAAGAAAAATTTTTAAAGCTAATTTGTTTTGTACAGTGACAAAATGAAGGTAGAACGTCGCACTTATGATCGAAAACTGGACAGTGGCGCGAGTCAAATAGTCAAACGTAATTTTGGAGATTTATCTAAAACAGCCAGGAGGGCAGAAAGGAGTTGATAGTGTTTGTTAGGTTATATAACTAGTATACATGTATATTGGACGCGATATCTACACCTCTGTGCATTTATAAGGCTGTTTTTAGATTTTCATGGAAAACCAGTTTTTGTCATATAAATGTCTTTAGGACATGAAAAGTTAAGATGTTTTGGTTTCATATCACCACATACAACATTTAGGTTCATATCAAAGGTAAATAATATGTTACGAAAATCACGGAGTGGCTCTTTAACATTTTCAAAGACACGTGATTCACAGAACATTCACAGGACTCGATTTATCTCGACGTGTTCCAATATATCTAAAACAGCATCCCACCATCCACGACATTAAAGAGATAAAGAAAAAGAGGGGATCGAACAGGAAAACCTCAATGAATCATTTCTGACTTCCACCAAATTGATCATAAGGTGAATCTGGATTGTATCCCACTGTCCTTGTCCGGTTCTTAAATCCTGCACATCAGAACTCGACATATCCGAGACTTTCGATGTACAATCTTGAAAGGCCTTCGAATTATTACGTTCTAAATAATCCGATAGCAAACTTAAAGGCAATTGCATCTTTCAAGCCACTTTCATGTTGCATTGGAGGAAAAAGCAAAACAAAATCGTTTATGACCACATGATAACTCAGGTTGCATTCTGATTCTAAACTTTCCATTCAATTGAACTGTCGCAGAGAATTAGAGGTGAACTTGCAAATTTATGTCGAAGAAACACGACTCATAAACCCGCTACTTCCTGCTTGACTACTAAAAGTCTTTAGCAGCGACACAGAATGAAGCGTTTTCTCAAAATAAAACTGTCCATCAATAACCTGCAACCAGAATTTAACTTGCTACGAAATGAAGTGATAGTTTCTCTGTTTTTAACCTCAGTGTTTACCATCACCAGCGCTTCTGAGCAGTTTCAACTGGAGACCAGCGATCTACAAATATTTCCATGATCATGATGATGATGATAACCATTATTTCATTTCATTTTTTAAAATAGCAAACAAAAGAGTTGTGTGATGTACAGTACATGTTCACAACAGATGAAATGCTTGAACGAAAATAAAATGTTTAAAGTAATGTTTACTAAAGTATACAAAACATTGGTAATAAGTTAATGAATACTTTAGAATTACCCGGCAGAGTGAGTTCTACAAGGCCCTCGTCATCATTCTCATCAATAGACGAACGGTTCCGCATGTACAGCTCCACGTAATGGCTGCCGTCAGAACTCTGGTGCAGCTCCATGATGACGGCGGTGGTGTAGGGAGCCAGCATGTGATTATACACCTGCAGAGCGCTCATCACAGCGATGTCTGTCGTATCATGCTGGAATCATCATACGCCAAACTGATAATTCATCAAAGTATTACAGGACGTCAAAACTGATAGCGAAAATGATATGGGTTACGGGTATTTGGTCTGACAGCCACTCCAGGTGTTTATGAGCTGACGGGAATAAATACGCTGATGAAGCAGACTGAATAACAATGTGTGAAGATGATCAATAAGTTCATACCACATAATTTTAGGGCTTCAATTTCAAAATTTTGTCATGATTGATAAATAATCAGTGTTTGACGAATTTCTTAGCTAAAAAAAATCAAATCCAATGTTCCCAAACGATGCAAGCATATCGGCTTTAAAGAGGTAAGAAAGTTTTGATGTCTTGATTGATTTACGCAGGTTGTCAAGGGATGTTATGAACGGCTCTATTTGATATATTTTCTTAATACACTGTCGGTTTATAATAGAGATAAATAATTACACGTGAAGTCTAGTGTGTTATATCTCTAATTAAACATATCAATATACCATGTAACCATGCGGTCACTTGTGTTATACACCTACTGCAAAATTATGAAGGACGGATCTTGAAACACTGTCTTCAAACTACAAAACAGTATAACTTCTTTGAGTGGCACTTAGAAGTTGGAAGGCAAATAAGTACACACAATTGCGACGTTTCGACACAGATTCTTGTATCGTTGTCATGCTTCGAAACGTCGCACTTTCAGATTAAAGAAGTTGTTATCCATAACAATTGTGTACTTATTTACAAAACAGTAGCACGTTTAAAACAATTTATGAGTACGTTGAAGATAACATGATTAATGATCCTTATTGATCACACGATCAATCCTCTTAAAACTTTGTGTGGTACTCTGAACTACTAGAAGTCAACCAATAAAACGTTGATGTAAACTGTACCATGTGAAACCAGTCATGAAACTTAAGCCTCGACTGTGTTCCGAGGAATTAAAGTTTTTAAATATTGACTGTAGGGGGATTCGAACGTACTCTTTAAGGGGCTTTCCTCTCCATAACGGTCTAAACGCAGCCTCACACGTGCTGACACCAGTTTAGAGCAGACAAAACCTAGTCATTAGCGGACCAATCACATTATTGCTTTTGAAAGAAGGATAGCGACGATAAAGGTACACGAAAGGTAAATGGGAGTTAGTTGCCCCTAGATAATGATATCGAAGGCTTTTGCCGGAGTTATTTTGATTGGCTCGTTGAGATTGCGTCAGAAAGTGCGAGCTACGAGGGTGTTTTCAGACCGTTGTGAAAAGGAAAGCCTCTGATAAAGTAAGTACGAATCCCACTAGAGTAAAAAAACTTGTATTCCTCGGAACACGGTCGATTATAATCAGCCTGGGAGGTATACATAAGAAAACTCTGTCGCTTCGTACCCCGGAGTACATGTTAAGTTTCAACGGGAAGCTTGCTTCGGCTACTTTCTTGTTGGCAGCCTTGATCCAGTCCTTCAGCATTGGCCCTGAAAACAGAGTTGATTTTGATTTGGAAAGTTATACTGTAAAGATCATATAGAAAAACAAAGTCAGAATATGAAGAATAGGTTTTCTCTACGCCGGCATCATTTTGGACGAGGCTAAAATGTAGTTTTGGAGAGGAATGTCATATCAGAAAACCAGGACCAAATCAAGATGTCGTTCAAGAAAACATATATAAGAAGGGAGTGGGCTTGAGGAAATGCAATGTATCTTTCAAACGTATATATTGTCCTTTTGAAGTCAATGTTTGGGGAAACTGTGTTATATATCAGTTATATCAGTTATGAAATGAATTCAATCGGTTTTACCTTCACACGCTTAATAATCAAATTTGACGCTAGTGTAGATTGAACTTCAAAGTTATTTTATATTCTAAACGATTATAGAAAAATGATGAACGTTCAAGAAGTTTGATAAAAATAAACATATTTCTTATAATGTGCAATGGAAGCTTGACTTTTAAAACTTGATACATTATCTTGGTCGATCCAAACATCGTTGTTTTCTTTTAAATTTACTAATTGTGCGGAAATAAAATTGTATGTGTGCTTCAACACTTATACGAATAGATAAACATTCACACACGTTTTGTAAAAAGAAGATGACACATTATCTGGTGTAACAATGTCTGCTGCTCTAAAAGTGTCAAAAATTACCTCCCTTGAGTCGACTCTCCTGTCTCCCATGGTACATCAGGTCCATATTCATTCGCCACAGTTCTCGGAGTCTCAAGTATATGGTTTCATTCACCCAATTTGGCAATGTGTACTTATGTTGCTTCTGTAGACAAATATTAGGTACTGTAAAATCATTTATTTTCGCGGGGTGTTATTTTCGCGCAAACATAAAATGACTGCTTCGCGGGGTTTAATTTTCGCGCATATCGACTAAGCAATAGCAAAAATTTGGTGAGCAAAACTACATGCACCGTGCAGCAATGATTACAGTGAAATTAGTAGTAATTAACTTATAAAAACAATATTTATTCAAAAAGTCAATGATAAATTTTTTTAAATTTATTGTATTCATTTGTGGTGTCACTAATGGCATATTATTCATACTTACGTTACTCTTTTACTTTCGTTTTAGTTTTGTGTGTTCATAAAGAAAGGTTTTCTTTTAAATTGTTGGCCAATAATCACGTTTTTGGTTGTTATAGGACATAATTGTTCCCACAGGTTTTGCTCTAAGGGTAAGATCCTGACATATCTTCTGTATGAATACGGACCAGAAATGGAGAAGCCTGATTGGATGCAATCGAAGCTGATTGTGCAAACAGCGAATCTTTCGAAAAGCCTCCGTTATTTCATTTTCCCTTTGGAACACTTGACTTCATTTGACTTTAAATTTCGAGCGACGGCGTAAAATAATGACTGCACCATGGCATATGCCTCGGTAACAACAAATGTGCTCGTATTCAAACAGCGGTTAGGTAAGGATTGTATAGCACCTTTGGGAAGAGCATGGGTTGGTCCTTAATAAACTGTTTAACTGGGCATAAAATTGTTCATGTTCAAGGTCGTGATGTGCCAATAATTGGGTTATAATGCCCATTGGGGATGTCCATTGTTTAACTTTGATTTGCCAATGTTTAGTGTTTTATCATCGACACAAATCAAAGATTTGGCCAATGGGTTAGCTGTATCATCATCTGGTTTGCCGATAACTACTGGCTTGATGCTCTTATTGGAGACCAACAGTCGCTGGTATGGTTTGTTCTTGGTTGCCTAATGAATTATTGGACAATTTGGATAGACTTCTTTTGGCAATGGTCGCACCCTATCATGGCTAAGTATTGAAATATTAATCTTTCATTTTGGAAGCAATATACTAAAAGTATAACACCAAAAGAAAAAAGTAGAAACCATAAGACTGTTAGGCCAGTGCTGGGCCATTATATTCCAACTGTTAATGTTATTATCTCTAGGCTGACGTTGACAAAACAAACAAAACTTTTAAACCAATAGTGTTTAACAAAGTAGTTATGTGCGTTAAGAAACTGGATTTTCCTAATTTTATTATATTCCAATTAAATCTGCATTCAATACTTTGCAAAATAATCTTGGAAATTAGCTTGTGACTTCAGAAAGAAGATTACTAAAGTACTATGGAATTAAATAGTTTAATGTTAATCCAATTATAAATTCTCACATAACAAAACAGCGTGTCAGCAATCTTCCAAATATTGTCGATCGTCTCTGTGGCGTATCCGGTTTTCTCTCGAACAAAGGCGTAGAATTCCTTAAATAATGAAAACAATAATGTGGACATTGATCGAATATTTGCAAACTCTAAACATATCAACTGTTGAAATTAATTGATAGGGAAATGTTACCAAAGATTCAAACCCAAGCAATGGTTACTGATATTAATAAAACACTATAGCTACAAAGTTTTTTCGTGAAATTGGTTCAGAAAAGGACAGTGCTTGCTACAAAAACAAATTGATCAGAATCGTTCCAGATAAATAATCATTTCTCATAAAAACGACCTAGTACCGTCACCTCATCGCTGTATGGTTTTGCAACACGAATGGCATTCCAAAGACCTCGGGATACTTTCAGTACATTTGTTAACTTTCAATTGATATTCATGCGCCGTGTTGAATCCTGTCACCTTTTTCTCCAAAATTTTCGGAATTATTTTACATGATTACCTTGTTATCATTTTCCTCCTTCTTGATGCGTTCAGACAGTAGACTTGCATCGTAGAGCTGGTCGTACTTAAGACATGGTTTGTCGATAGCTATCATCTGCACATAACAAGGACTTTTTTACTAATTCGATAATGTACATTCGACATATCGCGGATCTACCAAATCTACACATGACAAGGACTTATTTACTAATTTAGTACATTTCACATATCGCGGATCTACCAAATCTACACATAACAAGAGCTTATTTACTAATGTGTACATTCGGCATATCGCGGATCTACCAAATCTACACATAACAAGGACTAATTTACTAATGTGTACATTTCACATATCGCGGATCTACCAAATCTACACATGACAAGGACCTACTTACTAATGTTTACATATCACATATCGCGGATCTACCAAATCTACACATAACAAGAGCTTATTTACTAATGTGTACATTTCACATATCGCGGATCTACCAAATCTACACATAACAAGGACCTATTTACTAATGTGTACATTCGACATATCGCGGATCTACCAAATATACACATAACAAGAGTTTATTTACTAATGTGTACATTCGATTTATCGCGGATCTTCCAAATATACACATAACAAGAGCTTATTTACTAATGTGTACATTCGGCATATCGCGGATCTACCAAATCTACACATGACAAGGACCTATTTACTAATGTGTACATTCGATTTATCGCGGATCTTCCAAATATACACATAACAAGAGCTTATTTACTAATGTGTACATTCGATTTATCGCGGATTTACAAGATGGACGGGTATTTGTCTGATACAACAACTTGGAGAACTGTGTACTCACGTTATCTTCAATCTTGGGTCTGGTTTCAACCGGAATCGGTTGCCATGGAATCTTGGAGTTCCAGACTTGGTCTCCTTTAGGTGGAAAGAGACAAGCCAGGTTGGAGTACGCAGACATCAAGCAGCGTTCAATTGATGAACTCTGAACTTTGACCTGATATTAAAGAAATTAAACATTTATTAGTTAAGATTCTTCTCAAAAGACGTTACTCAATTCTTATGTTCCCAAGAAAAATGTCAGATAAGTAATTAATTAATCAAGTTCAGTCAATATAACTGTTTGGTTCGACTTGATGTAATGAGATTGTCAATCAACATTAGCCTATAGGTGACAACAAGTCATAAACGTGTAATGGAAATAGGATTTTTTACATGTTTGATGCAAATTGGAGAATAGAATCCATGATCCAAGATCCATGAACTTTTGTACTTATCGTTTATGTCAGCAAGTTTATATTATACATACGCCTTAAGTTATAATTGAAAATAATTCGACATTAGGTTGATTTACAGGCCAGAAACATACGACTTTAATAACATAAATAATATGCATAAACAGCCTTTGATGATCAGTGATATTTCATCTAGATTCAGGGTATATATCCTTTATAGTATGAAGGTGAAGGTCAGAGTCAGGGCGTTGCTGTACAAAGACCAATCAAAGGACCTGGCCTGGTGACACAAACCTCATCACTGTTGTATCTCGGACCTAGAAAAGCATCGTATCTGCGACGTAAAAAACATCCAAGGGAGTACTCCATTTTCTTTCCTTCCTGAAAGTTAAAGAGGTACCAAGTTTATATCATGAGATTCGATTAGCCTCTGCCTCATGCCAAAATACCATGTAGAAGCTGAATGAGACTGATTGTTATCATTGGCAATAGTAAGTAGATAACCTAGTCATTTTAAGGATAAAGTTTGATGAAAGGCCATAATCCCCTTAACTTAGGTTTGTATCACTAGTTCACTTTCACTTCTGTTATCTTTATGTCAGAATAAACGGTGATTTGACTCGATATTCTTTAAATGTGTTCAAATAGATCGAATGAATTATACATAAACTGATTATCTAATAATGATACTGATAAAGTGGGCATGTATATGGGGCCTTTTCCAAGTACTCATGCATGCTCAAGGCTCTAAGAATTTGTACTTTTAAAGTTGCTACTGAGCGAAAAGCGCAATCATTTAGATCTGATTTCAGGTTTTATTTTTTTGATTAAAACATATTTATTGAAAAGAAAGGATTGGGTACAAGGAATCAACCAAAGTTAAACACTCTCCTAAAGCGTTGTTAGGTAACCATTTTAGCAGCTGAGTGCAAAGTGGATAGAGTGCCTTGCCCAGGGACACTACTCAGAATGAGATCCATATCACCAATACTTGGTGTATCCACCGGGATTCGAGCCGCGGTCTTTGGCGTGATGGGCCAGCAGGCTAACCACTACTACAATACACCAATGTGCTCCACTGTGCTTGATATACGTCGTTCAAAAATAGATTGATTGATAGATTACCTATGCAATCGACATTGTCGTAATTTTTTAGAAGTAACCGACCAATCGTTTATAAAAAATATTGATATTGATATTGCAGACACACACGAAGCTTGTTGATCATTGTTGAAAATTCCAGGTATATTTCCCATACTTCACCAACGTCTTAATCCAATTTCAATATTAAACGATGGCAGACAGTTTGAATAAGCGTGATCGAGCACTTTTCTTTCACATAAATCCAATTTATAGATGATCAATTAAACATATATTGTTAAGAAATCGATAAGCTGTAAACATCTTATTTTAAATCGGTGATACAATAAGACAATTCACATGTTCAGAGATCAAAATCACATGATCCCTTTGTCAATTTCTCTAGATGTTACGTCGAGTTTACCTCAGAGAGCCACCCCAGTCCGTCAGGCCAGAGCGCGCTGATGTTGTCGCGGTTGTTGGGGTAGTTGACCACTGGGGAGCGGTCACCGTGTCGGAACACCTGAGTGATGAACAGGTGAGAGAGCATCATGCGGATGTGACAATGGTTATTACAATTATTATTACAATGGTGATGATGATCGTCATCCATGTTAGGATAAAAATTATGACATAGCCGTTGGAATACATTGTGATGTCGGCTACGATAAATTTGATAGTTGAATGAATAGGCGTGGTTTTTAAGCTTTGCTTTAGAAAAAATCCCTTTGTCCTTCCTTCCAAGGCTTTCCTGTATAAGGCTTTCTTGTTTGTTTCTGTAAAAAAGTTGTTCAAAGGCGAAGGAAATCGGTTAAATTATACGAGGGGATATCAAAAAGTTTCAATTATCACAAAGAATGTACTGGTGAATACGGACCAAATGGTCACTGTAGCATAAGTGATCCTTGTCTAGTTCCTGGGTCAACAACAGTCGTTTTTGCGACAGCCAGTTTTACGTCTGTTGACCATATAGTACACTACCCCCTATTATGGATAAATTGGTACGCGCAGTGTAATTAAGGTTTTACATTTGAACGGCTATACTGCACTTCAAATTCATGATGAGATTAAAATCTGTTTATGACAATGACAGCCCATCCTATGACACTGTTGTGAGATGGTAAAGGAATTTTCACATGTCACAGGTCACATGTCCCTCGCAGGTGAGCCAAGAAGTGGACGCCCCTCACTTACTGATGATATGGATGTAATCAAGAAGGTTGAGACGCTGACTCAAGAAGATCGCCGCGTAACTTTACAAATGATAATGCATGAAACAGGTCTGAGTTATGGCAGTGCATGGAACATACTTCATAACAAGTTGCATATGTCCAAAGTGTCAGCACGCTGGGTTCCTCGCTTACTGACTCCATTGCAAAAACTGAATCGAAGGTGCATGTCACGGCAGGCATTGGAGCTTCTGGAACAAGACGAAGAGGATTCCTTCAAACGTCTTGTTACCATGAATGAATGCTGGGTCTATCAATATGATCCTGAGACAAAAGAGATGAGCAAAGAGTGGAAGCATGCAACGTCACCACCTCCCAAAAAGGCCAAGGTGCAAAAGTCTGCAGGAAAGGTCATAGTGTCTGTTTTTTGGGGGATTTTCGTGGAGTCATAATGACGGATTATCTAGCTAAGGGTCAAACAATTACTGTAGCTTATGACCTGCTGAGAAAGTTACGAGATGCCATTAAACAGATGCGCCGCGGTATGATCACCAAAGGTGTACGGCTGTTAGCTGACAATGCCACAGCTCACACTTGTCAAGCAGCTGGCGATGTGGCTTTGAAATCAATCTCACTACATAACAATTTTTGACATTCGTGTATCTGATAACTGACAATAAATTAGTTGTCCATTACCCGTGCTAATTCCTCAACACTTCCTGTTATATAACTGCTGTGAGGTGACCCCCTCGCTGACTTACTCAGATGGAGAAGGTGTGAGAGGGAGATGAGGGAGATGGAGAAGGTGGGAGAGGGAGATGAGGGAGAGGGAGAAGGTGTGAGAGGGAGATGAGGGAGATGGAGAAGGTGTGAGAGGGAGATGAGGGAGATGGAGAAGGTGTGAGAGGGAGATGAGGGAGATGGAGAAGGTGTGAGAGGGAGATGAGGGAGTGGGAGAAGGTGTGAGGGAGATGAGGGAGATGGAGAAGGTGTGAGAGGGAAATGAGGGAGAGGGAGAGGGAGATGAGGGAAAGGGAGAAGGTGTGAGAGGGAGATGAGGGAAAGGGAGAAGGTGTGAGAGGGAGATGAGGGAGGGGGAGAAGGTGTGAGAGGGAAATGAGGGAAAGGGAGAAGGTGTGAGAGGGAGATGAGGGAGAGTGAGAAGGTGGGAGAGGGAGATGAGGGAGATGGAGAAGGTGTGAGAGGGAGATGAGGGAGATGGAGAAGGTGTGAGAGGGAGACGAGGGAGATGGAGAAGGTGTGAGAGGGAAATGAGGGAAAGGGAGAAGGTGTGAGAGGGAGATGAGGGAGAGGGAGAAGGTGTGAGAGGGAGATGAGGGAGTGGGAGAAGGTGTGAGAGGGAGATGAGGGAGATGGAGAAGGTGTGAGAGGGAGATGAGGGAGAGTGAGAAGGTGGGAGAGGGAGATGAGGGAGAGTGAGAAGGTGTGAGAGGGAGATGAGGGAGAGGGAGAAGGTGGGAGAGGGAGATGAGGGAGAGTGAGAAGGTGTGAGAGGGAGATGAGGGAGAGTGAGAAGGTGTGAGAGGGAGATGAGGGAGAGGGAGAAGGTGTGAGAGGGAGATGAGGGAGAGGGAGAAGGTGTGAGAGGGAGATGAGGGAGAGTGAGAAGGTGTGAGAGGGAGATGAGGGAGAGGGAGAATGTGGGAGAGGGAGATGAGGGAGAGTGAGAAGGTGGGAGAGGGAGATGAGGGAGAGTGAGAAGGTGTGAGAGGGAGATGAGGGAAAGGGAGAAGGTGTGAGAGGGAGATGAGGGAAAGGGAGAAGGTGTGAGAGGGAGATGAGGGAGAGTGAGAAGGTGTGAGAGGGAGATGAGGGAAAGGGAGAAGGTGTGAGAGGGAGATGAGGGAGATGGAGAAGGTGTGAGAGGGAAATGAGGGAGATGGAGAAGGTGTGAGAGGGAGATGAGGGAGATGGAGAAGGTGTGAGAGGGAGATGAGGGAGAGTGAGAAGGTGTGAGAGGGAGATGAGGGAGATGGAGAAGGTGTGAGAGGGAGATGAGGGAGATGGAGAAGGTGTGAGAGGGAGATGGAGAAGGTGTGAGAGGAAGATGAGGGAGAGTGAGAAGGGGTGAGAGGGAGATGAGGGAGAGGGAGAAGGTGTGAGAGGGAGATGGAGAAGGTGTGAGAGGAAGATGAGGGAGAGGGAGAAGGTGTGAGAGGGAGATGGAGAAGGTGTGAGAGGGAGATGAGGGAGATGGAGAAGGTGTGAGAGGGAGATGAGGGAGATGGAGAAGGTGTGAGAGGGAGATGAGGGAGAGGGAGAAGGTGTGAGAGGGAGATGGAGAAGGTGTGAGAGGAAGATGAGGGAGAGTGAGAAGGGGTGAGAGGGAGATGAGGGAAAGGGAGAAGGTGTGAGAGGGAGATGAGGGAGATGGAGAAGGTGTGAGAGGGAGATGAGGGAGATGGAGAAGGTGGGAGAGGGAGATGAGGGAGAATGAGAAGGTGGGAGAGGGAGATGAGGGAGAGTGAGAAGGTGGGAGAGGGAGATGAGGGAGAATGAGAAGGTGGGAGAGGGAGATGAGGGAGATGGAGAAGGCGACGGGTACAAAGAGTAGAGAGGGCCATTAGTTACGGAAATATTTCGGAAATAGTTTTATGATCTGACAGTGATTTACTACAGTTGTGTGAGATTGAAGGGATTAAAGTGACAAATGGTGGTAATTGCCCGAAAAGATTCAAACCTGAAATTCTAAACAAGAGGCTTTATAATATTATTAACTTGAAAGATGATTTGCAGGGTTCGACCTTAGAGCAACGAGCTCAGTACTAGCAGTGCTAGAGATTCGAGGTTGTGTGGATTGTAAGGTTTGAAAGTTACTAAGTCTATAACTACCTGTTAAATTAACGCTTAAACCATGATATGACATTGTATAAAGTTTAAGTTTTCATTTCAGCAAGTTTAAACCTGTGGCCCTTGACCGTAACAAAAACGACCCAGTGTTTCATCTACAGCTGCATGCCAAAAGTTTGTTCACATACCTGAATATACTAGTGCAAATATCATGTAATTTGAAATGCCTTTGAGGTATCATAGCGTTGCGGAAAAAAACGTATAATATTGAATTTTCAATACGGATATGCAGATCCATTCTTCTTTAAGGCAAAGGTTCATGGTACCACACAATTACCCGTAACAGTTTTGGCAGGCCGTTGAAGTGACCAGGGGTCAAAATTCCGTAAACACTATTTTGTATTTTTCTCCGTAAAATCCTTTATAAGTTCTTTAAAAATAAGTCACGTTTGTTCCTTAGCACAAATTCAATGTGATTAGGTTGGTTTTAATCTCAGAGAGTCGAAATGGAACATTTTATTTGACATTTAACGAAATCGAAATTTCGAAAATATGACCCCTTCTGATTATATCAATTTGCCAAAATTCGAATTTTTGCACAAGAGACCAGACGATCCCAAAATGAGTTGAGCAATGACTATTTCACACATGGACAGTGGGTGATCCATTGTATCAGTTTTGCTGAAGTTATTCTATTGACGTTAAAACGAAACCCAAATTACATGATATTTGCACTACAACTCATTCGTAAATGAACAAACTTTTGGTATGCAGCTGTAGGTGAAGCAAATAAAAGCTTTCTACCACCACAAAATGATGATTTCAATATTATGTATTCATTATTATTAATGACTATGTGCGGGCTTGTAGTAATGCAAGATAAACTTCGACATGAAGCTAGCAGGTGTGTTCCCTTATCTGATGTGACATGACATTTTGAGAGTACTTTTTACTAATTCCATTATTATGAATTTTAAACCATTTATCTAGAGTTTTGAAGGCAGACTTTTAAAATTCTTTTTAAGGCACTAGATATTACGTATTTTGATTTAAACAGTATTTTATTTCCAATAACGATACAACACATTGTGCAATAAAATAAAAATCAAACAACGGAAAAGGGATCAGCCTAAATAATTTCTTCTCCTAAAACAAAAGTGTTAGAACAATAATTATTAAGTTTATAGATACATTGATGGAAATACATTAACGTCAAATTAGGTTATTAGTTGGTCATTTAATTTGTTTTTGGTACCACACTTGAAACAAAAGACTGTTAAAAACGGATGGTACGATTTATGAAATCATAAACAGATTTTATTACAGTTTCATTATCGCTCTGTGACAATGATTCATCGCCGCTAAGAACAGAAATAGTATTCATTTGATCTGAGTGCATCATATTTATATAAAGGACATTGTAAAAAGTAATGAAAAGGGTGGAACAGGTAAGATTTACTGATAACCCTCTATCAAACAGATGGGACCTAAGATCACTGCAACCCAGGCGCATACGACAAAGACTAATTTGAGTTCGCCTTTAAACGTAAGATGTATACTTTTTTTAAGTATGTATAAGTTTTATCGCATGAAATCAAATTCTTGAATTGCGTCAGTGACTCTGCATTTCTGATACTATATTCAGCGAGTTCCAAGCGTTAACAGTTGATGGGAGAAAAGAGTTACTAAAATGAGACAATCGCCCAGCAAATCACGTATTTTCGAGCTCGAATTGGCTAAATTGGGAATCTGCGTACATATATTCAATCACTTAAATTTTCCATCGATGCAATAAAATATTACTTTTCTTTACAATTGCCCTAAAATCAATATCGCGGTTAAAACGGCTTACGTAAATTCGGCTGTACTCTAAATGGGACATATTGGATGTTGGAAACGGCTGAACAAGCAATATGCCGTATACAACTTTTGACTATTGAAGAAGAAGTAGTTTATTCAGCATTGAAGGCCGCGTGGCCAAGAGTACAGTCATAACTGATCGCGGATGGACAGGTTAACATATGATTAAAAAAGAACAGTTTTACAATGCAGTTTACGTTTTATAACTATTGCAATCAATTTAATTAGATTAACAACTGATTGTTGTTTTAAAAAAGTTGTTTGGGTTTTTATTCTGTTGGAAAAGTATGATAGTAACTGGGTATATACCGTTTTCTTTATACAGAATAGAAGGGACACACAAGTAGAAAATGAAATTCATCTGTGTAAACATTAATATCTTTATTATTTATTGTGAGTGAGTTGTAAAATGTATTTCTCTGGCTCCAAGGCAGCCTTGATGCATAGTATTTAAGAAAAGATGACGATGTTATACTAACACGTAGAGTATGTTTCATAATTTTTAACATGGCTTTAGTAAGAGCAAAAATACGTACTGGACTGGGTTAAGTTAAAATCCCCTCCTTAATTTCGCGTCTGTTCATCTAAAATGCCAAATGATGATATTTTCTTGTTTTCAATAAAAATCGGTAAACGGCTCTATGAACTAAAAAAGATTAATTCTTTGCTCAATCAAATCATCAATCAGTCTTAGGCTCGTGCCACTGTCCGGTTTTCGATCACTAATCACGACATTAACCAGTTTACAGTCCTTGTACTGGACTAATAAGTATTAGAATTCTGATTCTCTGAAACAACCAGAACTCATCGATAAATTAACACCAGTTATTAAGTTTGACATATTTGACTCCAACAACATACTCTGTGCCCCTTTAACCTCGAATGCCAGTTCTGAATTTCAATAATTTTATGTTTGTTGAAATTCACAAGATATACGCATCGCAGGTATTTCAACATAGTTGAGTGGTCTAAACAAATATAAAGTCATTACGCAACAAAACAGGCGATCGGACAAACCCCAACTGCAGCTGCCATGGTCATCTTGTAGCTTTAACATATCGTAGCATGCTTCTTCATACCCCTCCTTACAAGTAACAAGGTAAAACTTATCTTTTCAGGTCATATCTGTGATTTCACCGATTATACCTGAGTGCGGATCGTTAGATATTCATATTTACGAAGAAAAGGTGTGCATCATTGTCTTTAAGTCTTTTAATTAGCAATTCATTTAATTATACAAGAAGGCATTTAAAAACAGATATTGGTGATGATAATTGATGCAGTTTAACGCTTGACGCTTGATGACGTTGAGAGAATAATTGATAAGCTTGACTTTCAAAACGATTACTTCCTCCTTGAATAACTTTTGATCTTACACTTCACTATAAGTTGTCCCTTGTTACATTACATGGAAGAAGCATATTTTTATTACAAAAATGTCATTTTAAAAATTGTAAATGAAATAGTAATTGAAAGAAATAATCAAAAATAAATAAAATTAAAAAATATAATCTAAGTAAAGAATAACAGTCAAACTCACCATATTAACTAGTCTTAATGTTTCATCTGCCGAGGCGAGGTTAAGGTTTAATATTCCGATAAAAATCAAAGAGAACATTGACCGAGTCATTTTTAGACCGAAAACCGTTTCTTCGAACGATATGTGAGGATCCGAGAGAGATTTCGTCACGTGAACAGCTGTTGTTTATCACCACAGCAGATTATTAGGACTTGTTGATAAGACCCGACTACAGCGGCATGTGCACGCGTGCTGAAACAATTGTTGTTTATACACAACATTAACTTCAAGCAGTGATGATGTTAACCCATACGCGGCCAGTGTACCATAATGAGAATAAAAATTGTATTAAATGGAAGATCCTTTAATAGGCCTATTCACTTTATTACTTGACATCAGTAATCAAGCATGGTTTCTGAAAGTGTACTTGACGAAACATTTCCGCAAGGACATTTTGACCGCGGTGCTAACACTGTGACGTCACAACCACACAATATTTTGACGTCATACGTGCAGTGGTATTACACTAGTTCAATATTGCCGTGTAAATATTACACTGCTTTATTATATAATAAGCAATGAAATACTGGGATTTATCAGTGAAATAAACCTTGTATGTGGTCACAGTAGCGACATAATATATCGTCACTGGTGACAGTAGCGATATAATATATCGTCACTGCTGGTGAAGTTTCCAGGGCCTCTTTGTGCCGGGACTACTTTTAGGGTTAAGAAATGTTTACCGACATCATAAACACTAAAAATCAACAAAATTAGAATCAAATTATATAATAAATAGAATATTTTATTAAGTTTGTCAAATACGATGTTTATCTAATCTCGCTACGCCACTCGTGAAAATATCAGCTCCAACCCCTCCACTCGATGAGATAAACATCGTATTTGACAAACTTAATTAAATATCCTCTATGTATCTAACACTGGCGAGAAATAAACCGTAAATCCTTGATTAGGCAGCCTCGAGTAGACGCGCTTGCATAGAACTTTCTGAAATTGATAAACACCTGCCTTAGACCTGGAAAACATAATCTAAACATCTAACATTCTTCTCGTTTTAAAAACTTTGCGGTATGTCTGATCTGTGCACATATATACTAAACGACTATAAAGTTCATATTCTAAAAATAATTTTTAATATTCGTTTTTTAACAATTATCAACATAATGAGTATGGAGTATGCCCTAATAGATAAGTTTTTTGTCTTGTTTTTATTAGAAGGCTCATTACGAACTAGAAACAGAAATAGACAGCTATACTTTGATGAAAGGTCTGCCACAATTAGATCCCTATGGTGTAGACAGTTTGAACAAATAAAATCCCGGCTTTTGATTAAAGATTGACGGTGCCCACATCAGTTCTATCAAAGAGCTACCTGTTGTTTCATAGGTGAGAAAATGCATTTAGTTGCATGGGAGATGATAAGCCAAGTAATCTTCTGCGGTTAATCATTGTTTTGTTATACACCGAATCCTTTAGGATGTGACGTCAGCTACAACCCTTACAACTACACCTCATATGTGTATATATATAAAATCTTTTCATTCATATTCTACGTCAATAAATATCCTACTGGCGTGCACATATGAACAGCACCGTTTTCTAGCATCTAGCCGACTGTGACGTCATCTATATCATAAAGAAATTTTAAAAAACCTTGAGCAAATTCACTCGACACAAGTACACACTTTACCAAAGACACGTGCATATATTTGTCTTCTGACGTTAGGAGTATTTGAAATGGAGGGAAGTGTTGATAATGAAAATATCACATTCGACACATGTCCAAATGAGCCCAAAGAATATTTTTAGATGCTCGCTCTTGTGGTACACAAATCTAGTTTATCAGCCATCGTATGTCAAATGTCACATCTGCTAAGGTGCATTATCAATATTCATTTGCGGTTTATCAGTAAACTGAATCTTTTGAGTAAGGTTAAATGATATGCAATGAATGTTAACGAATACAAAATTTGGTACACACATTATTTCTGAGAAGAAATACACTTTTAATAAGTGTTTTGAATGTAAGAACGGTCACGCGCTTTAAGATTTCAGAATAGATTACCAAAGAAAGTTCAAAAGCATTGACCACCTGTCATTCCGTTAGTCTTGTTTCAACTGAAGATTCCGTTCAAGAACATTGCTCGCCGAGTCTCCCGTCATCGGACTGCCGGTTTTTTTGGGGTTTTTTTAATACTACAGAGCTTATACTAGTACAAGTTTGAATATAAATATAGATGAATAGGGTCATACAGTCTGTAAATAATTTTAAAGAAACTTTTGAAAGTCGGGGACTTAGAATCGCACAAGCAAATTATTCGATTTCTACCAAGCGCTTGTAACAATTCTGTTTTCAAATTCGATCGTAACGCGGGTTTAAAAAAAGGGTTGTGCAAATGTTTGGACGAATGCGTTTCCCGAAGGTCGTAAATGTGTGACCTAATAAAAGGTAGCCTACACATATCTACACGTATATAAAGCCTTCTTTCTTCTTTATATTCAAATTATGTAATAGGAACTATACGGAAACGTAATGTGCGAATAAAGAAGTTGGATATCCATAACAACAATTTACTATAATACCGATTCTTAGTGTCAATAAATCAGAATGCAAGTGTGATGATGCAAAAAATCCAAAGAGCTAACAAGGTTCGGTGTTACCATCGACTCGTGTTAACATAGTGTTATTGGATAACCATGTTTCTAAGTTTGCTCAGATCTGCTCAGCTCAACTGTGCACTATTGGCACATTGGATCCTATCTCATTGCGGAATCTGCCACCATTCTTGTACCATTACATTACTTTCTTTAGTCATGAGCAGGATTGACTACAGCAATTCACTTTTAGCAGTAACCACCAAGTCTTAGATAAAGAAACTGCAGCTTTGTAACATAATACTGTTTTGCCCGATACTAATAATTGGTCAACTGAGGTCAAGCGATAACTCATAATTGGTCACCAGATGCTGACTAAGAAGATGCTGACAAGGGACTATGTGGCATAGGTCACGAGAAGACTTGCCTGGACATAGTACGTGGAGGACACGTTGTGATGACCTCAGCTAAAATACCTCGTTAAATACTGGCCATTTGTGTATGGTCGAGAGAGAACGAACGGAAACATCAGGGTGTCCAGAGGCCGGCTGAAGTAACGAGAACTCCACTAAGAACTCTGTCTTCAACTGTGTGAGCTCTGTCTTCAACTGTGTCAACCAGAAGAAACTTGGACCCTGTGAAACTTGGACTCTGTGCTCTGTGTGAGTACTGTGTACCTGTAGAAAGCAAAACCAACTCTATAGCCGCCTCTGGACAAGTGCCTGACAGCCATTCCAGCTATCATCCCACATCGTGCAGATAGCTGACGTTCTGCAGTCTCCATTCTACAATTGCCTGACCTACAGTTGCTGTTCAAGTTATTATTGTTGCCTGACCTGTGAGTTGCTGATCCCATTGTAAATAAAAGATCCGACGATATTGCTGAAAACCTCTTGTGTTGTAATTATGTCACAGCTTATACTGAACGCTGCTGCACGTTAAGTAACCCAGTCATCTTTTTCTTATGACGTCCCACATCTGCTTTGTTCACTTCACTGGTTGCCCATTCACTACAGGAATCAGATGAAACTTCTGTCTCATTCTCTGCAGTCTGTCTGGTTCCTCCCCGCCGTATCTTGCTCAGACCCTTACAAAACATAACCATGTTCATTCCTCGGGTTTTACAATCCCAAGCAAAACCTCTGCCTCGAGCATTCGGCTTAAATAATAAAAGTCCCTTTTGTATATAAGACAAATATCAGGTGAGGGTCATGGCATAAAACTGCACCCTCAACAAATTGAATAAAATGTTATAAGGGTGGATGAATATGTACATGTGAAGGTGGATTATCGGGCTGGATAGCTAGCTATAGCATTTCACTGCAAGACTGCAAGCAAGTTTTCACAGACACAAACTATGATTCATTTCAAATTAGTAAAAAAGCCTATGGAAATGAACATACGAAGAGAGATTTTCCCTGAGGCCTGCTGAAATATTTCTGTATCAGCGGATGACTGACACTGTCAACACTCAGAGTAAGTGGATATCTCGACATGGAGACCCCAACTCGGGAATCGTTATCTGTGAGTAGAACACCACAGTTGGTAGTGGTTACAACACACCAAGGGTATGCTACTCTGAACAACTTGACAACAGTGAATTCAGGATGAAGAATTTGCAAGGTGACATCAACTCTACAGTAGGATTTAGATATGTCAAAGATTGTCTGTCTTATTTTATCGAATTTTACACACTGATGCAAACCATCTTGAAGATTTATACTGTTGAGAAACAACTTAATTTGTTTCTTTCTGGGGTATTTCAGCTAAAAACCGGACAAACTACGGGGATGCAATGGTGGCAGGTTTTGTTATTTCTGTATTTTTTGTTTTCTATTTATTATAATTTTATATGTTCAGAATCATTGAGTTTCAATGGCCATACTAGGCTAAAGGGTCACACTAGGCTAAAGGGTCACACTGGGCTACAGGGCCACACTAGGCTACAGGGTCACACTAGGCTAAAGGGTCACACTGGGCTACAGGGCCACACTAGGCTAAAGGGTCACACTGGGCTACAGGGCCACACTGGGCTACAGGGCCACACTAGGCTACAGGGTCACACTAGGCTAAAGGGTCACACTGGGCTACAGGGCCACACTGGGCTAAAGGGCCACACTAGGCTACAGGGTCACACTAGGCTAAAGGGTCACACTGGGCTACAGGGCCACACTAGGCTAAAGGGTCACACTGGGCTACAGGGCCACACTAGGCTAAAGGGTCACACTGGGCTACAGGGCCACACTGGGCTAAAGGGCCACACTAGGCTACAGGGTCACACTAGGCTAAAGGGCCACACTGGGCTACAGGGCCACACTGGGCTACAGGGCCAGACTAGGCTAAAGGGTCACACTGGGCTACAGGGCCACACTAGGCTAAAGGGTCACACTGGGCTACAGGGCCACACTAGGCTACAGGGTCACACTAGGCTAAAGGGTCACACTGGGCTACAGGGCCACACTAGGCTAAAGGGTTAGACTAGGCTACAGGGCCACACTGGGCTACAGGGCCACACTAGGCTACAGGGTCACACTAGGCTAAAGGGTCACACTGGGCTACAGGGCCACACTGGGCTAAAGGGCCACACTAGGCTACAGGGTCACACTAGGCTAAAGGGTCACACTGGGCTACAGGGCCACACTAGGCTAAAGGGTCACACTGGGCTAGAAGGCTACACTAGGCTAAAGGGTCACACTAGGCTACAGGGCACACTAGGCTAAAGGGCCACACTGGGCTACAGGGCCACACTGGGCTACAGGGCCAGACTAGGCTAAAGGGTCACACTGGGCTACAGGGCCACACTAGGCTAAAGGGTCACACTGGGCTACAGGGCCACACTAGGCTAAAGGTGATGATGATGATGATGATGATGATGATGATGATGATGATGACGACGATATAAGGGTACAAAGCCAGTGCAATATGATATGAGATGATTAAGTTCACCAACTATGCCTGTCAAAGTAAAACATGATGATCAGGACATTATTTGGGACATCAACCACCTGGTCCTGGGAAATCAGTAAATATCTCCTTATAATTTCCTTTTTCAATCAAAATGTTATATTTACATGTCAGGGTAGAGTAAGTGAGAGAAATTTAAGGCATTTATTTTACAACTTTATTCAGGATATAAAATGGTAATCTAATATACAAGCAATGACAATTGAAAGAATAAATTGAAAATTCCTTTATCTAAAAAAAATATTTTTCAATTGAAATATTTATAAGAGTAAAGTCATCATCTTTTAAAACAGTAAAGTTATATACAATACATATTTTACTTAATTCAACACAAAACAAAATAATCTCTCATCCTTTTCATAGGCAAGCATTTCCCAATTCATTGAATTCATTCACAAAAAAATCCATAGGTCCAATGACATACTGGTCCTATATAAAGTTGTCCTGAATACCTGGTCAAGATAGAAGGAAAATACTTCACAAAGTCTTACTGAAAAGGAATTTTATGCAACTAATAAGTAGTTGGAGTCTATCAAGATAAATTGACTTGCATACCAAACCCAATTAAGATGAAAGAGGTATCAAATGAGACCTAGTTGAGTTATGTTAATATCTACCTAACCAACAATAAAAAGAAGAGAAATTTCAAGACTTTTACTTATATGACTGTTTGTTTAAGAAGGTCAAAGACCTCTGCAGCTAAGATTAATGCTGATCTTCAAGATTATAAAGTTGCATCAATAGGATAATTATAATGTTTGTACACAATGTGCGTTTACATTGAACATTTATCAGTCATACATATCTTAAATTTGGAGAAACGTTTTTTTCTTTTAATCATGAAAAACTAAATATGCACAACATACCTAAGCTTATCTTATATCGACATTGAGGCACTACTGTACATTTTTCCTCCCTATAAATAAATGGTGTTCAAATAGTTCATTCTGTAGAATATAAAAACAAACATCAGGAAAGTCTCCTTAAAATTATTGGTTGTCATTAGTACATTTTAAGATCATAAAGTCAAATCAAAAAATTCCAATATATAGGTACTTTAGCTTTTATTCTATCCCTCAGGGCCTAGATTTTCGAAGCTCTCTTAGTGCTAAGATAGTCGTAGGCCAGTGTTCATATGGTACTTACGACTATCTCAGTGCTAAGAGAGCTTCGAAAATCTAGGTCCTGGTTGTTAATTCAAGGTCTAAGCAACACAGGGCAAGAGCTTCCACATTTCTCTCTGTCAGTCATAATTTCATCATTGAGTGGGCAGCACATTTGTTCATTCAAATGGCAAAATATAATTGTTTTCTTCAAAAGTGTACATGAAATACTTCTCTTATTATTTTCCTCTTCAGATTACAGTTTTATTTTAAATGTTTTTGTAATTATCTCTATACTTTCAAAGACTGAGACCTTGCTGTAACTGTTTTCATTCAATTCTTAAGAATTAGTCACTGATAAAAGGATACACGAAGTAATTAATTTGCACAAAATTATGCATATTCTTTGAATGTGCAGTTCGGCCATCATTACAGCAGCACACATTGTTAACACTCCATTCATTGTATATTTTTAATTTTTGACACTATCAATTAACTGGTTAATTAATAAGCCTTTTATTTCATCATGGGTTGCACATGCTCTGATAAGTCTTTGAATTAAAAAATAGTGTGTTCAATAGTGCCTGAATATTGATTATGCAAAAAAGGTGCACAAGTTGCAAAGACTTTCCATAGGAGATTCATAAGCAAATAAAATTTAAATAAAACTCATCTACATAAAGTAAATCATGAAAATATTTGAGCATTGAAAACATACACTTGTCATAATAAAAGTGAAAGGGATATTCAATAAATTAGATGACTATATCACTTACCTACATAAACAAACAAAATCATTAAATACCTTCACAAATATTCTCAAGAGTTTGAGTAAGATGAACATTTTAAGACTAAAGATTAAAAAAGTTAAATTTTTGTATCAATTATCTATTTTTGTACATGAAAAAATAAAATAAATTGAAATAATTGCTTCAAGTATTTTTCACAAGTATTTTCAGAAATACAATATTATTATTTCATTAAAATCTAGGACAGATTATTCACTTCAGTCAATCAGTAGATAGTATCTAAAATATTTCAAAGAAAACAATTTTTTATAACGATATTACATATTGGTATACAACAATATTGACTTCAAGACGAAAGTCAGCCATTTTCTTAACTTTCGTAGATGACCCCACATAAATAACAATTAGACACCTCAATAATTTGTGGAGAATGATCTAAAACACAAATTTCAATATCTGATAATGATTTGCTCACTGAACAAACAATGTGTACACCGGCAACCAAAATAAAGCAATATGTACAAAGAAATAATTCAAACTCGGTGGTGAGTGAGTGAGTTATTGTTTAACGCCGCTTGGGCAATATTTCAGCCATTAGCGTCGTTTCAAACTCGGACTTCTTTATCAATTAATACCCAAATTTAAAAAAAATATTTTTTAAAGATGTGAATATAAAATTTATAATACACCTTGCACCAAAGCCAATGAGAATGTCTTCACATGCACATTATGACATAAAATATTTATATACACCTGCGGCCAACATTATGACATAAAATATTTATATACACCTGCGGCCTGAAATATGGTCAGTGAAAGACATGTCTTGGAATGTTTTATCAAAATGTGAAATAATTTCTTGACCAATTGAATAAAGGGGCACTATTCTCAATGTCTGATGAAAATTTCACTTTTGTTAAAAATAAAACACAAGTTAGATCTCAAAAGAAAGGCATAACCAATTCTTGGTCAGCTATTTACCTTCCTGTAAGGTGACTCAAACTTTCGGTGGCATCAGGTGGTTTGGGGTTTGCGCCGCTTTCAAGAGTATTTCACTTATATCACAGCTACTAGTATTATTGCCGGGAGAAAGCTTGCAACACTATTGTGGCTGTGCATAGCTGTGAAACCTGAAAGCGAAGCTGGAACCAGATAACCATGGATAGTACTGCATTAAAATTCATTGAGCAGTGCATCCAAACCTTACTGCCCGTAGAACAGTTTTCTTATGCAGACAAAATTGCAGAGGCCCTGGTGGGATACGAACCCTGGACCTTAGATCCAAGCCGAAGGTGTTAACCTCTGTGATATCCTGATATCTGAACACTCAGTTTCTTCAGGTAGATATACCATTAATTAACTGCCCTTAACTGATGTAACTGCTGTGGCTATTGTCATTTCTCATAGTGTTCATCCAGCCATTAAAAGTCAGAGTATAAGCTGCAATACAAATCTTTCTCCATCCCTTTTTTTGGAGAGTCCGTTTTCCTCAATATCTTAAAAACTAACTGCGAAATCATACATCCCCAGGGTTTAAAGGACTGAGTTGATGTATAGTTGACCTCTAATGACCGACCAATGAAAGGCAGAGGAAGTCAACTTTCAACCAATCAAAATTGTTTCTTTAGCATCTGGGCATTGACTCATCACTAGGTCAGGAAATCCCAAAATGTATTTTATAAGAATAATTCAAACTCAGAAGGACCCTTTTTTTCCACAAATAACACACAAATAACTATTTGATTTATATAAATATCACCTTATTTTCCTACAACATTCACTGTCATAACAAAGGAATTAATCAGCCGTGAGCCCAGGTCTACCAGACCAACATCAACAATAATAAACAGATTACTGAAGGATGGAATCCAGTTTGGGTATCATTTGTTATGTTTGCATCGCGTGACACAGAATAGCTTGTTTACTTCCTAGATAAGAAAAACTTATGAGATGTACAGTGCTACAGTTAATTTTAACTTGATTGTACCAATGTCTTACAATAACATTACGAGAATTATTATTATTTTACGAAATTGTTATTTGCATGAAATATCAGCAAAATTCCACCAATCAACATCACAAACCTCTGAGGAAGCTTAGAATTCAAACCATCTCATTCAATGAATCAACTGAATGAATTCTTCATGTGAACATTTAAGCTTTAGAAATAAAGAATGCCGAAACATTGTGTGTGACCAGAGTCAAAATATACGACAAATAGTGTTTCTCGTCATTAATAGTTTGAGTATTTTAAAGTAATGAATTAATGGGGGAGACAGGATGGACCACACAACACAACATGTTCATTATGAAGTAAGGGTGCGCGGTATTATCGGTACATCGGTATATTGCAATACAGAATAACCAGTACAGTCATCTTAAAATATCCAATATATCGTAGGTTTTAGAATGAACACTTTCCGTGTAAAATTGCAGAAAAACGTAACAAAAACACCTTTCTATTTTACTGAAAGTTGTAAAAAAAGTGTGAATGTACAAAGTTGAAAAAGCACAGACATGTTAAAAGTACGAAACCAGTCGCTGAATTACCCCCTTTACAAAACGACGTCTACTTGAGCATTGATTACTGTTCCAATTGCTGTTCTTAGTCAAAAGAAGATAGAAAAACTAAAATATGAAAAGTACCAATATATTGCAATACTTATTGCATTACGCTTTTCTGTATCGCAATATATTGCGATATGGAAATGAGGACCGATACCCATCCTTATTATGAAGAATAACAAGACAAAATGTTACATCCTGGTCCCCCCATCATATCATGTCTGGGTCATGTGACAAGTACTCAAGCTAAGTACCAAACTTATAAGGTGAATGGCTTACCCATCCCGAGTATCTTTGTGACAAAAAGTTTGACAAAAACATTGATTTATAATTGAATATGGATCTCACTTTCAATGATTTACAAAATGTGCTTCAAATTAAAAACACAAAACATAGAAGGCAATAGGAATTGGAATTCTTCAAACAGACACTTCTTTATAAATTGAAATAAAAAGTATGATCCTCATTTGATGAAATTATTGTGGGTTTCACAAAGAAAAGTCAATTTACACCGACTCTCAACCAGTTGTTAATGTTTTCTAACCATCTACCTGTTTCACTACCACACCTGCGTGACCACTTTAAAGTCATCAACAAGACCACTACTCTGGATTCAAACCTAGAATGTTACTTCATAAGTAGATATAGGATTAAGATTGTATTATCCATTCTCACAAGTAACATTGTCCTATTTTGTATAAGATCAATTTTGTTATCCAGTTTATTCCTATGTTTTAACACGTCATATAGTCATCTTGTACTGGAATCCGCGCAGCCCTGTATGACGACATCGCTTACAGCACATGACAACCACGATGATGACAAGGATCAGGATGACGCCGCTCGCAACCGACACAGCGATGACAGTGGCTGAAAACATAACAGAGATAATAAGGAAGTGATATAAAATGCGATGAACACTTCCCCCCAAAGCACAATGGTGCCCATGTTTGTTTATTTGAAATACACAGTTGTTGTGATTTTTCTTGTTATTTTATATTTTAACTAATTTTATAAATTGTTTTTGTCCTTTTTTGAATGCATGTGAGAAATTAAGCGAGGGTTATCAAACAAACTGAAGGTCTTGTTTACATTGAAATCTCAGGACAGAAGCGAGAGTCCGGTTCCAAAACTGCATCTAGGTGAAGCTCTGACATGATGAATATTCAAGATTTATTTCTGCTCCAGTTTTCTTCCCAGGCTGAGATTAGAGCTGTTGCACTAACTCAGGTACATATAGCAGATATTTCAAAGGGAGACAACTCACCCATGTTGAACTTAAGACCATTTTTGCCTCCACCACCAACAGAGCATTCTGCCTTCCAATCAGCCGGGATCACATGCTTTGTAAGTGATATAAACTGATCTATTGGGCACTTGAGAACACAGCCTGCAAATAGCACATTAACCTGTACATAAGCATTTTAAAAAATTGCTGACATAATCATGAAACCATTGATCATGTTTGCTAGAAACATTTCCAACAAATCAGTAACTTTTATTTATATATTCATCACTTGAATAATTATGCTTATCATCATCTTGATGCAAGCTGCAGGTTTGAGGGTCGATGAAATTCTCAACTGATGACCAATTCTCTAGATTAGCTCTCATAGGTTAATGAAAGTTCAAAATATTGGAAAAAACATATCGGAAAATCATTTCTTACCCATGCTAGCCAATTAATTCTCTTGATCCTAAAATATTTCTCAGAGTTCCTCACCTGGCAAGAGAAGTTGCTGTGGCTCAGTAATGTTCTTGGGGTCCTGTGAAGTGATGTTTCTGTAGAAGAGCTGCACGTGAAACTTGCCGGCGGGTTCCTCGTGTAGTTCCATCAGCACTGTGGCGGTGTATGGGGGCTGGAGTCCGTTGTACAGGCCTAGCGCCATCAGCAGTGAGGCTACCGTCGTGTCATGCTGCGATAAGCATTCAGAGAAAAATAAGCCAAGAAAGTGATTAAGTGTCATGTTTGAAACCAAGAATAAATATAAAAGGATGCAGTCTTTTTTATTCATCTATTATGGTCAGGTGATTTGCCTATCTGATCTTCTATCTCCTTATCAGAGGGCACCTGCTCACATCATATTCTTTAACAATAAACATTACTCTAACCCCAGACTGAGAGCCTCACCGCAGAGAACATGTTCATCTTGATGTCGAGAGTCTGGTTGTCTATCTTCTCCTGGGTGAGGTTTATCAACTTCTTCAAGAGCGGACCTGAACAGGGCAAGTTGAGATACAATCAATCTTCTCATTTCAATTTCTATTCCTATCGATTTCTACCCTATCTACATTTTTCAAAACAAAAAGGAATAAAATTTAAAAAACATGCTTCTCATAAAAAGAAGTTTTAAATTTATGTTTACAAAATGAACTATTCCTATGAATATATAGATTATTTTATCATTTTGTGTATGTACATCTAGCTTAGGTGTAAACATGGTCTATCCTCTCGCTCAGCAAGCAGATCCTCTCATAGATTCAGAATTTTTAGGTCAAAATCATACACCCTAGGTATTGGTCAAGCCCCTCTTTGACCCCTCCACTGGTGTCAAAAAGTTGACTTATACACGGTAATATACTGTAAATCAAACAAAGAAACATATGAAGTATCTGACCATTCCTTACATACATTAATAAGCTTCTTTGAAAAATAATCACTTAGGCCAAATCTCAACCAGGGTTCAACATAGCAACAGTAAGACGGAATTACCTCCCTTGAGCCGTTGCTCCTCTGACCCGTTGAACATGAGTTTGAAGCCGAGCGCCTCCAAGTCTCGTAGTTTCTTATACACTGTTGTGTTCACCCAGGCCGGCCAGCTGATGTTGTGTTGGTTCTGCAATAAGTGAACTTATCATAAAGAAATTTTTCATGTCAGTTTTACTCAAATCCTCATTCACATTGTAAAGATAATTTCAAAAGGTCATAAGAAATACAAGATTGCTTCTACTATGCATGAATGATAAAAAAAATACTAAAATTTAAACAATATGCCGCAAAAGTTTAAGTCAACAAAAAAAGGCACCTCATAATAGATATGAATCATTTATTCACTTACAGGCAATCATATCTTATTGTCCTATAAAACAATCCATTCATGTGAATGATTGACTTTGTTGACATGCTTATATTCTAACCTTCTTAATTTATCTATCATTAATTCTAGGTCAGTAGTAAACAATGATAGACTTTTGGTGCATCAATAATGTATACCTCAACATCAAATTATCTTATTTAGAAAAGTTTGCAATTAAGACGAAGGTCCCATGAGAAACATCCCTTTTAACAAAATTTTATAAATTCCGCCCCGTGATTTGATGTTTAATCTGACTGCAAGAATCTGATCGATCAAAATATGTTTGGACAAGACTTAGATGTGCTGTGCCTGATCATTAACCTTAAATCTCACCTCACAGTAGAGAGTGTCTGCAATCTCCCAGATGTTCTTGATGGTTTCATGAGTCACGCCCGTCTTGTTCACAATAAAGTCATAGAATACCTGTACAAAATTGATATGAGTCAATCCTTCAACAACATTCTATCAAAATTCACACGCTTCATATCTGAGAGAATCTTCATAAGAATTTCTATGCTCTCTAAGAGCCAAAATGTGCAACTTTAAATAATCAAAATAATTCAACTGTTTTACCTTTTTCCTGTGATTCTGTCTTCCTACCCCCTGCCCCCTCCCACTACCCTCGCTGGACTTCTACCCCGTCCCCTGCCCCCTCCCACCATGGGCCCCGCTAACAGAGTCCCCTATGTATAGACTATTGACAGGGTAATTCACCCGCCATCTTCGAACTCTAGCGTGTAAAATGCTCTTTAAACGCAAATAAAAACTAAAAGTATATCACGAAATGATCGGACATATATCCTTTGATACTCCGCCGCTAATCTTACCTTAATTTTTTTTTAATAATGCCTATTTCTGACTTAATTTTCGCGAAGCGAGCCTGGTCACATTTACCCTACCCGGAAGTTGTCAATGGCGGTCGACCAGTCATTGTTTATGACGAGTTATTGTAAAATTAATGTCTTTAAAAAAATATTACCACTGAGTTAACTTGACTTCTGACATTGTTGTTATCTCTCACGTGTTAAAAATGTCATGCGAACAAATTTTGAATTTCCCTCGATTAATCAAGTGTTTATGGCATTCTACTAATCAACCAATGAGGTTCAAGAAGCCTGTTGGCTGCGGCCATGTCGGCAGCCATTGTAAACTTCCGGGTAAGGTAAATGTGACCTGACCGCTTCGCGAAAGAAAGATTAAAAGCAGGAATAAAACGATAAGTATGAAGGAAAGGTTAGCGGCGGAGTATCTCTGGGAATGTGTTCTATTACTACATAATGCAATTTGAGTCGACAATAGCGTAAAATTAGATTTTTTAGATCCAAGATGGCGGGTGAATTACCCTGTCAATAGTCTATACATAGGGGACTCTGTTAGCGGGGCCCATGCCTCCCACCTACCCTCGCTAGACTGCTACCCCCTATCCCCTGCCCCCTCCCACCTACCCCCTGCCCTCTCCCACCTACCCTCGCTAGACTTCTACCCCTGCCCCCTCCCAACTACCCTCTCTACACTTCTACCTTCCTGCTACCTCCCAACTACCCTCGCAAGACTTCTACCTTCCTCCCACCTCCAAACTACCCTCACAGGACTTCTACATTCCTCCCACCTCCCAACTATCCTCGCTAGACTTCTACCTTCCTGCCACCTCCCAACTACCCTCGCTAGACCTGTAGCTTGAATCCAAGACATTTGTATAAAACACTGCAATCTCCCACCTCCAGGGGCAGATAACTCAAATCTCACAACCTCCTAAAGTTTCACCTTATTAGTCTTCTCTTCCCTCTTGATCGCGTCAGACCTGAGGCTGGCGTTGAAGAGCTGATCATAGCGGGGACACTCCTCGCCTTCATTCAGCTCCTGCAATCAGAAGAAATCACATCTACACATGCTGAATCAGCAAAACCTTTTCACTTTGAAATTAATATTAATTTGTTCTTGCAAACATCCTGGTTGGTACTTTTTACAATTGTCAGGATTTTAGTTTAAAAGTCAATGATGAATGACATCAGGACTCAAGTAATGTACCGGGCCTGATAATTGCCAGCAAAGATGATTTTATGACACCACCACAAAAATTCAATATAGTGGTCATATGACCTTGATAAACCAAGCCAATCAATTCACTTGTATGTACCAGACCAACTGACCAGAGAGGAGGGGCTTTGGACATACATTTCCATTCAATGGCCATATGATTTGATAAGCTAACCACATAATGAAAACATTGTAAACCAAACTTCCCAGAATATGAGGTGGTATTTTTTTGAGGTTCAATTTACTCACGTTATCCTCGGTCGTGGGGCGGGTGTGTACCGGGATGGGTTGCCAGGGGATGTTGGGGTTCCACTCCTGGTCCCCGCTGGGAGGGTAGAGCCCAGCTAGGTTCGAGTACGCGGACATCAGACATCGCTCCACGTCCGAACTCTCTACTCTGATCTAAACAAGAAAACATTGCCCTTACAAAAATATTTATAGTGTCGAAACGGTTCAGATACATAGCGGCATTGTTTTTTTTCACTGCGCAAGACATAACCTAACGAGAGGAACCGTTGTAAAACACTGGTGCCCATTAAACCAAACATGTGCTGCAATGTCGCTTTGAATAATTAGATGACCAATTGCTGCATAGTTCTGCTGAGTGGATCAGTAAGAATCATGCAGTCAACATTATTTAGAGAAAATAAAACCAGAGTCCATTTCTTTTTTTTCTCTGTGTGTGTACATTTGCTAACATTTTTTTATTTCACAATTTCAAGATGTTTCCCACATATAACAATACATAATATTTAGGGTAACTGAATATACATTATCATTCAATCAAATGTGAATAGTTTTACTACATTTGAAAACAAAACAGCACAGACACATGTTCAAGCATGTATTAATTATCATTTTATGTTTCATTATATGTCCACATCGTGTTTAGGATCACACAATCTGAAATACAGATTTGATTCTAACCAAATGAGTCAAATGGACGTGGTTGCTGATTGAAATCACAAACTCTTGTTCTTTTATTGGGTTGAGTCGAGTGCATGATTCAAACCAACATCCTCTCTGACTGGGGCAACACTAAATTTTAAGTTGCTTTTCCATGGAAACGGCCATAAATGTAGGAAGAAAATGAAAACCCCATAAGCAACCACTTCACATGATAATTGTTTCATATACCAAGTTACAATGAGCTAGGCCTTGATGTCTTTCTGGATTGGAAAAGAATAGTTTGCACAGACTGACAAACGGTCATTTCTTAATTCCCCAAAAATTTTGTTTAACTTTTCTTCAAATCAATTTATCCTTACCTCTGAGTTGATGTATGTCGAGTTGAGGAAGCCGTCATATCTGTGGCGGAGAAACTTCCCGAGAGAGAACTGTTCTCTCATTCCCACCTGGGGAGAAGATGTAGATATTCATTACATTCAATGTTTCAAATTCTCTAACAAATTAAATAAATTTCCAGGATATAATAATGTTTCAGTGACAGTCAAAGGAATTTGAAAGGGGCACTTCATCCACAGTGGTCGCCCATTTTACAGTCAAATTTCAATATTTTCCAAATAGGGGGATTCCGGACCGGAAGATATGTAATACAGGGCTGATGATTAATTTCTTATATACTAATCTACGACAACTCACACTACTTAACCAGCCGAACCCTTGCGGCCAATTCGTCTCCATATCAGCATTGTTTGGGTTCTTTGGGTAAGTTCTTGTAGGACTTCTGTCACCATGGCGATACACCTGCAAAAGACAACAAAAATATAAGTTTTATAGTGCCTTACAAATAAATAATTTAAAATTAAATTCAACTGAATCTTACCCGTGCCTGGGTTGCTGACCATTAATACAAGGTTAACAGTTGCAGTTGTATAAAGATGTTACTACCTGCCAGTGAAATACTACAACAAAATAAAGAGACAAAAATCAAAAGTTAAGAAACAGAACAAAACTGATAAATAAGTAAAAAACTACAAGCAAAAATGGCTTAACATAACACTCAGCCTGCAGCCTTTTCTAACAATAACTCTTAGCAAAACTTCTCAATTCAATAATGATACATATGCAGGGATTGGGAAAGGTAGGGGCCATGGGCCATTTTGCACACTAGATGAAAAAATGGCCCATTCATATTACAAATTTTACCATTGCTACTAAGGGGAATGGCCCATTCACACATTCTGAAAATGACTAAAGTCCCTAGAAATTGCCCATTGTTTAAGGTATCTTTCTCAATCCCTGCATATGAAATCTAAATTTGAAGCTTAACACTATAAGTTATTCAAGCTCATATATATCAATAAATAAAATGACGACAGTTCTTCCCCGGCCCCATATTTTCCTGGTTTATGTTTCCTTGTTGATGGTGCAGAAATAGTTTTTTGTTATGAAAGCTATACAACTGTAGAAGCTTATCACCTTCCTTGATCAAAATAAGCAAAATTTACAGACAATAGTATTTAGTGATCATTACAAAAGCACTCTATTCACATAACAAAATTCAAGCCAAATGTCAACACTCAACGTCCTGCACAAAAACCCTGTGAATATTGAGCAATACTGCTTGTGTAACATTATTATGTCTTTATCTGTTTTTTGCATGTCTTTTTCTGTATGGTGATTCAAAGACAAAAAAGAAAATATTTTAAATTAAGTTGAAAAATGTTTAGTTACAAGCTGTAATGGGGCAAGAAAACAAGAAATTCAGGATTTCCTAAGATGGAGTTTCCATTAATGTTTTTCCTCAATTTCGAAACCACCTATAGTGCAAGAGGCAATTTAAGGCCCTGCATTTCTTCGTGACCAGCCTCTCTCTACTTTATAGATAAATTATCCTGTATTTTTTTAAAAAAAGAATGCAGTCATGAGAAACTCACTTTAGCATTAGTTGTACCACATCCATTCAGGACCAGGGTCCCGTTGCACAAAACACTAAGGTAACCTTAGTGTAAAGTTGTTTTGTGCAACGGCCCCCAGGCCTTTACTTGAGGAAATACGATAGATATCAGACTATGAGATAAATACATTGTCAATAAGGTTCATTAGATTATTCAATGTTATAACATATTGATTGTTTTAACAACTGTTGAAGGTGTAGAAGTTTATGAGTTGGTTAATCACCTGAAATCTGTTTATCAACAGACCAGTTGTCACTCTGTCTACATCAGTGAACTGGAGACTGATAACATGTCAATTGCAAAATGACCATGATTTTGATACCCGAGATAACAGATTTGTTAGAACTAACAACTTTTATTAAACAGGAATATCAAGCTAGAATTTCATTTCAGGGTAAAAAATTACTTTATATCTTTAAACTATTCCCTTCAAGTGACTGATCTCGTAGCTTCAAGGTCTGCCATCATGTTTGTTTGCGATTTGAGAAAATCACAATTATAAAATGATCATTTATGGCCTAAAATGTAAGCTTTGTAGCTATAATGATTGGGTTTATTTTTCAATGGTTTTTTTGATCAAATCTAACGCAACCAAAATATAAACGGAAATACTATTTTTTGAATGGATTGTGTTATGATTACTTACTAATGACATATAAGTAAAAACACAAATGTTCAAAAAAGATTTCATTTCAAAATATCTTATAAAACTGTCTCCTTAAAAGAGATAATTCTTCAATTCTCAAAACTTGTAATTTAAACTTTACAATATGCCATGATAAGATATTCTTCAATACTATCAAATAGTTTTGAAAATAGAACTTCTTTCCATAAAGCTTTGAGTGTGAGGCCTTATCAATCTGCACACCAACAGGAAATTTAGAACCAGTCAATGGCATTCACTACTGTGAAAAATTAGATATGTTAGATACCTACATCATTGTGAAGGATTAGGTACTTATTTGACTACACAATGAGTTTAGAAAACTCATCTGAAAAGGATTACGCCAGTGTGACAGATGTTGTAAGATAAGTGCACGACAGTAATTTTAAATTAATGAACACTTATTCAAAACATTTTGATTTAAAATCAGAAGTTTGTTGTCTGGATGAAATCTTTCCTTCATTTGTCCAATCTAACAGAATATTTATCGGTCATCTTTAAATGAATGGAAAAAAGACCAAAGAGACCAATGGTAATAAGGGAGGGTTTAAGGGTTAAATGGCAATTTGAATCAGTGGATCACCGAGGTCTTCAGCTAGATTGCATTTTCCCTCAAGCTAGACTTCTTACTTATGTTGCAGTCATCGCACATAAACCAAAGTTTAGATAATATGAACTACATTTTACTGGGCGTCCATCAATCATTTTCATATCTCTTTAACCCTTGGATTCCAATTAGACTGAGTTTTCTTAGCCTTAAGATACTTGTAGACTATCTGTTTTACACTTGGGTTCTTATCAATCATTTTTAAGGTCAGTTGTCAAACATAACAGTTGGAAACATTTTTGCAGTTTGTAACCACTTGCACCCCGCGGAGTACACACTAGTTTGTTGTCGATGGTCGATGACTTTACCATATGATAATGAGGAGACGTATTTTTTCACTTTCACTTTCAAAACAATCTGTCAGTGTCAAAACTATTCAATTTAGATTTATATTTGTCAACCTTTAATGACCAAGTAAAAATATCAGGAAATCCATGATGTAAAGGACAAGTATGGATTTTAATGAACAAACTTTATGTAGTTACAATTCAGTTAAAAAAGAGGTTTATTTATTCAGTAGGCCTATAGATCAAAAGTGAAAATCGACATCTTATTTCTGGCGCCAGATTGCAAGAGAAAACAATCTCCAACTCACCAAATTGACCAATCGGAGGGTTGAATCAGGAGCTCCCCACACCGTCACACACAAACAGAGGAATACAGTTGTCAACAATTGAGTTTGTTTTGTCATAATGAAAAGTGCAAATCCTATCACCTGTCTTCGTTTCAATAAAGTAAACACTTCCTATTGCAGGAATTACGTCCCTTGAGTAACAAGGAAGAGAAAAATTAAGAGTTACCCACCTTTGATCATTAATCTGCCTGGATCCGCCACTGATGTGCATTAAACTGTCATATGTTAGCGTCCAAATAAAAACATTTAACCATAACAATTCATTATTTCATAGTCATTACTACTTTAATGTATTTTAACATGTGGATGATTTATCATGTAAAAAATAGATATGGAGACCCAGGTCTTCTATTCGAGAAAATACGAAAAAACTGGCGTTGAAACAATCCTTGCGATATAATACGGATATGCACACATGTGCTCATATTGATGTCTATGTTATAACGTATTTTTCACCCAATGGGTAATACAAATACATTAAACGTGCGAGTCTATGAACATAAAGTCAGAGCGCGAATACTTTCGTCTGTATGTCTACCTTAATTCGTACCTATTCAATGCTGATGTTTTCATTGAGAATGGTTTGGGTTTTCAAACACATAATTTTATCTCAACAGTCGGGTATCATATTATCATTATTGCTACGTGATATTTTGGTTTTGTTTAGTTTGTGACATTTAACACAGAATAGTTTTCGATATTCTACACCTCTTCGATATTCTACACCACACAGGGATTAGGATAGCTTTTGAGTCTAGCATTGTGAGTCCAAACCCGATGGCCACATTTAATTCTTTTAACCGTATGTGTATAGACATTACTGCACGACGTAGTGAAAAATGCTACATGTACGAAATAAATTTAAAAGGACAGTAATATATTGATTTAGATAAACAAAGTGATCTACAGAAACGAGAATAAAGATTCATAATTTCAAAAAATGTTTCTTTAATCAAAAGAAGTTTCAAAACGAACGTACCAAGTTCGGTTAAGCTATAAGAATCCATTTTCCTACCTTGAATGATTACAAGGAGTTCACACAAAAATGGCCACCAGTGGTTTGCATGATAATTGATTATTTCTTCTACGACTACTGACGATTTGGTTGAGTAAATATATTTATTTTAACATTTGAAAATGATACATTTGGCATAAACTAATGTATATTTGGAAAATTTGATGAAATAAATCTTTAAAATAACTAATGACCCTTTAAAGAGTTACATACATCCAGTAAAGTTAACGTATACATTGAAAGTATATGTAGTTCGTTAAATATTCATTCTATCATTTGATTGTATATGCGTTGTCGTTGAATTATTATTCATTGCTCCGAACAACATCACGTAAACACGTCTGTTGATAAGGTAGGCGCCGAATTCAGTACCTTTTTAATACACTATATAAAACAAAGATTCAGTTTGAAATCGCAAAGTGTGTAATGTTCAGCGGCCAAAAAACTATGTACATTTCAAATATACCATTTATCGTTGCGAAAAGCTTTGTGAATTTGTGCGTTACCACATCGATAGTTCAGTAAAGTCTTTATTGCCTTTTCAAGATTTTATCCGCTATTGTACACCATTTTTTTTATGCTAGTACGTATATCTATTGCAGCGGTATCCCATTTTACCCCACTCCCAATTTCCCCCATTTTATACTCCCCCTAAATTTGTAACATACGAGAAATGTATTAGAGAGTGGGATTATATTCCCACAGGACGGGATCCTATCTCTTTAGAACTTTTGGCACTCAACTTTAAATCTTGGTACAGGGTTAATTGTAATCAGACCAATAAAAAAGTGAGCAATTTAGTCAGAGAAAGCAGGGGAAGTAATAGAAGTACAAGTAGTAGTTGTAGCTGTAGAAGTAGTAGTCGTAGTATGCGTAGAAGTAGTAGTTGTTGTTTTGTAGCGGTAGCAGTAGTATATTGTAGTAGTAGTATAGTAGTAGTAGCAGTTTTGTTATACTAGTGTTTAAAGCAATTGTATTAGTAGTGGTAGAAATGGTATAGTAGTTGTTGTTGTAGTAGTAGCAGTAGTAGTAGCAGCGGCAGTAGTATATCTGTAGTAGTAGTAGTAGTAGTAGTAGTAGTAGTAGCAGCAGTACTAGCAAAAGTAGTTGTTGTAGTAGCAGCAGTAGTAGTATATATTTCGGTACGTCTAGTTCCACATATCATGTATGTCGTTGTCCAAACCCGGTAGGTCTTTCTAATAGCTTGTTATCGAACTGATTAACAATCGTTAACGACAAGAGCAGGCAAACTTGCCTGTACAAATTCCACTGTAAAAATAAACAATTCCCGCCATCATCACAGACTTGCAGACGACGTAAATAGACCGCTGTCATGGCAACCATCGACCTAAGTAATTAGTTGAATTGCTATTTAATAGCGCTCAGAATTGACTCCGATCGATAATTGGTTAGTTATTCATTACCATCGCCAGCTGTTGCCAATTGCCGGAATGGTCGTTAATGAAGTTACTAACGCCTTCTGGTGTTTCATTCATAAACTCCACTTCCGGTGGACTCAACTTTTAAGCTAAATATGTTTGCCAGATCAGCACCGGTGTCATCTGAAACGTGAATCCTGTTCATGGTTTGCTTCCAGCAATCGCCTCTCAGATCTGTATATAAAATATTTATATCAGCATGTGTGATGGGAAGCCATGTGGACATCGCCGGTCATTCTACTTGCAATATGATTGGATCAGCCCATATCAACTAGCCAATCAAAGTGAAGACATTCTTCGATTGATGTTTCGCATAATCGGTTGTAGAATAAGCTACTATGTTTGTAACTCGCTGCTCAACTCATTTGTTTTGACTAAGGATTCTCTCAATGCGTTTTAGAAGTCTTAAAAATATCTAAATAGACAAATATAAATCTTGATAAGCTAACAGTTGTTTAGGGTATAATAGGCCTCCACGCCGTTAATATCCAAAAGTACATTAGATATACATGCCAACACTCCCCTTTATAAAATAGGATAAAGGAACTACTGGCGCCATATTGACCCCAAAAAATTAGACTACGATTGACATACTATATTTTGAAATATTGAGTATTTTCAATTTCCTTTCTTGATACGTCAGTATATATTGTTTGACGCAGATGGGAAGAATATATTGTCTGTGTTGTGAGGTTATTCAATAATGAAGGAAAATGGAATCAAACATTACACTGAATAATCTCGCTGCGTTAATACAAGGTGAATTAACCCGAGCTGTTCTGATAGCGGAACAAACACAATGTCCCTGATTAACTTTACTTTGATTTTAGTAAACAGGACTTCATATCGTTTACAAGGAAGAACACAGGGCAGACAGTGAGAGGATATGTGGGCTCCCACCGTGGCAAAGAAACTACCAGCGAGGACCTTGAAACATGACCACGCTTATCAAACTGTACCAATTAATGATAAGTTAATAAGCAGTTGTACTAGACGTAATATTGATGGTAGCAGTAGTAGTAGACCTGGTCGTGATGGTAGCAGTCGTAGTAGACGTGGTAGTGATGGTAGCAGTGGTAGTAGACGTGGTTGTGATGGTAGCAGTGGTAGTAGACGTGGTTATGATTGAAGAAGTTGTAGTAAAAGTGGCAGCAGTTGTAATTGCAGTAGTGGTAGAAGTAGTAGTAGTAGTAGTTGTAGATGTAGAAGTAGTAGTAGCAATCTCAATAGTAGTGATGGCAGTGTTGATGACAGTTCAAGTGATTGCGGAAGCAGTAACAGCAGTTGAATGAAGGAAAACCAGTGACAATAGTATTTGTAGAAGTACTGGTAGTGGTTGTGGTAGGGATGGTAGAAGCAGTAGTATTGGTGGTAGTGTTGGTGGTAGAAGTAGTATTACTAGTATTATAAGTAGTAGTAGTAGTTGTTGTAGTAGTAGCAGTTGTAGTAGTAGAAGTAGTAGTAGTCGTCGTAGTAGTAGTAGTAGTAGTAGCAGTTATAGTAGTAGTAGCAGTTATAGTAGTAGTAGCAGTTATAGTAGTAGCAGTTGTAGTAGTAGAAGTAGTAGTAGTAGAAGTCTTAGTAGTAGTAGTAGTAGTAGTAGTAGTAGTAGTAGTAGTAGTAGAAGCAGTTATAGTAGTAGTTATGGCAAAAGTGGAATAAGGAGTAGAAGTAATAATTGTTGAAGAATTACTGATAGAAGCCGCGGTAAGACTGGTTGGGTGGAACCATTTGTAAAGTCCTTTCTGTCTAGATACCGTGCAAGAATATTGAAGAGAGAGAATAGCTTTGTGATATTGATAAGCAGGCCCATGGTATGAAAAGAGAAGCACAACTCATGTTATTATCCGCCCATAAGCCTTCTCAGATATATTGATCTGATATTGACGTGGTCAAATAAGACCTGCCGTCTTTCTGTAGTAGATGTTTTTGCTTCTTTTACACGGATCACGGTGAGCTCACGCAAAGATCGTACACGCTTCACGCTATGTTCACGCAAAGGTCGTTCACGCTACATGCTATGCTAAAATCTTCCACTTGAATGAAAGCATATGATCTATCCGCCGGTCTAAAATACACCAACCATAAAAATCATATGTACCTTTATTGTTGAGGTAATCAGAGTTCTGACATCTGACACTGCTTACACGCAAGGGATTAACATCTAAAGAAGTGTTTTAAAATTTTTGAAACATATAGATATTTCGTCGACTATACTTATTGAGGGAACTGAATTGGTTCGTTTTAGCAGTGGACAAAACCCTCTTTCGCATCTCAATTGAATGTGGAGATGCAACTCTAGGTGGAGAGTGCTGTGTTGCTCAGCGACAACTGTAGACCTGCTTTCAAGGCCTCCAGATATTGTACAATCTGATCGTTCAACACAACACGACATACAGAAAGGTTTTACTTAGAGATGATCAATGAACCGTTTATTGTAGTGTGCTGTAACCAGGCCGTTTATAAATAAGGTTGATGGTATTCCGCTGAACCGTTAATTAACCATGAGGTCGCTGTATATTTGTCGTCGATGTTAGAGTTAATGTAGACAAAAAAGAATGAGTGCGCAGGCTTTTGTTGCAGTCTTCACCGTGAAGTGCTAATGTGATAAGAGCAAGGGACTTATTTCTTATTAAACCGAATTATGCAATAACCAACGCCTAAAGGTTGTTTTGACATTTCAAGATTCTAATTTTGGGGACCATCATGAAAACAAATATTAATCTTGTTTTGGGCCATGATTATCTGAGGCTTCTTTTTCATGTTCAATAAAAAATATCATTTCCTTATCGGTACATAAAAGTAAAATTTACAGGCAGTTAGAGACCAGGTATCAGTCTGACTCAAAGTACGGGAGAGACAGAGACATAAACTGACGCGTACAGAGGTGAGATCATATGTCGGGCTTAGCTTGAATAGGTTGTTTGTTTAGCTTCTGCATGTATGCTCTGTACGTGCCCACACATGTGAGATGACAATGATACCATGCCTGATGAGAGCATATACATCGAATAATCGATGACTTGCTCGATTTAACTGACATATGCCACTATGCTAATTGACACCTTTTACATAAAGGGGGAGTATGATGTGTGTGGGTTCGATTTAGGTCATGCGTTACTAATTTTGTGTATGTACATCAAATGCATGAACGTTAGTTTACGGGGATAACTTTGAATATCGGTTACTATTATAGTTTTTTGGATAAACATTACATATTGATTCCAATTTCGTTTTTTATGAAATGCCTCTCACCGGCTGTCTCTTTTATCGCTTTATCCAATGGTTGTTAATGTATAGGACGAGACGCCGTATACCGTATTATCATCTAGTCTGATTTAAATACTTTTCATTTCTGATTACACAAGGAACCGAGTAATGTATGTATCATACTGAAAATGTTAAATTCTATTAAATAATGGAAGCCGGGGCTAGAATTTTCATCGAATTCTCATTATTTCCTGTATAAATTTATATTGCAATATATATTCAGTCCCTACATCTGATCTGAATACCACTAGTCATCAGTAGCGTCCTATAAATAACCAGATGATATGAAAATTGGATGTGTAAATTCCTCTGGACCAATGTGGGCATTGGATCTATTATTTTTATCAAAACAAAAACTTTGATAAAACATGAAGATGCTTACGAGACATCCAAATTCTGTGAACATAGAAGTTTGATGTCTAAAATATCCTTTACTTTAATCCTCGAACAGTAACTGCTCCTCATTGATGATAATGCAATTCTACTGAGCCGACTTTAAGTTAAAGTAAAAGAATATTGAGTAGTAGATAAATAAAATGATCCCACTAAAACGTAAGTTAATATTTCCAGATGCAAGACGCAAAAAAGAAGCAGTTTTAAAACGAACGTACCACGATCAGTTAAGCTATGCGAACCCATTCACCTGCTTCAAAGGATTGAAGGTGTACACGCACAGATTTTGTTTAATTTCCTCTACGACTACGAATGGTCGGGTTGAGTAATGAGATGTTGTGACTCTCTGGAGATATTTGGTATAAAACAATGGTTACTTAGGCCAATCTGAAGGCATGAATATTTCTAAAATCGGCAACTAAACCCTTTAAGTCAAAACATTATCATGTCCATTTATCAAACTAAATAAGAGAAGAAGAAATACATATAAATTGAAAAACATTGGTTGAAGGGGAACTGCATTCGGGTTGGTTATGACTGAAACAGAAACAGGATTACAAAAGAAAATAAACTTTTAGTTATTTCGCTTGTTAAAATGCTCTGAGACGAAGTACGTATCGTGCCAATATTTCTTCATTTTCATAACAATACCCATTTTAGGCTGTAACTGTAAGTCAACTGTGTGCTAAGAATACACGCATCAAACGTGTCAAAATCAACAAAGACCTAGCTATTGATTATCGGATGTAACAAGGCCTCTAGAATCAGTTTGACAAACTCATTCTTGTCCTTGATTGAATCTGTTAATAAATGAGTAACTAACCGTTAATTCGTGTCACTCTGACAAGAAGGAAACTCAGAGTAAATAAAGGGAAAGGTCAACGTGGAGAAGTTATTTTCTTTGTTTTTTGTTAATGCTTGATGGATATTTTCCTTCCCTGAAAGGAAATTGACAAAGCCAGGCAAATTTTAATCTCTAAAACTACCACTCTCTGTAGCTCCTCATCCTTATCATCGTCATCATCACCATTACCATCATCATTACATCACGATCATCATCATCTTCGTCGTCATCATCACCATTATCAACATCAGCATCATCAACATCTTCATTAACATCATTATCAACATCATCACCAACTTCATCATCATCTTTATCATCACTATCACGACGATCAGCAGCAGCAGCATCAACACCATAATCATCATCATCAACATCACCAACTTCATCATCATCTTTATCATCACTATCACGACGATCAGCAGCAGCAGCAGCATCAACACCATAATCATCATCATCATCATCATCATGACCAACGTAATCATAATCACGACGATCATCATCAGCATAACCATTGTCATCCCCAACATCATCATCATCATCCCCAACATCATCATTATCATCATTATCATCATCATCATCATCATCATCAGTGCAATTATTGCCATCATTTGATTTCATTACATTTAGTCCTTATCTATAACCACCATAGCGGTTGGGTTTACATCATGATAGAATAATTTATATCATAGGACATCTATAATGAATCTGGTTCATCAATTCCTGTGGGGCAGTGTGTTATATTCAGTAAACCACGCATGTTTAGAGAAGGGTTCTTATTGTCACGAATCCATCCGATATCAAAGTTACCACAGGATCAACAAGGTTTGTTTGCAGATGCAATCCTTCTCACGCCCTGTCCTATAGTTATCTACTCGCTGTAGTCAGTTAAATTTAGACTATGTAATGTTGGCCATATCACTTGAGCTCATAGCTTTGATTTTGTTTTGATTTGATATCTTTGAACTTCTTATGTTCTTGTGTTCTTTTATCAACGCGAATATCAATTGACTTGCTCACCATTTTAAAAGAATCGTTTTTCCTTCGGTAAAAAACACACCTTTGTCTATAACTTACAACGCGTTGCCTGGAGTAACGGGGACACTATATACTTAATCTATGAGTTTTGGTTCTATAATGAGAATGATCGATCCACAAGATATGTATTCATTTAACATTTGTTTTCACTACGGCCAGGATCATGGAGTGGCTTAATCATTTATTATTAATTGAATATGCTTTCTCGAGCGTTAAGCAGAGTATGGTCAATGTTCACCCGTTAAAGCCCATGTATAGCACTTCTGATATGTTTTAATTCTTCGATTTTCCCATAAAAACTATGTATGCAAAATATATTTTCTTCAGCGGAAAAAACATCTCGTTGACGTGAAATGTGGAGTCAGGTATCTGGGGACAATTCCATGGGGCCATTTAAGCAAGAACACCTTTGAATCATACCTTGATTTATTGTACTCTCGCCTTTCAGCGTAAGTGGGGTATAAAGCGTTCATTCTGTCCGTTCCAGGACTTTGTCCGGAGCATATCTCCTTAACTATACATGCCAGCTTCTCCAAACTTTATACTCATATCGACAATGATCCCTTTGTGCTTTTTAAGGGTTAGAACTACAAATTGATTATATTTTTGCGGTTTCAAGGAAACATGACTCAATGACAAAGTCATTTGTCCGGTGCATATCTCCTAAACTATACATGCTAGATTCACTTAACATCTTAGACAAGTCAACCATGATCCCAGGACGGGCCTTTCGGTGGTAAGACCTAAAAATAATTTAAACATGTCCAAAACAACTTGACACACATGTCAACCATAACACATAGATGTGCCTTTGTAAGAGTAAAACTTGTATTTAAGTTTTTTTGTTCTTTCCCTGGAAACATGACTTAAATACATGTCTAAGACCTTTTGTCTGGAGGATATCTCTCAAACTTGATGAAATGAATACTAATTTGAAACGTTGACAACAGTACAAAACGCCTCAGAAACAGTGTAGTCCAGTGATTATCAATAATGTCAATGTTTATATGATATTTTGAAATTATCCGACCTGAGCGGGAAGCGGGATATGTGCTAATTCGCTTCCATTAACGTTTGTTGCAATTTTCATGCTATCGGTAACATTTGTTCTCGTTTCGTGAGGTTCTTTCATGTCCCCAAGAAAACCTGCTGAAGAGGTTTTAAAGACACTGTGTTATCAGTTTCCAGAAGAATCCGCCATTTTTTCTTCGTTTAAAAGACACAAACAATGTGTTATATTGACTTTGCAAACTACGAATGACAAAATAATTGCTTGAATAAACTTTGAACAAATTCTCGAATGATCTATCACTAGTGTGATGCACAAAGCTTTATCATGTCAATACTTTCAACACCCCAGAATGGCTGAATTAAGCATCATTATTTGACTCTTCGAATGAATACATCATACCCTTTGTCAAAGTGCCATTCGAAAGGTAAATAAATTATCGCCCCGAGAAATATTTTTCAACTGGATTGAGTTGTAATCGTACATTGATAATATCCCCAAACCAAAACCCCGAAATGGTGCGAAACGAGGCTTGGATGCGCCTACATAATGATATACCAGAGCAGGGATACAGATAACGTTTTAGGTGTGAGTGTACATACACCTTGAATATAAAGTGGAGGTATACTGAAACTTTTGGGGGTGTACACACTACTTTAGTACTTGCAAAGTGTGAGCACGTTTGTATGTTGTTTATGAAGGTGTAAAGAGAAAAGTGTTGTAATCAACCAATGAAATCGCCAATGTATTACCGACGGAAACTAGCTGTACATAATTTACAAGGTATCAACAACAATCGATAATTGTTTGTCAAATGAACCTGAACATGAAATTATTATATTCATGAATCAGAACATCCTTGATAAATTTAGAAATACGATACGCATGGAAATGAATGTCCAAGCGTACACAGGCATGTATGTGCGTACATGATACGCATGGAATTTATTTTAGGGCCGTACTTAGTAATTTTATAGGCGTACATTACGCGTGTACGACGCTTATCTGTAGCCCTGCCAGAGCATCTATTAACGAAGCAAAAGAGCTTGAACATCAGTGGGTAGAGTGATCGTGCAGGCTACCCTTGGAAGCCCGCAGCTCCTTCAAGGCATGGTCTGTCAAGCGAAACGTGCCTAAACAACGGGAATAGCGGGATAACTGTACCTTCATGACACCATCGGTAACGTTTGGTATGTGACTCCAACTAAAGTGATGGCAGTTAAAGGCACTTTCACAAGTTTCTTAGAAAAAATTAAGTTATCTCACGAAAATAAAAAATGTTACCTTTTGCAAGTAGGTCAAGTATATCTTAAATGAGCGTATCAATTTCACTTCCCCAAAGGATTAAAAAGAGTTCACACTAAAACGGCCGCAATCTCTGGCGCGACACCTTTATCGAAGGATAATGCGGTTGAGTAATGAGATGTTTTGCCCTCTGAAGAAGCTATAACTTGCAATAACTGATATCAAATTGGGAAATTTGAAGACATAAATCTTATCAAAGACGTTATTCAGTGCCTTTTACATGCCTTTATACGGAGGAATAAACCTATGGGTGTAATTACAAGTAAACAATATCTCACACGATAAAAACAGACTAGGGAACATCTGAAGTAAAGCTGATGATGGCAAAGGTTTAACTTTCAAGAGCATGCGTTCGTTGAAATTGCATGCGTGACCTCGGCCTCCTAACCGGGGGCAACAATTATTTAAAATGCTGTTAATTGACATGTTTGTCACGTGGCTAAAAAAAAAGTTGACAGTCGCGAGAAAACAAGGAAGAAAATATTTTGGATACACAATATAAAAAAATTACTCTAAATAGTATTCGCGAGTCAGTGGCTCTCAATGACAACAGGAGATATTCGTGAAATGTTGTGCTTGGTTCTCTTAACCGCTGGCACCCATCATCAAACATCGCAGTAAACAAATAACTCCCAGCAAACTGATGACACATTGACTTCAATGCTTTCAAATATCTGCCTGACTTTGAGTCATTGGTTCGAATCCGGCTAGGATAACAACTATTAGACAAAGTGTGATTCAAACTTACTCGTAAGGAAGTTATTTAGAAACGCTCGTTGAGTATAGTCAATGAGGGAAATATTAAAGAGCCACTCCGCGAGTCACACATGCCAAACTGAAACAAGTATCGACTGATACCGAATAGACACATTTTAAAGCTTATTGTTTTTTTACAGTGAAAATATAAAGGTAGAACGTCGCAATTATGATCGAAAACCGGTCAGTGGCGCGCGTCAACTGGTCAAACGTAAGTTGGGAGACTTATCTAAAACAGCCAGGAGGGCTGTTGGGAGTTGATAGTGTTTGTTAGGTTATATAATTAGTATCCATGTATATTGGACGTGATATCTACACCTCTGTGCATTTATAAGGCTGTTTTTAGATTTTAATGGAAAACCAGTATTTGTCATATATATTTCTTTTGGACATGAAAAGTTTAGATGTTTTAATTTTATATCACCACATATGACATTTAGGTTCGTATCAAAGGTAAATAATATGTTATGAAAATCACGGAGTGGCTCTTTAAAGGGCCTACTAGTCAATCTAGCAAGCGTAGATTTTTTGTTTTACTTTGCTCATTTCCTAAACACTTGCTACTTTCCAAGATTTCCTTACACAATTCATAAGGTAGTGCGACAGTCGAGTGTGTTTCTGGCTGCATATTATATATACAGCCTGTATTATAAATTATATACAGCCATAAAGTCGTCACACTCTGTTCCACGACTAAACACTTCATATGATGCGCTTCCTGGACTCGAGTTATTTGCTTGTCACTTTTTGCATTGTGATACCTTAATACTTAAAAGTATTTTCCAAATAACATTTTACTTTGTTATAAGCGTGGTATTTCGTGTTTTTTCCTCCTTCTTGATATGTTTGTATATGATTGTTCTATCTTCTTATTACTTACCGTCTTCTTTTCTGTTATCTAAAACCGTTTTCTTCTTATTCTAATCATTCTTCTTTTTATTATTTTTAACTTATTCGATTAATTTTTTCTCAACTCGTTCCGTTACCAGCTTATTCTTGAATACTAAGCTTTTCCTTTCTGATAACTTTCGAATTTAAACATTTTACGGACAAGCTGTTTTCCAGACAACAATAGGGTTACACGTTGTAATTTGAAACCTTGTATATCCCCACCACCATATATCCGTTAAAGAGCCACTCCGTGGTTTTCATAACATATTATTTACCTTTGATACGAACCTAAATGTCATATGTGGTAATATAAAATCAAAACATCTTAACTTATCATGTCCAAAGGACATATATATGACAAATACTAGTTTTCCATGAAAATCGAAAAACAGCCTTATAAATGCACAGAGGTGTAGATATAACGTCCAATATACATGGATACTTGTTATATAAACTAATAAACGCTATCAACTCCTAACTGCCCTCCTGCCTGTTTTAGATAAGTCTCCAAAATTACGTTTGACTATTTGACGCGCGCCACTGTCCGGTTTTCGATCATAATTGCGACGTTCTACCTTTATAATGTCACTGTAAAAAAACCCAATAAGCCTTAAAAAGTGTATTTTTGGTAACAGTCGATACTTCGCGATCAAATGACACCATTGATTAAGTTTGGCATATATGACTCCAACAACTCACGGAGTGGCTCTTTAATGTGTCCATATACATCTGTTTTCACCTCGCGCATACACTGCGTAAAACATCAATGAAACGCAATGAAAATACGATAAGTGGTTCAGTAAGCTAAAAGAATTGGAGACACCTCTGGTTATGTGGACCTTCTATATATAGAAATAATTTCTTAAGCAGATCGAAGAAGAAATTAATTTAATAAATTGTCTCATGCTGTCATGTAAAACATATCACAGGTCAAGTTCAGCAAAACACAAGGCAACAAGCAACATGACCATGGTCTATGAAAGACTAAATTATACACATATTAATATACCAAAATACAAAGACGGATGGAAGTTCCATTAAAGGTATTGGCATTTGAAAGCTTTTCGTAGCGTTTTATTATTGTCAAAAGTATTGCTTTAAATGTTACACGTGTATCCGCCTCTCAGTTCAGCTTGTTTTGAATATGTTCATACTTTTTGGTATGATAATTTATATTCTTAATTTAATTTTTTAATGCATTTATCATTACTTATTCATCCATCTTGCACACTCCTATGATATACATTAGAGTTCTATTTCCTATTGTATGTGAAAAAAACGATAAAATAATTATTTTTGTTGCTTTTAGCAAAAGGCCTACTGTGGCATACTTACCCGGTGTTAAGTTTCAACGTGGCCCCTTGAAAATAATCTTCATTAGTCGGTTGATGCGAGTAGACCAAGCGCGACAAGTTAAGCACTTTGCAGTCGACTTGCATTCATTCAGAAGCGTTACCAGGGTTGATATTACTTACTGAGGTCTCGTTTGTCAAGTGTTAGCTATGTTTATCGGTAACCAATGATAAACCTTCAAGTGGGAGCATGTTAACCCCTTGAATAATTACACCGAAATTAGAATACACATCTTTAAATGTGTGTCTATTAAGAGATGGAATAATCATTGCATTTTGGTAAAGTCTTTGTATATTCTAATAACAGGTGAAATAATAATTGCATTTTGGTTAAGTCTTTGTATATTCTAATACGAGGTGAAATAATCATTGCATTTTGGTAAAGTCTTTGTAGATTCTAATACGAGGTGAAATAATCACTGTATTTTGGTAAAGTCTTTGTATATTCTAATGAGAGGTTAAATAATCATTGCATTTTAGTAAAGTGTTTGTATATTCTAATGAGGGGGGGGGGGGGGGAATAATCATTGCATTTTGGTAAATTCTTTGTTCTTTGAAAGGACCAGGTTATATCAAATAAAAACGCTCTTTATTCATGAATTATTTGAAGAAAATGAATTGCTTCGGTCAACCGTACTATTAGAATTAATGATTAACGTTTGCCAAATTAATTAATAATGTGTCCTTGTTCGCCAGTTCACCATGGAATTCAGTGCGTATCACTTTGAGCCTCAGTTAAAATGTTTTAGGCGTTTGATAAGTGCCAAAATACCATGTGTGTACTAATATCAAAGTCAAAGAAGATTATTGTATTTCAGGCCTCCAGCCCATATACAAATGATACAAGTTTACACTAAGTAGCCTACACAGATATTTACAAACATTTTCTTAAATGATTTACAATTCACATAATAATGTGTCTCTTAAGACAACATGTTTTAAAAGTGTTAAATTAAGTATTACAATTTCATTTCTGGAAGACATATCTGAGATGAAGGCAATTGAAGCAGGGTAGGGGAAAACGGGTAGGTTCTACTCGGGGTGTCCACCTGCGATTACACATTCAGTTTTTGATATTCCAATTTTTTGATAATTCGAGGTTGTCACATGACCAGCACAGCATGTATAGGTCACTAACTTAGGAGGGCGCCACGTTCGTTGGTTATTGTCTTTATGGTAGACCGATCAGCATTGAAATGATGTCTTTATCCTAGCTCAAGACAGCGAGTATCCGCTCCGTGACGTCACTAATATACTCGCTGCCGTCAGAAAGGAGGTTGGACTTTATCACGTCGGATTATGCTGAATCTCAACAACTGACCATATAAGAATTTGAGAGGAGCTGCAAGGAATCGTATTTCCCATGATTCTTATCTCAAGCGTCTCCCACTTTAAGGTGAAATAAGGTTTATATGTGCAAAATAGTGTAGAACTTTATGGGCAAACTTAAAACTAGAGGATAGCTTACCGTAATGACAACAACATGATGTGCTTTGATTGTTCAAATATAATATATTTGTAATTCCTTGTGTAAAAATAAAAGAAATGTAGAACAAGAAAGGAAACGTTTAAGTGACACAGAGTAAGTTTCATAAAAATAAATTCAGCTGAAATAAGAGGCAAAATACAATCTGTCTATGGTTCAATTCAAATATCCTATCTAAACCTAGCATCATTATCTTTTAATCAAACTTATCTTTTTTATCAAATTTAATATATTTGCTCGTTTTCAATGATAATAGAGTAAACGGCTTATATATGTTAATAAGTCAGAATTTTGCATCTAATTTACATGAATAATAGGTATTTATCTACTAAACACTATCAACATAAATCTTTCCTTTTGGCTGTTGTAAATAAGTTTCCATAATTACGTTTGAGTCATTAGCGTACGCCATTGTCCGGTTTCCGATAATAAATTGCAACATAATTCTGTTTATTGTCTCTAAAGAACTGATGAGCATTTCAAGACGTTGATTTTCAGAGACAATCACTACATCTCAATAAAGTAACACCTTTTAATAAGTTTGACATATTTGACCCCAGTTATATACTCTGTGGCCTTTTAAGGTAAGTTGGATAAAATTAAGGTAAAGTTTGGGTGAAGTGTAGGGGACGTTTGGGTGAAGTTGTGGTAAAACAGGCCCGATTTACCCATGGGTAAGCAATTAAGCAAGAGCAGTGATTGGCTACTGGCAGACTGGGGGAGATCTTATCACCCAATGTGCCCCACCTTCTAACGGTCGCTGGAGTCAGGGAGGTCAAAGATTATGGGAATTTTACTATGAGAGATCTACACATATATACTACAGTAAAATGAGATTTCACGGCAAAAATCAAATAAGTGAATGAATGTGCTGGTAGATGATATTTTCTTAGAATGGCTTGACTGATATTGTATTTCCCTATAAAAATAATTTTTTAAAAGATTCCCCATTTTAAATATTTTGCCTTTATTTGTCCCTTGATAGGTTTGGTGTTTGTTGTGGATTCCAAGCTATGTATGCATCAGATTTTTTACACTGTAAGGCCTTATGATCCTTTAATAATTGTTAGCCAATACAAAGTACATCTATGTGCCCAGTTTTGTCATATCATTGGTGACAATACAAATAAGGTTCAGCACAATCTCTACTCTAGTGCTAAAGGCCCATTCCCACAGGCAGCAGTGGACAGGCTGGGGTCACAGCTGTCTTGGAGTGGGGAGGGGGGGTTGTTTTACATGGGAAAGAGAGGACTACTGGGGTGAAATTGATATCATGAATGGAAAGTTCTTAGCCACTCAGAGACTGCTGCCATGGCAACACTCACTTATCTGATCATATGACACTTACAGAGGCAAATTTGAATCTTAGGTAGGTGTATTTGAATATTATTTTTAAAATTCTCTTTACAGAGTAAATGTATTTTTCAGAAATTACAGCTTTGTGCTCTTCAAATACTGGTATACATGGTTTCAAAAAAATCATTCTTAAATTACAAGTAATTGTTTTGATAATTGGCTAGACCAAAGTATACCCAACTTAACTATATCTCAACTGAAAAGACACTCTTTACTGGGAAAATTGACTCCACCCATTCTGTGTATAGGGATTTACCTTCCCCTTTAAGATGAGTGAGTTGTTGGAGTCTTATATGCCAAATTTGATCAATGGTGTCATTTGATCGCGAAGTATCGACTGTTACCAACAAGACACAGTTTAAAGCTTAAGGGATTTTTACCAGGGACAAAATGAAGGTAGAACGTCGCAATTATGGTCGAAAACCGGACAGTGGCGCGCGTCAAATAGTCAAACGTAATTTTGGAGACTTTTCTAAAACAACCAGGAGGGCAGTTAGGAGTTGATAATGTTTGTTAGGTTATATAACTAGTATCCATGTATGTTGGGTGTGATATCTACACCTCTGTGCATTTATTAGTCTGTTTTTTAGATTTTCATGGAAAACCAGTATTTGTCATATATATGTCTTTTGGACATGAGAAGTTAAGATGTTTTGATTTTATATCACCACATAAGACATTTAGGGTAAATAATATGTTATGAAAATCACGGAGTGGCTCTTTTAGGTGAAATTAAGGTGAATAATAGCTGGAATTTAGCTGGAGTATAGATGAGTTAAAGCTGGAGTGTAGGTGAGTTATAGCTGGAGTATAGGTGAGTTATAGCTGGACTTTAGTTATAGCTGGGGTGAAGCTGAGATATAGCTGGGGTTTAGGTGAGGTTTTGCTTGAGCAACGAGTCAACTATACTATCGCAATCACTGATTGGTGTTAAGAACACTTCTGTAATCGTTACCAGATAACCTCGACTCACCTTAATGACCAAACAGGCCTGTTAACTGATCAAACGCTCTCGGATGAAAACGCTAGTGCCATCACTGACCATAATTACACTTTAAAACCTGTTATGCAAGTGTTGTGATAATATTTCTGTCAAAAACAATTATTAAGTATTTCGAAATTCTTTCCTTTCAAATTTCGTAACCGACAAGAAGACGACAGGGTCAGGTGAGGTCAACGGGTGTGCTAATGCTTCTTACAATTTCACAAGGAATACATTGATGAATCACCGGTAAACATGGCGGCGTCAGTTGTGCGTGCGGCCAAAAACGTGTTATGGAGTGAAAGTTTTTGGTTCGCAAACGGGACAACATGGACCGATTTGGAATCAGCCGACCCAGATGTCTACTACCCAAAAGTGGCCGATATAAACATGTCTTTCTTCGTCGGCGTCTTGCTTCTGGGAGTTCGGTACATGTATGAAAGGTAAGCCGGGTTTCCATCGTCAGTGTCAAAATGATGATGCATTATCGGCAGCACGCAGTGATTTGGGATTGAAAAATAATTACTGGGTGCCACCCCAGATTTCAACTTATTCTTGAGTGATGTGTTGGTTGTGTCTGAAGTGAATTTTATGGTTAAAAATGGAATATATAAACAATTGAACAACTGAAAAGCAATGGTTGCCGCGTTATGCTTTATCGATGTCAATGCTTTTTGTAATTCGCATCCTGGACTCAACAATGGATAGAAATGATTTTTTGTTTAATGTGGTTGAAGATGTCTAAACTGATGTACGAAGTTTATCCAAAGTGATATAGGTCAAACACTGTCTGGATGGTCGACCATTGCAATCTGTAGAATAAATATGTAGTGATCAGTAGGCCTAAGCTACTTCTAGTTCAAATCTTTAGAAACTGTAGCGAAATTACAGGTACACATAAGGAGAAATAATGAAATAATCATATTGTTAATATTTGATCTACACAGATGAAAAAGTCCTTTTATACTCTATACTCTATTTATGTCCCTATGTAAAGGCTTTCAAGGCAAAACCTTTCATAAGTATGAAGAACAATGAAGATATATCGTTCGGCAGCTTATGTTGACTTTGGCAATAAGCGAGTTAAAGTTGATATATTTGTGACAGCAAGTTAAAGTAAACTATTTATGGCATGATGTATTGTAATCCATTTATCGAAATAGTTATAGGATTCAATGAGAGTATAAATTGGATTATTAATTTTTTGAATTTTGATTATTGATTAAGGTATTTCTTACTTCCTGTATACTATAATCAGTTATCCAGACAACAAATCTAAAATTCTTGGAAAAAATACTTTTTCAAGTCTAGCGAGATTTACATTTTTTTTGTTTGGGAGGCAACATTTTTAATGTTATTTGTTTTAACTAAGATGTGAACTTCAGCCTAAGTTATTCCCAAGCAAAATTATTCTTGATTTGTCAGGGGATTATTTTAGCTATTCTACACAATAAGGTTAGTATGGATTTAAACAAATGCCTACTTCTAGGCCAAGGAACTTGCATGAGCCAAGAGATGAAGGAAGATATAACTGATATTGAACACTAATAATGGTTAATTATATCGATGCTTTATCATGCTGTCAGCTGAGTGATTGTCCAATCTTTATCTTGACCTCTGAAATGACCTGATATGAACTTATACATATACGTGTCCAGATATGTTAAGCAAAAACTAGTTTAGATATCACAAACTTTATTGTTGAAGCTTAAGAAGGCAGAGGAAAATATGATTTAAATGTCATGCTTTTGAAAGTGTCAGTCCAAACTTGTGCTATGAGACAATTAATTTGCCATCAAACATCCCTTGCATAATTCTTATAATGCTATATAATACTGTAGATGAAAATATAAATGACAGAGAAAATGTGTAAAGTAATATATAAAATCACAAGTCGATGACGATCAAAATGTCCAAAATATAAGACATATTCAGGTGTCTGATAACCATGACGATTAGAGCTGACAACATTGTAACTATTGATTCATTCATCATTTAACACTTCTGTTAGTAAAATTCATTAATTTATTTTACTAATATCCTTGGTCATAATGAGTAGACTTTACGTGTCCTCTGCCTTTGTTAATATCATACTACATACACTGAATTTTTTTTGTCCCGTTAAAGTAGTGAAGATTTTCATCTCCAATAGTTTATTTTTTCCCAGTCAGTTTCTAGGCGACACTCACAGGTTTCATTGCAACGCATAACCACAGTGGTCTTGCAGACTTTCTCCCTGCAATAATACTAACTAGCAGAAATGATATACGTCAAATACTCTTGAAAGCGGCATTAAACCCCAAATCACCTCACTTCACCTCACCTCACCTCAGGCAGGTTTCATAGAAATGCATAGCAACATTGCTCTGTCAGGCTTTCTCCCTGCATCAACCCCGGTCTCCGTTTATAAGTATGAAGTACTCTTGGAAGCAGCATTTAATCAACATCTTGGCACCTCTTCTCATTCAGTGATATCAGATTAGTTTGGAACTCTTTAAGATAGTCTCTGATTAACGTTTCATAGATGTGTTTTGCATTGATTATTTCCCTTTCTCAAATTAGCAACACAAATTCATTGTAAGCTAACTCTGACACTGAAGCCAGTGTTGAAATGAGGCAGTGGTGTTAAACCAATTACACAAAACATCTCTCTATATATCAACCTGCCCCAACAACTCGGATGAAAAAGAAATGTATTTCTTAATATCAACCTAAAAGGCACTAACTATTAACTTACCCCCCCCCCCCCCCCCCCCCCCCCCCCCCCTGCATGACACCAACCCCACCCCTCCAAACTCCCCACCATACCCTACAACAATAATCAATGTCTCTCCCCCCGCGCTCTGCTACCACAAACTTTCACTTTGAATGGGTATGTGCAATGCATCCATCACAATGGATGACAGCAAGGTGGATTACAGCAGGTATTATTATTGCTGTATGGGTTTAGTTCTAAGTACATTGTCATCCATGAGTTGTCTGTTGAATGAGCTGTATCAGCAACTCCAACTAATGTACTGATTGATTCGGAACCGTGTCTATTATAACCGTAAAAAATACACTTGAAGGTATTGACGTCATTCATTGGTCTAGTGTCGTACCAAGACTGACATGCAGTTTAATTATTCAATGAAATTGATTTACTAGTATGTACTTATATAGACTTACAGGGAGGCATGGATCACCAGTTTCTTGATAACTATATGTACAGTGCTGAAATTATTCTAATAGCAGCCCTCTCTCAACAAGTACCCCATTCAAAACATTTTATCACTTCCCTCTCGCTGTCTGGACCATATTGAACAGAACTGAAATTCAACTCCTGTATTGTGATGTAAATGGCGACTGAGGGCACATAATGACGTTACCTTTCGTCTGCAGCTTCACTACTGTTTACCTTAATTTTTTTTTCTCTTGAGTACCGAAAACTGATTTATTCAACACAATTCTATACAAAATGCTCAAAAACAAACTTAGCTCTCATAGAGAAACTCATTTGAGTTGAGAGTTGAGAATGAAATAGAATGACATCGGTCCTCACATTGCAATTGCATTGCAATGTATGAAGTGTACAGGTAATCCATTTTGATTTGGTGCTCAGCAACATTCAAAGGGTTTGACGACACTGGTCCCAGAATGTTATTACGGTAAATGGCATCCATTGTCATTCACCATGTTAACTTTTGTATGAAGGTGTCCAATGTATATTATATATATATATTAATTAGGGATTGGGGAAGACACTTTTGACAATAGGCCATGTTCATGGCTTTAAGTCCTTTTCAGAATTTTGAATGGGCCATTCCCCTTAGTAGCAATGGTAATATTTCTAATATGAATGGCCCATTTTTCCTTCCAATGTGCAAAATGGCCCGTAGCCCCTGCCTTTCCCAATCCCTGATTTATGTACATATTTAAAAATGAAATACTTCAGATGACACTTGCTGTAGATATCATTTTAATGATGACTTGATGCGTCCCATTTTGACTTGATAACAAGTCTTTTCAACATTCTTTAATATATATATATATTTTAAAGACTTGTTATCAAGTTGAAATGCGATGCATCCAGTCATCATTAAAATGATATCTACAGCAAGTGTCGTCTGAAGACTGAAGTACTTTATTTTCAAATATCTTTTTACTTCATGTGAGACCTTCTTCACCTTTTACCTATATATATATATATATATAGGTAAAAGGTTATCCGTTATATGTATGGCCTGAAGAGGCTCGTTGAGCTGAAAGCGCTAGCCATTAAAATGGATTGTTTTTACTTCTGACTTCGTATTTTTCAATATATATATATATATATATATGATCCTGTGTACCTCATCCTGTCAAGAATGGGAACATCTGTTGAGAGTGAGAGTTTGAGGTTTTATGCTGCTGGTCCATGTGATGTTATCAATAGTTCATCTACTGATTGATAATAAATATGACATGTTTTTTGGGGGAGAATTGCACAGATTGATAGATAACTGGTTCATTTGATGACATGAAATATCAGATTGGGTCGTTTGGTCTTGACGCTTATGAATCGATTATCATGTTGACAACGTGGATTTTGAATATGGAAAAGGTGAAATGTATCATTAAAATTTTCTTCCAATTTCTTGACAACAATTATCTAAGTTAATAATAAGTGATGCACAGAATGACATCATCATGAAGACCTAATTTATGAATCCCAGCATTTGATGCTCCATGCAATAAAAGTGTACGTTCTCTATGATTTAATTGGGTCAAATAAAAGCCTCTACGATAACAAAGGAAAAATGAGACCTGAGTATGGAGGGTGTCACGAGTGTAACCCGTCACACATTCATACCTTACACTGTCTCCATGGTTTGCAGGGCAAATAAAAGGCTCTACAACAACAAAGTAAAAGTGGAGCTTTGGAATTATCCTCATGTATTGTCATGCATGAGAACACCGAGTGGGGCAAATGGAACCACATATCTTAGGTTCAGTGTTACTCCAGACTTATAAAGGCACATAAAGACTCTTTACATTTCATGGACCAAAGGGTTCTCAGTATTGTTACTGTTTGAAAGTGACTGACCTCATTTATTCTTTTACAGATCATGGACGCTGTTATTGAGTTATCAGTTGATAGTTGACGTTTCTCTCCCATAAAGATCCTGTAAAGAATGTCCCTCATATACATCATGGCATGCGGTTCATGTAGCTACATCTAACCTTGGTCTTCTTTGATTCTTTGACAACATCAGGAATCTGTAATTTTAACTTTCTGTCAGATTGAGTTCGGTTTTGGTATTCTAATATATAAGTTGCCCCCTGTTAATTTTCTCTTCTTAATGGATTGGTTGTGGCTGTGGTCATAGACAATCTCTTTCTGAGTCAACTCTATACTCTACATTTGTTTTAAATTGTTTTATTTAAAGTTGCTAACATCTTAAACTTACAACAATGTTCAGCAAATGCGTGATTCATTGCAATGAAGAAGTTCACAATCCTCGGAACTTAGTATTTGTTCATTTCTGCTTTTAACAGGCTTTCTCAGACATTCCTTGATATAATTGAATGCATTTCAGGATAAACCCATGTCCATAAATCAGGGCAAAGTATGTTGTCCTTCTCTTAAAGGGCCACTCCGTGAGTTGTTGGAGTCTTATATGCCAAACTTAATCAATGGTGTCATTTGATCGCGAAGTACATACTGTTACCAAAAGGCCACATTTCAAAGCTTATTTGTTTTTTAAAGTGACAATATGAAGGCAGAACGTTGCCATTAAGATCCGGAACCGGACAGTGGCGCGCGTCAAATAGTCAAACGTAATTTTGGAGACTTTTCTTAAACAGACAGGAGGGCAGTTAGGAGTTGATTGTTGACTGGTTATATAACTACTATCCATGTATATTGGACGTGATATGTACACCTCTGCACATTTTAGATTTTTATGGAAAACCTGTATTTGTCATATATATATGTCTTTTGGACATGAGAAAGTTAAGATGTTTTGATTTTATATCACCACATATGACATTTAGGTTCATATCAAAGGTAAATAATATGTTATGAAAATCACGGAGTGGCTCTTTAAGAGTAAACAATGAGCACATAAAACTTTCATCCATGAGATTTGATTTCCGATGTAGGTCATATTTTTTATTGTGTGTCTACAATAAAAGAATCTTGTTAGTGTGTACAGCAGTGGGTGGGACCTAGGAACCATGATCTATGTAGGTCATCTACCCATCACATGGCGGATAACAGTCGTAAACATACTGTAATTCACAATTCTACTGGCTATGGATAATGATGATGAATCCTTTGACAGTGATGATAAAAATATTAATGGCAAGGATGTAAATAAACTTCGTGTGTATAAGATGGTTTATAAATATGATGTGCATGCAGCTTGTTTGAGTAATAGAGGAATTGTCTCTCTGTCAATTCCTTGAACTGTCAACGTTCACATTTGAAGTATGCAATCTCCCTTGGCTGGATGGAAAAGAGGTACACGACTGGCAAGTTCAGTTATCTCTGTTGGATAGCCGGTATAGAGGTACACAACTGGCAAGTTCAGTTATCTCCCTTGGCTGGATGGTACAGAGGTACACGACTGGCAAGTTCAGTTATCTCCTTTGCTGGATGGTACAGAGGTACACATCTGGCAAGTTCAGTTATCTCTGTTTGCTAGCCGGTACAGAGGTACACAACTGGCAAGTTCAGTTATCTCCCTTGGTTGGACGGTCCAGAGGTACACAACTGGCAAGTTCAGTTATCTCTGTTTGCTAGCCGGTACAGAGGTACACAACTGGCAAGTTCAGTTATCTCCCTTGGTTGGACGGTCCAGAGGTACACAACTGGCAATTTCAGTTATCTCTGTTTGCTAGCCGGTACAGATGTACACAACTGGCAAGTTCAGTTATCTCTGTTTGCTAGCCGGTACAGAGGTACACAACTGGAAAGTTCAGTTATCTACCTTGGCTGGATGGTACAGAGGTACACAACTGGCAAGTTCAGGGCTCTGGTCAGCTGTGATTGATATATTCAGACAATGGCAACATACAGACTAAACTATCTTCTGTTCTCAAGATTCTACAGGTTTACATAATTGCTCTTGTCTCTACACGTACCGTTATCCTTTACTCGCAGCTCTGTGTCCCATATACCAACACATGCTACAAATAAAATACTGGATGATCATCATTTGCATGGTGTTCACTTTCAAACCAGGTACCCAGTTGTACTGCTTGGTGAATGGTGTCTTGTTTTGTTAGATGCCTTTGGCCTACGTAACATCAAGTACCTACCTCGTGCCTCAGTTTGGTAGGAATCAAACCCTCAAATTCTCAGACTATGTAGTTATTAAGTGGTTCACCCATCTCAAGATAAGCCATACCTATTGATGCTGAACATCGCTGATAGCAATCAACTGCAAAGGACCTAAATGATTTATACATTCATTGTGGTACAAGATACACCAGGCTATTGGAATCTTATTAATCCTCATACAACTTATTGGTGGCTATTGGACCCCAGCTGTAGCATTTTTACTTATACATGATGCATGAATAATGTAATTTGACTGAACCAGGTTTTGTGTATATTTGATAATACTCAGATCAACCATGTTTGCACAAGAAAATGTTATGAACTTTATTTATCATTCTTTTGTAAAAATGTGCATACCCCCTCGCATAACCCTTCACAAACCTCCTCACATACCCCCTCACAAACCCCCTCACAAACCCCCTCACATACCCCCTAACATACCCCCTCACATACCCCCAAACATACCCTCTCACATACCCCCTCACATACCCCCTCACATACCCCCTCACAAACCCACTCACATACCCCCTCACATACCCCCTCACATACCCCCTCACATACCCCCTAACATACCCCCTCACATACCCCCTAACATACCCCCTCACATACCCCCTAACATACCCCCTCACATACCCCCTCACAAACCCCCTCACATACCCCCTAACATACCCCCTAACATACCCCCTAACATACCCCCTAACATACCCCCTCACATACCCTCTCACATACCCCCTCACATACCCCCTCACATACCCCCTAACATACCCCCTCACATACCCCCTCACATACCCCCTCACATACCCCCTCACATACCCACTCACATACCCCCTCACATACCCCCTCACATACCCCCTCACATACCCCCTCACAAACCCCCTAACATACCCCCTCACATACCCCCTCACATACCCCCTAACATACCCCCTCACATACCCCCTAACATACCCCCTCACATACCCTCTCACATACCCCCTCACATACCCCCTCACATACCCCCTAACATACCCCCTTACATACCCCCTAACATACCCCCTCACATACCCCCTAACATACCCCCTCACATACCCCCTAACATACCCCCTCGCATACCCCCTCACATACCCCCTCGCATACCCCCTAACATACCCCCTAACATATTCCCTCGCAAACCCACTCACATACCCCCTCACATACCCTCTTGCACACCCTCTCTCATACCCCCTCACATACCCCCTGGTCACAGACAGGCCTGCACAGGCCTGGTGAGAACATATCATGAGTCACATATAACAAAACTCTAAAACACTCTGCATGTGCGTTGTCCAATCAATATCCTACATAGAGAAGACAAAGGCGTATTATTGACAAGGTGTGAGAGCATTAGTGGACCCAGCCTTACAGAGTGAAATATAAGTACTTTTTGATAAGCCAAGGCATACACCACATCAATAATAGTACCTGTTGATCAGGACTGGCTTACAGAAGATCAATAAAAGTACTTGTTGATCAGCCCTGGCATACTCAATAATAATAAATGTTGATCAGCCCTGGCATACTCAATAATAATAGTTGTTGATCAGCCTTGGCATACAGCACATCAATAATAATACTTGTTGATCAGCCTTGGCTTACAGCACATCACTAATAATAGTTGTTGATCAGCCCTGGCATACAGCACATCAATAATAATAGTTGTTGATCAGCCTTGGCTTACAGCACATCAATAATAATTGTTGTTGATCAGCCTTGGCATACAGCACATCAATAATAATAGTTGTTGATCAGCCTTGGCTTACAGCACATCTATAATAATAGTTGTTGATCAGCCCTGGCATACAGCACATCAATAATAATAGTTGTTGATCAGCCTTGGCATACAGCACAACAATAATAATAGTTGTTGATCAGCCTTGGTATACAGCACATCAATAATAATAGTTGTTGATCAGCCTTGGCATACAGCATATCAATAATAATAGTTGTTGATCAGCCTTGGCATACAGCGCATCAATAATAATAGTTGTTGATAACCCTTGGCTTACAACACATAGTTGTTGGTCAGCCTTGGCTTACAACACATCAATAATAATAGTTGTTGATGAGCCTTGGCTTACAGCACATTAATAATAATAGTTGTTGATCAGCCTTGGCATACAGCACATCAATAATAATAGTTGTTGATCAGCCTTGGCTTACAGCACATTAATAATAATAGTTGTTGATCAGCCTTTACTTACAGCATAAACAATAGTGAGTTAGGTGAGGTGAGTTGGGTTTAACGCGGCTTTCAATATTATAAGAATAATCAACAAGATGCGAGGAATTACGGTTTATCTGTCCTGAGTGGATTATTGTTATAAATTCCGAGATTTAGCGAGGAATTTATTACAATAATTCACGAGGGACAGATAAACCCTTTTTCGAGCTTCGAGTTGGTTATTTTTTTTCTTACCCAAGTCAATATTTTGCCGCTTTCAATATTATAAGAATGATCAACATGATGCGAGGAATTACGGGTTTATCTGTCCTGAGTGGATTATTGTTATAAATTCTGAAGCTTTAGCGAGGAATTTATTACAATAATTAATGAGGGACAGATAAACCGTATTTCGAGCTTCGAGTTGGTTATTCTTTTTCTTTACCAAGTCAAATCTAAGAATATTTACGGTACTTTTGGAAAATACCTTTGCTAAGGCGAGTTGCAAGTAAACTTTGTCGTTGTATTCATGCGCGACGAACAACGATTATGTCTTGGCGCAGTTAAATGTAGTCTCTGCAATTCATTACATGTTTGTGGATCATAAATTAAGCAAGACAATCCTAAATGAACGAAATGGAAAAACAAACCATATATAAAACATTTACATTGCTTATTATTTGATAAAAAAATTAAAACAATGTTTGTTTTGACATCTCTTTGACACGCTACGCTGGACTCACTGAACGAATGAAAAGAAATAGTTCCGTCAGCCAATCAGATCTTGAGTTATTTTTAGAAAAACTGTAACTCCCGTGACCATTATGGAAACTTTAATACCCGGCATATTTGTGCCCGCTTGGGTAAGAATATTTCAATAGTTCTGGTAAGAATAGCACTGAATTAACACTGGGGCTATTAGTAAATACTGGTCCTCTTTATGAGTGCTTGCTCACTTTATGGAATTTATTAGCGCAAATTGTCTCTTAGAAGGATCATGTCTCTTTGATAATGCCTGGTCTCATTATAGAACCTTATCTCTTAAGACAATATGCCCCTGTTTCAAAGGCTCTGTCTGACCCTCCTTATAAATGGTGAAAACTGTGTCTTTTAATAAAACCTGCTTCTTATAAAAAATACTGATTCTCTTAAAAATTGTTGTGTCTCCTTAAGAATGATACTTGTCTCTTTCCTGGTTTGGTCACTTTACGAACACTTGGTTCCTTTCCGGTTGATAAAAATTGACCGTGTCTAGAGGAAGGAAAGTTTCCAAGGATACAATGGTCTCAGTGGTTTACCCTTCACATGGTCTCATGACAGCCGGTAAAGGCACGTGTGACTAGTTTAGTTTTACAATTCCAAGGTCATTACCTGAACAACCGTATCATGGCGTTCGAAAACAGGAATCCTGGGACATGTAACTAACGGAGCTGTTTTCAGGCTGTTGTGCAGAGGATTTTCATTGTTTGACATGTTTTTTTCCCCAGTGGAGATTTTGAATTTTTGTCACCTGCAACAATTATGACATTCTCTCCTAACAGAGCTAGCTCCCTCACAAATACATATAGATCCTCTGTCCTGATACAAGCATTTCACGGTCTAGAAATGTAGACATCTGGTTGGAGGCAGTCAAAGTTAGTGTGCAATCAGTGACGCTGTTTAAAAATTTTCAAAATCATTCAGATATATCCAAATGCTTTTGAAAAGCTAAATTTTATTTGAATATCCACTTTTCACGTTGTCTTCTTTATACAGCATATTGGCCTTATTTAGTAACAAAAACCATGTTTTTGGGGTTTCAGTGCAATGCAAAGACAGAATGTTGGTGCATGCTTTCTTCACTGACTAAGCAATTTCAGCACAGAACTCTTGAAAAATTGTTGAAGCAAATACAACTCACCTTGATTTGCAGGCTTCATTGAAATGCATTGATACAATAATGGTGCAGGCTCTCTCCATTCACAAATATTAAACCACTGCAAGATTAGATAACAACTCTTGATGCTGTGCTACTTGGCTAGCGATTTCAGCGATTTCAGTAAAGTACTCTTTAAAATTTTTTAACCATAAACTATTAGTTGAAATTTACAGGTTTCACTGAAATGCATTGACAGAATGATGGTGCAGGCTTTCTACTTGTATTGCTAACCACTGCAAGGCTAGTGAAGATCTCGTGACACAGTGCTGCCTGGAGAGGGTGTGTTGTTTCAATGGTTGTTACAGATGTTAGGATGATGGCGAGGGGAGGCAGACGTACATTGTTACATGGCCACTGGTGTTCTGGTTGAGCGGAATGCTATATTGGGCGCGTTATGTATCTTCTGACAGCAGACCGACAACCTTCTGCACTTGAAACAAGTCTTCTATAAAAATAACTTTGTGCCCTAAATTCTCCAAACTCTTTCTGTCAGAGGAAATAGTGTCTTACATTGGTCAATTTAGGTTATTTGGCAGAGGGAGGGTTAATGACGATAATGCATTCGTTAAAAATTTATCTTTTTGGGTGTGTAAAATCCTTTCAAATTACATTTGATGCAAAAATAGAGTTGTGATTCATTTCTTTGTCTCGATCTCAGTCTTCAGAAAGTGGAAGGTACTGCAAGCAAAGTGGCCCGTGCTTAATAACCAAAACCAATACAGCCCCAGTGTTAGACTCGAATGCACGTCATGTATACTTTTGAATGATAAGTTACTGATAGTTTTAGTCGGGAAAAAAGTTACAAAGTCATCAATTTTTTAAACTAGACCGGAATATGTTCACTAAATTCAGACAATATTTTAAAGAAATAGATTCCTAGATTTTTGTCAAATTGAACCACAAACTTAAGTTCTTTTGGGTTCTGTGAAAATTCCTTGCAACTTTTCAGTTTTACTAGACAAGTTTTTGTCCTCTTACATACTGCCGTTAGATAGTTTCCCCGCAAAATGTAAAACAAGTTCTAAGTTTCATCACACTAATAAAAATTTCTGCATGGATTGTCTCAGGTAAATTGAGATGATGAGGTTAAGATGTAGGTCACAAGTTCAAAATCTAATACATTTATACCACATGAGAACTACCAAACTTGAACAGGAATTTATACATATCTATTTATAGTTGCAACTTGTTACATAAAATTCTATGGGACCACCAAGAAAATAATTCTGCTTCCATCACCTGATTTGTGGTAAAATTAGGAACTATCAATTAGATTTGTAATTGAGAGGATGCCAATACATAAAGTGATAGTTGTACATGATGATTAGTTTGGTTATATTTTAATGTAGTATATATATCAAAGTACAATATCTATGGATAAAATTATACTTAATTAAAAAAATCATACCCTGGTAATAAAACTTGACATGTTTTTTAAATGATATTGATATTTTGCAATCCAAAATCCAATTTACATGCCATATTTATGCATATGATTATTGTTGCCATAATGTAAGTTTAGCTTGGTGGTAATTAAATTCATCTAAATGATATCTCTGCTCCTGGATTGTAATTACGCATGACACACCTGGTGATGAAAAGGAGCTCTGGGATTATTCATTAATTTAATTGAGAATACATCATGTTTTATGTTCATTATCATAGAATATTTACATTTTAATTTCTCAGTAAAATAAACATTTTATGAGATGCAGGAAACCTACTTCTAGTGTTGAAATGTAATATTATTTCACTCATAACAAAACTCAATGACCATTATGTCAATAATAAAATGTTGTCAGTTTACTAATTATATATATCAATGCTGTTGAGTTGACGATGAGGATAACAATAAACAATGGTGTCCAGTCCATCAGTCAAGATCTGTGAAGATGAAGTAGTTGAGGGATTCCTGTACTTAACCACTTACTTTACTAACAATGGCTGTCCTCTGAGAGTGCTTGACACAATCTATTGGAAAGTTTATATATAGAATAAAAATGATAAATAAAGTCGATAGTCACTGATTTTGTAGCTTTAACTATTCCAGTTTATCACATCTGAAATGCCCAAAGTGCTTGAGGCCTGGCAGGGCACTCGAGCGTCTATCTGTTCATACATCAATATGGGGCAACCTTGACAAACTGGAGGCTGTTTGGTCCCTGTTTGAAAAAGTTAATTGTCTCAGTCCTATATCAAACATTCAAAACTAACACACTTCGATGTCTGAATTCAGCCAGAGACAAAATAGAACAGAGGTTGGCCACAGGTGCAAGTTAGAATGCAGCTAAAAGCTTTACAACTCTCTCTCCAGATTAGGACTGCTTTACATGCATGAGGTTTTGAGTGGCTCAGTGTTCCAAACCATTGGCTGACCACCAGTCTGTTACCAGTCTCTTGCAAGTCTCTTGCCAGTCTCTTGCCAGTCTCTTGCCAGCAAGTTGCAAGTCAGTTGCTAATCTGTTGCCAGCAAGTTGCCAGTCAGTTGCTAATCTGTTGCCAGTCAATTACCAGTCTCATGTCAGCCAATTGCCAGCCAGTTGCCAGCTTGTTGCCAGTCGGTTGTCAGTAATTGATCTGTTGACATTCTCTTGCCGGCCAGTTGCCAGTCAGTCGCCAGGGAGAAGATAGATTCTGGTTCAAAAATGGCAAATGATCCATTCTGAGAGGACTGGTTGGTTTTGCATAATAACATAAGTTATGGCTATATTGCATGGGATTCTTCCTTGAAATTGGAATGCAGCGCTAGTCATAGACATCATGGTTGTGTAGGTTCATATATCATAATAATATTGTTATAATACTGAAATGTCTGAAATATTGAGACGTCACGCGATAAAAAGCATGTTGTATTATGATTTTGTTTGCTCTATGAATGTCGTTCTCAGTGATAATTTAAACATCCAAACATTGGCCAGGGCTCACTCAGCTATTCATGTGTCTATCATAGTAGTGTTACGATTCATCGATAGTATCGATGTTTGCATCGTCTACTACGCGATACGAGTGCATTGATACAAATCATGTTTATACAATATATCAGGATATTTATTTCGTGAGGGTCTACAATACATTGATGTATCGCCATGAGAGATAATATATCCCGATACTGTTAACATTCAAACAAATAACTATAAAACATAAAAAGGTTTTGCTTCTATTTCAGAGATAACAGTGATTAGAACAGAAACAGAAAGAAAAATCATGTGATATTTTTGATATGTAATATGTAATTTCACAGTCACTCTAATTTTGTGATTTCCCTTCATGTAATATCTTTGACAATTTGGTATTTAAGGATTAACATTACTGTTGTATGTCCTATCTATAGTTTTTCATAAACTGTAGAGAATCGGGATACGTATGGTATTGAAACCACTGTATCGTGATAATAATCGTCTCGCAGGTTCCTTTGCAATAATTCCATGATATATCGTCTCGCCTAATAAAACTAGAATCGGGATATATCGTCTCGCCACTAAGGCCAGGATACACAGGTCTAGTCTATCAAACTCCAAATATTGCAGCATTAGCATTTGAAGAGTTAATATTGATAGTTGAAGAGTTTCCATGTTTAATAGATCGCGTGCCAGGAAGTATCATATTTCCAACTGTTAGGCTTCAACCCTTGGTCTCTCTCCATCCACATGTGGACTTTGGTACTAAAGTTTACCAACATGGCACTTGATATTTGAGTGTTGGGTGTGATGATAGTACTATAGTTAGCATGTAATATGAAGTTTAGATTTCCCTTATGGTTAATTTATCCAATGTCATACATTTGATATGTGCACATTTGACTATCATTCAGACACAACTATGATAATGTTATGAACATGTTACCATAAATAAAAAATTATATGATTTTGTGAAATTAGAAAGGAGAACTTGAGAAGAATAGATTACATAGATAATAATGATAATAGTCCCTTTATGTAGCGTTTTTTCCATGCAAAAGCATGCTCAAAGTGCTTAAATCTATTATCATCCTGAAGAAATAGTACTTTGATGCAGCCTTTTAAGCTCTTTGTATGATCCTATTGGTCCATACTCTCCCTTGTTCTGGTACCTATTTGTACAGCTGCAAATCATAAATTATATGTCTTTAGTTTTTTGGGTGTTAATGGATATGAAATGATACATCATTTGCTTGATAAGTGTTATTATTCGCAATGAAATGATGCTTCTAGATACAACAGAAAAGTTGAGATCCATTGGGATTGTACTTCGTGATATGGATTGTGGTTTTATTATAACTTGAAATCTTACACTATTTGAATAATCGATTGCAAGCAAAGAAGATCTCCAATCACAACCGTGTTTTGTATACTTAAATTCATTTCTATTCTTGAATCTTATTTATAGATACGGTTCCCCTTGATATTTGATGTAGTTTGATGATAACTTTAATTCCGACATGATTTGAATGATCATTTGCAAATCAGGATGGATTGCTTCCATGATGGCCTTCTATTGTATTCTTATACTAATTCATTTTCTGTTTTTGAAAACTTAGCCTTGACACCCATGGTTCGCTAGTTCCAGCCGATGCTCGCAGGTTTCACCGCAATGCATAGCCACTATAGTGTTGCGGGCTTTCTCCCTGCAATAATACTCGCAGCCGCGATATAAGTGAAATAATCTTGAAAGCGGCGTTAAACCCCATATCACCTCACCTCACCTCACCTCACCTCACCTCACCTCACCTCACCTCACCTTAGCCTTGAAAACAGATATTATCATTGAATAAGACTTAAGGAGGCTGTTGACTTTCAAAAATTATTTTTAGTGAAATGTACACACGTTGACATTCATGTGAAAACTGACCAATGCACCCTGTACAGTTTAAGCTCAAACTATTCTCAAGGAATAAGATACTACTATAATCATATTGGTATGGCTGCATATTTCTGCTGAGATTATGATCAAGTTTTCACTCCTCAATGCTTATTCCAGTTTCCTCGTCCACCCAGTGGCAGTACGTCTCGGCCTGAAGGAGAAGAAGGTTTTCGTGTCGCCGAGCCCTGCACTGGAAGCTCTGTACAAGGTCACCAAGGGGAAGCTATCCAAGAGTGACATCCAGGTGAGAGCAGAAAGTGGACTTGATTTGTTCATGGGCATCATTATGCAAGGGGTCTTTGTAACATCGCATGACTAGGGTTAAAAGATATCTTGGCAAATTTATACAGAGTTCTCTTTGACTAAGGTGATTGTAACTCATCGTTATAAATCTTGGTTAAGGTGAATCCTTAGCACTAAGGGAGCTTTGTGGAATTAGGACCAGATGGGTTAATGTCATTGCCTAAATTGCATCTGGTGGACGTAGTCTGTACAGTTTTCATCATTTAGATTCCCTCGATAGTTGCTCACCATCCAAAGCTGAAATTTAACGTATGTGTCCTATCAATAAGAAGGTTTAATTTCTAAGGTGTGACTTTGAGGAAAAGACTTTATACAAGATGTGTCTCTGTTTACTTGGCAGTACATTTTGGTTCTTAGTGAAGGCTGTCTAACTAGTCCATGCGTGAACCATATCAATGGTCTTAACATGATATCTTTAGATTTTGATGCAAAAGATAAAGAAGACAATGTTTATGAACACTGTTTACCTCTAACCTCGCCTGGCAGTTGCTGTTCTATTCAACAGCCTTCTGTTACGGGATGTTTACCTTGTGGGACGTGAGTAACAGTGAACACATGAATCTATGAAATAATCTGAATCAGATCTTTCTGGTATCGAATATTTTATCAAAAGAAAATCCTGAGGTTAATGTCTGACCTGACAATGAAAGGGTTCAGTTATAAATGAAGATTGGGTTGACTTTTGAGGTTAAATAAAACTTGCTATGAATATTTTCTAAAATGTGTTTAAGGTAAGAAGCTCTTGAACCCCCAGGTTCTGCCACAGATAATCACAGAATTAACATCAATTGATATAATGGATCTTTTTAGTTAGGAGAGCTTCGAAAATCTAGGCCAAAGCTTTTTACGGTTTCATAGTGTTGCATCTATATTATGTTCAGTGATTAGTCTCTCTGCTGATTAATGTCTCTTTGCTAATTAATGTCTCTTTGATAATTAATGTCACCTGGTACTAATTATGTTGCAGAAACCATGGTTATGGGATACAACTTACTGTTGGCGAGACTGGCCCAAACAGGTAGATATTAAAACTTGAAGTCAACACATTCAGTACAAGTCTCCTCTGACCTGATGATAATTGTAAATCAGTCTACTGACATTTCTCTGGTGCTTGACACTGAAGTAAGTTTTATCTTGTCCACTTGACATCCTCTTAAGTGCATCAAATCATGAAAACTGTACAGACTACATCTATCAAATGCAATTTAGGCAATGACATTAACCCTAACAAATAGTGGCCAAATTACTGACCTCAAAACACATTAACAAAGGGACTAATGGATGATTTTATCATTTGCTAAATCATTTTTTGTTTCTTTCACTGAGAGAAAATCTTGATGCTCCTATTGTATTGTAAATAAACCATCCATCACCATGAGGAAGACAAGGATATTTTAAAGATGTACAACTTCTTTATTTTCACAATGGCGACGTTTCCTTATGCAAGGATCGTATACCTAGCGTCCTCTAGAATGCCACTCAAACAATTCATCAATTCACCATAGCAACCATTTAATATTCTTTGTCTGCAGCACGTGAGTAACGGGGTGTATTACTTCTACGTGGTTGAGCTCGGATTCTACTGGTGCCTACTCTTCACCCTCTTCTACGATGTCAAGCGCAAGGTACCCTCTACTCCTCCTAGACTGCATACCACTAAAGAATTCTTCTGTTTTCTCTTGTTTTATCTTGATGAAACTATTAGAAAGGCTGAAACCATACAATAAGGAATATTTACCAATATTGCTTTTAATGTAATTATTAATGTGTATTGACAGCAAGGTAGCTAGTTTGTAAATACTAGGTTTGTTTTCAGGACTTTGCAGAGATGGTGACCCACCACATGGCAACGATGTCGCTTCTCTATTTGTCCTGGATGGTCAACTACGTCCGCATCGGCACACTCGTTCTCGTGGTGCACGATGCCTCCGACCACTGGATGGCCGTGAGTTGACTTACAGAGTTATCTCCCTTTACTTTAAACAGTGTCATCAATCTAGATGGGTACATCCCTAATACCCTGTCCAAGCTATCACTGTTAACATGATTATATGGGAAGGCATCAGTGTTTCAACACATTTTTGTTTTGTAAATGATAATTTGAAATTTTGCAACCTGTAGTCACGTTGTCAGTAGGCATTAAAGGGGCATGTAGTATGTTGTTGGAGTGTAATATTTCAAACTGTTATTTTATTGAGAAATATTGGTTGTTCCTGAAAATCATCATCTCATTGCTTATCAGTTCAGTACAGAGACGATAAGGAGGTAAAGGTTGTAAATGACTCAAACCCTACTTACAGCAAATATATTTTAGCATTTGGGAGGTAAATATGCAACTTTTAGGGGTAATTTTAACTTAACCCAAGACATATATGGTGTTTGGCTCTTAAACCACATAAACAATTTTTAAACATTCTGTGTGTCACCTTAAGAGTATCTGTTTCCTCCACAGGCAGCGAAGATGGCTAAGTACATCAAGAAGCAGATGCTGTGTGAAATCCTCTTCTTCATCTTCATCATCATCTGGGTCGTCTGTCGCCTCTTCATCTACCCCTTCAGGTAGGTTTGTCTCATCTGGGTCGTCTGTCGCCTCTTCATCTACCCCTTCAGGTAGGTTTGTCTCATCTGGGTCGCCTGTTGCCCCTTCAGGTAGGTTTGTCTCATCTGGGTCGTCTGTCGCCTCTTCATCTACCCCTTCAGGTAGGTTTGTCTCACCTTGGTCGCCTGTTGTCTCTTCAGGTAGGTTCGTCTCATCTGGGTCGTCTGTCGCCTCTTCATCTACCCCTTCAGGTAGGTTTGTCTCATCTGGGTCGCCTGTTGCCCCTTCAGGTAGGTTCGTCTCATCTGGGTCGCCTGTTGCCTCTCCATCTACCCTTCAGGTAGGTTCATCTCATCTGGGTCGCCTGTTGCCTCTCAATCTACCTCTTCAGGTAGGTTCGTCTCATCTGGGTCGCCTGTTGCCTCTCAATTTACCTCTTCAGGTAGGTTCGTCTCATCTGGGTGGCCTGTTGCCTCTCCATCTACCCTTCAGGTAGGTTCGTCTCATCTGGGTCCCCTGTTGCCTCTCAATCTACCTCTTCAGGTAGGTTCGTTTCATCTGGGTGGCCTGTTGCCTCTCCATCTACCCCTTCAGGTAGGTTCGTCTCATCTGGGTCGCCTGTTGCCTCTCCATCTAGCCCTTCAGGTAGGTTCGTCTCATCTGGGTCGCCTGTCGCCTCTCCATCTACCCCTTCAGGTAGGTTCGTCTCATCTGGGTCGCCTGTTGCCTCTCCATCTACCCCTTCAGGTAGGTTCGTTTCATCTGGGTCGCCTGTTGCCTCTTCGTCTGCCCCTTCAGGTACCCCTGAAAACAATTTTTGGATTTTTTGGGAAAACTGGGAAAAATTTGCTTTTTTGAATTTTCCATTTCCTGGTAAGAACCTTCGAGACTCTGAGAAAACAGTTTTGAGTCATGTCTGGCTCATATCTTTTAAAGTAATAATCTTATTTTGATCAATTTGTTAAAAAGATTCATTATCACCTGAGGGTAAGTCATGATTAATGATTTTCAAACATTTCCGGTTCATAACTTCTCAACTAATCATCTGATTTTGATGAAAGTTGGTATGAGATGCTTCAAGGCACATGAGGACACTCTTTTAAATAAATAAAGTGATCTCACGTGAACAAAAATAAATTTTATCAATTGCAAGACATTGTTTTTAAATCAAAAGAAGCGGTTCTAAGATGTTTGACCATGTTCAGTTAAACAATTGTAATCCAGTTCCCTACCTCAAATGGTTAAAAGGTGATCACACAAATATAGCTGCAATTGGTTTTTTCTTGATACTATTGATTATATCTGATTTTGTGATATGACTATATGTATGTATATATATATGACTATGACTATAAATAATTAGGTTGAGTCATGAAATGTTTAAGCCTCTGAAAGTACTGCATTTAGCATAAACTAATGTTTATTGGGGAAAATTTGAAAAACTTTCTAAACCATGTGTTACTGCCCCTTTATACATAAAGGTGTGTCATTAATAGCAATTTTGAAAATTTTGTGTACAAATTTCCCTTTTTTGTAATGGATTATACATAGTTCTTTTCTTCGGCTCTTGGAAGGTCTAATTCATCAATGTCATCAAAAAACATTTTTGGTCCAGAAAAGTAAGATGAAAAAAGCCTGAAATTATCCAATTATCTATGCTATTTTTTCTACTGGTATTTGAATGGGTATTGTGTTCACAAACATGATTGAAAATATTTCCTTAAATTACTGAGTTTGTCAAAAATATGTAAATTTCATTTATTTTTGATAGAACAGTTTCCTTCTTTTATTCTTTAAAACATTGCAAATGATATAATATTCAGCAAAATAACATCAAGGAATCATTATTTTTAATACAGTCATAGAAAAATCTTAATATGATAAAATATATGATACCTAAAATAAGTGTGCCAGTTGCGGATATAGCTCAACCATATCAGCTGCATGTTTAATCACATTTTAATTTAAACGCTCTTCAACATGCCTTGACTTTCATGTGATCTGTTACAGAATACTCCACTCAACCTACTACGAGGTGCAAATGTTCACCGAGGTCGGGCTCTCCTTCTGGCTCTTCAATGGTCTGCTCATGCTGCTGCAGGTCCTCCATATCGTCTGGACTGGCCTCATCTTCAAGGTCGTCTACATCAAGGTCACACGGGGATCGGTGAGTAACATGAAAACTTGGGCATGTGTGTTGTCTTTTCTGAACTTTTTACGAAGGACTGATAAAGTACCCAGTACTGATTTTCCTTGAATACAACCCAGGACCTGCATTTCCGAAGCTGTCTTAGCACTAAGATAGTCCTAAGTACCATCAATTAACATTGGCCTACGACTATCTTAGCACTAAGAGAGCTTTGAAAATCTAGGCCCTGGTCTCTATTATAATCGAGGCCTAGTAAACAAACGGGGTCATGGGCTGCTGAGGAAAATACAGTCCGAGTATACCACAATGAAACTCAACTTCGAAGCACTGTCTTGGCTTGAAGTAGAACCTTGGAGGTATCATAATATTGAATCATGGGTTTTATTTGACACAAAACAGTATCTAAAAAACTGGTATGATCGAAGGAGAAATGACCTTGTTTGTAAGTTGTAGCAAGAGAGAAGTTCTGTGAGTAACTTTTAACTTTGGTTGAATATAATTGATAATTAGCTTGTTTGGAGAGTTTTTCACAATCAGGTGACCTAGTTTTTGAAATTCTAGTCAATGGCTGCCCATAATTGCTAGTTCCTGCAACAGTGATGTTTTAGTGAAATATTCTTGATTGTTGAGTACCAAAATGAAGGGAGAAATGGTAAACTTACATTTATATAAGCAATTGTCTTCTATATCTATTCACGATTGACAGAGATAGAAAAACAATTATTCTCAATTTATGTTCAGATGAAAATAGGTAGATAAACATATATGTTTATGTTTGTATATTCATCAATGTGTGTCATCTTCTATTTCTGTTCCAGATCGAGCGAGACATCCGGAGCGACACAAGTGGACTTGAGGATGAGCTTGACAAGCTAGAAAGCGACGACGAAGATCAAGGTCACTCGGTCAAACAAAACGGCAAACCTGTCATGAACGGCGTCTCCACGGCGAGGTCGACGCGCAACCACAACAGCTACGTCAAGTAGTGCTTAAACTCAGGAGAATGAGAGAAGTCGTCAGCTGGTTAAACCATCCACAACTCAGCTTGACCTGACCTTGACCCTTGTCAAGCAGAGAAAGGTCATAATATAGGAGGTCACATTAGCTAATGTTAATAAGGGGTGTATATGTAGGCTACAATAATTTTTGTATGTGGAGTGCATTTTCTTCTCACCAAGTCTTTGAAGAGCATTTAGAGGTGGCATGCATAAGATCCGCAAGCCTTTAGAGGAGAACTTCTTTATTGTGAAAGTCATGAAGTTTTGGAGATGCTTCCTTATTCACCAGGTGGGATGTAACAACAGCGGATAAATATACATACTTATCTATTTTGATATTCTTATAACCTTCTCATAATTATTAAAGCAAGAATGTGAATTGAAATCCACAAGACAACTCCAGCCTATTGTTTTGGGTTATAGCTTAGTCCGTAATAACTTACTATTTGCAGTAAAAGGTATTAACAAGGATATAGCAAGAGACTCTGTCTGCTTAGCAAGGGTTAAGAACAGTTATCATAGTCATTTCTCACTGTTTACATATCATAATATTTATGCATTTTTTATGACCACTTCTCTTTGTTACATTTTGTTGACATGCTCTGCCATTGTTAATCTTGATTGATGAATTTTTGTCGTGTTTCATCATTTAGCTCAATTCGTAAACAACTTTCTTCAGCACAAGTTAGCTTTTCAAGCCCTATTTGTCATAGTACAATTCAGGAAGACTGTTGATGACGTTGTAGCAGTCTAGCATTTATAGTACGAATGTCTTGTCGTAGTCTTCACAAATCTTCATCTTGCTTGTAAGCAACTCAAATTCATTCAGCTGACTCAGCACTTTAGTCTTGCTGGTTATGTTTTGTATTCAGGACAATATTGGAAGTAAGTATAATCATGAAACATTGATTCCTTTTGGATTTTTTAAAAGTTTGATGGTTGTTTTTGAAGATTGGAAGTTTCCAAGATTTTACTCATATCAGGCATACTGATTTTGGCCTGTAGAAGATTTGATACCTGTTCTTATCAACCATTTCTCGTGGCATCGGAATTATTCTTGGATGCTTGTTGACATTTACATTATAATAATATACATGTAGATTATTTTTTGTTCAAAACCACATCTGTCAGGTCTCTCTGACTTACTACACCTATTCAGGAACTTTATGTGCATCTATTTGTAATTGTGTATTAGACACTGCGAGTCGTGGGTGCCAAGTTTTCACTTTATTTTACTTACTTGATTTACTAAATGCTGATTATATATATATATATATAGGATCCAAGTTTTAATCTTTACCAGGAGGAGTGATTCCGCTTCTCTTGGATACAGTGGATGTACTATTTCCCAGTTATTTGAGGATCATTTAAAGACAAAGAAACAATCCATATCTGCAGACACCACTGACAAAAAGAAGGAAATGTGAAAACTGACAAATAGGGTCAAAAAGATTTGCTTGAAATATATTAACATTGTTTATCACTCCATTCAGTTTAGCAGAATGTTTATTTCATATTTGTTCTTCATTCTCTACATTGTAGTGTGCTTACATGATTATATACACTTTCTATGTCTACAAATAAACAGGGTTCTTCTAATTGATTGATATATGTTAAGAAACAAAAAGTTTGCAATATTTCAGTCTTTACCTCTTGTGAGTCTCCTTCAGATGGATAGTTTGCAATATTTCAGTCTTTGCCTCTTGTGAGTCTCCTTCAGATGGATAGTTTGCAATATTTCAGTCTTTGCCTCTTGTGAGTCTCCTTCAGATGAATAGTATGCAGTATTTAAATATTTTACGCTTGTTTGTTAGTTGTTTGTTAGTTGTTTGTTAGTTGTCTTGAGGCATTATTGTCTGCTGTGTGTCATTGTTTATCCTTGTTAGCTTGTTAGTTTTGAACCAAGAAAACTTGGTTTTTCTGTACAATTAAAATTGTGAGTTTTTACGCTCGACAGTACATCTAAAGAAAAGACATCAGCTTTATTAAAGGGTCACTCAAGTCCAAAATTCATAACTAGTACATGTAAAACTATTTCCCGGCTCCTGACTGAGTACCGATAATTCAAGTCAGATACATAGCAGGGTTCCAGTGCTTCATATGACCCTTGACCTTTACGGAGATTTTTCACCTTTTACAAAATGAACCAACCATAGGCCTCAATTTATAAGAGTGATGCTGAATGGCTGAAATAAAAGGTTGGGGGACATGACCTTTGTTGAGCAATAGTGAGATTTAGACATACGGTTTTTTTTCATGAGATTGCATTTAAATATTTACTATTTATAAACCTTCAGGAAAGAACTGTGTTACTGCAATATACAAAGGTATTAATTAATTGATTTGATATTAAGTGCTGAAAATCCATATGATGTGTGTTTTTGTCTTTAAGCTGAACCTTATGAAACAAGATGCAACTCAAAATTGTTGGAGAGAAATAGCTTCCAACCTGGCCTATAGATGAATTGTACGATTATGATTTATTGCAAATGTTTGCTTGACCGAATTTCCTTAGGTGTATTGTCGAGTGTTGAGTTATAACATTACACATTTTTACTAGATTTGGTCACTTGCATAATAACGTCACCAGATTCTTTACTTAAAACTTTCCCAACTGTGTTCAAGAGGGACATTTAAAGAGATTTTCAGATTTTTTAGCTTTTGTATTTATGTTCTCTTGTTTTCAGTGCTATTGTTGCAATATCTGTCTATTTTTTTAAGAAAGTTTTATAACTGCACCCTAGGGAAGTTTCAAAGATTACAAGAAATTATGATTGAAAATACCTTGAATTTTACATTGAATTTCCTAACGATTCAAAGAGATGTGAAGTCACTTCTTATTGTGAGCTGACATCTCCACAGACAAATATCTGAGATGTTTTATAAAACCTTTACTTTATGAGGGGGAGCAAACACTTACATAAAAACCCTCAAAAAACTGTTTTACTTGCACCCAACAACCAGACTGGTCCAATCAACATGATTGCTATCATTACACACAAATACTGGTTTCATTTCAATAATGATATATAATATGTGTGTATATGTAATATGAAATCAACACATGAAGAATGCTTAAAGCGCTACATGTTGTAAAAATAAAAGCAAGATATTTACAAAGTATATGCTGGGTTAAAAATAAGCATATTTATAAATATTTTAGTTACCATTTTCTTAATGGTGAAGAAAATAAGCAACCCATTGAATGATCTTTGTTTCTTTGAAAACTCTCTTTTTACCAAGAAATGTAATTTTTAAAATCATATGAGTTATATGGTAGCCCAGAGATTTTGCTAACAATTTAATCTAAGTTGTTGGCCTACTCAGTAGCTAGCATGTTGGTTTTTTAAGTTGATATTTAAACTTGCATTATGCATGGAATACTCAAGATATGTCAGATGAAATCTACTTACTGTTGCGTTAATTTATACTCATTGTGTGTATATATATATACATATAGATGTTTTGCACTTATGAAATCTGGAAATAATGATTTGTGTGTGTGTGTGATTTATTTAATTATTGAAAATTAAGTTATTAGTCATGTACTCTGATATTCTGTTTCAATTGATTATTTGATTATTTTCAAAATCCGGAAAAATGATTTACTTAAAACTCTTGAATTCATTTTTCATCATGAGATGTGTGTTAATTGTCAAAGGCCTTTGTGTGAATTATTGAAGATTTTACATGAAAATTATGAAATCTGGAGATTATTTTGCTTCAGTTGTGGGATATCTGGAAAAGTGATTAATTTTCACTAACGATCAGGTACCGTATTCGACGTGATAAGCGCCCAGGGCGCTTAAAAAATTGGTAAAAGGGGGCGCTAATTAAAATGATAAAAAATTTTCCTCAAGTTTAGTCTTGAAAGTGTTTTTTTACGATACAAATGTCTTTGAAATATGGTTTTGTAACTTTTATCATTTTGATGGTGGCTGGGAGTCTAAAAATCCCCTGTATTCTTCACTTTAGAGGAAGTAAAAGACTTATTGCAAGACTGAAAAACCTTCTTCAATGAATCAGCATGCAAGGTAAGCACAGTTGAGAGGTGGGCGCTGAACAGGACGCATATTGTTCAGTCAAAAACGTGGTGGGTGGGCGCTTATAGGGGAGTGGGCGGTTATTAAGTCGAATACGGTAATCATTATTCAGCCACTGTTGGCTAACTCTGTGATTGTTACTTGTAATTGTTTTGTTTTTCTTCAATTTGGACGAGTAAACTGTTCTTATTGTGACAAGACAAGGCATTATATTGACAACTTATTCAAATCTCAAATCAAAATTTTTCACATGAGAACAAATCACAAACTGTGTTGACGTATATTGTAGATACTTCTCTTCATTCCTTCCTTCAAATATTGATATACATATATACGGAATAATAATGCTTTTCAATATCAAGATATGTCTATCACAGAGCTTTTCCATTGTCTTTAATGTCTTTCTATATACAAGAGAAATTATATTGAATATATGTATTTCCTTATTTCTTACAGAAATTTTTTTATCATTCTAATTGTTTAGTGCTCTTGAAAGTCATACCCCAGACAAGTCTTTTCTTACAGACGTCATATCATACATTATTTTCTTCCAGTAGTGGTCATATCTCTCCGTATCGTCTGCAGGTTTAGTATGCCACCGTGGATAACCAATTAAATATCAAATTAGTACGAACCAGAATTGTTGTTTCCAAAAGATCATTAAGTTGAGTAAGAACTAAATGAAGAGCATGTAATATCTACAATCAGTCGTGTCAGCAATAAGACATGTTGTTTTTCATGCTACAAGATCCATGATGCTGTTTTGAATGACGTTTACAAAGGGAAATTAGGAACATTCATTGAACAAATTGCCTCGGGTTTTGTACTCGGTAAAAATGTTAGGAGCACCCAATGTATCTTTATTTGAATATATTGGTTAATACTTACCTGGGTTCCTCTTATATACTCAGCAAGAAAAGTTTAGGACCATTCATTCTGTCTGTATTTGAATACATACTCAGCAAGAAAAGTTTAGGACCATTCATTCAGTCTGTATTTGAATACATACTCAGCAAGAAAAGTTTAGGACCATTCATTCAGTCTGTATTTGAAAATCCTAACGATGATGCACAATATGATTACATATTAAATTTTGAGATGATCCTTAACTTTTTTTGTTGAGTATACTCAGGTTAGCCACCCATTAACCACTGACCAATACTAGATATTCTCTGGCAAGTAACCAATCAGAATGGTTGGAACTTGTTACTTTAGCAGCATAAGGGCTAAAGTTTAGGAAGATATTACCAACCATAGAAATAAACTTACACAGGTTTAATGTTAACATGATGACGTTTCTGAAATCCATTGCTGTATGTTTCAGCATGTGTTCTCCTTCTAATCAAGTTGTTATTTTTATTTGATGAATGTAAAACCATGGACAAGAAATTCATTATCATGATATGATCCAAGAATTTTTTTCATCTTTGATTTTTTTCAGCACTCTATCAAACTATTACCAGCAGTGGAAGTCGCAGCATTTAAGTGCTAGGTTTGAGTGATATTTATGCACAATTTTACGTTTTTATATTGGCATTGTTTTTTATGTTTTTACTCAAGGGACCGAGAATGTTGAAAGACTTTGTATATTCTAAACTTCAAATCAAAATGGTTTGTCAATTTTCAAGGCATTTCTTTTATTCTTCATTGATTTTGTTGTCATTAAAAGGCACGTGTTTAGTCTATTCGTAAAACATTAACAAGTCTGGTTTGTCTATCTAATGTAACCAAATTGTCACCTAAAAGCAGATAACTTTCCACTAGATATATTATATATGAGAAGATTATATAAGTATCTGATAACATCTCCACCGAGCTTGCATATTTAAAAAAAGATATTTTGAATTCATTTAAGAATATGAGTCAGTTTCATTACATTGTGACAAAAAATAGACACATTTAACACTAGTTATTTGTGTTCATTAAGAGTTACTGATCCTTGATCTTGACCATCAGAGCTCGATGTTGTGCGTAATAGTTTAATTTAATCAATTTTAATAATTGTAGAATACTATTTCCTTGGAAGAATTTGTTTAAATAGAACTTTGCAAGTATCATGTGATAAACAAGTATTTAAAAAATGGATATTTTAAATGGATCTCTCTCACTATTTGGTTATCAATTCAAGTACATTGTGCATGTTGCTTACTGCTCACCTTCTGTCGACAGCACAGGCCTTCACTAGCCCTGGGAACATAGTGCTTGTTTCTCTGTGATTCAGTTATCTGCCCCTGGTTACATCAAATGAAAGATTAGAAAAAGCAGTTCCACCTTCTAACCAAGATGTCTTTCATTTGAATGGGGCCAAGGATTGACCATGCTTTGATACAAGGAATGCAAAGTCTTGCTTCTGGATTGGCCAAAATCTTAAACTTATCCCATGGTATGAAATGATATACCTTAAAGGCACTGAAGCAGTTTTTTCTAGAAACAAGGGGCTCTCACAAATAGGATAACACATGTTACCAGTTGAAAAAAAAGTATAGACGGGTGGAAGGATGGCTCAAAATATATTAAGCTTGAATTACCGGTTTTGTCCAAATTGAACTCATCAGACTGGAAATCTTATTTGTTTAATACAAGGATCTCTTAAAGGTTCTGCCAAGTTCATTTAAGGTATGAAGATCCAATATCCTATCTTGTTTGTTTTAAAGGCGCTCACACTAAAATGGTGGCTTAGTTCACAAATACACTCCTGTGTTATAGAGTCATCAAATGTTTCCTGAAGAACAAGTTTTTGCATCTACTAATATCTAATGGGGACAATTTAAAAAATAAAACATTAAAATGTGATACATTTAAAATATTTTTTATTTTACCTTTACCCTGGCTACTGAGGGGAAGAACAGGTGCTTGACCTGGGGGGTAGAGAAGATGAGTGACTGCCAGGGGAGAACAGGTGCTTGTCCTGGGGGTAGAGATGATCAGTCCCTGGGAGGGGTCAACCATGGACAAATATGATAATTAATATACTTAATTCAAATTCCATTTCTGTATTATTCCTTATACACCATACAATTTGAATCATTATAAACAAATCTGTATTTACCTGTGATCTTTTCAGTCATTTTCCCCCACTATTATAAATATTAAGTTATACATTTTTATTGTTATCAAAAGTTGAAAGATTTTCTTTTGTATTTGAATAGTCAGAGCATAACTCTCATTGTATTGAAAAAGAATCCTGTATTCAGAGGACTTGAAATCCATTGGAGAGAAGAAGGGAGCTGTTAGAAATGATGTTTAACTCTCTCTCTCTTCTCCAGTTGACTGTGCATGTGTTAAACACAGCTTTCGGCTACCTCAAAAAGGTTTTTGCCTCTTTGTTATAGAAACCGATAACACTAGAATCAAATGCTAGTCACATTAAGTTACTGCTGGTATTTCACTGGTTGCCCCTACCCTGCACCTTCTAGGAAGTTGTGAACTATTTCAAGGGCATAATCTTGTTGTGCCTAAATCCAGATAGGGGCCACTTGGGCAAAAATTCGAAAACTTTATTCAACTTCCTCTCAAAAACTAATTCCTTTCAGACAAAAAGAAAAGCAAGACATGTCAATCTTTTTCTCCCTAAAAACTAGTTTATATTTTTTTATCCAATTTTTCGAAGAGAAACCAATGGAAGTGTTTGTTTATTTGTCCCTCTTTTCTTTCAGAAATAAGTTTTTGTTCTTTTCAGACTTTAAGTGAGCAAGAGGAAGGGAGATTTTTATTTTCAAAATTGAATAATTGCATCAGCTGTTTAGTAAAAGAGAAGGAGGAAGATACTCACCTTGTCTTTTCCCTCCTTTTCACTTTGTCTGCTAATTTTTCTTAAAGATAACAGTCATGCCTGAGTGGTTAATAGTCATAAGTGTTAAGGAGATAAAACCACTGACTTCACAATTAGAGGAGCAGGTAAGGGGTTAATGCTCCCACTGAGTACTGCTGTTGAGCAGAGCAGACCATGAACAACATGGTCAGCCATGAAGCACAAAGCATTAAAAGTGGGAAATGTTTTCTTAAAGGTATCAAAATTAATCATCAATTCTTGTAACAGAACTGAGACAGTATAGCGCTTGGTATGACAACCACTAATAATATAAGGCCAGCTCCAAAATGTTAAATGACCCACAGTTCGATGAAAAGAACCAATCCAAAATGTCTGAAATCCAACCATCTGAAAGTCTAGCGTTCGTCTCCACAGTTCTCAAAGAGTAAAAGTTTTAATTTTTTAAAATAGGGTTTTCTTTGCTAGCCATAATTTGGATTATATTCAAGAGACCGCAACAAATTAACTATAATTAAGTTCTTTATGTTCTGTTAGTTGTGATAATTTTATCATTTTTTTAATTCCCTTTTACTGTTGAAGTACCAGTGGTTTACTTTTGGGTGAATATACTTGATTCTTCTTTATTTTACATATCAGTTTACATGAGTTTGTTATTTGGATGAGTCTGTACATAACCAACTCAGCGTGGAATAAATCTTTAATTCTCTTTCATTGTCTTTGTTATTTTATTCATTCTACATGCGCAGTTCCACCTATGATTCGCGAGGTCCACCTATGATTCGCGAGGTCCACCTATGATTAGCTAGGTCCACCTATGATTAGCAAGGTCCACCTATGATTAGCTAGGTCCACCTGTGATTAGCTAGGTCCACCTGTGATTATCTAGGTCCACCTGTGATTAGCTAGGTCCACCTATAATTAGCTAGGTCCACCTACGATTCGCTAGGTCCACCTATGATTCGCTAGGTCCACCTATGATTAGCTAGGTCCACCTATGATTCGCTAGGTCCACCTATGATTCGCTAGGTCCACCTATAATTCGCTAGGTCCACCTTTGATTCGCTTGGTCCACCTATGATTAGCTAGGTCCACCTGTGATTCGCTAGGTCCACCTATGATTAGCTAGGTCCAGACAAAGTTTACAGGTTTGTTGCAATGCACATCCACAATCGTGTTGCGGGCTTTCTCCCTGCAGTAATATTAGGGGGCGTGATATAAGTTGAATACTCTTAAAAGCAGCAATAAACCAAAATAACCTCACCTTGTTATGTTCAAACTTTGCAGGAGAGAAATGATGTACCTAGTATTACCTACAATGCGGATGGTTTTCATTGCTGCGTTATGAATTCTACAACTTTTAAGGAGGTCTATGGTTGACAAATTCCAACAATGCTTGCAGGTTTCATTGAAATCCATGGTATTCTCTTCCAATGGTACTAAAAGTTTCACTTTCTGAGAAACCACCCAAAATGGGACCCTCGCAGCCACTGTACTCATAGCTTTGAATATATCTGCACCAGTAGTGGGAGACCTAGTGATCGGTTTTGTATTTCGCTTCAATTGTGTTATTTGCTACATGGTTTGTTTGAATGTTTGTGGAAATTGGCCTGCTCTTTGCTAATACTTTTGTTATTTCAGCCAATAAAACAACAAGCTTGTCTTTGAACTTGCACATTCAATTCCCTGATCATGCAGATATGAGCTGACATACCCTTGATATCAACGAGCTCATAGCAAAGGGCCACTTCATGTTTTTTGCTTATGTAACAGTGGCAAAATAATGGAAAGTTAAGTATCTTTCATATAATGATGATGACAAACATACTTCAGAAATTTTCATGAAAGAACCATTCACTCCAAACAGAGGTAGCTAAAGCAATAAAATCCCGATCCACCTTTGGTTTGAAAATGACCACTTCATGAGCCAGAAATGGAAAGGTCTGATTGGATGTAATCAAAGTAAGTTGAGCAATCAGTAATGCTCTTTCTAAAGGAAGCATTTGAGAAGTCTCCTTCATTTCTGTATGCTTTGAGAGAACTGGACTTTATATGACACATTTTACAGACACAGAAAGGGCAGGCTGAAGAAGTGTGTGGCAAATTGTCTGCTTTATAGAACTGTTCTAAAAGTAGTAAGTCAACCCCCCTCCTTGACCCCTCAATTTCTGGTATAAAAAACTTGACTTGTACACTGTAACATACGGTAGTTCAGTGACCTACAGTGGAGCGCTACCTATAGCTTGCTACCCCCAGCTGGTACATGCAGGATTCACCGCAATGTATAGAAACTAGTGCTTATAATAAAGAACACAGTGGGTTTTTTTACCAAAAATGGTAAACGTAACAAAAAAACATGTATAAAAAACATTTGCTTAATAGGAATAGAGTAGTCAATTCTACAGCAAATGTAGCAGATAGTAGTAGGTGAGGCGATTTGGGGTTTTAAAGCCGCTTTCAATAGTATTTCACTTCCATCGTGGCTGCTAGTATTATTGCAGGTAGAAAGCCCGCAACATCTTTGTGGCTATGCATTGCATAGAAACCTGCGAGCATCGGCTGGAACTAGCGCACCATGGGTTTTGAAGAGGCAGTAGAGTCAGTGTGCTCCAACCCCATATTGTGCTAGTCCACTCTACAGTGGGTCTACTTAGGTGTCCTTGTGCTGTTAAAAAAACGTATTATTACTCGCCCGTGTGAGATACTGCAGTGTAATATTTATGTGGCGATATTACACAAGTGTAATACCGCTGCAGGTATGACATCATAATATTGTGTGGACGTGATGTCACAATGTTGGCAGAAAGTCGCAGAAATGTTTCGTTCAGTACACTTTCGGCAATCACACTTGATTACTGAGGTAAAGTAATGAACAGAATACTAAACTTCCTTAAATTTGATACTATTTTTTAAAAACTCGTTTTCACTCATTTAATACTGAATCATTAACTCGTTTAATAAAAATAGTATTAAATGGAAGGTCGTTTGGTATCCTCTATATGTGACAGGATGATGCCGTCAGCCAGCATTAACACATGGTCGACCACTCAGTTGTACAAGCTGGATCTGTGAGCCGCTACAACAGGTCTAAAGGAAGTGGCTTTTGTAGCCGGAGGTATTGTAATGACAGTTTTGTAAACTCCATGTGAGGTCATTCAAACAACTCACTCTGTTTCAGTTGGAATCTTACACTGTATTATCACAAAAATAATTTTTATCAAGTTGTTAGCTGTTTAATAATTTTCAAATTAGTGTACATTTTGTAATACATCAGGCAAGGCAAATTTCAGATTTTACGTTAACGTTATTTCATATATATAAATGTATGTCAAGTTGTATCGACCTCTGCCTGCAGAATGGGTCTTTACTTGTGTAAAAGGGCACAGTATCATTTAACAGGTAGTTTTATATTTCTTGGAACTTTTAGGAAATATAGAGGTGTATACCTTCTTTTCAGCACAAGAATACATGTTAGTATTTCCACTGTACAGATTAGGTTAAAATAAGAATTTTGTTCTTCTCTTGATCACAAGCTTCATTGATTGTCTATTGTAGTTGCTGCAATTGGATTGGTCAACGGCATTTTAATTGTTTGTATTTCTTGTGAAAGTTTATCATTTCTTAATGAAAAGCTAAGGAGATAGTTGACAACCCTGTAAGCACCCTTTTGAGTAAGATACAAGTTACCAACTAAAGACAACATGAGACAGCTAATCGAAAATGATTTTTATTGTTTCCTTGTTCCAAAGGCTTTGATGAAGACAAGTAGAAAATAATAAACGGTCATGGTGTGATAAGAGTATTTCAAAACCACCTGTTCATTTCATGAACATAGCATCACTAAAGATCACAGTAAACATTTCATTGTCAATAACTTGAAGCAAGGGCAAACAGATAAGCATTAAAGGCGACGCACAAGAGAAACATCTCCCTAATTAAGGATTTATTAACAGTATTTATCAACCAATTAGCACATTGCAGGAAGGGAGATAACTCTCAATGGTTCCCTGTCTAAACAAGAGCACATTTTCAATGTGTTTCAACTGGAATGAAAGCATACAAATAATGGGAAAGGCATATAAAGAATCTCCAGGAATTAACAAAATGGGCACACAACATATCTTTATTATGCAAAAATAACTTGTAATATTAATAACAGCGAACAATATCTCCTAGTTAATGAATGATATCATATTTCTGTTGAGGTAACTTAGGATCAATTCATGCCTTAAACTTTCGTTCATGATCAGAAATATTAACCCAACTTTGACTGGTTCAAGCTCTAAATAATAACCCAATATAAATAACTGCCAGTTATATGTACAATATTGTTTATTTCTGTAAAACAGGTTGTTCAAAATTTGTGTTTCTTTCAAAGCATAAGCATGACAATAAAGAAATCTAAATATTAAGTAATTTATATCAAAGTAGAATGCTGGTAAAAATAAAACCTACCTTAATTTTGACACTCTCAAGGAACACCATCAAATCACAGCATCAATTTTTAAAACATTACATTGTAATAGCAGTTTAAACAATTTCTTAAGTAGCACCGTAGACTCTGAATTATTCAACGGCATTTTTTAAGATACTGGAACAGGCAGTAGAAAATAAAAAATGAGTAGTTACATAACAGGACTATGCCATTTGAATCAAAATAAAGTTTAACAAGTCAATGCTCAATAAGTTAGAAATGCCTCTGCTTTATGGCCTCTACTGAAGCACCATAAAATCATATAGCTGTTACGGTCGAGACAGTTAACTTGACGAGGTTAATCGCAGAAATTATGTCAATCTTATCACAAAAAATGTTTTTGTCAATCTTAAATTTTATGAACACATTGGATTAAGAAACTTTGTTTTCATACTTTGATCTATAGACTTTCACTTCCTCTACAAACCGAGTACTCTCCGGAAATACCTGGCACTTCTAAACTTGTTCCTAATAGTTTTGATATATATATATATATATGTGTGTGTGTGTGTGTACAGAGATGAAGGTACCTTGAGTTAACTCTGGGGGAGGGGGGAGGGTCATACATAAATATCTCATGCAATATAATTTATATCAGGTCATACTTAACACTCATATCTCACTACTCAAAACCTGACCTCTCCTTGAATCATTTCAATTTTAGCCAATACAAAAATGCAGGTCTTTGATTGGTTCAATTGTTTGAAGGTGAAGGTCACAGGAAAGGAAATGTCACATACATCAAGCTGTGAGGTAGCCAGATGTCATGTGGCAAGTTATGACTGTTAAGCTAGGTCTGATTGTAAAGAGATTGGTACAACATGACACATACACCTAGACATTCTCACAAATGTTTGAAATGAAATGAGGTTTCAATTGCGCCATATTTGAACAACAGAAGTTGACAAGATTTTCAGATTGTCTCATACAAGATTTGTACACCTTTAGATGCACAGGTAAAAAACCAATGTCTATTACAGAAAATGATAGTCCAATATAAAACATTGCTAAGTTTACACCTGGCTTAAGAATAAGCTTACCATCATTGACTGATTGGATAGAAAGTGAATAATTTCATTAATACAAAATTGCCCATAGAGCCTTGATATACCAAAACATAATAATTCTTTGATTTACTTTTGATATCTTCTCCAGGGAAAACATTAATTGAACAAAATGTCAAAAGACATTCCTGACAAACATTACCGGAAAGTGAAACAGGAGGGTTTCATGTTTACTGAGATTTGTTCAGAACCAAATGAAGTAAAAACTCAGCACTTGGACTAGAAGTCAAAGTTTTTCAAGTGATGAAGATATTTTCTGACTTTTATTGTAAGTATCAGATAATTTTAATTTTGCTGTGCATCAAAATTAATGTTGAACTACATGAACGTGTTTTTCAACCATTATGGTTCATTCTTAAACTGTTTAAAGTTCTGTAGTTTCCTTTTTCAGATCTAATATTGAGGGATTACAAAGGCCTAGACAGTACAAATAAATTAAAGTGACACAGTGTATGTTTTATGATATTTCTTGCGGCTAAAAAATAAGCCTAAATACCATATGTCCTGAGTTAAGTTCATATCACTTATTAAACTTGTATCTTGATCACAAACATGCCAAAGTTTAAAAAATTTCAATGATAGTCGGAAAACAGTCGCAAACAGATAACAAATAAATCCCCTCTTGATGCTAATAAAGTTCAGAAAACTAGTATTGTTTCATGTGTTTCAAATGTACATTTTGCTTCATTCAATAAAATTACAAATGCACATGACATTTCTCAAAATTTTGATAAAACACAAAATTAACCATAATAATGCCTCTTTTACACAAACAACCACAATTTTAAAAACATGGTTTCATTTGGTTTTGGCAAATGATTGGATTTATAACATAATTGGTTGAAAAAGCTTGTCTGATGTCACACACCGATACACTTGCTTAACAAGAATGTAACGAAGAAAGCAAAACAAAAACTCTTGATAAGGATATGTACATTTGTTCATAGGGTTTTGTATCTTGGAAACATTTTTTATGGTAGAAATATTTTGTAAAATGGACCAACTAAGAGATTTTCTCTTCTTTTCCGATTTTATAAGAGATGTGATTTGAGAAAAAGGGAATAAAAATGTCTGACACAAACATTTCCCAAACATATCTCTGTGGTTAGCGTTGAGCAGTCAGTTCAGGTCACGTACCACAACTCCGGTGTTTCCATAGATCCAAAGCCCTACAAGATCACACTCACACTCCATCATGTGAGGAAAGTAAAGAAAGAAATACTGCGAGTAAATATGTAAAAAATCTCTGACATACATTGCAAACCAACAAAAACAAACTTTCAAAAGTGACAACCATACGAGACAATATTGGATACACAGTTCACCCCTGTAGCAGAACGTAGGGAGAAGACATCTGAGAAAAAGACCTTGAATGTGAGAGACTGATTATCCACAGGGCTGAGAGAAGGTAAGACCTTAGTCTTCAGTCAACGAGAACTTAGGATTGACAATCATCAGAGGAGAATCTCATCAATTAAATATTAATTTTAAAAAAGATTTTCAGGCAAGCAAAAACACTTTTGTATGTTCAGCTTTCAAATCGATGAAAAACTCTTTTGAGTTCAATGCAGTTGTGTCAAAATTGAATTTTCTGTAATTACAGATATAATAAAAAGCTATCTGTAAAAAAAAATTGTTTTGTCTCTTTTGAATGATGTTTTCTTTAAGATAAGTATTGGATAATGCTAATTAGCTGTGGACGGCTCCAAACTGGACATAGATAATGAATATTGAAAGTTTGTAAACAATCAACAAGAACATATCTCCCCAAGTGTATGAGGACCATGAGTATACCCGAGCATGAGATCCACCTGACTGTCCACATATACACAGCAGGGCTTCCATGCCTACCACAGAGTCCCGTCCAGGTGGACTCAAGTCCTTTTCTCAGACTCCAGGACTCACAGAGAGGAGATCACGGCTACTTATTCAACTAATCTAAACAGTTGTCTGATAAGTAGTAGGATGATTCCCATGATAAATAATAATAATAATAGTAGTTCTATTTATATAGCGATGATCATGTCAAAACATCAAATTTATCATCCAGGTATCGTTTTGACAGTAGATTTTTAACAATGCCCTGTTACAGTCAAGTTCATGACATTACAATTGTTTTACATCAAGTAATGACATCACAATGCTTTGACGTTATAAACATGATGACGTCACAGTGCTATGACATGAGTCTAAGAGTAGTGCAGTGTTCAAAATTATACATTTTTCACGGAATGGGAATGAAAAATGATTTTGGATGATAAATAGAATCTCAACCTCGTGTCTCCTGATATCAAATATATCAACACTCGTTGATAAAAGTAAAAATATCCTCGGCAAGCCTCAGATATTTGTAACTTTAATCAACTCGTGTTGATATATTTGATATCAGAAGACACTTGGGTGAGATTCTCTATATACCGTACATTACCATATATCGTAAGTCGACATATATGTGTAAAATATATTGGCTGAACAACGATCTTGTGTAGAAATAAGAATTTTGGGTACTTGTGTCGAGTCGAGTCGAGTCGAGTCGAGTCGGGTCGAGTACTAAGTTCAATTTTTTGGACCCGTGGAAGCCCCAATACCAAGGTATCACAGTCTCATCAAAATATCTTAGAAAATATTCTGCGTATAAACCTTTTCACAGATAAACATGGGATTGTTTTTGTTTTCAAAATATGAAATGCCTTTGATTTTATTTGGTTATAATTATTCCATGGTTTACAACAAATATTGTTTCACATAAATTTGAGACAATGAAAAATACTTCTAAAATTTAGAATTTTAATTCACCATATAAAACATAAATTTGACAAGAAGATGAAATATTCAAACTGAAACTATTATGCAATTAACATAGACCTTGCACTAATAGACAATGAGTGATGCGTATGATTTTAAACAAAACATCTGAAAACTTAGAAACAAATAATTGACAATGGAGATAATAATTAATACTGATTTGGGCTTAAAACTGTCTCAAATTCATGATCAAAGTTTGGCATCATGGAAAAAACAATTAAACAAAAATAATGTCTTAAAGGCACCATTCTTATTCTGGTCTATATTTTAAGTCTTCCAAAGGTTAAAGGTTTGTTATTTATATCGCATTACTTAATCATTTTAAAAAAAAAAATATTTAAACATCTAACATCTCCAAATATATGTTCCAAAAATATACCCTGTATCCTTGAGGCAAAGTGGTGATTTGCTAGAAAGTCTCTGCTGATATTTTCATTTATTATCCATCCTGTGAAACATAACCAGAGTCATATTAACAATATGTATACATTTGCACTTTTTTGGTTGGCAAGGTATTTTTTTCTTTCTAAATTTTTCAGACAGTTTCATCAAAACTAAAGAACGCTGGTCAACAGAACAGAAGCCAGCCAGTCAGCTGATTCCTGTCGCTCGGGTGGAATGAAAAATAAACTTTTGTCAACCTTGTGATTTACTTTCTTGCTCAGGTTTATACAAAAATTAAGACTCATTTCTTTAAAGTCATGTGATAAGCATGCTCCTTTAATTTGCGACAAATAAATTTATCCTGATTGGCTAAGTGAAGTTTGCACATGATGCAATAATGAAATACCTGCTTCTGATTGGTTGGCCCACCTAGACTGTAAAGGGAGGTAACAGAACACCCAGAAATTGCCACTTTGCCTTTTGGGTACAGTTTTATGTTTTAAATAGGGGGAGATTGAATAGTTTCTAAAATGACCTATGATATATCCAAAATACTGGTTTCAATGTGACCTCAATAACAAAGTATACTTCTCATAATACACATTAAAACAGTCAATCTAAAAAAGCGTAAACGTGAAATTGTCAATCAGATTGTCATATAGATACTCGCAGATGGATACAATATAAAAATAAATAAAGATATAAAACAAAAGGTATCTCCAGGGTCGCCAGTAACGGACAGCCGGGAGTTGGTTTCCTAAAATCCTGTACGGGCAGCGTGCTTAATTCACCCATTATTGTTGCGGGCTATTTTCTTGGTCCCATTCATGGTTGTGGTTGTGGTGTGGTCGTTATCGCTGATGGCCGAATCACTCTCCGGATCACTCCTCACATCCTTCTGCAGCTGAAAACAGTGTGTTCATAAATGACATGACTGGCTGTCAATAGAGATTGCCCTTCATGCTGTAATTGTTTTTATTACTCGCCCGTGTAAGATACCGCAGTATAATATTTATACGGCGATATTAAACTAGTGTAATACCGCTCCCCGTATGACGTCATAATATTGTGTGGTTGTGACGTCACAATCTTGGCACCGACGTCTCAATGGCGGCTTAGTCGCGGAAATGCTTCGTTCAGTACACTTTCGGTATTAATGCTTGATTACTGAGGTCAAGTAATAAACAGAATACTAAACTTCCTTCCATTTAATACTATTTTTATCAAACTCGTTAATGCTTTGGTATGAAACTCGCTTTCGCTCGTTTTATACTTAATCATTAACTCGTTTAATAAAAATAGTATTAAATGGAAGGTCGTTTAGTATCCTCTATCTGTACATTACCTTTCTCGAACACTTGCTACATAACTCTAGATAATGGGATGCTAATGACTATTTAATGAATTTCATTGTAACATAACACCTACATAATAGTTTCCTAAACTGATGAAGAAGTAGACACATACATCTTGTTGGAAAAGCAAAACATCTGGAGAACAACTTGTGTATTATGAATTGTGAGTGTCAAAACATGTATGTATTCCGGATACATCTTGTTTCCTTCATCAGGAGCATAAGGATCAGAATATCAGGAGCACATGATGTCTAAATGGTTGATTGCGTTTGTCATATGATATTTTTAAAAGCTTCCCTTGTTGACTCTTCTGCAAGCAAGTGAATAATTGATGTCATATAGGATTAATTAAATTTCAGATATGAAATTTAGCAGGGAAAGACCAATAGTTCTTGCATTGACCTAGCACTTTACAGATCTGTGTGAACTTCTGCGGTGACTAATACAAGAACTAAACAAAAAGTGAGATTCACAGACCCATTTGTAATTCTTTGCAGTGATACAAGTACTTTACAAAGATTGAACTCACAGATCCGTGCGTGAACTTCTGCAGCGCCATCTTGAGGAGAAGGTACGTCCAGAAGGCATGGAGCACCTGCAGCGTGCACAGCAGGAACATGAAGGCACGCAGCGAGATGAACGTGGGCACGTGGTACGGCAGTTCATTGATGATGGAATTCAATATTCTGGAACATCAAAAATCGCTATTTACTGGCCAAATGTCATATATTTTCAATATTTGTAATGTTTTTTCTTCCTTTTTCAGGATTGAATGGAATGGAGCTGAAACAAGGATTTATATTATCGTGTTACATTTATATTAATAAGTTTTGCATGTTTTTATTTTAATGGTATTAGGTCATATCATAAAAGGCAAACTATTATGAAATACTGCTGTTCCCATTGTTGGTTGATATGGGATAAAGGTTGTGTCAGAATGTTGTCACTACAATAGTTTTAAGTAGAAAAAGCACTTTTTAGGGAAATTTGAATTTTTCAGATTGCCAAAATTGGTAACATTTATTTTCTTTTTTTGTGAAATAATTGTTTACCTTTAAAAAAATACCACTGCCTGTCGAAACTAGTTTTCCTATAACATAGCAGACTAATTATGACAACCAACATTAAAAAAAATTCTCTTCAAATACTTAATTTTTAATAATAGACCGTCAAAAGAAGTACCCAGCATCCAGTTCATGCAAGAAGAGATTCATAAATATTATCTATTAACCATAGCTGCAGCCTCTTATTGGCCCAGGCATAGACAGATTTTATAAGTTCTGGTCATCATGCCATCTACTTTTCGTTGTCTGAATAGCATATTAATTCTAAGTAACCATCTCATGTAAGAAAATGCAACAAAATTTAAAAAAAATAAAAAACATTCAAAAGACAGAACAACAGATTAACTGGTGCAGCACTGTGGCTGCCGGTTGCATTACTATTAAGGCGTTCAAAGCTATATAGCTAATTTTACTTATTTTTATATATATGTTATATGTCTGAATGTATGATGTTATCACCTTTTAATGAATATTGTACTGTAATAGTAGTCTCTCAAAGCTCTTTTTTTGGAGCGGCGCTGATGTATTTTCATGTATGTTTTACTTTGAAATGTATATATACAGTGGTGAGACTTTAATAAAATATTGTCTGTCTGTCTGCATCATGCACGGCAAGGATTTCAACTTTACACCTGTACTGAGGACAATAAAGAGTTGCTATCATTGATGTCAGATGTTGTCACAAAAAGGAGAAGGTGGTCCAACTTACACAAAGGGGTAGACGTACATGCGGGACACAATCCACGTGATGAAAAAGCCCGCGAAGAGAACCTCGCACAGCGTCTGTCTCTTGCTGTACTTGGCCATCTTACAGGCCTGAAACACAATCAGAGAATCCTTCATATGATATATGCCATCTTACAGGCCTGAAACACAATCGGAGAATCCTTCACATGATATCTACCATCTTACAGGCCTGAAACACAATCAGAGAATCCTTCACATGATATATGCCATCTTACAGGCCTGAAACACAATCGGAGAATCCTTCACATGATATCTACCATCTTACAGGCCTGAAACACAATCGGAGAATCCTTCACATGATGTCTACCATCTTACAGGCCTGAAACACAATCAGAGAATCCTTCACATGATATCTACCATCTTCTTTAAATATTAGGTAAAATGATTATGAGAGAGTGATGTCATACTTCATGATATTGACATCAAGTTATTCAGTCACCACAGGACGTTATTACACAAATTGTAGATTAACGAAAATTTATATTGTCATAAGACGGGATAAGGGTATAATGCTCAAGTGCTGATATGATTAGGATACAAAAACCTAACAAACTATTTATGAACAAATGATTTTAGGAATTGTTTTATGTTTCACTTGGTGGGGTTCTCTTTTTCATTTTTCTGTCTTGTTTTAAATCACTTGAAGGCTTTATGCACAGTAAGTGTTTGATTAATATAAACTTATAATCTGGAACCATTTCAATTATTTTCAGTACTTTATAAAACCATAAACTCACAGCAAGCCAATAATCAGCAACATCGTGGACTACAATGATGAGGGCGCCGATACGGACGAAGTTGATGACCCAGGAGAAGTAGATGAGAGCGATCGTGATACAGTGGTGGATGGTCATCTCCCAGAAGTCCTGCAACACGATACAGATTACCCATAACAGACTCTCATGTTAACCCTTCACCTGCTGGAGGTGAAACTCTCCTAGACAGCCAATAAGCAACCGGTTATGGATTATCCATGTTTATTAGGGATACACTATCTTTTTTTTTTCTTCTTTTTTTTATCACTTTATCTTATTTTTTTATCACTTTATTATTTCTTTTTATCACTTTATTTTATTTTTTTATCACTTTATTTTTTTGATACACTATCTGCTGAAAAACTAATTCTTGTATTTTTTTTGGTTCTAGTGTCAGATTCTCCTGTTGTTAAAAGAAGACAAGTTCTGTACCAAGTTTATTTTATGCCAACGCTGCAAAAGCATGATGACACAGGTGAATGACACAGTGTACAGAATCTCAGCTCTTCATCAGGTAAACATCTACACCTACTTTTTAAATATTTTTGGTGGAAAAGGTCTGAAGGAACTGTCCCAGAGATGTCAGACATAGCGTAATGTAAATGAAAACTTCTTTATCGAGCAAAATCAAATAACAATATTTGCATTTTTCTGGTTATTGGTACCACATGTTTTTACCCCCATAAATCCATTCTGAAAGCAGTATTTTCATTACAGTTTTCATATCACGTTAGAAATGATATTTTTTCCAAAAACATATTCAAATGCTTTAAAAAAATTTGAAAGGTTAAAGTCATATTCTCATTTTTGTAAGGCAACTAAAACGAACAAAATCTGATCACTAACACAAATATTTCCTGTCGCGTTTGCAAAGATTTTCATTTTTATGCCCGTTTAACAGTTTTGGATGAAGCAGCTTATAGGCGTATGCCGTTTCAGACCGATGAGGTACCGAATCAAGTGCAATCCCATCGCGAGTGTGAAATAATGGAAATCTAGTAAATTGCAGCACCGATACTTATGACAAACGCATTCTTCATTGAGATTACCACCTTTTTGTTATTTTTGTATTTGAAAAAGGTCAAGCTATTAGCTATTCACATTGGATATTCAGCTGGAAATTTTTTGTGTGTTCTTCATCAAGGCCTTAGCGAAATGATGTATGTGGTTTGGACTAACGCTCGCCAAAGAGATGATATCAGGGTAGGGTAGGGTAGGGTAGTTTGAACTTAGGGGAAACGTCAGGGGAAAGATTTCTGTGAGTGGTGAACTATTTGTCCGGCATTCATTACAATTTGCCTTGCAAAAATGAGACTATGACTTTAAATTGATCCATTTGTACAACGAAGCTGTTAACAATCATACAACAATAATGTATTAATGGAAATATTATGGTTGTTAAAATATGTAATATTTTTATGATTTTTACTCGATTCGATCATACTGAAAATCACTTAAGTGCTTCATTTTTTTAAAAGTATACAGAGATGTACTTAGATATTCTGTTCAAAATGAATCGAGCTCAGCCAAGACACTGTAAAAGTCAGGTGCAAGGTAATTTTTGTAAAATTATTCAAATGTTTCAATTAACATATGAGGAGACATGAACCAAGTCCCCACAGCTGGTAAATGGAACAAATCATAATATTATTCATATTCGGGTTAGAAATAAGAGCGGACGTTGTCAGGATATTTGTCAATTTGAGGTGCATAATGGAGTTACAGGAATGTGACATGTTTAGATAACAAGGCACTTAATAATATCTTGACACTCTGAATATTAACAAACTATAACAGAGAAAATGGTGTTTATGAGTGTGCAATAACTTCACACAAAATATTAACCAAAAAACTTATTAGAGGTGGATGTTTCAGAATTTTGAACATTCTAAAACATTAATTTTGATGAATATTATTTTTTTAAATTGAACATTTTCTTTCAATGTTGAGTCCTTTTCAATTAAATATTTTTTTGACAAAGCATTTACTTTGTTGACAATCTACATCGGCTTTGATCTTTATCTAAAAAATATAGAGTTCACCTCAAACTAAAGAAAAAGATTTGTAATCAATAAATTTAACATCAAGATAACATCAGTTAGTGCTCTCTAACAGGGAGGTACAAAAAGCACATTTGCGAGGAGTCAGTGTATTATGATAATTATTACTCTTACCTGTTTAGGGCATTTAAGTTTTTCAGATAATATCTAACATCATTTGATATACTTATGTACACAACACCAGCCTAAAACTGAAGGATGATAAAGATCTATCTGTTTCAACAACAAAAACTCAAGTACAATGCTATCCGATAAATTATCATGGAAATCTATTATCTGTTAAGAAATCAATTCAAATATGTTGCTAAAATTGTTATGTTAAACCAAATTATGTTTATATATATATACTAATCAAATTATATACATTTTGCCACTGTTAATATTAAATGAGTATATGTAAATACTGTAACATTGTCTCATATCTGTATTTAACATATAAAACAAAATATGAATTTGTCATATAATTTTTCAACATAACAAATACGCCATTAGCAAAATATTTGACAAATGTAAATGTTTCACAACAATTAATTTGAATATGTAGAGCATATCATAGGCAAGTTTATCATATGAGAAATGTGAACACAGACTTACATAACTTATAAGAATTGTCATTTCTACAATAGCAAAACCAATAATTTTACCAAATGTGTTAGCAGTCCATATATAAAGGTAACATTCGGTAACATACACATAACATCTCAAAATTAGTTTCTAGTCACTTTTTACATGCTTTGTGAACTCTTATTTCAATATTGGCATTTAGTTGATTGTGTACTCACTAATCTCTTGGGATCTTTGAAGGCAGTTTAATACTGGAACTAGACAAAGGAATTAATGTTGTTGTATACATTGTGTACTCACTAATCTCTTGGGATCTTTAAAGGCAGAGAAAAGTAAACTCCAGTAGAATCCTATCTCCGCCAGCACAAACAGATGAAGAGAACTATCAACATGCTGCAATAGAGAAAGCATGACTGGGTGAGTAGGATTCAAATGTGCACATGTGTAGTAAATCCTTGTGGTAATTCTTTGGCTGGGAATAGATCTATTAACATTTTCAAAAGAGAACATTTATACATTATCTAAGTGTTGAAATGCAAGCCCAAAATCTGCTTGCTTTTGGTCAGGTCTTGGAAGTTTTCAAAGTTTTCTTTAATTTTGCGTTATAATTTACAAAAGAATACTTTGTGACTGGAAACTCTCAGGGTTATTTCACCCACTGTTTGAGAGTGTCTGTGGTGTACTCACATGATTTGGCCATCCTACAAAACAATGTTTTATATCCCAGAACCACTCTCTCTGCAAATACAACATTGAAACAAGTTTAAAGAGTTTTGATCTTACACTTCATTTAAACTCATTAACTCACATATCAAATCATCGTAAACAAAATTTTAAAAATCATTTTTAAAAGTTTTTACTGTTATAAAGATTTAATGAAAACTATTTTCGTACTCAATTAGACACATCTTCATCATTTTTTCCAAGTGACACAAGAACAATAATAAATGAAATCTGCCAACACCTAGTGATATCTTTGAAGGCATTAAGAAGTAGCATACTTCCAAACAGAAAGAGTTTCTGGATTTCAACTTCTTTAGTGTGATAATCCCATATAATAATGTTAACAATTTTCAAGTTACACATAAGATATTGAAGTTCTTAATAAACTTTATGAATTTCGGAGTATATGGTTATCTCATTTCAGTTTTTATCACCAGCGTTTAGGTAACTTCACTAGATATAATGCAGACTATTTGAGCTATAACATTGCAGCTAAGTTTAATTAATCACCATTCATCAAGAGCATTGAAACGAAGATATGTATGAAAATATTATATTGTTTTCACAATATACTTACGTCCCACATAATAACAATTCCACCTGAGAAAGAACAGAGGTAGAATAGAAATAACCAACTGAAACAAACAAAGAACCATTATAACAACATTCTAAATGATGATTACGATTATTAAGTAAACACTACAAATTTAACAAAACAAAAACATCTTTTCAAGAACTATGAAGATTAAACATTTTCAGATATGCAAAACTAATCACATAACCATAAAATAATATATGAATTGATGAGTTAGACGGAGTTTAATGTTACAAAACATTTGAGTCACAATTAAATGAGTTATAAATCCAGACATTATCAACAGATCAAAGGATTCAATCACTGTTAATCACACAAATATACAGAAACAGTTCTTTGTCATCCATTGAATACCTGAATGACAGAACACAAGGACAATACCTCTATTTCAATCTTTTAAAATTCTATCACATGTCGTACTGATCAAAATAAACAAGCAGCGGACATGATCGAGCTATACACCCTGCAGATTTTAACAAAATATTTTATGTATCATTAACTATTGATTTACTAATGACTGTATTAGAATAAAGTATCCATATTTATTTTGATGAATTATATGCCATTTACAATGTTGTTAATAATAAAAAACAACAACTGTACAATAAAAAATTAATTAAAATCAACATGATTTTCACAAACTCACAAAATTTTAAGGAAATACTTTTACTTTAATGCCATGTTTGTCATTGTAATACACATTAAATTCCAAATAGATAAATAGAATATTTTTCAAATCAACATTCATGAATTTCTGAATATCTGTGTTGAAATTGATTTATAACAAGACAAAAATGAAAACAATTTATGGTAAAGGTACGAGTAGCTACAATTTTCTTCCTAATAAGCCACTTATTTCCTAAAATTTCACAAATATATTTTCAAAATTGTAAAAAAAATTCATGCTTTCATTCCTTCAAAAATATTTTATCAAAATCAAATGAGAAGTTAAACTTTGTAACAGAGTCTCAACATTGTAATGGATAACTCAAAACTTTTGAATATTGTCAAGATTGTTAATCATGACTTTGTTATTATGATGTTGATTATCATGAATCTTTATGCCTAATTTCATGTTAAATAAGAAATTACGATAGAAGTTATGAGACAGAAGGGTTTGAAACACTTTTCTGACGAGTCAACACTTTTTGCCAAAAACATTTACTTTTACCAAAATATTTTCAAAATTATTGATCTTGACATACTTTCATGTATTAACCCTTCCGTTGCTGAATATTATTTTGACCAGTTTTGCCCCTGTGGCTGAATTTTCCAGCACTCGCCTCGCTACGGTAGTAACGCAATTAGCCCCTGTGGCCGAATTTTCCAGCGCCGCCAGATGCGACCGTTTTAACAACATATGGCGTGTTTACATGGCGGAATACGGACGTTATCGTCGTTTTATACAAAGCTAGTCGGCGAATCCCGTGTTATAAATGGATGATACTTACTTGACACTTTGAATGAAATTTCTATCACCCCTGGAACGGTTTCTACAACCGAAGTAAACTTGTTTTCAATTCGGGCGCCATAACTCAATAAATTCCAAGAGCGGATGCGCGAAATCAAAACGAAACTAAAGATGAATTGTTCCTTTTCACATCGATATAAAAATTATTTTTATAATATGTCTGGAACGAATTTTACTAAATTTTAAAAATTGTCTTCATTTCAAACATTATAAAATCATTTAATCACTGAGTGCACACATGCAAATTATATACGGAATTGAAGCTAATTTCTTGCTCTATATTTCACGATAAATTTTATTATGATACGCCATCCTAAACGAAAGATATAAATAACGAAAGCAGGGTAGTGATAAATCCCGATAACGTTCTGACCCCCACAGTAATATTACTAAGCTAGTAGCCCCGGGCAAACGCACGCGCTGAGGCGGGGTATCCCCGCTGAAAAATACACTCACACTTAACAGAAATTGTCTTTATTTCCAATTTTATAATTCAAGTTATTCGCTTTGTATACATGCAAATTACATATGGAATTGAAGGCAATTTATTCTTCTTTACGAAAAAATAAATCATAACAATCTTTTGCACTGTAATTAGAAGTTATTACCAACGTAACGTGGGTATAGCTAGTGAATAAAGTCTTTGATAATCGCCTTACCGCGACATTTGTCGCATAATTTCCACACGTTTTATTTTGATGCAAATATGGGCAAATTACACATGAAAATGAAGGTATTTATTTCCTCTTTACGTTGATATGAAAATGATAAATATGTACCGCTTGGTTTGGAATATATATAGTTTGCAAAGATTGTACCCTCAGGTATTTGAAAACAGATTTTGATAATTGCGACATCACTTACCGCTCCTATATTGTTTCATTGTAATTTGCAAATTTTACATAGAATTGAAGACGATCCTTTTCTCTTTATCGTGATATAAAAATGTTGATAATGCGCTCTGCCGTTAAATGGATAGGAAGTGTAAAAAGCAGTTGAAAAAATTGCTTCTCGGTTAACAAGATATGAATAGAGAAATTGCCTGTTTGCGCAATGCTCGTCGGGTCTTTACTGATTTTCGTTTACATACAAATTTTATATGGAAATAAAGATCATCCTTTTCTCTATATTTTGATATATGAAATTTCAAAATGTCCCGAGAACTTTATGTGATATAAAGTGCGAGAAAATGGTAAAAACACAAAGAATAAAGAAAAGTCGCAATTTTGCGGCACTTGCTGTATCTTTATTTTATATACTGCATATAACTTTTTTACATCAAATCGAAGACAATTATTTCCTCTTTATCACGAGGTAATCAATTTCAAAATACGCCTAGCTGTTGAGAAGATATAAACGAAATAAAGGCACATGTCAAAATCGCCGTTCAGTTTACATGATTTGAATAGAGAAATTAGCTTTTTGTGCGGCGCTTGCTGTGTCTTTATTTATTTTTGCGCATGTACAAATTTTACATGGAATGAAAGACAATCTTTCTCTCTATCTTATAATATAAAAATTGTCATAATAAGTTGACCACATCATGTGAAGATTGGTGTGACAAAATGGTGTAAAACTAAAAATATGTAAAAATCACCTTTTTTGCGGCACATGCTGTATCTTCATTTCAGGTGGCGTAGTTATGTATTTTATATTGAATTAAAGACAATTTTCTGCTCTTTCAAAAGATCCAACCGGTATTGTAATACGCCCAAGGGTTCAGAGCATAGGGCGTGCGATAGGAAGGCGTGCATAGGGTCAAAATGCACGCGTCTCAGTAAACGATAGCATGCGCGGGTCGGTAAGCTCGTGCGAGAGGGTAGAAAGTGCCCACAGGCTATTAGCACGTGCGGCGGGGAGTGGGGAAAAATTGAGTGATTTTAACGTTTATTTTCGGTACGATAAACATTATCAATACTCTCATAACTTTCGGAGCATGTTCGCGCATTATTTAGAACACCAACGAAACAAAACACGGTTGCTTAGCGATAGCCGGAACGAAAATACAAGCGTTGAACTGAGACTACTGCTAGGCAATAAATTTCCGGGCCCCGCTACCGAGACCCGCGGTCATAATTAGTTAGCGTGAGAAAAATAGAGTGTGCTACTCGCATCCCGCTAAGGGGACTTGCGGGCAAAGCTAATTTCATCCCGGAATATTCCGGGACCCGCATCTTAAGGGTTAATGTATCTCCATTCCAAATTTGATCAGTTGAAGTTTTTTCAAAAATAGTTAATTATGACACATCATTACATATTTCTGAGTTTTCATTACAAATAAGAAATGAAATAGTTAATTAGTAACAAAATTATGAGCAGGGCACAATCTGTAACGGACGAAGAGTGCCCATTTTAATACCACCCACAACTTTGTTGTTACTGGGGATATCCATTCAAATTGAGATTGTCTATAGGGGTGAAACAGTTCACTACTACAGTATTTGAACCGCAGTATTTTACGTTCGGCTGGGTGCAATGTACATTAACATGTATTTTTCGTCCCTACCGCGGATCCAATTTGTGTCCAAAATATCATTTCAATAATTTAAAAAACCAATAATATTTATTCAAAAAGTCAATGATCAAAATTTTTTTTACTTATCATCATTGAAAGTGGTAACAATATACCTGTCGCCATTTTCCGGAAGTAAACATTCGGAACGATTTAGTTTGATCTTTAATTCTCAACAATAGTGTCTGAATTATGTGACTTTTCGAGATCTCGTTCAAAGAAATATGGTGACTATTGGTTTCATACCGAATCGAAAATCTACCAAACCGAGGGTCCTGTACCGCAATACGCACCGAACCGAAGCTCAAGCGTACCGTTTCACCCTTAATTGTCTACATGACTAACAGTTGGTTAGCATTGGAATTCATAGCAAACATTGGATGTCAATTTTTCATCTCTTTACTACATCTCAACAATATCGTGACAAAGGTAAAAAAATTGTACTGCCAATACCTTATCACTTGACTCTTAGAAAGAATGTTTTGTTACAGTTGTAGTCAAATCTATTCATTGTAAGACTCATTGTACTATTCATGTATTTCTCCAAAAATTTACCTGCATTCTTGGAATTTGGCCATAGGAGTCGGGGAATCCTTTAACCGCCTTTTGAAAAACCATCTTTCTATTTCTCTCACTTTTTTATCTGTCTTCTTTGATAACAGCTGAAAAATATTCACAGATCATAATATTATGTGGGAGTTACTTTAATTACACAAAACAAACAAACAACAGATCTAAATCAAACCATAGACTATCTAACCCAATCTGACAATTCCTCACCTGGGCTCAATCTTCCCCGGGGAAACTCTGGCCTAGGCCAAACCTTCCCCACCCTTGATTACCTACACCTTTTTCTATTGTCTTCACTCATAGCAATTTGGACCGCACCTAACTAATACTTACAAATCCTCTTCTTTTATCTATAGTGTATTCACTTATATTGGCAACTTTTCTGCCTTTCATCCATATGTTCAACTGATAACATTCTGGTCTAACTAGGCTACTTTCACAAAAATGCTTGTTTTTGTTCTATATTGTGAGAACTATATACAGGTGGGTGTTTATCTAAAGGGGAAACTCTGGTTAAGCTAGGCTATTTCTTCCCCACCCTTGGTATTTATTTAGAGTGGGGAGACTCTAGCCTAGCTGGGCTATTTCTTCCCCACACTTGGTAGTTATATAGAGTGGGGAAACTCTGGTATAGCTGGGCTATTTTTTCCCCACCCTTGGTATTTATGTAGAGTTGGAAACTGGCCTAGCTGGGCTATTTCTTCCCCACCCTTGGTATTTATTTAGAGTTGGAAACTGGCCTACCTGGGCTATTTCTTCCCAACTCTTGGTATTTATTTTGAGCGGGGCGACTCTAGCCTAGCTGGGCTATTTCTTCCCCACCCTTGGTATTTATTTAGAGTGAGGCGACTCTGGCCTACCTGGGCTATTATATTCTTCCCCACCCTTGGTAATTATGTAGAGTTGGAAACTGGCCTACCTGGGCTATTTCTTCCCCACTCTTGGTATTCATTTAGAGTGGGGCGACTCGAGCCTAGCTGGGCTATTTCTTCCCCACCCTTTAGAGTGGGGCGACTCTGGCCTACCTGGGCTATTTCTTCTCCACCCTTGGTAATTATTTAGAGTGGGATTACTTATGTGAACTTGATATATAGTAGATCTTCACCCAAAATAAAGAAATCAAAATATATGATATATATCTGATAACTATGGTGCAGAAAATTTTGTGGATGATGTCTTCCCCCCTGAAAATAAAAACCATCGGTGGGGAAGAAAAAGCCTAGCTAGGCCAGCATTTACCCCCTGAATTAAATTACAAGTGTGGGGAAGAAAAGGCCTAGCTAGCTTGGCCAGACTCTCCCTACTATAAATAAAGACTGAGGATTGGGAAAAAAAGCCTAGCTAGGCCAGATTCTCCCTCCTACGAATAAAGACTGAGGGTGAGGAAGAAATAGCCTAGCTAGGCCAGAACTTCCCCCCTAAACATGAATAACAAGAGTGGGGAAGAAATAGCCTAGCTAGGCCAGACTTTCCCCCCTGAAAATGAATAACAAGGGTGGGGAAAAAATAGCATAGCTAGGCCAGCATTTATCCCCTGAAAATAAATAACAAGGGTGGGGAAGAAATAGCCTAGCTAGGCCAGACTCCCCCTGAATAGAAAGTTAAACTAGTCAGACGAGAAAGGCAGAGAAGATGTTAATATAAGTTAATGTCTCCACATTATATATACAAGAACAGGATTTGTAAGTGTAAGTTAAGTGGGGTTCAAATTGCCATGAATTTTGACAATAGAAAATAGGTATAGGTAGAATCAAGGGTGGGGACTTTCCCCAGGGAAGGGGGGGAAAGTATGGCCTAGTCTAAATTTTCCCCGGGGAGAAAATAGCCTAGGCCAAACCTTCCCAACCCTTGATTCTACCTATACCTATTTGAGTTTAGTTTAGACTGGGGAAGAAATGGCCTGCTACACCGGTTTTCAAGAAGTTGTGATTCTCGTTAATTGGCCGGTCAGAATGGTGTTATATTAACCGCCTTTAAACCTTTATCAACTAGGTGTCCATGACATACAGATCTTAGATAATCGAAATGGGACTCCAAAGAGCAAACATGCATAAGTCAGTACATGTAACAGTCATGAAGAAGGCCACAGATTAAGTGACGCTATTCCTCGCAGTCACGGAAGACCTGTAGACACGCTGTGATTGGCTGATGAGGTGGATGCATGATTGATAGCAGTGTCACCCGAGATACATCATCAATGATTAAATGCAACCCTGAGGTTAATTTTGATCCATGGTCTTTTAAAGAGTAAAATCAACTTCCTCAATGAGAAAATAACTGTTTAGTATCATTCACGTTTAAAAGGAGAGTCTGTATGAGGTATTTTTTTAGAAAACCAAACATTTGAGGGAATTCATATATTTCATAATCATATAATTCATTACTGCTTAACTATTTGAAACAATTTTTAATAGTCATATTTTACTCATTAGAAAAAAATTACTGCAAATTCATGAAGAGAGAAACACATGATCAGAAGAAAAAGCCATGCAGTCAAAGACTCTACAACAAAGCATTTTTATCAGTCAATGGATTAATTATTCGTAATTTTGGGATAATACAATAAATTTTTTAGTTAAATATCAATAATTTGTTATTTTAAAGCACAATTTCCTCATTCAAGTGAGATCTTAATACAGTTCTGTCTTAATACAGTTCTGTCTTTGCCCTGTTATCAGGTGATGTGAATCTGAAAAAAGAACTTGGTGATCATTTTCAAATTTTAAGTTGTACATCATTGTCCAACAGTAATATTAATAATGTTGATATTCATATGGCATTTTTTTCAATAAATAGTACATGCTCAAAGTGATTTAACATCAGGAAGTGAACTTTCAAAGCAGGTACATAGCACTAAGTGTGACCTTTTTGGTCCGTGCATCCTGTTTTCAGGTACCCATTTTCAAACCTGTGCAACTGGCATGAGAGTCTTACATGCTAACCACTACGCCACTGTGCTCTAAGCTACCCACCTCCAGCTCTGATTGTGACGGTTTGCCCTTGTAGATTCTGTAACCTTGCTCCAAGTCTGTGTTCGGCTCCACATACCGCCTCTTCTCTTTGATACCAAGGTACCTGCCCAGGGGTACCACGATGAGTCTGCAATACAACAACACTGCTTATAGGCACTGCTCTATCAATATATACCAGGGTACCTACCCAGGGGTACCACGATGAGTCTGCAATACAACAATACTGCTTATAGGCACTGCTCTATCAATATATACCAGGGTACCTACCCAGGGGTACCACGATGAGTCTGTAAATTTAAAGACACATTCCTGTCAAGAAGTAGTTAACACAAATCCAAATCAGATGAATAATAATCGTAAAACCTATTAATACCTTCTTCAATCTGTTCTGTCCATTGTGATGAAGTAATAAGATCTAAATGATAACTTTTAACGCCAGTCAATACTTCTCAATAAAGAAACACCAAGGGTAACATTTGGCATAAACAGAGTTTCTCTCAACATGGAATACACATTGCTTGTGATGCTAGACTGTGGTTGTACAAACAATACTGAATGAGTAATCCTCAAACATGATCATCAACTACAATTATTAACAATAAAACATTTTTAAAACATTTCATTAAATGCACAATTTTAGCTGAAAACAATGCTCAAGCATTGGTATGAATGCCGCATGTGTTATCTTCAGAAGCTAAACTTCTTAGTACTTCACTCGATTTCTGTAGTCGTAGAAGAAATGATCACCAATGAAGTTACAACAGCATGAGGCCATTTCAATGTGAACACCTTTAACTCATATTCATAAGGGATATGGATTTGCATAGCGAAAGAAATTGTTTTATTCTTTAAACGACTCCTTTTATTGTCATAAGCAAGATTGACTCCTCATGGGCCACATTTATTTCTCCTTCGTGAGATGCTCTATTTTCCTACTGAAATGTGCTACAGGGTCCTTACATTCAGTAAACACTTACACAATAATTAAATAATTTTTAATCCCTATTAAAATTTAATTCAAACTTTTCATAACAAAAGATAATTTATTTTCAGATTTACACTAATATCCCTTTCCTATTCCTGGGGAAAGAGCATGGGCATGAGTCTACATCAAAAGACATTTCCCCACAAGCACAACTGATTAATGATTAACTGTCAACGGATAAGTTCAAGTTCAGATAGTCAGCTATTCTCTCTCAAGGAAGTTGGAACAAGGACACTTCAGCATACATTGAAGGAAGCAAACTTCAATGATTTGATAATATCTGAAGTGGACTTATATCTTACACCCAACCCTGGTCTCATGTACATAGATATTTGATGTTGCCAGTCTCTGGCAGGATTTGACCTGTAGACTTCTACAATTGCAGCTAACCGCACTGACCACTCCCTTAAAGTAGAGCTTGAAAGTATCATAACCCATGCTAGATCAGGATTTGCCTTGTCAACAGCTACTGACCGGGACGGAACAATAATAACACAGATATAGTCTGATCCTATTGCACGGTCAGAGGTTTAGTGAATCTGTGTCAATAACTAGGGAAATTTGAACTGTTCAAAAATCATTTTATTTAAGATCTAATTTAATGATTCATGTTTCAGATCCACTCTACCACAACATACTAGGACCATGGGGATTTGGACCATTGGTATTCTACAGGGGGGAAGATACAAAGCCAGATCTGCAACTGTTGTTGCAAAATGATTCAATTACTAGCCATATCTTACCATAAGACCTTTCAAATTTTTGTTGCGACACATTAACTTACGCTTAGCCATGGTCATCTAGTAAACACCTAGATAATTAATAATTTCCAAGATGTTATTATTTTCATAATATTGAGCGAGACATTTCAAATTTTTGTTGCAACACATTAACTTACGCTTAGCCATGGTCATCTACTAAACACCTAGATAATTAATAATTTCCAAGATGTTATTATTTTCATAATATTAAGTGACCTTAACTGTAGGAGAAAGACATCAATATGAATATCTTGAACACATGACAATAATACAAACTATACATAATGTTGTAATCAAATTCTCAAAGGTTATCTCGCTGTGACCCTTGTGAAAATCTGGAGAAATGTCAACTGATTAGATATGACAGTTCTATTATGACATATGACGAGAGGATAGATCAGAGGAGATGTTACAGTTCATCAACACTGATAGCAAACTGAACTTTGACCTTCAACACACGACAACTATTGATTAGATTAAAATCAAAACAAGAAGTCATATGTATCATGAGTTTACATATAAAACGTTCAGTGTTATCTTAAAAGGATTATATATCAATGACTTATACATAAATTATATCTTATATATGTATGAGAAGATACATCATCTTATATAGCAAAAGGCCTCTTATCAACATATTATTTTACCAGGAAAAAAAACACGCTTCTCGAAACGATACACATGGTGTACTGTTCTGTAACTCCTGCAACACTGCGTTTAAACATGCTTCAGTTGGATGGGCAAACAGATTTTTTAAAAGAAAAACATTATTATATTTTGGTAAAAAGAAAATTATAAATACTACAGTAACAGGAAGACTATATAGTTGAAGAAGTCGAAACTTCAATTGAGAGCAAACATTATTATACTAACGATTTTTGTAATTGTGGGTCCTCTGATATCAATTTTAAATATCATTACGAACATTCAATGGCAGAAAAATTCCAACTGAATTGAAAAATTTCATGTAAATATATTCATGGTATAATAATCATAACAACAATATTCTCAAATAGGTATGATAATGCAATGTGATGAGTAATTTGATTATGTATCAAGTAGAAGTCACTTTTGTTGATATAAATACCATGGCGATGCGCGTGTCTATAAGAAAGCGTTGATTCGATCTATAGACAAGCCATAGACCGTGATTGGTAGCTATATTTAGTACAAATCGAAGAGTTTCACGGGTACTTCTACAGGGGACTATTTCAAAGGGAAGCAAGAGAAGTAAAGTAGCCTGGTTTACAGGATCCAATAAAAAAGCAATGTGGCTGTTTACAAACTGGGCATAATACGGACAATATTTGACCATGATGGGAGTATGATATAAGCATGAACGACCTGTGAATCAGATAGTATAGTGACCTGCCTTGCAGAGGAAGTGATAACTGTACACGGGTGAGGTGAGGTGAGTTGGTGTTTAACACCGCTTTCAAGATTATTTCACTTATATCGCTGCTGCGCATTACGGTGAAACCTGCGAGCATCGGCTGAAACTTGCAAACCATGGGTGGTACTGCGCTGAATCTCAGTGTAGCATTGCACCCCAAACCTGACAGCGTGTAGAACAGTTCTCTACTGCAGACAAAGTTGCCGAGCCCCTGGCGGGATTCGAACAACGGACCTCTTGATCCGAAGCCGAACGCACTAACCACTGCGCTATCCCGCCCCCGATAACTGTACATAACAACCCTATTTTGTGGAATGACTGAGAGATAACCTCTGATGTAATATGCCTCTAGATAACTGATAACATGTTGTACTTTAGACATTGAACATACCGGACGTGTATGGGTGGGTGGTAGACTTTATCATAGGCCTCGAATCAATTTTATATTAATGTTTAAGTTCTGTAAAAATACATCATTGCATGGCTGTGTCTCAAGTATTTTCTCAATCTTAAAGTAATATGGGTTGCTGGATCGCCACAGCAACCAGTCCTTTCTAGTCAAGTGTTAACTTGTCATAAAAACCTGTTATGTTGTTTATATCATTTCTTGACATGTTCAAGCCTATGTTTTCACTCACGGCTGGGCAACACACGAAACAAAACCTCAGCTGAACTCTGTATCTAATGAGAGAAAAGCAGCATCCATAGCAGCAGTAACAATAGAAATTCATCATCTAGTCTGTGGAGTGAAAGCTCAACACAATTAGCGCTTATTGTTACCGACTGCAACAATGGTCAATTTAATTAAAAGGGCTTAATGATTATTTAGATGTACACTGAAATAGGTCGTTACTTTAATATTCATAGAAACCACACAACCTGTCATGCCATTAATTTGAAATTTCAGTAATTAAGATGAATTTTCACATTATACTTTATTAGAACTTGTGTCTCATATACATAGATATATATAGATATATATGTCGTAATTATTGTGTTGTAATTAATCATGAACTGACAAATTGATAAATCATCAAGTATTGCTTCAAACTGTGAATCTAATATTAGACAAATTTCATGCTAAATACCTACTGCAAATTACTATCTATTATTCACTTTGTGCTGAGGGGGTTAGTTGACCTATATATAGATCCCCTCTGTTCATGTCCAATATGAAAGCAATCACAAGGCAACAATGAGAACAGTGCATACAACAATAAATTAAAAAAATAACATATTCCAATTTTTCAAATTTAAATATTCAATTACTTTGGAATAATGTTTTTCAATTATTTTGAAATAATGTATTCTAATTATTTTGAAATATATATATATATAATTCCACTTTCATCAAAATAATGTATTCCAATTATTTTTTGATACAGTATTCAATTGGTTTTTGAAAACATACTAAATAACATATTTTAATTGTTCTTTTATATATACTGCATTAAATTCAAAATAACATATTTCAATTTTAATAATAAATTAAAAAAAGCTTAATTTGTTTCAATTTTCAAACCTTCAAAATAAATCATATATGAAATAATCTCTGCTACATCTAGAACGTGTGACAATATAGAGATTCCACAATACGATACGTATCACTATTACTCAATACAATACAATCTATTACAGTATAGTCACTATAAAAACACTATTTTCAAGGCTTTTCGAAAATAAAAAAGTTTAATTTTTAACAAACCTTTTGATTTTTGGGCAAAAAAAATAAATTTTCAAGTCAACAATATGTATCACAATACAGAGACCGTATCCCGATATGTATATCATCTGATCAAGTATCATGATTATCGATACTACAGTATATTGTCAAAGCTCTAAATACAACATGAAATTCAGTAATGTTCTGTTATTGTAACTACCATACTTGACGCAATAAGCACCACCTCCCTAAAAGCCCTGCCCTAACCACATTTGTTATTCCCGAAATAATAAGCGCCACCTTCTCAGAACTTTGCATATGTAATGAAGCTAGAATGTTGCAATGGGTCTAATTATTCAATCAGTCAGGGGGCTTCATTTAATTTTGAGTCCTGCATGTTAGCAACTTTCTTATTATTCCATAGTTGGCAAGCCAAAGTTTCTTCAAAACAATTTAGAAAATATAAAGGTAACAGAACTTCTTTTTAAAATCTTTAGAACTTAATCGAAAACTGTTCTAACAAGAGCCCATCTTTTCAATTTTCTGAGTACCAATGGTGCCCAATCGGTTGAATACAGTATGTCTAATCTGAATACTTACTGTACAACTGAATGTTTATGTTTACCTAGCAAATTAACTTAGTGATTGTAGTTTGATTGGACCTTAACCCAATCTCATTGAAATCAGTTCGATCTTAACACTTATACTTTGATGCATCTAAGAACTGCTGCAATGGGGTAGTGTCAGGTGAGCTCTACACTCCAGCCAATCAGTGAATAGCATAGGAAGCCATTTGCAAGAGTTCATATCTTAACAGACCAATCACTGGTTGAATTCATTAAAGGTGAGAGGTCAGAGACAAGGTCACATGACATTACGCTGATAAATCGATACATGGAAAAGAAATGAGACTTCGACCAAGTGATAAGTTCCCTCTGATTTTAATGAGAATGACCAAAAACTGATAGGATATTGGAGTATAACCTCCTTTAAGCAAATGGACATTCTTGGATTAATTCTATAGTTAATGTGCTGTAGATGCTGTCAGCAAGTCACAGTTTGGCTGATCACTGACTGGCTTGAATGTTGGTATTCTCAAATATAACCAGTAAGGGATCGCTGACATTCATATGCAAACCCACTACTGATACAGCAGCTTCATTAGAGGTTGTGTCATTTACATTTTGAATGTTGTATGAACTATTCAACCAGGAAGTACTTCCTTATCAAACTTAGAGTTTAAATCAGCACTAATCCGGTAGCCCATGGCTATTATAAAAGACCTTCAGAGAGTTAAGTGTAATTACTGGTAGTCAAAAGGACTTGACACAATTTTAGATTATAATAATATTATCATGATGTAGGTGCATTTGGTTATATGGAAAATTCTACTACAACTTGTAGTTATACACAAGTCTGAATTACTTATTGATAAGCTTGATTTCATCCCCTGAAACTGAACAATTTATCGTCAAATAGTTAAAAAGTCAGTGAACACAACTGCTTCCTAAAAGTAATGTTAGTTTTCAAGTGTCACAAAGATATAGACTTCTTTAAAAAAACTTAACAAATACAAATTTAAAACTTGAAAAGCAGTCAACCTAGGGCTAGTTCATCTGTCACAAACAAACTTATTAGATCTGTAAGCCCTCACACCCTATCGCGATACAACATTATCCTCCACAAAGGACGCAATACCAGGGCCCCTAAAAGCTTTCCAATGCCACAGGGGCATGGCTCTCCATACAAAATGTGCAATTCAAAGAAAAACATTAACATGAAAAGTCTTTATGCGAGAATGAGTTTCTTAACCCTGAGTGAATATGAGATGCAGAAGCGTGAATAAACGTACAGAAGTCTACAATAGTGTGCAGATGCGTGCGTACAGAAGTGTTCAGAAGGGTACAGAAGCGTACATACAGAATCATACATACAGAAGCGTACATACAGAATCATACATACAGAAGCGTACATACAGAATCATACATACAGAAGCGTACATACAGAATCATACATACAGAAGCGTACATACGGAATCATACATAAAGAAGCGTACATACAGAAGCATAAATACAGATGTGTACATACAGAAGCATACATGCAGAAGCATACCTACAGAAGAGTTCAGACGTGTACATACAGGATACAGAAGCATACATACAGGAGAGTACATACAGAATCGTACATACAGAATCATATACAGAAGCGTACATACAGAATCGTACACACAGAAATGACATACAGAAGTGTACATACAGAAGCTTACATACAGAAGTGTACCTACAGAAGCATTACATACAGCAGCATTACATACAGAAGCTTACATACAGAAGCATACATACAGAAGCTTACATACAGAAGCATTACATACAGAAGCTTACAGACAGAAGCATTACATACAGAAGCATACATACAGAAGCTTACATACAGAAGCATACATACAGAAGCTTACATACAGAAGCTTACAGACAGAAGCATTACATACAGAAGAATACATACAGAAGCTTACATACAGAAGCATACATACAGAAGCGTACATACAGAAGTGTACAGAATAGTCCCAACACTCTTCCAAAGTTACATTAGTATCAATGGAGTTGACCCACAAATACAAAATACCTGAGATCCTGTGCGTAGCTCAGTTGACTGCTATCAGTGAAGTTCAGCAATACCTGGCGTGGCTCGCTGGATGGGTGGGTCACCCGATTATTGCTGTGTTAACTGAGAGTTTGAAGGGTTATTCCCTGCCCCGCACCGAAACACAAGTGAAAAACTTGTGGTGTCTCCATAGGCAAGAGACTTTATTTGAATTGTGCCTCTGTTCACCCAGCAGTACTAATTAGGTAACCGGCAGCTTGGGTTAGACCAGGGTAATAATGCAGGATGCGCTTAGAGCATATCCCTCAGTGATGTGGATTAGCGCAATATACATATCCTTATTATTATTATTATGAAATCTATTTTTAGGCAGTTGCATGAAATCTTATTCCCTTTTTAATCTAATTTCCCTTCTTTCAGTATTAAAAAATGTGCAAAAACAACTTTCAAATACTATTTCCATAAACTCAAAGCAACTTAAGACAAGATATAGCCCTTCACCAGGGTCTATCTTGCTCAACTGCAAAATCAAAATCACAGATCCTGAGTTCAACTCTAATCCATTTTGACCTACCAATTTCTGGTGTACAAAACAATAACCAGTCAAAGTCAATGATGTTGTATGAAGTCAAGAAGTCAGTAATACACAGTAAGTGAATGAATGAGTATAGGGCTTAACGTGCTGTCAGCAATATTCCAGACAATTTGAGTTGAGGTGAGGTGAGGTGAGGTGAGGAGACGTGGGATTTAAAGCCGCTTTCAAGAGTAATTCCCCTATATCACGGCTGCTTGTTTTACTGCAGGGAGAAAGCCAGCAACACCATTGTGGCTATGCATTGCGGTGAAACCTGCGAGTGTCGGCTGGAAATAACGAACCATGGTTGGTACTGCACTGAAATTCAGAATATCATTGCACCCAAACCTGACTGTGTGTAAAACAGTTCTCTACTGCAGACAAAGTTGCCGAGCCCCTGGCGGGATTGGAACCAAGAACCTCTTGATCTGAAGCCAAACGCTCTAACCACTGCGCTATCCCGCCCCCTCCAGACAATTTGAACTTAAAGGGGCAGCAGCAGGTATTTTTCATAAACAAAGTGATCTCATGAAAACCAAAGTAAATGTTTCCAATGGCAAGACAAAGGTTTTTAATCAAAATAAGCTGTTCTAAAACAAACAAACCATGTTCAGTTAAGCTATGCGAATCCATTCTACCTCAAATGATTAAAAGGTGTTCACACAAAAATGGTCGACAGTGGTTTTTGCTTGATTATGTTGATAGTTAATAATTTCTTGTACAACTACGGAAACCTGAGCTGAGTAATGAAATGTTTGACCCTCTGAAGATAATACATTTGGCACAAACTAGTGTTTATTTGGGAAAACTTTGAGGATCTTCATGTTCAAAACACACACACACACACACAAGAGAAGACAGATCAGTTAAGGTAGGGAAAGAGAAAGAGAAAGATGGAAAGATATGGTTAGAGATCAGTCATACAAAGTATTATCAATCTTCAAAGTTCTTAAACTGTTTGATAATATCAATTCAAGGACGGAATAACATCTATTCTCAAGACAGATGATAACATGGCTCAAGCATTACAATAAGACCAAGCACTGCAGTAACATGCCCTACATATAAATCAACCACCTCAGTCAATATCAAATTGTACATTGCCAACAAAGCATTGAAAACATAAGCCTACTGATTCCCCTCTCACTATTGAGGTGAGAAACTGACATAAGGCCTGTCAAGATATCATAAACACTGTGTGCAGTTTTGAAACGGATGTCAGCTCTCTATTTGTTATGACATGTTCCTCTCATCTTGAACTTCCACATAAATGATGATCTTATAACCTAGCAAAACAATGATACAAGATTCACTTTGTTGTGAGACAAGGTTCATATCTGGACCAATGGTTTTTATATTTTAAGTTTGTCATTAAACTAGGGTATTTATAAACGTTTACAGCACTGTTACATTTGATATAGTACATAAGAATTAAAATGGAATAATGTTTTTCTTTTTACCAGGGTAATAATGTTTAGATGCTTCTTTATCAGAAGGCTAAACTTTGCAAATCAAATTGTTTATATTTTGCACTTTTTCCTTTCAAATATTCCAAAGAGATATAATCAGCTTTAAATGATAATCGATATAATGATCCAAAGACAAGTCATAAAACATCTACATAAAAGAACAAAGCTATAGTAGTTTCATGACTGTGATGAAAATCAAGATGTTTCCTTGGTATTTGCTCAATATCTGAGACGTCAGATGCAGTATTTTCTCATGAATAAATCATCCAGCTTATCTTGATTACTGAGAGCAGAAACTGAAGCACAAACAATAGTATATCAAATAAGGATGTGTATCCAGGGATGTGGAAAGACACCTTGGACAATGGGCCATTTTTAGGGCTTTTAGTCAATTTTTAGAGTTTTGAATGGACCACTCCCCTTAGTAGCAATGCAATATTTCTAATCAAAATGGGCCATTTTTTCATCCAATGTGCAAAATCGCCCATGGCCCCTACCTTTCCCAATCCCTGGTTTCACTCCTCATTTCCAGATACAGATATGTTGGTACTTTTCAGTTTTTACTTTCCATGCTTTCTTGACAAAATAACAGTGATTATAGAACAGTGATCAATGCCCTATTTTGGAAAGAGATATATTTCAGTGATTTGGTATGACCTTTAACATGTTTGCGCTATTTCACTCTGCGAGTTCATACTTTGTATATAGCTTTCCGTAAAATCATTCTTTATTGAGTTGTGTTTTTCTGAAATTTGAGATGGAATTTTTTTATTTAAAAACGTGATAAATCAGATAAGTGTGTAGTATACTGCAGACCCTTAATAACAAATGACTTGATACAAATTTTCATTTAAGTTTATTGGGTAAAACTAAAAACACATTATAAGTAAGTGGTTCTGATTTTGTGCCAAGAAGTCGTCCTTAAAATTCAGCACACCAATGTTTAATGGTGCTATATATGAAGATGCAGAGTCACCTAATGTTTGTAACATATCCCCATGCATTTCTTTTGGAGTGTATTTTTTAAAACTTAGATATTTGATAACAGCCCTACATTCACTTTTCTCCATTTCGGTGTAAAGATGTGAGGGTACCTTTGAATGACAGGCTATTATACACAATTGAAGAGTATGCATCTTGTGATGTTCATGACATTTACATGTCAATGAAGGTTCTTCATGCACACACATTATGGTTGCGTTTCAGGCATGTTTTCATATTCAGGCCGGAAACTTTTGGGACAACCCTCAAACAATAGACCCCCCAACGTCCGATTTCAAGGAGGAATTGTTCAATATTTAATGTAATAGTCTGCTTCATTTAAAGAAAACGTGACTCCCTAGTTAGGTGCAATGGGCTAAATAAATTTAAATAAATAAATAAATAGCTTCATCAGTGATAAATTGATTTAAATTTTTGGACTTCCTTATAGTTACATAGGCTGAAATATATCAGTTTAACTGTAGTTAAAATTCACCTAAAACATAATCTCTTAAAAAGCAAGTCTAGATTTTAGATTAAACCTAAATATAACCTCATGAAAAGCAAGTCTAGATCATTTTCACCTAATCATTTTTTTTGGAATAATATCTCAGAGTCTGTTTGCAAGTCTATTGATGTTTAGGCAAGTGTATGTAAAGTCAAAGGTGAGAGTGTAACTGCTATATTCAGAGGAGAACTATTTGAATACAAATTACGCAACATTCCGCAGAGATAGAAGAAAGTTGACAGTGATGTGTAGAATGGGAGAGGAGCACACCTGGGGAGACACAGCTATAAATACGGAGGTAACCTGGTCTGTAGGGGTTGGCATTATTGGAATTCTTTGTGTTGAAGTTGCACTTATCTTAAGCATGCAGTTCTGCAGTGCTTGCATGTCAGCCAGTTGATGCTAAATCTACATGGGGTTGATTATGTAGTCAGCTAGCAGACTGGACTATATGATTGTAGTGTATTCGGATAAATGATCAGACTTGGGAATGTATTTTAATAACGTTTACTGCATAAGATACAAAACAAGTTTGCCGCCATTTGCACGGCCAGGCCCAAGATGCCTTGCGGTGGGGATCAGTCCATAACTTCCCGTTGTAGGGAGTAATTATTATGGACATAAATCTCAGATGTTACATTCCTCTTCCTTTAAGCTTGAAAAAGTTTTAAACAAATAACTGAACCATATCAACATTAAAAAAAGGGTGAACTTTGTGTCAATTAAAAGTCTTTGATCAACTTCTGATGATCTGGTATAAAGTTCACCTTATTTGAAAAAAGGATGTGAAATCTTTAACTGAAATGACTATAATTACAGAAATATGAATGAACACTTTAACGATTAACAGTCAATCATTGGCACACTGGAACACTCATAGTCGTCCTCACAGGTCAAGTCTTTGGGGAGGTCTTGTTGACCTACTTGACCGTCTCAGCTCCTGGGTCACTGTGACATTTGGCTCAGTCACTGTAGTTGTGGTTTCTTCAGCATTTGTAGAAGAAGCAGATGTGATCGGAATCACAGTAGATGGAAATGTGGTAGGAGAGATGTCGTCAGCCTTCAGGTTCACTAAGCTTGTAGGTAGCGTCTCTAAGTGAACTGATTGTTGTTGTTCTTCCGCCTGTCTGCATTTGATGTGGTCAAGATGACGCCGAACTACACGTCCGTCTAATAGTCTGATAATGCATAGGGACTGCTTTCTGCTCACAAGGTGCCCAGGTATCCATGGAGAACCTTTTCCAAAGTTGGTAACGTAGACAGTATCGCCTTCTTCTACCGACTTCTTGTGAGTTTTCCCATCGTGCATAAGTTTTTGTCTGGCTTGTGTTCTCTGCACTTTCGAGATCTCGTCTGGGTGAAAAAGATCAAGATGAGTCCTCATCTTACGTTTGAACATGAGCTCAGCTGGAGATTTTCCTGTTGTGGTGTTTGGAGTGGATCTGTAGTGAAACAGAAATCTTGATACTCTGGATTGGAGAGGCTGTCCCGTTGTCTTCTTCATGTAGTCCTTGAATGTCTGGACTGCACGTTCAGCTAATCCATTTGAAGATGGATGATATGGAGGAGAGAACATTTGTTCGATGCCGTTATTGCTGAGGAACTGCCGAAACTCATTGCTGCTGAAAGATGTACCGTTGTCTGACACTATGGTCACTGGTAACCCACAAATGGCAAATGTTCTTTCCATCTTCTCTATTGTGACTTGAGATGAGGTAGAGTTGGTGATGTGGACGTCCATCCACTTAGAATGTGCGTCCACTACAATCAAGAACATTTTGTTCTCAAATGGTCCTGCATAGTCAATATGCACACGAGTCCAAGGGTTTTGAGGATATTCCCAGGGGTGCATCTGTACGGCAGGTGTAGCCTTCGAATTGGTCTGGCACTTCGAGCACTCGTGAACTGTAGCTTCAATGTCATAGTCTATGTTCGGCCACCAAACATAACTTCTGGCTAACATCTTCATTCTGACGATGCCTGGATGTCCTTGGTGAAGCATTTCCAAAACTTTCACCTGACACTGAGGTGGAATAACCACCCTCGCACCCCATAGTATGATACCACCATGGACCGAGAGTTCAGATTTCCTGGACTTGAAAGGATTTGTTACTGGATCAGGGTTGTCTGACCACCCACTAGTGACAAATCTTCGTACTCTTGCGAGTATGGGGTCCTTCTGTGTAAACCTTTCAATGTCAGCAGATGTGATGGGCGTAGAGTCCAAGAACTGTACAACCTCCGCAATCTCTGGAGGCTTAGGTACGGCTGTTGGTGAGATGTTCAATGGGAGACGACTCATTGCATCGGCATGGCTTAATCTGTTTCCTGGTCTGTATTTGAAATGATAATCATATGCAGACAAAGTTAGTGCCCACCGCTGGATTCTACCTGAAGCATTCATTGGTATACTTTTATGTTCTCCGAACAATGTCTCCAATGGCTTGTGATCATTGTTAATGAGGAATTTTCTTCCATACAGGAAGGAGTGGAATTTCTTGATCCCAAAGATAACTGAAAGTCCTTCTTTTTCAATCTGAGCATAGTTTTGTTCAGCACTGTTGAGGGTACGTGAAGCAAAGGCAATAGGGCGTTCTGAGCCATCTTCAAAGATATGCGACAGTACGGCCCCAAGACCATATTGGGATGCGTCAGTTGCAAGAACCAAATCCTTGTCACTATCGTAGTGTACTAGAACCTGCGAAGAATTTAGCAGGGACTTTGACTTGTCGAATGCACTTTGTTGGGCTGGAAACCATCTCCACTTTGCATCTTTCTTCAAAAGTTGATGAAGGGGGGACAATACTGATGAAAGGTTAGGAAGGAATTTTCCATAGTAGTTTAGGAGTCCCAGATAAGACTTCAGTTCAGAGACATTTGTCGGAGTTGGAGCGTTGCTTATCGCTTCAACTTTGTCCATTACTGGGTGTAGTCCTTCGGCATCAATGCGGTGTCCTAGGTATGTCACCTCTTTTGCTTGAAACACACATTTCTCCTTCTTTACCCTCAGGCCGGTACTGGAAAGTTTAGTGAGAACAGCTTCAACATTCTTGACGTGGTCAGCGTCATCTTTACCCGAGATGATAATGTCATCCTGATATCCACAGGTCATCGGAAGTCCCTGTAGAAGATTGTCTATGTACCTCTGAAATATTCCAGGAGATGACGATATTCCGAAAGGAAGTCTGTTGTATCTGAACAATCCACGATGAGTGTTGATTGTTGTGTAAACTTTTGAGCTCTCGTCTAGAGGTAGTTGTAGATATGCACTTGCCAAGTCAATCTTGGTGAACGTCTGGCCTCCTGACAACTGTGCATACAAGTCATCAATCTTAGGAATTGGGTATGTGTCAAGAGTTGATACTTGATTAACAGTCACTTTGTAGTCACCGCATACTCTGACACTTCCATCTGATTTCAAAACTGGCACTATGGGAGTGGCCCAGTCTGAAAATTGAACAGGCTCAATTATGCCTTCTCTCACTAGTTTGTCAAGTTCGTTTTCAACTTTTTGTTTCATGGCATATGGTACTGACCGCGGTTTGAAAAACCTTGGCTTGGCATCAGGATCTACATGGATCTTAGCATGAGCGCCTTTAATTTCACCAATGCCCTCTTTGAAGATCTCTGGATGAGAATCTATGATTTGTTGTGTGGAAAGTTTTGACACTTCACTGATGTTGTTCACAGGTACATGCTCAACAAAATTGAGACATAAAAGACTGATCCAATCACGACCTAAAAGGCTTGGACGGTCTTCGTCAACAACAAGTATGTGTGATGACACATTGTTGTTTTTGTACCCAACAACTACATCAACAATTCCCAACATATTGAGTTTTTCACCTGTATAAGATCTGAGCACTCTAGACGTCTGATAGATTTGAGGGGCGTCATCTCCAGTCCAGATGCGGTCGTAGTGTGCTTTCGTCAAAATTGAGAAAGTGGCTCCGGTATCTATCTGTAGTTTCACAGGTTTCTTGTTCAAGGTTAGAGATACAAAGTAAGGTGGTACTGAAGTCTCAGAGTCTCCAATGTGATATAATCCATATTCTTCATTGTATTCAGGGTCAACTGCAACCTCGTCAACAACATTTGTGCTTGATCTTGAAGATTTTCTACGCCGACATGCCCTAAGGATGTGACCCTTGACGTGACAGTACTTGCATACTTCATCCTTGTAATAACATTTCTCTGGGGTATGATTGTCGGCACCACACCTGTAGCAGTGTTTGTCACTGTCTCCATGGTTACTATGTGAAGTTTTATCATTATTCTTGCTACCTCTGAACTTAAATTTTGGCTGTGAAGATTTGTTTCTTTTACCTTGTGAAAACACTTGATGCACACCTTCTTTCTGTGAGTTGGTTTGCTGAATATCAGAGATATTTCTGTTAGCACTCTCAATTCCCTGAGCTATCTCTAGAGCTTTCTTGTAATCTAATTTCTGTTCAGAAAGTAACCTCCTCTGAATTCTGTCATCCGATACACCACACACAAGTCTGTCACGCAGCATTGTTTCAATCTCCGCTCCATAATCACAATGTTCAGCAATGCTTCTAAGTTCTGCCACAAAGGTAGAAATAGACTGACCGGATTTTCTTGAGCACGTGTTGAACTTAAATCGCTGGATTATCGGCGATGGTTTAGGATCAAAGTGATTTGCGAGCAGTTCTATCAGGTCCTTGTAAGATTTATCACATGGTTTATTAGGCGATACAAGACTGCGTAAAAGACTGTAAGTTCTAGAACCAATGACACTTATCAGTATGGCACGTTTCTGTTCCCGCGTCGTAATTTCGTTAGCTTCAAAGTATGCGGTAAGTCTCTCTGAGTAGGCTACCCATGATTCCTGGTCGGAGTTATACTCTCCTATCTTGCCGTAAGCAGCCATGATTATCCTCGTCGCCAATTCTGTAGTGTATTCGGATAAATGATCAGACTTGGGAATGTATTTTAATAACGTTTACTGCATAAGATACAAAACAAGTTTGCCGCCATTTGCACGGCCAGGCCCAAGATGCCTTGCGGTGGGGATCAGTCCATAACTTCCCGTTGTAGGGAGTAATTATTATGGACATAAATCTCAGATGTTACAATGATCTACGATTTACTGTCAATAAATTGTAAGGCCCGTCTACCTCTTAAAAGAACTAGTAAATATTTCAAACTCCCATCCTTGAAATTAACAAAAAGATAATAATGTGACATTTCGAATTTGGTAAGTGATGTGTTAGCTGGATAAAAGACAGAAGATTATTTTTACCAGTGCATGTATAGTGGAGAATGTTCAATTTTTCATTACTTCATTGTTTTGATCGCTTGGTGTTGGTTACTTGAAGTACTGGAAGAGGCCAAGAAAGGGGTCAAGGACCAATTCTCACAACCTGAGAAATTTGCTTAATCTATATAAATCTGTTCAGACACAAAACAAACACGTCCAGACAGAACCACCAGTACTTGTCCTCAAGTTAAACAATTCCACTGCTATGGCAACTGAAGTGTCGTGAGTAGACGAGAGTACTTGGTATCCGATGTTGAAGTGTCTGTCACATAATATCCGATGTCTAACATGTGCTTGTGATGGACATTATAGAGAGGTCACGGTTGTAAACTCCAGTCTGTCATTATAATCCTCAGCTTGTGTATTTTGAAACATCATCTCCAGCAAGTGAGGGTAGCATCACGTAACCCTGTACATATCGTGATTACACATTCTATAGATCTGTCAACTGATAGATATAACCTATGCATCTTTTCACATGAAACACATCAATTGGAGTTGATAAGTTACAAATACCTTTAAGTACATATTTTGATAACTTAAATCATGGAAAATTTTCATTTCATTTAATCTATTTTCAGCGTATCAGTGTGATAAAATGACTCTTAAATGACACATTCCGCACCAAATATGATCATCAATGCTTATTCATATACACAATTCATGTGTTTTATAGACCTATTATATTGACTTTGCCATGGGATAAATTTGTCTTTCTATATGTCTGATACAATGGTTACAATCACCAAATAAGAAACACTAGCCTGTTGATCATGTCTAATGAACATTTGCAAAGAAAAATATCTAAACTTTGAATAACAAAAATAAGCATTACTCTACACCAATGCTGCTTCATGTTAAGGCAATGCAATGTTTAGATTGCTTTGTTCACAGTCAGGCCACAGGGCTAGCTGTATCAAACTTATGTTAGCCAATGGTAACTATTACTAGCTTATGTAGCCCCGGATAAAAAAAAGTGTCCAATAAAATGTCAATGTCAACAAAGCTGCTTTCAATGGTGATCACCGAGGACCTACCGGTACTTTTGAGCGACAGTGTATTCAACAGAGCTGCTCTAAATGGCTTGTTGTGAACGGTCATGGTTCATTTCAATCTCTATCATCTATAAAGGCCTATACAAGTTTGTGAACCTATCAACATACCAGTGCTAGAAACAGCCAGTGCCTATCATTATTTATTTACTGAGTATTATGTATCTTCTAGAGCTGTTCTCTGACTGGTGATTTTCAACATCAACATCACATGTGATGTATCATTTTAGGTTGATGTCCCATTTTCTATCTTTTTTGTTAGAGCCACTCTAAAAAATATTCATTTATTCCTGAAAAGTCTTTTATCCTTATCAGCGACAAAAAGCAGTAATTGTTTTTTGATGTCACAATAAATATTGCGTCTCGTCATAACAAATAAATTGATTTAAGGGATAACAATCAACACAGTTGTTCCTAGTTGATCAGGAGGTCATTTTGGTCAATTCTAAACTGATGGGACCCTCTCAATGGTAAATGTATACTACTTCTAAATTGTTCACAGGCCTGTAGCACCAATTTTGAGAGTGGGGAGGGGGGGGGGGCTGAAATTAGGGATTTGCTAGCTCAGTGGGGGGTAAGGAAAGAATAACGTTTATACTTTATAGGTCATGACAGATTATTTATTTAAGAAAAACACCCGCTTACAACGTTGGTGAGACCAAATACAGGCATTTAATGTTCACGTCACGTTCTCAATCTGCAGAAAAGGGTCAGATGCCTCATGAAACTTATAATATTCTATTTTTCATACAAATATTGAAATAAAGAGCCAAAAAAGTTTTTTTTTCCCTAAAATTAGTGGGGGGGGCGCCCCCCCCCCCCCCCCCCCCCCCCCCCCCCCCCCAGCTTGCTACGGGCCTGGTTCAGGGACACCAAATTTCCCAGAATTCCCTCTAAGAACAACACTGATCATGTTGATGTAGGTTTGATCTGATTCTCTCTTCTAAAATATATACTTGTACTGTGAACATATGCTACATACTACACAACTTATGTTTAACAGTGCGAGGGTGAAATGGAGTGTTGGTTCCATGAGCTAACTTGTTAAAACATGAGCTTGATGTCCGAGAAACTTCAAAAGGTAGAAACTTTTTATGCGAGGGGACTGATACGTGACTGGACGGTTTCTCTCCACTGATCATAAGACTTGGTGGAAGCAGTTATAATGTAGATATTATATACAGACTTACACAGCCATGTTCTAAGTGATGCGACAAAATGGTTGTTGAAAATGTGAATTGAGATAAGTAGAGGACACTAAACGATGTCCAATTTGATTAAATTTTCAATGAAACGAATAGGTGGTTTGGTACAAATGTAATTTAAGAAGACTGATTTTAGTATTCTATAATCATAAATACATGGAAAAAAAACCGGTAAAAATCAGTGACACTGACACTGCTGATATGCTTTACGATGTGACATCAGCGAGCAAGCGATGTAATGACAATGCAGGGATTGGGAAAGGCAGGGGCCATGGGCTATTTTGCACATTGGATGAAAAAATGGCCCATTCAAATAAGAAGTATTACCATTGCTTCTATGGGGAATGGCCCATTCAAAATTCTGAAAAACAGACTGACGGCACACAACATGGATAATTCCAACAAAACATTAATACTACTTAACAAATTCTTATCAGTTTTGTCCGAGGTCAGAGTGCACATTATCTAATGAGAGAAACCAAGTTGGTTACCATACATACCATTCATAAATAAACTTTTCAAGAACATTAGACATAGATTTTAAAAGATATGAATTTAGAAACAAAACTTTGAATTAAATAAAACTGTCTTAAATCAGACTGCAAACAAGACTTCAACTACCTGAATAAAACTAAAATAAAATAAAATTAAACTACGAAACCACATTGACATGATCCAAACTGAACTGTCATGGGAACACGACATTTGAATACTTCATTTTCATTTATCAACAAAACAGTAATTTAACAGCCTTAGCAGAAAAAGTCAATAGATAAAAACATTAATTTATCTGCAGTTTCCTTTAATGTCCAAAGAGCTATCAATCCCTAATGCATATTACAGAGGAATATTAAATATATTGAATTCTCATAAATTGAGTAACGTAGCAGCTATTCAATATTCACAATACTCCATTAACCAATCAGACAGAGAATACTTAACGCCATGCTCTTTAATAACATTTTCATGAAATGATTGAGGTTTGGTATTTAACGGGAATTAGTTTAGAATTTTATTTATCATTATCTGAATAAACTGTCAGAAATTGTAAGATAATTGCTGACATTATAAATGTGGCAGCACTGCCAACATTATGACGCCATACTTCATGATATGACGTCACATTAATCAGTCAAATATGTTATAGCACAATGTGTAATAACATTCTAGATTTATTTGAGAGCGGTATCTTTGAGTAATAATACACATTATTTAACTTTTGAAAAAGTTACATTCAATTAATTGTTACGAAAGGCTTTTGCAGTTTGGGTAAACCTATTCATCACGTTTGTAAACAAACCCTTCATTAAATGTCGGCAGAAAGATAGCATTTTAGGTCAATATTGATGTTGTAAGTCATTTTGAAGGTTGTATATTGTTTTCATTTTAAATGTCCACCACATACATAAATGCATGTAAAATAGTAAAAATACATTGACATTTATATACCAATATACTAAAGATGTGACAATACAGACATTTCACAAAGATTCAAAGCCATAAGATACATGTTGTCATACCCAATTTTTAGGCTTTTTTTAACAGGAAAAGTTACCAGTTGACGATAAACCTTGATTTTTAGGCAAGATACAGAATTTCAACGATGCATATCACAATTATGTGACAATACAATGTATCTTGATTTCGATATTTCAACTTATTTTCACCCCTCTACAATAAACATAAAAAGAAGTGCTAAGGAGAAATGACCACTGATCTACAAAATTTGTGTCAAACTTAAATCAACTTCAATTCAACAAAGAAGGAAATTACTGCTGTCAAGTTGCCTGTGACACATATGTTGATACAATTATTTGTTGAGTGTGTCTAATTATGTATGATATGACCTTATTATGACAATTACTTGTGGAGCTTACAGCCCATGTACACATGAAAACAAGGTTATGAATTGCAGAATGGCAAATTTTGGAAAAGAGTTAAAACCCTGTCATATATGATATATACTCATTTCCTATCATGTGATCTCAAATCAAAGATAGCTTAATTGACAAACTACATAGACAGTCAGCAATGCAAAATTTGACCAAAGGCCTTTCCACTAAATAACAGTATAATTGACATTGTACCAAAACAGATTTTTAAAAGGAATCTAAGAACTTTACCACTTTTGGAAAATAATTCATTCCATTTAGAAAACGTCATTTGTATCAAGTGTATGACATCAATAATTCAGGAGGGTTTTATGCTGCTGCCTAAAGATAACTAAACCACAGCAATTAAGGAGAGCAAGCCCTGGTGAGCCAACATCTCCACTCGATCAATCACACCAAACCCACTTCCTAGTTGGCAACTAGACCACAGAACTAGGCTTGTCTTGGGGTTCTAGACTGGACCTACTTCAGACTTATATCTGGATAAATGAGTCTCTCTTAAACTCCTTGCACTGACATAAACTAGACTTTTATAGCTCTATAATTATGCAAAGAGCTGTTCTGAGCGTTGATTCATGTTTTTTCACTTAAAGCCTTTTAATCGTGTCATGCAATGGACTCGGATGGATATTTCTGTAGATTGGGTTATTAGTTACAATTGATTGCTATAACCTCTACCTAGAAACTAGGTAGGTCTACTATACTGTTAAAGTGCAACTGAAGCAGCCTCTACAAATACTTCAATTATCATTATCATAATTACTTATAGAGTTGTTACAACAACTACAACTATCATCTCTGAAGTACCACTAACATCAATACAACTACCAGTACTACTACTTCTACTACAACAACTACAACTACCACTATTATACTACAACTACTACTACTACTACTACCACCACTACGACAACAAATACTATTACTGAAACTACAACTACTACTACTACAACTGCAACTACACCTATCATTACAACTATCACTACAACTACTACTACTACAACTACAACTGCAACTACACCTATTACTACAACTATCACTACAACTACTACTATTACTACCACAACTATAACTACTACAACTAATTCCCCTACCACATCTACTTCTACTACTATACTTAACTATGATTGACAGGCTGTCAGCTATTCAAGGTATTTGCCTTGACCGATATCAGGGAATTACGGGAGCTTCACAGATAGAAATATGCTGATGTAGCAGGATGCAACCTTCACTTGTATTTGGTCGGGATCAAATGATTGAACAAAACCTCTCAATTCGATAAACGATTCTAGTGTACTTATTTTCATACTTCCATGCATAAAAAAATTCAATTCATACACTTCAATACCAAATATTCAGTTCAACTCTTAATTGGGTTCTGTAAACCAGAAAACGGTTGAATTTCCCTTGTGGACAAAGGTTTGTCAAGTTGTTTTGCAGTAGCTTTCATAAACAAATCTTGCATTGTAAAACACAATTTTACAGCAATTGAACCTAATCAAGCTCTTGAAACAGTAGATGGAATTGAGACACGAAGTGTGCATTAGCTTCATTGGACCAAATCATGTGATATTGTGTGCCTGTTGTATACAATAACACTGCTTGTAGCTGCTGGATACAATGTGTCCAAGTCCTTCACTAGCAGGTAGGAGCAGCAGGTTTTCATGGGGCTACTTCCGTGAAGAGTCAACACTGAGTTGAGAAAAATCAATTTAAATTGGAATATAATTTTCAGTACAGCTGTTACAAAATGAGAGGATTTGTGTAATTATGCGTTTAAATGATCATCGTCTACAACACTGATGATCACAAATTTACTGCATGGAACATTTTATCCAAATGTATCATTTAGACAGCTAAATTCTGACAATTCTACAGAATTGGCTCTGTAGCTCAGTCTATACATGGTTCACAATCTGGGTTTGTAGACTTATCAAAGTAATGTAAAGTTTATAATATGCCTTAAATCATGACATGTTCAAAGATGAGAAGTTTTTTAACGATTCACTGATGCTTAGAATATTGTACACAGCATATTTCATAAGTCCTATTATGAACTATCATGATATCTCTAAATAAACACGAGATTTCTGATATGTCTTATATAACTGCGAGTGAGATACGAGGTAGTATCAGTGAAATAAAGCCATTATCTATCAGGATACAATGATGATAACCTCTATCATCACCCTAGTGAGTGTATCAGTACTGTATCCCGTAATTCATCATCTCACCACGCGTCTTGTCACTCGGACAATGTTGTGACATATATAGTACCACCTTGACAAAGTTGGCTGTTTAAAGTTTAAACATAAAAGAATATTACAATAACTGTTTAAACTCACAGTACCCTGTTATCTTATCATCAGAGGTAGAAATGTTTTATTTCACCCTTTTTATGTTATGTTCTTATCAATATACTGTCCACTTCTTATCTGGTAGAAGAGCTTACTAAGGAGGGGGCACTTATTAAAGAGCCTTTATCACTTAATGGGGAGGGGGAACTTATTAAGAGCCTATATCACTTAATGGGGAGGGTGAACTTATTAAGAGCATATATCACTTAATTGGGAGGGGGCACTTCTTAAGAGCCTATCACTTATCAAGGAGGGGGCACTCCTTAAGAGCCTATATCACTTACTACGGAGGGGGCACTTCTTAAGAGCCTATATCACTTATCAAGGAGGGGGCACCTCTTAAGAACCTATATCACTTACTACCGAGGGGGCACTTCTTAAGAGCCTATCACTTATCAAGGAGGGGGCACTTCTTAAGAGCCTATCACTTATCAAGGAGGGGGCACTCCTTAAGAGCCTATATCACTTACTACGGAGGGGGCACTTCTTAAGAGCCTATCACTTATCAAGGAGGGGGCACCTCTTAAGAGCCTATATCACTTACTACCGAGGGGGCACTTCTTAAGAGCCTATATCACTTATCAAGGAGGGGGCACTTCTTAAGAGCCTATATCACTTACTACGGAGGGAGCACTTATAAGGCGCCTGTATCACTTACTACCGAGGGAGCGTTTTTTAGGGGCCAAGATTATAGATTATAACAGTATTAAGGACAGGGCAGTTATGATTGGGACTATATCACTTATCAGGGAGGGAACACTTACTGGGGGGAATTTATCAGGGGACCAGAATTATTTGAGAGGGAGAACTTAGGGGCCAAAGTAATTTTATTAGAGAGGGGACTCAAATCATTTATTAGGGGGCACTTATTAAGGGACCCAAATCATTTATTAAGGATGGGGCACATTTTAGGGAGTTTAGGGGGTGTTTATAATTTATTAGGGAGGTGCCACTTTTCAAAGAGAGGGGTTTGAAATTAACACTTCTCTAGTACCCCATGCTCATGAAAAGAAGCTTGACTAGTAAACAAGAACCAACTGGCATTTTGAAAGGACTAGTGAAGATTTTAAGGATTATATACGATCATGTGGTTGAATTTGGTTTGCTTGTATTACTTTAGACTAATGCTTTCAGAATTGTCCAAGTCCAAGTGGCTAGAGCATTCATAAGTTAACATCATATCAACCCATTGAGAGGTCAATTTTTAGGGTTCTAAAAGATAAGGGGAGCTGAATTATTAATTTATTTCTGTCAACTTTATTTCCGGCTTCAATGAGTCACTATATTCACACTGTTAGTGTTTATTGAAGAGTGATATCATATGAGAAAAACACTTCCGTAAACAAAGGATGCAATATGATGATCTCACATTGAATGTTGCAAATTGGACAGAGCTGGAATAACAGTAGTCTATGGCAATGTCGTTCAAATATGAAAGTAGCCCAAACTGGTCTCGAATGTTTATCAAGTCTACAATTTCTCAACCCAATAAATGATTATTTTGCAAGACATCAAACACGAGTGGTAATTCAATGATTACAAAACCCTGTCTCCACTTTAATTTCTTCTCATGCCATCAACAACAATTCATAAATATCAACATGAATTGTAAAGGAAGATTTTTCTGAAGTGTCAATTAATCAATATCAGAATCTACCGCCGGATGAATGGAATATGTAGTCAACAAAACTTTGAGGTAAATACAACCAGTAACTGTCTTCTCAGTCTCCTAACAGTCGAGTCTCTCTGAAACACTTGGCGGCTATTATAAGAAAGTTCTCCCAAGTGGTCACTGAATATTTCGACTTGATTGGTCCAAAACTTTGAATAAATTATGGATTCAATGACTAAAGACCATGCTTCTTTTACCTCAGATACCTGTTGATCAAAAATGGTCCATATCACATGTATTGGGTATATTTTTATTACAGAATATGCTATGGCCAATCCTTATTTACCTAAGGAATATCAATTAGACAAATTCACCTTTTGAAAATCTATTTTGTTAATAACAGAAAATTCTGCTTTGCAAAGTTTTATCATATTGATATTATTCAATGTAAATAACATTGACTCTTCTATTACAAGGCTGATATAAAGTCATGCCAAGTTGAATAGTGAGTCTTGCGGGTGGAAGTTATATATACCTGTAATAATACCCTGACCCTCTTCCCCCCACCATCCCCTCCCTAGACACGCCTGACCTCTCCTCTTCAAAGTCCCCCCTCGCTAAGTCATGTTTTGTCCCAGCCACTATAAAGAACCATTTGCTGCACGCATGTTCAAACAGGCCCTCAGTAGTCAAATCACACAGGACCGTGAGTGTAAATCCTACCAACTTGAGCTGTAGCGTCCCAGATAGAAAACTTTGGTTGTAAAGGTGTGATCCCACTGATCTGTAGCGTCCCAGATAGAATACTTTGGTTGTAAAGATGTGATCACACTGATCTGAATATTTGTCATTCAGCACTCTCACTTGTCAATAATAATAAATAGTAATGTAATTATAATAAAAAAACAGAATCCCAAATCAAATGAATAATTATTAATGACACAATGATAAAAGTCCATTTATTCATCTTTATAATGAAGAACTCGTTATCAGAAACTTCTTATAGAATATCATCAACTACAAATAATTGTGATTATTAATTTCAACATTTATTAAACTTTTGAAATGAAAGTATCATTTTTTGGTTAACTCGACTTTCATATTGAAAATTAAAACAATTGATAATATTAGACGTCAACAATAAAACAAAGTGACTCATGGGGAATGATTCACATATCGAGTCACATGTGGCGCTCTGTCGGGATTTGAACATAGATACAGGCAAGGCATGGCAGACAAAATACCCACTGACTTACCTTTCGTAAACATAACGGACAACCAGAAAGAATAGTCCAACGACAATCGACAAGTTCATATCTTGCACTCGCGGAAAATAAACATCTCCCTTGTCACTGCTTAAATCATCCCATGTAAATCCAGTAGGCAACCAAAAACTACTACTCCAAAATGTATCACACAGGGATTGCCATGAAGCGGCCATTTTGCACGGTGTTCCACTTCTGAAAGTTCCGTGCAAAAAGGTAACGTGCTTCGTGATTCCTCAGAAGGAAATGGGAACGAAGCTTTGGCGTGCACCGCTTCACTGGATGGGCCTATGATAGGCGTGTCTTATATGGGTTAGTCCATTAATGATGCATTGAGCTATTTAGCGGGAAGTAAGCAATTTTCATCATGAATATTCATTAAGCAGAATTCGTAAATGCAACTGATTGGTATATTTAATGTGGACCTTATTAATGATTGCTCCACTGTGCAAGAAAGTAGACTGACTGATAACATGTGATAAGCAACTGTCAACCTGTGTTGTATATCGTTAGGTTATATTTAGTTCAGCGCGTGTTTACAGATTGCTTTTAGCGTGTATTGATTATTTGCGGGACTATTAATTAGTAATATTTAAATGCCAGACACGTGCGTGTAGTCTTAATTGTAGGATTGTTTATAGACTTAATTTATGGTTCGAGAGTTTGAAGAGAAATAAATATTGACAAACAGAAGAACAGCGAGATTTTCTTTATAACAATTAGCTACCTTCTATAAAGATTGTGATTATGGATAACAAAGAATAAATTCCGAAACGTCTCGAGTTCTAAATAAAGTAGCAGTTATCCAAAATGGCATGTTGACGTTATAACTATTGCTTTTGTGCTGTTTTCTGTGCACTGTTTTACTGGACGCTGTTAACCTGTATCACGTAACTTAGATCTTTTAGAAGTAATTTAAATAAATATGCCTACCTTTGTAGACATGCGCATGCTTTTGAGGATTTAAGATACTTTATCGCTTTCAGTATAGTAAGTGAACTGCTAGTGAATATTGAAGCCCTAATAAGTAATGTTTTATTTCACTAATTGTGAAAAGGGTAAGAATACAATGCACTAATGAGTCTTTGTGTTTTCTGAATTACTTATTGAAAAACATCCAAGAATGTAAACAAACTTTCAAAGCACTGACCAGGGAGAGGATTTTTCGATTTATAACATTAACCAATCATTTTTTTTCACTCATAAAACATGACTATGATGAAAATAATCATTCATCAAGATTCCGAGCCCGCACTACATGGTTTCTCCTTCTCCAGCCAGCAGGACCTACTGCCAATATATATGCATAAACATAACCGTGTCATGAAGCTCATATGTGCAATAATTACTTCATAATTACATCGCCTGTCGCGTCATAAACACCCATACAAAGTTAAATTAGCATTTTAAAAATCGTTAATGGGGCTTTCGCTAGGATAACGCAAACATCCATTTAAATCGTACACACATGTAAGTATGCTTATGAAGTATCTATATCGTTAGTTACAAATGTCATGGCGAAGGAATTTATATCTGCAAATCTGCAATCTACAATCAAATTTCCTTCGGCTTATGAAAACTTTATCTCATCTTAAACTGTCTCATATAAAAATTCTGTATTCATTTGAATAACGTTTGATTTATTCCTCGTCATGTTTGTTGATTCAACACATCTCGACTTCCGCAATCCATCCAAAACCCTCTGTACTCTTAGTTAGTTAATATCATGTCTGTTTGTTTGTTTCCTTGCAGTTTGTTTGTTTTTCAGCACGCCTCCAAACCTACACCTGTAATTCGTCACCAAAGCTCCCGTTATAGTTGCGAGAAAAATGTGTCAAGTGTAGGCAACTGTCTAGAGCTGTCCTCTCGCCTGACACTCAAAGGAGTTTCTTTATAGACTTGCCAACGGCTTCGAAATACCAATAATTTCAAATTTTTTAAAACTTCTTTATGATCAAGGAAATTGAGTCCAAAAACATACATACGGGCATTGCTTTTTCATCAAAATTATTGTGTTTAATATCCACCTTTTGAATTCGTAGGTTTGCTCACAGCATTTAAAGTTATACGGTATACTCAACTCAATAAGTTATGGACCACCCGTGTTATATTGAGACTTTATTTAGATGATCCATATGATGCTAAGCTGTTGAATTGTAGAGTTGTTGTACTGAACTTATTTTTATTGAGTTTATGAGATATTGAGACCAAACCAAACGCAAAATGTATCAGAGGTTTCCCTGGAGGTCCTAAACTTGCATCAGTCATCAGTTAGCTCATGAAAAACAATTCTGAAGAGGTGTGGCTCCAACTTTCATTGTGATCTTAATAAATGTATGACATATAGGCATAGGCTTTAAGAGAAAGTTCGTGTTTTTCATGGTTTATTAATTGGCTTCATACGTGCGAAAATACAAAATGTGAGGATATTAATTCAGGTATCCCATATAGATATATATATCTATCTATTAGAATATGCAAAATGTTTGACAATTATTACTTTTAAATCAAAATCAAAGTAACAATCTTTCTGTATGGGCCCAAGACGAAATCAGGAATCATTTTCATGGATACTAGTTTTATAACTCTTCAAACACTTTCAACTTCCTTCTTCAGATAAGTTGCTTCAGATAAGTACACAACATTACTTTTGACTACGTAAGGCGCGTCATTTTCGATAATTCGATAATGCCCTTATAGCTATACATTCTACAAAACCGACTAACATTAAAATAACCCTTCCAAGCAACAGTCAGTACTATGAAGAGTGAGTCGATCGATTGTTTTTGATTAACTTTCTCAAAGCTTTTTAAACTCATAATCTTTCTCTTGGCAGACAGGCAGAGCAATAGACAGAATTAAAAACCATTCATTGCGTTACGTTCAGTCGCTTGCATAAATTAAATATTCCAATATTTTTGACAATGAAACGGGATAGAAGGATAATCTGGTATGTCCAAAATTGCTTTAATCTAGTAGCATTCGCAAGCTTTGAACTAATTAAAAAAATGTCATTGGCTCACCTTTTCACGGTAAATTTTAATGCACGTCGGACAAATAAGTCGTCTATCACATCAATCGTTTGCCTGACCTTTGAAACTATTTTCTGAACTTTGCGTGAATTCTAGATCTCAAAATTGAAATTCAAAACACCATAACCCTGCTCGTCGTACGACAAGGGTTACCGCGTCATTTTGAAAAAGCCGTGACGAAGACACAGAATTTCACAGCTAAAAATTATTGAAAACAGGTCATGCTTACCTTCCTCAAAAAAAGAAAGAACATTGAAAGGACTTAATTCAATGAGAAATGAGTTTGTCATAAGAGTCAATAACTGATGCTTTACTAGATTCTCGGTCTATTGCGTTCACGATGCGACACGAATGGGGTTTGCCTACAAGCAGCGTCACGTTAGCTGTAAAACGGTTCTAAAAATTAAATTAATTTCAAAAGCGACAGGAAAGTGTGGTTTACGTGATCAAATTTTTGTTCAACAAAAAAAAGGTTTAATTTAGTTGCTTTGCAAACGTTAGTATATGACTTTAAAGGTACCGAAGCACGTTGTTTAAAGATTTTGTTTTTGTTATGATTTTCCTTTTTCAATATCAGTTAATGCAAAATGAATTTTCTTCAGAACCCTTTTATCCATAGTTTTAGTACAAACGAGACACGCATCAAGAGAAACAGAATGCGGCCTTTTTAGGGCTTTTACTTTAAACACATTTAAATCATTCAAACTAAAGAAATGGAATCATGTGGCTTAACCAAACTACGTACGTTAAAAGAATAATCTTGCAGTTGGTTGTGTAGATAAATGATATGAAAGACTGAAGGAGTACGCTGGAAGGATGTGCCTTCTATGTCCTATTACGCGTGTTGATGTAGCCTTACGTAATAAAATACTCTATAGAGAACAGTCCTCTTCACAACGTGCGTACTAATAGCGCACAGTAAAGTGAATGATATGCTGAATTGATAATAAGGCATGAATTATAGCATCAATAACTACATAATTTTATTCAGTCGTGAGTCTATGGCGAAAATATACATTCTGTCGTAAAAGCCTTTTTTATTTATTTGATATGTCCAACTGAAAGGAAGAACCGGTCGACACTGAACTGGTTCGCCTAGCGTGTCTTGCATCAGTGCGCGTGCGACAATCTGAGATGCCTGCCTATTGTATGAATAATGATAAACGACGATGCGTATAATACAGTTGTAGGAACGATTTAAATGTTTTGAAGTTTGTGAAAACCAGCAGAAATATTATATTTCAAGCAACACAAACATGTTTGAAATCAGAGAGTGTTTTTATTTATGCGAAATAGTGACAATATGTTGTAATTTTGTATTTGACTTCGTTGTTAAAGCCAACATAGGTTTATCATTCTGAAGTAAAAATTTGAGCCTTTATGGTCAGACATTGGCTGATTCTTGACAAATTCGTGTACAGGCTTACTGGAGGCTAGACTTTAAATAGTTAGAAAGAATCTGTGGTATTTTTTTAAACAATAAAGACGTATACTGATTTGGCCTCGTCATGTCTGAAGTATGTATATGATGTGAGAGATTTATGCAAAGACATCTAAGTAAATATCATCCCCGTAAAGGTGAATCGACTCAGAGTTTAGTTGGAAATATCAGACGAATGGTCTTGACTAATTCATTTATAGGCCTAATAAAGGCATCACTTGGTATCCCTATTCGTGATTTTTTATATAAACGCTGTCCGCTTGAACTACTATTTTCCGACCTTGGTGTTGAATAACAGTGATTACCGGAAATATAACCACAATAACTTCTCCTTTCATATGTGATAATGACCTGTTGTACGAGAGAGCCTTGCTCATTCCTCATAAGTCGAGGGTTGTTTCATAATAATCCATATTATATATTAATCATCCCTTCCTTTAAAAAATTTTCAATATGGAAGTGTAATTAAATCGAATCGAAGAAAATACTATAGAAACACAATGGAAAACTCTTTCCACAACTCCATTTCCCTATATAAGTCTTCCTTTATTTCGATATGTAGAAAAAAAACAATTAGTGAAATAGAACTGAACAGAAATATAATGAAAGAGCGGAATAACAAACATGTGCATTAAAAGATAATTAATTTCCACACTTTCCATACTCAAAGGAAGGTTTAGTAGGGTAGGGATCGATTGAAATACGTAATGAGCTGTAACCCGCTGTAATTAGGACCTTTGGTTTTCCTCCTCCTTGTAATACAATGTACAATACAATGTACAATGAAACTTCTAATGATAAGCCTCAACGTGGTTACTTAACGCATTTGCAGATTGTATTCGCCTTGATTCCGAATCGTAATCTTAATTCACTGAGCTTACAGTATCCTGATCAGTATGAATGCTATTTGATTTTCTTTTGTCTCATGATAATTATTGCGATGTATAAACCTTCTTATTAGATACGCATGATGTAGAATTTAGAACCTATCTACCTACAATGAGTGTATGGTTATTGTTTAACAGTCAAACAATCTAATATTATGTAGTCTTGAAGGCACTAGCGCACATCATTTATTTCGTAATTACAACCCATGAACAGATAATGCATATCTCACGACATTACTAACGATACACACCAAGGTGTTTGGCACATATATATATATATATATATATATATATATATATATATATATATATATATATATATATATATACGTATTTACGTTTTAAAGTTGGTTCTTTAACTAGTTTTGCAACGTTGCATTAATCCCGCTTGAACTAGGATTTCGTAAACATTCAAATTTTAACTCAGACCTTAGTTGGGTTTTTTGTTTATTTATTCACTTGATTTAGATTCAATCAGCAAAATTTTGTAATAACATAACAGAACCTAAGATTTTATATATTGTGTACATTAGGTATGGCATGTTTTACAATCAACATAGGGAAATATATAAAACATTATGATAGTTATATAGGTTATATAACAGTCTTAAGTATCATCCACCCTCTGTCAAAATGATTATGTTCAAATTTGTTCTAGTGATATATCTTTCAATATGAAAAACGTCTTTTACAATATTCTTAAAGGTTGTGATGCTAGGTTTTAAACCTTGAATGTTCATAACATTTAGCTAACAATATCATGTGATTTAACAAGTGGTTGTTGTTGGTACAGAATAATATATCGTGACTAGAGAGTTCGGGAGATCAAGAACTCTCTTAATAAAGTCTCTGAATTCGTTCCAGGAGACTCTAACGGATGAACATTCAATATATAAACTCGACAGAACCACAAGACGAACATACATCGTGATCAACTAGTTTCATTTTTAACAATTCTCGTATAGATAAATTTATGAATAAATTTGTATTGGAATTCAGACAGCTTTGTGTCTCTTGTGGATTGTCTATATTCCAAATACAGTCTTCAAATTGATATGGTCATTTAGTTCACTGTCCAATTTAAGATATGCTTTTTGGATCTTACACGCAGCATCAGTAAGGTTATCGTAGAATATTCTTGATCCTTTTACAGGCTTAATTATATCATTCGGAGGTGGACAAATTGACAAATTTGTAATTGTTGAGGACTCCAGAGTTTCTCTCCAGGTTTGGGGCAGATTGAGGATGACACGGTTTAGATCAAGTACTGTTCCTCTAACATAATATTTTGCTTTTGAGTTCTGCAAGTGTACAAAATTCATTACATTTTCAGATATCTTTAACATGAATTATTCCAATTGATCGTTAAATCTTGGTTTAAACATTGGTGATGTAACCAGAGCAGTTACATCCGTACTTCATTAATGTTGTGACCATCAGAATCTCGGATGAATACTTCATACTCCAATGAATACTTCCACAAGTTTTTTTTTTCATTTTTGTTATTCGCACCTAACATGAAAACATGGATAATGGAAATTTAACGTATCTCTTTAAACAATCATCTTTGATCGATAATCATTTTAAAATCTACCATCCTGATTCCACCATCTTCAAATTTCGCAGTAGATGTATTCGTTTTACTTTGTCCATCTTATCAATCCATATGAAGTTTAGATAATATTGTTCAGATTTTCGTATAAAATCGAAATGGGGGGGATATGTTTTGATGATAGTTATCTTCCCAAATGTTTTATTTCTTTACTTCCAGTTCATAAGAATTCTTTTTATATTTTCAAGTCTTTTTTTGCTATCGATCGCCCAAAGGTTTTTCAAATCTGCGTTCAGCTTTATTACTAGATCATGAGATAAAATTATGTCACTTCCGGCCAAAGCTCCAAGCCAAACTGCTTTGGTTTTGACCATGTTAATTTTCAGACCAGACATTTTATAGAATGTGACGCGCGTTTTCATAGCTTCCTTTGCGCCATCTAGGAATAGTTCAATAGCGTTTAGAACAAAGCCTTTAATATTTGTGTTATCCCTCCACATGATTCCTAATATATCAGCAAAGAATAAAAATAGATATGGGGAGATTCGATCACCTTGCCTACAGCCACTTTCATTATCAAAAATGTAGACAGGTGCCCATTTTGATTATTGAAAGATGAAACATTTGAAATAGGAATAACAACACATTTATTAATATTATCAAAGCCGAATTTTTCCAATACCAATATTATGAATTCCTTAAAAAGCAGTATCGAAAGCTTTATCAAAGTCAATGAGGATTAATAAACCTCTTTTATAATTTAGTAACTAACATGATGTCATAAAGCAGTCGGATTTATTCTGTTATGCATCTGCCTGGGATGAAAATGGATGAGATTATCTAACGTTGCCTCAAGCCTGTTCGTAATACATGGGCTTATGATTTTATATAATACATTTAGAAGAGAAATGGGACGCCAGTTTTTCAGAAATCTTTTACCTTTGCTTGTTTCAGGAATACACGTTATTTCTCCTCTGTTCATTGTCATAGTCACAGTATTCTGGATAAAAGTTTCTTTGTCATAACGATGAACCCAAATTTTTATATCTTTCCAAAAAAAAACTTGTATTTTTTTTTATAGGGAAACCATCTTTTTTACTTTTATTGTTTTCCAGCGCTTTTACAGCATTTGCAATTTATTCAAGACAAATCCCTCTTTCAATTCATCTGACTGAATTATAGTCGAGGAAGGAGTTGCAATCTGTTGTAAAATGGCCAATCTCATTAAAATAAAACCTAACATTGCTGCACAACTTTACGCAGATTATGGATCTTATAAGGCTCCTCTACTCAATCCGTCAGTTTAACTTTGCCTCCAAATCTCATTGGTTTGACGCAGATACCTTCAAGCATTGACAATGCACGCCTCCTGACGGCCATTTAAGAGGTTACAAGCAATTACGCAATTAGAAGGTATTACTCTTTAACGTTTTCCATGTTGTAAATAACAAATTGAAGTAACATGCTTATGTCCTTTCACTTTTATATTAATCCGACAAAATTAGTTACAACATCTCAGTATTTGACGAACAAGGTTCAATCTCATTAGCATAAGTACTTCGCATACGACTGATATATATAATTACCAAGAAAGCTCTTACTTGTATTTGTACCTGTTTAGCTAGTTTTCTTTTCTCAAAATGTTTATGGTTTATTTCTTTTCACGAAATTTAAAATCATTAAACGATTACTACAAACTAAAAGACGAAACATTAATTCAACGTATCAGTTTCCAGAAAAAGCATTTTGGATTTGTCCCGTCTAAAGCATTACGTTGAGGTATGCAGAGATTGCTTTAGAAAGATAACCCCATAGCTTTCGATTTGACTTTTTTGTCCAACAAACCGAGCTAGGGTTAATTTTGATAAAAGTCTGAATGAGGTCTCTTTCAGAAGAACTTGAAGCTCTGAATATTAATGACACTATGTTTATTACATGAATATTTATTTGCCTTTGATGCGTAAAATATCTCAAGATGTTAGTTGAACTTATCTCACATTTTCATCTTAAAACGCAAAATATTTACATATTCAGTGATCAATAATATTGTAAATCTTCTTCATCTATCTCTTTTTATTTTTACTTTATAAAATATGACCTGTATACACATTGTTCAGTTTGTCTGATTGGCCATATGGCCAGATGTTGTATAACATGTGATGTTTTTAATCTGTCACGTGACACAAACATAAAATATTTTGTCTGTCTTTCATTATGACAGTTGATTACTGTCAATAAATTAAATAAACAGCAGACCTATACATGTGCAATGCCGAAATCACGTGTCCTATTCACTTGACTACCGATAACGTAACCCCTTAAAACGTATGAGCTCGAGGTAGGGGTAGTTGGTCATATCTTCGTCACCTGGGCTTCCAGTCCAATACATACACTCACACAATCGCATGACTAGTGGTACGACAGCATTACATGCTGTTCGATCGTGACCTACCGTGCCCAACCGTGAGATAATGTTTAAAATCGTCTGTGATTCAAAATAGAGACCGGTCACCAGTGTATCGCATGTCTTTATTTGTTGACTCAGCATAAACAACTTTGAAGTGGTTACGTTAGTGGGCTTACTAATGTTGATATAGTTAGAGAGGACTCGTGCGCGTGATTATCCTACATGTCACGTGATCTAGCCAAACTAGTGATAGTTCTGTGTGATCTTCGTTCTCTACATTTCAATTTGTTCCACAGCATCAAACAAACCTTAAAGGCTCTAGAACAATAAATATACTATAAATCTCTTGAATAAAAGTTTGCCAATAAATGATACTTTTAAGAATATATATTTCAGAATGAGAGTGTCTGTCAATTTAAACCTCAACTCTCTGGTCGTTTAATAGACTTGCTAAGGCTGTATGGCAGTTTATCTGATCTACAAAACAATCAAGAAATAAACAATGGTCCGTTGGCTTTGCTCAAGGGGAAAGATTTGCACGTGATTAATGGTTCATCCATCTTATGTAACTACTTTATAATCAAATTAATACACAAAAAGACGACCTTATATAGCACCGGGAGTCTATCATCAAAATCATAATAGCAGGTCGTTGCTTTCATCAATTTAGAACTTAAGCGGTAAACATCTCGACTCAGCCGCTGTGGTGTAGTGGTAAGATAGGAGGAAATGGCAAGCAGGAGCCAGATGGTTGCGGGTTCGAGCTAAATATTTTCGGTTTGCCGAACCAACAGGCCAAAATACCATATATCCTCATTAAGATTGAAAACACAATTTTAAAACCAAATATGTGAACATTGATGGTTACTAAAAATAAAACAACCGCCTTACATTCTCAGATCCAATCTGCGAAATATGCCTTGGATAAGTTTCCAAATATACCTTTGCCTCATTGACGTCATGCTTGCAAGCAACCGTAAATTGTTCGATTTTCGATCATAAATCATGATTCTTAACCTTTATTTTGTTTTTCTTCCGAACTGGTTGGCCTTAAAATGACACAGAGTATGTTTCATATCTTTTATTTCCGGCCTAAATTAAGCTGTAATACCATATGTCCTGCATTGACTTCAAATAGCCTCCAAAACTTGCATCTTTACCTCCAAAATGCCAACTTTTGACATTTTCTTGGAAATTGAAATGTTAAGAAGTCACACACGCGCGTCCAATACCCATTAAGTTGATTTAAATGACCTAATAAAGACTGCCAACCCATGATTGACTTTGTGTCTGCTGTAAATACGTTTCCAAAATTACGTTTGAGTCATTGTTGCGCGCAAGTGTCCAGTTTTCGATTATAAATCTCTATTTCATCCTGTTTATTGTCACTATACTGAACTGATAAGCATGAAGATGGTAGCTTATACTCCTCGATGAAATAACGCCATTAATAAAAGTTTGACATATTTGAGCCTAACAGAATATTCCCTTGAAATCATTTTGTATATGTGATTCCAAAAATCACAGAGTGTCTGTCTAGGCTCTCCTCTCCACATCGGTCTGACCGCAGCCTACTGCAGCGTACGTTCTTACGTAAACTCAGCTAACCAATCACAATGCATGCGGCAAAAGCATTCGGTATCAGTAGCTAGGGGCAAGTAACTCCCGTTTACCATTCCTTAACCTTGATCGCCGCTATCATTAATTTAAACGCAATGATGTGATTGGTTCGCTAATGACTAGGTTTTGTTTGCGCTAAACTGGTGTCAGCACGTGCGAGCAGTGAGGCTGCCTTCAGACCGATATGGAGAGGATAGCCTAGACAGATAGAGTTCAAATCTCGATAGAGTCAATATTTCGAAACTTTTATTCCTCGGAACACGGTCGATTTTAATCAGATCGATAACATAGATAGAGTAGAATTAAGCCATATTTCAAGAAAGATATGATACTTATTTTGAGAAGAATATAATAAAACAATTCTTGCTGCAGGATAATCATTCAGCTTCTTCGGTATGATATCAAGGCTACTGCAGATGCCCTGGAAATATACATCTGATATCATATACAACACCTGTCACGTGATGCTCATGTTTCCCGTGCGGCGGTACATCTAACACGAACCCGAGGTCGAAGTCGCTAACTATTTTGCACACTGGCTCTATGTAGGCCTACAGTATGAAACTGCATAGAGAATGTAAACAGGTTTCATTAGATAATTCAGAAGTGTTGCTCTAAACATATTGATGTTTCCATGATTCCTCTCCGTATCAGAAAAACAGTGTCTATTTCAGGTAATTTTCCAAATTTTCAAAAAAACCCGTTAATTTAATAACAAGCATGTTATAAATGTCCTTGATATGTACGTACGTTGCCAGCTTGTTACGTTCATATTTTCCAGTCCTTGGCCATTTATATAGAAAACAATATTTTTGATTAAAATTCATACATAAGGTTCGCTATATATATTTGCTTCTGATTATTATGATTTTGGGGTATTATTTAAAAAAAAAAATTAGATAATTTCCTAAAGTTCTTTTAATTTTTTTCCGCTGTACGAGCTTTTATTAGTCCATTGTAAATTCTCAGTTACAACATTCTAATATATATTTACCCTACAGACACCAAAACAAAGTCATCTAGTGAGAGCTCGCTAAGAGAAACAAAACCGCTTTTATACAGTGGCTTACGTTCCATTTTCAATATTTGTATCGCTTCACAAATTTACAACAATAATTATCAAATGTAATCGAATATTGATTCGTAATATGAATTATCTGAGAGGCATTTAGAAGTTGGTAATATGAATATATGAATACAGAACAAGTAAGATATGAATTTTAAAAAATTTTGTGTGTAAAAATTAAAGAGCCACTCCGTGAGTTGTTGAAGTCATCTACGCAAACTTAATCAGTGGTGTCATTTGATCGCGAAATATCGACTGTTACCAAAAAGACACATTTTAAAGCTTATTGGTTTTTTTTACAGTAACAATATGAAGATAGACAGTCACAATTATGATCGAAAAACCGGACAGTGGCGCGCGTCAAATAGTCAAACGTAATTTTGGAGACTTAGCTAAAACAGCCAGGAGGGCAGTTAGGAGTTGATAGTGTTTGTAAGGTTATATAACTAGCATCCATGTATATTGGACGTGATATCTACACATCTGTGCATTTATATGGCTGGTTTTCGATTTTCATGGAAAACCAGTTTCGTCATATATATGCCTTTTGGACATGAAAAGTTAAGATGTTTTGATTTTATATTACCACATATGACTTTTAGGTTCGTATCAAAGGTAAGTAATATGTTATGAATATCACGGAGCGGCTCTTTAAGATCCATCAAGAACTTGTCCTCTGTTCATGATATATGTTATTGTATATTTTACATGTCAAAACAGACTACGTACTCAGCATCCCAAGCTTGAGTGACATCGATATACACTATATACTACTTTGTACTGCACATCCTAAAACTTTTCATTATCGATGAATCCCAAACTTGATGTTCTCAGCATTGATTTCAAAAGCACTACACACTTTTAATGTAGGAAGAGTTGCTCCCTTTATTCCAGTCCTAGCGTCGGTTAAAGGATATTTTAGGTCCGCTTCGATTTTATTCGTGTTAGTCATTTTGGATTAGATAGTTGCTGTTACTTATTGATATAAAAGTCACACAATGCAATAGAATATTGAAGACAAGTAATTTGTATAATTGTAACACTGCTGTTTCTTTCAATTTTTTAGAATTGAAACAACAAAATTTACCATGCTATTATAGGCAAAGCAACTCATTGAGACACTGACTAAACACTTTAACTAGGTATGGACAGTTTGTTTATGCATGTCCTTTTTATGCATGAAACGTAGATTATAAACTCATCCATCCATCCTTCCATCTATCCATTCACTCTTCCAGAAATCGCTTCTCCTTTATATCCTTACATTTGACTTTGTGACTGGATAATCTTATTCTTATCACTTCCATTAATTTCACTTTTACACAAATCGCAGGATTTGTACCCTTTACGTGATTGCATGGTTATCTAAAATGCACATTATTCACAATAGTATTATTTGTAATATCACAGTCGTATTTGGTTAGACAGCCAGACAAAACGACAAAAAAATATTTATTTACAATATTGACAATGGTGTAAATGTACAATAACAATCTTTCTCGTCGGTTTATTTGAAAATGTCATGGGAAAATACGTATGTATGAAAATAAGTATGAACAAATACATGCGTGAACACAATTTAAGATAATAATGCTACGGTCAGTATTTCTCAATAAAAAACCCTTTAATCACGCCTGATACATATGGTTCCAACAACTTATTATTTAAGTTGTAGATTTAAATGCATACATACATATGTATGTGTGGAACCACGAAATATCCATATCAAGTTATCTTAAATTCTATTCTATGATCAAACATGACTATTATTATTATAAGTATTTAACAATCAGTAACACAGGTTTACGAAGATGTCTGAAAAAAAGATACGTTTTAATATTCATGGTTTCAGAATGAATTCTTATAGGAATTATAAAAATAAGTTACAACTTGTACATTTTGTTGTATTTGATTGTTTCTTCGGCGTCAGACAGGGTTGCCACCATTTTTGTTTTCTCTTTATGTAAATGACTTCATTGAATTTTAAGGCGAGGCTAGTGACAGGTGTGTTGAAATCGGTGTTCTACGTATTTTCATGTTGTGCTTATTGAAAGTTCAGTTATTGGCCTTCAAAGAACATTGGATAAGCTTAATGTTTATTGTAATAAATGGCAGCTTCAAGTTAACGTTGATAAGACTAAAGTTATGGTGTTCAGGAAAGCAGGGCGACTGAGGAAGTATGAGAAATTTTACTATAACGGTTTAAATTTAGGGTTAGTGTCATCATATACATATTTAGGAGTTCATTTCTCAAGTAGTTTCTTGGTAAGTAACTCAGCAGACGTTAGCTCAACAGGCTCTAAAGGTTATTCGTATTGTTAGATCTGGTTTGCACCATTTTGTTAGTCTTCCATACAATGTTCTGTTCCACATCTTTGACGTAAAGATCCTACCTATTCTTACGTATGGTACTGAAATTTGGGGATTTCATCCCTCTCCTTGTATTTACAAGGGTCCACGATAATTTTTGTAAGCTTATCCTACATCTTGGTCGATCGACTCCTAATATAGTCGCTAGAGGTGAGCTTGGACGCCATTCACTGCGGGTCAATCAGTTTGTTAAGATCATTTAATTCTGGACAAGGTTGTTATACCAAAACGATAACGTAATTCTACAGAAATGTTACCATTACCAACACTCGCTTGCTGAAAATGGACGTAATTGTTGAGCCCTTAAGGTTAAAAATTTACTATATAGATATGGTTTTGGTTACACGTGGATTAATCAGGATATGTTGGTTGTATTAAATCCTTTATTTCGTCGTTCAAAGAAAGATGTATTTCCATCGATCACCAGGAGTGGTTAGAAAACATTCGTACTTTTCACAAAGTTAGAACTTTATAGTCACCTTAAAGATTCTTTATCATTTGAAACTTATTTGTTAATGATAACCGTGCAAGCGTATCGTATTGCCTTATGTAGATCCCGTTGTTCGAACCATAGTCTTTTACTTGAACAAGGCCGTAAGTATGATTTACCACGGCATGTCCATGTCCATTTTGCATTACTACTTGTGTAGAATCTGAATATCACTTTTGTATTACTTGTCCTTTTTATCACAGTTTGAGGAAATCTATTCTACCAGCATATTATATAGAATACCCTTCATATGTAAAATTCATACAGCTGTTAACTTCCAATAATGAGGATGTCTTTAAATGTTTAGCCAAATATGTATTTTTAGGAATGAAGAAACGTAATAATTTTATAAAGACCTCACTAGATTAAGATGTGATAAAATTTGTTATCCCACCATTGTTTATTGAATATTTTTCATTACATGTGGCGCTCCATGTCAATATCATCTTGCTATATAATATGGAATGTATAATGGGCCGGTGGCCTCCATACAGAAATAAACACATATTCACTTGTACATTTTGTAAATCACAACTAGAGGGTGAATTTCATTTCATTCTAGTATGCCCTGTATATAATGATCTGAGGAGTAGATATCTTCCAGCTTATTGTCATCACCACCCACATATAAATAAATTGATTAGCTTGTTTTCAATAGTTGATTATGATAACTTAATCAAACTTTGTATGTTCTTAAAGAAGCTGTTTAAACTGAGAGACAGTAAGAACGCATTGACTCACGTTTAGAATTTAAAAGAATCTTGTCAGTGGCGCAGTGAATGACGTTTAATATTTTTCACATGTTGTACTGTTGACCTCATGGCTATTTATACGTAATAAAATGAACTGAAATATACATATATGTATGTAGATGTAAACTTAAGTTTCATGGTTTACGTGTAAAATATTCAGTCTTCTATTTTTAAGAAATAAATATCTATAAAAGCAAATTACAAAAACCAGCGTGGTTCTGTGTAGTTTGGCCGTGTAAGAGTTTGGTCAAGTGCTGAACATTACGTGAATGGAGCAAGAAAAAAATGTAGAAAGTAAGTCATTTTCCTACAAAATCATAAATCGTAAAGTCACTTTCTACACAAAATATTCGTTCTCCTTTTGATAATTGAATATTTAATATTTTCCCTATGCAAAATGTTCGTTATCGTTTTGATGATTGAATATTCAATCTTTTTCCTATGAGGCTTTTCCTTGTATGATTACGTCATATGTTCATCCGTAAACTAATCCATCCATTTGGCCTAAAATACAGAAACTGAATGAGAGTTTTTCTTCGGTATCTTCTACTACAGGATTATAGCTCTGTTACACTTCAACAATAAGCAGTAAGCAGTAAGCTTCGACATCGTGACTTATAAAAAATGTTAATATCTTTTTATTATTTTTCAAAGACGCCTGGTACCCTTACATCCAACACTACCGAATGTCCCTTCAATGCGTGCCACGCAAAACATGAAATAGAAATACGGAGATATCAAAAAGTTTCAATTATCAGGATAATTAATACAGGATAATAGCTCTGTTACAATACAACAGTAAGCAATTGTATTTTATGTGAATGAATAAATGGCTAACATGTATTTATGTTAACATGTATCTTCTTTTAATACTTATGATAATGTTAACTATAAATTATATCTAACTACATTGGTCTGTACCCGGTCCTCATGCTGAGATATTCCTCACGTGTGTTAGTGTACTGTTGTTGGGAGTCAGAGCATGCAGACGCAATCACTCATTGATGTAAGTCTAAGTGAAAAGTTGCATTGTGAAAATCAGCATCACACACGGGGACAATTTAGCAAATTTTGATTGGGTATATGTAGAACATAGAGCCGAACATAAACACTGGAATTACGCACTTATCTAAAAGTTATTTTGCTTTGTTGCGTGCAAAAATATAGGTACAGACTAAAGAACTAAACTCACGTGACTTGCATAGTAAGCCCCAACTGAGAAAGATGTGTTCGATAATAAACCTAAGATGTTCAAAATCCAAATTACTCATACATTCGTTTTATGACCTATTCAACGACACCAAACCATATTTTCTTTTAGATGTGTCAACACAACTTTCAAGAAAGTTTAGAGAAAGTAATTGTTTTTATTATCACCTACCAACTTGTAAATCAAGACATTAAGCATCTGAATTAAATGTCACGTGATTGGAATTAAAAATATATTTCTGAAGTCAGGTTACATAAACAAGTAATATTATACGCTGTAGTGCGGTTACTTTCTAATAAATAGTGAAAGTTTCATATTTCATTAAGCTGATGTTAAAAGCAGTAGGAAACCTATTGAAATAGTGGTTTTATGCCCATCTAAACTTGATTATGAAACTTCGTTTCCCAAATTGCACTCACACGAGGGTTGTCCCATAAGTAGTCTACCCAATAACGTTCTCTTTGTCCAATGTTTGAAAAAATTGTCATATCTGTTATCGGCTTTATTAAACGCTTCGACATCGTGACTTAAAAAAATGTTCCTATCACGACATGTCTTTTTATTATTATTCAAAGACGCCTGGTATCCTTACATCCAACGCTACCGAATGTCCCTTCAATGCGTGCCACGTAAAACATAAAATAGAAATACGAGGGGATATCAAAAAGTTTCAATTATCACAGACACATATCAAAGGTACAAACTTTAATTTGTTCTAATGTTTTAAGACTTCTCTACATAGTCACCATCCAGAGATAAACATTTTCTCATTCGCTTCTTGACCTTGCGCAGACCGTCTGAATAGAAGACTCCTGATTTCATGGAAAACCAAGCCTCCACCTCTCGAATGATGTCATTTGTATCCTCAAAACGACGTCCATGAAGTGGATTTTTCATCTAGGGGAACAAGAAGTCACTTGGTGCAAGAGCGGGTGAATAAGGGGGATGCGGTAAGATTTCAGAGCCACATCGCCGCGCCTCCACAGCAGCTGCTTGACAAGTGTGAGCTGGGGCATTGTCAGCTAACAGGCGTACACCCTTGGTGGTCATACCGCGGCGCTTCTGTTTAATGGCATCTCATAACTTGCTCAGGAGGTTGCAGTAATAAGCTCCAGTAATGGTCTGACCCTTAGTTAGATAATCCGTCAAGATGACTCCACGACAATCCTAAAAAACAGACACTATGACCTTTCCTGCAGACTTTTGCACCTTGGCCTTTTTGGGAGGTGGTGACGTAGCATGCTTCCACTGATCACTCTTTTCTCATCTCTTTTGTCTCAGGATCACATTGATAGACCCAGCATTCATCTATGGTAACAAGACGTTTGAAGAAATCCTCTTCGTCTTGTTCCAGAAGCTCCAATGCCTGCCGTAACATGTCCCTTCGATTCTGTTTTTGCAATGGCGTCAGTAAGCGAGGAACCCAGCGTGCTGAAACTTTGGACATATGCAAATGGTTTTGGAGTATGTTCCATGCATTGCCATAACTCGGCCTGTTTCATGCATTAGCATCTGTAGAGTTACGAGGCGATCGTCTTGAACCAGCGTCTCAACCTTCGTGATGACTTCCATATCATCAGTAAGTGAGAGGCGTCCACTTATTGGCCAATCTGCGAGGGACATGTGGCCTGTGTCATAGGATAGGCTGTCATTGTCATCAACAGATTTCATCCTATCATGAATTTGACGTGCAGTATAGCCCTTCAAATGTAAAAACGCGCGTCCCAATTTTCTCCATAATAGGGGGTACTGTGCGGCTATATGGTCAACAGACGTAAAACTGGCTGTCGCGAAAAAGACAATCGTTGACCCAGGAACTAGACAAGGATCACTTATGCTAAAGTGACCAAATCCGTATTCACCAGTACATTCTTTGTGATAATTGAAACTTTTTGATATCCCCTCATATGTTACGACCTACTCCGAAAGAGAAACGCAATAAGATAAAATCGATAACATTGAAATCTGTAACTAAGTTCTGCGTGCAATCGATCAGGATCTATGTTGATTTTATTTGATATATTTGTTTGTGTGTGCTTAGAGAAAAAACTGATTTTAATAACGCAGTTTTTGTAATCAGGATCTGACACTTATGTTTTAATGTCTGGTCAAACTCACAAAGAGTGCAAAATCTGGGTTTTTTTAAAAGCAGATAATTTAGCGTTTATAGGTTAAATATAAAATTTTTCGATGTATTTGATCTTCTCCGAAATCTTTGACCATTATTTCTGAAGAAATTTCTGAACCTTATACAAGAAGCAAGCAAGTCCTAGTTTACCCACCTGTCACTTTTTTCAAAATTAAGTAGATTCCAAAACAATCGCTATAAAGAGACATGTCCTTTCCAGAAACTTGAAGATTTAATGTTTCAGAAATTAAAAGTTTTGTACTGCTGTTTCCTGGCGGCATGATGATACTAAACGTGTCTGTTTCAGATGCATTTACATAACATGGATTTGAATACACGTACAGTTTGAAGGAAGCCAATCTTGCTGCTTCGATTGTATAAATGGAGTCGAGTTACGAATGAACGATGTCTCTACCGTATTATATCCACCTTTTTACAGAAAGATAATTATCTTGAAGTCAACAGCTAGCATAGTGTGAATAGGAAAGTTCTTGATTTTCATAGCTTTATTTATTTATTAATATATTTATCTATAATTATTTATTAATTTATTTTTATTCATTTATTCATGTTTATTTATTTATTTATTTATTTATTTATTTATTTATTTATTTATTTATTTATTTATTTATTTATTTATGTATTTATTTATTTATTTATGTATTTATTTATTTATTTATTTATTTATTTATCTTAATTTGATTTAATTCAATTTAATTTAATTTAATTTAATTTAATTTAATTTAATTTAATTTAATTTAATTTAATTTAATTTATTTATTTATTTATTTATTTATTATTTTATTCATTCATTCATTCATTCATTCATTCATTCATTCATTCATTCATTCATTCATTCATTCATTCATTTATTTATTTATTTATTTATTTATTTATTTATTTATTTATTTATTTATTTATTTATTTATTTATTTATTTATTTATTTATTGTAATTTAATTTAATTATTTATTTATTTATAGTTTTGGACCGATTTTTGTCAGACAGGATTCTCATGAACGGTTGAGAGCAGATACACGTACCGAGTAAGAACTAGTGTTTTTTCGAGGACACATAAACAATTTTGAGATATCTGATGGCGAACTTGAATGTGTCTTTTAGAGATGTGTCTCTAGTAAAGGTCATACCGTTAGCACTGGCTCGCTGAACAACACTGACCTTTCAAAGCTTAGCTGGATGAAATGTCACACCAATGTGTCAATTACTTTACGTTATAAGCCAAAATGTGTAAGTAAGAAACACTTCATTCTCTACTAAGTGCGATCTATGCCAATTTAACAGATGCTAATTAAAAAACTGAGAAGATAAATGAAATACCATGATTACGGTCTAAAATCACATAAATCCTCAATCATTTGACGAAAGACAACTATGAATAGCATCTTTATGTAACGTGTTGCATAAACGTACACAGTGTGAAATCAATAGGGATAAGGGAACACCCTTGTCAAACCCTTGACACTATTTTACAATGGCAGAAATTACCAAATACTTCACACGTACATACTGCCTAACGAATTTAGACAAGTTCTTTGTTTTTTCATCTTCTTAACTGCAAAATATAAGATCTTTAAACTAACCTATATAAAAGTATAAATGTGCAGTTGAAAACCATCCATTGATATTTCTCTTGTTCAGCAAGAACTATCAATGTAGCGACGAAAAAACCTCTTCATTTTCATATTCATTAAATTAACAAGTATCGCCAAAACGCAGTGATTTTTCTGTATTTGTGGTCAAGTGAGGTTAAAAAAAATTTTACTTATTATTTCAAAATCTGTTACAAAAACAACTTAAATATGTAAGCATTTATCTCATTTAAAAGTATACCGATTATAACGAATAAACTCCACTTGCTAAATAACGTTGTAAGTATTTTCATCAAAATTTAAATCTTTCTTTTAAGAGGTTTTAGAATTTGTATTTCTAACTTCATAATGAACAAGAACACTTTGTGAAATGTTGATAAAAGTTTCTATAAGTAAACTATGCTCTCAGCGTCCATCTATATATTTCTTCAATTGAGGCCTGTAGTACAATACTTGCATATGTTAATATGTACATGCTTGGGCACTATACATTAAGTTGACAACAATTAGTGTAATTTATATCACGTTTCGTGATACATTCTGAAACGAATACGAAAGGTTTTTACATTTACACATGAGAGATGGATTTGGTACATTTAAACATTCTATAATATAGACATTTGCTGGAAAGTCATATCTTTTCAAGCCATTCTTGTAAATTATCATCTTTTACTCTTCTTCTGAGTTGAAAGATGAATTTATCAATCGAGACTACATGTTGGTCTAACCATACAACACCAAACCCCTTTTATTTATTCAGATGTCATGCCTTAAGTAGTTTTAGAGCTCAGTTTATACCAGTTTATTATTCAAATTGGCCAAACCCCCACAAACTTAATGTACTCCTCAATAGTAACAAATTCCGATGTTTAAAGAACCTCTCTTTGTTCATCAAATGCATTTTTTCACATTTGTAAAGTGTATATGCTGTTGTATGTTACTTTTTATGTTATGCATGCGCAATCCATATCTTTACTTCTCTTTGTAAAATTGCTCATGTACCACCGTGCGTGGTTTTAGAGAATAAAGAATCTGAAAACAGGAAATATCTAACTGAAGTGACCCAATAGCCATTCTCATCTTATAACACATTATAGGCAGACGGTGTGAAGGCATATTCAGTACTCTGAGCAATGCTTTATAGCTTGATATTTGTAAATAAGCGTTCTCAAGACACCATTGTATTCGTCGTACTCAATTTAACACCTAGAAATATTTTACATGCTCTCAGATGGACTCTTACAATTTCGTTGTGGTAATTCAAACCCCAGATTTCAGTTCCATATGTTAAAATTGACTTAATTTTGGCATCAAATATTTTAAAATATGATTATATGCTGATGATGTGCCTAATATATAAGCAATATAAGCATCTTGTTATGTGTGAATATAGAATAAGAAAACTGTCCCCGGTCAGAATATGCCAAACAACTGAATATGATAATAACAATTTAATTAATCATAAACAGAGAGTTTAAAGTTAAAAAATAATAGCTTTCTTATACTGTGCATATATCCATGACAAAGCAAGCTCAAAGCGCCATGAGTATTATTACCCTGGAGGGATAGTACTTTCGGTGCTGCCGATTAACAAGCGCTCCGCGACCGTATAGGTCCGTACTTCTCCCTTGTTCAGGTACCCATTTGTACAGCTGGGTGAACTGAGTGCAAAGTAGATGAAGTGTCTTGCCCAGGGACACAACACAGGATGAGACCCAAGTCATAAATCTTTGGTGTCTCCACCGGGATTCGAACCCGGGTCTCTGGCGTGAGAGGCAAGCAAGCTAACCACTATATACACCACTGTGCAAAAAATAGACTAAGACATATAGGTTATACAAGAGCAATGGCGCAACAGAATGATATAAGTCATATGTGGGAAAACAGGTTGATCAAATGTGTGTCTGTGTATAACACTTGACTTCTAGGTCATTCCGTTTCTAGAAAGATCTCAAAACAGTCAAGAAATGAATGGAAAGGAAAAACGTTCTAGATACGGAGTATTGTAGACTAATCAAGCCAACATGTAATCAAAACAGACCCATTGCACAGTGCAACAATGTTACACAATGTTAAACATGGAAACAATAACAAACTATCGAAGTGAAATAACCAAAGAATAACACCCAAAAGTCTCAAAATTTATTCTATGAGGCATATATAGAGCATTTCAGGCCCGTAGCACCAATTTCGAGAGTGGGGGGCTGAAATTAGGGATTTGCTAGCTCGGGGGGTGGGGGGGGGGGGGGGGGGGGGTATAGGTCATGACAGGATTATTTATTTCAGAAAAACACCCGCTTACAACGTCGGTGAGACCAAATACAGGCATTTAATGTTCACGTCACTCACAAAGTCATTAGTGCCTGTTGTGCTCAATGTCAGTGTCTATTTAACTACTTGTAGCATGCAATCAAAAAAAAAAATTTTCCCCTAAAATTGCTACGGGCCTGCATTTACCCTGCCTTAATCAACTACAATATCGACACTTGTTTTAGACATATCTCAAAACGAACATACATAATACAAAGTGCTTGGAGAGCAAAACAGATTGTATACATTCATGACTATGGCATTGGACGGTATATAAACGTACCCGCTGACTGAGAGACTTTCATTGTGTAGGATTGTAAACATTCAAGAAAATCAATGTTAAAAGTCCAGTGGCCGTATGCATGTAAAGAATTTTTAAATCGGTATTGAAGAAAGAAAAGGACCAAAATGGAATCATTTTGGCGCCCTTGATGTGTTTTAAATTCACAGTTCTTGCACGCAGGTAGTCGAATGCATTGCACGTAGTGTGATGACACGGGGTTGCCTGGTCGATGACAACGCGAATTGGTCATTTGAGGATGCACATAAAACCGGGAAAATGACTTTGTTATCATTGTTGTATATTCAATTATGTTTTACGCAAATGTTATAACACTAGCTTGAGGAGCGATTGTCCCTTATGTTTTTACTGATCGAGTAATTGTTTTGTTTTGTCATGAATTTTTTTTTATTTAATACTGCACCATAACCTTAGACTGTAGGTAGACATTCGGTAACCTGTTGGTGAAGTTTCCAAACAATTGATGGGATCAAATGTCATCTGACATCTCGCAGACCCATCCGTTTATATGGACGGATGCACGTGGCTTTTTTTGACAAGAAAATTGGTACTTTTTTTTATTCCTTTCTAAATCATGGGCACAGGTCTAACATAAGTTGGTTAATTCCCTCCTAACACTACATTTATTAAAAAAAAAGGCTTCGGCCATTCATGCCTTGGCTCCATTATTTTAGGCATGGAGAGTTACTGTGACACAAAGCTATAATTTATACGGACATATCGATCGGAACCTATCATTCTCCGCTGTGTCTATAAATAGATGTAATTTTACAAGACAGTACACCGAGCACAGTACGTAGTATAATATCGATTATATATAATAGAAGGTAGCCTAAGTTTACCGGTATGTTAGGTGTGTTGTTTAACCATGTGAACTATTTAAGGGTTTACATTAATTACTTCTTCTGTTAATATATTGGTTTTTTTTATATCTGTTTTCCTATTAGATTGTCTAGACCGGGCACTCTATTTAATTTTAGTTAGATTGTCCTTGTCTAGACATGGTCCTAATCTTTAACTTTGAAGGAATAGTGACACGTTTTTAGGTAAATAAAGGGATTTCACGAAATGGAAAATAAATGTGACCAACTGCAATTAAGACAATGTATTCAAATAAAAAGAAGCATGGGTAAAACCATGCTCTGTTAAGCTATTCGAAAATGAGATGTTTGACCCTCTGAAGGTAATACATTCGAAGTAATATATTTGACATAAAATTAGGTTTACTGAGTACAATTTGAAGAAATAATGTTTTTCAAAATAAAACGTGCCACTGTCCCGTTTTTAATAAGGAATATAGATATAGTTATTAGATAATAATCAAAAAAATGGTTATTCAAACTCGTCATCCTGAAACCAACAACATAGTGCTTGACATGTTTTGGCATGTATAAGAACCACTAAGCTGCTTCTACTGATCAGATGAGGATGGAGTCAGAGACCGGTCAACCTGGAGTCAGACGGATCAGGGGGATCGGGGTCGGTTCCATGGGAAGTGGGGGGGGGGGGGGGGAGCAATATGATTGCTCTGAAAGTAAAGACAGACAGTCCCTTCCAAAAAATTCGGGACGAAAGATTTCAATGATTACTTCTGGAAATGCCCAATTGAAATTTCCTTATTGTTGATTGGTTACAAAAGGTCACATCGACCCCCCCCTTCAAAACCGGTGAAATTTTGCGGTGAGTTTCATTCGAGCTGCTATAAAATATGTTTCTATTAATAATTTCATACTTCAAAAGGTGAAATAAAAACCGAAACAACTCTAAATATCCATTCAAGTCTATTATGTATCACACGAAGTCTTGATAGATATAGACCCGAATTCAGTCCAATAAATCATAGTTAATATAAATGAATGTTTTTATGTCAAACTCCAATAAGTATTCCAAGTCATATTTTAATCAAGACATTGCAAAGGTCACAAAGGCCAAATTGAATTTATTCACATTGGGATAGGTCGCGTGAATGTTGCCTAGTTTCGTTGTAGATAATCTGATTAGGCTTAGCAAATTTTGAAAGCCGCGCCGGCGTTTGCGTTGGACAATATTACACAGGGAGCTTATTGAGCACACACCGTAGAATCATGGCCGCATCCTTGGTTGATACATTTTGGAGTACGAGTTTTTGGCTACCCACTGGGTCATCGTGGGCAGATTTCGAATCTAAATCAAGTGATGTGTATATACCTCGTGTGCGAGATATCAACTGGTCGCTTGTGGTCGGACTTGCTTTATTAGTGCTCAGATATGTCTACGAAAGGTAAGAATCGGAACTCGGTCAATCTTACACAGTGTACGGATATCTGTAAACAAGGCTTTTAATCGTACACGCTTTCAAGGATGACGATTGTTGAATTATTAATATACCAAGTTAATGGTGATTGCTCATTTAACACCTCAGTTTACACCCATCTCTCAACAGGATGTGAAATCACTGACTAAGTTTCACAATCAACATTGAGAAATGCGTTGACAACGATCGCAATTGAACTTGAACACGCCCATGCTTACCGGTGGTTTGTTTTCATGTCAAGACGAATGTGGTTCTTTTTAGTGCGACAGTTATGATGTATAGATTTATTGATTATTGTGTTAATTAGCGACTCCTTGCATGGGCCCTTTGTTCCTCTCATATCCAGCACTGCAAAGATCGGAAAATATCACTCATGCCACTCATGCGGGTATTTCATCAGAGATTGTGATCTACTACACATGCGTACTAACTCCACTTTTAACTAACAAAAGTCACTTGCTGATGTCTGCACAGTGCTATGTGTTTAAGCAACACACTAGACGCCACATAATGACTTTTACCAGTTAATGATGTAACAGATAATGTATTTGTTAAAAAAAATGTTGTCTTAGGTCATGGTAACCCTTTTGAATACAGTAATACCTTCAGTAGTCAGTATTAAAATTGGTCAGTCGTATTTTCAACAAATTACAACCTGGGTCTTGAACATAACCTGGGCCTAGAAAACAACCAAGGAGTTTATTGGGTGCTGAGATGAAAATAACTTGAGTCTCAATTAAAACCGGTCTTACACAATAGATTGAGAGGAACTTTGATATTACCTTGTGAAATTCACATCGTCTCTTATGTCACTCCTAGAAAATTTTAAAAATATCAAATGAGGTCTGAAATAGGAACCCTGACTCAAACCCAACCCGGGCCTTAAAGAGCCACTCCGTGAGTTGTTGGGAGTCATATATGCCAAACTTAATCAATGGTGTCATTTAATCGCGAAGTATCAACTGTTACCAAAAAATCCCATTTTAAAGCTGATTGTTGTTTTTACAGTGAAAATATGAAGGTAGAACGTCGCAATTATGATTGAAAACCGGACAGTGGCGCGCGTCAAATAGTCAAACGTAATTTTGGAGACTTATCTAAAACAGCCAGGAGGGCAGTTAGGAGTTGATAGTGTTTGTTACGTTATATAACTAGCATCCATGTATATGTGACGTGATATCTACACCTCTGTGCATTTATAAGGAAGTTTTTATATTTTCATGGAAAACCAGTATTTGTCACATATATGTCTTTTGGACATTCAAAGTTAAGATGTCTTTATTTTATATCACAACATATGACATTTAGGTTCGTATCAAAGGTAAATAATATGTTGTGAAAATCACGGAGTGGCTCTTTAATGGAACCCTAAGAATAAGAGCCTGCTGAACAAAGTAGAAGCCTGGGGTTGTACATAGGGAAACTGCATAGAGCCAAGTTAGTTGCTATTTGTTTACTGAATTCAAAATGCACAGCAGTAGTGACAATAGATTTTCTTAAATGAGAGTTGTTGGGAGGGGGATGTTATCAATTTGGATGAGGTCACAGGAAAGTGAAAATACTCAATACATGATAGAATGAATTTAAAGATGATAATCCCCTGTTATGTACGCATAAGGCTATAGGACAGACAAGAGCCTATATTGTCAGAATGACTTGCAACATGACATCGCTCTATCTCAAATCCTAAACAATATCATCTGCAATGACCTACCAATGATGCTTGATTAAGCTTCATGCTAATCATAGATGGAGAAGATCCTCAGTATAATAATATACAGTCAGACCTCGATAATCCGAACACTTCCGTTTTTCATCAAAAACGTTCGGATAGTGAAATGTTCGGACTACTGAAATGAACGGAATCTACAGACAGACGACAACGTATTTAGAATATCAAATGGGTTTAATTTCATATACACATAACAACTGGGATACATATATTAATAAAACAACCATTGCACAAAATCATTTCTGGACATACATGCTCAAAACATTCAACGAACTCACTCTCGAGTCAATCCACTGTCATTGATGTTTACCGATTCAATCAGTGTGGTGCTCGCTTGTCTAGAGGATTACCGAACGCTTTGATGAACTGTCGGATGAATGAAGCAGAAATAGCTGTAATTAACTAATCCGTTACAGCTAATTAGCGTTCGGATTCGGAGACTGAATCAACGGATTAATGAATCAACATTTAATGAGTTTATATAGAGATTAGTTTGGTTACAGCTTGCTACCCTTCGGACACTGCGAGATTCGGATTATCGGTGGCTGGACGATCGCGAGTTGACTGTACTCACTTTTGCGATAAACATTGAAAAAACATTGATTTGACCTGAGCGTGCAATGAGCGTATCGCAGCTACAATAGACATGTTGTCAGTCAAAATTTGAAATTGTAAATGAGTATGCGAGTTGATTCTATTCACAAAGGTTGAAAAAGACAGTGACAAAATGTTCGTCCGATAACTGTTTATGCCTACAGTCATGATTTTTAGGTTTTGATCTTTTTTATTTATAATTTGTGCTAATAATACTGAAATGTGTTGAACTACCTGCTTTAAATTTGACCAATCTGAGTCCCTTCTGTCTAAGCAGGCGTTTAACTAGAAAGTTTTGCAAATAACACTTGTCCATCCTCAAGTCTATCTATACTTTATATTCTATTCAGTATTGACTATTATATGTTCCTGTGAATGGTATGTATGTGGAGAGAATGATGGGGGTATTTTCAGGCAAAAATGATTTGTGATTTTAGTGCAAACATGTGAGTGTTGAGCATTGTGTCATATTTAATATTCGAGCATAGAGGTCACTCCCTAACAGCACTTACCATTCAACTCTATTGTTCTCTTAAGGTAGATAACTTAGTTGATCACCATATTTTGCTCGTGCTCAGGTGGTATGTTGAAAGAATACAGGTGTTCAACTTACTTACACACCTGTAAATCAGTTCAATGTTTGAAATATTTGTTTCTCTTGTTTCGTAAAATATCTTGAATTTTGGACCAAGAGAATTTACAAATGTCTTTGTTGAAACCGGGGATCGACCACCTAATCAATTGCAAGTGTCCTAACCACCAGACCACCGAATCCCCCTGACATGTTTGAAACATTTTAACGACCAAATGATTTACATTTTAAGTGATAGGATCGGGTTAGACATAGTTAATTTTGTAAATCATAAACATTTTGAAATTAATTTTTTTCTGGTATCTCTGGTGATGTTCACACCGATTGTACTTTCTGTTATTTTGCATGCAGGTATGCGCTTAGAGCATGTCCCTTAGTGATGTGGATAACGCGCTATATAAATCCTCTTATTATTATTATTATTATATTTCAGCATGCTGCACGTGCAGCGCGATTTCCTCAGGCATCCGTCTCCTACCACATTTGGACACTGTTTGTTTATCTGGAAGTGTAATTAATGTTTTACCAATGATATCAACAAAAATACCTCTAATCTTTTAATGTGCTTAATATATTTTTTCGCAAATGTTTTTGGTCGCTGTTTGGAATTGATTGTAATGGTTTAATGGTAAGTCAGTTACCAACCTTGTTGTCGGCGTGCATGAATTGAAACACCTAGGCACGTGCGATGTAATCCCTTCGCGTCTCGGGATCACAATTCGCACGTGCCTAGGTGTTCCAATTCATGCACACCTCCAACTCGGTTGGTACCGGTTTGCATGTGACAATCCTTTTTGATACCGGGACACACAAAGATGAGGTTCTCTTTATCTTCTAAAATACATTTTCAGTTTTTTTTAATGAAAAATTTACATGTCTGAACACTGTACTACCCTTGAATTCCTGTTACTGTGATGTCATAGCATTGTAACCATTTATGATGTCATGGCATTGTCAGGTGAAGGGATATTTTCTCCTGTGGAACACAGATTAGGATAGTTGCCTTGTCATTATTCAGAAGTAAGAGGACTGGGTTACATGTCCAGTAATAGTCTTCCCTCTGTGAACAGATATCCTGGATGTTGGATGTGATACCGTAAACACTAGTTGCATGATCTACTCAATAGTCTAGCTAACAATAGAAATGTAGGTCAAATTTCTACATGGCCTAGAATGATAATAAGGTGATGATATATATAGAGAATATTTAACATTTCCCCTTGAATACCATGTATATCTCATCGTGCAGAATTCATGTTTTCACAAGTGGCACAGCCACAGGTGTAGATATTTAAACTTCTACTTCAAGAGATGAGATATACATGGTATTCAACGAGAAATGTGAAATATTCTGTTTATTATATACATCCTAATTGACCTTAACTTCACAAACCCAATAATAGCCAGATTGCTTTGCTATGTTACGAGGTCATTCAATTGTTTCTTGACATCACAGATGACTTTGTGTGATGTTACGGTTATTTCACTGAGTAAAATGGCATTGTTATTTCACCAGCAAATGGCATATTTCACCATTGAGAATATAATAGAGTTTGTTACCCGAGGAAGTAAGTCATATGAGCGAGGGCGAGAGCGAGGGCGAGGGCGAGGGTTATGTTAAACAAACTTGCACAAATTTCATGAAAGTCATATGACAAAAGTCCAAGTGTAATAATTTCTGTATTACTGAGTCTCTTCAATTTAAAATGCATGGAAATATTAAGAAAAAGACTGGTTTCCTTTGCAACAGCTCACGAGGTGACTTCACAAACAATAGTTTAATGGCGTCACAGACAATCAAGTACAGTAACTAACGCTGAAACAATTGCTGCTAGGCAAAAGTTATGTGTGCTCATGTGCTCAATGCTCATATTGAAACTATGTCATCATTTATAATATGATTAACCATATGGTAATGATATGTATAGTAATAATAGTAATGATAAATGAATAGCAATATTTTCCCAACCAAATTATATTTAACATTTCTTAAAGTTGAGCTTGTTAAGAACATAGTTATTCTACTTATTCTAAAATAGGATGGATGGTTTATATTAGTAAATAACAGTTGTTTAAAAATCTAGGACTTGGTAATGTTTGATTTTTTATTTAGATTTGGTTACTATGGAAACTTATTTCAAATCTTCATTTTAATATAGGCTCAAAACCACCAGAAACACGAACCAACTTAAATCTACCCAATTTGCAATGTCATTGATATACCAAAGTTGCAAGTCAAACAGTTAAATTTTCCGCTTCATTCATGTTTTGATTTACATGGTGTGCATGAGCAATTCGAGTGAGCGGTCGTGAGTTTTACAGTCAACAACACACGGATCGGGAGTTTTACAGTCAACAACACACAGATCGTGAGTTTTACAGTCAACAACACACGACACCATCACATCTGTGGTAGAGGGCGACCAGCAGACCTTGGGTCTTGTCTGAATGGGATTTTAATAGGGTAAAATCTCATGAAATACAACATCTGCTGGTGGTAAATTCTTTTTATTATTTAGGCAGCCCAAAATTATGTGACGCAAAACAAGAACAAACAAGAAAAAACCTTTCTGAGGTTTTAGTGAATTTTTTTTATTGCATTGTAATTTTAGAAAGGAATTATTGAGAAAAGACATGTCATGGTGTTTTGAAAAACCATTAAACATCTCATTAAAAATAAAGTTAAGAGTAATCTTTATTTGACAAAAGATACGAATGGTTTTTGAATCAACATTATTACATCACATTTATTGCCAAAATTAAGTTTCATACTAAAGTCTTGTTTTAAGAGACATGCCAAAAATAACCTTATTTAAAACAAAAAGAAGCATCTGGTATAATGAGCCATTTATTTCTACTTTTGATTTCCCTTTATGTAACCATAGACATGTCCGTACCATATTCATAAAAAACAGTACTTAACAAACTTCATTTATTTCCAAGATAGGAAAAACATAACCCCATTGGGAATGACAGCAGTTTCTTTTTTCTGCTCTGGAAGCAATAATCTGATTTACCCCCATAACTCAGACGCCCCAAAAGTCAGACGCCCCAAAAGTTAGACGGCCCTTAAGTCAAGACGGCCCATAAGTCAGACGGCCCATAAGTCAGACGCCCCATAAGTCAGACGCCCCAAAAGTCAGACGGCCCTTAAGTCAGACGCCCCAAAAGTCAGACGGCCCTTAAGTCAGACGGCCCATAAGTTAAGTCAGACGCCCCAAAAGTCAGATGGCCCTTAAGTCAGACACCCCAAAAGTCAGACGCCCCAAAAGTCAGACGGCTCTTAAGTCAGACGGCCCATAAGTCAGACGAATTGTTTGGACCAGTCCATTAGTAAGGAAAGGTAACAGTATAGTCAGCTTCAGTTCAACCAACCATAACTGATGTTGTATTAACATGTCTGACTTTTGGGACGTCTAAGTTATGGAACGACACCAATAATCTTGTACCTGGGAATAAATCGTTGTCAACTTATGATAACCGACATGGCTCAACAAGAACAATTTAGTACTCTATCAGTTACACTCATTTGCGGTACAAATTCAAATTTCAGGGTTACTTGATATATCAATTGAAATTGAAGTACTTTGGTTTTAAGATTAACCAGCATGATCGTGTCTGCTCAATATTTCTTCAGTCTAGATAAACAAAACCAGTTAACGTGTTCTCACAAGTTTGATTTTTCAAAAAATGAAATTGAAAAGATTGAGAATTAATTTTTATACATTTAATGTGATTTAGATTTGATACAATTGTAAATTTTTAAGAGTAAAAATTAAGAAAGTCTTCTATGACATTATTAGATAATCATGAAGACATGATGTAAAGTTGATTAGCAAGATATAAAAGTCAAAAGGGTTTCCATGGCAACAGTGTAATGAAATTGTCTGACTAGTAGATAAAAGAAACTTTTGTCTTCGTCAACAAACTATTTAATTAGATGTTGATTAGCATGTTTTTAGCATGTTAAAATGCTTAAAATTTTTACTTATTATCTCCAAACTGTTGTTCAAAGGCTTTTATGAGACAATACATTCTTTTCTTAAAAGTAAATCTGAATATCAGGTTATGCAGGTTTCACCGCAATGCACAGCCACAATGGTGTTGCGGGCTTTCTCCCTGCAATAATACTAGCAGCTGCGATGTAAGTGAAATAATTTTGAAAGCGGCGTTAAACACCAACTCACCTAAATCTAGTTAAAACTAAACCCCCTTCTGGCTTCTGCAGTTCTGAGGTTGCAGATTAAATCACGGTTAATATTATGGGCTACCGATGCAAAAATGGCCTGGTCTGCGGAAAAATTATATTTTTATCAGCAAACCTGCAAAATTCACCATTTTATCTCATTTTGAATGTTGGAAAAATTATTTAAAAAAACTTAATGAAATTGATTGACCAAGGATAATATTGTGTATGGTTACGCAAAGACAAACAGAGATATTAGTTACAAAGTGTACTTTTCACAACTCAAGATATTGCATTCACAACTTTATCATTTGAAAGCAATTCACTTTTCTCAAAAACAACGTTTAAAACGAGTTATTTTATCATTTAAGTCTACTTTTTCAGTGTTTAAAGTTGCAAAACCTTATCCAGAGTTTGGTAAAATGGGATGCAGAGTTGACTTGCTATTTTACACAAAGGCAACACAAAGGCTCAAGTTGTTATTAGTGACCTCAAAAATAATGTTTAGTACACATCAAAGCTTTTTCTTCAGTATTTCAAGCTTTTCATGCCACATATCCAAGTATCCAAGGAATTCTCATTTTACTAACCAAGATGCATGACGATGTCTGTTTTGGTGACCTTGACCTTATGAAAGCTTTCAGCATAGCAACCTAGATTGACCATTCACAGTGTTTTACTATAAACAACCACACCAGAACACATCTCAAGATGACTTAAACTTGATCATCAATGTCTCTATAATGACAAGAAATAAATGGATAACAACGTCGCATAAAATGAATAAAGAAGTTGTTATCCATATATCTTGTCATTATCTTCATTCCAACTTCTAAAATGCCCCTAAAAGAAATCAATGTCTCTATATGGAAGTTACTTTATTTTATCTTCAATTTAAAATAATATGCGGAGATGGATGATCAGGATGGATCATGTCTTGTTACTTATTTAGAATTGTTTGGTTCAGGATATTCAGTTGGAGTGTGTCAATCAAGTTTTAAATCTAACAGGTAGTAAAAGCAACAGTATCATAATCTTTGTTTTGTTGATTTTAGATATAGAGGATATTTGACATTTCTTGTAGAATACCATGGATATCTCATCAAGTGAAGTAGAAATTTATATTTTTACGAGTGGCGTAGCCACGAGTGTAAATATATGATTTTTTACATCACGAGATGAGATATTCATGGTATTCGACGAGAAATGTCAAATGTTCTATTTATCATGTTTCCCAAAACCCCGTAAATGACCTATATGAATGGAGAAGCTAAAACGCCTAGCTAGCGCGGCTGTTGCATGACGTAATTCAATTGTTTCATGACGTCACAGACAACGTCATATGATTGTTGCATCATTTCACTGAGTAGAATACAGTTTTTATTTCACTCAGTGAAAATACGGGTTTTATTTTCACCGATAAATGGCATATTTCACCATTCGAAACATAATAAAGACAATTATTATGATAAACAGTAGGTTCCCAATCTGACATGAACAAACTCTGATTAAACTCTTAATTGCTAAGCAAATGAAACTGATATCAGACAAATCTAATTAATGATTAGTAGAACTAGTCTTTGAATATTTCACCTAGCAGGGAGTTATTTCTGGAGGTTGTTATGAGTAAATTCAAATGTCATATAGTTACTTTCATATCTTTTTACATTTTTACTGGTGCTCACAAATAGTTGAGCTGGTTATTAATAAAAAGAAAGTGCTTGATCATTATGTGAATCATTATTTGTTATTTTGTGTGAATAATAACTATATTTTACTACAACCATAGATGAAAATTAGAATATCACAGGAAATGAATATACAAGGTGTTGTTTCAAATTATCATAAAACATTTATTTTTTGCATATGTCATAACTGCAATTTGTGAAATCCTCAACTGTCATAACCAATGATAATGCCATTTTGAAAATCATTGTATGTGCATGTGTTGCATACAAATTATTCGTATGACATGCTATCTTGTACTCCCCGCCGCTAATGGCTGAAATATTGCCCAAGCGGCGTTAAACAGTAACTCACTCACTCACTATCTTGTACTCTTGGTATGTACCGTATCTGACATAAAAAGAACCCGGTGCACTTAGAAAATTGAAGTGAGGGGACGCTTATAAAAATTACTTTCAATCAAATCCTAAAGATTATGAAAAGAACTAATTCCTCCACATCCTCTGACTTTACTCTTTAACTTTTTAACAATTAAAACTAGTACACCATTTATTATCAATATGAAATAAACATTGGTAATTATTTTTGTACTACAAAATTGTATGCATTATATTCATGAACCAAACATCTCTATCCATGTCTGTTTGAGAATTATGCTATGATATAGAGGATACTAAACGACCTTCCATTTAATACTATTTTTATTAAACGAGTTAATGATTAAGTATAAAACGAGCGAAAGCGAGTTTAATACCTAATCATTAACGAGTTTAATAGAAATAGTATTAAATTGAAGGAAGTTTAGTATTCTGTTTATTACTTGACCTCAGTAATCAAGCATGAAGTGTACTGAACGAAGCATTTCCGCGACTTGGCCGCCATTGTGACGGCGGTGCCAACATTGTGACGGCGGTGCCAACATTGTGACGTCACAACCACACAATATTATGACGTCATACGTGCAGCGGTATTACACTAGTTTAATATCGCCGTATAAATATTACACTGCGATATCCTACACGGGCGAGTAATAAATGTTAATATTACACTCATTCGGGGCCATCAGCTTATTAATCATTTGAACTTGAGGCGAAGGGCATCGTCTGATTGTAAGCCCTTTATTGTTTTAACCAAAATATAAAACAGTAGATGACAAATTAGACCTGGTACAATTGAAGAAAATGTAGTTTTTTCTGTGTAACAATGGCTTCACACAGCTCTTGTTAGACGCCGCGGAGAATGGTTCTCTTTCATTGAGTTGACAGACCAAAAAAATATTTAGCTTTTTTGCGTCACTTTAATTTGTATGTCAGATTTTTTGGGTTGTCATGAATTGCCTAAGAGCTCTTACCATTTTCTCTGCAGCCTTAGGTAATTATTAATGTGTCACTTATCATGTCTTTAACATGAAATCTCTGTGTGATGTTGAAGAATAAGAATTAAGCTTTGTATTATTAAAGTGACTTTTCTATCGTTTGATATCAGGATTATTGAAATACAAATTTCTTGATAAAATTATGGTTTTTATACATGAATGTGTGTGTTACAGAGCGCTGATCGTTCCTATTGGTCACTTCCTGGGCATCAGAGAGAAGAAGCGACACATCACTCCCAACCCTATACTAGAACAGGCCTTTAAAGATAACAAAGGAAAAATCAATAAACAAGAAATACAGGTGAGACCTCTGTATATTTATATGTATATGGCGAGGTCAGACATTATGATAAGAGAGGAGGGGGGTGGGGGGGGGGGGGGGGGGGGGGGTTGGGGTGTTTACCTTCCTCAAAGAAGCTAATCCCTATTACTTGCTCTTTATATATAGAATTTTTTCAGGGGGGGGTGGGTGGGTAAAATTGCTTGCATTGCCGCATGCCTTTTTGCTGGTATAAACCATAGTGTTCGGTTCAGATGTAGGTGAAATACTTTTGAAATCATTTGCAAACCATCTATCATCTGACCTCACCTCACAACTTACAAGTTTAAGGAAGCATATTATCCTTATACACTCCCAAAAGCCAAGATTGGATATGGGTTATTTTGACCTTGTGTTTGAAATATGGCCCATTCAATTGGTGAGAGATTGTATTGCATAGCTGCTAGTCACTCGCTCCTACTGACAGTGTAGTTTGATATCAATGAATGGTTCATGCTCACTGATCAGGGCCTAGATTTTCGAAGCTCTCTTAGTGCTAAGATAGTCGTAAATACATACATTTACATTGGCTAAGACAATCTTAGCACTAAGAGAGCTTCGAAAATATGGGTCCTGAATCTGAGTCTTTGAAATACAATAAAGTGTCTCTTTGAATTTGTATTGAATATAATATTGCAAGTTGTCCCTGCTATGTATGAAATTTAGGAAAATGCAATTGATATTTTCAGCATTCAGCAGTAACTTAACCCACATCGATTCTTATTACGTATTCAATATCTCTGAGATTCACAATTTGTTAGTGCATGATGATGAATTCAGGCACAATGAGCTTAAAGAGCCACTCCGTGAGTTGTTGGAGTCATACATGCCAAACTTAATCAACGGTGTCATTTGATCGCCAAGTATCGACTGTTACCAAAAAAGACACATTTTAAAGCTTATTGGTTTTTTACAGTGACAATATGAAGGTAGAACGTCGCAATTATGATCGAAAACTGGACAGTGGCGCGCGTCAAATAGTCAAACGTAATTTTGGAATCTTATCTAAAACAGCCAGGAAAGCAGTTAGGAGTTGATAGTGTTTGTTAGGTTATATAACTAGTATCCATGTATATTGGACGTGATATCTAAATCTCTGTGCATTTATAAGGCTGTTTTTATATTTTCATGGAAAACCAGTATTTGTCATATAAATGTCTTTTGGACATGAAAAGTTAAGATGTTTTGATTTTATATCACAACATATGACTTTAAGGTTCGTATCAAAGGTAAATAATATGTTATGAAACTCTTTAAATCCAGGCTCAGAACGTTCCCGTTGTCATTATAAACCGAGGGCAGTGACAGATATTTTATACTCCCATGTCAACATCCTAATCCATGGCCAAGACAAATAACTATATGACTACTTTTTGGTAAACACTCATTACCGCATTTGACGAAATAAGGTCCCTCTTGCTATTAGCGCCTCTTTATACTCTGCCTGTTACAAAATAAAAAATTAAAACAAATATATGATAAAGCTAGGCAGTTGCATTGACAACATGAGTCTTGCTCTTTGTGCAATTAGTCAGGGAGCTGTAACACTTCAAATTTGATCGACTGGTTTCATTCTATATGTCAGCAAGCCATCCATTCAAACGTTAAACATTTTTGAGCATATAAAGAGGCATAATTTGTTCTTTTTATGTTCTTTAGAATTAGATGGAAAGCGATTTAGATAAGCATCCCTTCTTTCAATTTTCTAAATGCCCAGGGTCTTTACTCCATCAAATACGATAGCTGATCATGTGGCAAGCTGTGGCAGTGTAATGGCTGATTGTTATTTATCTATGATAATGATATTCAAATGTATTTCTATCAACTCATCAGAGCATTAATATCTAATTAACTCATCACCTGGCGTGCTGCATAATTCCTCACTGCAGCCTCACTTTGGTCTGGAGATGAAGCTACATTTTCAGAAAATTATAGAATTTAGATTAGTCAATTGCAAACACGATAAGTAGATATACCAAGGGCCTTTCGTGTGGAGTGTAATATCCCCCTCTACTCCAAAACTCAGATTATCTAATGCATGTTTCCAAAGTGAAACCCCTAAATTAGAGCCATACTACAATCTTCGAGACTTACTTTTATTTTACTTTTGAATTCTAGAATTGGTCAGATATATTTTTGCCTCATATTACCAATGAGATCCATTCTCGTTTTTATTCTAGTTTAAAGAATGTGTGATATCCATTGCATCATCTTGATGGTAGATGGCAGGACAACTAGGTGCTCATGGGAAGGTGCCCCTACATTGTCAGGTCCCCAGGTCAAAGTTATATGTTGCACAATGTCAGGTCCCCAGGTCAAAGTTTTATTTTGCACAATGTCAGGTCCCCAGGTCAGAGTTTTATGTTGCACAATGTCAGGTCCCCAGGTCAAAGTAATATGTTGCACAATGTCAGGTCCCCAGTTCAAAGTTATATGTTGCACAATGTCAGGTCCCCAGGTCAAAGTAATATGTTGCACAATGTCAGGTCCCCAAGTCAAAGTTATATGTTGCACAATGTCAGGTCCCCAGGTCAAAGTTATATGTTGCACAATGTCAGGTCCCCAGATCAAAGTAATATGTTGCACAATGTCAGGTCCCCAGGTCAAAGTTATATGTTGCACAATGTCAGGTCCCCAGGTCAAAGTTATATGTTGCACAATGTCAGGTCCCCAGGTCAAAGTAATATGTTGCACAATGTCAGGTCCCCAAGTCAAAGTTTTATGTTGCACAATGTCAGGTCCCCAGGTCAAAGTAATATGTTGCACAATGTCAGGTCCCCAGTTCAAAGTTATATGTTGCACAATGTCAGGTCCCCAGGTCAAAGTTATATGTTGCACAATGTCAGGTCCCCAGGTCAAAGTTATATGTTGCACAATGTCAGGTCCCCAGGTCAAAGTAATATGTTGCACAATGTCAGGTCCCCAAGTCAAAGTTATATGTTGCACAATGTCAGGTCCCCAGATCAAAGTTATATGTTGCACAATGTCAGGTCCCCAGTCAAAGTTATATGTTGCAAAATGATACAATATTGGAAGCAAATGTTTGGAGCTTTAAAGAATGTTGCAAGCAATATACATGTATCAGTTTTTGTATTTCCCAACAGTGAGTTAGTTTATTCAATAAGATATTGGTATCCTTGAAAGATTGCTTGTAAATAATTTTTATGTAACCAGAGATGTATTGAGGTATTTATGCAGACTTTTCTCTTTCAGATTCTCGTGAAGAAAACTGACAAGAGTGAGAGACAAATTGAAAGATGGTTTTTCAAAAGGAGGTTGAAGGACGCTCCGTCGTCCATGACAAAATTCCGGGAATGCAGGTGAGAGCATTTTATTGTAGATTCTCTGTTAAACTTTCAAAGCTGCTCAAATTTTGGTTTGGTCAGGTACATGCTTGGTCATTTTAAGTTCTGATATTCAATAATGTTACCTTTGGAATTTCCCTAAATATATTCAAAGATAGACAAGTCTGTCCTCCTGTAATTGATAAAGCAAGTGAGAACCAATGAAAAAGCAACTTACAACAAGCTTTGGTTCTCGTCATAGAATTGTCTCCCTGTCTGTGATTGAGCTCAGACTTGTGCTTGTCCAGCCAATCAGCTGGCTTGTTTATCCAATGTTATACCAAGCCATCATTTTGTAACAAGCCCTTTTATCAGTTAATGACTCAAAATATTTTCCCCGAACTTGCCAAGGATGATGTGTGTAGAGATTCGTAACATTTAGCCACGAAAAGTTAAGGAAGGGAAGTTATAGATGTCTTCACTACTGTTCTGAAAGGTCATGCATCCTTGTCATCTTCCCAATGACAGGCAAAGATAGGCCTTGCTGTATTTCCTTAACTTAGTCTGAGCTGCTGCAACAGATTTTGATAGTCCAATTGAAAAATTATATAAGAATTGCAACTTTGCGCTGAAGGGTGCGCTGCACTCAAAACACAATTTTGATTGGCAGCTATGTTTTAATTAGCCAGTGATTGAGACTGGTACAGTTCAAAGCCATGTTGGGGAAGATGGCTAGGGTTTGCCTGTTGATTAGTCTAGTGTTTGAATCCAACCTTAAGCCTTCAATCTGATCAACAAACAGTGTGTTACGGAAAGAGCTTGTTTTTAACACTATCCACAATATTTATTCAGTTTTATTTCAAAATAAAAAAAAGGTTACTGCCCATAATTATTTTCATTTATATGTCTTTTGGGTGCCCTTAAGAGGCAAAATTAGCTTACCTTGTGCTTCATCAAATGTTTTCTCATCATTCTGCATTTGTAACATATTACTCGTAGCACAAATTTCATCTATTAAAAGCCATGAAGTTAATTCTTTTCCTTCAATTAATACTCTTATTTGGATTTTGCAGTTCATATCATCAAATTGTAGGCAATAACTTGCGTAGCAGTTTCATTCATATCCTCTTCATTAAAACATTGTCACATACCGCTCACATGACATGCATTGCTTATGATATAAGCTGTTTATTTGCGAGTATTTTATGTTTGTTTTGTTTACTTTCAGCTGGCACTTCATCTTTTACTTCACAGCCTTTGTATATGGAATGTATATACTTTGGGATGTAAGTTTCTTTCTGCACAGGTTTTGTAGATAAATTCTTCTTTTATCCTTTAGGTATTGCTTTGGAAATGTTCACTTTTGCCCTCTGGTGTACCGTATTTCCTCTAATAAGCGCCCGGGCGCTTATTCTTTCATCACCCCCTTGACCCACAGGCGCTTATTAGAGGCCCAGCGCTTACTGGAGAACCAGCGCTTATTTCTTCAATAGATATTTGATTCAAACTAAAGTATCAAGCAGCCATATACAAATTCATGATTGGACGAGAAACTCCTTTTAAATTACTACATTTGATACAAATAAATATGATTTTTATTAGAGACCCGGCGCTCATTAGAGGCCTGGCCCTTATTCTATCAACTACCCTTTACCCCTGGCGCTTATTAGAGGCCCGGCGCTTATAAGAGACCCGGCGCTTATTAGAGGAAATATGGTATATTTAGAAAATTTTCAAGTTAAAAAAATTCTTTCAAATGTTTTCTGAGGATTTGTTGTGCTAGATAAGGTTCATAGGTCTTTGTTGTTAACCCCTCTTTATTAGTTTGAAGAGACATGTAGTAAGGAATGTAATGATCCGTCATGCTTCAATTCAGGATACGTTACATGAGACAGCTAAACAAAAAAAAAAAGGGCTGCCTACTTGAACTGTTTTATCTTATGGAGTAAAGAAGTACTAAACTCTTCCAGCGGTCGATTTGAACTGTAACTGGCAACTGCCATTTACAAAATTGAGAAAAGGAAATGGGTAAATATCAAACCATTGATTGAAATGTTGAAACCTATCATAGTACATTAATTCATTGATGGTTTCGTTTTGGACCTGCCAATACTAGCACGTTTTACCACAATACCTTACCATACTGTAGAATCGCTTTTCACGTGGATTTTCTTTAATAATGTAGAACGGGTGATGTTAAGCTTCGTGTCAAATCCAGTTTACTTTGTTAACCAAATATGATGATCTCCCTGAAATGTTCGGCACTAATTAATTCAAAATTGAAAGTGTTACCTGATATGGGCTCAACTGTTTTGACCTCTTGACCCCAGGTTGCTTGACCAATATGTCCAGTTAGGGATGTACAAGAGTTCCTCAGAAACCAATACTGAGAATCAAGATGGAACTTGAGTACATTTTCCAGAGTTTTATATATAGAGATATGAAACGTTGCACTAAATAGAAACTTTGAAATATATTCTTTGATTTATTTCATGCCACAATCATTAGTTTGTATCATTATTCTTTATTAGTTTCTTAATATTCAGCCAATGTTGGTAAATTTTTAGCTATAATTTGAAATTCAGAAATTTCTAACATTCCTTGTTGAATTATACATGTAATGAACCAAACTAATTTGAAAAAAAATTAATCTCAAAGCTTTAAAGGGGCAGTAGCCAATTTTGGAAAATTTTATTTTCTAAATTTTGCCCAGTCGTTAAAGAAATTATCAAGTATCAACCAAAAACAACTGGCGGCAATTTTCATGTGAACAACTTTCATTTGAGATGGTCTTAAAATCGGTATCATTTGTTATTGTTGTCGTGAAAACATATGTTACTGTCCCTTTAATGTTGAAGAATTCATAGAATAGAAACTATATGCAATGACATATTCTAATTTCATATAAATTAAATATTGCTTTATATTTCGTTATATTATTTATCATTCATGAAATCTTGATAATTTTTTTCAGAGAAACTGGTTTTGGGAAACTAAGTATTGTTGGGTCAATTTTCCTCAGCAGGTAAGATCTTCTCAAACCACACCGTTTGCCAATATAATAATAATCTTTTATACAAAACATTGCAGAGGGTAAAATGTATGAAGTAACTGAAATGTTTGGATATAAATATGAAGGATTTCCACCAGCCTACCTGCCAGGCATGAGCCGGGCCAGTCCACATCTCTTGCTCATCCAAAACTTGCAGCTTTAAATTAACTTTTCTGTGTAATCTCTCTAGACTGCATCAACTTCAGAAATATAACAAGGGTCTAAAATTATTGTTTGAAAGGGCGCTGCACTCAAAACCACAAATTTTGGTGCTAGGCAACAAGACTTGAGTGATAGTGAGAGGCACCTGGGCCAGTTGTGCATTGTTGAGGTAGACGGATATATCCATGTGTTTCATGTTGAACAGATATCTTAAAAACTGTTCCTTAACATATTTACCAAATTTTGAATTCTATTTGCTTGCAGCATGTAGACACTCATCTTCAGTTCTTCTACCTCATCGAGCTGGGCTTCTACTGGAGCCTCCTCTTCTCCTCTCTCACAGATGTCAAAAGAACCGTAAGTCTTTTCTCACAGATGTCAAAAGAACCGTAAGTCTTATCTCACACATGCCAAAGAACCGTAAGTCTTATCTCATAGACATCACAAGAACTGTAAGTCTTTTCTCACACATGCCAAAGAACCGTAAGACTTATCTCACAGATGTCAAAGAACTGTAAGTCTTATCTCATAGACATCACAAGTACTGTAAGTCTTTTCTCACACATGCCAAAGAACTGTAAGTCTTTTCTCACACATGTCAAAGAACCGTAAGTCTTATCTCATAGACATCACAAGTACTGTAAGTCTTTTCTCACACATGCCAAAGAACCGTAAGTCTTATCTCACACATGTCAAAGAACCGTAAGTCTTATCTCACAGATGTCAAAGAACCGTAAGTCTTATCTCATAGACATCACAAGAACTGTAAGTCTTTTCTCACACATGCCAAAGAATCTTAAGTTCTTGGTGTTATGGTCAGAAAAGATATCAAAAGAACCATAAGTTTCTAGTTATTTGTATCTCTCACAGATGTTCCAACAAGTGTGAATTCCTGGTTGAAAAATTCTTGATAGGCATTTAAAGAATCAGAATTAAATCTAAAATCTATAGCATGTTTATTATCTTGAACATTATTGCAGGACTTCTGGGAGATGTTCTCTCACCATGTGATCACCATCGCTCTCATCTACTTCTCGTGGTCCGTCAACTTCGTCCGTATCGGCGCTCTCATTATCGTGGTCCATGACGTCTCCGACTACTGGATGGCTGTAAATAATTTAATAGTTCTAAAACAACTATTTTATAGTTGAAATTTTCATTTTTTGATACAGCAATTTCTGATTTCAATAAAAGGGTTCTTACACTCGAAACATGCAACTAAAAACTTTTGATCCTCGTGTAGATATTTCTAGTGATGATTTATCCTCTTAATTTCTGAAAAAGTCCTACATGTAGAAGCTACAAGTTGATTTAAGCCATTCTTTAAAATATGTATACATAATGATTGCTTCCAACAAAATACCCTGATTGGAGTTAGGAATTTCCCTTTTTACGATGTGATTAACCGGGTGTTTTCGTCCCGACCAGGCGGCGAAGATGGCCAAGTATAGCGACAGACAGAACCTGTGTGAGGCGCTCTTCACCTGCTTCATCGTCATCTGGATCATCTCCCGCATGATCCTCTACCCCTTCTGGTACGTCCCTAACTCACTCTCAACTTCTTCAATATTATCATCACCAGTTTAGCCTGAGACTGAATTTTCCAGCGTCCCACTCGCTGCCATTATTCCTTATATGGCATCGCAGACTGAATTTTCTTGCACAAGTTTTTTTATATGATTTTACAGTAGACAGATGGACACAACGTATCTGACACTTATAATGAATTTTTTTATCCCATCTAGCCTTCCCTGTCCCCTAATTAACTGAATATATAAATGCCATGGAGATAGTTAACAAAGTAACATTCATTCCGTGAGGTGTTTGATAAATAAGGCTTGTTAAGATAGCAGCATGAGTCCACTGCTACCCTCAGCTAAGATATTTTATTTTCATCTATACAACATTTATTAGGTAAAATCGGTATTTTCACTTAGTGAACCAACATGCTCATAAAATTAATGCTAACAACACTCAATGAAAATTTACAGTATTATGACATCATCATTGACATTATATGACATCATGAAATATTTGAATGACATCATGAAATAGTTGAATGATGTCATGAAATAATGGTAATAAGCAAATTGTTACGGCTTCTCAAAAAATAAAAGAACAACTTTTTGAAATATGATTGATAGAATAATTCAAATTCCATTAAAAAATCATCTCTTGAAGTCGAAAATTATTTACAATTAGAAGATAAATAGTTGCGTTTGTAAAATTTCCGGGATTCATTGTTATTCAACACCTGCAAATTTAGTTTAAAACCGACGGCGTTAGCTGGAGGTTTTAAACGCTTAAATTTGTGGGCGCAACCATTTATCGATATTGTAACGTGACCGTTAGTTGTTAGAAGTTTAAGAGCGAACTCTATTTTTGCGTACTTATTTTTGTGTGGAAAGGACTTTGAGACTGTTCCATTTCTGTAACAGGTGAGATAAGGTCTAACTAAAGTGAATTCTCGGCATTATTTACATTACAAACATCGTTGTGATATTAGCAAATATTGGCATTTGTAACAGCGAGACCTTACAATATACTTGATTAATTCGAGACCGAAATCAACAATTATAAAGCTCGTAGAAAAATATTGTAAAACCCAAGTACAAAAGTCTTGAACTAGCCCACAACCATTGTGACAGCGACGCAAACATTGTGACGTCAAAACGGTTGGCCTTTGTGACGTCATACCATGGGAATGACATTCGAAAGAAGGCGGCCGCATGAAACTTTGCGGCAAACTTGGACTAAGTAAGCCAGTTGAAAATATTTTCTTTCTTCAAAAATACATCATATTAAAGTGTATTTGTGATATCTACTGGTAGACACAATATAAAAAAGAACAAAGGCAACTGTCAAATCAGACTACGGCACAAATTTTCTAAGAAACTGGAAAATTAAATTTGAGTCGGGCCGGTACAAGGGAACATGTATCAATTCGCGGTGATTTGCCTTTGCTCATTGTGGGTATTCATTGTCATTCAACATAGGGTAATTTTTTCGAATCGACCAATCAGAATCGAGGATACAACGAAGTCATGTTACAATTTATCAGTGGCGGATCCAAGGGGGGGGGGGGGGGGGTTCAAGTAAAAAGAAAAAATTTGAAAATCATATATAACTTAACAATAGCCACACCCCCCCCCCCCCGTTGACAATTTCTGAATCCGAACCCCCCTTTCAAAATTCTGGATCCGCCATTGATTTATATTATCAGATTCAACAAGATACGTAAACCTTTTTCGACTTCTCCTAAATTAAGCCATGTTTGACTGCTGTAGGATTGTGTGGGCAGTTGCCTTCGAGCTGCCACTATACATCAAGCCCTTCATGGCGCACAAGCTGTTCCTGTCCCTGCTGTGTGGACTGCTGCTCCTGCACACCTTCTGGACCTTCCTCATCCTCAAGATCGCCCTCCAGAAGTTCACTCACGGCGCGGTATGCTTCTTTCGTTACCTATCTTGTGAAAAAGTTTTAATCTTTTATCTAAAACTGAGCTCCACATGAGATGAAGCTTGTGTAGGAAGTGATGTCTTCTAGGAGATAGCGTTGTGACCGTAGACTTTGTTGGGCCCAAGACGTTCATGCATGGTGCAGTTAGTTTGTTTGCTTAATTATCTGGTGAAATAGTTTTCATAGCCTTAACTGTGTTCCACAAGAGATGTGGCTTGTGTGGGATCCAAGTGGGGCAGGGGGGTTATGTATTTTGATTTTGACCTTATTTTATGTCTTAAAAGTTTCCTTCTATTAGATTAGATTGTAAATGTAGATTTGCGCTGTTTCTAATGAAAGCATTCTTGATTTCAGTTGCAGAAAGATGTACGCAGTGACTCAGAGAGTTTCGGAGACCTTAGTGATTCCGAAACAGATTCTCCGTCAAAATCCAGTAATGGAACAAAAGCCAGGTCTCCGAAGAACAACAACATCAAGAACTAGACCAGACTTTATTTCTATACACGGATCAAAGACGTCAATCCTAGTTATATTCAAGAACTCACAAAGTGTTCAAATGGACATTTTCATTCGTAGAATAAGATTTAGATCATTCATGTCAGTCAGAAATATTCAGAGGAGACCGGAACTTCGATCCTATCACGAGACTTATCAGTTTTCACTTCACTGTGGTGTATCTAAGACAGCACAGTGACGGGGGTCACCTACTGAAATGGGGTGGAGGGGTCATTTTGGGTTCATCTTCTTGGAGGTTTTTCAAAGAGTGGCCCTATCATCAATATATTTAAGAAAACTCATGTTGATCAAATCATATTCTATCCTTAAATCATTCATTCAATCTTATCCTCAAATTATCACTTGATTCTATGAATTGATGTAATAATTTGTTACAATACTTAGATTGATTGTGTTATATTTTGTGAAGTCAATATAAAATAATTATTCACATCTAAAACAATACGAATAATTTTAATCTGAATAATTTTGATAATCATTTGAGTCACTTGCAACCACTGAACTGAAAAAAATTCTTTTAAATGTAATCATAACCTCTCAAATTGAATTTTTATAAAACATATTTTTCAAATTAAACTTTCCCTAAAAAGTATTTTCAACTATTTCATCGATGGTTGTGATCTCCCGAAACTTTTGATAAGAAATAGTTACTTTTTAACTCAAAGAAAGATGCATAATTTTCATTCTTCATTCCTTTTAACATATTTAGCTATTTTGTAAATTATTTCAATGTAAACTTTATCAGAGGGTTGCAAAAATCAGTGCTTTGATAATAAATGATTTTCTTAACACTAAGGCTTCATTGAGAGTATATTTTGCATTTGTCCAAAAATTCAAAGGTGTAAGATTGACAATATTGTGATTGAATTTTGAAAGACTAAAAAGCTATTTTGAAAGTGTGAATTTCGCTCAAAATTGATGTTAACTTCTGTATTCTTGTGTTATTTACTGATTGTGCCTTCCGTTAGGTTAGTTTGCATTCGGTGTAATTAACATGTTGGTTGGGAGATGTTTGATGTTTAGTACTGAATATTTGCCTTGTATGTGTCCATTCCAGGATATGAAAGTTTCACAAACTGTTTAACTAATTAAAGTTGCTCCTTTCTTTCGTTTATTTTCATAGTAGAATTAAATAAGTACAAATAAAGATATTCATGAATCTTCAAAGATTTTGTAAGACATGTAAACTTAGATAAATTTGGGATACTTCCTCATTTCTTTCATTACTCTGTATGAGCAAGCATAATATTTTTTGATAACTTTTCAAATGTTCTAAAAACTTCCTTCTTCATATTGGGAAATAAAGATTTCCTCAGGAGTGTTGTGTTTTAACAATTCCACCAAATTTTATCATAGATCAATATTTGGGAAAGAAAAATAGACGAAAAAAGTGATGAAGTAATTTGGCTGAAACTAGGTGAATAATTTGAAATTTAAGATATTTGAACTTCATTTTCACATTGTTTATCAAACTTGGCAAAAGGGAAATGGATGGTAACAGAAGAGCGATCAAAGGGAGATAACTCAAATGTGTTTATCTAAAAAACCTGATTCCAGATCCAATGAAGAATTGCAACCTGAAGCTCAAATGTTTATAATAGATGATCACAAATGGTGATGTTTTCATTGAACTGAATGCAAATTCTAGACAACTTAAGGTAGAAGTGCTAAGTGGAGTGCGGTGGTGGTATAGTTAGTCTGCCTGTTTCTCACGCCAAAGGCAAATCCAGGCGGTGTCCAAAAAATGTGGATCCTCCACTGTCAAAATATTGTCCAGTTGAACTGATTCTCTTGAACACCCCTGTAGCACTGTCCATTTATCTTCATGATGTTCAAATTCATTGCCTAACAGGGCTGACCGCTCTTTGTATACTAAACAAATTAAATAAAGGACCACCAATGTTAATTGATTTTATTAATCATGTTATGGTCGGCATGAATCTAGTATGTTGAGCGTTGGGTTGACTCAATTACCTATTTGTCACCACTAAGAATAAAAGCTCTGCATTCACTGAACCAACTATCATTTTGGTCCCTTTGGTTGTTTTTATTTGTAGATATTCAATTGTCTATTTTGCTTAATTTTCCATTTTATTAATATTTGGTTGTGATCTTTTATAGTGTTTCGCTGACAAAATGATTTGTTCATTACTTTGAGCCAAAATACATTCATAATTTTAGTATTGATTTGACGTTATTAAATTTTTAAAAAATGTAATTGATTTCTGCGAGTTTATTATGTTCTGTATCATTTTGTAAATCATTATGTTAACTTATATTCGCTTCACACCGACTACTGTATTTGTCACCTTGAATGAGAAATGTTTCTTCTCACTTTATCATCATAATATTACCCTAACTCAATTATTAGTCAGAATTCTTATGAAATATAACTTGTCATTAACAATATTAATTCATTAATATTCATTATGCAGATAATAATCATCATATCCAATTGAACATCATTGATGATTCCTTCCTTGAAAGTTCAAATATTTTCATAAGTTGAATTTCAGTCAGTGATTTTTTTTTATTATCTTTGTAACTTTTGTATTTTTGACTATAATCGCACATGAGAGCCTGATGCAAGATGCAGTGATGCATTGTCTGAGCCACATAATTTATTGTTGTTTTGTTGCATGTGTTATTTAAGGCTGTCTGTATGAGATATATATGATATGATATATTTTCATAAGAAATGGGGCTGGTGAGCACAAGTCATGTATTTTGCAAGATATATATACTTATTATAGTATCTGTAACTGAAGAGCCACATGCTTGTTCAACTGAACCTCTTCCTGATAAGATAATCTTTACTTAGCTTCTCGGCTTCTTGTTTTTTTAAATTAATGACATAAGTCAACATGATTAAAAAAATTACTGATGAGGTGAAGCAAAGATAGCATGATGGCCGACAGTCACCTCCTCACAATGTCAACACACTTCAAATGCCTCCATTAGCACCCCCGAAAAAAAAATGTTTAAAATTAGTCTCCTCTAAATTATTTTAGTTAGCACCTGATGTGAATATCAGTCTGGGTAGGAAGCTCTCTTCCCACATAGGTCGCTCAAGTCATTAAACCTGACCTAGCCTCTGTTTGAATACAAGCACTTCACGGGCTACAATGGAGAAGCCAGATTGGATGCAATCAAAGTCAGTTGAGCAATCAGCGCCAGTTCATTTGCAAAACCTCAGTCATTTCCGGGAAAACTAGAATTCATTCGACTATGAACTTTGCACTTTGAGTTTTCTTGACACATATTTATGCAACTGAGTCAAGGCGTAGGTTTCAGTGACATCAGCCAAACTGTCAATGACTAAAGTGTTTTCATTGGCTTAGATTTTGCAGGTAATTTAGGTTGAACTCTTCGCTGCAAGGGGAAGCCAAAGAAAGGCTAAAATCAACTGTGTTCCAAGGAGTGAAGTAAGTGTACCAGGATTTAAATTTGTTCTGTTAGGGGTTTTCATTTTCGTCTTACATCTGAAAGTTGCCTCATTAGTGCATGTTCTGAAGTAATCTCTACTTGCCAATCGCAAAGCCATTGGTGTCAGTAACATAGTGCAAGTCTCTCTCATGAACAATCTGTTAAACTTGATTGCCGCCATCTTCCTTTTAAGTGCGATGATGTGATTGGTCTAGGTTTTTTCTGTGCTTAACTGATGTCAGAGCATACAACTAATGAGGCTGTCTTCAGACCATTGTGGAGAGGAAAATTCCTGATAAGATGAATTTGAATCCCGGGGTCAATTTTCAAAAACTTTAATTCCCCGGAACACGGTCAATTTTAATTAGACTGCTTAATCATCAATATCAGGAGACAAAGAGTATGGGGTGGTATACTGAAGGGAGCAAGATCGTCAAGAGATAAAATTGAATTTGTCAAGTGCCTATGGTGAAGTTTATGTTGACTAGATGTGACTGTATTTTCTAACTGTAATATAATGAATATCAGCTATTGAGAGAACCACAGCTAATATTGACATTGAATGATTGTTGTATTGTGTATTGGTTTGTGTATTAAGAATGGTACATCTGTGACCATTGTTGTGTACATGTCATCAAATGTTTGACCTTTAACCTTGCAGCATCCTCGGTCACCTAGGGCTTGATGTTACGATACTAGTACTCTTCACAATCACCAATGGAAATTCCAATCAGGAAAACGTGTACTCAAATTACTGACCTTTTAGTTTTGTTATGATATGATAACCTATTGAAACAGCTTTAAATGAGAAATGGACATTTGTGTTTCGTTACGCTAAATTTAAAACAGTTTTTCTCGTCCCATGCCCAGATATCTTGGACTTGAAACCTTCCCTCCTGATTGGCTGTAAACATGAAAGTGTGAGCTAAGTGCTGGTATTGTGAGCCAGTTTCCACATCACAAGACTAAAGCATGTCTTGACATGCGGTTAAAGAGCCTCTCATGTCTTACCGGTGTAGAACTTCCATCGACTTACTCAAATCATTGGGTGTTATTTCAGTACAGTTTTTCCTGATAAAAATCCCAGGGGTGATATATTGAAGAACATCAGAGCATGTAACCCTGAGTTCAGCCACTTGTGAGAATAGTCTGTTATTATATAATACATCATAATCTAAATCTATGTTTTGTTAGAGTGTTAATCAAACTGGGTCACTAGTCAAATGACGTGCTTAGTTCTTCTTCATTGACTTAGTTATGCATTTCTTATCATAACTGTAGTCCCCCCTTTCGGCAGTTATTTTTGGATTGTTTTATAATTTGTTAAGGTGCATTTTCAATAATTATTATCCCCAGCCAAAATTTAAACAAGCAATTTATGTTTTGAATATTGTTCTGCTGTATTAATATAATTTTTTTTAGGATTTTTACTTAATTGACCTTCAATTATTTTATAAGCTGTAGGTTTCTATTGATCAGAAAAATGAATTCTGTAAAAGGCTTAAGATTTGAAGATCGAAACATAATTCAATCGCTGAATTTTAAGGCGTGAGAAAGACCGACTTCATTGATGTTGTCTCTTCACTTGGCTGGTTTGTGGAATGAGACGAAGGTTATCAAGACTCCCACATCCTCAGAGTAAGGGACACAGAGTGTATATTTGGGGTCAAGTATCGTAAACATTGTAAATGCTGTAATATTATCATGCAGATGATACTGTTACTGAAATTACCATTTATAGTTTTGGTAAAAAAATGGACTAATCCTGACCAGTCAGTAAAACGTAATTTTGACAACATACATTCATCTAAAGTAAACAAAGTGAAAAATATTGGTTGGTAGGGTTAAATGGGTCATATAACTAGTATATATTACTTGGAGGCAGAATTTCGGATTCAAAAGATTTTATAAGGCATTTGCTTGACATAAAAAACATCTGATCTTTTTTTGCATTTCGAGTTAGTATGTAACTTCTCCACAGTGTCTTGCATTGAGTGAAAACATCTTCAACAAGCCTTTTAATGTATGTATAACATCTGGGTATTTTAGACCAATGGCAATGTATTTCCTTAAGGTGTTTGAGTATTTGACGGTTAAGTTAGAGTCAAGTATTCCAGACTTATGTTATTTTATCGAGAAGTACTAGTTGTTTCTGAGTTTGATGCTTATCTGTGTTGTATAGTAACAATAAACAGTTTATGGTCATGATTTTTGATAGAAAAATGGACAATAGTGTTCACCAATGACTTAATTGTAATTTTGGAAACTTATTTACAGCCGACACAAAGATGAACATAGGTTGGTAGTGTATTGTAGAACAAATAACCGGTTGACATGTAAATGGGCCATACAATTTGGACTTTGTAACATTAATGTGGCAGATTTTTGATCATCATTGAAAACATGTAAATATCACACAAAATTATCAAACATATGCTGTTTCACTTTAATATATTGTTATCAGCAGGGCAATGAACATTGACAAGTAGAAATTATACTCAAAAGTATATCTCATAGTCTATTTGCTGCGGATCATATTGACATAGGTTGACACAGATTGACATAGATTGACACATATTGACAGATTGACAATTATTGACATAGGTTGACACACATTGACATAAATTGACAAATTTACATAGGTTGACACAGATAGACACATATTTACAAATATTGACACATATTTACTTAGATTGACATAGGTTGACACATATTGACATAGATTGACAATTATTGACAAAGGTTGACACATATTGACATAGATTGAAAGACTGACACATATTAATACATATTGACATAGTTTGACACATATTGACACTTAATGACATGTATTTGGGCTGTACGGTTGGGTTTTGCTAAATGGATTGGTTCATTAAGAAAAGCAAATGCAGAGGTCTCGAAATGCCTTATTTGACAGCAATTAGAAATGTTTATCATTTGATTTTATACTTCAACTGAATAATTTACAAGTATTTCTTATAAGTCCATTTGTACAACTTTTTGATTTAACTTATAAACTTATCGTGAAGATTGGTAGATGATTTTTATGTTGATTGTCGCTTGCTAGAATAATTGTAGTTGCAAAAGAGACCAACATGTTCAGTTGTTTTTGGATGTGACTGTTAAAGAAGAACTTTTTTGGTTAAGGCTCTAAAAGGTTTTTAGAGCTGATAAGTTTCATTGTTTTTCTGACTTCTGAATAAGTAATCAATTCAATGTGTTCAAAGTTTCTTGTATTCTATTGTTCAATAGTTTTCTTCCTCACTGAACCCAAATAACTGAATTTTGTATCATTGCTGTTCATGTGTTTTGATATTGATGCTGTAATTGTTCTGCAATTATTTTTTTCAAAGAATTGAATAAAGAAATAAATTATTGTGCAATCTTCAATGTTTTTTGTTTTTTTTACTTATGCTCGCTGACAATGATGGCAACCATGGCAACCATTTTGCCAACTTTCCGCAACGAAAATGTTAATGATAATGTGTCAAGTTTGCAAAAACTTTACGAAATATATAAAATAGAGTAATTTGCTCTGTAGCTCACCAGGCTTTATGTAATAATATAACATAAATATATAAAACTAGGGGTCGCAGGGTCACCAAATCTATTTTAAATATTTTTATTTTATATCCTCTAAAAAGCACTTGGGCACTTATTTTTTCAGCTCCCCTTGATCCACTGGCTCACATTACACAGCTGGTGCTTATAAGAGACCGGGCGCCTATCTTCTCAACTATCCTAGACCCCCAGCGCTTATTAAATCTTCATTAGATTAGGTTATCAAATTCTTGCCCACTGGCAAATGTCATCTTTGACCCCCAACACATCTTGCTGTATCAGCGTATATGAATCTGCTATGGCTCCTTCCTAATAACCTGATCTCTTTAAGGCTAAATCCCTCAATAGGGCTTGCTGGCGACTTGATGTTCATGACTATGTTACCTGTTATTCTTTCAGCCAATGATATGTCTTTAATTAAAGAGCTTGAAGCTACCAGCTGGTACTCAAGGGATTTTTCCATCAAGGCTGTGCCGCTGTTGCTGAGTGCGAGTCATCTCATTAGATGGTTAGATAGCTAGCGATACGAGCATTTGGCTTGAAAGAGATCAGGGTATTAGGAAGGAGCAAGAGCTGATTCTTATACGCTGATTTAGCAGGATGCCCTATAGACCTGTGTATCCTGGCCTTGGTGGCGAGACAATATATCCCGATTCTAGTTTTATTAGGCGAGACGATATATCATGGAATTATTGCAAAGGAACCTGCGAGACGATTATCATCACGATACAGTGGTTGCGATACAATACGTATCCCGATTCTCTACAGTTTATGAAAAACTATAGATAGGACATAGAACAGTAATGTTAATCCTTAGATACCAAATTGTCACAGATATTACATGAAGGGAAACCACAAAGTTAGAGTGACTGTGAAATCAAATATAAAATATCAGAAATATCATATATACTTTCTCTTTCTGTTTCTGTTCTAATCACTGTTATCTCTGAAATAAAAAATAAAAAACCTTTTTAGCTTTTATAGGTATTTGTTTGAATGTTAACAGTATCGGGATATATTGTCTCTCATGGCGATAAATCGATGTATTGTGGACCCTCACGATATAAATATCCTGATTATATTGTCTAAACATGTTTTGTATCGATGCACTTGTATCGCGTAGTAGACGATGCAAACATCGATACTGTCGATGAATCGTTACACCACTAATGCCCCAAACATAGAACCAAATAATTATCATTTTATTCGTTATCATCTCTCACATGCTTGAGCGGAAATTGAATTATCCATTTACATATATGTTTTATAGTTTTATAGTTGTATCACCTATCAGTCAAGGTGAAGAGGTGCTTGTGGGGATCAAAATTCTTTTCTCCTTTTATGTTTGGACATATCCATGGAAAGTCATCTTTCAATATTGTATCCGGACCAAAACTCAAAACCAGAGACCCTATAAACTTCATACATATAGAAAATGTGTTTTCAACTTTTGACTTTTTAAGAATTTTGTTTCCTGACCAGAACTTTAAAAGCCTATCCCAAAGAAACTTGGTTCGAGGAACAACCTTAACATACTTGGTGCCTTTTGAGGGTTGACCTTCAGACTTTTTGGAAACACAACTTAGACACTTTTCAAGGCCAGAACTATAAAACCATTGATGTTAAGCTCAGTTTTTAACTATGTTTGTGAAACAAACACCACAACCTGTGTTGATGTGTCTTTCTGCACTCTCAACACAAATTTTACATCCAGAACAGATCTTGAAAATACTGAGCATAATGAAGCTAAGGCTTTGGTTGAAAGCTAAGGCTTTCATTAATGGGGAATTTCTTACTGATGCTTTGAAAAGGTCATAAAAAATTTCAACAAACAAAAAGTTAATTATCAATGACTGACTGCATGATTCAGTTTCATAACCATTTATCAATATACTACTACTACATCTCTCTTTTCCATTTCTATATATAGCCGACTCTATCTACTTGAGGACGACAATGATATATGGATATATAACTTCTTTATTAAACAGTGGCGACGTTTCGGTATAGATCCTTATACCGTTATCAAGCATATAAGGATCTATACCGAAACGTCGCCACTGTGTAATAAAGAAGTTGTATATCCATATATCATTGTCGTCCTTATACTACCAACTTCTAGAATGCCACTGAAACAATTCTATCTGCTTGTCCAATAATTCAACACATAGGAGAACCCTGAATAACTATCTGCAAAGAGTTATTCAAAAGCACAACTAAATTATTGGATAAAAAATTCATAATCAAGATCGTTATGACACATTTCAATATACCAGTAACAATTACAAAATGAGTTTCTTACACGTATTTCGGCAAAGCTACGCGATTTTATACAATTTGTTGCTTTGCTGTTATTCATTGATAGAGGCACAAAAAATGTTAAGCAATACTTAAAGAGCCACTCCGTGATTTTCATAACATATTATTTACCTTTGATACGAACCTAAATGTCATATGTGGTGATATGAAATTTAAAAAATCTGAACTTTTCATGTCCAAAAGACATATTTATGACAAATACTGTTTTCCATGAAAATCTAAAAACAGCCTTATAAATGCACAGAGGTGTAGATATCACGTTCCGATATACATGGATACTAGTTATATAACCTAACAAACGCTATCAACTCCTAACTGCCCTCCTGGCTGTTTCAGATAAGTCTCCAAAATTACGTTTGACTATTTGACGCGCGCCACTGTCCGGTTTTCGATCATAATTGCGACGTTCTACCTTCATATTGTCACTGTAAAAAAACAATAAGCTTTAAAATGTGTCATTTTGGTAACAGTCGATACTTCGCGATCAAATGACACCATTGATTAAGTTTGGTATATATGACTCCAACAACTCACGAAGTGGCTCTTTAATTGAATCAGATTGAGATATTTCGTTTGCATTGCAGTCAATTTGAAATAGAATAAATCATGTATAAAACAGGAAATTTAGAAATCACAAATTACTCAGGTTTATTGATTAGCATTTATTAGCAAACAGGATGTAACTTTTTATATATTTTGGAGGTTTATATTTAAAAAAAATAAAAATGCCCAATGGAAATGTTTAAAGGTTAAAGGTTCGTGGGAAGTGATTTTCTTCCTTATCATATTTTCTAAAAAAGGTATTTAATTACAAGAAAAAAATGATATTTGAGACAAGATTTGTGTATTCGAACATAAGATATGTGTTTTTGCTTGTAAACTTTTCACCCTCAAGGCTGAACGGGAAAAGTAACCTCCCTTCCATAACACACTTCCGGCACAATGGCGGTGAGTCTCTGGTTTGCGTGTTCTTGAAAAAAATGTTAAATATGATGACAAAAATGAGTAAAAATAAATCTATTTACCTTTTCCTTTACCTTTGAATGAACGTTTTTATGTTTTGTAACAGTTGACCGTATGCGTTCTACCTGACTATTTAGAACACAATGTCTTGTCAGCGTACTGCTTTGTCGTGTGGCTCCTTCAGTTTTCGCGCAATTGTTTTGGATGAAATCAGTCACTACATCGCACAATTTATAGCTGTTGTTATTTCTCATGTTTTTTGTATAAAAATAAATTCCTTGCAGTCTCCCGGCCAGGGACCGCCAGCTCCGATGATGCGACCTCCATTTGTGGTAATGTTGTACTTTCCTAATGTTGATATATTTCTGTGGGCCAAGTATTTTCAAACAGATTAAAGAATGATATGATGTCATCAACTTCTGAAAGAAAAGCTTTAAATATTGAATAACTTGGATATGGTCAAACTACAATATAAGGATTAAATACTGAAAGTAAACATTAAAATCCTTTGACTTTTCATATGAAAATTTGTTTTGACACTTTTGTACACAATTTTCTCTATTTCTCAGATGCCCCCTGGCAATGCTCCAATGCCTGCGTTTATTCCTCCCCCGATGGGTGCACATGGCGATATGGCTCAACCCCCTCCCATGGGTGCACCTGGTATGTTGAAGTTGTAATTGCTTCACATTTGTCTTTTTGAGGATCTAGTGTGCGCCTGTAATCGTAAGCAAGAAAAACAGTAAGAAGTGAAGCCATTCTTTTGCATTGCAAGTTTGGCATAAGGAGTTCTTTGTAATGAATAACAATTTATTGCATTGTGACAAATTTTATCAAAATGTATGATTACTCAGTTGTAAATCTAGTAAAAATGTATGATTTTTGTTTTCACTTCAAATAATGTTATTTACAGTAAACCAGCAATTCACCCTTAAACTGTCCCTTATATTTGAAAGGAATTTCAGGATTGTCCTTGTTTACAACAAGATTTATTAAGTATGCAGTTATATGAGAGACTATGTTTTTTAATCTTGGCTTAGTTAAGTTAACCAAAAGTTCAGAGGTTGTGTACAGTCAGTATGCTAACAAATATATATCAACCTTTCTTGCAACAAAATCCAGATGTATTTTTTTAACTGTCTTTTAACACCTTTTATTTTTTAAAATAATTTTTTATTTTTCAAACACATTTTACTAAGTTTTTTTTTAATAACTCAACAGTTGACAAACTGGTGGAGCATTGAGTCAAAGTTCACATGAATAAATTATGACAAGTCGACCAGAATTTATAGAATAGGCTTATATTACGCTCATGCAATTATCGCGGAGCACTTGGTAAGAAAATAATATTCCCTTATTTCGTTCTAGAACGTTTTGAATGGTGGTATTTCTTTTATTCAACTTTATCAAGATTAACACTTTTTATAGTTTTATGATTCCAAGTTTTATTCACAAACTGTACATATGATGTACTTGTGGCATTTTTCAGGATACAGTGCACCCCCAGCGTTACCCCCACCTGGTTTCCCCCCAGGGCTTCCTCCTCCCATGGGCCTCCCCCCACCCATGTTTGCAGGTGAGATGATGTTCGACATTATATAGATTTTGTTTTGATGACAACTACGTTCCTCTTCTTGTATGTTCCTTCTATTTTAAGTCATAAACAATTGCGATTTATAAATGTTATGATCTCAGAAAAAATGCTGACCTAATGCTTTAACATTTGTTATCAGTTACAGTAATAATTTGAAGTTTCTCTTTTTTGTGTCTTTCGTGGCTAGGAAAAATACTTTTGTGTTTTTGTTCTAAATTCTAATGTAAGAGAAATTATACATTGCTAATGATCCCATTAATTCCTCCATAAAATGATTACCATTTAAAGATGCTGAGCTCCATCCTAAAGAATTGTAGATTATTGCAGCTCAGAATTTCAAATATTGGATTTGAAGCAAATAGTTTTTGTGTTTCTTTTGCAGGTGGGAGCGCCACATCTTCTCCAGTGATATCAGCACCATCAACAACTGCTTCAGACGATAAGGTCAGTTTATCAGCCCCTTCGTAGATATGTGTCATTGTGTCTTAAACTTTTGGGTCCTAGAAAGTTGATAACCCATTTTTGGTAAGAACAGCCTCATTATATCTTCCTGATGGAGTTTTGAGTATGAATCCTAAATAGGTTGGCTCATGTAGATGAATAATGTTTTTTCTCAGATGATTGCTGGACTGGTTGCTTCAGGGTCCTGTCCGCCAGAGGCTCGGCAACTTTGTCTGCAGTAGAGAACTGTTCTATACGCAGTCAGGTTTGGGTGCAATGCCACACTGAATTTCAGGGCAGTACCACCCATGGTTCACTAGTTCCAGCCGAAGCTCGCAGGTCTCGCCGCAATGCATAGCCACAATGGTGTTGTGCGCTTTCTCCCTGCAATAATACTAGCAGCCGCGATATAAGTGAAATAATCTTGAAAGCGGCTTTAAACCCCAACTCACTCACTCATTCAGGGTCCTGTATATTTAGGATTAGCCTTACTTTACCAACTCAGTTGACAAGCCATATTGATAAGCGGTTTACGATCAGATAAGATAAAAATATCAAAATTCACTTGTTGGAATTCATATTAGGACTTTCACTCCTGACCTGCAAGTAATGTGACCTTGTTTCAGAAGAACAGCATGTGGACAGAGCACAAGGCGCCGGATGGGCGGACGTACTACTACAACAACCACACCAAACAGTCCAGCTGGGAGAAACCTGATGATTTAAAGTCAGACACTGAGGTAAGATAGCTTCTTGTTCCTTTAATTAGACAATTCAAAAGCATCATTAGTTCTTCAGAGCTTTGCTTATATTCTATTAAAATGACGTTTTGCAACATGTGATAACTTTACCATTCTTTTATATTGAATTATCTCCCCTGTGTTGCAGCGGCTGTTGTCGCAGTGTCCGTGGAAGGAATACAAGTCTGATAACGGCAAGGTTTACTACCATAACTCGGTGACCAAGGAGAGCAAGTGGACCAAGCCAAAAGAACTGGAAGAGTTGGAGAGTAAGTGGCGAGGGGTTCTTGATCAGAGCAACTAACTTCCTTGGTTAAATGTGTGCCGTATGAAGTCAATTATCAATCTAGTTTTATTTTATTGTTTATATTCTATAGCACATTTTACATATTCCTAAGAAACTATCTTTATGATGCCAAATTTAAGTTTCTATCTTTTTTTATCTGTCTTGACTGGCTTACTCTTAAGAATAGGTCTACAAATTACAGTCATTGTTTTAAAGGTTGTCTTAGTTTTGTTTACATTATGATCAGATCATCTCTATAGACACTATGAGAAAATCCAAAGATATGGAAATTCTGAAAGAAAATATGATATCATAAATCATTTGAATCCAGAGAATAATTGAAACAGATTTACAAAAACATGTTATGATAAGATTACTATTGGCTTTATTAATGTGAAATTTTCTTTCTTCTATTTCAGGAAAATTAGCAGAAAAAACTCAGTAAGTAACAATTTTGGCTTATGAAAATTGTCATCTACTGTAAAATCATTTATTTTCGAGGGGTGTTATTTTCGCGCAAACATAAAAAATGACTGATTCGCGGGGTTTAATTTTCGCGCATATCGACTAAGCAATAGCAAAAATTTAGTGAGCAAAACTACATGCACCGTGCGGCAAAGATTACACTGAAACTAGTAGTAATTAACAATGAAAACAATAATATTTATTCAAAAAGTCAACGATCAAAATTTTATCCATTGTCATTAAACGTCTTCAAGTTTTGAAGTGGTAACGATACCTGTCGCCAAGTTTTCCCGGAAGTAAACATTCGGAACGATTTAGTTTGATCTTTAACTCCCAACAATAGTGTTTGAATGATGTGAATCCTCGAGATCTCGTTCAAAGAAATATCATACGAAACCGAAAATATATTTGAACCGAGGGTCCTGTACCGCAATACGCACCGAATCGAAGCTCAAGCGTACTGCAATCAAAACATCAGGACACGCATATTGGCGATCAAGAGTGGATTCCGCCAGGCCGGATTATTGTGATGATTGTGTTTGCACAACAAACAACGTGCATATCGGGGTACACGCTTGTGAGAGCTCTAATTAGTGACTCGTCATTAATGAACAAGCCAAACATTACTGTGAGTAATAAAATGTGTCAACCAACTTATTTGTCTGTTATTGGTTTTCTTCACGTTTATAACCATAATATTTCGCGATGTTTTATTATTCGCGCATTATGACTTTGCGCGAAAAGCGCGAAAATTAAACCCCCGCGAAATATTATGATTTTACAGTATCATTAAGCATTCCCTGTCAGGTTTCTCACTGCAGTGACATGTATTTATTAAAAGTATTACATGAATTGTATTTCACATAGTAGATAATAAAAACATTAATTTCCCTGCAGTAAGGAGCCTGTGGTACCGGTGCCAGTAGTTCCTGCCCGGCCCCCGGTGGTGATGCAGCAGTCCTCGACCCCCTCCTCCGCCATTCAGGCCGCCATGCAAGCTACCCTGGCATCCATAGAGCTCCCCCCTGCCTCCGCTCCGCCGGTAGTCAACCTGATCAAGGAGGCCAAGAAAGAAGATAATGACAGTGGGTCAGTACTCAGTAATTTTATTGCACTACTCAATAATTTGTAAATGTGAATGGGACATTGTCCTGTTCAAAGCCATTTTGCTGAAGATTTAAACTACACCATAACTTGTAAATGCGAATGGGACATTGTCCAGTTCAAAGCCATTTTGCTAAAGATTTGAACTACACCATGATTTTGAAATGTGAGTGGGACAGCGTGGGTCCGTACAGATATTTTATTGTAGCCTTCGTCTGAGAAATAGTGAAAACATAAGTGAAATGTGGGTGGAAAACTCTGAAACTCCTCAGAATGATCTAACATTTTCCCTATGAGTTAAGAAACCTGTATGATTCAGTGCAATTGTTAATAACTTGTATGTTAGCTTGAACGGAAGTGTACGAATCTGATAATTTGCCTTGGTTGGAGTTGCTTCCCTTTGGACATTTTGACCAATGTTCAGGTCACTGTAATTTTTTTAGTTAAAAATAGGTGTCTGTTGGTTCTAGGTATTCTATGTGACAGACTTTCTCCATGCTGTGAATAATTTAACCTCTGTGATAAAAAAATACTAATTTACTCATATAGGGTTGAGATTTTGTTCATCAGATATGAAAATTCCTAATTCAAGTGTTCTTGCATTTGTGCCCAGCTCTGACATCGAGGAGAAGAAACAGCCAAAGAAAGAAGCTCCGCTGGTGTTCAGGAACAAGAAGGAAGCAATCGAAGCTTTCAAAGCCTTGCTGAAAGAGAAGGTCAGTTGGTTGAAACTTAGGTTCAGCACTAAGTGTTAGTGTATGAGATCACCTATCTATTTATAGAACAGGGGAAGCCTTGTACCACCCGGATGTTAGATTGCTCTCAGCAAGCAATGGGAAGGCGGATGTAGTCTGCGCTCTTGAATACACGATGTTGATCTGAAGATACGTGTTGTAATTATCAAAGCATCAATCAATGCTTGACACATGATTAGATAGAGACTTACATAAACAATAAGAGTATAGAATCCTCCGTTATTGTATGTTTTCAGTTTGATGCAGAATCCACGGTTGATGTACATTTTCAGTTTGGTACAGAACCAAGAATGCAACAAACTCAAATCACAACAAAACACATTTTCTCTTCAGAATAAAACCTGGAGAATGATGAAATAAAAAATAACTTGTTATGTGGTTCATTCTCCTGAAAGCAAGGAAGTGGTTGTACTACTGTAGTTGTTAACCATTATTATTTGATTCCTAAAGGTCATTGCTTTGTTCTGGACAGTTGCTCTTTAATATCCATATATTCCTTTGTCCTGGCTAAAAGGTTTAGGCACAGTGAGAAAATTGTCTTGTGAAATATTTTATTAATTTTATTTGTTACAGTGTTTGAAAGCAGTTTGCCTGATCTTTGATAACCCCTTAAATAGAGCTTTGATGTATTCAATATTCAGCATGATTGAAATAGACAATGGTAAACTACAGTCAAATGATTCTAACACGTCATTTTGGTTTCACAAAAAAAGAACAAAAATCCTTTACTGTTTTAATTCAGTGTTTTAACAATCCATACTTGTTTTTCCAAGTTATTGAGGAAACGTTAAGTTCATTGTGCATGCTTGCAAACCATATTTATTTGTTTTCACTTGTGTTACGTTTTTTGCAGGAGGTCCCCTCTAACTGTACATGGGAGCAGGCCATGAAGCTGATAATTAACGACCCTCGTTACGGTGCTCTGAAACACCTTAACGAGAAGAAACAAGCCTTCAACGAGTACAAGACTCAGCGAGCCAAGGAGGAGAAGGTAGTGGAGATTATGAAGATTTGTTTTATTTTCAAGTTTATCATTTATCTTTCAAAATAACTTGAACAGTTGTGTTCCTGAAACATTAAAGGGACTCAAAGCCTTATGGTAGGTATGTTTATAGAGAATCTCACCCATGTGTCTTCTGACATTAAAAATATCAACACAAGTTGATAAAAGTTACAAATATCCGAGGCTTGCCGAAGATATTTTACTTTTATCAATGAGTGTTGATATATTTAATATCAGAAGACATGAGGGTGAAATTCTATTTATCATCCAAAATCATTTTTCATTACATTTGATTGACAAATGAACATTACTGAACACCCTGCTGCCCTAAGACTCCAAGTGCGGTGATGTCATAGCATTGCGACGTCATAGTGTTTATGACGTCATAGCATTGTGATGTCATTACTTGATGATGTAAAACAACTGTGATGTCATATACTTGATGTCAGAGGGGCATTGTTCAAATCTACTGCCAAAAAGATATCTCCTAGGAGATATTGCTTGATCTTCCACAAGTGATATCTCCTGTGGAACAGAGTTTTGGATGATGAATGTTAAAACCCCTCTGAAGGAATAGTGGTATGAAATGTAATTTGAGATTCTTTTTCAGAAGGGATCCTCCTTGGGGTACTATTGCATAAAATCTGTTCATTTTTGCTATATGACAGGTTGTGACTATATTTTAAATAAAAAATATACAAAAACCACATAAAAAATGTGTTTTTCATATATTACGACCCTAACAGGGCCCCAAACCCTAGCGATTGCCATAGCACCAAGGGGAGTAACTCTATTCTCACCACTTATCAATCTGTCATTGAAGTGAGAAGACGTTTTTTGAGCTTCGAAAGTTTGCTAACTTTTCAGACTGTTGTAAGAAAATGGGACAATGGAGAAAGAAACAAATGTATGGTAACCTTTATTACTAAACGTAGTTTAGAATAAGTTCACATTTTTCGCATTCCATCGTGTTGTGACTTAGGTTTTTTCCCAAGCAGCTCGAACCACGTGCTTCGTTCTTGCGTGGGAAAAGAGACAATCATGGCGGATTCTCAAAGATAGTTTTTCCCGACTAGGTGGAAAATAGATATCTTTCGTATGGAATCAGCTCTTGTTTGGCACTTGATGTTATTATTATTATGTATTAATAAGCATCTTTTTACGTCGATGGCGATTGTTTTCACCTGGTTTTTAACTTGATGAAAACTTTCTTTTCTTTGATGGGCAAGCCATGTTGTTTACATGCTTTTTTTATTTCAGGCTGTGGTTGTAGTGCTTGCTTTATAAGTTGCTTTTCACTATTTATGCCGCGGCCGTTTATCTTTTAGTATCTATATATCTTAGGATTATATATTTACTTAAATTTACACATACACGCCCCACCCCCTCCCTTTGGTAGCATTTCAACTATCTTTGTGTTTGGCTTACAGCCTTTTAAGAATTGTGTTGATTGTGGGGCGTCCATCCCACACTTACTTACTCCGATTGCTCGCTATGCAAGGCGTTCTGTCCTAAGACCCGTAAGAGGAGGCAGACGGATACTATTTTCTACTAAGGGATGGTGGAGGCAGGGGAGAGTTTGAAGTGAGTGACCCCCTCCATCTAAGAGTAAGCAAGGTAGTAAGAAGAAGGCAGTCGTCTCCCCTCCGATCCTCTCTGAAGAGAGTTTGGATTCGGAGGTGGGAGGTCGGCTGTCTTCTGCTAGGGCCCTTCCCATCACCCCCAAACTAGACACTTTTAATTCCTTAATTAAGGGGCAGATGAATGTGCCTGATGGGGGAGCTAATATCTGAACTCCGCAAGGAGATTTGGGCGTTGGTTCCTGCGGAAAGTCCGGATGCCAGACCGACCGGGTCCTTCCGGGGCTGGGGCTAACCTGGGCAGGGGCCCGGGTGATGCCTTGAGCTTACCTACAAGCCAGATCCCTACCAGCACCATTACATGTGACCCCCCAAATGATCTCGAGACCGTTGAGAGGTTGGGCGGAACCGGCAACCCCAAGAGCCGGGGCCCGGGCGCTGCTGCCGTCCGGGTCCGCGTCTGGACCTGTGCTTCCGGGTCCTTCTCAGGAACGACCGGAGGTCGACTGGTCTCGGTTCCGTATCCCCTTACTTGATTGGGCTTCCGAGCCGGCGGGTGCCCCCCTTTAAATACCAAGATCAACTGCTGAAGCGCACATTTCGCTCCTTTGAGGAGACTAATCGGAATGCGGTACACTAGGCTTACCTGGCCTCTTTGAAGGCTCAGGGTATGGCTGAGTAAAAATAGAAGGAGCAGACCGAAGAGGTGTTGCTCCAGAGGCAGTTGTCTGAGGTTGCAAGTTATCTGGCTCGCGACTCCATCCGGAGTGCGTCAAGCCACATGATGACCGCAGTGATGGGGATGCGGAGGCTGTGGCTGAGTTGCTCGTCAGTCCTGCAGCCGACCCAAAATGCGCTGCTCGCCCTCCCGTATGAACTGGGTCAAACCTTGTTCCCTTGTTCCCGGGATTGGCGACAGTCATTAAGGACTTCGCTGAACGGCTGGAGAGGGCCAAAGCCGCTAACGGTGGCTCTGGTTCTGCCTGGAAGCGGAAGTCCCCTCTGGAGAACCTCCCGCAAGGTCCGCCGGCCAAAGTCAAGCAATGGTGGAGCACTTCAATCCAGCAGGGCTCTGGCAAGGGAGGCTATCCAGGGAACAGGGATGGCAATTTTCCGCGGATTTCCGCCGATTTTATTTCAAAATGATCAATTCTGTAAATCGTCTAAATCCGTTGAGAAAATTTTAGGGGGGTTAGGTACCTCATCTTTATTAGTAAACTCGAAATTCATATCGTATCAGGTCAAACTCGCATCGTGTTTTCCGCAAAATTCCGGCATTGTCCATATAATTGTTAACAACTTTTTGATTGGCTGATTGTGAAACGACTTCGACCAATGGAAATGCTCGTAACAGTTTGCTTCACAAATTCATGGCGGCATTGTTGAATCGACATACGAGCTCTGTCTAACGTTTTCCGCGGAAACATGAGGTTTTTAACGAAAGATCAGGAAGCATCAGTGCTTGAAATCGACAAAAGTGTTAAAAACAAGTTCCGATGGAATTGGCTTGAGCGGAAAGTCACAGTAAAGGTGAAAAAAGGGGCAAACTATGACGACATAACCGAAACACTTGGACAATTTCTGAAAAAAACAGACGTCCCTGGGAAAGCTTATTGTGTTTATTGCAATGACTTAATCAATTACGGTTCCCATGGATGTGTTGCACTGGTTGATCATGCTTCGTACATAGTGGTGTGAATATCAAGAACATGTAGTTAGAAAACATTTACTGAACTGATCTGAGTTTTGGAGTTATTAAGAAACAGTAATTGAAGACAAAAGTGACAAAATATATTTTCATAGTAAGTGGACATGATTAAATATTTTTGCTAATTTGATTAGCCATGTATTTTGTTTTCTTATCAATTATTTCACTATAATTAGGTTGTAAAAAACTGAAAAGTTTCCAGCTTCAGGGGGGCTAAGCCCCCCTCGACCCCCCCTCGTAATTCGCATTTCAACATTTCAGCTGAAATTGCATTTTCATGTTGCCATCCCTGAGGGAAGAAGGGCAAGAACAGGAAAGGCAAGCAGGCTCAGGGCCAGCAGCGTTTTTGGGGGAAAGGGGGCTCCAACCAAGGATCCTACCAGGGCATTACCAGCTTGACAAGCACTCAAGTGAGCGTGCTAGGTTTGGCAAGTTGGTTCTCTCCAGTGGGCAGAGTCGTACAACCTCTAGCTGATTGAGCTTTCAGGTTACCTTGATTATGTTGATTGTTGTACTAATGTACTAACCTATCCAACACTGCACTTTGGGCCCTGGCGGTAGACACCCGGTGGGTGCTTCCAGATTGGGATACGTTATCGAAAGTTAAAGAATTCCCCCTAGTTCCTTCTTTAAAAAAAGGGGGGAGACTATATGGGATAAATAACTGTATCCGGGCGTTTATTAGCCCTATTCAGTATGGTCCCAGGTCAGCACTTCGTCCCAAGGCCTATGACGTGGCAAGTCACGTGACGGGGTGAGTGTTTTCTTGTTTTTCCTTGTTTAAGGGTTTTTATGTTGCAGACAGAATTCCACTTCCAGAATCCTTGTCTCTGGGAGTCTGTTCTATGCAATAGTACCCCAAGGAGGATCCCTTCTGAAAAAGAATCAAACAAACCTGCAGAGGTTTCAGATTCTTTGAAGAGGATCCTCCTTGGGCTACGGCCACCCACCTCCCCTTATTCTGTCTGGTATGCTAGATTGATAAGTGGTGAGAATAGAGTTACTGCCCTTGGTGCTATGACAACCGCTAGGGTTTGGGGCCCTGTGAGGGAAGTAATATATGGAAAACACGGTTTGTATGTGGTTTTGTCACAACCTGTCATATAGCAAAAATAAACAGATTTTATGCAATAATACCCCAAGGAGGATCCTCTTCAAAGAATCTGAATCCTCTGCAGGTTTGTTCGAGTTTTGCATATCTATATATGTAAGTAAGGTGAGGTATGTTGAGGTGGCACAATGAGCAGTTCTTTGTCCTTTTTAACAGTCCAAGGGCATTTGTATTCTTTCAGCTTGAGAACAAAATTCTCAAGCTTTTAAGGCCGAAGGATATCAGGGTATATGATGAAGCTAGGTGGAGACAAATACGCTGATGTAGCAGGATGCAATTTTCCCATGGGTTGTTAGGTTCAACCCCAACGTCAGCCCCGTTACATTGCTTGCTCTCTCCCTGCAGAAATTCTGACTGTCAAGACACTTGTTACCCGCAAATACTATAGCTGCTACTGCATTATTCTACCAGGTTATGTATGTTTATCCCAGGACCAATATCAGAGTATTCCATGATTATAAAATTAATTATTCCTGTAGGTTTGCCACTGTGAATATTTTTGAACTACTTATTTCAATTGCTGAAGTGTGAACCCCCATATTGCCATACTTCACTTTAAAAATAATTTGTGTATATTGTTAGCATAAAAACATGTTTTGGGACTACTTTTAGAAAGAGAACTGACCAATTTATTTTGTTATCTACAGGATGAGCAGAGACTGCGTGCAAAGCAGGCTAAAGAAGATCTCGAACATTTCCTGTGTAACAGCGACAAGATGAACTCCACTGTCAAATACTGGTAAGTTGATTTGGGAATGTTCCAGAAGATAGATTTCTTTTAAATTATTCACTTACTCTCATTTTGAGTCTGTTGCCAGATAGCTGTAGTTTGATGTAAAAACTAGAAAATACTTCACTAACAAACAATAGTTAACCTAACTATCAATGCATTGATTGTGTTTACATGTTTCTGATCTATTATCACAATTGTAAAAGAAGATGACTATTGATTCAATCTGCATTGTTACAGCCCTAATTATGGAATCATTTCATTGTTCAGGAAAGCAGATAACATGTTTGGAGACCTTGAGCTGTGGAGGGCGGTGAACGAGAGGGATCGAAGAGATTTGTTTGATGATGTTGTGCATCTGTTGGCCAAGAGAGAAAAGGTGAGAGCTGTTTTACACTGATACTAAACACCTCGCCTTGCATGCCATTACCAGTACCAATCACTAGCTATTTCAAATGACAAAATAACTCTTTTTTTCAAGCTTATATCAAGCACTTAAAAAGATTAATTAATATAAACTTGATAATAGAAAAAAATTTACAAAACTATCAAATCTCTGCCTGTCTTTAGGAAGAAGCGAAGACCTTGCGAAAGCGCAACACGAAGTTGTTCAATGAGATCCTGGACAACATGCCTAACCTGACGTACTGCACCACGTGGTCTGAAGCGCAGGCCATGTTGCTGGACAACCCTCGCTTCACCGAGGACCCTGACTTACAGAGTAAGTAGCAGAGTTATCAGCCTACCTCCCACTGGTTCTCCAATATGCAGTTACAATTAATCCTCTCAATCAGCTTTTAGGAATAGTTCAAATGCTGACTTTGATGTCATAGATACAAACTATGTCTTTACAAGGGGCACCTGTGTACCCCACATAGGTCTTGTCTATTGATTTGCCAGCTATATATTAATTTATATTATGAATGAGCTTAATGGCATAGTTTGATCTCCAACTTGTTGTCATAGACAAACTTTGATATAACTGCAGAATTTGATTTGTTTTCCTTGCTCAAAAACATGATAAATAAAGTTTATATCACAAAAATTAGAAATCTTTATAGACCAAGTTTAGACCTCAAGAAAAGAGTAATAAGTGTCCCTTCCTGACTCTAGACATGGACAAGGAGGACGCCCTGATCTGCTTCGAGGAGCACATCCGCATGTTGGAGCAGGAATACGACGACGAGCGGGAGCGGGAGAGACGCAGGATGAAGAGGCAGCAGCGGAAGAACAGGGAGAGCTTCGTGGTGAGAGCTGGAACAGTTGTGAAATTCTTGGTATTTTTTGGTAACTGTATGATCTGTATGTCAATTATCTTTGTATTTACCAGACAACATTCTAATTTTCCCGCACCAGAGCTGGTCTTGCTGAACAGCATGCACCAGTTCAGTTTGAACCAGCTGGACTGAATTGATTTTCAGCTGAAAATCTATTTATTTCCTATTTCAATTTCGGCATTGAAGAGTCAGTGAGATGTTGATTGGCGCCACTTGGGCAATGTTTCTCATGTTGGCGTCATCTGAAAGCATTTCTGATCACACTATGAACCATTTCAATAGTAGTTTCAGTAAGTGCTAAACTGACAGATGATGCAGTCAGCCATCTTGAACACGTTACAACATTTTCTGACATTCTTAGAAATAACATCCTGAATGCAAGGTTCGCACAGATTTGAAAAGTGCTTGAATTTGAGCGTGTCCGATGAAAAGCCCTTGAAAATAACAATATTCATTGAAAGGGGTTGAAAAGTGCTGGAATTTTATAGTGAGTGCTTGAAAAGTGCTGGAATATCGAAAACCTTTCTAAATTTCTGTAAATTCTACCGTATATTTAACTAGATTTGAAAATAAATGTATTATCGGTAAAATTCCAATGTGTTTCGCACTTTGTATCGATAAACTCAAGCTCTGTACTGTCTATTGGTGCATTTGTAGCGTCTGGGCGTGGGCGCAAAGTACACGTTTACTTGGAACCAAGTTTGAAGCCTCGTTTTCATAACGAAAGTAGGAAAATGGTTAATTCCAGACAGCGATTTTTTGTTCCGTGCATTTTGAAATATTGGTGCTTGAAAACTGAAAGTGAGTCCTTGAAAAGTGCTTGAAAAGTGCTTGAATTTGAGGGGCCCTTCGCTTGTATGAACCCTGTAAATGATCTGGTTGATGTATCTCTTTTCTATTTTTACAAACCACCATTTAGACATGTGCTCTAGCACCCCAACTTACATACGTAGAAACAAGATTTGGTTTCTTCATAAAATAGATCTTCTTTCAAACATAAACATCTACGAAATATATAGAGACTATAACCCTCATATGACTTTTACAAAACGAGTGTGAATTTTTGTAATAACCAAACATAATTGAGAATTTGCACAAGTTTTGTTAAAGTCATATGACACACTTCCATTGGTAATTATTTCTTTTATTACCAATTCTATTCAATTCAAAACACATGGAAAGATTCCCAAATCATCATGAACAATGTTTTTTGGATGTCTCAGATGATGAAATATGGTAACTCCCTGAAACAAACTTTCCTAATCAAAAGTGTGCATATGTACTTATATTGAAAATATGTCACCACTTATGATTTGGGTAATAAAGACCTTTTACATATAATGATGGATGTCAGAAATGCTTTTTTCCTCCTTTAAACCTACAAAGACAAAAATCTTGCAAGTCACCAAAAAGTAATGAATGTATCCCATGAACTAAATCATTTAACAGATAATTCAATTCAAATTCTTTTTCCGTCAGTCACTAACTGTACTTTTCTCATAGTTATGCTAATGTGGAAACTCTTTCTTATAAGCATCGCAAGTGTTGAAAACATCAATATATCGTGAATATTCACATAGCGTTTGAATTTGTTATTTCTAGTCCTGCAAATATATAACTATGTTTGTTCTGAATTATAAACTTATTGTTACTGTTTTTATTTCTGAAAACAAGTGTCATTCTGCATTTACTGCAAGAAACCTGGAGTGTTATATGTCAAGTCGGCAAAAACAATGAATTTCTTCACCAAATTGATGAAATGTAAATCGTCCATCAATCAAAATCTTATTTAAACTAATATTTGTTATTTGAAACAAAACAGATGCCTGTAACCTTTTTCAAGAAGAATATCTGTCAAACTCTGATATTATATCTAATTACAGGGAAATGGTTCAAAACATAAATGATATTACAACAGCTTTTTACTCAATTATTTTACCAAAGTATCAGGAGAATACAAATCTAAACTTTATGTGAGTAAGTTTCTTTCCCAAATGTCAGGGCTGAATGAACAAACAAAGTGCAGCATTAGGCCGGCCATTAGATTCTTTAATGAGGGGGCGGGATAGCATGGTAAGCGCTATCGGCTTCAAACCAAGAGGTCTATGGTACGCTGGGGGCTTGGCAACTTTGTCTGCAGTAGAGAACTGTTCAGTAAGGTTTGGGTGCAATGCTACACTGAATTTGGCGCAGTACCACAAATGGTTTTCTAGTTCCAGCTGATGTTGGCAGATTTTACTGCAATGCATAGCCACAATGGTGTTGCTGGCTTTTTCCATGCAGTAATACTAGCAGCCGTGATATAAGTGAAATTCTCTTGAAAGCGGCGTTAAACCCTAATTCACCTCACCTCGCCTCACCCTGATAAGGAGGAGTGCAACATTCATCAAACTGCTCAATGTTAATCTGCTCAGTTTAGCTTTAGGTCTATCGAACGGAATGCCTTGACAGTAAGAGAAAGTTTTAAATAAAATTTATATATCACAACTTGCACATGTTTTACACAAGTTTATTTTATTTAATTTCATTTCTGATGAGAGGTATGGTTCAGAGTATTATTGTTAATATGACATGAAGGAGATGACTCTTGTCAAACATCTGAGAATCACAGCTTAGAAACGTTTTGGTTTGGTTTGGAAACAATCGCGCATCAGTCAGTCACATAGAGGATATTTAATTAAGTTTGTCAAATACGATGTTTATCTCATCGAGTGGTGGGGTTGCAGCTGATATTTTCACGAGTGGCGCAGCCATGAGAGAAAATATCAACTTCAACCAAACCATGAGATGAGATAAACATCGTGTTTGACAAACTTAATAAAATATTCTATTTATTATATAATTTCATTCTTATTTTGTTGATTTTTAGTGTTTATGATGTCGATAAACATTTCTTAACCCTAAAAGTACCGGTAGTCCCGGCACAAAGCACCGAATGACACAAAAAGTGAAAGTCACAAAATAATAATCTATAGACCAGAAATAAGATGACCAGTTTTACTAAGGAGAGGAAGAGAAGAATGACTTAATAGATTTTGTCCTAAAAATATACTGAAACCCAGCCAGTAAATGTTTTGTTACTACCATAACTTTGTAAGATTTAATTTGTCTTGTTGTAACTATTGATTGAGCCCCCTGACTACATGACACTTATTTTTGGTAAGAAATAAATTTAGTTTTCAAGAATTATTTTTGCATTAACTTGAATCAGCTGGGGAATACTGAGAATTTTTTAAGAAACAGAAGAGCAGCAAATTAAATTATCCTTTAGTGCATTTTGCGAGTAATTCGATAACAAGAACATATTTGACATCGTCTCTGAAAAATATGGCAATTGGATTTCTTAAGAAAAGATTAGATGTTTGAGACAAACGGGAAATTTCATGCAATTCTTATTTCATACTTACACATATTAAGAAAATGATTATTGAAATGTAAATTTTTCATGGAATGAGATGGACCAAGTGTCATATTTAATCATTGATGTGTCCGTTCATATTTTTGCTAGTACTTCTTTTACAAAATTACGTAAAACTTTTGGGACTTTTCCAATTTTTACACCATTACCAATAAGAAATAATTATCATTTCACACATCATGCAATAGCAATCATATGCTTCAAGTCTTTTGGAAAATATTACATTAATTCAGGAATTTCAACATTCTTTTAAATTTTTCTCTTTTTTTTTGTAACTAAACTTGTATAGGATGGATATCTTGGATAGGATTTGTTTCTAGTTTTGATTTTTTCATCTGTCATGTCTAATTCATTTATCTGCTGAATTTAGTCAGAGCTGCTATCAGTTTTTGTCTGGTTTCCACTGCTGCCGCCACCACCCTCACCACTTGGGTTTAGCTATAACTTTTTCCCACTAAAATCTTCAGAACTCATATACAGAACTTCTTAGTTATACTTGGGGTACATGTTTTGACACGCCCATGTTGAAAGTCGAAGGACAAAGCTGCGAGTTATGAAATCAATGAAAAATCCTTGTTTTTGTGCTTTGAAGCTTTTATTTGGTATATATAAACTATGGACGAGCACCAAATTTGAAAAGGTTTTCTCCACAAATGGTCAAAGGCTAAGGTCACAACAAGGTCACGACTTGTGCATAATTTTGCAAAAATTCTTTGTTTTAATATTAATGCTTCTTATCGCTACATGATTGTTACAGTCAATCAAAAGTGATGGTTGAAGGCGTGACCTTGAATGTCAAAGGTCAAGGTCATGAGATGGATTATGGCCATGTTCACCATTTCATCAAATTTTCAAACAAGAAATAGGTTTTGAGAACTCAAATGAATCAGGTCACAATAAGCACCAAGGATTAAGAATGCTATAGGCTTCACCTAACTGCCTAGGTATCTTAAGTCTGAGGTCTTTCTTCTTACATTCTCTCATCATCGTTCTAGTTCTAACATTTTGATAATATTTATTTTATGAGCAAGGCAAGCTGAACTCCATGTCTCTGTGGATGTACCCGGTCATCTGTAATAACTCATTCTATCAGTATGATAATCTTTACTGCAGGTTCTACTGGATGAACTGCACGAGCAAGGTAAGCTCAACTCCATGTCTCTGTGGATGGATCTGTATCCGGTCATCAGCCAGGATGTGAGGTTCACCATGATGCTGGGACAGCCAGGCTCCACACCCCTCGATCTCTTCAAGTTCTATGTGGAGGACCTCAAGGCTCGCTTCCATGACGAGAAGAAGATTGTCAAAGAAATTCTACGGGTATTCTTTTAAAAGAAAATTTGTGTAGGATTTAAATATTATTTGCTTCCATGATGTGAAGAAAGATTTTTTCCCAGGTTTAACTGATTAACTATATTTTCCCATGTATGAGGTATATAGAGGTCTTGAAATGAAATGTTTTTGGTTACTTTTGAACTGGTTTTGGTAACTTTTGAACTGTTGATTATTCCGACAAAACGTAGAATATGTTTCTCAAAATATGTAAATCTATAAAAATGATCTTTTACCAGGACAAGGCTTTCATGGTTGAAGTGAGCACAACGTATGACGACTTTGCGGCCGTCATCAGCAGTGACAAACGAGCCATGAGCCTCGACTCCGGCAACATCAAACTTACATACAACAGTGTAAGTATACCACATACACCAAGTACTCAAAGGACCTTCCTAGTACTCCATGTACTCAAAGGACCTTCCTAGTACTCCATGTACTCAAAGGACCTTCCTAGTACTCTGAGTACCCCCAAGTCCTCCAAGTACCCTTAATCTTCCAAGTACTCCAAGTACTTCTAAGTCCTCCAAGTACCCTTAGTCCTCCAAGTACTCCAAGTACTCCTAAGTCCTCCAAGTACCCTTAATCCTCCAAGTCCTCCAAGTACCCTTAATCCTCCAAGTACTCCCTTGTCCTCCAAGTCCTCCAAGTACTCAAAATTCCTCTATGTAAGCCAAGAACTCCAAGTACTCCAAAGTCCTCTAAGTACTCCAAGTCCTCAAAGTACTCCCAAGTACTCCCAAGTCCTCTAAGTTCTTTTACCAGTTTGAACATCAGATCATGTTTACAAAATTTTTCTACCATGATGTTAGTTTTCCCTACCTGAGGGTAAATTTTCCCCATCAAGCCTGATGTGTAGAATCAAATATCCATATAGCTGAGAGATGACTAAATGCTTTTTCGTCAAAATCAAAATTTCCGTAAAACTATTACCTCAAGCAGTTTCCTTTTTACTGACTCTTGTTATTGTGATTTCAGAACTTTATTTTTTTAAGTTATTTTAATATTTTATTAAAATTTGTTAAATATTGTAGGTAAGCACACAGTATGTTGTCAGGGTCATCTGCAGTGCCATCCCAAGTTATCATAATAAGTAATTCTCAACAAAGTGACTGAAAGACATTTGATGATCTTCGTTTCTATTTCAGCTGATCGAGAAGGCTGAAGCAAGAGAGAAGGAGAGGCTGAAAGATGAAGCAAGAAAGGTGAAGACATGTTTCTTTGTCAATTCTAGAATTTTTTTAAACAGTTAATTGTATATTTCATTTTATTATCAAATTGTCAGCATGCTTATGCACAGTGCAGAACTAAAGAAGTTTTTTGAGAAAACAATGACATTGAAGATTATTTTATTCCCAAGATAGAGATGTTTTCTTAACAATTGAGCTGCTGAAGTGATAGGTGTTTAGCAATTTCCAAATGACCCTTACAGTACTAGTGAGCTGTTTATAGATGTAACTATCTCATGCCACTGGAAAAAGCTAGGCAATGCCCAAATATATTTATGGATCTGTAGGTAAGTGTTTACATATCAGTGTTCATGTTGACAGTTGAAGCGGCTGGAGAATTCCTTCAAGTCTCTCCTCAAGCAGACGTCTCCTCCGATAGACATGGACTCCAAGTGGGATGACGTGAGTCAATATTGTTATCATTTGATCCATGAAAACATTCAGATATCAGCTGAGTAGAACTGAATCCCTTACAAGAAGATCAAATGGGCAGAGACAGGTTATATTGAGGAAATGAGAGTTCTTTCAAAACACTTCTTCATGATTTAAGAAAATTATTATCAATTATCATATTCAGTAGGAAAATGATTAAAGATATAACTACAATCATGTCTGATAAAAAAAGCTGTTATCGTCTGTAGGGATTATTTTTAGCACATTACTAATAACTGGTGATAAAGATGGAAGTGTTTGGTTTTCTTATTCTGTATTGGAGGACATTTGTAATGTTATCGTTATTGTAATTATAATCTGTAATGTTTTCTCTGCAGGTCAGACCAAAGATTGAGCATGAAGCCGCTTTTGATGCTATCACTCTGGAGTCAGAGCGGATGCGGCTCTTCCGAGAGTATCTGGTGGCGTACGAAGAAACCTGTGGACATCACCACGGTAGCAAGAGGAAGAAGTCCAAGAAACATAAGACCAAGAGATCACGGTCAAGGTCACATTCAGTGAGTTTATCCCTCATGTAGGAGTAACTTGCATCAAGGTTGAGTTCTTTCTGCTGAGTAGATGTTTAGGAAAGATAGTCAGTTATTATGATAGGGATGAATAAACTACGAAACATTTCATGCTTACAACATCATGAGGCATCTTTAATGCATTATCTATCCTTATGATGATATTACTGACATGCTTATTGGAAATTCAAATTAGATACTTAAAGATCCATTTTCATCTTTGCATAATTTTCTAAATAATTTTAACGTATTCATTGCAAAATTAGAAAAATTTTAATTCAAACAAAACGGCAATCGGACCAAATTTCATTAAAATAATTACAATTAAACGAAAGGGCATTCCTGAATCGACTTGGTACTATAAATAGAAGGAGCGTATTATTTGCAAGATCGCGCAAAGGATTGTGGGACGTAAACAGAGGATGTAAACAAATATGGCTGAATGAAGACGTTCGCGGAGACCGAGTCGAAAACTCTTAGAAAGTTTGGAGGTAAGGAAACGTTTTCATGTATTGGAACAGCATTTAGTTCGATAGAATATACGTTTATCTGCTCGAATAAATAATAAATAAATATCCATCATCGTGATCGGAAGCCATAACAATGAGATCGCGATAAACAGGAAGTATGGTAAATCCTACACATAAAACTGTGACGTCACGGATTGTGGGTTCGTTTATGGCTACGGCAAGTTTTGGAGGGTGGTGTACTTTGGAATTTAAATTAAATACTTTCTCGTTGATTATAAATTCTTTTTATGGTCTCAAAAAATTGTTGAAAGATTTTTCTACAGAACTGTATAGTCGGATGTGCGATATATGAAAACGGAGCTATTACGAATGCAAAGTTGAAAATGGATCTTTAATGTTACTCTTGTTTTGGCGCCTTTTTGCTGAATTTAGAAAGGAAGCAAATCTTTTAATGGCTTTGGTTTTACATGCCTGCATATCAAATTGCCTACCCTTGGAATTCATGTTAACCCTTAAGATGCGGGTCCCGGAATATTCCGGGATGAAATTAGCTTTGCCCGCAAGTCCCCTTAGCGGGATGCGAGTAGCACACTCTATTTTTCTCACGCTAACTAATTATGACCGCGGGTCTCGGTAGCGGGGCCCGGAAATTTATTGCCTAGGAGTAGTCTCAGTTCAACGCTTGTATTTTCGTTCCGGCTGTCGCTAAGCAACCGTGTTTTGTTTCGTTGGTGTTCTAAATAATGCGCGAACATGCTCCGAAAGTTATGAGAGTATTGATAATGTTTATCGTACCGAAAATAAACGTTAAAATCACTCAATTTTTCCCCACTCCCCGCCGCACGTGCTAATAGCCTGTGGGCACTTTCTACCCTCTCGCACGAGCTTACCGACCCGCGCATGCTATCGTTTACTGAGACGCGTGCATTTTGACCCTATGCACGCCTTCCTATCGCACGCCCTATGCTCTGAACCCTTGGGCGTATTACAATACCGGTTGGATCTTTTGAAAGAGCAGAAAATTGTCTTCAATTCAATATAAAATACATAACTACACTACCTGAAATGAAGATACAGCATGTGCCGCAAAAAAGGTGATTTTTACATATTTTTAGTTTTACACCATTTTGTCACACCAATCTTCACATGATGTGGTCAACTTATTTTGACAATTTTTATATTATAAGATAGAGAGAAAGATTGTCTTTCATTCCATGTAAAATTTGTACATGCGCAAAAATAAATAAAGACACAGCAAGCGCCGCACAAAAAGCTAATTTCTCTATTCAAATCATGTAAACTGAACGGCGATTTTGACATGTGCCTTTATTTCGTTTATATCTTCTCAACAGCTAGGCGTATTTTGAAATTGATTACCTCGTGATAAAGAGGAAATAATTGTCTTCGATTTGATGTAAAAAAGTTATATGCAGTATATAAAATAAAGATACAGCAAGTGCCGCAAAATTGCGATTTTTCTTTATTCTTTGTATTTTTACCATTTTCTCGCACTTTATATCACATAAAGTTCTCGGGACATTTTGAAATTTCATATATCAAAATATAGAGAAAAGGATGATCTTTATTTCCATATAAAATTTGTATGTAAACGAAAATCAGTAAAGACCCGACGAGCATTGCGCAAACAGGCAATTTCTCTATTCATATCTTGTTAACCGAGAAGCGATTTTTTCAACTGCTTTTTACACTTCCTATCCATTTAACGGCAGAGCGCATTATCAACATTTTTATATCACAATAAAGAGAAAAGGATCGTCTTCAATTCTATGTAAAATTTGCAAATTACAATGAAACAATAAAGGAGCGGTAAGTGATGTCGCAATTATCAAAATCTGTTTTCAAATACCTGAGGGTACAATCTTTGCAAACTATATATATTCCAAACCAAGCGGTACATATTTATCATTTTCATATCAACGTAAAGAGGAAATAAATACCTTCATTTTCATGTGTAATTTGCCCATATTTGCATCAAAATAAAACGTGTGGAAATTATGCGACAAATGTCGCGGTAAGGCGATTATCAAAGACTTTATTCACTAGCTATACCCACGTTACGTTGGTAATAACTTCTAATTACAGTGCAAAAGATTGTTATGATTTATTTTTTCGTAAAGAAGAATAAATTGCCTTCAATTCCATATATAATTTGCATGTATACAAAGCGAATAACTTGAATTATAAAATTGGAAATAAAGACAATTTCTGTTAAGTGTGAGTGTATTTTTCGCGTGCGTTTGCCCGGGGCTTCTAGCTTAGTAATATTACTGTGGGGGTCAGAACGTTATCGGGATTTATCACTACCCTGCTTTCGTTATTTATATCTTTCGTTTAGGATGGCGTATCGTAATAAAATTTATCGTGAAATATAGAGCAAGAAATTAGCTTCAATTCCGTATATAATTTGCATGTGTGCACTCAGTGATTAAATGATTTTATAATGTTTGAAATGAAGACAATTTTTAAAATTTAGTAAAATTCGTTCCAGACATATTATAAAAATAATTTTTATATCGATGTGAAAAGGAACAATTCATCTTTAGTTTCGTTTTGATTTCGCGCATGCGCTCTTGGAATTTATTGAGTTATGGCGCCCGAATTGAAAACAAGTTTACTTCGGTTGTAGAAACCGTTCCAGGGGTGATAGAAATTTCATTCAAAGTGTCAAGTAAGTATCATCCATTTATAACACGGGATTCGCCGACTAGCTTTGTATAAAACGACGATAACGTCCGCATTCCGCCATGTAAACACGCCATATGTTGTAAAAACGGTCGCATCTGGCGGCGCTGGAAAATTCGGCCACAGGGGCTAATTGCGTTATTATCGTAGCGAGGCGAGTGCTGGAAAATTCAGCTACGGGGGCAAAACTGGTCAAAATAATATTCAGCAACGGAAGGGTTAATTTGAGCAATAGCAAAAAAGATTTGATCATTCACACAAAAAATCTAGTATCTTCCATCTGTTATCATGGTCTCCTTACAAAACAAAGGAAATGTTTCCTGATGTTTTTCTTCCACTTAGGCAAGCGATTCTGAAGAAGAAGAGAAACGCCACAAATCAAAGAAGAAGAAGAAGTCTCGGTCTGAGTCCAGGTCTCCTTCTCCTGCTTCAGCATCTGACAGAGGTAGGTCGGTCGTCAGGGATACATTCCTGAAACAACCAATCACAGACAACTTTAAAACAACCAATCAGGATAGGTTCCATTTGTTTCCTGTTTTGCTCTTCTGTATTGTGCTTTATGTGGCATCAAAACAACTCCACTTTTGGTTGTCATGGGAATTTTGACGAGGTTTGTCGGGTAGCAATCATGAGTTATAGAGGTTCTGTACTACTGGTTTGTCTTTCAGAATATGAACCTGAGCGAACATCAAAGAAACACAAGAAGAAGAAAAAGAAGAAGCATATTTCAAGATCTGTAAGTTTTAGCAATTCTTTCAGTTATGAGAATTTGTAAAGGGTGTAGCTGTCATTATTTTGTTTGTTTGTCTATTTAGTTAAATTTTAGTCCCAATCTAAAAAAAGAAAATGCCCAGCCCTTTCTCCTCCCTCTCCAAATTTGCTTTCCTCACCTAACATTGCCTGCCCCACTCCTCACATTGCTTTTCTTATTTCACCCCACACCACCACACCCAATTCTTCACCCCACACCACCACACCCCATTCTTCACCCCACACCACCACACCCCATTCTTCACCCCACACTACCACACCCCATTCTTCACCCCACACCACCACACCCCATTCTTCATCCCACACCACCACACCCCATTCTTCACCCCACACCACCACACCCCATTCTTCACCCCACACCACCTTACCCCATTCTTCACCCCACACCACCTTACCCCATTCTTCACCCCACACCACCACACCCCATTCTTCACCCCACACCACCACACCCCATTCTTCACCCCACATCACCACACCCCATTCTTCACCCCACACAACCACACCCCACCCTACTAAACTCACCCATTTACATTCTCTTTTTCCTCAGATTTCCACATCACCTTTCCCGTCCATGCCACTTCTTTCTGCTCTCACTTCACTTTAGCTCACAACACTGATCCCAATGTCTTGTGTATTATTACAATCTTTTGATGATGACCTCAAAAAACATTATTGTTAAAGAATTTCTTCAAAATGATTGTTTTTGTTTTTTGCAGCCATCACGTTCTGGTTATTCAAGTGATGAGGTGAAACACGACCGTGAGAGAGAAAGAGACAGAGACCGCGACAGGGACAGAGACCGAGATCGTGATCGCGACAGAGATCGTGAGAGGGAGAGAGATCGGGACCGTGACAGAGAGAGAGATCGAGACAGAGACAGAGATCGAGACAGAGACAGGGAAAGCAAGTCCTCCCGGAGGAAGAAATCTCCGACACCGTCGTCTAGAAAACATGATAAGGTCTGTTTCATACATCATTGCAAGTCCTTGCTAATGTACTGAATCAAAATCTATAGGGCTAACTGATGGAGGTTCCCACGGTGTATTTTAAAAGACTGTTTAATATATTGTTGTCTGTAGAAAGTAATTATAATCAAACCAACCTATCAAAACCTTGGGTGGAGTCCAAGCTTTGATCAGTTTGCTTTATCCTAATTGTGACATCAGATCCCAGCATAGCACTCATCACTTGAAATAAGAATCTAACAGAATCGTTTGTCTCTTTTCAAATTTATGAATGTTCGAATTTTGTTGCATGTAAAGTATCAAAAAGCTTCAATTTTGTTTCCTTTAATAATCACGATAAAATTGCGTTTTTCAACTATAAAATTTATAATATGAATTAAAACTTTAAAAAATGATAGAGAGATGATTGTCAAACAGTATTTCAAACCATTTAATACATAGATGTGTGTTAAAATTCATGTACAATTTTCTGCATTTTTGTATCAATTCAGTTCTATTTTCTATTTCCACAGCATTCCTCAAAAAAGGTAGGTTGATAAACTTTTTCTCCAATCTTGATTTCCCAGACATATCTTCTTATCTCAAATAATCACACAGTTCACTTTCTTTGTCACCTTCATAATATCTCTCCTTTTTATTTTTGCTTTCCTTGCAATTTGCTTTCAATTCTTGTAATTTCCATGCAAGGGGGAATCGAAAGAGCAAAAAAGCTTTCATCGCAGTGACAAGTAAATGTGGGACTATATTGTCCATATGTTATGCCCTTGCGAGACTGTGTAGTGTAATATTTCTGCCGCCGCACATATGACTCACATTAGCTGCTTGATTTTATGCACAATGTTAGCACTGCTTTCACAAAGTCAGCGAAGTCTCGAGGAAATTATGCTGGAATTTTGTAGTACCCGTAATAAACAGTATACAAAAATTTCTACAATTTGATAAGAGTAACAAGATAAGGATTTTCTACCATAATAACTTTTGTTCATTTAATATTCAAGCATTAACTTGTTTTGTGAAAATAGAAAATAATAATAATAACAATAGTGCATATTTGTATAGCAATCATATCCCCTAAAGTATGCTGATGGCGCTCACAAAATAGAGGGTTGTTTGGTATCAGCTTTATATATATCAACATTACTAACATATCATTACATTAGATTGTTAACTCGTGTAATTCATCCTGGCTAGATTCTCTCTTATTAACATATATCTCATATAAAAAAGTTACTTGTTTACATAAATATACAATAATCAGAATATTTGAATACAAGTAACCTAACGAAAAATAAATAAGATTGTAAACTATCTCATATTGCATGAATTTCAGAGGAAGAGAGATAAACATGGTTATGTTTGACAAGTAAGATTGAAGTTGTTGAGAATGAATGTTGATGGAATTATTTCTTGTTGGTTTCCACTCAATCATTCTGTAGAAGACTCTGTACAGTGAGAGATTGTGATTAATTCACAGTTCTGTTTTTGTTTGCGCTGATTACAACATAAATCAATTGTCAGTTTTCACTGCTGTAAATTGAAATTCATTCTTCTGTGTTTCTTTCATTCAAATCCTTTACGATTCAACACAGTTTTTTTGTTTGCAAAACTAAGATAAATGAACCTAAGAAATCTGATGGTGTATTTGTCGCCGAGATGATTATTCTCAGTCACCTGCTGTAGCTCAAATAAACTTTTTATGGTCCAGTTTTGGAATATTTGATCTGTTGGAGTACTTTTCTTGTTGATACCTAATTGATAACTCAACATAACAAGCAGAAAACAGTGAACTGTTTCTCTGATGTTTGAGATTCCAATCATTATGATTATCAGTAAATGAATGAAGTAGTGTTGTCCCAAGGCTCTTTGATAGCTAATTGATAATTCAACACAACAGTTATGAAACAGGGAACTTTTTCTCACCCCCATTTATCCACCACCAAGTTCCACCCACCAATGAACCACCCCCTATGATCCACCACCAAGATCCACCCCCTTCGAACCATCCCAAATGATCCACCCCCTATTATTCACCACCAAGATCCATTCCCTATGAACCATCCCAAATGATCCACCCCCTATTATTCACCACCAAGATCCATTCCCTATGAACCACCCCCTATGCTCCGGCACAAAGATCCACCCCCTATCAACCACCCACCAAGATCCACCCCCCCATGAACCACCACCAAGTTCCACCCACCTTTGAACCACCCCCTGTAATCCACCACCAAGTTCCACCCCCTATGATCCACCCCTATTTTCCACCACCAAGTTCCACCCACCTATGAACAACCCCTATTATTCACCACCAAGATCCACCCATCTATGAACCACCCCCTATTATCCACCACCAAGTTCCACCCACCTATGAACAACCCCTATTATTCACCACCAAGATCCACCCACCTATGAACCACCCCCTATGATCCACCACCAAGGTTCACCACTGAGGTAAGATAAAGTGCTGCCATGTCGTCTTTCTCGAAATCTAGGCCAAGATCTTTCCAATGTTTCAGGTAGAAAAATATAGAAAAATAATGTGATATCAGAATGTTAGATAGATAATTTCTGTGCTGTTTTTTCTCCACTCCAGAGATTAGAAATTCTAGGCCCAGGATTGTCCCATGCTTCAGGTAGAAAAGAATAGATAGATAAATAAATAGATAGATTGAAATGAGAATGTGAGATGCAATGTTGCTATCTATGGTGTATCTGCAGAGAGACGAGGACGTGGAGAGCAGTGACAGTGAGCTGAGTGAAGGAGAGCTGGAGAAGAGGAGGAGACTGCTGCTCCAACAGTTGGAGGGCGATCTCTAGACCACGGGTCTACCGGGAGTTCTCTAGACCATGGATCTACCGGGAGTTCTATAGACAATGGGTCTACAAGGGGATCTGTAGACCACAGGTCTAACGGGGAACTAGATAAGGGGGATCTCTAGACTATGAAAAAACTCGCCTGGGGCTGGGGGGGGGGAGTTGAAGTGGTGCTCAAAGTCTTCTTTGTCATGGGGATCTAAAGAATTGGGGGTACCGCTTGGAGCAGTTTTTCTAGATCAAGGTAAAGGGAAAATCTGGATTAGATGAGAGGGACTTAGGAAAGGGGCCAGGGTAAAACGTCACTTCTGTATCTGAAGGGTATCTCTTGATGAGAGGAAGGGCAATTTCTATAGAAATGGGGAATGTTGATTCTACATCAAGGCAAGGCAAACTCTGATTAAAGTTAGCAAGTCTGTTATTGAGGGGAGGGGAGGGGAGGGGAGGGGGTCTACATCATGTTTGTTATGATCCTAAAAGCGTTAAATTATTCATTCACATGGACGGTTACATTTGTGTAAGTTCAGATAATTGCAGAAAAGTAAGTGTCACTTTGACTCATGTTTTACAAGCTCGACAAGCCAGCCATTGTGTCACAGAATGTTGCAGTTGTTTAAAGAAGATGTTTGTTTGAAATAAATTGTAGTGAGCAATTTACATTTATGACCATGCTCCATGGAAGTGGATTCCAGGCAATTTGTCTCCAGAACAAATTTGCATTGAAATTGCATCTTAAATGGATGTTAAGAGAAAACTCAACAGATTGGTTACCATTCTGTTTATTTTTAAATTTGAATTACTTGCAACTGAAATGATGATTTTTTTGTGTGCCTTGATTCAACACCAAGCCCTGAACAGTGAAGTATGTAAAGTAATGGGGATATTGTTTGCAGAGGAATTACAGACTAGTTGCCAAGCAATTTGCAAGTGTTGCTTCCTGAAATCTCATGCTTGGGTGTTTCAATGACTTTTGCAAAAATCAATATTTCATCTAGAGAGCCTCTTGTAATGTCACAGTTTGAATAATTGAAGCTTTTAGTTAAAATTTGAACAAATTGGAATCTTGAAACTAGACCCTATCTGTGTTGTAATCAAAACTTGATGAGAATTTTTCATTGTACAAGAAACCTCACACTTTTGAAGTTGATTTTTTATTGAGGTTTCAGGAACATGTCTAGTAAATTGTATGCATTGATTAAAAAATATGTCTTGTGTATTTAGAACTCTTAAGTAACATCACCTTGCTCTCTGTTATGTCACCTCATAAAAAATAATCATATCTCATCACATTTGATGTAATCATTTGATTAGAAGAAGATTGTATTTGTTTTGGCATCTGTTGCATAAAGATCGATCATTGAATTAAATGTATGTCATTAACTAGGTTGTTGTTGTTTTTCTTATTTTATCATTCTGAACATATCTTAACTGTATGACAGGGGGTCGTTGCACAAAGCAAATAAACTAAGGCTAACCTTAGTGCCATTCTTTAAAGTCATAGTCACATTTTTGTAAGGCAACTAAACTGAACTAATTATTCTTCACGAACAAAATCTTATAACTAACACAAATATTTCCTGTCGCATTTGCAAAGATTTTCATTTTTATGCCCGTTTTACAGTTTTGGATGAAGCAGCTTATTGGCGTATGCCGTTTCAGACCGATGAGGTTTCGAATTAAGTGCAATCCCATCGCGAGTGTGAAACACCGGAAATCTAGTCATCGCAGCGTCGATCCTTATGACAGACGCATATTTACTGAGTTTACCACCTTTTTGTTATTTCTGTATTTGAAAAAGCGTAAGCTATTAGCTATTTTCATTGGATATTCAGCTGGGAAATTTTATGTGTTCTTCGTCACGGCTTTAGCGAAATGACGTGGTAAGGACTAACGCTCGCAAAAAAATATTATTCCGGTAGGATAGGGTAGGGTAGTTTGAACTTCATTATTGAGGGCTAGAATGCCTACAGAGCTCTGAAAATTGTTACAAACGTCAGGGGAAAGATTTCTGTGAGTGGTGAACTATTTGTCCGGCATTTATTACAATTTGCCTTGCAAAAATGAGACTATGACTTCAACATTGCGCTAATGCTACCTTAGTGATTTTAGGTTGACCTTAGTTTGTGCAATGGGACTGGTTTACGGCAAAGGTTTTTGTCATTCATTCCCTGTACACTAATTTTCATTTTTTATGTTTTAGCTTGAAGTGTGAAAACTAATCTTATGATTTAAAAATATCAAATCCATCAATTTGTGCCAAAAAAAGTGAGAGAAAAAAGTTGGCTCAAAATGTAAGGCCAAAGCCTCAAGCAACAGTGTGAAAGTGTTGCAGATGTTAAACTGTCAAGACGCAGAACAAAGTCACAAGGACAATAACCATCTGCCTTGAAGGTTGGGCTCTAAACTTCAAACATCTTTTGATGTCATACAAATAAACAATTTTAGAAATCATTTCCAGATCTTGTATTTTAGGAAGCATATTTATCTCATTCAAACATATCAGGTCCAACTTTTGTGAAGTAATCAGTAGGAATTAAAAAAATTAAACATCCATAAATCTCATTTCAAAGCTTCAACGAACACGATTTTCCTCAACTTTGCTGAATGAAATATATTTGAATCCTTTAATCAAATTACGGGACAAACATGAAAGCTTTGAAAAAGAATACTTAAAGCTGCCATTTAAAGTGTCCGGTTTGCAGTATCATCAAATAAAGCTTGACTTTTAGACAAAATGATGGTTAAGAATTATTTCAGGATTCACCTGCTAGAAAATTTATATAAAGTTTTGACTTCATTTGTTACAAATATTCTTCACCAATTCATGTTCGGATCGAGAGGTCCAGGGTTCGAATCAGTTTAGGGGCTTGGCAGCTTTGTCTGCAGTAGAGAACTGTTCTACATGCAGTAAGGTTTAGGTGCAATGCTACACTGAATTTCAACAAATTACCACCCATGGGGTGCTAGTTCCAGCCCATGCTCGCAGGTTTCTCTGCAATCCCAAATCGCTTCATCTCACCTTACTGTTCATTCATTGGGGGAAACTATAATCCAACATATCCACACTATCAACAATCTCAGAAGACCCAAATCCTTTGTTACAAATTACTAAACATTATATTTTGGGTTTTCTAATGGCTTGACTATTGCTAAAGCGATGCTAAACAATAACTCGCTCTAAATTTATCTAAAGGTATTTTGGTAATTTAAGTATCTCTAATATAAGCTGAATGGAATTTATTCGAACTCTGGTACGATAAGTTCAACAGAGATGATATTCTAGGTAGAAATGTGTCTATAAAGGACAAAACACTGATTAAAGGCACTAGTGCACGCTTTTACGGTTTAAATTGGCTATTTTAAGGTTTAAGAGGACTTATACAATCACTTAAGCTTTCTATCGATGCAATGAAATACTTAAAATTAAATACTAAAAATGCAATCAACAATGAAAAAATATAACAAATCTAAGGTTAGTTGTGCACAAAACGGATAAATTAAAGACATTTGAAAGCGGCTGAACACTTATTATGTGCAGCTGTTTAATTTACCTAAACTCTGAACTGAGGACAAATAATGGATTATGTTTTATGAAAGCAATGTTGTAAATAAACCGACTTAATAACACAGCTTTAGCATCGCTATTAGATTGACCAAAGCGGCTGCCGTTTCCGCTTTTTTGGTTATAAGCAAAATCTTAATATTTCCGATATCGTAGTTCATGCGGATTTATTGTACCGTAACATTAAATACTTCCGGTCTTTAAAAATCAACCTTACTACCTGAATACGTAAATATTCGTTAAATAACTTACGAGGTAGATTATTTGAGTGAGGTTCTTGAATAATATCGAGAGATATGCAGTATCTGTGCATTCGTTGTGTTAAAGAAATATTGGTGTGCACTAGTGCGTTTAATGATTGAGTTATGTAAGCATGATTTTCATATACTATCACGGTTTAGAATATTCTATTTCTCTTCCGATCCGAAACTTCTATCAATGCTGGAATTATTATCCACGTCCCATTGAATTTGATTTTGAATGCATGTGAAAAGTTTTCATGTTGTAAAATAATAGTGTGGGTTTTTTTATGGTGCAAGATTATATTATAAAGTGCATCTTCGAAAGAGTTTCCATCAAATTCGGAATTCATGTTAGGAATTATTGCAGGCTCTAGTGATCATTACCCCCACGACGTTGATAAATTCCCGGGAAGTACCTAAGCCGTTATTAGTATGCGAAAACACCTCTTTAAATTGATGGAGTTTATAGCCATACTGAAATGTTTCTTCTCCTCAAAAGTCTGTTTACTAATATAAAGTTCCGGATTACTTTCATCATTACGCCTCAAAGCTGGGCTATTTTCTTAAATATCTATCATTTCATCAGGACGCAATCCCCCAGAATGATATTCTAGATTACATAAATCATTACTTTTATTCGATTATTCCTTGATATTTTCTCAAATATGTCTTTCATCAGAACTCCATCCCGCTCAATTCTCATCCAACACATACTTACTTGTTAAGGAAACATTAAGATTTCTGATAAATATACTCCGTCTTTGCTATCTCCACTATCATAGAACCCTTCTTAATATCTCTTAAAGACTCTAATTTTTGAATTTCTTAATTTTAAATCTTAAGAAGTTATAACAAGAAAAATATGACGTCCAGGTTCTTGAAGGATAAAGCACAAGAGCGCACTCTTAACAGTCTTAGTTAAATTAACTCAATTTATTTCCATCGGTTTCTTATATAGTTCAACACTCTTTGTCTGCCACTAGACAGGAGAATCCATACTTGCATTCTTGTTTCCTTCAGTTTTAGATATGCTTCGAAAATAGTGAAGTGAGATAAACGGTTCTAGAATGTGAAGACAAGTTTCCGAAACACCAAATATAGATTTACAGATTTTTGTCTTTTTCTTACTGCTGTCGATTAAACTAAAACACTTTATACATGTATAAATTTTGGGGCCACACAATCTCTATTAAACTAAAACCCTTCCATGCATATATTTGGGACAGCACTATTTCTATTGAACTTAAACCCTTTAAACATCTGCATATTTGTGACAGCACTATTTCAATTAAACTAAACCCCTTTAAACATCTGTATATTTTGGATAACACCATTTCGACTGAACTAAAACCCTTTAAACATCTGTATATTTTGGATAACACCATTTCGACTAAACTAAAACCCTTTAAGCATGTATATATTTGTGACAGCACTATTTCGATTAAACTAAAACCTTTCATTAATGCATATTTGCGACCACAGTATCTGCATTAGTACAAATTTTTAGACCACTACTAGAACTTCCTCCCAGGCTGGACGAGCTCTTGTTAGCGAGTTGGTGAGGTGTTGGTATTGTCAGTATTGGTGGGGTTGCCTCACCCTTAGGGTTTGGGTCAGAACCCAGCAGGGAATTCGACCTTAAAAAGCACAATAATATGCTCTAATACAAGAAGTATGATCCCACATATAACAATGTAATTTTTTTTGCACCATATAAATGTAGGTATTTCTTGAAGTATGAACTTCTCGTTACGATCAAGGTAAAGTCAAGTTTACACAAACTAAGTTTGGTCTCAATCCCCCAGCAAGACACAACCCATTGCAGTCTTCATAAGTCGCATTTGGGTGCAGCGCCCGCTTTGTCGAAAGTTGCAACTTTTATCAGATAGTCAGAGCAGTAAACAAAAATCTTTTCATGAAACCGTTTAAGAAATTTCACATCCATTGATGTTAGAGGAGGAAAATTTTATCAAATATTTCTGTATTTTTGACCAAAAAAGTAAAATTATAAATTAGCCATTACAAAAAAAAACCCAGTTGAATCTCGAAAGCGAGATATGTACTCATATTTACAATTTGTTTAATTTTGATGGATTTTTTAAGCATATTATAACACTAAAATGTCAATAGAATTTAAACATTTAATGTGGCACAAAATTATTTTAAGGCTAAATTCTCCATTCCGAGCATGAGCTGAGTGACAAGATCTGTGTTGAAGAGGTTTAACATTCGCCTTCACTCAAAGTTAATTTTATCTTTCTTTAGCTTTGTCAACGCAAAAATTTGAGCACTTATGCCTCATTTTTTTTATATTACAAATTCAAGTCTGAAATGTCTAGTTTATAATTGATCCTATTTCTCATCATTTGAGAATAAATAATTTAAATGTAAACTAAAATCGTTTATTTTCTATTTGCTGTCAACTATTGTGAAAGAAGACATACGAGTAATCGAAATAATTAATATATACGACTTCTCGGACTACCAAAGCTATTTTAACTTCATATTCTGATTGATACTGACGTATTTCAAATTCTGACAGTAAGAATAACCATTTTGAGAATATGTTCCTTTTCAATGTGTGATGAAAAGAGCATGATCATTAAGTTTATTACTTGACAAATGGGAACTACTAAGACAGCACTGGTGAAATATTAGGAGCTAACTGCATGCGATGAGGTGTGAAGGGACCTTCTTGTCTTGTGCACAGCAGCTGTCAAAGTTCGTGACCCATGTTCAGACAATCAGGCAGCTGCACCTACACGCGTGTAGTTTAAATGACCGTAAGAAAGTTCACACAAATTAAACATTTGGTATCACTTGAGAGCTGGATCAATCCTTTTCACACATGTATACAAGAACCCGGTTGTATGAGAGGTAAATAAGGTACTAGTAGGTTATGTCATATTGTAAGTATGTGGTCATTTTGATATTTACAACTTGGAATGAAGTGTTCGATGATATTTATTTATCTTCCCTAGAGCAACAGCGGTCAAGCAATAGTCATTCTTTAGTTGTGGTCAACGCTTCATGTATATCCAAAAGGGCCAAAATGATTATCAAAACAGTGTCCAGTCATCACCACAAGGTCCCTGAGGGGACATCGGTCAGCAGATGGTCAGTCTAGTAGTGGTAACGGTACTTGTAATCTGGCACTGCAGGCAGGATCGTCAAGGAACTAAAGTCCTTCATTTCCGGTTTCGTTTACTTGATAGCACATTTCTTACGATATTTGATGGAAGTAATATTTAAAAATTCACAAGGCATGAGCTATTTGTTACTTAAAGAAACTAAAGCCATTTCTGCATTTATTGAAACCCGTTTTTTAATTAATTATATACTTTATAGTGATACAAGTTTTATTGATTTTGAAGTAAAAAAATTTACAAATAACTTTCGTCATGACAAATACTTAGTCAGGCAACCAAATATTTCCCTTAGTTCCATGGTATAACTCAGGCTTTCTATGAAAGGTTGACAAAACTTACCCAAAAACGATAAAAGAGGAAAGCATTTTAAAATGTTCCTGATACCACTACAGAAACTACATAACTTCTAGAGACTGATGAGTAATCTTCAAGAAGCTATAAGCACAGCGATAGCTGAAGAAAGGACAGGCTCGAACTTGATATCAATTTACCATGGTGCAGTAAACAAGAGTTAACCATTACCATCCAGACAAATACACAAGAGGTCAACACACAAGGGATCTCCTTGTCAACTTTAGAACATTAACTGCCCACTATCATATTACCCTCCATTTCCCGTCAATAGTTGGACATTTCATGTCATGGGGGAACATGAGATTATCCTCAGAAAGTTCCTTATCGGTTGAAACAATTATTTTACGATTTCATTGTATAAAGTGCAGCTTTCATTTCCATGCAAATCATTTAAACCATTATTCACTTCAAACAATTTCAAAATAATATTGTGTATATTAAACTGAAACTTCTCTGACCACTGACCATGACGAGAGACTTTTCTTTATAGTAATGAATATCATAATATTTTAGTGAAATCTTCAGTCAAAGTAACATGTAAAAATGAAACTCATTAAAAATATTATTTTCTTTGAAATGGGTTTGATCACTGTCAAACTATTCGGTACTCTAAACATATCAGGCAAACCAACATAATTTTTTGGAATCACAGTCAAAAAATGCTATTAGATAGAAAAAGGATCTCTGTTGAAGATCACCTTTTAAGGAACTTTTTATAACTTGTTTTATATATTTTATATTAGAACACACTTGGTTTAGATTCTCTACACATTCTACACCGATTCTGCGATGTAATAGCACTGTGATCAGGTTCACGGCGTCCTGTGATGTGAGGATCGTGGTGTCCAGTAATCGACAATACTAGGCAATAAGCAAATTCTACTGTAAAAACAATATCTCCAAGTTTTGGAAACAAAGTTGTTCCTATACCTTAAATCATGAATCATAAGTAGGGATAAGTAGTTAAATCAATTGTCTACCTCTGTCTGTGTCATTTTTGTCCCGGAGCATGTCCGTTAAACTTTAATTGAAAATTTCATTTAAATTGATGCACTTACCAATCATGAATAAGATCTTAGAAATACTCATCAGAGTTCATGTCTCCTGCCCTGGTTCAGCCAATCAACAACAAGGACACTATGGTAATCGATATGTATTTCGTCCTGTGATTGGATGGTGAAGGGCTCCGAAAAACGCACAATGAACATATTCAGATGATGCGAGTTACAGTAAAGATGAAAGAAACGAAAAAAACGTAGTAATGAATTAAGATAGGTGCTTTTGATGGAAGTGTCTTCAGACATAGGATATGCGAATGTCACACACTTACCCAGAATAATTAACCATTTAACCATGCCAAGAAAGTGTAGTTGTTTCGCTTTGTGTTGAGAAACAAAACGTCATGGTGGAAACAAATCAGTCACAATTTCGAGTCATTAATCACGGTTATTCATATTTCAATTCATCAGCTGATCCGAGTGATGAATAGTTCCTCTAGATTTCCCTATAATTAGAGATATCTTGAGTTCAAATTACACTTTGATTACATCCGTTCTCCGATTGCTGTTATAATCTATAATAAACTCTCATAAATTTCAGCAGTAATAACACAAAACGTAAATGAATGATAAATGCAAAAAACATAGAATTGCAGTAAGTCAAAACACATCAAACCACAATTAACTCCCTTAAATAACGATATCTTCAAATAAAAGTTTACGTTGCACCTATTTAATCCGAACAGGACATATTGCATTGAGTTTAACGCACTTGAAAACAAATATCTATTTCAACTTTAAAACTAATGGGCTTCTTCAGGTAATTACATTTTCAAAACTGGTTATCAAATGCGGCTAACTAAAAGGTTAGTTAAATTTATGAAACGGATAAGTGTTTTAAAGCAGCAGAAGCATTATCCATTCTATTCAGCGATATGGACACGACTTGTGAAATATATAGCTACTATTGTATATTCAATAGATAAAACAACGAGACCCCGACTTATACGACTGTATAAAGGAAAACTATCATATTTAAACCATACCTATATGCTGGGTTTTAGATTGGTGTAACTAAATTGTTAAATCAAATTTCATTCCAAAGTGTAACATAAAAATACAATATAGATATAGTACTACGCAAAGATGAAGGTCGTTAAATGGAGAGAAATTTAGATAAACTTGATCAGACGTATATAAGAAATGTCTCTCAAAGAGATTAAAAGATGTTATACAATTTTATCAGTATATCTGTATCTGAGCTATTCAATTATATACTCATGTATTTTTTTTGATGAAATTATGATTTAAAATCTACAAATGTTTTTTAACTGTAAGTTAGAAAACACCATGCCATTGTGTCTTATCAGTAAAAAAGGTTGGAGGGTCGATAAACGTAAAGCAACTTAGATGGAAACTGATAAGACGTATGGAACTTTTCCATTTTAACTCATCTACTTAAGTCAAAACTTTGTACATCCCAGACGTCATCTTACTGATTCATTCTTTATCAAAGGTCCTTGTATATTCCCAGGAATTTAGAATTTGGTGTTTGGTAAAGCTGCACAGAGATGTCAACTCAAGAAACAGGCACCCAGGGGATCTCCCTGTCATCTCCACTACATGAACTTAGAGGATCGACCGTCCTCTATTTCCGATCAACAATCATACTGCCGACTTAGTTTGTGAGAGTTTAGATATTATGTAGTTGTAAAAGGTTCGAATACAATTTTTCACAATGGAATATGATTACTAGACTGCACTGCAAAGAAGTTATAGTGTATTGGAAAGTGTATCTTAATGGATGCTAAGAAAATAGTTCGGAAATAATTTTGGTTGAGATCAATTTTACAAACATTCCAGTTTCAACATGATGTTTAAATCATTCATCTACTGCATGATATTTATCATCATCATCATCATCATCATCATCATCATCATCATCATCATCATCATCATCATCATCATCATCCATCTTCATCTTCATCATCATCATCATCATCATCATCATCATCATCATCATCATCATCATCATCATCCAACATCGGTATCAACATCATCATCATCATCATCATCATCATCAACCAACATCAATATCATCATCATCCATCATCATCGTCATCATCAATTATCATCATCGTCGTCATCATCATCATCGTCGTCATCATCATCATCCAACATCGGTATCATCATCATCATCATCATCATCATCATCATCATCATCCAACATCGGTATCATCATCATCATCATCATCATCATCATCATCATCATCATCATCATACATCATCATCCATCATCATCATCATCATCATCATCATCATCCAACATCGGTATCAACATCATCATCATCATCATCAACCAACAATATCATCATCCATCATCATCGTCATCATCAATTATCATCATCGTCGTCATCATCATCATCGTCATCATCATCATCATCCAACATCGGTATCATCATCATCATCATCATCATCCAACATCGGTATCATCATCATCATCATCATCATCATCATCAACCGACATCATCATCATCATCATCATCCAACATCGGTATCATCATCATCATCCAACATCGGTATCATCATCATCATAATCATCATCATCAGCATCATCATCAATTATCATCATCGTCGTCGTCATCATCATCATCATCCAACATCTTCATCATCATCATCACCACCATTATCATCATCATCATCATCAATTTTCATCATCGTCGTCATCAACATCATCATCATCCAACATCATCATCATCATCTTCATCCATCATCATCATCAACCAACATCAATATCATCATCATCCATCATCATCGTCATCATCAATTATCATCATCGTCGTCATCATCATCATCGTCATCATCATCATCATCCAACATCGGTATCATCATCATCATCATCATCATCATCCAACATCGGTATCATCATCATCATCATCATCATCATCATCATCATCATCATACATCATCATCCATCATCATCATCATCATCATCATCATCATCATCCAACATCGGTATCATCATCATCATCATCATCATCATCATCATCATCATCAACCGACATCATCATCATCATCATCATCCAACATCGGTATCATCATCATCATCCAACATCGGTATCATCATCATCATAATCATAATCATCATCATCAGCATCATCATCAATTATCATCATCGTCGTCGTCATCATCATCATCATCCAACATCTTCATCATCATCATCACCACCATTATCATCATCATCATCATCAATTTTCATCATCGTCGTCATCAACATCATCATCATCCAACATCATCATCATCATCTTCATCCATCATCATCATCATCATCAATTATTCACTTAAACCCACCAATGGTGGTATATGAGACAGATGCATCTAATGTAACAAATATACCAAAATGGAAATGATACACAAAGAACCATATTATACATAGTATAGGATTATCTGAAGGTGTTCACGTGAGAACGGTATACGATATGTGTTTGCATGTATTTCAAAGTACATGACAACTGTAGAACTTTGAAGCTCAGTTGATTCGGAAAGCGAGAAATTTGTCACTTCAAAATGTCCTTCAGACCTATTGGTTGATTTAATAGTGCCATAAGCAGGTTACTTTATAGGTTATCTCAAAATGAACAAACTGCGGCATAATAGATAACTGCTGCGGATGGCAAGTCAAGAGCCATTCTGGTCTGCCAATCCATTCCGTCCGTGGTGGCAACAAACAATGGGAGTGAACACATCACGGGAGGTGGTCAACAAACTTCTGATGGTATGTCATCATAAGCCCTCGATATCATTTGAGCCCTAGATATCATATTTGCCCTAAATATCATATTTGCCCTAAATATCATATGGGCCCTAGATAACATATGAACCCTCAATAACATCTAAGCCCTCGATAACATATGCACCCTCGATATCATTTGAGCCCTAGATATCATATTTGACCTAAATATCATATGGGCCCTAGATATCATAATTTTCCTACTTGATGTTGTATCATTTTTTCTGAAGAATCAAGTTACTTCATTGATGTTGCTGTCGACTGGGCACTAGTATAATCAGATACTTAACATTATATTGCTATGGAGTTAAAATCCGATGACTAAATCCTTACCTCGATGACTTAATCATGAAGCTCTACTGAAGATCCAATAGCTTGCATATGGTTGATTATTCATTTGAAACTAGTAAAGGGACTTTTGATAATAAATAAAAGTTTCCTTCCTTTCATGTCTCCTGGTGTCAGATTCTCTATGGTACAATAAAATATCAGTTTTTTTGCCTCAACTATTTTCAGAAGAGCAGCTTGTGTGGTTATTCAATTTCCTGATTTATAATGTTCTGATATATTCAAAGGAAACTCTTCCTGTTTGGAGCATTGCATTATGAAAATCTTCCCCCCTCCCCTACTTCAACTAGGATATCATCATGATGTAAGGGGTTTGGTTTCACACACAAGTGAGTTACATCAAACCTAACGCGATGTCTCGCCAGGGAAATGAACAATTTGTGTATAAAATGTTAGAACACATAAACCATAATTTCAATTTGTGAAGTTACTACCTAAAACTTGGTTTCATATTCATTTTTGTGGAAGCAATATTTCTGCATTGCACATGCATATGAAATCAAGTGACTTAGCTCATTGTTTCAAGTAGCGAAAGTTTTTAATATCATGTTTCCATGGTTTCTACGACATAAAGTTATTTTTTCTGGTATTAGGTCAAAAATGTTTTGGTAATGAAGTAACTTTGAAAAAGTGTAATACTATCAATAGCTTGTCTAATTTTAAGAAACAAACAAATAAAATCATTTAAAAATGATGGACCGATCATCCGACCGATCGAATAAATTAAAAAAGAGTTAAGAAGGTAAAATTTGTGTCAGGCAGTTTAGCTTAACAGTTTTCATTCCATTGTAATTACATCCCATAACTATTTTGATCTTATTTTTTTATATAGTTAAAGACTGTGAAAGAGAAAAAATCTTGAGGAGGCATATAGCATAGTATTGTCCTGTATTGTCACGTCTATAATGTTGCCCGTGTTTCAATCAGTAAGACCCTAGAAAAAAGTGAAAGGAATACAATTATTAACATATCTCCATGAATTTCCCAAATTAGCCATTTCCATATAAAAATCTCATCTTGATCAAGAACACATGACACCGAACAGGTTGATTTGGGCTTTGAAAACACTGATTTACTAAAGTAGAAGAACGAATTAATGCTTATATTTTAGCGACAAATTCATTTTAGGAAAACGAAAGTACATCTTCCAAACCGTTGTTCCGTCTTGACAATGAAACGAGGTCAATTATTAATCAGAAAGCTAGATAATCCGAGACGAAAACGAGAAGAAAGCTTTCTAAATAATGAGGACATTTATAAGGTGGTATATCCAGGTATTGACACCTGCTCAAAATGCTACCTACATCATTATCCTGAAGTTGTTTGTGGCAGTGTGTAATATATTGTATTTTTGTGTGCTTTAAATGTAAATATCCATGTACTCATATATATTTTATTTCAGGTGTTTTAATTATAGCAGCCTAGATAAGAAGCAGAGAGCTTGTACATTTCAAGCTTGTAACTATGTATCTTACTGTCTCTCTATTGTTCTTTGCTTTGACCTCTTAGCCACTTCAGCTTTCTATCCTTTGTTCTCTGTATTGTTAGGTAAGCTTACTTCTCACTTTGCATGCTCTGTGTATCTATAAAGGTTACCAGCACTCATAACTCTGTGCACTGCATTACTTCACCTTGTATGAAGAGCACACCTCTGACTGAAGACATTCGACAGAAGATAAACAGTTTCCTTTTCTTCTTGAGTCTTTAAAACACAGGTTAGTCAAATATTTAGCATCAATATTTAATTATATATATCATAATTATCTTATTGGCAATATTTATTATTTGCTTTATTTATAGGAAATAGGGCTATGCTATTGTGTGTATGTTGGTATGAATGTATTTCATATGTAGCTTATGAAATGCTAGATGCTAAATATATAATTCATATTTATCTATTTCCTGGTACATGTAAGTTTTGTGTCTGTATCATTCATTTTATACACATCAGGTAATTATGATGTATTCGGGTATCCAAGACTGCAATGTTCATGAAGTGTCCTGCCCAGGTATACAACACAGCATGAGACTCCCGTCACATCTTTTTTGATTTCCATCGGGATCCGAACACCGGCCTTTGGCATGAAAGAGCAGCCTTCTCACCTAAACACCACTGTGCTCCTTGGCATGCTTGATTGTTGTGCATTTCCTGAGCATAAATCAATCTCCGTAGCACTAAATTATCAATAAAATATTACATTTGCAGCGATCAGAAAAAAATCTCTCTCAAGTCGAATATATGACGCAAATAATTCGTTTTAATTTTTCCTCTCAATTCTAATAAATGACAAATTGGCAAGAACTGAAGAATTTGAACGTTCGCAAATCCAGTAGCATTTACCTATCTTTTTCTTGACAACACTCTTGAATTGACTGACGTAATTTTCCACCAATGCCACATTTCAGTGACTATAACGGATTTTCTTTTGCATCATGTCAGATTGAATGATTTAAATGAAGTGTTAAGATTTAATTGGAGCGACTCACGGTAAAAATGCTTATGTTCTATTATTTATCAATAGCTATGAACGACGACACATGTCTCACCGAAATCTTTAAAGAAAGATTTCTCAAATCTTGAAATTGTTTTAAAATGAAAGCTACTTTGGTTGATTTAACGTATTTGAACATGTTTTCAGCAAATTGAAAAATTTAGTTTGCTTTTGACATGTTTCAAATAGTAAAAGAGGATTTCATTTAGGATTTTTTCTTTTTCCATGTGTTATGAAAAGGATTTCATTATTCAGGATCTCATTTGACAAGTTGAAACTAATACGACAGTAATGACGAAGTGCTCGACCAACAACAACAACAACAACAGCACCAGTTTATTGTCAATTTTCGGACCATCAGCCAGGTGGTCTTTCCCTCTTGAAGGTTTTAAGACATACACTGAAATGCTTTAATATGATACATACACTTTGTATATTTGAATTTTTTGGGTGACATTCGTTAAAACATATAGCAAGAAAAATATTATTTGTCTTATCACTGAATTGTTACTTAATTGATGAATGTTGAGCACCTGTCAAAATGTTTAAAAGGGAAATATTAAAAAGTCTGTTTGCACAAAAGCATGTAACAAACAGCCTTTTCTAGAGATTCTACACAGTTGGCGAGACACGTGCTAGTCATGAAAGTCAAAACGGATAAGTCCCATTTGTCACCAACAGAAATAATTATTTCAATTTACATTCAGCTATTGCAGTACATGAACTTCAAGTAACACTTTATAAAAATGGTATTTCCAAACCACATGTTAGTTTATACCAAATTTATTATCGTAAGAGGGTCAAACATCCTATAACTCAACCCTTTTATAGTCATAGAAAACATTTTAAAGCGAAAACTGCAGACGGCCATTTTAGTGAGAACAGCTTTTAAACATTTGCAATTGGGAAATAGATTAGCATAGCATAACAGAACATGTTACGTTTGTTTCAGAACCTTTACTTGCCATTAAAAACATTGTTTCGCGAATTGTGACATTCATTAGGTACATTCATACATATTCATAAAAAATCTGTGCTACCGTCAAAATCCCTTCTTTATGTAAAACAGTAACGGCATCCGATAAGAGTAAATCATCAACCTGAACGAACGTGCTACATCTGATTTAGTATCTTTACAGTGAGAAATGTCAACGTCACTCTAGAACTAAATTTATAATCCAATACAAATGTTCAACAAGCATAAAGTTGTGAGGTGAAGTTAGGTGTGTTGGTGTTTTCAAGTTTATTTAACTTATATCGCGGCTGCTAGTATTATTGCAGGGAGAAAGCCCGCAACACCATTGTGGCTGTGCATTGCGGTGAAACCTGCGAGCATCGGCTGGAACTAGCAAACCATGGGTGGTACTGCGCTGATTTTCAGTGTAGCATTGCACCCAAACTTGACTGCGTGTAGAACAGTTCTCTACTGCAGACAAAGTTGCCGAGCCCCTGGCGGGATTCGAACCACGGACCTTCAGATCCAAAGCCGAACGCGCTAACCACTGCGCCCGCCCCCATAAAGTTGTCAAGTGGTCTATACACTTGATAGATATCATGCGATAAGTTAATCCAACAACAAGCATACCCTCCTCCGTATCAATGATAGCTTACTGCTATAAAGCCAAGTTGCTATTCTGTGTTATCTTAACGTACAATACTCTTACATAACGTATTTTAAAAAATTTATTTCAGTAAAAAAATCATATATACTATAAGTGCAGTGCATTTCATTTTACCAGGACACCATGGTCGATAAACAAGGCTACTTTATAACATAAAAAACACATTTTTTCTTTATATATTTCTTCATATTATTCAGAAGGGGAGTCATTTCAGTATTCCATATTTTGTAAAAACTTTGAATATCCCTCAAAGGAGATCTTATTTTCAGTACCATAGAGAAGGATTTTCCAGCTTTATGAGTGGTCGGAGACCATAGTATCTTAATTTATCAAAAACCAATCAGACTTTATCCGTTGAACATATTCGATAAAGCCTTCTTATAACACATAAGAGATTGTGATACATATTTGTAAAACCTTCTAACATTTAATTCTTCTCTTGGGTAGCCCAACCTTGCCGAAAATATTTTGGTAAGTAGTTTTAAAAGTATCTCCAAGACCATTACTTTCAACCTTAGACCTTTTCAAAAATTTATTATTATTTAAAAATACACAAGTTTTACTTTTCAATAAACATTTCAAAGCGACAGCAAACGCTACTCAGGAAGTTTCTATATTTCCTTTCTCCTATTAAATGAAAGTTAAAATTTGAAATTGTGCTTCCTTAACGATCTTGCTTAAAATAAGACAAAGAAATACTGTCAAAAATGATTATAACTTATATAATGCATTTGAATGATAAAAAATTCCCCTTGATCAACCTTGTCGACAGTATATTTAATATTCTGTGAAATGTTTGTCTCATTTCACATTTCAAGAAGTCATTCAAACTCGTATTTTTATGACTTTAACTATCATCATTGTCACAGCAATTGTGTGCATTCAATCAAATATTTTTCTTTAAGGTTTTGGAAAAATCTAAAAAATTCCCTCAAACGAACTCGTCCAAAGACAAACATAAAAGCATAAAAATATTTTTATGAGGAGAGGCAAATGAAAATATTTAAAGTAAAAAGTTAATATTTGTTGCATTTATGATGATTGTTGAACGCCTTGATTACGCAGTAAGGCATAAAGACTTTTATAACTCACACAATATTTGAACTTTTTTAGACGTTGATTTGACTGTCTTTGTTTATCGGGTATCGCTTTAAGTTACTGTCGAAAGGTGTTTCAGGTAAGCAAGTTATGCTGACATGAAGTGAATAAAGTACTTGTTGATGTCACCTGATGCTGTACATATCTTGCCTAGAGTTACAATGGTCAAGTGAAGTTAGGGTAGTCAAGCAATAGTGATTCTTAATTTCCGGGCAAAGCTTCAACTTTATCTAAAAGGACCAAAACTGTATCCAGCCAACACCACAAGGTTCTTCAGATGTCCTCTGGGAGGGGTTGCATCTGACACTGCTTGAGAGATTGTCAAGGAGCTATGGTACTTCATTTCCGGTTTATTTCGTCTGACAAACACTACTAGGGATGTTTGATGGATGTAATATAGGAATACCCGCTCGATTTCTTATCTAAAAGGAGTGATCTTCAATATATTGTTTTACATCAAATGATAAAATACTCTGAACTGTTACCATTTGTACAAATAATTAATAATAAAATATATGTATGAATTGAATATAATGAAAACAATTAATACCTAGACAGAAAGAAAATGACCTGTGGTAGTTGACTTTTTGCAATTTTTGCGCTATTGAGTTATATTATACGTTTTTGTTCTTTTCCAAATAAATACTCGCTATCCTTGATCAATTTATAGAAATCAACCAAAATAGAACCCTCCTCTACATGGCTTTACTATGTAATCACATAGATATATAAACATGAAAGTTCCCCTCGAGATTTTTCTATACACTATTACCACGATAGAAATCATCAACCAGAATTTACTATTCTTTAAAGGAAATGTTATACTGATATCTGAGGAGGAATGGTAGTGGCCAGCAGTGTCCTCCAAGTCCTCCAAGACACAAGAGGACCACAAGCAGGAGATCGCCTTGTCAACACCATTCATTAACTTCCCAGGATTTGATTCCTTCTATTTCCGTTCAATCGCTATCAACAGGATCGAATTGAATGGATTATCTTTCGATTTTGGTCAATAAGTATTCATACATTTAACTGTAATCATCATTGAACCTGTGAGAATAATAATCGTCCGTGGAAACCTTTGAACATTGAAAGAAATGGACAATTTTTGCAGGAAATTACTGAAATTGATCTTTCAAAATTATCAAAATTTTATTTCATTGATGCGATTGTTTTTTTCTCTCCAGATTTAGGTCATATATCTAAATCTAAATAAGAACAAGAGTCAACTTATCATGGTCAATCAAATATCGATTCATAAAATGTGATAAACCTTTGAAATTTAACTATAAACAAGATGATCGTGTTTCAAATGTATTCAATTACACTCTAATCACATTTGATTAATTACTTTTCTAAATCTGATTGTCTATATCATCGCTAAATCGCTTTGACTTAAATATTGATGACAATAAATGTCAATGGATTCCTTTAAAAAAAAATCAAGTGAAGGAACTAACACAACAGGATATCATTTTATCATTGACACTTAGAATTCAACGTCTTCTTTCCAGGTGATCACAATTAAAAGTTGATATTTATATAAAACTTCTGAAATACGTTGTGACTTGAAAGATTTTGAGTGAATTTTCAAATTCCATCCTGGGGTTCAAAACAAATTATTTTATCTTATTGTTATCATTATTATCATTGTAAATTTTTTATGGAGATAAGTAAAACATCTCACCTTATTTAAAAAATTGCAATGCATTAATTTTTTTGGTATTTGTTTAAAACAATCAAAGATTCTTCCGCTCTATTAACTAACATGTCTCTTGTTTGATATGTCTGACAATTAGAAAACAGTCGAGTGATAGCACTACAATTATTGCAATTCATTGCTTCAGTCAGTACTTTTGTTAATTTTGAACAAATTTGAATAAACATCTTTTTCTCAATTAGAATTAACATAGATACTCTTTGGTTCCGTCTCCAAAAATATTACAACTTCAGAAAAAAAGTTCAGTGTAAATGATGTTTGATGATTATGATACTTGACACATGTTTGATTACATTTTAGACAATAAACAGGAAAAATATTTTAAATGCCTTTGATTTGTGAGGCAACAAGCGACATCAAGTTTAGTAAGGTTCCAATTTCATAGAATTCATTGGACATTCAATATAACAGCCTGTAAGTGAAGGTAATCAATCAACTTTTAAGGACAGGTTGCACGTTGTAGGTATAACTTTCTACATGTTGTAAAGAAAGCGATTTCAAATACATGAGCTAAGTACCCATAAAATAGAATTCAATACGTATTAAGATTATTACATTAAACATTTACACTTAACCTCCTTAACCCCTTAATGACAAAGTTTAATCCAATCTTTTTGCCATCTAAAAGAAAAGGCAATAGTAAAGCATTATTTGCGGTTGAAAATTTTGATAAATGAATAGGAAAAAGTAAATGCTTTTATTATTAAGCAGATATTCATTCTGACATCCTTTATACAATCAGTTTTATTCAATCAGATAGAAATGTAATCCCTCTCTCTTTCTTTTCTTCAGACGTTTTCAAACCAAACAATGTACATTGCCGGTTTTTAGGCTCACATTTTCCTCCTGATACCATAGCTCTGTTGCTATTGAAATCTGAGATTCGAATACAAAAGATTAAAAACCAGTAAACCCAAAACATCTAATCACATTTCAAAATCTTTAAAAAATGCCTACCGATGGATTATTTAGCATCAGTATCAATTTAATAATTAAACCATTTGTTTACGAAGGTTAAGAACGTTGTGACCGTCAACGGACAATAAATTGTACGAATAAATCCTCAAATATGATTTTCCATTTTAACAAAATTTATTATCTTTACATAAGTTATACCTTCAATATATCCAAGTCGAGTTTATACTTTTCTTATTCACCATCATAAGTAGTAACAAGTTTTACTTTTAAGCTTAAGTGCATTTAACCCATTAAAAAATCTTATAAATTCTGAAGAAACTTCTAAACGTATTTGACAAGCTGCAAGGCACCCAGGGGATCTACTCCTATAAGGACATCACCAAGATGTATTTTCGACAGGAGAGTTTGCACAGTGCATTAGAGTACTTAACTTGATGACTTAAAATGGTATAGCTGAATTGCCAATGTAATAGTGTACTAGTGTTCTAATGCTGTAGTTTTCATGGAGAGTTATGGAGAAATTTATTGAAAATCAGCATTGTGTTTTATGATATCAACTACAAAAAGGAATTAATCAAAAAGCTTTTCTGAACACAGCACTGGAGATGACATCACGCCAGAGCATTGTCATGCCATCATCTTTATGATGCTATTTGCATTATGATTCCATAACTTGGAGATATTAAAGCATTATGATAAAATGTAGTTGACACTAGCAAAACACTGTGCAAATTCTACTGTCCAAACAAACTTTCCTTAGAAATAACACCTGGTCAATCGAACCATCAGTGATAACTAAATATCAATTATGTATGTATTGTGTTTTCAGTAGAGCTGATTCATAATGTTTATGAAAAACCCGAATGTTTATGAATCCATAAATTTAACTAAAAAATTTTTATGCGAGGGATTTACTTTCATACACATCAGTGAGTAACACAAATCATATGGAAAGTCTCTCCAGGGAAATGACGATTTGTGCTAGAGCAGGGAAAGTCCAATTGTGTATTAGTGAAGGTAATCCGACAGTGAGCTTCCTTTCATTTTTGGTTTAAGTTACGCATTGAAAATATGAAATCGAATGACCTCAATCATTCCATGATTCAACTGACAATAGTTTATTATTTTGAGATCACATGGTTCCTTCATGTAAGTAATATTTTGCTTCAAAGTGTCTTTGACGAAGAATATAAAGTTTCGTGGCAAAAGTTTGTAAACTATTCCGAAACAAGGATGATGTTTTTAAAATTCTCAAAACGGAACTGACACTTCCGGATCCTTCACCTAGGTTGATTCTTCCAATGAATTGAAAAGGAGTTAACGGACGTGCATTTAGGTTTGTAACGTCTTAAATAATAAAGCATTCAAGAAAAACCTCTAACAGAAGTCATAAAGTCAATTTTGAACTACTTCAATGCTTACAAAACAACAGCTGAAGAAAGCGCAGATATATTTTATGCAACAAAACGAATTAGTTACTACTATTCCATTATTCATAGTTTGCGGATGTCGGAACCAAAAGAATATATGCAGAAGAGAGAGCAGCATAATTAATCATGGAATGTGTCACACGTTTCTGTATGTAAACCTTTGGAATATATATATAAAACTTGATTAACCGCGCATAATATGGAGCACACTGGTGTAGTGGTTAGCATGCTGGCCTTTCACGCCAATGGCCCGGTTTAGAATCCCTGTGGAGGCACCAAACATTTTTAACCTGGGCCGTGTCGTGTGTTGTGTCTCTGGGCAAGAGTACAATATACTTCATCCACATTGCCCTCAGTCAACCCAGCTGTACAAATGGGTACCTGAACAAGGGATGGTATGGACCTACACGGTCGCACGAAGCGCTCAATAGGCTACATCAAAGCACTATTCCCTCAGGGTAATAGTACAATTTGTGCGCTTTGAGCATGCTCTGTCATTGATATATACGCGGTATATATGTATTCGGTGAAGGTACAAAACATGTATTGAAAGAAATTTCAACTAAAATATCCTATCTTAAATATATTTCCTTAGATGAAACTATTTGTAATTAAAATCCTCAAGAAAAGAAAAAAATATTTTCAACATTGACAAATATTTCGTCAGTGTGTGCTATCAACTGCAAAGAAAACCAAAGGATGAACAATGCCATGTGTTTGACTGTGCAACAAACGCAGTAGGTGGTTAAAATTGAAAATTTGCTCACTATTGCCATTAAAGAATAGCTTGTGTTCAATTTGAAAATAAGAACGTTGAGCTTGTCTCCAATATGTCGAAAGTCTGGAGAAAGGCTTATGGAATAACACAATTATTCTCCGCTGAGTTGGTAAACAATATGTAGAGCGTAATCAAATACATACTCCATACGACAGCTAAGTTGGACTTATTTGAATCAAACGAAGATGGTTTTAAATATTGATGGTCTTTACAAAAAGTTTTTAGATTAGAAAGTTTTTCTACTTCCCAAACATTCAGAATACTTAGCAGAATATAATATTCTCTTTAGTATTTACTCCTCTTGTGAGGGGTATCTGAACATGTATGAGCCGTGTTTTCAATGAAAAGGAATAAGGGTCATATATGATTGTCATTTTGGAATAAATATGCAAGTCGAGTGATATGATTTCAACAATGAGTATTCGTATGTTTTCGTATTTCAAATACAAATAGAGAGTATTTTTCATATAGTAACAATAAATTTTCCAAGATGATAAAATCAGAATTCATTTGATAAACAGTATTCCATTCTGCACCTTTAATACTAGTTATGTCAATTTATTATAAAACGTATTAGAAAAGTTTTAAATCAGTCAAAATGAAATTAAATAATTCCTGATATTCATGCATATCGATAACCGAGATATTGAAAACGTGGCTAACGCAATCTTTCAAGAAGTAAGCAGCCATTGCATTGTTAAAACTCTGGTTTTTGATGAACCATTTCATGCCTACCGTGAATAAAAGTCTTGATGCCATTGTATGGATTTAATATTTAACTTGTAAACGATGATAAAAGTTTTCATTTCATTCACTTACCTAGGAAGTCATAACTTGGTGGAATGTTGATATGCTGAAATGAATTGTTTGTTATTCATTGATAAAATATTATACATTCTGACAACATTCATGAGGTAGATTAATATGTTAAAGTCTATTTCGTATTAAAAAATGCTTTAAATTTTTCTAAGCACAGTTAATAGTAATCTTGGTTACAGTTAAAAAATATTTCTTTTGGTTTCTTCCGCTCGTATATCATATCGAGCAACCTATGTGAAGTCTACAGCCGGTAGACGAACATTGAATCGACAGTGCAATTTCTTTTCCTTGCTTCAGCCAAATAATATCTATCATACACGTCATAAGACTGATCAACTAATCATATCTATTTTTTATTCCCTTTGCAAGTTGTGCGTGCCATTAGGTACTATTGAGAAGGAAGGTTGATCCTGTAATAAAAGTTTTAAGCAATATATATGCGTATGTTCGTTAAAATGAATAAAAAAACAGGTAATAGTTACTTTGAAATACTACTTTAACTAAATTTGAGAGCTTGCTATTTTCTGAATGTTATCAATTGATTTAACAATGTTAAATCCACAGACTATGAAATTATAGTTTCTGTTGAAGCCATTGACTGGGTGTAGCTGTTATGAAACCTATGTTATAAACTGCTAATCCCATCCCCAAGTAATCCCTAAGAAATAATCCATAGGCTGTTGTCAAGTCACATTGTGTTGACAACTGAGTCTGTGGGTATATAAGACCCAGGTTTGTCATAAGAAAAGAAGTTCATTCTCAGCCATCGACCTGGAGAGAGGATTGAGTCTCAGCCACGGGACTGAGGAGTTGAGTCTCAGCCAGCAACCGGCCATGGGCTGGTGACAGCCACGACCAGCCATGTGAGAAAGGGCGCGCTGGGCGTCGTGAGGGTGTCCAGGGAAAGCGGGCGAGAAAGATCGACAGCCAGAGTTGTATAGAGTACTCGGAGGAAATAAACCCAAGAAAATCTACGTCTCGTCTTCTTGTTTGAATCTTACGAAGTGTGTGCCTGCTGATTGTGCTACATAGGGCACACTCTATGTGAAAGAGAAGTTTTGCACTTGATTGATTGCAAACCATGTTATGAACAAACTAAGATTTAATATAAAGAATGACTTGAAACAAGATCTAATTGAATCACCGGCAATAGATACATATCACTTGAACTTATAAAAAAGCTTCCCTTTTGTTTCCGAACCAGAACTTAAAAACCATAGGGATTTGCTCATTGAAACTTGCTTTGTGGGACAATTTCATGTGTAGTGGTGCCTTTTGGGTTATTCAAGATATTCGTATTTGGCAGTTTCCATAAAACATTGCTTAAAACTAAAAAACATAAGGCTTAGCTCATTTAAACTTGTTATGTAAAACAATCAGCATTAGTAGTGGTGCCTTTTGGGGTTTCGACTTCTTCAAAGGATAGTCTTTAACTTAAATATGAGTTATCATGGATTTATTATAGAATACAATTGCATAACTACAGTTACAATATATTTCACACTTTTGCCACGTTGCGGTAGATATATAGCCAAATCTGTCCACTTATTTCTACTCCCATGAAGAAAGATACATAGCGTGATTGTGTAGGACAAACTTTGAAGTTTATACTTTGCGAGTTTGACATATGAAAGTGGCCTTTTCGCTACCTCAATAATATGCTACCGCTTTGGCAATTGGAAAATTCAATTATTCATAGAAATCCTATAACTTTCAAGTCGCGAAAACTTTCAGAAGATTAAAAATATTAGGTTTTAATTGCCATCTACTTAACACTTATTTTTAAATAAAAAATCAAATTCTATAAATTCAAAAAGACATTTAAACATCAATAATGAAGTGAATTTATTGTGGTTTAAATGGTTTTCACTCCCTATTTACTAAGTCATCAATTTACATTTAATTTCATTAATTTTGAAATTAAATAGCGATTATAACAGACGATAGAGGCAATGGGATTTGAAATTAAATAGAATGTAATCAAACACGCAGAATCAGTTTAATCTAGGTTTTAGAGAAAGTTTGAAGTGTTATCAGTTGTTGAAAAATCGATATTTTAATCGAATACACGTAGTTCACAGCTCGACAAATAATTCTATCATTTTCAAATGTATGACCTTAATCTAGAAAGATCAAATTGGTAAAAATGTGTTAAATTAGAAGTTATTACATACCGAATTCTTATCGTTACTGCAAAGAATTTCCATTTATTTCAATGTTTAAATATGTCTTCAATTTACCTCATGAGCTATTACCATTGATATATTTTCATGATAGTAAAGTGTATGACAAACATATCTCTCCTAAAGTTACAGCAATGAAGACTATGTTCATGAACAAGCCTTTATCAGGGATGACAAAATAATGTGTTTTAGAAGCGATCACAACAGCCGTAACCTGTGTATATAGCACGGTGTAGTGGTTAGGAGACGTGGAATTAAGAAAAAAAGATAACTAAACTTTTATTCAACATTCAACGTGTTTAGACTTTAACAAATACATATTGATTAACATGGCAACTATGCAATGATGGAATTGCACAAATATCACTAATCAAAAAATAACCTTGACATCACATATTTACGATAGTTGAATATTTTGTAGGGTCGTTAAATGCAGGAATACAAGGTTGAACCCTCATAAGGCCTACGAGTTTTTCATTTTAACAAGAAATCTTCCATTCGTAAAGTCATATAACTATTGATACCTTTAGTATGTCCCAGGCGAGTTCTTACTGTTTTATTCTCTATCATAAGTACTTAAAACTTTTACTTATGAGCTTAGGTGCATATTCACTCATAAAAAAATATCATACATTGTAAAGAAATTTCCAACAGCATTTGGCAAGCTGCAAGACACCCAGGGGATCTCCTCATATAAATACATCACCTGATGTAATTTCCTATCAAATCAAATGCGAACCATCCCTAGTGAAATAGACATTGTGTTTATGGAATTCTTGTACAGGTAAACTTTATTGAGTATTATGATATTTTTCAAAATGAAAGTAATTTTTCCTCATAAAAAATCATGTGACCTCAATAATTAAGTAACAATAGATCATAGTTGTGAGATCATGGAAAAAATTGTTCTCTGCTTAATTGTAAAAGTAAATATTAAATATGAAGTTTGTGTTAGTTTTGATAAATTTTATCGGGGAGAAATATCTACAATCAAATGATTTCAATAACGATGATTCGACCACCTTAACGTTTGTCATAAACCTCCAAAGAAGATAAATCAGTCTTTAGCAGTCGGTTTAATATAATAACTAACAACAAAATTGTCCCGTTAGAGGCTATAGTTTGTGACTCAAAACACGAATTATTAGAGCATTGCATTAGTAAACCATAAACAACCATATGGAAAAGAATCGTGTCTTGGTGCACTATCTTATGCAAATAAGTGGCATTTATTTCTATGAGAAATCAAAATATTTTCTGTAAGACAATTATATCTTTGCTAGATTAAGTGTGTCAGGCATAAACTAATAGAAAGCCGTTTCAATTGCATCTATATTCCCTAATTCCCTGCGTTACTATGTCTGGCGAGTCGTTGTACTATTGGTAACTTGGCCCTCTTACACTTTTAAACATCGATTACCAGGAAAGCTAGTACAAATGATTAGTCTATTGTTGCAACAGTAGGTGTTTAAAGTAGTTTTCCATTACCAAATATAATCAAACCTACTTCAAAAAGTCTGCAAAAGTTTCTTTCAGGCGTGGGATCAAGTGCGGCTGTAAACGTGTAGGAACCTTCCAGCCAATAATTTGAGTCCTTCAGTGCTACTATTTCCCGTGTGGCAAAATAAAGAGAAAAAATATAATCAAGAAAGGACCAAGACGAAGAGCAAAGACATATTATCGGTATATTTGGAAAAAATAATCGAGACAAGTGCTTGAAGAAAAATCGATAAATATTGACATTTCCTTTAAACATCTAATATGAATTATTATATTTATTTTAAGACATGTCCGGGTACAACAATAAATGGCAGACAAATCAGTTAATAAATTCTTATCTTATGAACTTAGCTAATATCATTTACAATATTTTACACCATAATGATATACTCAAAGCTTTAAAAGTTAACGTTAACCATAAAAAAATTGAGTTGAGTTGCTTAGTTACTTTCCTTTACTTGAAACAAAATTTAAAAGAAAATTTGCGAGTTTAATTACTTAGTTCAAAGCATCACAAATTATACCAGTTTGTGAAATTTTGTAGATACCTATGTCCAAATACACTTCAAGTCAATCAATAATAATCAGAAACGTCTTATTCATAGTCTATTTTGAAAAAATGATTTAGAGAAGATATATCATCTGAGCCTAAGGTATATCATTTTGAAGCTTTTATTCCTGGTACACTGTCGACTTTATCAAACTGGTATTTCACATTGCTTAAGACACTCTATATTGCTTCACATGGATAAACCTAATACTTTCAGTTTGATAATTGTGATTTATGCACTTGTTATCTTCAATATCCCCTCACTAGTTTTGAAATTCAAGGCATGGTTAAACGCAGGAATCTACAGATATAGTCAGATCTGTCTCATTGATAGAGTGTTATTCGGTTAAAGAGGGTATCTTTCGACCGGGAAGTGAACAGCTTATCTATTTTACAAATTTGACTGCATGACTTGAGCTTTATCCCTGATGTAGATTGTTCAGGCTAGTTCTAATAATATTGTTCCACTATCATGTAACTGGGGGTCTTATCACCCTACACAAGTTGCAACTATACCCTCCCGTGTCACTTGGCTTAGAGGGTTTGGTGCCAATGTGCCTACATCCGCTTAGAGAGTTTAGTTCCCGTGACATAGTAAAATGTAATTTCCATACCGTTTGGGTTGATACTGTTGAAGGCACGTTGAACCCCATTATTTGTCCACTAACGCAATAAGTTTGACAATTACTTGAAAACACGTGAGCCACGTAAAACGTTCAAAAATAATCTGACAAGCCAAATGATTTGATAAGATTCGTGTTGACTTGTCGTTATACTGTGTTTTTGCTTTAATCGATGAGCTGAATGGAGCCAACACCATTCTTTCAGTTAAGATTAGTGTTACGTGTGAATTTTGAATACGAGAAATTCACTGTCAAACCAGCACAATATGAGAAGCAACTGTACATAAGAAATACAATATAATAAACAAAGAGTTTATGGTTACAATACAAGAATAAAAACAATAATAACACATTATCAAATGAGTCACAAAATAAATTAGCTTAGTATATTTACCAAATCGTTGGTTAGCAGAGCAGTTGATGATCATTGAATCAAACGATGAAGTATTGAAACCAGCTCATAGATGACATTTTAGCTTGAAGATTTTATCTAAGGTGAGGTGAGGTGAATTGGGGTTTAACGCCGCTTTCAAGAGTATTTCACTTATATCACAGCTGCTATTATTATTACAGGGAGAAAGCCCGCAACACCATTGTGGCTATGCATTGCGGTGAAACCTGCGAGCATAGACTGGAACTGACGAACCATGGGTGGTACTGCGCTGAAATTCAGTGTAGCATTGCACCCATACTTACTGCGTGTAAGATTTTATCTAAAGGTGAGAGACAATGGCACATCAGATCATCAGAGGGTCAAATGCAAGAACCAGGAAGTAAAGTGTTCTTCAAGCTAGCCCTTATATAGGTTGAACAGCTTCTAGATATGACTCCAAGCAGTATTGGTCCTTCTCAGGTGTTCCAGGAATTTTTCACTTTTCCAGACTAAAAGACGTCAAATAATTAAAACAAGTGTGGTACCCACTTAAACGATGTAACAGTGTTACACAATGTTCAACTTATGAACGATCCCATACTTTTTATTACCCTTTTCTCTTAAGGCTTATATTCTTATTTGATACTTCAATTATTAGTCAAAGCTATGTGCTATGCTTCAAGCAAACTTCGATTAACGCACAGAGAAAAGCAACATTTTAGATCACTTCAAAATGCACTTCAAAGACTTTAATTGCTGATTTTCAGCTATCTTCTTTACCTCACAAAGTAAGAGCTACATTGCAGATCCAATCGTAGACTGATAATTTCAAACTATCTACATAATAGAAGCTTGCTTTCCTGTCTCTTGATATTCAATTCTCTATGGTGAAATAAATATCAGCTGCAAGCCTCGGTTATTTTCAGAAGATACGCTTTTGTGTTTATTTAATATCTTGATTGATAATATTCTAAGATCTACAAACGAAATTCTTCCTGCATATGAAGTATTAATTTGGAAATTGATTCCCCCTCCCTCACCTAGAATGTAAGAGGGTTTGTTTCACACACGACTGATGTAGCGCGGGCCTCTCCAGGGGGAATGGACATTTTGTTTATGAAATGTTATCACGAATAAATTATAATTTTGTATTTGTGAAAGTTATACCTCATGTCATCATTCGATTAAAAATGTTCATTGTTGTTAAAACTCATGTTTCCTCGACACAAATACAGTATTTTAATGATAGTACATTTATATATTTGTTATCTGATTACAATAAAAAACCCAAATAATTCAATCATTCAAAAATTAAAAGGCTCTTTGATAAATTAATGTATTTGATTTAGCACATTAACTAAACAAGAAATTATTGTGTTAATTTATAATTAATTATAATTTATACAAACCTCAATATTATGGATTGGCAAGAATGATCTCATTTGACTATACCATCACTTGCTTGTACATCAATCAACTCATTACCATGTTACAATTTCACTGAATAGTAACCCAGATGTCTACCACTTTCTCCTCTTTAGCACTGTCGTCCTATTCATGGTGGAATCTGCAATCTGCATTCTGTCCTGTCATCAAAGAAAATGTTTCAAACTAAATATAACGAATGAGAAAAAAACATATTTACGAAAGTCCCACTGGGTCATGATTAATGGATTGACCATCAGTGCCATTTCTTTTATCACAACGTTTTTCAACGTTTTGTTACCTCATTATTTCCCAGTTAAATCAATGAAACCACTGACACAACTCCAAATGTGAGATTTACTTAACATCTGTATATAGTATGTGTGTTTTGATATATTACATATTATATGGTGTGTAATATATACAGAAACAAAAGCAAGCTGTTATCCAATAAATCCTTATCAGAAAAGGTTTTGAAGAAAAAAAAATCTGTTTCGACGGTTCCAAGAGGTTAAAGAAAAGCCTTTACATATAATCCCCGAACTATTTCTATTTGTTATTTATTTCATTCTGACATAATAATTCTGCCGGTTAAGTTCAATGCAACGCTAAACAGACTCAAATTCAAACGCTTTTAAGTTTTAAATTTCGTTTTTCTCTTCTCTGCCGTTAAAATTTGAATTAAACGTGTCCTCACGTTATTGGCCATAGCCTAGCAATAACGTTAATTTGCAAACATGTATGATTGTGATTATATCTCATGCCCTCGTATTCAAAAATAGAAACATATTTCTCTAAATTGACAAAAACGTATGTTTGTATATCAGGTTCGTACTATACATCAATGAAAACGTTTTTTTTAATAAAATAAAGAAACAACTAAACAAGTCTATTATTATGTTTGGACATTGAGATTGGTTTGTTGTCTATAACTTAAATTGATAGATAAAGAATAATTTTTGTTCTTGTCAGTTGCTGTGTGTTTAAAACTTGAACGTAGCATCTGTTTTGAACTAACGTTTAAACTTACAAATACATTCATTCATTAAAACTCTCTGAGTGTCCATGATTTTTCACTTGTGGCTAGTAAAATACAATTGTATTCTTCCTTCTGAAACCCTTCTGAAAATGACAGCGTATAGACAACAGTTTCCGTAACATTTTGGTAAATAACAAGTATCTTCTCTTTGTGATGATTTTACACTCATGACCAACATGTTCACGGATAATCGAAATAAATACACCATAAATACTATTGTCCTTTTATATATAGTTTCATACGAATCTTATAGTTTTACTTTTATTATTATTTGTGATAAAAGAAACATCAATTAGTCCTTGATTAAATTACAATACAGATTTTCTGAACTTTGAAGGGTGAAGAGGAGTCCGACACCAGCCAGCGAATGTTTGATTATAATAATAAAGGACCGTGGAGACGTCCTTGTCACGTCCAGAACTACAGGCTTCAAGTTTAATCTATTTAGAGGCAATTCTGAAGATGACCATTTCAAATTGATCTATTGTTTCCCTTAAAATTAAATATTCTGAGGCCTTTACAAATATCACCAATGGAGAAGTCATTAATTTAGAAGACGTTATTTGAGTTCTAACCCTTTAAAACAAAACAAAAAAGGTCAAAACCAGAAATTCAGTGTTCAAAGGAAAATAACGCTGTCACACGGGACCATCAAATATGGAACAGGAACCTTCAAACGTTCTTGATTCTATAAACGTTCCTTTGTTGACGGTAACCTGTTCCTATTAAGGTAACTTGGGGAACTGTCAAAGAAACAATATCGCATAGGCGCGAAACTCACATTTCCAAGGTTAATAATTACTATGATAGAGGATTCTTTTTGGTATCTGTTATTAAAATTTTGTTTGTTTAAATGTAGATCTATGTATATGTATATTTAGCATATAATGTTGGGTTCAATTAGTACAATGCAGCTATAGGATAAACTTGGTATCTAAATCTGATAAACGTGCAAATAAGGTCAAAAGACATTTTCGCAAAACTACTGAGAAACCTCAAATGGTTACCTATACTATAGATCACGTCATCATGAGATTACATAGTGTTTCCTGTTCGAGTGAATATTTGTAAACACAATTCTACCATGCATTCATATTTTAACAATACCTTGGTTATGGAAGCGTTGTCAAATTTGTTAAAAAAATCTTTCAGAACAAACAGCATGCAGCCAATATTATCGGGAATCATACATGAACTAATGTGAGTTTCAGTTTTCGTGCATAACGCTTTAAGGGATTGTGACCCACTGATCTGTTGAGCTAATATTTGTGCATGAGTGAGTGATGATATATTCTATAAAGTATCGTATCGAAAAACCAAACAAGCCCACCTATGCAAATAAACCCCCTTTAGTCCAAGGATATTAATAATTTCCTAAAAGAGGAATCATCACAACGCAGTATTTCAAGAATGAAGGTAGAGTTACTTCCCGTGTTGTAGAGACGTTCGCAAGTGATGAAGAAACACTCGGAAGCATTATGAAACCATAAATCAACTAAGATATTTGATTATTAACTTTGAAACTAGTATAAAATGACGACAGATTTTTCAGCCGACGTGAGAACCTTTTGAAAATATATCTTAAGAAGGAATATTTCAAGGCATTGTCAAATTTATACATCTTCGACAATGTGACCGGAGTGTGGTATGTTGTAAATGAAATTACTCCGCAATATCTAGGTCACTCTCCTTAAAACTGACATCAAAAGATAAAGAGATTATTATCCTAAAGTGTTCCTGTACATTAATGTCATATATTAGGACTAAAAGTACCTGTTTCATGGTTTAATAGGCTCGTTTAATACAAATTTTATTTCAAAGATATGATGATAATCCTACGGAAACACACCGGGTTGATAATCTCTATATATCACTAGTTTCTTTGAAAAGTAAATTTTGTTTGGAAAGTCGATTATGAACGGAGCTAATGAATGACATCGTGTTTATCGAATCTAAGCGCTCTTTGTGATGACAAAAGAACCAGATGAAATGTGAATCATGAAAAATCAACAAACCTCGCAAGCTGATGTTGCCTCCCACGCTGCCGTCTAAGTTGCTGTCAATAAAGCTAATGTCAGAACATAAACTGACAGGTGTTACTATTAGTTTTAGCATCATGGAGAAAAACTTTTATCACTGATACTTGCTTTACAGAAAAACAACATCAAAGAACAAATAAAAAAGAACAAAAAGACAAAAAAGGGATTCAAGGGTATTGTTCTTAACCTTTCATTTTGTGTACTTGTTGATACAAGACAATTAAGAAAATACTCAAAATAGCAAATAGAAATACATTTATATGACAAACAGATACCCCTAGACATGAAGAAATACCAGAAGGACAGATATAAAAATTCAGTAAGGAGTGATTACGATTGAGTATTTTGAAATTTTGAAACGAAATTATGTTTTACAATATGTACGGAGTAATTTTCTACTTTCGAAACAGTGAGCGATTTACTGAACGTTTTAAAATAATCAAAGTACCATGTTGTTTTCCTTAGAAAATTTGATATTTTAATGAAAAGGTATCATTTAGAACAGATATGTTTTCAAAGATTGATATACAGAATACTATATCCAACCTGTTTCTTATTTGGAGAATGTGTTGGCCCATTGTGTTTTCATCTTGCTATGCTTTTCTTCCATTGATTAAAACGTTATATGATCTTCCTTATTCCCATGTGTAATAGGAGTCTTTTAGGGAACACTGTTTATCCATTCTAAAGCAAAACATTGAAAATTGATATAAAAATTAAGATAACAGACTTTCTCTTGGCAACAAAATAAAATGATCTTAATTAGTAAACATAATTTTGATAATGCATACACTTCAATCTGTCTTTTAGTTTAATTTTGCATAATTCTGTATTCTCCCTAATTCATTTGAATATATGCTAATTCTTCGTAAATAAAATCTACTATAAAATTCTTGTCTTACGTTATCATATTTATCAATTACAACCATGTATTAAACTTTGTATTATAGATAGGAATCCCGCCTTAGAACAGGTTAATTCTTACAGTTAACAATCGATTTACAAATTATCATCAGAATTTTTTGAATTAACAGTTACATAGTGAGTGAGTTAGTTATTGTTTAACGCCGCTTGGGAAATATTTCAGCCATTAGCGGCGACAACAGTTACATATACGTCTGCACCTTAAATATGTATAAAACTGTACAAGTTTTTTAGATATAGAGGTATCTCTCATTGAAATTGATAAATTGAATTAGTCTTTTATACAGATTTTACTCTCCTTGAATGTGCTGCAAGATGCCTCGACCAGCATATTGATTTCTTAACGTGCCAATTGGTGTTAACGTCCTGATAATAAGGTCTACTTGACCCTGTCATAAGAGTTTTGCATTTAACGATTGCTCTCATGGAAAATTTTTAGCAAAGTAAATTTTCAAGAGCTGAAAGTATTGCTTAGCCTATTAGTGAGGTATGTGCCTGCACAAATGAAAACGTACAAAACGAGAGAGATTTTACGTGATTTGATATCTATTTTCAGACGTTCAAATGAAACATTTAAGGGGTTCCGAAACCTTTTAAAGAGAAGCAACAATAATCTAATGACTGATATAAACTGTTTCTCTATGTTGAAAATCTCCAGACACAAGTTGAATTGAGGGTAACATCGTCAGATTGAGAATGAAGACTCACAACTCGGACTTCCTCAATTAATGTATCTCTCGGGACTGAATGTACTTGATGTGTAGTGTCAGAAGGATTTGAAATGTATTTCGAAAAAAGATACCACCCTTCCTCCACCAGGTTGTCCAGTATGTGGCGTGTATTGTGTTAATGTTCATTTCTATAAGATATATGTAACTTCCTGCACCAGTTTATCCGGTATGTGTCGTGTATGGTGTTTATATTCATTTATATAATATATATTTATAAATTTTTCATAAAACTAAGAAAAAAAGTTTCAATTTTGGCAACCTTTGATATCAAAATATTAATATTTGGATTCATAAGTAAAGAGTTTTATTGTCACAATTCTTTCCTTATTGAATCTTTAGGTTTAATCTGTAACTTTTACAATTAAGACTTCTTACTAATATATAATTCAAGATTATAATAAAATAAATGTTAAGATTTAAATTCCCTTATTTTGAGTACCTTTTTTTACATTCTACATTTTTATCCGAATTTATTTTTTTGTGGCTGTGTCGAGATAAAAAAGGTATGTCTAATTGTAACTGATATTTTTTGTGCTCATTCATTTGGTTGTTAAAAAAGGGAACAATAACATTTAAGGCTTATGAAAAGTAGGTGCTTTTAGAGCCATTTATTTAAGATTAAGAATATCATAGTTGTATGACAGATTTAAAAGCCATTCGAGTAGATATTAATATAACAGCAAAATTTGTCATTCTTCATTTGAAGACCACAGAATGAAATGTTGAGAGATTTTCTTTCTTAACTTGTTTTTTCTTTTCATTTTAAGATTCACTTCGAATTGCAAATTCAAAAGACTTATATTGATAGTATTCACATCATCGAATAGATAATCCAAAATGATCAATGTTATTTGAAAACCATTTTCCAATTATTGAGTCCTCAAATCAATGAATAAAAAAAAGACATCAACACAAGCACAAACGCTACACCTGAACATGTTGTGCGTGTGGAAATGAGGACCTTATTACACTATTATCATCATTTATTCAAACAAATTAAATCAATTGCACTTAAATCTCTGTGCTGTTTAACAAATTTGAAATCTTAGATAATAATTGTATAGGTCTGTCATCATATATTCATTAGATACTTACTAAATCAAATAATGGTCCAACATTGCTGCAAATACGATCCAAATACGGAGCTGTCTAAAACAGCCTATTGATTGTATGGAATTAAAGACTGCCAGTTTCTTAGACATAAGGTCATCGCAACTTTTCACCACAACTTTGCACTAAGCGATACAGTGTATCGAATTCAACCTCAAGAGTAACAATGTTGTTTCTTTATCACTCCTTACTGAATTTTAAAACTGTGCAAAAGAATTTTCAATTAAAGGGGTTTAATACTGCTTAGTGTATCAGGCAATGAAACAAAGTATGACTCCATAGTGATTTATTTTTATCAATAGTTTTAGGTAAATTTATTGGCAGAACTGACAGTAACATTATATTGCAACCCCGACTCCTGTAGTTATTGCTTCTCTCTGACTTCTGTATGACTAGATTATCACTAGATTAGTAGTGTAAGAATCAAATGAAATGTCAATAATGGGATCCATGGACATGATAGACGTTAACAATGACTTCCAACCCTTACATCTGTTATTTGGGACGGTTTGTACAGTGTATGATGATGAGTGGTGCATATTACTAAACACTCACCAATGTCGTCACCTGTATAACTGTGTTCAATAAGTTGCTGACATACTTATTTCCATAAAACCTAGCTAATACCCGTATGGAAAATGTAAACAATGCCTTTGATTATTCTTAAAAGTTATTTGGATGAAAGTTTAGTTTAATTATTATCAGATTAGTTTTAATTATTGTGAATTAAGTTGATAAACGTTTGGATGGTTCTTAAAATGGTAGGCTTAGATAGCAAACCGCATGTAGATTTTACTATGCTGATGTTTAATCAAATAGGTAATATTTTTTCATAAAAGATAAAATACTTACAGTTTGTTATGAAAAAAACTATAATGACTTTGTCCCAGTTTACAATTCTTATTGTATAATACCTTTAGGTAAAACAAAGTCAAACATTTCAAATCTTTAAAAAAATGCACCCGTTTGAGGACAGTAATCTTCTTTATAAATGAATGAAACCCAAATATATTGCCTCAACTAAGAACTTTTAAACCTCTTAATTTATTCAATTGACTTATAACGTTTTAAAAGAACTAAAAACTTATTAGTTGACAATCAGAAATATCTAAGCATCATAGATACCTCCTTGCCAACAACATAATTTTCTTGTACACAAAATCAACAACTCCATTCACATCCCTTTGACAGAAAACTTCGCACTTATTACAGACTCCTTCTACCTTTTTCCTGATGGATTATGAACAATAAAATCACAGCTTTTTACACCTCTTCATTTAAGTTTTTCAGGTGTTTTCAACGTTTTACATATCCTCTTTATTATCCGACAACCATGAGCTGTTAAGATGAAGCAGTTTTTTCTGAATTTTTCGTTTTGGTTTGAATGACGTTATAAGATCATGGGTATGTCACCCAAATAGTCAAATAGATCTCAACACCCTGGGAATACTTCTAGGAAAATCACTTAAATGCTAAAGAGGTAAAATAGGATGGGCAACAGTCTTTCTGGGACATTCCTCATCATAGAATAATAGTTGGCCAAAGTATGGTCTGAGATTAAAGCACTGCAATACGTTCAGCAGCTGAATTCAAACATAAACAAATTTTTATTGAAAACAATAAATTTTCATGTATCTGTCATTTGAAGACGGATATACAAGTCAGAACTCTAAAATATGCTCTATGTCACTTAAGGTTAAGTTGTGTAGAGATTGCTGATTACCAGCACTGTTTGATAGTTCGCTGTATATTATATCTATCTCGAGTTTTTTTTATGTAATCCTTTTAATAATAATAATAATAATAATAATAATAATAATAATAATAATAATATATAATGATAATAATAAAAACAGCTCACAGGTAATGTTATAATTGTGATCAAAGACGTTTCAACTCTAAATGTATTATTATGGGTCAAGGCATCATTCAGTTGTTCCATTGGATGTGGGAGGCACTGACACAGATATTTCTAGTGTTGCTCTAAATTGAATGTACATATATGTATAATTACCTAGAGATGTTCACCCTGAGAAAGTTCATCCTTTATTGATACAAGTAGCTGACCTGGGAAATCAATGTATCCTACAATCAAAATCATTACCACGTTGGACGTGTGTGTTGTAATCTTCTTCACAGAAAAGTTCCCAAGGGGGAGATTTCTCTGATTGTAGGTATGCTCATTTCCTATCTGCATAACACATATAGCAAACCCTCCAGAGTTCTCTTGTATATTCTTATTTAGTTTAGAATGTCTTTTGGGAAATGTATGGTTTTTTTGTCAAGGGAGTAGCAAAGGACCTTTTCAAATCATATTTTACTCTAAATACAGATGTACAGATGTTCCTGTATTCTATACCTTTTTTAACGAATAGTCATAAGAATAAAGGATAAAAAGTTTAAAATCAATAATAATAATAATAATAATAATAATAATAATAATAATAATAATAATAATAATAATAATAATAATAATAATGTTTGATTTGGAAAAATGGTTTGATTTTCAAAGAGATGAACCTCAACCGTTTTAAAATTGTTTCAACAAGATTGACATAAGACACCATTTTCTTCTTAGATGAATGGTAGCTTACTCATATCTACTGTTTGTAACAACCAAAATGTTTAAATATAGATACATATATAGACATAAAACTTTGAAAGTCAAGAATCTCTGAATTCTACTGACCAATTTCATATAGTTTTATTCGAATCTTTGATCTATCTATACTTCTCATATTTGTGATGAAAGAAACACAATTCAGTGCCTAAGTTAATTTACAATACAGATTATCAGATTTTCTCATCTTCAAAGCAGGAAGGTGAGTCCTCGACAAGACAGTGTAGGTTTCATTATAATGGTAGGGACCGCGGGGACGTCCTTGTCACGTCCACAACAATAGGCCTGAAGGTTAATTTATTTTGTAGCAAATCGTTTAAAATTGTTTAAAGAAAATATTGTTTTCCCTGCAATGACATATTTTGATATCTTTACAAATTACATTTATAGTGAAGTATTTCTGTAGAGCTCTTTTAATATCCTAGCTCTAACATGAAACAGGAACGGTCAAAATGTTCAAAGGTGAACTATGCTGTCACTATGCTGTACCGTTAGAGCTAGAACAATGCTATTAACGTTCCTTTGTTGTTCTTATTAGTAGAAGGTATTTTTGGGAGTTGTCAAAGAAATGATATCGTGTAGGCGTGAAAATCACCTTTCTAAGTTCCAAAATCTAAAAATCGATTGATGATTCTTATCCTACTGAGAGTTTATGCTTCTCTGATTTGACAGTTATATCAGTTTAAATGAAGAATGTCAAATACATCAATGATTTCTAGGAGAGGCTTTGATGAAGAGAAATGTATTTATGACATCGAGGCATTCTAGATGATGACACAAAGAAGCTACATTAAAACATCGCATCATAAGTAAAGAGGTTGTCATCAATATATTTTACTACATCGTCATATGAATAATTGCTATGATGTATCTGTGAGATATATTCAATTCATTATTGATATAAAGTAAGGTTCTTCAGTTCGGTTTAGGTTAAATAACTTGATAGCATTTGTACGAGTATGAAAGTAACTTTTAGCTATTGATATACTTTCAAACGACCACATTCTGACTGTACCATCTTACAAACTACTTCATGTGCTTCATTTAGGAATTTCTTTTTGAAAAATAGGTATTTTATTTGCATGTAGCTAAATGAAATCCTCTTCTGTGTTGAGTGTATATATTGGCATAAGTAGATGGCAGAATTTATACTTACTCTTGTTTTAGATCATGTGAATGCCAATTGTAGCCTAAATCCATTCTACAAATCCTACAAGCTGATGTTTCCTCCCACGCTGCCTCCGCAGTTGCTTGTTGATATTTTTTAAATAAGGCAAATGTCATAACTTAAAATTGCCAGATGCTGTCAGTAGTAAACCATTATGTGATAAACTTTTATCACTACCAACTAACCACAAAAACAACATCAAAGATCAAAGAACGAAAGAAGAAAGAAAGGCATTCAGGAGTAATGCTCTCTCATCTTGTGTACGTGCTGGTGCAAGACAGTAAAGAGGATGCTAATAGCAAGTAGAGATCAAGATATAAGAGCTACGGAAATAAAGATACGACTAGACGTGAAGGAAATATCATAAGTGCAGATATAGATACAATAGTTCACACATGTGGAATGAAAATGAAAATATTTTTTTCAGACATACACAAGAAATAGTCAACCTTAAAAACACAAAAAGACTGACAAAATGTTTTATATTATTTGATACCTTACTGTTTATGTGTCACAGTTCCTAATTCCTACAATCACACGTGTTAGATGTTTTATAGAACAATTAGATCACTTGTACGTTTAGCTGGTCAACAATTAGAAAACCTTGAATGACAAAAGTTGACATCTCAATCTTATGTTAGAAGATAATGTAACAAGTTATTCACATACAGATTAACCACGTAACAAAAAGATAACAAATTCATCGAATCATAGTCTAATAAACAGTTTACGGTAAGCATTATCATTAAATTAGTCTTTGCAAACACATTGATTTCTTTACTTATGTGACAAAACAAATTTTACCTAATAAACACTTTCAGGCATCGAAAGGAAACATTTAAAGTGTCCTTTAACCTAAAAGTAAAGTGACAATAATCAAATAACTGATATAAACTGTCTTTCGTTGTTGACAATTTCCAAACACTGGCTGACCTGACAGTAACAACATCAGATCGAGAATTCAGACTCACAGTTCCGGCTCCCTCAATTAAATGTATCCCCAGGGATTGTTATTACTTGATTAATAGTGACCAGCCAAAATGACAGAAACCACTAAATGAACATGTAAGGCAAACGCAATAACTTCCCTTCCTACACAAGCTGGTTGGGTATGTTGTATGTCTGATGTTAATGTTCTTTTTCAAAAGTTTCAAGGTGTTGGGGATTGAAAGGGGGAGGGGTTAAAAGAAAGACAGGATTTTCCAGATAAGAACTTCATTATTGTTAAAGTGTGTTATCTTGAAAATCTAGTTTTTCTTATGTTTTACGTTCATTTATTCGTTCAAGGTTGCCAATGAAAATCTAGTTTTTCTTATGTTTTACGTTCATTTATTCGTTCAAGGTTGCCAGTGAATGCAATGTTTGCAAGCATCATCATCATGCCCACTATAAATTTCATTATTACTTTCATTCCATGAATTATTTTTCAAGTTTTACTTTCACTTTTTTCGTTTCTCAATCGGCTTAATTCGTAACACGGATATGATGACTAAATCATAAATTTAATCTGTGAATATTTTTTAATCAATCTTTTAAAAAATATATAAACAGAGGTATCATTCATTATGGGTTATGCATGGCTATATTTCGTATGTAACATTCCCTAGGCCTCGTTTGTAAGAAGCACACGCCATTGCCCTCTCATCCGGATACTTCTTCTAGTTGAAGTCATTTCATTGGCTGGACATATGAAGAACAATACGAGGTTTTGGCCTTGATTGATATCAGGGTATCGTAGGGGCTACGCGGATGCAAATACGCTGATGTAGCAGGAAGCTTGTTTTGGTGAAATAAAAATTTGAAAAGATAGTTGAAAAACCGAGAAATATAAAAGTTTAGTCTTTATAAGACAAGACATTGTCAATCAAAAGGGATGTGTATTCATGTACATTGTTTTATGAAACAATTTTCTTTACCATTCGTATTACTGATACAACCAAATTTGTTGTGGCCAGGTGAAAATGAAAAGATGATATCTTTATGTCATCAAACAATACATATGGCGATATATATTGGAGGTGACTTCCAATTCAATCCAGCTCATATTGAAACGCATGAATGATGACAGTGGTAATGCTAATGATATTCTTTAACGTCTATCAATTCAATTGATAAGGTTGAATCAGATAACAGTTTTATTTTATTTTCAAATAATTAGTTGTCAAATGACAGAAAGATAAAACGGTATGTAGCATTTTGTGTTAAATACAATAGGTTATTCTTTTGACATCTTGAGATTTTATATGACATACAATTTCTTTTGGAAAAGAATATGAATCTTTTTCACCAGTTTTCCATTCTAATTTTACCAAATTTTAGGTCATAAAGTTCAAGCATTTCAAATCATTATATATGCATCATATGCATCACTTGCTTGCTAACGGTGTTAGTATCTATACCGTAACGTCGCATTCATGCAATAAAGAAGTTGACTATCCATAAGAAATTATTCGTTCTTCTGTGCCTCTTGTTGTTTGCTCTTTCTATCAGAGACCTATTTTCAAAATGAAAATGTTTTTCAATTATATCATTTATATCCTACTTGATTGTCTTATCTTTTGGAGTTTTGAATTAGTATAAATAAGACAATTAAAGTTTTTCAATGTGCCCTGATATAAAAAAACCGTCCCGTTAATAATAATGTTTAATTTCTTTTTGCAACTCGCACGATCAAATTTTGGAAGATTGCCTTTCTTGTGTAACTTCCACAATGCTGTGCGAGGTTGATGATCCATAGAACGGTTCTGATTTTGAGTCTTTGAGACTTTACATGATCTGTGATCAGACTTGAATAGTCTGCACGTTGCCTCGTTGTTACTCACACCAACTCCCTGTCATATATTTTGTTTAAATCAAAACGAAGAAAAAATAGTGGACACTTGTGTTACATGAATTATTTCAAAACAGATATAAAAAAACTGATGGAAAATATATCATTGGGATACCATTTTAATTTCAAGATAAAATTCAAAGGACACTGAACTGCTAGATGACAATGAATTTATTGATTGTTGTTTAAAAATGTCGATCTAAAAGAGATTAAATGTTATTATGAAGTTCAGAGGTTTTACAAAATTATATATTTTTAATTAGTTACCTAAAAACATACTGATTTGCACGGGAACGTCCTCCAAATTGATACTTGAATAGTTTTTCTTTCAAATAGTCATTAAAGTGATATATTTTTCAAAAACAACACAGGGTTGCAGAAAACCTAAAGGTTACACATGGACCATTGATAGAGAGTAAAAATGATATGGTATATCAAAACTTTTTGGAAGTGAAAAAAGTTCTTTTATCAAATGTTTATATACAACACAGCCCCAGCTGTTCTTTGTCATCAATTACGCCCGTTTAGCATGTTCTGTTGACACCTGTGCCTAGAGAAAAATACTGACCATGTTTAAAATGGGAGCTACCACTTCTTTTGATTGAAGAATCCTTGGATGCAGCGATAGATGACAGATCAGCACGCGCTACTGATAAACTTGCATTGCAAGGCAGCAGATAGACCAAAGAACGTAACATCATCTCCCTCAAACATTAAACAATTTTCATTTGAGAAGTTACTCAGTATGTAAAATTCTTTGGCACTTTGTCAGCACAGTCATAGTAAGTAGACGTCTTCGTGCACGTGGAATTCGCATCTACTGACTGTTCAAAGGCATGACGTTGACTTGTGAAAATCATCATCGTATACTGGACTGACCTTGTTATGATTTAGTGAAAGCCGTAAAATTAGTTAAGTCCTTCCCAGGACAGCAGGTTCCAAATGAACAGAGCTGAGGGTCGGGCAGGTGTTTGCAAACGACGTGGTGATTGAACTATGATGTGTGTTTCAGGAAAGGCAGCCGCATGAAGGAGGCAGCGTGATTATTATGGAAGAAATTGTGACAAGAAGAAGACATTAAGGGAAACTGCAAAACAAGTAGGTTTTTTGACCCGTTTCATAGTCTGTTGGGTAATCCTTTCTTCGAATGAATTCACCTATTATGTTGCAACAGGGTGTTGCTATGCCTTACACTGTTGTTATCACAACAATCTTCTCCAACACAACAAATATTTGCGTCCTGATATGTATCCTGAGAGCAGCTACAATACCACCTCGTACGCCACAACACACAACCACTTCCTTTGACGAGGAATGCCCTGCAGGAAAAATTGTATCGGATACGAGACCAGGTTACTTGTCTTCTCAAACAACACCTTACCCAAACATGCATCAACACCAGACTTATACATAAGCACTTTAAGAATTTGCTGTCATCGTGATGTGTGTGTATTTGTAGTCGAAAACCGGACAATAGACCCTCCTGTGATAGAATATCCTGTAAAACATGTTGATTCAATTGATTATGTGAACAAATCCTCATGTACACTGGGCTTATGAATATCAATATCCAGTATTAAACATTCTTTGTGCCCTTGTATTTGATTTTTCAGATTTGAAATTGTATGGGGATGTTTGTTTTGTTCGTAAATGTACATTAAACCGAAAACCGTCGAACAATTCAGAATAATGATTGATGATGTTTAAACAGCGTTTCATCTTCTTTGTAATTGATGTATACCAGACAAGCCACGTTAGTATATTTAAGTTGAAAAAGATCTACTTGCACGAATGACGTCCACGTCTGAAGTCCACTTTTCATAAGTTGTAATGAAAGAAACATCAAGCAGTGTTTGATTAGATTAACAAAAGCAATTTATCACAGTTACTCGTCTTTGAAAGAAAAGAAAGGACCAATATTTGACAGTCAATGTTCAACATAAACTAATGATGTCTCAGGGGGTTTCCTTGTCTCATCCACAATTGCGTTTTTCAAAGATGCTGATGCATTTTCGTTACTGACCATTCCTAATTAATTATGGTGTATTCATTTTAAATTTCCTAAGTGACATCTTCTGACATTTTACCGACTGCATTTATGGAGACTATTCGATTTAAAACACATATTTGACAGAAGCAAGAGGCGTCAGTATTAGACGGACACTCTTCAAATGTAACATAATATGTGTGTACATACATGTGACATCTATCTGTCTGGCATAATAATTTGTCAAAGATCTCCATAACCTTCATATGTTGCTCAATGGCTAGGTGTTTATGGACATGTAGCAATATAACAAAGTATCCAACTAACCAGCAGACAGGAAACTTTCACATTTACATGATGAAGTCTCCCAGGATCTCACTGTCATGTCCAGAAACAGAAGTCGTCAAAGTTGTGCTAACTTTTCTTTTCTATATAATATCTTCACATCATTTTAGTGGATCTAATAGCCAAACATGCTTTTTAAGCTTGTGAAATCTAGATAATACATCAAAAATTCAAAAGTAAATATTCGGACGGTTGAAATGAAAACGAATGACATATCTATAATTTTTTTAAACTTGTGTAACTTGATTCTATAGTCGTACCTATTATCGAGTAGCCAGTCAAACTGGAGTTTTAACATAAAACTACATATGCTTGTGAGAGACTATAATACATGATAAGTCAATTACATACGTCTAAGAGCTTGAGGACGAATAGAAATTGAAAGGGCAATACATATAAACTTTAAATATACATCAGATTGCAAGTCATGATAAGGTAAATACAATCATATAATCTTCATATTAAAAGCTAAATCAAATATATAACGTATCACATTAAGATAAGATATACGTCGATTTGTTTGAGTATACATTTTACAACTTTCTAGGTGAAAACATTTAAAAGCACTCACTCTGATGTCAGTTTATCTTTGTATGCCCACAAGGTCTAGGATTAGAACACAAAGTTATGGACTAAAAAAAAATATTTCCACGAAAATTGTGTTTTACAAATTATTTCGCGTTTTTTTTATACCTTGGAAGTTTACGTAGTATTACTTTACTAAAGAGGATGAAATGAGTACTATCAAGTAAAGTTTGAACTTTAATATGAATTACCCAAACATATAGTCATTGGGTATTTAGTTTATATTGATATATACACTGTTTACAACATCCATTCATAACTGGGTCAGTGTAAACATCGCATAAACATCCAACACGAAACACTGAATAACAATAATAAAGACCGTCGCAGTCATTATCATCCCAAGATGCAATACAAATATGATATTAACTTGTATGAATATTAATATAGCAAAGGCCTCCATGTATTTTAAAAGCCGAAATTCAACATCCTAATAACATCTATGTACACTTGCATAACGAAAGTTTCATTACTTTCAAATTTAGTGACAATATGATGTAACATTCTGTTCACTTACTACCCAAGTACTACAGGAATAAATTGAGCTGGGATTTATGCACTACTGGGGTTTGAAATAAAATAAATTCTTGATTATTTATTAAACTGTCAAAATCATTTTGGTGAAAAGCGCAAAATATTAAGATTTTAACCCATATGGTGTATCTATTGCAGAAAGGAGAAAATATAAATTTGACCCCACGCCCCTTCCTTGAATACCATATATCTGTCATTTGTATATGTAGTGTAACATGATCCCTCAACAAAACGATCTAAACGTTTTGACTTTAAATGTTTATTTGCTAAGATCTTGATATATCAACGCCAAAACGTTGGATTTATTTGAATAAAACCTTTGTTATTTAACAGGCAACGTACAGTCTAGAACAATTGTATGGTATTTAATCTTATCTTGTTATTGGAGTTTCGTGGTAAGACATTAGATTGCAGTGTTGTATTCGATTACTTCTGTGCAAATGTTGAAAAAGATCCAAAATGCCAACAATTACATGACTTTTCTTAACAAAAGCAAAGAAATTCATCGTCTCCGGGTTTTAGGTATACTGTCTGACTGTCTCTGATAAGATAACTGTTTGTATTCACTTGAAGAAAAGTATATGAAGAGAACATATCCTGAACGGAAACCTTTAAGGAGTTTTTTTTGTCATTCCGTTGAGTGCATTGATTTCTGTAAATTGTGTCTGTGTAATGTGATGCCAAATGAAAATTTTACATGATTTGACTTAAAGACAAAAAGTGTTTTATGGTTACAAGTCTGAAGTCAGGGCTTAATCTTTTAAAACTCTCTGAGCACAAGATGGTAAAAAGCCATCGTTACTTATGGTACATATGACAGTTTTGAAAACTAATAGAGCTTTAGATATAGTCACTTGCAAAGTCACTTAGGATGGCATTCCCTCGTGTAGCCCTAAGGTAATCGTAGTTATTCATGATCAAATAAATATTTTGTCAAATATCTATTGTTTTATGCTACGGTTTACAACAATTTATTAAATGAAATTCTAAGAGCTTCCTTTGAATTAGAATAACACTGTTATTACGCATGTTACTCAATAATGCGACAACTTAACAATGTAAATGTAATTAGAAACACTTTACAGAGTTTCATGCCTTGTTTCATTAGGTGAATGGCTTTGATACTATCACGCACGTTTCAAAACAAGATATTAATTGTGTCCAACATGAATAGTTAAAAAATTGATACAGCTGATATTAATTTCAGAAATCGTTCGATTACAATTGATTATTTGTTTTAAGTTCTTATGATAAAGTGGATGTCAAAACAGTAATTTAATCAATTTCAATTAAATATTGATGATTTAAAAGCACTACCAGAATAATTTATTTTGATTTATTAGTATTGCTTTCAGCCTGTGTTTCATTGAAGACCGATTTAGGCAATCATCCGATTACACTGTTTCACTGAAATGAACATCAATACAATTACATATGAATCAACCATTTATCAATATCCTTTAAACAATAATTATGATAAATCTCAGTTTCTGATTTAAAACCGAACATGTTTAATAGTATCAACATTTCGATCTTTATCTTTGATTGTAATGGTTTCCACAGCAGGAGCAATTAAATCCTGTTGGATTTTGAATTTAAAAGCATTAATTACAATGCAACACGTTGCTAAACATATAAAAAGACTCGCTGATTGACAGACTGTTTTAAAAGAACCATAACTTTTTAAATAACATGTAAAACTTCATTTGATTAATTGTAATGGCAATAACTCTTATAACTCATCAAACTCCATCCAGAATATGATGGTTAAATTTTTCTGCAGTTTGATATCGTTTTAGATTTATTGCAAAATGCTTAAAGAAATTTCAAAATTTACATTTATTTTAGTAAAGATGAAAAAAGGTTACTTTTGCTTAATTTTCCTTCTACGGAATTCAGTTATGAAATTCATTCAAAGCCAATATCTAAACTGTGAATAGCATTTTAAACATTACTATTTTATTAAGCTACCAGGGCTGATTTACACGTACTTTGATCCACCACTTTTGACTTACAATAATAATTGTTAACGTCATTTAAATTTTCAACTTAATAATTTTATATTAGCTAAATCCTACATTATCTTACTCATTCATTGTTAAAACATTTTAACAATATATTTACATTAAGATTTTTCTTCTTGTAGTGTATGCACAAACGCACGCTTGATGTGAACATTGCTGACGATGGTTAATATATCAACTAACATGATCCAGGAGATGGACTTATTTCAAGAGAAACCAAGAACTAGGGGAGATTGAACTATCTATTATTATTCATAAAAGAACATGATCGATATTATTGTACTACTTCTATTCTTTCCACCTTAATCAATATTCTTAAAAAATAATTTACACGAAATACTAACATGTTGTTTTTGTATATCTATAATAAAAGAGATTAAAAGTTAAAACAAGAGATAAATTACTTCATCCAATAGGTTCACCGTGCTTATCTTTTACTTCGCTCTCACTATAGCATGCCAATTTGTACATGACAACAACATTTAGCCTCAAACAATGAGATTAAAGATATTGAATACTGCATGGTATTAATTCACATTTAAATCCATTTAAAAGATTAATATCTATATTCTTCAAATGATACCAATTCTTGATAAATGTTTTATAGTTTTCATAAAAACTGCATTATAACATGAAGTATCCTGATTAACATCTCAAACTACACTGTCCTGGAAGATAGTAAGTAGACCTCATTAGGTCCCGCAGCTGCGCCTCAGTCAATCAACTTGAGATGAATAAACTGTAAATTGGCACTGCTGACTTCCTGACATGTGAAAGTTAATCAGTAGTTCAAGGTCAAGCAAAGGGCGAATTATAGGAAACAAAAATGAAGCTTTTCTACATTTAAGTCAGGTTTCTAATCCTAAAATGTTCATTTTTGACTTGAGAGAAAAGCACATACCTGATATATCGTAACGGTTACCGGTTTTGTACATATCGAGTACATATTGGCTTAGTTACGAAATTGGCCTTTGACAGTTCACCAGACCATTCACATGGTGTCACATAACTTTTTACCTATGAACTTTTCGTTACTGTTCTTTAAAACTAACAGTGCAACATAAATAAGAAATAGTTATGAGGTTGGTTGTATATATCTCCGTATAGCTATATAACCACTCGGGTTGTACATAGCGAACAATAGTACGCCATGGGCCAAGATGATGCATTGCTTTATTCCCCTGAAACACTACGAACAAGATTCTTAAAACTTGTAATGATTTATTTGTTAATTAAAATATTTCCAACGCCACTGAAGTGATATGATAAGTGCTTTATGTGTGAGTGTAAAATGATTTGACTTGACTATTTGGTGGAAATGTAAACATCCATTAACAAATTAGCTTTACTGTCGGCCACAACCACTACTTTACTTGTCTCCAATGAAAGAAAATAATTCATATCAGATGTTTTATAGCAAATGTCAGAATTAACCGACTGTTTCGAGAAATTGTCTCAACTCCTCAGGTCATCATGTGAAAGGTTTCTATCTTCGTTTACAGCCGTGCTAGATTTAACACTTGAAAAGACACTTTTGCAGACTATTTAAAGTAAGGTTGTATGTGTTTCAAGTCATAGAAAACTACTTTTAACTCTTAATGTTGCAGCTGTAGACTAATTATGTGTTCTAGCTTTCCATGTTATCGATGTTTGAAACCCAAAGAAAGTTGTCACCAAAGTCAACAATTGTACCACAAATCGCGAGAATCGGTAATAAATAAAGTTGGCTATATCATTGCACTGTAAATGGCATAGGTTTTTGCATGATTGAAACGCCTTACTAACAACATAGATGAAGCTGTCTAATAGAAAATATATTCATTTCCGCTTTAAATGAATGCTGCATAAGATAGTTCCCAAAAACTTGATTTTGTAATGGTACCTTATGCTTATCTAATGCAATGCTCGATTAAATCTTATTAGTTTGCATGCATACTTTTAGAAATGGTTGATCTTCTAACTCCTTAAGATTTGATTGTATTATAAGTTTCTTGAGTTTAGGTTTTTATGTCTGAATAATGGGATTGTCAATGCAGCCTTGCAGATCTTATGCTGGGTCGCTAATTATAAGGTAGAATCTTTAGCCTCCCCATTTTAAGTCACCTTTAAAAAACAAATAATGTGACATTCTCTTTATGACATAAATTTTAATTCAAGTAAAGAATTGTTGTTTTTTTTCAGTAAAAGCAAAAACTTTATTACCTGATTAAATAGAAAAATTCAAGTTGATATTTTTTCAAATCATCTGTCATAGGTTCCTTTTAACATCTACTCCAGGTTCAAACAGTGTATTAATGAATTTTTATAGATGATAGATTTAAAGAGCAATTACAAAATTTAACCATTGTTTTTAGGTATTTCATTAGCATTTCTGCTTCATGTGAAGCAATTTTTAAGATATGAATTTTGGTAAATGGTTGAGTTGCTTATGTCAAATGTCGAGAATTCATGCGAAACTTGGCAGAAGTTTGGAAATACCACTAATTGTTCTTGCATGTTTTCATGCTTGCTTGAATTTTGCTACATTTTCAATATATTTATATAAGATATCTAAATAGATGGTAAATAACTCATACATATAAGTTGTCATAAGTCATCAGTTCTATGGTGAGCAAATGGCGCAAGTGTAGTTCGAATAAGACATCACGACCACATTCCTAGACATTGACATCACGACCACATTCCTAGACATTGACATCAGGACCACATCCTAGAAATTGACATCAGGACCACATCCTAGAAATTGATATCGCGACCACATTCATTGTAACTGATATCTAAACCACATTCCTAGAAATTGACGTCACGACCACATTCCTGGAAATTGATATCACGACCACATTCCTAGAAATTGGTGTCAGATCGGTGCTCTATTTTCCTTTTTCAAATAAACAAACCGAAGCATTCAGTAAAAATCAAGGGATGTTCTGTCCATGCTCACAGCACTCGCTTTGCATTCGTTACACAATTATTTACAAAACACTTCAAGCAGATTAATTTTTTTGCCGTTGAATATTTCATAAAGCATGTATAAGATATAATAAATTTTTCGTCTTGACTGTTTCAAGTAGAAATAATTCAATTTCGATTTAAATCAAAACAGTGATCAATTAAACGAAGATGTTAAATTAAAAACAGCAGTCTTCCAGCTATTACAATAACACGATTCGCTAGTGACATTAAGATTAAAATGAGTTTCATACAACAGATCTGTGTTTTTGATTTGTCTGTACATTCAGTTGAGTAAAAAATATACATCAGAGATTATTTTCAACTTTCAATCTCATTGAAATGAAATCTAAATGCTCCACTACATTACGCGTGTAGATCTCACCTGGCTTCCGTTACGTGAGCCGTCAGGTTTGCCTCTGACATAATTCAAATCAGCCAATCAGCGAATTCGCCCCGTAATCTATGGTGCAGGCGAATTGCATTTCACTTGTACGCTTTTCAGATCTCGGAAACCAAAACCTTACGACTGTTTTCCAATGTCGAATTGCCTAAATACCCGAATTAATGTATTTTATGTACATTCGATTTACCCCAGCTCGGTTTGTTGCACACACAAGTCAAATCGAAAGCTATGTAGTTGTATTTCGCAATGCAAACTCTGCATTCCTCAACGTTATCCTTTAGTAGACCGTAACAATCCAAATGCTTCTTCTGGAAACAGATACGTTGAATAAATGTTTCGTCATTTAGTTTGTAGTAATCATTGAATAATTTTAAATTTCGTGAAACAAATTAACCATAAACATGCTGAGAAACAAAAACAACCAAAACATGTACAAATACCAATACTAGGTTTCTTAATAATAATATATTAGTTATATGCGACGTTTATGTGCTAATGGAATTGACCCTTGTTTCGTCAAAGACTGAAATGTTATAACTAAATCTGCTGAGTTAAATGGTATTAATAGGCATATGCAAATGACTTCAACTTGTTCTCTGTAAAATCGAAAATTTTTAAGAGTTTCAACTTCGTCTAAAGTAATTACTTGCAGTCTCTGTGAAGTTCACTAAGAGACGCGCATTGTGATTGCTTGAAGGTATCTGCGGCAAGCCAATGAGATTTAGAGGTCAAACTGAAGCAAAGGTTAACTTGACGGCTTGAGTAAGGGAGCCTAGTGAGATAATATATATATATATATATATATATATATATATATATATATATATATATAATAATAATCTGCGTAATGTAGTGCAGCAGTCTAAGGTTTTATTTTAATGAGATTGGAAAATCATTGGTTGTTCTTCTTGAATCGAGGGAAGTGAGGTGATATGAGGTTTAACGCCGCTTTCAAGAGTATTTCACATATATCGCGGCTGCTAGTATTATTGCAGGGAGAAAGCCCGCAACACCATTGTGGCTATGCATTGCGGTGAAACCTGCGAGCATCGGCTGGAACTAGCGAACCATGGGTGGTACTGCACTGAAATTCAATGTAGCATTGCACCCAAACCTGACTGCCTGTAGAACAGTTCTCTACTGCAGACAATGTTGCCGAGCCCCTGGCGGGACCTCTTGATCCGAAGCTGAACGCGCTAACCACTGCGCTATCCCACCCCCTCGAGGGAAGTGGAAGGACAACAAAACAGCAAAGGGTCTCATTGTCATTGGTTATTTTTGGTTTTCAATGACAAATATACTTCACCAGGTAATAAGCTTAGGGGAAAATTTAATGAATTGTTAAATCTTGGAATATTGAAAGAAATGTACAGTTTTATCAGCTGAGATAAGAACTATATGTCTAAAAACTTCGAATTGATATATTGTTATTTTTTAAAGTTTAAGGTCAAGATGATTTAGGAATTATTAGTATAATTATCGAGCTGTTTACGACGTGCATTTAAATAACACTTTTTTCAACAACTTCTAAATTTCTCTAAATCTAGGTTAAAAGGATTTCATTTCAAGTCTAATTGGCATTGTAGTCTTATAATCAATCTTTAACTTTGATATCAATGAAATTAGATGTAAACGGATGACTTAGTAAATCAGTTAAAAGCATTTAAACCACAATCAATTAACTTTAATGGAAACATTTAAATTGATGTTTATATTCATGGTCTTCTTTGAAATTATTGAGTTACATATTTTCATCAAGATGGAAGTGTCAGGTAGATAAAATTAATAGCTAATTTGCCAATAAAGTTAAAACAGTTTTAAGATTTACATTACTGTCTGAGGTTTTTAATGAGTTTTTCTGAGTTACAAGTGAAAAAATAAAAACTTACAATTGCCAATTTCAGTTGACCCTCGTGTAAATCCTGAAATGTTTTTTTTTGAAATTCTTGAAATTCCTATGGCAAGGGATTTCATTGAAGAATTCCTATTTCAAGAACGTCTCTGAACTTTAACGGAATATCGAAAACAATAACCATAAGTTCTACTTCGAAAAAATTTCGACTTTCATGTGACCCTAAACTATATATACATCATGGAATGATCGAGGTCATTTGATTTCATATTTCAATACAGAAATATTTCTTTCATTAAACCAAAAATGCAACCAAGCCCACTGACGGATTACCTTCACAAATACAGAATAAGACTTTATATGTATTAGCATGTCATAGACATAATTGTCATTTTCCTTGAGAGACTTAACAATAGATCTGATGATACAGATCCATGTGTGTAAGACAAATCTTTGATATAAATATTTCATAGTTAAATATACGGATTTTAGAAACCATCGTTTTTAGCAATTCTTTTAACAAACTGTGGCGGAGGTATCTGTTGTGAGTGATCACTCGTTATCTTTAAAGATATATTGTTTGGACAGTTGATTTTGCACAATGTCTTGCCAATGTCAACTACAAGCCACCATAATGCTTTTACATCGCCAACAGTATGACATAGCAATGCAAAGATAATCGCCAATCTTATGAAATAACAATGCAATGGTAATCGCCAAGTAAGGACACAATAATGTAATGCATAAAGACATTCAAAAGTTTTAGATAAATTTTAGCTTTAAATTGCGATCAAGTTGAGAATAATACGATGGATTTGAAACATCGATGTTTAAGTGAATGTATTAAGGGGTGGAATAGTTTATTTCACTTCCTTTATGTTAAATTCACCAATATTATTGTAATTCTTTAACATTTTAAATTACAAATTAAATTACAGCTTGTTTATTACAGGTGATATTAACAAGCATATTTGTTATGTGAATGATTGGAGTGCAATTGCATAACGCATGAATCCCGATAACTTTGATTACAGTTTAACTGAATTTAAAAAAAATGTTTTTTATTTGCTTAAAGTTATTATTAGGTTTAATGAATTGATATTTTAGAGACCGTGATCAAAAGCTCAATACTTTGACTGAATATTCTAAAGTTGTTTTAGATATATCAATTTTGATTTTTTTTGATGGTCCTGTTTACAACAATGTCTTAACTGTTTCATTGACGATTACTATTCTTACATTTTCAATGATAATTATTGTTAAGTGATCACTTGTCGGCCAGAAAATATAAAACCTTTATCATAATGGCGAAATCTATTCGTAAAAAATTATGTGTAATTACAATGTGTAAATCAACAACATGATGGCATCCGTATCAAGTTGAACTCAAGTTTCCTACTCTTCGACTGCAGTAAAGGGCGAGAGATAGAAATAGAAAAGAATACAAAAATATCCTATGAGATACCTACGTTACAAATAAGTAAACTTTTCTTTAAAACATAAGAATGGCTTTTGATAATGAAAAAATCCCATCCTTGGGTCGTCTTTTATCAAAGATAAATTAGACTATTGGTAATTTTTATCAACTTGTGTAATAGATACATTCTAAAGACCAATGTCGATAAAACAATTAACCCAATACATGAACTACTCTTTCATGATAATCGTATGATCTCCCCTGTTCCTATAACTAGTTATTATCAGTTATTGGATGGAAATAGAAGGAATCAAATCTGGGGAAGTTGGTGTTCTGGCGTTGACAAGGAGATCTCTTGGGTCTGGACCTGTCTGGCTGTTGATGGTTCATGGTTGTTTACTGTAATTGATATCCATTGTCGGTCATTACCGTCCCTCTTCAACTTCATTATGTCATTTCTTCTCTTGAATGGTAAATTCTGAGTGTTCATTAAAAAGGGCACTTCTATTGAGAAATTTTGTTGAAACGAAACTGAAACTGAATGTTTAAACATTAATGTCATAAATACATGATCATTACACAATCCAATAAAGCAGTGAAGTTGAGGGTTCTATTGTTTGTGATGAATATAATTTGACAAAGAATAACGGGCTTTTGCAACATCATGAAGTATAAATCCCATAAGCGCAAAGACTGACAGGAGCCGCTCTATGACGAGTCATGTTTATCAGTCTAATTCCAAATTTGGTCAGCAAATTCCATTAAAGATATGTTTTATCATTACTTACATGTACAATTAATAACATATCAACGTGTTTTATCATTTGATGAAAATATAACATAATTGCGAACCCCCTTCTTTTAGTATTGGATGGAGCAGGTATGCCAATATTACATCCATCAAGCCTCCTTGTGGTGTGTTTGTAAGACGAACCAAACCGGAAATGAAGTACCATAGGTTCTTGACAATCTCTCCAGCAGTAGCAGATGATAAATACTGCAACTACTCTAGACTCGCCATCCGTCACCCCCGGGACCTTGTCATGTTGACTGCACACAGTTTAGGTTGTAATTTAGTCCTTTCAGATAAAGTTGAAGCTAGGACCGGAAATAAGGAAACAGTATTGCTTAACTGGCCCCTCCTTTCACTGACCACTGGACATCTAGGGTAGATATCTATACTCTCAAGCATTAATGAAAAGTGGTTCATTGTTGCCAACTTAAAAAATGTATGACTTTATCAACCAGTATGTTATGGACTCTGTTGTTCTTCAGACCTTTCTGTTTGTAAATTTCATTCTTTCACTGACAAAAAGAGTTTCATTTTGTTTTGTCAGCACAACTTTCTAAACATTTACACAAAAAGATTTGACGGCACGGTAGTTATCAATCAACTAACAACTTTTCAAGATAAAAAAAGCAATATTTGATGAACAAGATAGTCACGTCAACTGTCAAATACGGAATGAACCATAAGCTAAAAAAATGAGCTAAAAAATCCCCATGAAAACCTCAACCTTTAGCATTTTATGAATATTTTTCTCCATCATTTATGTGTGTCATTGGACGAGTTAATTGAGCGAGACCAGTTTCGAAGGCACAGCAAAGAATCTTTTCACGGTAAATATTCGATATATTCCATGATGTGATTAAGGGGATCCAAAATCATTTGAAATACCACTAGATTTATAAGTTTACGTTTCTTTTACATGGTATATTTGTATTTGCCTCTCTTCTTAAAATGTTTTCCAAAGTTGTTCCTTAATCTGAAAAACGTATTTGATTGATTGCAAAGAAGATGACAATAGTAGGGTTGTAATAAGTTCTTAAAATGTTGAATCAGATTAACTTTTAAAAGAATATTGAAATATTTCGTTGGAACCCTTCAAAACAGGTAAGTCTCTTTTTTATACAAATGCATTAAAGACGTTTTACTTGTTTGTATTTCTTTGATCAAGATTTTGAAGTCTTTGAAGTTTTGAAATACTATCAACTTTACATTTTCTTTGAAAGGAGTACAGGACATTTCAAAATTTCCTGACTGTAGTTGTTGACACTTTGAACACTTTGTTGACACGTAAAACTTTGTTAATTCTCAAATTTCAATAAAATGTTGTAAAAGGTCTTAAATTGGAAGTAATAAAAGCTTGGGATGATCTTTACGTATGTTATAGCTACTCTAAAGTATTGTGTGCAGAGGAAGGATGCCCAAGGGAAATACCAAATGTTGGACTGTTTTACCAATAACTATGACAATCTTTTATATGGAGTAGAAAAAGGAAAATGTATGTTCAACGGATGAAGTCTCGTGGGTTTTTTTTATAAACAAAGAAACCATATTTCTCGACCTCTCATTAAAGATGGAAACTCCTTTCTATATGGCATCGACAATACTTAGAACCTTTATGAGAGTTACTAGAATGTCAAACTTTTTACAAAATATAGAATGTAACAAATTGTAAAAAACATTACAGGAGTTTTACAGGAAAAATTGTTTGTTTTTATATTACGAAGTAGCTTTGTTTCTCGACCATTATTTCCAAGCGGAATTAAATCCCCATTTCATGCTTTTCAATTTGAAATGATATGGTTAAGTAAATGTTAACAAAGAGAATACGAAACTCCATGTACTAGTTATGTGCATTTTGTATGATCACACATAACAGCAGCTCAGTTTCATAGCAGCAAGTAGTGAGACACAGAAGTGTGTCCCTTATTGATGTATTTAGAAAGAATGAAATTATAACAGCAAGCACTGAAATACAGAAGAGTGTGCCTTATTGATGTGTTTAGAACGGATGAACTTATGGCAGTATATCAATTTACTGAAAGGATGACATAGGGAACTCTATGCTAGGTTAACGTTTGCATTACGTGAAATAAATGAGGACTTTCTGGCATAAGGTGGACTTTTCTCACAGCCAAGATTTTAGTGTGCCTTAGTATGTGTAAACAGAAGTGCAATAAGATCTAACTCTGACTGCAATAAGATCCTAACTCTGACACAATAAGATCCTAACTCTCACTGCAATAAGATCCTAACTCTTACACAATAAGATCTAACTCTGACTGCAATAAGATCCTAACTCTGACTGCAATAAGATCCTAACTCTGACACAATAAGATCTAACTCTGACTGCAATAAGAGTAATATATCTCGCCAACTGTGGAATCTGTGGAAAGAAATAAGATTGTTGGTTTGCTGGATATATAAGTATTCTAAATATTTTTCATCAATCAAACAAAGCATTTTTCCTTAGCTTCATGTTATTTTAAAAATAACAACGTTTGTTCCGTTATTCCAAAAGTATTTTCTTTTTGAAAGCGTTAAAGCGCATATCTTAAAACCTTCAAGAGGGAAAGACCACCTGGCTGATGGTCCCAAAATTGACAATAAAATGGTGCTGTTGTTGGAGGTGGCGAGAAGGTCCCCGAGATCATATCACTTAAACATGGAGCGTCTGGTTGTTGGGACCGAGCACTTCGTCATTACTTTCTTATTAGTTTCCACTTGTCAAACAGAAACTGAATTATGATTAACTTTTCATAACACATTGAAAAAAAGTCCAAAAAATCCTTGAAACATATCAATAGTAAACTAAATAGCTTTAACAAATGAAACTTTATTTTGTAACAATTTCAAGGTTTGAGAAATACCTTTTCAATGATTTCAATAAGATATGTGTCGTCAATCAAAGCAAATATATTACAAGATTTTTCTAAATGTAAATCATTCAATCTGGCATGATGTAGGAAATCTTCATCCTGTCTCAGGGTAAGACGTATAGCTGACGCTCCACTCTTCTTTCCCTGGGTGTAAAGCCCAGCAAAAACTTCGCGCCGTGTCCTAATCCCTACAAACTCTTAAAAAAAATAATCAACCAATGACAGCGTTTGAAAGGCGAGCCGGCATCTGGCAGCGCCCATCCCTTCAATATTCAAACCGAGTGAGTGAGTGAGTGAGTGAGTTTGGGATTAACGTGTTTTGAACAATATTTCAGTTATTAAACACGTGGATGACAAGCATCCAAAAGAGGAGAAAGGATTAGGGAAAAGACGGAATGAAAGGCATAGTGAGAGGTAGATAACAGGTTTTAGAACGATTCAAATTTGGTCTGACTTTACCCGACGACCTATCAAGCTTGGGTGCCCCTGCCAGGAGCATGTAAGCTCTAGGGGTCTCTGGACTACTCAAGGAATTGAGTTAAGTGGTGGAAAATCAAACCGATCTCTTAAAACTGGATGTATGATTTGTTGTTATAAACTAACCAGAATCGCAAAATTGGACTCGGACATTATCCCCATGGTCGATCGGTTAAAAAGCTTTCGGTTCCAGTTTGTTTATCTATGGACGTCGCCATTTAGCGTAAGAGGAAAAGCCAACTCCTGTTCGAGAGGCTCTCTTTGGTTGGCTAAAATTTAATCGCACGCCATCGCGATAAAAGTATTTGATTGACTGAATTATGGGTTACGGCGCGAAGTTTTTGCTGGGTTTTACACCCAGGGTAAGTAGAGTGGAGCGTCAGCTATACGTCATACCCTGAGATAGGTTGATTACCATCCTTTTATCTCCTAACCCTCCCCAGCTGCTGTTGAATGGAAAGTCACTCTTTCCGCCTTACATGGTAATTAAGCGGTTAACGGTATTTAGTTGGCAACTCCTAATCTAGTGAATACAATCCCCTGGGAGACAATATTTGAGGGAGCTGGAGCTGTGAGTCTTCATTCTCGATCTTATGATGTTACTGTCAGGTCAGCCATTGTTTGGAGATTTTCAACATGAATAGACAGTTAATATCAGTATAAGATTTACAATGTTATGTTGATTTAGAAACAATCTTCACCTAAAGACATCTATTTTCAATGGATTTAACGATTTAATCATTGTCAGTAAGGCGTTGCAAGGTGAAAACACCACTGGCGAACACACTCTCCCAATAGGATACAGGTTGTGCTTATTAAATTGTAGCTGAAAATGAGTGAAGCTGCGTTCTGAATAACTATCTTAGGATTACTATCCGTTTCAATTCAGATCATTTCATAAAAATATCAAGTTTGCTTTAAACGTTTTTGAGGAAATTTGTGATATCAACAGCATGGTATTTTGATGATATCAAAACGTTCAGTAAATGACTTTGTTGTGAAGGTAGAAAATTTCATATGTATAGACAAACAGATTTTTATTTTCATTCAAAACTTCAAATATACTATTATCTTAGTCGTTTCTTACTGCATTTAGACATGCGTTCTGCTGATATTTCTGTTATATCTGTATCTTTTTATCATTTTGCTATAATTATTTTCTTAATTCGAGATATGTCGTCACGTACACAAGATGAGAGGTAGAGAACATTATCTGAATCGATTTCTTTGACCTTTTGTTCTTTGTTCCCTGTTCTTTGATGTTGTTTTTCTTTGAAGTTTGTAGCGGTACAAGTTTGTCACAGATGTTACAACTACTGACAACATCTGACAATTCAATGTAAGGACAGTAGATTTACTCACAGTGTATTATTATACGGCCACTCTAGAGTATGTTGTTGGAGTCAAATATGTCAAACTTCAAAATTGGTGCGTTTCATTTTTTGGTTGTTTCTGAAAATAGGAATCTTAGTGCTTATCAGTTCATTAATCAGGATCTTTATTATTTCATAAGTTTATTATTTAGAAAGAATTATTGACCTTGGAAATATGCTTTTCACAACTATAAGATATCGTTTCTTTGACAAGAACGTTTAAAGGCTCCTGTGCTAGATGTGATAACATTGAGATTCTGGTTTGGACCTTTCTTGTTTAGTTTGAGAGGTTTTACAACTAAAATATGGTTTTCTTAAGGATATCCGTTCCTGAAATTTAAAGTATTAAACTTTTTTCTAACTTGTTTTTTTTTCTTCAAAAGTTTAGTGTATATGCTTGAAATAGCAACCCAAATAAATGGGTGTTGGTGTGGATTTTTTTAGAGATATTTCAAGACAAAGATACCTTTGTCAGTCAGAGATTTAACATGGGAGTCAATGGGAAAATGATGACCTTTTTTGAGAAATCTTAAATTTAAATTAGTTCCTGTATTAAACATTTTAAAAAATAAAAACATGTTTGAGTTAACATAATTTTCTTCCAGAAAAAAGTATAAAATATATATGGTACTGTGGGTTTTTAGCCGCTATGGCACAACATGTATTCAAACATTTAAATTAAATCATTAACATTCAAGCTATTTTTGTACTAAAACATGCATTCTGCCACTCATTATCTTAAAATACACCTGAACGCATACATACAAATAATATTAATTCAACATCTACTTCCTAAGAAAAATAGATTATAGAACTTGCTCAAATGAAGTTGCAATTAAAAATTGCTGAGTCAGCAAAGTTGTGAATTATTTCAAAATGAAAAATACTACGTTTCATAATTTTGATGAATATTTAATCAGAAATCATAAACATTGAGAAATTGCAGCATCATTCTGGTTTATTATATAAGAACATTATGATTTAATGTTATTTGAGTTTTGTCACTGTGACTGAGGAGCAAATATCCTTAATCAATTTCCTCTCCATTAGTGCAATTTGTAAAGGTATAAGAGTATGTCATTCTGGGGTAGACAGTATATTCATGAATCAATTTCAAACAGTCATCTTCAGAATTGCCTCTAAATAGATTAACCTTGAAGCCTCTAGCTCTGGACGTGACAAGGACGTCCCCACGGTCCTCATTATCATAATGAAACCTACACTGTCTGGTCTAGGTCTCCTCTTCTGGCATCAAAGATGAGAAAATCTGATAATCTGTATTGTAAAGTTAACCACACTGATTTAAGTTTCTTTATCACAACTATGAAACGTAAAACTAGCTATATAGATTTGAGATTCGTAATACACTTTCTTAAACAGGTCAGTACTATTCAAAAGTTCTTGACTTTCCATATGTTTTGTTTATGTATCTACCTAATCATCATTTTGGGTCTTACCATCATGGCTTAAGATAATATGGTCTTTTCAGTCGATCTTTTTTTAAATTTAAAAGAAACCATTATTAAACGCTGATAACATCCAGTTTTATTCTTAAATCGAAATTTCTAGAGGATATTTGTCAAGATAAGAAAAAAATATTTTCATTGAAATTTGCTGTAACACCTATTATTTGAAAAGAGTTACTGCCAATATTTGTCTCTCACCTGCAATCATAAGAAAAGTAATCTTTCTATTTTCTTTATCATATAAATCATTTGAAACACTGTTAGATAATGGGCACACAATACATGGATGATCACTGATGGTATATCATATACTATTAAACCAGCACCATCTTCAGTATCCTTTATCACCACCACGAATCTAGTATATCTTCATCATCACATACCTTCTCCATCTCACCATCATTTCACCATCACCTCACGTCACTTCACCATCATCTGTCTCCAAACAACACTTCCAACTCTCGTGATATACCATCCATTAAATGATCTCACCATCATAGTATGATCATACCAAATCATCTTACAATCATCTGTGACTACAAAGCAAAACCTTCCTTTACAAAAAACGATATAACTTACAGTTATATAATCGCATTACCACACCAATGAAACCGTTGATGTTATACAGATATAAAAGAAAAGAGGTGAAAGAGACGCTAAATTCAAATATGATGTTGCCGCTAACCCTTGTGGTGATTGCTTCTCTTTCCCTGGCTGCAGCTGATGATATCACCGAAACCTATCGTGAAGGAGAAAAGCACAATATCTTGTTTGAGAGAATGACCTTTACATGGACATCTTCCAACAAAATCTTCAAACTTCTTCGACTACATCTGCCAGTGAAATCTTCAACCGTCTACATCTGCAAGTGAAATCTCTCAGCAATCTACATCCGCCAATGAAATCTCTAATATGTCTCTGTTTGCAAGTGAAACATCCAAACCGACTAGCTTTTTCCAGTAAAACCTTCAACCAATCTACATCTTCCGTTGTAACTTGAAGCTATCTACATCTGCAAGTGAAATCTATCAGCCATTTCTATCTGTAAGTACAACCTCTCAGATATCTTCATCTGCCAGGGAAATCTCAAAATCATCAACAGATGCCAATGAAGGTGTTAATTTCAGTTATTGGATAACTTACTAGTATACAGCAATCACCGTTCATATATCTGGACACGCATCCTCTCAAAGATATTCAGATGTGGTTGAAACAACGCCCCTCACTACTGAAAACAATTTAACAGAAAACTGGAACCAACTTCCAAGTCGTTTGAAAATAGTTCTCTATGCGTTGAGAAAGAAATGAAAATAGAAAAAACTGAGATCACAGTTTTATATGTCCAAAACCCTTGCAGACGAAATAAGGAAAGTGTTATCCTACTTAGGCTTTGGACTGTATGTACTCGGATTGGTGACAATAGTTTGAACATCGCTGTTTTCTTATCTCAACCCAACACCTCGATGATCCCTATTATCCTGAACAGTGATGTTTATATTTTCGTACATGGGACATTTGCTTATGGCCATTATTTCTTTTTAACATACTATATACTAACGTATAATAATCTGCAGATTGATTAAACAATCTAGGAATGAAAAAAAATCCTAGATTGTTCGAACAATCTGCAGATTGTGATCATTCCCAGATTGCACGGAACACATACACCAATAATCCCGAAACTGGCGATTACAAAATATAATCTTCGCAATATTTCGCTTACAAAAAACTAAACGTCAGAACTGCTTTTATCAATGTAGCACAGCAATGTGATGGCACCGTCACAACATGCTGTTCTCTTTAATAGATGTTATTTTCAAAGTTATCAGTTATATTAATAATTATTTATAGTTTTGTTAAAATTCGATTAACACAGTTCATTATCACACAGAAAAATATCAGTGACATCTTTGATTGAGGTCACAAGAGTTAGCCCTGTTGTTGTTTTAATCATGTTTGATTTTTAAATCTACTTGTAATTTCTATGATATTAGGAAATTAGATAACCCCTCAAATATCAATGTCTGAAATTATAACAAATATATTCCATGTAAGGAATTAGTTAATTGACCTTTAAACGGGTTAAAGTTTACCTTGCACCGATAAATCTGTTAATAATCACACATGAAAAACAAATCAATCATTCTAAAGAAATACCAATGCAAAACTACTACAGAAACTTGCTGTATACGTTTATCAAATGTTATTGACAGAGAAAATTGTAAAAGCAAATGGGTCAATAACGTGATCTACACTTAATGTACTAAAGACACGTGTCCATTATAAATACTGTTATAAAGATTGATTGAACTATCACTCTCTTTGTCCGGGATTATTGTTTTACAAAAGATATGAGTTGGTTGATGTAGAATATCAATAAATCCATTAATTTCAAACAGATATAAAGGAAAGGTGGTCAATTAAACGCTCAGTCCAATTATGATGTTGCCGCTAACGCTTGTTGTGATCGCCTCTCTTTCGCTGATTGCAGCTAATGATATCATGAGGAGCGACCGTGAAGGAGAAAAACACAAGATTGTTTTTAAAGAAACAACCATGACATGGACAACATCAAACTTTCAACTGTTTACGTCTATATCTGAAATTTCAAAGTCAGCTACATCTGCCAGTAAAACCGCCACGCCATCTACATCTGCCAGTGAAATCTTCAAGCCGTCGACATCTGTAAGTCAAACCACCGAGTCATCTGCATCTGCCATTGAAATCTTCAAGCCGTGGACATCATCAAGTCAAACCAACGAGCCTTCTACTTCTGACAGTGAAGTCTTTAAGTCATTTTCATCTGCCAGTGACACCGCCGAGCCGTCTTCTTCTGCCGGAAAAATCTTCAGGCTACCTACATCTGCAAGTGAGATCTACAAGCCATCTACAAGTGAAATCTATCAGCCATCAACATCTGCAAGGGAAACCTATCATACGTCTACATCTGCACGAGAAATCTATCAGCCATCAACATCTGCAAGTGAAATCTATCAGCCATCAACATCTGCAAGTGAAATCTATCATACGTCTACATCTGCAAGTGAGATCTACAAGCCATCTACATCTGCAAGTGAAATCTATCAGCCATCAACATCTTCCAGGGAAACCTCTCTAACGTCAACGAGTAAAACTACGGTATTACCCAGTGAAACCATCGGTCAATCTAAATCTACTGTTGCAACTTTTCAGCCTTCTACATCTGCTAGTGAAATCTATCAGACGTCTGCATCGGTCATTAAAACCCATGAGCCATCATCAACTACCATTGAAATCTATCAGCCATCCACATCTGCCAGTGAGACGTCTTCCTCTGCCAGGGAAATATCAGAATCATCAACAATTGCAAATGAAGGCGGTAATTCTAGATATTTGGTAACTTATACGGGAATCACCGCTCATAATTCTGGACACACATCATCTCAAAGATACTCAGACATGGTTGAAACGACGCCCCTGGTTACTGAAAACAATTTAAGTTTTGCAGAAATCTGCAACCAAACTTCCAACTCGTTTAACAATAGTTCTGTATGCTTTGAGGAAGAAGTGAAGACAGAAAAACCGGGAACACAGTTTTATATGTCCCAAACTCTTGCAAACGAAATAATGAAAGTCTTTTCCTTCGTAACTTTTGGCATGTGTGTCCTCGGATTGGTGACCAACAGTTTAAACATCGCTGTTTTCTTATGTCAATCCAAGACCTCGACGAACTTTTATTTGATTACTATTGCAGCATTAGGCATTGTTTCTTCCACCATTTACCTTATCAGTGATGTTTATATTTTCGTTCATGGGACATTGGGTTATGGTCATCACTTCTTTTTAACATACACTATACTAACAGTTAGCCTTTACTTGGGGCCAGTGACTCAACGTTCCCTCTATCTGATCGTTCTCCTTGTGTCCATCGAGAGGTTCCTGGTCGTCACTTTCCCGCTCAAGGCTAAAGAGTTCATCTTCAGTCGCTTTTCAAAGACACTTATCATGCTTGCGTTGCTGTCAGTTGCGGTATTTCACACATTTAGTCCGATCAAAGGTAAAGTAACAGAAACTATTGATACTCTAAGAAATGACACCGTATATACATACGTCACATCTGAGATATATAAACGAGATCCAGAATCTTTCGATGCTGCGAGTCTGGCAAGCAAGATAATATTTGTGTACATCATACTTTTTTCTGGATTATTGACCAACCTGCTTGCTGTGTGTGCTCTGAGACGCCACTCCAACACGACGAAGACAATGAGGACAAACACAGACACAGACAAAGCTGCCAGACAGGAGAGGAGGATCACAGTGACCATCATCACATCCAGTATGGTGATGCTCGTCCTCGCTCTTCCTCTCAATACAGGATCCGTCGTGAGGTCACTTCTGCCGCGCCTTATAGCAGACAGGGATGCCCCCTATCGGTACCTATACGCAGTTATATTTTCCTTTTCAACAACTTTGGTTAACTTGAGTTTGTCGACTGATTTCCTGACTTACATGACTCTCAGTAAAGGGTTTAGACGTACCTGCTTGAAACTACTCCATATCAGCCAGAAGGACGACACTAAGACACGCAACATCGCTGGACAAACACAGGTCTCCTCATTGGAAACAAAGTTTTGATCACAACGATGAACACTGGACACCGACATGTTGCACCGCGGGCTAACGACAAGAACCTGAATTGACACACACTTTGTTCACACACCAATCTCAACTCTTAGTGAACAGACACACTTGTCTAACCCGAAATTTGTTATTTTGAAAATTGCTCAATGGTTAAGCTGGTCATATTAGTGAAAATATACTGGTCAAATAATTCTATATATACAAGTTAGTCGTCACTCTGGGCACATACTGGTTACCTCCCCTGGCATTTAACAGATCCAGCACTTGAACCTTTGGCTATACCAAATGTCTTAAGACTGTCAATGTTGACACATTCTGATCATCGAACATATACTAGTCCTACCTCTGGACATATGTTTGTGTTGATACTGGACACATATTGGTTATTCAGATCTCCTTACTCGCCAGATTTTCTACACTTCATTGGACAAATTCTGTTTAAATGTGAGATATATCTTTTTATATTGTTTTCCTTGTTTTGTTTTGAATTAGCAAATAGGATGTGTTGCGATATTTAAGCAACTTTCACAATCTGAAATAACAAGGATGTATGACGTTCAATATGTAGAAATCAATATCCATGTTTCTAATGGAATGTGTAATAATCTATTTCCTGAGCTTTTCTCTCAAATGAGAAGTGACTTGAGATTTTTAACGTCTCTCAAATAATCGTATTTATCATTCTGTCGTAATTATCAAGATTGAAGTTTTACTACGTGATCGCCATTAACATAATTCTACTTATCGATAACAATAGAACTGTTTATTAAACAAATTGGTTGATATTTCGTATTGTTTTAGAATACGGGTATACAAAATGCAAGAATTCTATGTTGAGGATATAGCTAAATTTGGTATATTTTAAGAAACATGTCTAGATCTCAATATATTATAATGAGAAGTCATGTTATCTGTACAACAATTTATGTTAAACACGTTACCTCCGTCTAGTGCACCAGATGTAAAATCATCGCATCAATAAATGTTCTCTCTGAAGTATAATGTTTCCAATGTTCATTAGTATTTCCTTTTTCTATAAAATCATATTGGTATTGATACTGAACAAAACCGAATTTATTTCAAGACAATATCTAGACATTCCATACACGTATACAGATATAATTTCATTCAAACGCTGATAAAAATCCAGTTTGATTATTAAATCGAAATGTCTAGAGGTATATTTGTCAAGGAAAGACAAATCGTATTTTCATCGAAATTTGCTGTTACACCTTCCAGTATTATTGAAAGAAGTTACTGCTATTTTTTTCTTTCACCTGCAATGATAAAATAAGTTACCTTTCCACATGTTTATCACATAAATCATTATAAAAATACTGTTGGATAATGAACACATTTAAGGATTGTTTTAATTTTTTGTGCCTCTATCGATGTATAACAGCAACAAATTGTATAACATCGCGTAGTACAAAATAATTTTAAAGATCCATTTTCAACTTTGCATTCGTAATAACTCCGTTTTCATATATCGCACATCCGACTATACAGTTCTGTAGAAAAATCTTTCAACAATTTTTGAGACCATAAAAAGAATTTATAATCAACGAGAAAGTATTCAATTTTAATTTCAAAGTATACCACCCTCCAAAACTTGCCGTAGCCATAAACGAACCCACATTCCGTGACGTCACAGTTTTACGTGTAGGATTTACCATACTTCCTGTTTATCGCGATCTCATTGTTATGGCTTCCGATCACGATGATGGATATTTATTTATTATTTATTCGAGCAGATAAACGTATATTCTATCGAACTAAATGCTGTTCCAATACATGAAAACGTTTCTTACCTCCAAACTTTCTAAGAGTTTTCGACTCGGTCTCCGCGAACGTCTTGATTCGGTCATCTTTGTTTACATCCTCTGTTTACATCCCACAATCCTTTGCGCGATCTTGCAAGTAATACGCCCCTTCTATTTATAGTACCAAGTCGATTCGGGAATGCCCTTTCATTTAATTGTAATTATTTTAATGAATTTTGGTCCGATTGTCGTTTTGTTTGAATTAAACGTTTTCTAATTTTGCAATGAATACGTTAAAATTACTTAAAAAATTATGCAAAGATGAAAATGGATTTTTACACATCTTGAATATATGTCGTCAACATTACTTTAGTTTGCAGTTTGTTACACACAACTATACATGATGGAATCAAAATTGCGAATTTCACGTACTAAAATGGAATATGATTTAATTTCGTTTTTATCAGCATTGACGCGCATGCAATCAAAGTTCGTCATAACTCCAGTCCGCATTTTTGATATAACCCTCATTAACATATCACGTGACATGTAAAATGGTTACCGTTTGTAGAAACGAAACCATATCGTCATCATCGCCTTACCTTCTCCATCTCACCATACCTTCACCATCAAATAACGTCACTTCACCATCATTTGTCTCCAAACAACACCTCACACCTCATATGCCATCATTTAAACGATCTTACAATCATCCAAAATCATCTTACAATCAACGCAAATGATTTCACTATCATAAAAAACAGCGTTCGCATCATCAAACATCACCACAAACCTACATATCTTCATCATCACACAATACCTTATCCATCTCACCATCATTTCACCATCATCTCATTTCACTTCACGATCTTCTAACTTTCATCTTAAACCGCCACATATCACCTTACTTCACCATCATCCCGTATAACCTCACCATCATAGCAAAATCATGGTGAATTATCTGGAAGAATGCAACAGATGTTTCACCACAACATTTATATGTAAATATCAGTATCAAAACCGATTGTAAGCCAATGAGTTATGAATATTACTCAACGATATGTTTGATAGCAATGGGAAGATTTGTAGATGTTGAACAAATAAGAACATTATGTGGATGCAAAACTTATTTCCTTGAAGGGCACAAAGTAATCGAATCAATCAAATATTACTGCAAAACCATATAAAAAGTCCAAGTCCTAATGTCTTCCATTTCTGCTTCATAAAATTTTGTTAGGGCATTGTGACTTACTCATAGTTAAGGAATACAATAATTTCGGGATAAAAATTTCTCTATTGTTAAATTTAAGAGTTAAGAGTTTATGCTTACTCCTTCATTAGGTTGGATGTACAGAATATGAAATGGGGTACATAGATGGTGTATACCGTAGCGGGGGAACATGAAACTATTGATGAAACTTGATTAGACAGATTGATAAAATGATAAAGTAATACAATTGGGATTTGCAGTAAAAAGATGAGATACGTATACTTGAGTGGAGAAATAAACAAAGGCTTGTAGGTTTTATTTATGTACTGGGTACATAGTGATTTGTGATACATTGAAGATTGGATGTAGGTGAGGTGAGGTGGTGTTTAACGCCGCTTTCAAGATTATTTCACATATATAGCGGCTGCTAGTATTATTGCAGGGAGAAAGCCAGCAACACCATTGAGGCTATGCATTGCGGTGAAACCTGCGAGCATTGGCTGGAACTAGCGAACCATGGGTGGTACTGCGCTGATATTCAGTGTAGCATTGCACCAAAACCTGACTGCGTGTAGAACAGTTCTCTACAGCAGAGAAAGTTGCCGAGCCCCTGGCGGGAATCGAACTATGGACCTCCTGATCCGAGGCCAAACACGCTAACCACTGGGCTTTACCGCCCCAGATTTGATATACAATATGAATTGCATTACAATTGGTAAAATATGGGGATGGGCAAATTGGCTTTTTTTGAGAAAGTTTATACGTTAAATATCATTGATTGTGTTAAATTGAGCTGAGTAGAAGCCACTGGTGGGCTGGGGCTGAGGTGGGCTCTTGTTTGAAGTTGTTGAATGATCGTGATCGGTGTCAGTCAGTTCGGACTCCCCAGACATATGTCAGAGGAGTGAATCGCAAACACATGGACGAAAGATGCTTTGATTGCGGCCGAACTTGTTGACTGAGACCGACATGTTCCTTACCATTGCATTGGTTGGGCGAGGCGTTTCTTCAATGTACTGCTGTCAACTGGGACATGGTATTCTGTAAGTTCATACTCTTGGGTTAAGGCTTGCAGTCCTGATTTCTCTGCCGTTGGCTTTGGGTAGAAGCTTGAGGGTCTTGCGAATGGAAAAGATCACGTCATTGTGGTTTTGTTCTTGATGAGGCTAGAGATATCTTGCCTGAGGGTTCTGTTTTAGGGAAACTGTGACGGTTTAAGCTTTTCAGGAGCGATTCCTTGTTGTTTAGAGTTTTGTTAATAGTCTTGGTGTAGACACTAGTAGATCGGAAAATCAGGCCCTTTTCGTTTTACCACTGAAGTTTCTTTACCTAACGTTTTTCGGAAAATTCTCTTCGTATTACTTTCTCCTGTAAAATGATGCAGAAGACAGTGGCAGCGACAGTGATGATGGAATCACTGTCACCATAGGTAACACAGCTTACAAACCATCAACAGCAGATCACTATGTAGCAGGAGGTAAGTCTGAAATTTGGGAGAAAGATGAAAATGTTGATACTTTCTGGACAGACAAGCTCAGACCCAACTACTTTCTGGCAGTACGGGTGACAGACAAAGACGTTCTTGAGAATCTTGAGAGTGTTCAAGACGATATTCGGTATGCCAGCTGCTGCATCCCCTGTGGTCTCGACATCCCCCTTGGTCTCGACACTCCTGAACAGGTCAACAATGCTGTTTAGGCCCTCAAGAAAATGAAAGCAGATTTGGCAGATGCTGTTCCGAAGGAACCTCTGAAGATCAGTGGAGTGAAGAACTTCTACAACAGGGTTGTCTATGCACAGGTCAATTATCCTGAATCATTTCCCACATTTGTGGATGATTTGGAAATGAACTTGAAGGCAGCTGGTATTGAGACTCGAGACGGGTACGAGTATGTCCCTCATATGACAATCATGAAGACAACACGACCAGTATCGCGGCAAATGGGCACCAAGAACGTCAGCTCTTTCTTGTATGAAGAGTTTGCAGACATGTCCTTCGGACTTCGATCTATTGACGGGGTCTATCTTTGTTCCATGCAGAGTGAAAGGAGAGAGGATGGATTCTACATTTCACCCTGCCATATTGACTTTTCAGAAAGTTAGATATTTTCATACTCATCAACATATCAAAAGTTGTGCTATACCATTTCACATGTTGATAATTCAATTGAAATAAATCAAAATGTAAATAATTGTGGAAAATATTTATAAACAAACTCAGAAGATGAATGCTTTGAAACCTGAAATTAACTATAACAGAAAATTTAGTTACCAAAGTGACAGAGAAGTAACTCTTCTTGGAAATGCTGTTATTTAAACTTGTAAAATTAGTATAATACAAAATATTTGATTATGAACATTGAGTTTATTTCCACTCTAACCGTTTATATCAGGTCATAAGTGAACTTTTACAAGCTGCATCTGTGATTATGGAATAAACATAATACAATTTTTCTTCTGTTTTTCATTAGATATGGTAACTAAGATAAGTTTACTTGTTTATTTTAAGTGCTTCATCTGGACATTTCAGAAATTCTGGTAGATAAAGCTATAAAGTGTAACCTAATTAGTAAAACTTGACCTGCGCATGTCATATTTTCATTGCAAGATGTCTTCGCATTCAAAACCATGTCTTAAAATTTTAAAAGAAGATCAAATTTTTAGCTTTTTCAACCCAGTGGAAAATGTCAGGGCTTATTACACTAAAAAAAATGGAGAAATATTTTTACATAGTCATGTTGAGCATTAAATTCAGTCACTGAAATCTGGAAAAAAGGTAAAGAGACCTAATGAAATATTTCGAGAAGTATTCTCATTAGTTAAGGGTTTTCAATGGGTAAAATTGTTGCTAAGAAACGACTGACAATATAAATAATCAAAGTCTTGGACAATGGCCATCTGCACAATTCCCATTCAGGACAATTGTCAACTGCGGACAATCACCACCCTAACAAAATGAAATAGATATACCATTTATTGAGTTTCATGATGAAGAAAAGAAATACAATTTCTGTATATTTCTTTTGACATTATTCAGCTCCTTGTGTCTCACGAAAGGAAACCCCTTGAAATAACATTGTTGATTCTTCTCTCTGTTCTTGCAAACTGTCATTGCTGAGGAAGATATGGTGTTTGTAAATCATGTCAAAACACGAAACTAAAAAATATATATAGTTGTGTTTGTAATTTTGAAAAATCAGCACGTATGTGTATTTACTAAAACTTTAAGTAAATACTTGATATGTGGTACAAGATTTGTGGACAATGGTTCGAGGCAACGACTCCAACGGAATTTTGGAAACATATTTGCAGCAGACACAGTGACAAAATATGTCTGTTGTGCTTATAGTAGGTCATTTAGATAATTTATATGTAAATGGGATGCAGAGTTTGTAAACATTTATATTGTCGTTTTTCGATTAAATGATTTTCATAATTTTGACATTTGGTTAAAGATAAAGATTGTTTAAAGGAAGGCGATTTGAACTTAACAAAGAAATATCGTATTTTGGCTCTTATGTAAGCCACAAGCACGATTTATGAATTTATTTGTACCTTACTTGTACATCGCTGTTTTGTATTGATGCAGCACGGCAAACATTAAACACCTGCATAAAACATCCAAAAAACCCACATCCATACATGGGTATAATCAAGGACTTTTATTTTATACAGGTCCTTGGTATAATGATTGAATTTGTTAAGTTTCCTTACATTGCAACAGTAAATATATGAATAATGTACAAACAAAAATGTGACAGACAAAAACTAGAACATTTGCTTAAATTATGTAATGTTATAACATGTTTATCCTCCCATTACCCCTCTCAATGGCACAACTAAACTTCACCTACCAAGATATCAATTCGGCATATGTCCGACCAACCCATTCTTTTACTTTTTCTCTACGTTCATTTCGAATTAGGAGATTAAAGTCGAGTTATGAAGTTGAAGTCTTTAAACTTATGTTCTGATCAACAGCTGGTCACTACTCCGTTGGCAAAAGTTTTATTCAATTGAATTCTTTCATTTGTCAAGAAAAGTTTCTGTAGGGTTTAAAAGAAATGTCATCACTTCGTTTAAGTTCATCCTTGTAAGTATTGGAGAAAATAATATCAATATGTGTGTGCAAAAAAAGCCAAAATTCTAGATAAACATGCCGAAACTCATAATGATCATTACTGGTAAAATTTTTTTTACTTCTGATTTTTAAGATCACGTGTACATAGCAAACTAGTGAGTTCGGATTTATTGAAATTCTTGACAAAAGCTTCTTTATTCAGGGTATATCGAACGAAAGGTTCAATATAAACAACTCAATATACTCAATCTAATTAGCACATACCTTAATTAGTGAACTCCAAATAAAGGCGTCTCTTCGCAAAGATGCAAAAGGAGATTATTAGTTATCAACTTATCCGCACGTCCAAGTTTTTAAGTTAATACTCCTCATTATGGCTAATCATATGTGTCTAATACTTATCATATATACACATGGTTACACTCTCTGAACTTTTGATGCTGTTTTCAGTTGCACCATAATAATCGGGTGTGTCGAAGAAGAGGGTTGATCAAGCCTATTTATGAATTGATATCTCTAAACCTTTTTCTGCAAGGGGCCCTTTTTCTTGCTCTAATCGAAATCTGTTGATGTGTTCTGTTGTTACGTTCTGTGGTACAGTTTTAATATAATGAGAATGTGAGACCATTTTTAAAGTATGAAAGTATTTTCCCTTTTACATAAAAACTGGGTTATATCAAGTTATATATTTCGATACCACTCCCTTCAAGATTTATTGGTTAAATAAGACATCAATAAAACCGTTGGTCTTGAAAATATATAAAGGAAAGGCGGTGAAAAAGACGCAAATGCAAACATGATGTTGCCGCTAACGCTTGTGGCGATTGCTTCTCTTTCTTTGATCGCAGCTGATGATATCACCAAAACCAATCGTGAAGGAGAAAAGCACAAGATCTTGTCTGATGAAGTGACATTGACATGGACAACTTACAACGAAACATTCAAACTGACTACACCTGCCAGTGGAATCTTTAAGCCATCTACATCTGCAAGTGAAATATCTCAGCCATCGACTTCTGCCAGTGAAACCTCTCAGCCTTTTGATAGTGCCAGTGAAACCTATCAGCGATCTTGATCTGCCATTAAAATCTATCAGCCGTCTACATTTGGCAGAGAAACCTATGACCCATCTACAGCTACCATGGAAACCTATGAGCCATCTACATCTGCCAGGGAAATCTCAAATTCATCAACAACTGCAAATGAAGGCAGTAGTTCCAGTTATTTGATAACTTATGCTGCAATCACCACTAATAGATCTGGACACACATCATCTCAAAGATATTCAGATATAATTGAAACGACGCCCCTCACTACTAAAATCAATTTAACAGAAATCTGCAACCAAAGTTTAAACTCGTTTGACAATTAGTTCCGTATGCTTTGAGGAAGAAGTGAAAACAGAAAAACCGGAAGCACAGTTCTATATGTCCCAAACTCTTGCAGACGAAATAATGCAAGTGTTGTCCTTCGTAACTTTTGGCATGTGTGTCCTCGGATTGGCAACCAACAGTTTGAACATCGCCGTTTTCTTATCTCAATCCAAGAATTCGACAAACTATTACTATTGCAGCATTAGGCATTGTTTCGTCCACCATTTTCCTTATCAGTGATGTTTATTCTTTTGTTCATGGGACAGTGGGTTATGGTCATCACTTCTTTTTAGCATACACTATACTAACAGTTAGCCTTTACTTGGGGCCAGTGACTCAACGTTCCCTCTATCTGATCGTTCTCCTTGTGTCCATCGAGAGGTTCCTGGTCGTCACTTTCCCGCTCAAGGCTAAAGAGTTCATCTTCATTCGCTTTCCTAAGACACTTATCATGCTTGCGTTGTTGACAGTTCCAGTATTCCAGTAGTCCGATGAAAGGTGCAATGAAAGGTAATATTGATACTGCGAAAAATGATACTGTTTACAGATATGCCATATCTGAGATATATAAACGAGATCCAGATTCTTTCGATGCAGCGAGTCTGGCAAGCAAGATTATATTTGTTTATATTGCGCTTATTGCTGGATTATTGACCAACTTGCTGATTGTGTGTCTTCTGAGATGCCACTCCAACACGACGAAGACGATGAGGACAAACACAGACACAGACAAAGCTGCCAGACAGGAGAGGAGGATCACAGTGACCATCATCACATCCAGTCTGGTGATGCTCGTCCTCGCTCTCCCTCTCAACACTCTCTCCGTCGTGATGTCACTTCTGGCGCATCTGTTACTAAACAGGGATGCACCCTATTGGTACCTATACTCAGTTATATTTTCCTTTTCATCAATCTTGGTTAACTTGAGTTTGTCGACTGATTTCCTGACTTACATGATTCTTAGTAGAAGGTTTAGACGTACCTGCTTGAAACTACTCCACATCAGCCAGAAGGACGACACGAAGACACGGAACAGCACTGGCCAAACACAGGTCTCCATTTTGGAAACGAAGCTGTGATCGCAACGATGATCACTTACTGGACACCGAGATGTCTTGCCGCAGTCAAACGACAGTAATCTGAATTGACACACACTTTGTCTACACACAAAAGTCAACTTGTCTCCCCAGTGAACAGGCACACTTGTCTACCCCCAAGTTTGTTATTGTGAAGCCTGGTCTTAAGCTGATCATATTACTGGAAATGTACAGTAATGTAATAATCTGATAAATAAAAGTTACTTGTAACTCTGGGAACATACTAGTTTTCTCACCTGGCATGAAACCGCTCCAGCACTTGAACCTTCAAAGACATCATCTACAAGTTTTACCCGTGACTGTGACTCGTTCACCTGTGCTTGACTCACATTGTGAACTAGATCTACCACAATCGGTTCCTGAAGAGATTTTGGAGGATGATTTCTTTGAGGAGATTGTTGAAAATAAGGAGACAGTTAGAGATTCCACTAACAGGTTTGTTGTGGTGCTCAAAAGACCAGATATGATGTTAGTATCCTAAACACTTTCATGCAACAAAATCTTGGCGAGGCCAGAGAAGTTTACAATATCCCTCCATTTGAGCTTAACATTATTCTTTTCTAAAAAAAAAAGGAAGGAAAGGGAAACTTACCCAAGCGAGCCGAAGCCATCAATGACGACGAAGTTGACCAACTGTGGAGTTCTGGTCAGATGGGTGATTCAAATCCTCAGTCCATCATTAACACATTGTGGTGGATGAACACCGTTCATTTCGGTATGAGGTCCGGCTTACCACACAGGAACATAAGATGGGGAGACGTTCAGGTAAAGAATGATGCAAATAATTGCGAATACCTGGATCACAATGAGCGGCAGACGAAAACTCGCACAGGGGAAAATCCTCGCAATGTCCGACCCGTTACCCCTCGGGTATGGGCTAATGTTGACGATCCGTCACGTTGTCCTGTCCGAATCTACAAGCGGTATCGCTCACTCCGACCTGCTGATTTCAGCTCTCATGATTCTCCTTTCTATCTGGCCACTTGTTGTAAATCAACTCAAAGATCGGATCACCTTTGGTTTAAGAGAATGGCAATCGGTAAAAACACTCTCGGCTCTGTTATGAGACAAATGACAAAACATACTAATATTTCCGGATGCAAAAGACTCACTAATCATAGTGCTCGAAAACATCTTGTACAAAAACTTGTCAATGCGAATGTTCCACCGACACACATGCAAATTTCTGGACACAAGAACGTTCAAAGTATTAACAATTACTCGTCAGTTTCCGAGGAACAACACCATAGTATGAGTGACCTGATTTTCAAACGTCAGGGGTCAAGGCCGTATCTCCCTGTTCAAACACCAAATACGAGTAGGCCTACAGTCTTGCCGTCTCCCACTCAAAATCCTTTGAATTGCACTTCACAGTCCATGACAAGTGTAAATACGTCATCCAGTTCTGAAATTGTCCATTCCCTCTTCTCTGGACCCATTCAGGGAGGTGTTTTTAACATCAACTTTAACTGCGTTAGGCCGAACCACTGCACGGTAAACACATCTGACGTGAAGCAGACCATGCCGTCAGTGGATAACACTGTTGCGTCAGCTCCCACCTCACAATAAACATCTCAGTACCAATACATTCCACTCACTGACTTAGAATGTATTCTTTCTTCTGAATGATTTTCTTCGGAGTTTTAAAAATTTCCTTGGCATGACATTCGCCGATTCTCTCACTGTTCGACGTGAACTTGCACCGGCATTTATTGTTAGATCTACTCTGCTACACGTTGACTTTGCTCTACGTTCTAAAGTTGTTATTTCAAAGAAAATTTATGTTGATTCAAGATTAAACGTTAAGAAATACTTATTTACGACTGAAATAAATCTTTTGTTTTTATTTAGACAGTAAGTTGTCAGATAACAGGGGATGAAATTGCGTACTACGTTCATGTGCGCAAAATGAAGTAGTGCATAGGTCTTCGCCCAATAACGTTGATATTTTCCTCCGCGGCCAGGATAGTCGGCGCGGCGCCATATAAGTAGGGGCTTTGTTTCGGTTTTAAATGATTATCTTTTCTTCGGTAAATACTCTCGCTCGGGAAATACTGACATTTCGGCACTCGTGTCGTAAACATAGTATGACATGGACACTCATATAATATCCTCTATTTATTACAAATTTTAATATTTATCATTCTGTCTATATTTTTCAAGATTGATAATTGGCTTTAATTATTGATATTAACATAATTCTAATTATCAATATTAATAGAACTGTTTGATAAACAATAGGTTTATATGTTGTTATGTTGTACAGGTATACAAAATGCAAAATTGAGGATATAGCGAAATTTGGTATACTTCTAGAAACATGTCCTAGATCTGAATGTTATCTAATTAGAATTCATGTTATCTGTACAACAGATTTTGCCAAACAAGTTGCCTCCGCCCACTGCACTAAATGTAAAAGCATTATATCAATAAATGTTCTCTTTGAAGTATATTTTGTCCAATATCTAGACAATTCCATACACACACACACACGCACACACACGCACCCCCCCCCCCCCCCCCCCCCCAACACACACACAGATATCCTAAACACAGGCATATTTCCCTCAAACGGGAACAAACCTAGAATGTCGTGTCTCTGAGGTAATTTCTTACCTTCTTACCTTACCTCTGTTTAAAGAATTCTTTATCCTTTCAATGGACTACAAGATAAAAAGGAATGTTAGAAATTGTATTTTAATTAGTATTCTAATTACATAAGATTCGGCTATAACATTAGAGAAAAAGATTTTGTCGAGTAAATTTGTTATCAACCAATCCAAATATAGTCTTTAGCAATGAAATGGTAAAATGCTCGCCTACATATAATGAACGTACATGTATGATAAAATGTGTTCCAAAAAATCGTTTGCTACACATCCTGATTAAAGATGCATTATCGACACAAAATATTCTTAAATTTAATAGACAAGAACATAATAGAGGGCTTGCTATTCATATACTGAAACACTTTGAAAACGCAACACCGACTTTGAAAAGACCCAATTAGAACACAAAACATTAGTTCAAGATAATTTTATTTCATATCCAATTAATTGTCATTTGCACGTTAAAACGTAACAAATGGAGACTGTCACTTCACCTTTGTCAGCATGCGGTTACAAGTAAGTCACATACCCCTTCATCAGCCGTCAATATCTAGTGTGACCTCCCTGTGCATTAGCACAAGCACGGAGACGGCGTGGCATCGACTGGCACAAACGTCGAACAAATGCTTGAGGAATGTTCCTCCACTCCTCTTGCAGGGCTATGGTCAGACCATTAACGTCACGTGGCGGCGGTTGACGTTGACGGATTCGACGACCCAGTTCTTCCCACAAATGCTCGATGGGATTGAGATCTGAAGAGACAGCAGGCCAGTTGACAACATTCACCCCTGCTTGCTGTAGAAAGTTACGTGTCAATATGGCAGTGTGGGGTCGAGCATTGTCATGTTGAAACAACAACGGTAACCGTTGACGCCTGTGGCGGCGTAAAAGTGGAATGAGAACTGGCCTCAAAATTAGGTCAACATACCGCTGTGCCGTCAGTGCACCTTGAACAACGATAAGGTCACTCCTAAATCCATTGTTAATCGCCCCCCACACCATCACACTTCCACCTCCGAATCGATCCCGTTCTCGTACACAAGCGTCTTGAAACCGTTCATTTCGACGCCTGTAAACACGTTGTCTGCCATCTGCAAAGGACACACAAAACCTGGATTCGTCCGAGAATATCCAACGGTGGAAGAACCGATGTGGTTGAAGCCGATGTTGCAATGCGAACTGGAGTCTTGCTGCACGGTGACGCTGGGTCATGATGTTACCATTATAAGGACGTCGACACCTTAGGCCTGCTGTTCGAAGTCGACGAATCACTGTCATGGCGTTGATCGGCCTTCCATTTCGCCCTATTGTGTTGCGTGCAGTCGTGGTTGCAGACAGAAACCGGTTGCGCTGGTGACTACGCCGTATCTGCCTGTCCTGACGTGGGGTTGTTACCGGAAGTTGATCAGGTCGTGGTCGGTCGCGAACACTGCCAGTCTGATGGAAACGATGTTGCAGTCTGTTTATCGTCGATGGACTGACCATTAGCTGCCGGGCAACTTCTCTCTGTGACGCCCCCATCTGGAGCATCTCCCTCTTATTTTCACTCAACCGTGGCATTACTGAGATTAAGTACAGGCATCTGCTTTCCATGGCCTTTTATCCACCCAGGTTCAGGGTTTGCACGTGCAAAGCAAGAAACAAATTCCATCCAGGTAACGAGAGTTACGAATGACAGTTGCGTTTTGTGCATACGCCCCATTTCCAGAAACATGGCATGGGTTCGAACCCAAAATGTGGTCCATACATGTTGCAACATCTCAAACGACTGTGTTTTTAGTTACTTTCCTTACACCTTCATCGAAGTTTTTTATTTATCTTCAAAAGTTAGTGTTGCGTTTTCAAAGTGTTTCAGTATATGTTAATAAACGTAACAGGAAATGAGCATACCTACATTCAGTGTAGTCTCCCCCTTGGGAACTCTCCTGTGAGGAAGATTACAACACACACGTCCAACTTGGTAATGATTTGAAGCGTAGGTTACATTGATTTCCCAGGACAGCTACTTATATCTATAAACACGAATCTCAGTGAAAAATTGATAAAGGTTACTTGGTAATTATTTATACATGTCCCTTCAATGTGGAACAACAATTGATTTATCTTTGGTTCAATGCCTTTGTGCAGCTGATGGAAATACTGAAGAGCATTGATCTTAAATCATACGATGTGGACAACTCAATAATTCAGTCTCACATTTAATTATTAAACAGAAATGTTAATATGAAGTATTGGATGTCCTGTCCATTTTTGTAATATTCAACTGGCAAATAACAATGTCAGAATAAACATTGAGCAGAAAAAATAAGTTTGTAGATGATGAATGACTTGACAGGCTCTCGGCAAGCCATGACCCTGTGGGACCGCTGTATATATGTTCTTTCCATACCAAACCTTTTATTTGAAAAATGTCTTTGATGACAGCCTGCTTTTGGCTTTTTACTTTATTTGAAACGAATGTGATACATAGATGTATAGTTAAACACAATATGGAGTATCTGTAGAGGTGTTCATTTAATTTTAATTGAAAAATAATGAGGTAATGAAGCACTTTTTCATTGATGACAGGATGGAATACATGCAAATTTCATAAGACATATTAATACAATAAACTTTAAGATATATTTTAATCTTTTCAAATGGTGAAAAGTAATAAATGTTTGTAATAAACAAACGGTAAATAAAGGACACACACTGTTTATCGTAACCCATGTTTCCTTATGTCAGAAAACAACTAAATGCTATCTTAAAACCCCTAGGAATTATAAACGACGGGAGTGGTTGTACTGCGATTACCACATAGATCGTCAAAAGTAACTTTTGCAAATAATAACTCTAATGAATCAAACAAACTGAAAGAAGCTTCAGATGAGGTAAGTCTGATCAACTAAAAAATCTTATACACGAATCTACTGAAGATTTTACATGACAAGAATTCACATTCTCATTTGAAACTATTCAACGTCTGAAATCTTTTGAATACCAAGTTATTTCTTTCAATAATCAAATGTGATGAAGTCGAGTAACAACAAATAAAACAAGTTTTTTGGTAAGAAATAGTGAATGATGAATGACGTTATTGTATGGCTGTTACAGTATTCATGACAGACCTGCTTTGAATCCAACATGTGCTTAATAAAAGCGTTGCTTAATTAGTGACAAGCCAACTGAACTTTACATTCATTGATTTAAACTTTGAAAATTGTTCCTACCTTAATTATTACCTAAGAGACGTTACTTTCAAACGCAAACAATCATAGCTAACTCTCTTCCACCTGCCCTGCACTAGACCCTGAAGTTCAGGTTAACTTGTCTCACATGTCAGGAAGTCAGCAGTGCCAATTTACAGTTTATTCATCTCAAGTTGATTGACCGAGGCCCAGCTGCGGATCTAATGAGGTCTACTCACTTGCATCTTCCAGGACAGTGTAGTTTGTAATGTTAATCAGAATACTTCATGTTATTATCTACGAGGGCAATCATATCGGGGTTAATATTTTTCATACGATGCCCTAGGGCAACATATCACATTTTCATTGTGACGTCACGTAAAAACAATGCTTTGACGTCACAGTTCGCCTATGACGTTGTGTTCCAAATGCGCCTATGCCTATGCTTGAATGTTGATTTTGATTAGTTCCTTTGAATTCTCGACTTCGGCAATAAACAGAATATCATATTCGTGTCCATGACATACTATGTTTACGACACACGTGCCTTAATATCAGTATATCCCTAGCTCTCGCTCGGGAAATACTAATATTAAGCACTCGTGTCGTAAACATAGTATGTTATGGACAATCATATAATATCCTCTATTTATAATGCAGTTTCTATGAAATCAGCAAAATGGTGCACTATGCGTAGGTAGAAATTCAAACTTTAAACTTTCTCAGCAACTTTCAAATCATTCCTTTATTGTAAGTTTTTCTTGTAAAACATCCGATAGAACATCAGTTGATCCATTGGGTATCGTAAGCAATTTCTCAAAAAGTTAACATTTACAAAGAAACCATAAGATGAAAATCAAAAGGCTTTGAAAGTTATTTTTGAATAACAAAATTGGTTTAACAATATGTGATTATGATTGATTCACCTATTCTAAATATTTAAAGTTGAAAGTTAATTCAAGTTGAAAATGTCAATGTAAATAACAAAACGATTACATGGAAGATGTGTATGTCATGATTTAATATCTGTTTATACATTTTCGTAAAAGTTTGTGTGTGCAGATAGTCAAAATAAAAAGGATTTATTTTCTTATGTTTAGTAATATCATTTTGCTTTCAAAAGAATTATCTAATTGTTAATTTAGTTAACTAATGAACTAGTGTAATCGGATGATTGGCTCAAGTGGTCATCAATGAAATAGAGGCTTAAAGGCATATGAATGTTTCAATATGAAGGAATGAAAACTATTTTGAAATACGCAATATTAATTTCAACTGAAATGAATTAAATTTATGTTTAGACATTCACTTCATGCTGAAGAACTTTTCAAAATAATAACCCATTGTTCTCAAACATCTATATTTGTTTCAATCATTCTTTGTGATTCACACAATCAATAACTTGTTTTGAAATGTGCATGATAGTCTCGAAGCCATGCACCTAATGAAACAAGTTTGTGATGAATTCTATCAATTGTTATTATCTTATTTTTATCACTTTACTCCTTTTCAGTAGGTTTTCATTTAATTGATCAATACATTTAGATACAAAGGTACATTTGGTATGACATATCTACATAAATAGGTTGTGGCAGGATGACCAGAAAGAGATAAATGAATCGTATTTACACTGGGAGTAGGCGTTTGATTCAGCAGTTGGTAGTTATGTTCCAAGAGAAGTAAAACTTTAGTAAATTTTAAAGAGTAAATATACTCTCTTGTCAGATGAAAATAAAATTCAATACATTATTTCTTCTGTCTTTGAATCCAAGAATGAATTGTTATATCTTTAATAATGCCATTTACACTGTTACATTGTCGCAAAATTAGGTTGTGTCAATCTTTATTACGATGCACTGAGTGTTTATTTTTAAGTTTAATGGTTACTTTACTCTTAAGGTTAATCTTTTTTCTTCCTACAAATCATGGAAAACATCCACATGGAATGCCCAATCAATGTGCAACAGAACAAAGAATCATTACACTTATAGAAACTAAAGTTGTTTTTTAAAACTTTAAAAATGTTTTTGAATCTCCATCAATACAAGTCATTAAAAAGCAATTTGAAACTAAAGTTGATGAATTTTTTTCCCAACATTAAACGTATATAAAACATTAAATCTTTTCACAAAATATTTCTTTGATCTTAAGTAACTATGGTTACGTTAGTTCTTTATCAGGGAATGAGTCATCCGAGAGGCTTTGTAAGAGGCCTCTGGGTCTATATTGCTAAAACTTAGACTTATAGATAATGTCATAAGTGCCATGCAATAATATTGGCCATCAACTTTCTTAGTGCTAAGAACGTTCCAATTTAATCCATTTTCCTTGTTTTAAAGTCAACATGTAACATGTAATATGATTATACTACCTTACCATTGATATGTTGTTGATATAAGGTTTATTCAAAGTTTATTTGCATTACTGTTGTACTGTATACTTCTTCGCGCTCTTAAACTTTGATATCATTTCTATTGTAGTTTTATCAGGCCTACCAAGGTAACGGAAGAAATAACCTCCAAATGACTTGCATACTCTCATTTCAGTATTATGCACTCAAAGCATTTATAAAGCACTTACAAAATCACTTAATATTTACAGCGCCATGGAAAAAATCTTACCGGAGGCTCTGGCGCACTGAGAACGGCCATCTTCCTCAGCGGTGTGAAGCAAATATGCAAAAATAGAGATGTTTGACAAATAATTATACCTTCGAAAACTGTCTAAACATTCATTGTTTCAATCTGGAGGTGTGAAACTCAAATATGTTTTAAAATGAAATTCGTCTCAGCAATTGAAGCCGTTGAAATATCAGATCAATCAACTGGGTAAACCAATATATATGACCTAAATCAATTAGGAAATGTCAGTCACGAAATTGCTTTACCATCTTTAAAGGCTGTTATTGTGGATGAGACAAGGAAATCTCTTGAGACCTTGTTATTTACATCGAAAGTTAACTGTCAAGTATAGGGACTCACGTCTCCTACACAGTCGAGTAATTCTGATAAATTACTTTTGTAAATTCAATCAAACACTAATTGATGTAACTTTCATCTCAACATATAAAACGTTAGACTTCTAAATTTATTTAACTTTAGAGAAATATGTCAATGTTATAATTACATATATGGATACCCGGACTCACAGAAACGAATGTACATTACAAGCCTACAGATACCAAACAGTTTGTAAACTAGATCCTGGCATCCCAACCATGTAAAAAACCATACGTTATTGTCTACGGATACGTAGGATACGTATCATAGTAACAAAGCGTACTATAACACACTTACGACTTTAAGAACAAGAAGAAATGTTAAAACAGAGAATAACCTAGCAACACCATCTTGAATACTATATCAAAAGCCCGTTTTTTTAAAACAGGGAAGATCTTATAAAACAAAGACAACAGGAAAACAAACCTTACCTTTCATCACTACTGTTAACCCTTGTAATCCAAACATCTTCCCAAACGTAAGACACCATGTCCAGCGTTAGATATATGTCCAAATTAAGGCATGCGCTAGAAGGTATAAAACTGAAAGGTATAGGACAGAGTAAAAGCCTGATTAATGAACATAAAATCGAGTTACTTGAAAGAATCACAAAATGTGAGAGGTTGAATGGTTGGGCTTTCCACATATATTAGATGTAAATTCATTCACTTTTAGAAATAACTGAAATTCAAAAACATGCAAACATGTCTTGCGCATCAAGAAATTTAATACATGTTATAAAATGCTCTGGTCGTGGGGAAGAATATACTGGCCAAGCGGGGGATGACCTTAGAGCAAGTGTGCGGGTACATAAACAACAAATCATAACTCCAAAGTATAGATGTGATATATAGTAAAGTATAAATGCGCGTCAAACCCAGTTAACAATCTGTCCAATCTATAAAATGCGGACAGAGAATGAAGAGCTGAGAAAAATCAAAGAACAATCTTTCATTAGAGTATATAAGCCTAAACTTAACTGTACATAATCTAAATCATGCTGACTTCGCATTAACCGTTTGTTGTTAAAGTGGTATGTAAATGACGGTCTTTGCCAAAGTCAACGCTACATGCATAACAGTAACATGAACACTACCCATATGATCACATTTGTTGAAACTGGGTGGTAATGAACTAAACAAAGATTGATCTTCAGTCGTTTATAAAAAGAATATTATACACATAAACCATAAAAAAAATTCCTGTCAATAATCTGAGTTAAATGCCACGTCGATGTCAAAAGGATTATTCTAATATTTTACTGTTTATAAAGTTTGATAAAACAACAACACCAAATTCATAAACGCATAGTATGTTTTTGTAAACACTGACACCAATACTGGGTGCAGAACAAGTACAAAAATAGAATATTACCAGGGGTACCATTATCTCTCCCACGTTGAGGATTCTGACTCGTCACACTTCACTGAGGAATCCGATCTGATCGTTGAAGCATAACAGCCAGGGATAAGTGTTTCTCTGAGAATGATCCTTCAGGTCTTGCGGGAGTTATACGAGTGTAGTCTTAGTACCTTACTTACAGTCTTACCGGTAGAATATTACATTGTAACATAAAACATATCAGCATAAACCAAGTATATCAGCATGATGGTATTTGAAGTTTATTTATCAACGTTTAATAAAGTGGTCACGGAAGCAGAACTGGAACAGTTAAGTGATTTTACGAGAAGTATTCCCGAGGGCAATGGGAGCTATTGAGACATACTCATAGCCTAACGATGTTATATATACGAAAAGCAGCAAACAAAAGACTGCTCAATCATAAGAGCTGCTTGTTGTTAGAGAATACATATGACACCTAAAGCATTGACTCTAAAAAGCCTGCAACAATTCATCAAGAGCTCTGCTTGAGAAGACAAGTTAATTTTTATCTTGGCAAAAGCCTGGCTTTCTCGCCAGTTATGGGAGAGTTTTCTTAAAATTCATGTAACTTATTAGTAACTTTTTATGACATTCACACATCGTATGAATAAAGGTTACCAAGTTTAAGAACAAGGAATACATTGTATCATATTCAGCATATTAAAATCATGGACATATAGTTATTGTGTATTGATGACTGATTGAATTCATAAGTATACATAAATGTTGAAACATATGCTTAGTTGAAGTTTTAAAAGGCACCGACGTTAGCATATTGATTTTATGATTCTTAATTGATACAGTAAAGATACAAACATCATAACAAACTATCTGCATGACAAAAGTTATGATAATTAACATGTCTTGTTGTTCCTTTATTTATTCAAGATGGATGTAGCACCTTTTCATAGATCAACAAAGTGACATCACAAAGACGAATAAAAAGCAATTGCAAGACAATGACTTTTAATTAAAAATAACAGTTCTTATTCGAACAACCGTGTTCATCTAATGAATGCTGGTCCATTTCCCTACCTTAAATGAATTAAAGGTATTCACACAAAATGGCCGCCCGTTGTTTTTGCTTTATACTTGATAAATTTTTTTACAACTCCGGATGATCGAGCACTTAGAGGTTCGACCCTCTGAAGATAATACATTTGGCATTAACTAATGTTTATACAGGCAAACTGAATAGATAAACTTTTCAAACAAATCTTTGCATGTAACCATATAACATAAAAGTTAAAGACAAAAGAGAATTAAGATATCACCACATTTATACATGTTTGATTATTAATGCCTTATTTTTCAAAATGACCAGTTTCATAAAAGTCTTTTTTTTTATTACAGTCGCACATTTAAACAGCTAGGGCAGCTAGGTAATTTACAATTTACAATAATTGTAAAACTGAAAAGTATTTGATACTGTATTTGTTTGTGGTATCATTTGGCAATATTTGCAAAATAACAATGTCAGCATAACCTTTAATGTAGAGATGAAAAAATAGTTCATCGATGATCACAAACAGGCCATCTGCCAACCAGTACCCTGTAAGAATCGCTTTATGGATGTTTGTTCGTCCCTAACGATGTCTTTGATGACTGCTCGCTTGTGTCCTGTTCCCTTGAAACTAAAATAACAAATAGACGTAAAGTAAAAAAAAAGGATCTGTGGCTGTTTTGTGTTTCATTGAATTGTAGTACAAAGTAATGGGTTAATGAAACACTTGAGCTATAAAAAGCATTTCTCAATGGTAACTGACAATCCATCCACTTACCATGACCCAGTGGGATTATTGGAAAGATGTTTTTATTTTTTATTCCTAACATTTATTCTGAGACATTATCTTTGACAGATATGATACAGATCACATTATCCCCAAGGAATAGGACATTACAAAAGAAGAGAGAGTGGGGAATCTAAAAAGACTGTGTTAAGTTTTCTGTCAACACAGATGTGAGATGGAATTGGTGCTTGGTGTAAATGATGATATTGCCATTGGAGATATCTAAGATTTATCTTATTCGATGTTTATGTGTATGGTCATAAAATTATATCGAGAGGTTTAATTATATTTGGGCACGGCAATATTTAGGTTTCAATTGTATTTTAAAACATTTCTGGTATCAATAACATCGGTGTACAATTATAGAAAGATTTTTGTTGAAATAATGTTTTGAAATGATGAAACTTTAGTGACGTCAAGGAACAGCATAATAAAAATTGAAAACTCTAAAAAAAAAACATTCTAGATGTTCTTGTTCACATTTGCATATCTAAATTGTGAAAAATTATAAACTGTTAATCTTTTAAGATTGCAAAAGTATAACCTATCGTAGAATCAACATAAAATAATGCTACACACTATTTCTCACGGAATGTTCATATTTATATCACAACACAAGTACGCCTACTGTGGAAAACACCCCAACAAAATTCTTTCAAAATGAAACTGTAACCCTATTCAACTATATCAAATGGAATTAACTGATGTTAAAGACTATTATTAAAAATCCTCTGCAAAGAAGTACCTCAGAAAATCTCTGCGTCAAAAGCGTAGATGAACCAAAAAGATGTCCCTGGATACATATTCCCACAATTTTTACACACAAATATGTACCACTCACAATCATACATTCCTCACGACCCTCCATCATCCCAGCTGTTGTAGAATGGGAGCTCATCGTTTTCGCCTTACATGGTCATCAATTGACATTTCGGTTTGTTCTGACAATACTTAACTAGTGCATACGGCCCTAAGTGATAGAATAATTAATGGAGGACGAACTCTGAGACTCCATTCTCAATGATGGTAATAGTGGGTCATCCAATATCTCGAGATCTTGAACTGGATATCAATATCTGTGCTCTGTCAGTTATTGGATAATTTCCCTTAATTTTATTGGTTTGAATACACCTGAAGCGTTCAGTTTGAATGTTTTGTAACTGTTTGATTATGTGGAATACGTCTTGCATTTAAATACACTATTCTAATGAACATAAAGTCAGTCCAGAGTCATGTCTGTCACGGGATAATTCCCCTTCATTCTATTGTTTTGAAGATACTTGAAGTGTTCTATTTAATTGATTTGACATGACATGTATTGCATTACAACACTCAATTCTAATGAACATAGAATAATTTAAGAGTCATACACTAATAAATATGTAAGGTAGTTTTGAATAGTGTTAACTCTGACGTTGAATTTGAAAGCACGGCATCATGTTTAATTTTGGAAGAAATTTCTTTTATTTTTGCAAATGAAATATGTTATAAAGTATTGTTAACACATTTCAACAGATGGGAAAATATCGCTAATTGCAAAATGAAGTTAAATCGGTTAAGGTGAAACTGGGATTCTTAGGATTCAACAATCTTGTCTAGTGAGCTTTTTAAAACTTAAATCTTAAGGATTATCAGCATAGACCATTAGTAGATCTATTAATCATCTGATGATCTGATTTACTCTTGTTTCTTAATCAATTGTTGACTGACCAATAAATTTATTATTCAAGATTTACAATTTATTGAATAGAACAGAGATTTTAGTGAAATCTGTTCAATTAAAATAAACAAGAAATAATGATAACAGTGCTTATCTATAAGGGGTTATTTCCACAATTGACAAGAGGACTCAGATATTGGACAGTTACTTTATAATCACATTGATTAATCTTGATAATGTGTTTGAAATAAGCATACTATCAATATAAAAAAAAATTAAATATGCAATCGTTGTTGTTAAACTTGTATATGATAAGAATATACATTTCTATTAGAGTAAAACAAAAAATATATCATGACATCAAATCATTTGGGTTTTAAAGGTTAAAAAACAAATTGGCTGTCATGAAATAATCTTCAAACATGACCTTTATGTCTGTTAAAACACTATGAAAGGTTTTATTATATGAAAAAGCAAAATCGGTTTAATTTTATCCCAAAATTTGTGTTTAAGCATAGTCATCGTGAACTTTATCTTATAAATAAAAATCGTTAATATTAATTTCAAACCAATGATTTATTGTAAAAATTAAATCAAAATCTTACCATAAATAGAAATTGTATTTGTTTGGAAATTAAGATATGTGAAAAAGGAAAATCCTTTTATTTTCTTAAATATAGCATAGTGATTACTTAATAGTCATTTATTAGGCACTTCGTTCGTTCGTTCAAAATTTGTTAAAAATGTTTTGCAAGAAATATTGTGGTCGCAATGTCATTGAATATTTTTGCCAAAACTCTCCATAACTGTAAATCCTTATGAAGTGGTCAACTATTTATTTACAAGTTAAGAAATCAATAAGATTGCGAGACAGCTTCTTGAAACAAATGCAAGGAAAGTAAAATCTTTTTATAACACCGTGATTCGATCAATTAGTTTTTGATTCAAGAAGTGAAACTTCTATATTTGAATCACTTGTCAAAACTATATACAAATTAAAGGTGCAGCGGTATATAATTGTCAATCAAAATTTTCTGTCTGATGTTTAGCAAATAGATTGTCAATTGTGTTTAGTTGTTTTCTGAATCAGTCCTTACTGCAATTAAACATCTGTTCTTCTGGTGTCTCCTTAGCGTCTAGGTTTATCGGTATCTCTTTATACATTTACAGTTTGCATCTTCTTCATTGTCGTGTATAGGTATTTACACACGCCGAGAGAGCATTACTCCTGCTGAATCCCTTTATTCTTTCCTTTATTCTTTGTTCCTTTTATGTTTTTATCCTATTAAGGTAGCAGTGATAAAACGTGTATCACAAGAAGGAAAAACTACTGACAGCATCTGGCAATTTCATGTTATTCAAAGAGTATGTGGAGGTAGGGTGGGAGGAATACTCAGCTTGTAAGACTTGTAGAGATGCAATGTTCCTGAATAGATTTAAGCTATAATTGGCATACATATCTTCAAAATATTTGCAAGTATAATTTCTACCGTTTACTTATGTCAATACACAAAATCATCGAAGAAAGTTATTTAAGTTAGCTACATGAAAACCAAGTACATAGTTATTTCTAAGAATGTGGTCAATTGAAAATGTATCAATAGCTCCAGGTGAGTCTTCACAATCGCTACAAATGCTATCAACTTATTGGATTTGAACTTAAGTGAAGAACCCTACTTCATATAAGTTAATAATTATTACCTACTAGGGAAATCATATCGGGGGTTATATTTTTCATACGATGCCCTAGGGCAAAATATCACTTTTACATTGTGACGTCACGTCAAAAACAATACTTTGACGTCACAGTTAGCTTATGACGTTGTGTTCTAAATGCACCTGTGACTATGCGTTGATGTTGATTTTTATTAGTTTCTTTGATTTCTCGATTTCGGTAATAAATAGAATATCATGTTCGTGGCCATGATATACTATGTTTACGACACTCGTGTCTTAATATCAATAGAGCAATGAAGACATATATATACATAACAACAACTTCATTCATGACGAGATGTTTCGATGGAGATTCTTGTGTCGTTATCTAGCATGCTTAGATGTCATTAATACATTTCACTTCTTCCTTACAACTTCTAAAATGCTTCACAAATAAACGATTGACATATATGACAAATTTTCAATTAACTGATAAAGCTCTTACTTGTATAATATTCAGCAATTGATTTTATGCACAAAAAAGTAATTTTCACACCTTAACCATATCGTTTCTTTGACATTGCTCATAATTATTTAGGGAATCAACTAATCATAACCATAAACAAAGAAACGTTTATGGCATCCAGAACGTCTAGATATAAAGGTCCAGTTAGACGGCATTGGGTTTCTGATTGTGACCTTTCTTTTTCTATTTAGAGATGTAGAGCCTAAAATAACATGTTCTTTATCAATTACTTCTCCACTAGAGCAATTTGTACAGGTGTCAGAATTTGACATTTTAGGGGAAACAATATATAAATTTCAAACAGAAGCTACACAATTTCTTAAACTTTGAGGCCTGTATTTCTCGACGAAAATAGGATTTGCCCTCTGACAGATCTATATTCTAATAATCAAAGCTACACTGTCTGGAGTCGGATTCCTTTTCTTCCCTCTAAGTTGAGAAAATCTGAAAATTTGTATTGTAAATCAGATCAAGCACTGACCGATCTTTCTTTTATCAAAAATATGAAATTTCTCAAAACACCGTGGGCCACTCTATATGCTACAAAAAATCTAAAGGGTTTGATATTCAGATTTTATATGTGTGACAGGAAATGAGCATACCTGCATACAGAGTAATCTCCCCCTTGGGAACTCTTCTGTGATGAAGAATACAACACACGAGTTCAACTCGCTAATTATTTGCAGTGTAGGATACATTGATTTCCCAAGACATCTACTTGTGTCCATAAAAGACGAACTTTATCAGGGTGAACCCTTTATAAAGGTCACTAGATACGTATACATACCCTCTGGTTGGAATAACAATGGAATCTGTCTGTTTCAATGCCTCTTCTTACACCTGATGGAAGTATTGGAGAGCCAATATTTAAACGTTTAAAAAAATCTATACTTCTTTTAATAAAGTAACTTTGTGAGTTCGAACACTTGTTAAAGGTCACCAGCTTCTTATATATACATTTGGAACAATGGAGATATCTTTCGTTCAATTTCTCTGCATAGCTGATGAAAATATTGAAGATCATTGATCTTAAATCATACTATGTCCTTTTATAAATATTTACTCGGTTGAAGACCCCTTGGTTGTAAATGTAATAATCAGAGATGTTGTTTGGCTCAGTTTTTTGTGTCTATTTACCTGGTGCCTTCTGTAAAACAAATTCAGTAAGTCGATGAAGGAAAACTTATTATGAATATAAACAACGCTTATGGAGAGTATCTATCTGAATTGTTAACGAATGATATAATGCAGCACATTGGAATTTTGAACATACTATTGAGATGATGTGGTAATATGATATTACATGATATGTTATATTCACTGTACACATTTGTAAATATTGTGACACCTCAATGTACTACAGGAATATGGCTTTTACGCATTGAATAAAGATTGATAGAAGGTTGATTAGAAGAAAACTTGAGACAAAATATTAGAATTAGAAAGTTAGACTGGTAGGTTTGTCAGACAGAGGTCCTTGAAAAAGCAACATTTACTCAAGTTAACCTGACATTGAACATGTGGCTTCGAAACATTCCAAGATATATCATGTTCTGATTTTTTTTCAATATTCGTTACTTGAATTGCTGCAACTCTCCATCGATTATATTCGCATTTAATCAATCAGTCTAATCATGTTTCTCCACCATTGTTGAATGTTTCCTTGCCATATGGTATATATATATTCCATTTCGCATATCCTACATCCCACCTCATGAAGGAGTATGCATAAACCATGAAACGTCGTGAGTTTCACAATAAAGACGTTTCAAAAATCAAAACATTTTAGAGAATTCAAAGACCACTGAAATGAAATTGAAGATTAAATGCTCTTAACAGGGCTAATTTTTGTGACAAGTGAATAAAATCCAAGGTTTAGGAAAATAAAAAACTTCATTAAAGAATTACCAATAAATTCGTAAAAAGTAAAAAAGATAACGTCCACATGGACAGTATTTTAAAACGTTGCAATGATGTTTTTACAGTGCCAGAATAACATCTGAGATGGGAATTCGTACAATACAACTGACGAGGAATGATGAATAGTTACTACTTCACTTCATCAAAAGAAAGCGTATACTCGTTAAATTATCTTTATTTACCTTTAATGAACATTTTATGCACTAGCAATTTGAAATTGCGTAACAAAAAACATTTCTTTACGTATATAGTAATAGTAGGCAGAAATCTAATTTATATCTCATTTTTATAAAATAAATATATACACGCGCCTTTGGGCCAAACACAAAGAAGAGATAATTGCACATGCACCTACAGCTGTTTGTATTTCTAATTGAATAAAACAGATGTGCTTTTATGTACACACACTAAAGAAATAACCGAATTTCTCACGTATAATTTGCTCTTATCCACAACCTCAGTAACCACATTTCGTGCACACCATTAGGGGTTGTGATTAAACGTTCGTTAATATGCATTGTTTTAATACACGTACATGGTGATACAGTGTCCTACTCATTCTAATCTAAAGAGAAAAAAAAGTGGTTTTCACATAACATGCTCACTTAGCGGTCGACATTAGGTTAGTTCTAACACATGACAACCAGTGCTTACTCACTCTGAAATGAGTGAAGGAGTGAGTAAATAATTGAGGGACTGAGTAAATGAGTGAGGGAATGAGTAAATGAGTGAGTGCGTAAATGTGTGAGTGAGTGAGGGGGTAAATGAGGGAGGGAGTAAATGAATGAGTGAGTGAGTGAGGGAATGAATACATAAGTAAGTGGGTGAGTGAGTAAATGATTGAGGGAGTGAGTAAATGAGTGAGTAAATGAGTGATTGAGGGAGTGAGTGCATGAGTGAGGTAGTGAGTAAATGAGTGAGGTAGTGAGTGAGTAAATGAGTGAAGTCATGAATAAATGAGTGAGTGAGTGAGTGAGGGAGTGAGTAAATGAGTAAGTGAGTAAATGAGTGAGGTAGTGAGTAAATGAGTGAGTGAGGGAGTGAGTAAATGAGTGAGTGAGTAAGTGAGTGAGGGAGTGAGTAAATGAGTGAGGTAGTGAGTAAATGAGCGAGTGAGTAAATGAGTGAGTGAGTAAATGAGTAAGTGAATAAATGAGAGTGAGTAAATGAGTGAGTGAGGGAGTGAGTAAATGAGTGAGTGAGTAAATGAGTGAGGGAGTGAGTGAGTAAATGAGTGAGGGAGTGAGTAAATGAGTGAGGGAGTGAGTAAATGAGTGAGGGAGTGAGTAATGAGTGAGGTAGAGAGTAAATGAGTGAGTGAGTAAATGAGTGAGTGAGTGAGGGAGTGAGTGAGTAAATGAGTGAGGGAGTGAATACATGAGTGAGTGAGTAAATGAGTGTGGGAGTGAGTAAATGAGTGAGGGAGTGAGTAATTGAGTGAGTAAATAATTGAGAAAGTGAGTGAGTAAATGAGTGAGTAATAGGGTTTAATGTGACGATAAATATTTCTGTCAAACAACATCGAAAAAGAGCTTAAAAGCGCTTAAAGATATATATTGGCTGGGGATGTTAGAGGGGTAACAACTACCTTTGTAGATCATTATCTTTCATCATTGACCAGAGAGCTTTTGAGTAAAGAAATCCTGAATACGAGTCCCTTTAGTTATCAATTCATCATCATCAATTTCTCCTTAATCCTAAGTGTAGAATATATCGTGTTTGATAATAATATTGTACGGTTTGCTTTTAGAATCTAAGAATGACTGAATGCCAACTCTTTGCCAGGTTCTGTCTTGACTGTTCTTTACAGCTGTTAGTCAACATCTTTGTCTAAAGTTTGAAGATAGGGCTTTTGTTATTGATTCAGAATTTATCCCAAACTTGTAATTCCACAGCATACGGCCCTCAGTTTGACTGATCGCTTCTCAGGACATGTGTCATCTTCTAATGTCTAAATACCTGACAAAACCTTACCGGATCAATTAGTAATTTTAGCACGTTAAATCGAAATTAATTTCCTTAAAATCCAATCATTTTGAGTAGGAAATTAATGTTCTGAAAATTACATCATTTGCGTATTTAGTACAAAAAAGGAAAGGGGGAAACTATTTCTTTCTAGCGTTTGAAGGAAACATATCAAGATGCCAAGCACAAGTCATGACAAGTGCGTTTAAGGGAAAGATCTTGTGTGAATTTTGTGAAAGCATCTCCCCTTGGTACTCAAGTTGCACTTATCAAATTTGGAGTGACACCGAATTGAAATAGTGCTCCGAATAACAACAGCAAGAATAAAAAATCCTGTACGATTATTTCAATTCTATAAAAATTTCAATGTGCAATATGTTGTTTGAAATTTTCACTTTCCGAGAGAAAAAGGGTTATCTAAGTAAAGCATGTTGATGTTACCAAAGACGTTTTCTTTCTTCCTTTTTGGTGAATTCAAGTGAATCAGTATTTAGAATTTTCTTTAAATCTTGTCTCTTCCAACCAGCCATATTTATATGCATTTCTAAAATATGAATATATTAAGTATTTAATCAATTGAATTGTTATAAAGACACTAAGAAAGTCTACAAATTTCATTTAAATAATTCAGACTCGAGAGTTTACAATTAACTGGAAACGTCAAGAAACGAGAAACTATGTTTTAGAAGTTTATAATATTGATTTCTTTGGACCTTTTCAGGCAGATCTGTGATGCATAAGCAAACTTTTCACATCCGTCTCATGCTACGTTTTTTTAAAAATCTGTAGCAACATGTATGCTGACCCAGTAACACTTTAATAGCATATGTCGAGAAATGAAGATTCATGGAATTAACTAGCCTGATAAATAGGTCCCTGAGGAATAAATCACTTAATTTGTACTGTTGGGTGCACCTGCAGACACTGCCTTAGCCGATAGATGACCCTTTAAGGTTAAGACAATGATATCATGTCATGACCAGCTGGTGGGAAGGAGGGACGTAGAGGGGGCGTTGTGGGTATGTGGCGTAATTGCATGTGTATTAGTTGTTGATTGGCAAATATTGTGGTCCTTCATTTTCGTCTGAAAATTAAGTTGCTGATACGATTAAAACCACAACTTCCTCCTCCTCGCATCCAGTGATGATTGTTTGAGATTTTCCATTCGATTGAATTTTTTTGAAAAATAGAAAACGAATTAAATATAGATGTAAAGAAGAGATTAATCAACGAAGTGGACCTGTAAATAAATAAGGCGACAAACAAATAATCTGCTTTAGTCAATCGTCAAATAGGTATGCAGTCTATCACTTTTTGGGGATGAGCCAATCAAATGGTAGGTTTAATCAAAGCATGTTCTTAACGTTTTGAAAAGGAGACTTAAATTATCTTCACTAGTACCGAGAAGGTAACTTTCTGTGTAAAGTCGAGTGTGTAAGACGTAAGATGTAAAATCAATGATGTTTAAATGGAAAAACGGTAAAAAAACAACGGTAAAATATATTAGTGATGCGGTAAATATGTCACAAAAATGAGGTAAAATGTAATTAACAGTAGTGCGGCATATTGTAATAGGGACTGGGATAAAATGTCCGAATGACATTCATTGTAAATTGTAATACAATGTAGGGGATAATTGTGATAAGATGTGTGGTAAATTGTAATGCAATGCATTGTTATAAAGACACTAGGGAAGACTGTAAATCATTTCATTAAAAACAATTCAGACCCGAGAGTTTACAATTAACTGGAAACGTCAAGAAACGAGAAATTATATTTTAGAAGTTTATGATATTGACTTCTTTGGACCTTTTCAGGCAGATCTGTGATGCATAAGCAAACTTTTCACATCAACATCCGTCTCATGCAATGTGGGGTAAATTGTTATATGGTGTGTGGTAAATTGTTATATGATGTGTGGTAAATTGTATTAAGATGTGCGCTCAAATGTAATATCACGCGTGGTAAATTGTAATATGATGTACGGTAAATTAAGATATCATTTGTGGTAAATTTTTATACGTGCTTGTTAACTGTTATAGAATTATTGAAGAGGATGAAGTTGATAAAGATATAACCCAGTAGGTTGAAGTAAGAATGGTCAAATGACAAGCTGAAATATTTAACATGACTTTAACATTAACTGCTAGTTGAATGAAAAGTTCAATCTATGATGAAACTTCACCGTCGATATTAATTCAAAATAATTACATTGTAATTGACTGGATTAATAATGAACTCTTAGTGTTGTCAACATGCAACACAAATCTAACAGAGAAGTTAACTAACACTCTTACAGAATAAAAAAACATTATAAAATTCATTATTCAACAGGTTCGTTTAACTTGTTCATCGAAACTGTCACTAAACATCTGTCAATTTGTTTTAAGGCAGGAAAAGATACGATACTCTGACAGGGGTGCTGCAACCTAGCGAAGGGATTCATTTAACGGACGCAAGGAAGATATAACAATTGCTTTTCAATAAGCCCGGCAGCATGTTGTTAAAATTAGTTAATGACTATTCAAAATGGAGAAATTCTGTCAAGATGGTCTACCAGTTAATATGCATATGGATAACATCTTTTGGGGATAGAGGCCAATAATTAAGTTACCTTTTGGTCTTCTATAATAAATTTGGTAAAAAGAAAACTGTTTCAATTTGAAATTAACTGGAAACACATTTGTATTGTTAATCTAAAAACATTTCTTTGTTGTGTTTAAGTGTCCAAAAGTCCTTTGGTTTTGATGAGGGAATTATTGTGTTAAGTTTTTTCTAAAAATGCAAAACATGTGTCATATATACCATTTAAACTCTGACTTTATATATAACTGTTTTATATTTAGCTTTGATATTTGAATAATAGTTGTTCTATTTATTGGTTGCTATCATGTTATTTTATGAGTTATTTTGTGAGAACGAGTTGGGTTTGTGTTAAGCATATTTTACCATCACTACAACCCATTTTAGTAGTACGTAGAATATGTTAATTACCTCGTATAAGTCTTACCACTTTTTCTGTAATATATCACTTTGCATGTTATATATATGATATGTTTTACTACTTGGTAATCCCTTTCTGAATAAAAATTGAGTTCTAGCGAGGGCTGCAGTTCACCGAATCTAAAACAATTCACTTGTCAAGGAGTCTGTTGACAATATTTCAGATTGCTAAAACTTTTGTTTCTGGAGAAGAAGATGAAAATAGATATTAGGACGTGACCCCTATGGCCCTAAGAGCCACAGAGTCACTATATCTAGATATTATAATCCTTGCTAATTTCAGATTCGTAGAATAATTGGTTCTGGGGGAGAAAAAAGCAAAAAGTTTATGAATGGGTGAACTGAAAGACGCCGGACACCGGACGCCGTGTCCTGCAATAAAACCATCGGGCCTTTCAAGCTATAGGAACCGAAACATGTCTATATTGAAACAGGCAGTTGATATTTTCAGTTTAAGAACTAACTAAACACCGAAGTATTTTAATCAGTCAATGGCACTCAACAGTGTATTTACTCGAAAAATCGTAGACTTGTTTAGACATGTATTTTGTCAGGGGAAATCAGAGTTTCCTTACATGAGCAATCGAACGTGCTTCTTGCCATCTCGTTCAAAGGAGAGCTCTCCAGGGGGAGATTACTCTGACCGTCTCATTGGTGCATCCTGCAGTTCTTCTACTGTGTGACTATATAAGCATGTAACCTTTTGTTGAAAAAGCGTCAATGTCATTTATTGCAGGCCCGTAGCACCAATTTCGAGAGTGAGGGGGCCGAAATTACAGATTTGCTAGTTCAGTGGGGGGGGGGGGGGGGGGGATACTGGCATTTTAATGTTCACCCTGGCCCCCCCCGCTAGCTACGGGCCTGTATTGAGCCGTCGATTGCGAAAGTAGGCTTCGGGGTTAGGGTAAAGGGACAGAATCTAAGGTGAGAAGCGTCTGTACATAATCTTCCATACACATGTGTCACGAAATGAAATTTGTCCAAATCGAATTGAAGATATCAGTTCAACAAAATACAAAAATTCCATTAAGGATAAATACAATAAATTGAAATGTATGACTGTTGCCTATGAAACATAGTTAATTCATAGCGAGAAAAAAGGATCTTTATGAACTGGTTTCTTCACTAGTCGGATTTTGATCAAACCTTTTCCGAGAAATATAGTTTATATAACAGTGGCTCTGGTAGGCACGAAATCGTTCACTGATGACTGCGCCGCCTGCTTTGACACTAGTTTAACACAGTGACAAATTGATAATGAGCGTTCCAAATTATAATAGTTTTAAAAAAGAGGCCATATTGAATGCATTCAGAATCCATTCGTTCTTTGAAATCTTTGAGGATCATTAAGAAGTGATGCACCTCAGAAAGATTTTCTAAATAACATCTTCTTTATTGTGAAATTCACGAGGTATATGCTTACTACTTCATCAGGTGGGATATGGGGAATTGGCTGTATATATATACCATAGCAAAGCAAACATGTACTAATAGCAAGTAAATCTAATTAGAGAGATTTGTTAGATCAGAAGTTATTTAGTGGCGATTCGCAATGTATAAATGAGGAAAGTATACAAATAAGTGGTAAACCAAGCACAGGGTAAATGTTACAAATGTTAGTGACACAGACATAGGTTTGATGAGCTGGAGTTGACTCTTCTTTCGTCATTGAAAAGCTTATCTTGAGTCTGTCGCGGAAAACTTGTTTTTCATTTTTATTTCGCCAAAAGGCTGCTTCTTCCCCTGTCACTGTAGAGAGCGTGGTTTGCTTCATGACAAATCACGTTCCTTTTATGCCCATGACATGGTAGAGTTTTATGTCACGATCCGACCATGTCAGACAAAATTGCAAAGTAATCATAATGTTGTCAATCCACTTTTAATAATATAGTTGTTATAAACGACCTTCCCCGTCTTTCCTTTATTGTATGGGGACCACGTGAAACATTTGAACATTCTAACTGTCCTCAGACGTGTGCAAAGGAAATCGTATAACTAATTTTATTCACTTTGATCTCGAAAAACCAAGTTCAGAAATTAGACAGCACAGTAAAGCTCAACCTCTAAATCCCATGGCTTACGTTTCAATTACTCACACTTGTTAAACCTTAATTAGAATAAAGAGTTATAGTGAGTTACAATGTCTGGTGCAAGGTTTCAGTCTGGTTCGGTAAGTTGGTCTTGATTAGGTCATGTTCACGTGATGGACAACACTTTAACTGATTAAATATACAGTGCAAATATGTCTGTTCTTGTGAAGAGCATTCTCGACACCTCAGTGCATAAATACTGATCCATACCGGATCCACGTACTGCTTTTTGGGCAGAAAATGAAATGAACCACCATGTTTGAATGAGCCCTTTCACAATAAGCACTCAAATATGTCTTTACAGCCAAGCTTCTGTTTGATGGTTGCTATGCCACAGCAGATGCATTAGTTTTTAATTTTTTTTATTCTGTCAGCTTCCTAGCTCCTGATTTGACACCATACACCGACTATATGCAAAGTAGGCTATGAAAATCCGTGATAGAGATAAAGAGATATGAGTGAAAATTCATTGGGTGATCTAGATTATAGAATACGAGGCCATTGTCCTTGATGTAAGCCAGTGAATTTAATTCTGCAAACCAATGAAAAGTTAGAGGAGTTACCAGCAGCTTTGGTCAATCGTCAAATGTATATGATAATCATATATTATTTAGCTCACACTTTTATATTTCCACGAACCAGATGGCCAATCAACAGGTTCCAAATACCAAACTACGAGCTAGAAGCTATGATATCGAAGACGAATTCCATTTCGTATTAAAATGACCATCGTATATCAACTATAGAATATTATATATCAAACCTTATTATTACAACTGTTCATCAGTAATAAAGTTTATTCAACTTTTTAGTTGTAATAATGTAAAGATATTGTTCAACTTGGGTAAATATTCATATAATGCTAGTGTATTTAGAAATAATTTTATAAGTAATTTATGATAAAACTGTAATTGTAAATCCTCCTTAAAACTCTTATTTTATTGTCACCATGTTCAACATCCACAACCTGTACCAATAACGTTTTCACCATGTGCCAATTATCTGTACAGATAAAGGTAATATATAGAGATTATTACCCGAGGAAGTGTGTCATATGACTTTTACGAAACGAGTGTGAATTTTTGTATTACCCGAGCGAGAGCGAGGGTTACACACAAATTCGCACGAGTTTCGTAAAAGGCATATGACACTCTTCCGAAGGTAATACTTTCTTTATTACCGATTCTATTTCATTTCAAACGCATGGAAATATTCAGAAAACGGCCTCCTTCCCTTGCGACGGCCCGCTTCAGTGACGTCATGAACAATGGTGTTATGACGTCACAGACGACTTATTACGGACACTCGTTGACACACAATCGTTGCTAGGCAAAAGTGATATGTGCACATGTGCTTATATTGAAAATATGTCACCGCTTATGATTAACCATATGGTTAATAAAGAATCCGAATGAATCACATTCAGAGCTTGAGCCATGTCACAGTCTTTTCATTGCTTGTAGAAGTCACTAAGGTTGTCTGATTTAATACACGGTTATCGATAAATCCTTGGTAGACATAGAAAGCACTTATAAAACGTCAAGACAGTTATGCCCAGGTTTTACAGAATCGGGGACATTTATTGAAAAATATACCAAAGTTCAAATGACCAATAAACAAAGCGATTAATTCATAATAATAAGTCATCACCACACCCTAATAATGAGCCTTGTTTAGGACAGGTCATCATTAAATGAACGGATGTTCCTAACAACTAATCCTGGGTTTTCTCAGGAGACTTTTAATCAAGTTCTAATTAAGGAAGTTCAAGTAATCATCATATCTCTATTATGTCGTGTAATTAGCATTCGTGTGTTCCCTATGGAAATAACGACCCTTTAATCATAATGAATGACAGTATGTATTTTCAAGTCACAGAAATTTCAGAAAGCCTTGGATTGCAAACCTTTATTTGAAATTTTGTCAAGATCAAGTTCGAATTCAGCTATTATTTAAGTGATAGTAAATCTAGTCTAGATGATTTCAATAGCAATATATAGATAATTAAGAAATATTCTTTAAGTATATTTTCTTAAAACCTCAATCAAAAACAGAATATGAAATGTTCAGAACTAATTAGTTATAATTTATCCCTTGACTAATTCATCACAACTTTTGAATATAACGTTATGATAATAATACCGTTGTGTTTATACATTTACCTTTATTGATAAAATGGTTCTAGTCTGGTTTCACAAAGCCAGAGTAAGCGATTATGGGCAAATATTTATAATTCATAATTAGCAACTGTTCAACCATGATATCTTTAAGACGAAATTAATGTTGAGACGATATGTATGGGAGATTTATTAAGCATGTCATCGTTTGCTGCGAAGCGTGTGATATAAACCGTTAACATGTTAGTCATTTTGTATAAATATCTAGACATAACAGTGGAGATGATTAAATCATAGCGTTATAGACATGATTCAAAAGCTTCTAATCTAATTGATATGTCATTGTCTGGCTGCCTCTGTCAATGGACAAATATGAATTTAGGAATATAATGAAATGTGAACGTGATGAGAATTCTATTCAGATTTGTTGTTGGGGAAAACAGTTTAACAGTTAAATACGTTGTCCTTGATAAATCAAGCTTAAGGAAATAATACTAACGAAACCAAATTCATCCTTGCAAGAAGTTAGGTCACCTCATCTTATATTTTGCAAATAATGTTCTTTTAAAAAAAATTAATTTTCAATACGTTGTGAGTGTAATCAATTTTAATATTATCTGTTTAAAAAAATCATATATCATAGTATTAATATTTCTTAATTAATGATCATGTAAAACGAATTAAACAAAATCACTCAATCTCACAAACACCTCGTACAGGTTCTATGTGTCATGAGTGGAAATTCCTGTAATCAAAAAGGGCCAATGCTCTCAATATGATACTTACTTACCCCAAAGCACAAGTCACCATAGACTGTCTATTCGTGTATACATGCATATAGGGCTCGACATTAAATGATTACGTATTACTTAAATAATAGGGAAGAGTACTAGTTCAATTGGCATTCACTTGTGTAAAGTTAAGGTGTCTTTATGTCCATTATTAAGCAATGGTGCACCTCTGGAAAACCTTTGGTGCTTCAGGCACTGATGTGCATCAATATTTCGTATTATTACTTGCCCGTATATGATACATAGAGGATACTAAACGACCTTCCATTTAATACTATTTTTATTTAACGAGTTAATGAAGTATAAAACGAGCGAAAGCGAGTTTGATACCAAATCAATAACGAGTTTAATAAAAAATAGTATTAAATTGAAGGAAGTTTAGTAATCTGTTTATTACTTGACCTCAATAATCAAGCATGATTGCCGAAAGTGTACTGAACGAAGCATTTCCGCGAGTAAGCCGCCATTGTGACTTCGGTGCCAAGATTGTGACGTCACGACAACACAATATTATGACGTCATACGGGGAGCGGTATTACACTAGTTTAATATCGCCGTATAAATATTACACTGCGGTATCTTACACGTATAATCTTAAACGTGTAATATTAAGACGGCAATATTAAACTAGTGTAATACCGGTACCGCTTCAAGTATGACGTCATAACAGTGTGTGGTTGTGACGACACAATGTAAGCACTGCTGTCACAATGGCAGCCGCGTCGCAGAAATGTTTCCTTCAGTATACTTTCGATTATTATGCTCGATTGCTGAGGTCTAATAATAAACAGAATACTAAACTCTCTTCCATTTAATACTATTTTTTTTATTTATCGATATTTGTACCGACATTAGTGAACGCATTAACCTTTTCATAATGATAGCAGGAAAATAGTTAAAATTAATAAGTATATTACTAAATCGATTGAAAGCTAAAAGGTAATTGCAGACGTCCTTAAATAGCCAATTTGAGCACGAAATGCGTGCTACGGTACCTTTAACCTTTACCGCGTAAAGAAAAACAAAACAAACTCTGTTGCCATATTTGGTGAAGAAGATAATTGACGGAATGCCTTTGGGATATACTAGTCTACAAGTGAGTATTGAGAATAAAACGTGACACACACTTCAAGTAGACAAGATTAAAGTGATACTGTCTTAAGTACTTGATCTTTGAAATCGAATGAAAAATAAGTCTAATTAACGAAATCTCAAATCTCTTGTAAATGTGTCTATTCTTTCATATGAGTATTTAGTGTAGCTTTGTAATAGAGTATTTTGGGCAAAACTCTTAAAGGCACTAGCGTATACCAATTTTGTCTTAAAAACACATCATTCATAGATAGTGCAATTCCTTAAAATTACTATTATTAATATATAACTCAATCAAGGAATCTACCACATATTATTTTTAGAAATAATGTACTTATTCAGGCTATAGCGTTAATTCTAAAAATCTTGATGTAACGTTGCATTAAACACACAAACTATGATATTGACAATAATAAAATTTTGCATTCAAACAACCAAAGAACTTTAGCCGCTAAAAGGATTGAAGAAAGAGATATGCCATAATAAAGGATACTTCATCCATAGTCCTCAGTTAAGACATTTAGGTAAGACATTCAAAAGCTGAAGGCTGAGTTACGTCATTCCCGGACACAAATATATCTTTTTAAGAAGATTCCATTTGGCATTAATTTGGAAATACTTGCAATCAACGCCTTGATATCACGAAGCATTTATTACATTTCTATATTTAGGTAAAAGCTTTTTAACAAACCATTATTACTTACTAACGACATGTCACATATATCGTTCCTTTTTAAATCGGGAATGATTTGTTACCAAATTTGTAACAGGTATGGCACAAAGTGTCAAGAGAAAAATATTTCATTTGAAATGTTGTTTTCCTGACAACTCATTTCATTATTCATAGCATACTTGAAAGGATCTGTTTTGTATGTATCATAAATGTTTAAAACTAATGAAACTGTCAATATGGCGATTATTATCTAACATACCAATATTAATAGTGAGAAATTGTGTTCCAAAAATTTAGGAGAGGAATAACAATATAAAATGAACATTAGAACTTTGATTTATCAGGGAAATGAGCGAGATATTTCCATTGTGACTAGTGACAATATAATGAAACATGACACATAGTCGATTGTGGTACATCGTCGCTTTTCACTTAACCATGATGAAATAAAGCTGATTTTTTTTTACAAACATCATCAAGTATCATATATCTATGGCTATGTTATTACCAGATATTTAAATTCATTTACTGAATATTTAAGACTTTTAACTATTATTCATCATTCATATACTATTTGTAGCGACAGAAACATGGACATCACCATTATTCAAAACCATAAAACACATTTGTTCAAAAGATATTTTTATTACAGCTGCATGCCAAAAGTTTGTTCACATACCTGAATATACTAGTGCAAATATCATGTACTTTGAGATACCTTTGAGGTATCGTACCGTTGCGAAAAAGAAAGGCATAATATTGAATTTTCAATACACATATGCAGATTCATTCTTCTTTAAGGCAAATATTTATCGTACCCAACAATTACCCGTAACAGTTTTGGCAGGTCATTGAAGTGACCAGGGGTCAAAATTCCGAAGACACTAATTTTTATTTTTCTCCATAAATTCCTTTATAATTTATCAAGTTCTTTAAAAATTAGTCAGGTTTGTTTTTTAGCACAAAGTTAATGTGATTATGTTGGTTTTAATCTCAGAGAGTCGATATGGAACATTTTATTCCACATGTAACGAAATCGAAATTTCGAAAATGTGACCCCTGCTGTCTATATCAATACGCCAAAATTCGAATTTTTGCACGAGTGTCCACTTAATCCCAAAATGAGTTCAAGAATGGCTATTTCACACATAGACAGTGGGCAATCCATTGCCAGTCTTGCTAAAGTTATTCTATTGACGTTGAAACGAAACCAAAATTACATGATATTTGCACTACGATTCAGTGGTAAGTGAACAAACTTTCGGTATGCAGCTGTATAAATAAATAATTGAAAAATTGATGATATCATCATGAAGTGCATGCAATATGCCATGAACAGAATAGCTGTAATGAAATACATCACTACTTTAATGAATAATTAAAAGCTTCTCAGTAATTATAATTCCTCTCACTTTCAGATTTGTTTTCAAACACTATCAATTTCTATGTCATGACACTGGTATATATGACTGTAGACGCATTTACTTCATTACATTGTAACAATCTTTGTTTTGATTATATTTCTTACATAGCATATAAATATTATATGATGTACGTAATTGTTATTCATGACGCGACGATTACAAAGGAAGTTGACATTGAAAATCCTGATTACCCAATTGAAAAGGAAATATATTTAAGATATACAGGCTTACTCTCAAAGGTATTCCACGAAGTGAATATCTCAGTGGGTACTTATATGAGGTAATTTTTTACAATTGGGTAAATTGTGCAGTATTAGCACTGTGTGAACATTGATCTTATGATTGCATTTAGTATGTTGTTTGTAGTCACAAAGCTTTATCCATAATTTAATTAAAGATAAAGGTAATCTCTTTTCGTGAAATTATTTTGTTATGTGAATATGTTCTGGATAGTAACCCCAGATTCAATAGAAACCAAATGTAAATAAACTTTAAAAGCTCCTATCAATATGCTTCTATAGTGTAATATTCAGTAAAATAAAGTGACTTTGGGTTTCGTGATATGTATAAAGCCGTTGTTTTATGCTAATTGAAAAAAGGGAAATTCAGCATGAACAGCATGGCAACGCATCAGTTTGATATGGATTGGTATTCAACATTAGATTGGGCAATGAGAACATAAGGATACGTTAATTGACATGTCACCACTAATGGCAAGGAAATGAATGGTTCAGCTTCCCATATGATAGTCTTTTAGGGAGATAACTCGGCGATTACTTGAATTGAGCAACATTTGATTTGAATGAAAATTATTGTGCAATCATTTACACGTCAGAGGGATGGATTGTTACCTTCTTGAAAATAGAGATGGGTAATTGCGATTGTGAATTTGAGGAGCGTCGTATGAATTGTTCGAAGATGTCTTGAAGAGTATTCTATTGAATCTAAATGTGATATACAACCTGTTGATGTATTAAGCATACAAGTTAAATTTTGAAATATCGTTTAAATGCAGCACTTTAAAGGATTTGCAAAAGCGATTAATTAATCAGCAAAGTACGATTGATCATTTGGGTATTTAAACAACAGATGCATTTAAATAAAACTGTTGAACTGATTTTAATCCAATCTATAACTTTGCATCTGTATTGTGATGCGAGTTGATGGAGTGGTTGCACACGTGATAGAGATAAGAAACATTATATATGATACTGCCACCTCCAAAACTATGAATTATATCAGCATACTTTCCACAGGCCATTTTAATGAAGAAAGGTTTTTTAACCTCTGATTCTTTTAACAACTCACTTTTAACTTGTAATTCTTTCATTACGGCTGATAACTGATAACGGCTGATAACCGTTTTGTCCAGTAACTGTTCGAACCGAAAATGATATATCGAGAGGAAAACAATAAAAATCAATAGAGAATTTAAAATATGTTGAAATTCAATATTCAAAGTCAGTGATAAAAGCAGCCCAATGTGTCTGACACGTGGTCTGATCTTCCAGAACATGCAAGTTAATCAGAGAGGGCACTGCACCAATGAACATGTGAAGAATGAAACAAGTGATCTGTTACTCCTTTTACGAGAACAAATAAAGTAAAATCTCCCTTGCATAATGCTTTATTGACAAGAGGAGTTGTAGCGTTAACTAACAAGTGGTTCATTTCTCTCCACCTGAAGCAATCAATTCTTCTCTATTCTTTTATATTCTTTTTGTTCAGTATGCTATCAAAAAATTCTGAATGTTGCAATACCGTGTTTTTTAATTAGTAACTTGTTTATAGTACATGTACACTGCAGTTACATATTGGTTGCAACAGGATAGAAAAATATTAACTTACATTCCGCAGAATTTGATTACTGTTGACACTTCACTTATTTAGAAATTTGTATCTAAAATGAAAAGGCTTCCAAAACTGTCATTAATGTAGTTTTAGGTAGATTATGTATTATCGTAAGAAGCGCGATATTGGTTTCGTGATTTAACTGCAAATATATTTTTAAAGAGTGAAATATCATTTTGATTAGCAGATTAAATGTTTAAGTCAGTGTACTATAACCTTTTAATATAATGGGTCTGGAAACATATCTCAAAATAATTCAAAAGCAATTTGATTTAGTGTATTGTTTCATTTACGCCCACAAAATAAAAATCACAAGGAGCTAAATTACAATTATTCTTTGGCAAAGTTGTTATCTGAAATGGCAAAATCATACATATTATTACTTTTGAAGTTTACGTGACGATTTAACATTTCAAAATGAAAAACTAATGGAAAAGGTTATCTCCAATATATATATAGTTATTAAATATAAATATGTCAGGTGTCATTCTATAAAAATTTGGATATATGAAATTTTTAAACTGTTTTTATTTCTTTACAGATTTACCCTCATCTCTGACTTTTTATTATTAAACAATTTTTGCGCATCGCACAAGCAAAGAAGCTCCAGTACTCTTGACGATTACCGGTAGATACTGATTGCCCAGTATGAAACAACATCACTGATCGCAACAGATCAATGTCTCCCTGCAGCCAATCAGCATTCTGTATCTAACCCAAGAACTGCTCCATTTATAACTTCTGTTTGGAGAAAATGTTCATCAAGGGAAGTTTGATATTAGAAGTAGTTGGAACTCGCAATCAATCAAATATCACTGCACAAATATGTGCACATGAAAGTTTCATTTATGTTCTCCACTTACTATTGTTGTGTGTAACAGTAGAAGTTTCTGATACAAAATTATATTTTTCACGTGATCACGCTTTGCAAAATTTTACTTCGTCATAGGGAAATTGCTTTGATGACGATGCATTCCCAACATGGCAACGACAGATACTAAGCGTATGTAAATGAATATTGTTTGTAGTTGCTTTGACATATATCCCTTACGCCTGTTGTCTTTGCATGGATTCCTGTATTCGTACCAGATCGTCTCTCTCGTCCAAAACCTTTGAAAGCTGTTGCGGCAATGGTACAATTGTGGGCGTCCCCCTGCTTATATAAATGTCGAAATTATTTTTTTGAGCTAATATCATTTAGTTGATACATTCCCGAGCTATTGAGATAACAATTTACTTGTCAACTCTTTCCAAATACGTACTTTCGATATTCACATTATGAATATGTAACTGACGTAGATATAATGTTCATTACTTTTGATAACATTGAGCTAGCATGAAAATATACTAATAAAGTTTAGTGCCTCATTTATCTCTTTAGAAACATGTCCTATTTACTAAAAAGTAATCTGTTTTGATTGAAATCTACCTTTAATTTGATTAATATTTTCGGAAATGAACCTTAACAATTATGAGTAAGCTATTCCATAATGATGCATACAAACTTTGTAACACTCTCTTACTTTGGACCACACTATTTGCATTTACTTATGATTCTTATTGCAAACAAGCACTTTAAGAAATGTAAACACTTTAGCGAATCAAGTTCGTTCACGTCATTGTAAATGTTTTCATAAAACGTTTTTTACGAAATCAATGACACTAAATCACCACAACACTTGTGATGGATCTTGAACTTACTGATACATGGGCTTGTTAAGGAAATGGACTTTTTGTGTTAATCTGCTTAAATGATTTCATCTAGAATGAGTCATTAGCTATCAATTAGAACAGTTTACATAAATACGTGAAGACAGTGTGGGTACACATTTGTGTACTACGTGTCTTAAAGGCTCTTTGTCTTACGTTTTCTCCGTTTTAAGTCAAATTGAAATCTAACACCACGTGAGAAGAACTGGGCATGAAGCACACACACATTATGTTGGTGTGTTTACCAATTTGAGCACCTGCGTCATTGGTTGACTAATTATATATAGTTCATAGCTCATTGGTCTCCGCGATTCTCCAGGGTAAGAAGGTGAAGTGGCAGAGTTTACATTTTACCCTGGGACTCTTTGACAACCTCACCACTTTATGTAACGTGATATCTTAAGAACAGTTCACAGGATGTCTTCAACTTTTGTGACAGATAGATTTGAGAGTTCTGTAGACATGAATGACGTTGACCCATTTCCATCATTTGTGCTGTCAATATCAAGAATTCGGATATTTAACTATTTCTTAATATCATTGTTTGGTATAGTAATTTAGCGTTTAGACTAAATGAAACGCAATGACAGTCACATGCTGTGTTTTAGGGTCATATCTATTGGCCAAAAAAGGGCAAAGATCATTTCAAATTTCCGATATTAACGCAGCAAAAATGGATTAATAGAGTGCTGATGATTTTAAAAGTAAACAGCATAAAGTAAAATCACTTCGAATTCGCCTATATAATAACTTGAGATTGTGCTTTACTTTGGATCTCATGCAATATATTAGAAGTATCTATCATAATAGTATCATCATCACCATTATTACATAAAGAATGTGTTTCCTAAATTTCACTGACATTATTTTAAACGTAATATCTCTATCTAATATCTATATTATCTCTCAGGAAACTTAACTTTTCTCGGTTCCATCACACTTTTACATTTGCATCGTGTTAAACCAGCGATTTGTATCTGAGGAACTCCTCAAATATGCATTGATGTAGGATGCAGTTCCGTGCTGAGCTAAAAAACTGAAATTTCCTAAATTGATACAAGCAGTTGTTATTTTCAGTTTTACAACGAACTGACTACCGAAGCATTTTAATCAGTCAATGACATTCAACAGTGTACTAACTGGAAAACTGATTGACTTGTTTGGACATGTATTTTGTCAGGGGAAATCAAAGTTTCTTTACATGAGTAATCGAACTTACGTCTAGCCGTGACTTTAAAAGGAGAGCTCTCTAGGGGGAGATTACTCTGACCGTCTCATTGCTGCAGTCTGCAGAACTTCTACTGTGTGACTATTTAAGCATGCGACCTTTTTATTGAGTCGTGGATTGCAAAAGTCAAGGGACAGAATAAAAGGATAGAATGTCGCATACATAGAGAATCTCACCCAAGTGTCTTCTGATATCAAATATATCAACACGAGTTGATTAAAGTTACAAATATCCGAGGCTTACTTTTATCAACGAGTGTTGATATATTTGATATCAGGAGACACGAGGGTGAGATTCTATTTATCATCCAAAATCATTTTCATTCCCATTCCGTGAAAAATGTATAATTTTGAACACTTCACTACTCTTAGACTCTCAGTGCGCTGACGTCATAGCACTGTGACGTCGTCATGTTTATGACGTCATAACATTGTGATGTCATTAATTGATGATGTAAAACAATTGTGATGTCATGAACCTGACTGTAACAGGGCATTGTTAAAAATCTACTGTCAAAACGATATCTCCTAGGAGATATCGCTTGATCTTCCACAAGCAATATCTCCTGTGGAAGACAGTTTTGGATGATAAAAATGTGTAGCAGCAAGATCACAAGAACAGAAACCTGCGCCACAGATTTCAATTCATTTCACTTCAACACTATAGATATTTCACTTTGAATTGCTTGGCGTTGAACATTTTATTCTATAAGTTGTGGCGAGGTTCAAAACTATAATGAAAACAAATAAAAGAACCTCAGTGATGGATACAAAGTAGTCATAGTCATAATAACAATGAAATAACATAAATACACATTTCCTATAAATTACATAATGCACTAACAAAGGCAAATATTTAGGGCAAAAAAACTATAATTAAACAAAATATGGTAGGACATAGCCAAATTTTCTACTTACACCTTGTGTTCACACCTGGACCAGATGTCCTTTCGACATGTAATGTGACTGAGGTGTTCAAGGCAGCATTGCCTTATAAACTGCCACCAGGGGTGATGGCATGTCAAATAGGTCTGCTGACCTATTGTTTATAAACATTGACCAAGTGCACAATCAGTGTTTTGATAACAGAATTTACTTAGATGAATTAAATGATTGGAAATCAATAGGTGTAAGATGATGATAAAGAAATTGAATAAGCTTATAATTGAACTAAATAAGCATCTTTGTATAAAACTTAAAAAAATATAATTTTACCCTTTACAAAATTATTTCAGATATGGTTAAAATCTTGAATTCGACCAAATGAAAACGAAAAATAAAGAGTTAGTGCATGTTCAGTGATATACTCGAATGCACCACTCTCTGGTTTATATTCATTTTAAATGATGACAAGTAGATTTTGATATATGAAAACCTGCACTGAATGCATCATGATAGAAAGATAGCAAAAACTTCGCGCACCATCGCGATAAAAGTATATGATTGGCTGAATCATGGGTTGCGGCGCGAAGTTTATGCTGGGGTTTAGACCCAGGGTAAGAAGAGTGGAGCGTCAGCTATACGTCTTACCCTGAGACAGGATGATCTCTGCACCTATCACTACAGTTGAGTTTGACAACATGACGAAGGTTTGGTGAGTTGGAGTTACTTACCCCATCTTCTACCACCAAAGGACTTTGCATTGCCTAGGCGTTGTGATTGATTGTCTTAACAAGATTCAGAAAATGCTAATTCATATTTTTCACTGTGTTCATATTATTGGAGAGACATGATGGCAGATTTATAATTCTGTCATTTTCCCAGCTGCTGATTCGATGAAAGCGGTGAATGGATAAAGATAATGAGTGACACACAAGCAACTTTGATCTAACGTTAAAGGCGTTAGCTTTTCATTAAAAATTTAGCTCAAACTTTCAGATTTCAACACATCAATTGGCTTATTAACAAGTTCCAAATACAAAGCTACGGGCAAGGTGTTTTCATTTCTTGTAGAATTATTGCTATCTGATTAAGGACACGATACATTATCCACCTTTGATGTATATTTAAAAGTCATGAAATCATTGATAGGTTTAACAGACCCGTAAGCATTTATAACAGTGAAACATATTAAAGTTCAGATGACTCTTACACAGACTGATTAAATATGACACATATTAACATAATGATAAGCCATCATTCCACTCTGATGATGCTCCTGTTTTTGTACAGGCCATAATTAAATGAACGGATGTTCCTTGCAACTAATCCCGGGTTTCCTCAGGAGACTTATCATCAAGTTCTAATTAAGGAAGTTCAAGTGATCATATCTCTATTATGTCGTGTAATTAGCATTCGTGTGTTCCCTATGGAAATGCCGACCCTTTAATCATAATCAATAAGTGTATGCATTTTCCAAATTCCAGGAGGCATTTAATTGCAAACTTCTTTTTGAATTAAAAAAAATTCATGTTCGAATTCAGCTATTGTTTACGTGATAGTAACTGTAGATATAAATGAATACAAGATTGTAGTTAATATCAATATATAGATAATGAAGGACTAGTTTTAAATTTGTATGAATGATATTCTCTTGAAATGTCAATCAAGTTAAAATATCCAATGTTAAGAGCTTGATTGTTGTAAAATCATTTTTATCAGTTATAATTCATCTCTTGAATAGTTCATCAAAATGTGAAATAATTTTATAGTAATAAAATTAATAAAGTTAAGTAATAGTTCATCAAAACTGTTTTCTTCATTTATTAAGAACGTTAAAAATACACTTATAATGATAATGATAGCTTTATATTATACATATATCCTTATAAATGGGGCTATCGTACTGTAATTTGAAATTTAATACTTTTTGGATAACTATTAATTTCCATGACATGATTTTTTGGAGCTAAGTTTTGATTGTCTGGTTTCACAAAGCCAGAATAAGCGATTAAGATATATCCATTCGATTATGATATATCCATTCTGTGTAATCCACTTGTAGCTTGAGTGCCATCAAGACATTGTATAATTGCTTCATGCGAATCATGTAATATACATTTCGGCTCCAAAACATTAAACGAGAAAAACTGTACGAAACTGACTGAATTTAAGAAATAAAATTCGTTAAAGCCTACATATGTCACTTCTAAACTTGAACAGTCATACGACTTTGCAAATTCTTAAAATGATCGATATCTATGAAGATGAAACGGTTGTTATGATGACATATCGAATATACAAATAAAGAAAATGTTAACGATTATGGATGTCCATATTTGACAAATGACATGTTTCATAGTTCGGTGTATTTGAACAACATCCAATACAATACAACGGACCTCGGAAGTGTAGCTTGGTCGGTATAGAAATGACTGATAAATAGTTTCTTGTCAAATCTAGGGTGTCACATATTAATATTTACTGCAAAGTCCCTTTGGATGAATAGCTAGTAATGTAACTATACACAAGAAATAAAGGTTTTCCTATGTTCATGTTATTGAACTGACAAGGAGATCCCTGGGGAATATCTGTTGTATGCGACCAACTCTATGTAGGCTTCTGGTGACCTTGTGGTTGTTCAATGGAAACTTTCAGGTGACATAATCGCACTTGTAGATTATTTTACAAATGATGTCTATTAGTTTTCTTTGATAGAATGATGAAATGTTTTTCGCCTCAGGCCAGCTAAGAGTCAGTAACACCCTGAAACAAGCTACGGTTATTCACAAAACGAATTTAAACATTAAAGAAAACTATTTTTGATATCTGAAATAGTGTATTGTCTTGTATAAAGAGTTTCATATAAACATGTTCACGACTTTAATAGTCTTTCGGAAATTTACTTTACAGTTGTTAAACTTGGGGTAGATATAATTTACTTGTAATCATTAACATGTTAGTCATTTTCGATAAATACCTAGACATAACAGTAGAGATGATTAAATAATAGCGTCATAGACGTGATTCAAAAGTTTCTACTCTAATGAATATTTCATTGTCTGGCTGCTTCTGTCAATAGACAAATAGTACTTAAGGAATAGAATGAAATATGAACGTGATGAGAATTCTCTTCAGATTTGTTATTGGGGAAATAATAATCTTAAAGATAAATATGTTGTCCTTGATAATCGTACCTAAAGAAATGATACTTACCAAACCAATTTTGTTTCATGCTTGCAACAAGTTAGTTCTGCGTATCTTACTTTTTGTACGTAATGTCTTCAGTAATTGCAATATATATATATATTAAGTAGATATGGAGGAGCGATGACGTCAAACGTTTACATTGATGGGGGGAGGGACGATAACAAAGCACTACAGAGTGATACCAGTATAATATATATAACGAAGACACTCAGGACCAACTGGATATATCAGTTTGTAATGCAAGTTGTATTTGATATGGGTACTATCTTTTCAATGGTTTAAACACATACATTTATTGCTTATTGTGACAGGCTATCATAGCTATCTGATCTATTTAATTTGTTGTAACAATCAAGAGTTATATGTACATAGTACTCTCCTTTCGTCTACTGAACAAGAATTATGAATAAATAATTAGAAATGAAAATTTAGTTAACCCCAAAATTCGACACAAGTGTTCGACTCAATTGATAATGTAATCGAATTGAATATTATCTGTTTTTATTGATTCATTAAAGTATAAGTATTTGTTGATTGATTATAATGTAAAACGATAGTTAACGAAATCTCACACCCACCTCGTAGAGATTGTATGTATCATGAATGGAAATTCTTGTAATCCAAAAGCATCAATGCTCTCATTATCATACTAACTAACCGCATGGCACAAGTCACAAAATCTCTCTATTCGCGTATACATTCTTATAAGGCTCACCATAAAACCGTTATGTGTACTTCTGCCAATTTGAATAAATATAGCCAATTTGAATCGCGAAAAATCGTGCAACAACACCTTTAACCTTTCATCACGACCAGAAAAAGCCATATCCTCTTGACATGTGAAGTGAAGAAAACATTTATCGTATACTTATGGGATTTACTAGTGTTCGTGAGTATTTAAAATAAATCGTTACATAACATTAATGTAGACAACATTAAAGTGTTACTACCTTAAGGACTTTATCTTTGTAAAAGAGAAAGAAAATCCAATCCTTTCATGTAGCTATTTCGGGCTTACGATCTTAAAGCTACTGGTGGGCAACAATTTGTCTTAGATATACATAATACACATATAATGCATTTTCTCGAAATAAAATATGGCCCTCAATTAGCGAATCTATAATAGTTATGAGAAAATATTTACATATTCGGGCTATTAAGTTAAATCTAAAAAACTGAGAGTATTCAACGTTGCATTGTCTTGTGCACGAACTACAATATCGGCAGTTTTAAAATGTTGCTAACAATAGACCAAAACCCCGCAGCCGCAAGACAACAGCTATGCCTTGCCTGTGGTAGAAGAAGATGTAAACAGATTTAGGTACACGCAGTCCTAGTTCAGCCCATTTCGTTTATCAATATGACATTTACGATTTTTTACATCCATTTTGGTCACTTTAACTTTTTCATTATTGGATGCACTTTAATTGTTGAGAACCAGAAGTGGTAATGCGCGCCAAGTGTTATAACACGTCTGTTGAGTGGCTTGCAGCTCCATTCGACGTAGCAGTTTAATTGCCTGAAACAAATCAAGGGCAGGGTACTTCAGTACAGATTTTTCTGATTAAAAGTCCCAGGGGTGATTGTGAAAAACATTTGAATATTAAGCACGTGGTAACCAAGGATCAAATATTCGCTTCATGCAGACGATTTGTAGTATTTTTTATGTTATAAGACGATGACTTAAGTAAGAAACCCTTGGAGCGATTTTGGCGTTAGGTGTTAATTTTTTGAAAGCCACTATTCGAGAAATTGCAGGCGGAGATCGTCCACAGCATATGATTTCAAAGGCAGGGTACTGCAGACCGGATAGTTTAACCAAATCGAACCTACAACGATGTTCCCATTTTCATGACTTTATGGTGCCATATTACTAACCTCTTTTCCTTGCACAAATGAATGACAAAATTTTAATCATGGTACAACATACTTGATGGCTAAATATCACGTGGATTTTGATCTACAGCCTTTCTCAGTAACGTTTCTTTGAAAATTGAATTTTTGTAGCTGTCTTTGTGTTATAATAATCTTTAGACTCATTGAAAACATAAATGTTTAATTTAGTAGCTTGTCGCTCCCTTATATTTCCACAAATATATCTCCAACTGTACCCTTCATAATATATTTTCTAATGGCCTCTTTACATTAACTTATGAGGAACATGTGTTTGTGAAATTGACATCAACCTTAACAAATATCATATGGGCATGAATTATTAACGTTTATGACCTGAAAACGTATTTGACTGAAAGGGAAATGTTTTTGAAATTTCGAAAACATTTTCATTTAAATTTTTCGTTAACTTTTTTCATATTGACTCTCTCAAAATAAAATCAACAAAATGACATTGACTTAGTGCAAAGGAACAAACATGCTGGCTTTAAAAGCAATCGATAACTTATAAAGAATTTTGTTGAATAAAATGAAAATTAATGTTTACAAAATTTAAACCCCTGGTCACTTCAATAACCTGCCAAAACTGTTACGATTGATTGTGGGGTATGATAAAAACTTGACTTAAAGAAGAAAGGATCTATACATTTGTAATCAATATTCAAGATCATATATTTCTTTTACGCAATGCTACGATACCTCAAAGAGTCTCAAATAACATAATATTTGGATTACAATACCAAGGTTTGTGAAGTTTTTGTTTGAGGCTGTAGACATTTAGTCATGTAAAATGTATTGCTATTTAGGGGGCTGCTTATCTTATTTTCTTTCATTGTGAAACCCATATTTTGAATCAGTTGATAAGATAAGTTCCCACACATATTATGTCTCTAGCCTGTAGCTTGGTTGGCGAGCATTAGAGGGCGGATACAGCCTGATCTGATGGCTGTATGTAGGACTTATTATCCGATTTTGGCTACATGTACTATAGTTACACGTTTCTCTTTGAAACGCAAACTAGTGATAATTAATATATTTTATGTATTCGTGAGTTTGTAAGTAAGAGGGATCACTATGAACACAGCCATATTATAAATTTTATATCCCCCTCTTAGCGCCTTTGAACATTCTCCATAGAAAACGGTATAATTCTTACCTCTGTATGGTCTCTGTTCAGTGTGCATGCCATACATAAGTTCATGTTTATTTATATATCCACTTTGGCTTGTGTTAGCAATGATCAACATCCACACCAAGTTGAGTTGAAACGTATCCACAGCTATTTGTGTAACAGTTTAACTACCCCTATGTTTATTTCTGTATTGTCACAATTCTGACACGTGGTCCTGTGCAAAGCTCATGTGATCGTTATCAGTGATGTTCAGGAACATCGTGCGTATTTTATCCAGCGATCCTGCTCAATAGCTTCATTGCTAGTTTAAATAATAGTTTGAAAGGTGATTCCCTGCCCTAAACTAAAAAACGAGTTGAGAGACTTGTGGTGTCAAGTTGGGCAAGAGACTTTATACAAACGTGCCTCTGTTCACCTAGCAGGATACGTATGTGTGGGTATTTTAACAAAGAAGTGTGGTGGGGTTGACTTTAGACTTCTGGCGACAAATGTGTCACTTTGGTTTAGATCAGTGTAATAATGTTGGAATCGCCTTGACCATTATATCAAAACACATTCATTACACTGCTATATTTAGGGTTTCGTGACCCTGATCTAACTAGTCGGAGGAGACCACACGTCACAAAAGCTTTCTAACAATCTGTCATTACTAATTTAGGACTTGTCACATACATATTCCCTTTCATATCGTGAAGCATTTGATACCAAATTGATAACAGATATGCCACAAACTGTCAAAGGACAAATATTTCATTAGAAATGCTGTTTTCCTGACAATTCATTTCATTATTCATAGCATACTTGAAAGGACTGTTTTGTATGTATCATAAATGTTTTGTGTCAATGCACCTCAGGTACGTTGGCGATGTTTTATTTCGTATCTATTCATAGAAAAAAACCCACAGAGAGACCACAAGCATCTAGTAATCAATAACTCGTGTCATTGGTAACTGTAACTATAACTATGACTGTCTGAATATTTTGTTTACATTTCGATTTTGAAACTGATCAACAAAGATCTTAATTACTTATGCAAGCAGTGGAAAAGTTTTAATTCTTTAATTCTTTAACTCAACGTGGATGGACAATGTAGATGGACCCTCACTGCTCATGTTTAACGAACATCACTTTTATTGTTGCCGAATTCTCAATGGGGAAGGAAAGGTGTAACCATATATTTTTGAGATAATGCATTCAGATTATTCAGACAAAATAAGGACAGACCAAACGCCTACCAACCTTAAAAAATCATTATAAGAAACATTTCTGAATTATTCTGCATAATATTTGTAAATGTTTTAACACAACCAGTGTTCGTTACCTGATTGAACTATGAGGAATTGTATTTTCTATTTGCTTGGACGAAATGTCAACAAGTGATAATTTAATAGTGATACAACCAATAGTTTTAACAAAATATCACAGAGCATACGTATAGAGGTTGAAAAAGTATTTCTCAGTCTTGGGCATATCTAATAAATATAAACTCACGGGCAAAAGAAACGCTACCACTCAAAATCAAACTCAAATTCAAACCGAATCGCATGAAAACACATCGCCCAAATACAACAATGAATGTTTTCTATTGAACTGTGGTATCAAACGCCATTCTCTCCCAACAGAGGTAGCTCCGTCATAAATTCAAATACCTCTGTCATAATACGAAGGTTTCTCGGGCTTCAGGCAGTTTCCCCTACCTGACAATATTTCAACCAATGAAAACACCGAATGCATGAAATACATATTTGTTGTCACATATGTCGCAAAATGAGGCGTATGTGTTCTGTGGAGACGACTCAAAGTGTAAGCTGCATGTTCGAATAAAGTTAAGCTTTTGTAAAGCTTCCGGAAATACCTTAGGCGATTTGAATGATAACTTTTGAATCGTGCCGAAGAAACCTTCGTATGAAGACAGAGGTTGTATAGGAATTTATGACGGAGCTACCTCTGTAGTGGGGGGAGAATGATCAATCGCATGCTTTTCCCAAATTTTGTCAAATTATGGTTTTCATCATTTTCATGCAAAGCAAAATAGCCCCTTGCCCGACGGATATAAAACCAATGCGAATTGGTTGTCAGACAGCCACTTTGTAAAAAGAACACTTGAAGCATGACAAGATTGACTTTACAACAACGTGAGCAAGCTATCGGGATTATTGAAATGAAAGCCACCAACACCCATGTTGCAGGAACGCTTGGCTGTCACCGTACAACTGTCACAAGACTAATGCAACGTTATCGTCATTCGGGACAGACCTCAGACAGACCAAGATCAGGCCAACAGAGAATTACAACCCACCAGGACGACCTATATCTGCGAATGTTAAACCTTAGAAACCGCTTCCTGACAGTGACGTCTTCGGATATGCCTGGGTCACCGGCATCGACGTTTTGCCATCGCCGAATGCTCGCTTAACATGTCACCGATCGAAAATCTTTTTCGACGCTTTGTATCGTCGTATTCGTCAATGACGACCACTTCCAGATAACCGCCAGCAACTTGATCAAGTCAAGTCAAGTCTTTATTACAGTACGAAGGCCTCAGGCCCATATACAGTGCAGTACATACATTATAATTTTATACATTATATTTACGTATTATTGTTTACACAATTGGTGTGCTATAAATTATAAGCTGTACAAGTATTACATATTTATACGAATAGGCGTAGACTAATTGAGACTTGTATTGATCTCTTTCAATTTATATGCATGCCATAAAAATTTACTTAAACCTTGCAACACTAAAACATTTTCCGTTGTCATTATGGCTCTAAATTTATTCATGTTTGGATTATTATGATAAACAGTTGGTAAAAAATAAACCCGTAAATCAGTATACAAATGACATATGAATAAGAAGTGATATTCGTCTTCTATTCCTAAATTACAAAATGGACATAAACGTTGTTTTTTTCTATTCCTAGCCATCTCCCTTCATTGTACTTTAACCTTAATAATCCACTTCTAAACTTAACAAATATGTTTCTTAATCTCTGATCAGTTATACAATTTAAATACTTTTCTGGAGCTAAAATACCTTTGAATTCACGATAAATGCAATATCTGGAACTATTTGATAGAGTACAGGTCCAAGATTGGAAGAACATATTTATAGCAACATTTTTAAAAGCATGAATAAAAGAGGTTACATCTCCCACAGATTGATACAGCCATACATACCCAAAGCCGTGAGAGGATAAAATATTTCGAACATCTGATGCAAAAGTTGTATAACCGCAGTTAAAATAATATAATTGCATTTTGTAGACCTTAAGTGGGATTCGGTTTTCATGCATTTCCATTAATCTTAGCCAGTACCTTAATGTTTTACACATTGCATTTATATAAAGAGGATATCTCCCACATTCACCATATACTATGGCGTTTGGGGTTTGAGGACCCACATTTAAAAATCGTTTACATGCTATTAAATGAACTCTCTCTAGCTTATCAAATGTGTGCATACCCCATATCTCTGCACCATACAATAATACTGGTTGTATTTGAGTGTCAAAAATCTTAAAGAAAACATTACAATTTACTATTCCTACTTTGCTTAAATTAACAATAACCTCCATTAGTGCACGTTTGCCTCTCGCGGCTAAATCAGTAATACAGCATCCCATTTTATGAGTTGAAGAAAATAATATACCTAGGTATTTATAACTGTTTACTACGGTAATCTTCTGATCATTTAGAAACCATTGCTCATGCTCAAGCTCTTCAAGAAGAATGGTAGTGCATTCCACGTAATGACGTCAGACGTTGGATTTTCCTTATGTGTCGGAGGGTTGATAGTGTTACAGAGGCAACACAGGTTATTAATGTGAACTGTTTTTAACACACTGAACCTGGATTTCCCTGCACCGGGATCATTCTTGAGACTTTTTGACCCCAAGGCCAATATCGGCCAATGTACCGTTGATACCGGAATCTGATTTGTTACATTTTTCAGAATGTGATATCGTCACATGTTCTTTTTGAATAAACATGTTGTTTTTTTAATCTCACTTTTGTATTTATTCTGCATTCTAGATTTAAATACAAGCTACGACTGTGTTGAAACTGTATTCCCCTGTGTTATAAGCAATAATATAAGCGTGACTTGACAGACATAATGGAAATCACCATTGTTCAAATCAACCATTCAACCATTTGTCGAAAATATTCTTTACATTATAAATAAATAATTGAAAAATTATCATCACGAAAATCAAGCAATATGCCGTTAACAGAATACGTAATTCACTACTTTAATGAATAACTAAGAGTTTTGCAATAATTCTATATAGAAGAATGTTGTTAGTAGTCACTGAATCTTGTTCATGATTTAATTACAGCAAATTAAGGTAATTGCTTTTCGTGAAATACTACTTTCATGCGAATACGTTCAGGATAGTGACGCGCGATTTATTACCAAACAAATCTCCTATCTATATGTTTTTGTATTGTTATATTCATAAATTAAAGCGAACTGGGCTTTCTTAACATCTGTTGTTTTACGTCCATTGAAAAATGCTTGATATGGATTGGTATTCAACATTAGACTGGGCAATGAAAACATAAGGATACGTTAATTGACATATTACCACTAATGACAAGGAAATGAATAGTTCAGCTTCCCACAAATAGCCCTTTAGGGAGATAATTCGTCGAATGCCTGAATTGGGCATTCTTTGATTTGAATAAAGTTTTTTTTTTTGTAATTATCTACACATCAGAGAAATGGATTAGTTCCTCCATGAAAATAGAGATTGGTGGTTGTGATGATGAATTTGATTAATGTCGTGTGAATTATCAGTAGGTGACTTGAAGAGTATTTTACTGAATATAAATGTGATATAAAACTGTTATATCTTAATCATACAAGTTGAATTTTGAAAATTCTTTTAAATGCAGCACTTTTAAGGATTTTAAAACAAGCAAAGCACGATTGATAATTTTGCTAGTCGGAACATTAGATGTACCTTAACAAAAATGTTGAATTGGTTTTAATCCAATCTATAACTTCTGTAATTATATGTGAGTTGATATCACGAACTGCTATCCTTTGCCAACCAATCGTTTGCACACGCGACAGAGGTAATATCATATTAAACAATCATCCATGATTCTTCAGCCTCCAATTAAACTACGAATGATATCAACATACTTTCCTTGCGTTTAAGCATGCTGACATAGGGTAGTTTCAAACCCCTAGTTTCACAGGCGATTTTATATGAAGAAGGAATTTTCAAACGCCTGAGTCTTGCATGAACTTTTAACAACTCACTCTTAACTCAAGGAATTGTTTCACTTCTGCTCTGGTAACTGATAACAGGACGATAACCGTTTTGTCCAGTAACTGTTGGAACCGAAAATGATATATCGAGAGGAAAACAAAAAAAATCAATCAAGAAATTTAAAATATGTGTAAATTCAAATGTCAATGTGATGATCAAATTCAATATTAAAAGCAGGACACTGTGGATAACATGTGGTTTGATCTTCCAGAACATGCGAGTTAATCAGAGAGGGCGCTGCACCAATGAACATGTGAAGAATGAAACAAGTGATCTGTTACTCCTTTTATGAGAACAAATAAAGTAAAGTCTCAATTGCATTATGTTTTATTGACAAGAGGAGTTGTAGCGTCAAGGGAATCATTTCTCCATAATAGAGGCGATCGATTCTCTCTATTCTCCTTGATATTCTCTTTGTTCAGTATGCTATCAACAAATTCTGATTTTTGTACCACTGTCGTTTAAGTTTTTTTAATTTGTCTCAGGAGATCGATTCTCTCTTTTCTCATCCATATTCTCTCCCTTCACCCTGCTGTCAGTATGCTATCATCTTATTCTTCTGATTTTTGTTTTTGTTTATTCGCACTCTTAGCCGTCCAAACACATCCCAGTTACAAGTTACATATTGGTTAAAGTTGGATACATCATGGTAGTAACATACACTTCAGAGAATTGTCGAGTTAAAAAACAAAGGGCTTATTTCTCTCTCACTGAAGTGCTCAATTGTCTCTATTCCCATTCATATCTATGTTTGCAAATTCGGTTTGGATTTTGTTTATCTATCACTTTTTGTGGTACATGCACACTGCAGTTACAAGTTACATATTGCTTAAAACAGAATACACCACAACATACATACTTTTGGATAATTTGATTACCTTAGAAATATAAATGTTAGTTGTACCACTGTTGACAGTTCACATTTGCAGATACCTGAATCTCAGAAAGTTGTATCTCAAGGCCTTTTCAAATTTAAAGGCTACAGAAAACTTCGTGTATGTAGTTTGAATTAGATGTTGTCATCGCTCTTGGTGTCCTCGATATAACTGCAAAATTTACAACCTCAAAATCTATTTTTAAAGAGCGAAATGGGATTTTGACTAGCCGAAAGAAATGTTTAAATCAGTTTTCTAGACCATATATAATATAATGAGTCTGAGAACATACTTTAGAAGCTAATTGATTAAGTGTATTGTTCCGTTCATGCCCACATAATAAAATCATAAGTAGCTAATCATTCTTTGGTAAAGTTGTGTGAAATGAAACCTGAAATGCCAAAATCATATATTTATGATTACTTTTGAAGTTTATGTGACTATTTAACTTTTCAAAACTTTTCAAAACTAATGGAGATGTTTGTCTTAAACAAATATGGATATTAGATAAATCGATATGTCAGGTGTCATCTGGACACACATTTCTCAAGAAATGCTATTTTAAGTCATTTATCCAAAAATAAGTTTCTCAGCTATATTTCTACTGGCTGACCTCTATATAAAGTTGAAAATATTTCCATAAGTGGTGAAATTTTAAATCCGTTTTTATTTTTTACAGATTCCCTCTCACATATTTCTATTAACTTAAAAATGTGCACGCATCGTACAAGCAAAAAGGCCGGAATATACTCTGGTCCTCTTGACGATACCGGAATATACTCTGGTCCTCTTCACGATACCAGAATATACCAGAGGTCACATGTGAAAAATAACTGTTTCTTCTGTTTAGAGAAATTTTTTCTCAAGGAGTTTAATATCAGAAGTGGTAGGAACTGACGATCGATCAAATCGTTCTCAACACGGCAACGATAGGTGCTTAGGATATTTCATTGTTTGTGGTGGTGTTGGCGCATTTTCTAAATCTTATTGTCTTTGCATTAGTTCCTGTTTTCGTACCAGATCGTCTCCTTCGTCATAAACCATTGAAAGTTGTTGCGACAATATTACTATTTTGGGCGCCCCCTTGACCCGCAAAAATACAAAGTTCAGTTCATGTCATACATTCATATAATATATTCCCGAGCTAATTAGATAACCGTTTACTAATCGATTGTTTTTCAATTACGTACTTTCTATATTCACATTGTAAATCTGTAATGGATGTAGATATCATGTTCATTACTGATAACATTGAGATAGCATGAAAATATACCAATATACTTTAGTGGCTCATTTATCTCTTTGGAAACATGTACTATTTACGTGAAAGTGATCTGTTTTGATTAAAATCTACCTTTGATTTGATTTATGCTTTGGAACTAACCTAAACAATTGCGATATATAGCTATTCCATAATAATGTATAGAAACAGGAAGACCTACTGAAATTGTTTATAATTACATGTATCTGATGTGGGTTTGTTAGATTTATTCTTGTTGTAACACTGTCTTATTTTGGATCACATTATCTGCAAGAGTGCAAATACGTGTACTTATGGTTCTAATTTCAAACAATTTGGCGAATCCCAGTTGGTTCACGTCATAGCAGTGGATATGATACGAAACTTGTTACAAAATCAGTGATACTAAATCACCACAACACTTACGATGGATCTTGACTTTACTGATACATGGGCTTGTTTTGGAAATGGACTTTTTGCGTAAATCAGCTTAAAAGATCTTAGTTAAAATGAGCCATTAGCTATCAATCAGAACCGTTTACGAGAATATGTGAAGGCAGTGTGAATATCAACGTGTTTACTGTGTGTATTCTGTGTACTGTGTGTACTGTTTGTATTGTGTTTACTGTGTTTACTGTGTGTATTCTGTGTACTATGTGTACTGTTTGTATTCTGTGTACTATGTGTACTGTGTGTACTTTGTGTATTGTGTTTACTGTGTTTACTGTGTGTATTCTGTGTACTATGTGTACTGTGTGTATTCTGTGTACTATGTGTACTGTTTGTATTCTGTGTACTATGTGTACTGTTTGTATTCTGTGTACTATGTGTACTGTGTGTACTGTGTTTACTGTTTGTATTATGTGTATTATGTGTACTGTGTGTATTCTGTGTACTGTGTGTATGCTACAAAGCTCTTTGTCTAGCAGTACGTTTGTCTCTTATTTAGTTTGTTTGACATTCCTTGAACTCTACCAACCTATGTCTTCACAATGTATTATATGTTTTTGGGAATAAAGCAGACACCAGTTGATATTGGTGTCCTTGATTTTGGGTTCTCGGAACATTCACAACCTAATACTGTTGTTAATAAACACAGACTCCCTGGACGTTTTTTGTTGGAATGATGACATCCTACATTTGATAATTCCACGTTGAGTTTGGTTGTTTTTAACAACAGCTTGACAGCTTCACTATTTAAGTTAACTAATATTTTAAAAAATAATGCACAGATATTGGGGAGTCCTACAAGCTACATAAATGACATTGTGCTGATTTCAATCATTATTTTTCATTATCAAGGATATGGATATTTGACTAACCCTTAATCTTGAAATGAGCCAATTGCTATCAATCAGAAAAGTTTTTATAGTATTGAGGTATTTTATTCAATATTTTAGCGTAAATTATTAAAGGCAATGCAACAACTACTTACATGCTGACAATCCTTACCTTTGAACTTATGCATTTTACGAAATATCTCATCTGACGATACGTCTATCTAAGACGTTATTTTTCATAAGCTAATTCATCAACTTCAGCTGATAACATGCGGAATGTTGATATTAAAAATCTCAAAGATGTGATTCTATGATTTATTTTCTGGACAAGAATACAATTACCGTGTTAATAATAAATGAATTTTATTATGATGATGATGATGATGGTGATGGTGATGGTGATGGTGATGGTGATGGTGATGATGATGGTGATGGTGATGGTGATGGTGATGGTGATGATGATGATGATGATGATTATTATTATTATTATTATCATTATTATTATTATTATTATTATTATTATTATTATTATTATTATTATTATTATTATTATTATTATTATTATTATTATTATTATCATAAAAATGTGTTACCTTACTTTTATTAAAATTATTTGGAACATAAGTTTGATATAGATAAAAGTGTCTTCAATGAGGAAGTCAATGATTAGTGTGTGCTCTGAGAAGGACATTTAAGTTTTGTCATCTTAAAACTATTCCTGGAAAGTTTCACGATAAATGTTTTAGTCGATTTGTGGTATCTCTTAAAGATGCAATAAAACGATTTGTTTGACACTGCATTTTTCCATTCAAACTTTATTAAATGTTGCAGATATATCTACTTTGAATGAATATTTCATTTGATGTTTAAATATAATCAATAAACAAACATGTGGCTCAGTTGTAACTTCTGTTTAATTTTTTAGTATTTAAATCTATAAATTGAAATAAAAAAAGCTTGTTGTTTCAGGTAATGGCTTATAATGAATTATTGAATCACCCAATGAAAAAGACATATTTATAAGTTGACAAAATATCTATGATTTTATTCATTTGAAAACACATGATAACATATTGAAAACATTTTTTTCATCTTTGGAGTAGAATACAAAATTAATCTAAAAAAACAAAAATTTATTACATTTTAAACTGAAATTTCGATAACTGAATAACATGATTGTTTTCAGTAAATTCCGGATCGACGTATTGGAAGCCTCAACCTTTTTGTTTATAACTTGACTGGTCCTTTTGTTCATAGGGAGAAAAGTTAATATATTTTGGAGAAAATAGTTAACCAACTTTAGTCACATGGTTCTATATCTATATTATCTATATGAGAATCTACGAAAACAAACACCCAAACACCAAAAACTATTAAAACAATATTGTGAATAACCTGTGGAAGTTGACAAGAAAATAAACTTCTGCTCTTGTACAGAAGACTAGCTATTGTTCCTACATTTCGATTTGTAACCCGGAACGGGATATTGACAAGCCCAGAACACACAAATCGCTGAACACAGACACGCTGTATCTCAGTGGACAAAAGTATGGTACGTACCATAGGTTTGGATTCTGTATGCAGTATGCACACATCCACCAGAGGAGCATAGCCAGTTGGTCTCAAAGCTTTTCAATCTATTATTACATGTGATTTTAGAATTAAAAAACGACCCAGCCTACCAGCGAAATACGACGAGTAATATAATATAACAACAATTAGATGAATGATTAACACAGATTTTATAGTTACTAATACTAATAGGTAACACGCTATCAAATGATTCAATAGCGACAAATATATTCAACAAGGTCATTGGTCAAACAGCATTTGGTAAGATTAGTCTTGGATGATAAATCTAAAAAGTTTGAGAACAATAATTGCAAATTCAAAACAAAACAACATGGAACCTCAATCTTAAAATATGCTTTCTAACAGCTTGCCTCTATACATACATTAATTGGCTTCCAGAACTTTCATTTTCCAGAAAGATCTCAAAGCAGTCAGGAAATACATAGAAAGGACGGAAGTTTCTAGACAGAAAGTTCTTGATGAAAGATCATAGACTAAGCTTGTCTACACAACCAAACAAACAAGTGTGACCCTTTGAACAGTGCAACAATGATACACTACGTTTAACTCATAAACAACCCCATTCTTATAACACTAGAGTCATACAATGACTAATAAGTTTCTAAATATTGATAACATCATATGCGGTGACAACATCAGAGATCGGCACACATGTTTAACAGTCAGAATGACAATGATTGTTCATCCCTCTGGGACGGGCGGAGAATGAACATCTCATTGAAAATTAAAAAGGCGTGTAAAAACACCAACCACTCCCTCCCGTCAAACAGGTTGAACATGCAAAAAGCCGTTGGGTGACGTCATTCGCCGAGTTTTTATTTCAACAGAGCTTTTTGGGCATGGTTAGACAAGAGTTGATCAAATTTGGTACTTAAAGAGCCACTCCGTGAGTTGTTGGAGTCATATATGCCAAACCTAATCAATGGTGTCACTTGATCGCGAAGTATCGAGTGTTACCAAAAAAACATATTTTAAAACTTGTCGGTTTGTCACAGTGACAATATGAAGGTAGAACGTCGCAATTATGATCGAAAACCGGACAGTGGCGCGCGTCAAATAGTCAAACGTAATTTTGGAGACTTATCTGGAACAGCCAGGAGGGCAGTTAGGAGTTGATAGTGTTTTTTAGGTTTTGTAACTAGTATCCATGTATATTTGACGTGATATCTACACCTCTGTGCATTTATAAGGCTGCTTTTAGATTTTCATAAAAAAAACAGTATTTGTCATATACATGTCTCTTGGACATGTAAAGTTCAGATGTTTGATTTTATATCACCACATATGACATTAAGGTTCGTATCAAAAGTAAATAATATGTTATGAAAATCACGGAGTGGCTCTTTAAAGGCACTTTATCTTAATCTCTAAACTGAGAAAATTGTTTATTTAGGCAATCATAAAACTTAACCGATTTCTTAACTGGTTTCTTCAAACTTTATTTGATAAACATAGAAAAACAGTTACTGATAATGACACTTAACAGTTATTATCTTAGCAAAACGTATTATTGTTTAAGCACACTTGCTCAGATTACATTAATCTTGTTCCAAATACAACATGATAACTATATTTTTAAACAGAAAAGGAGATAAAGTGAAACCAGATAAAAGGTTGAGAATCAATTTGAAAAATAAAATAAATAATGAGGTGAAGTTATTAATTTGTCATCGTTTGCTTCACTTTTGTTTCATAAAAACCTAGTCACAAACTGGTAGACGTTTAAACGTTGTAAGAAGACCGTGAATAAAATAATTAACCTAAATGTAAAACTGATGAGAGAGAGAGGCGAATTTGATAATAATCATCGATTTTATCATAGTCAATTTATGGCAAAATATTTACATCAAATAATTATAATGATAATTTGGATATGTATGCGGCGTTATTTTCAAAGTACTAATACCTGCTCAAAGATATACTTGTTTTATTACCCTGTAGAAAGTGTAATTTAAAAGAGGACACTTATAGCTAAGAGCGACAGTGTAGGTACGTTTATCCCATTTTCAGGTACCCATTTTTACAGCTTGTGGACTGAGTGCAATTTAGTGTCCGGGATTCCAACCCAGGCCTTTTGCGTGTGTGGCCAGCATGCTAAACAATACACCACTATCCTCCACAATTCTACCCATACTAGGAAAGTATGTTACTTTGATTTTCAATACTTCAATTTAACTCCTGACTATAAGCTATAATAAGACACGCATCATTAATCTATCGTTTTTATAGCACCTCAAAAATGAAAACAATTAATCTGTCATTTCCTTGCATGAAATGAATCGTAACATGATATATGTTAATCAACCTCCTTATACAGTAATAAGCAACTATATCATCATTCATATATCAATATCGATTCTTTAGATCTTTACACGGTATACAAAAGTGGACTTATATATATGTTTACTGTTTTGTATAAAGTGGATAGAGCTTCTTTTTTGTATCCAACCATATTGGTAGCCCGGTTTTCAAATAATAAAATGAGTTGTTGATATGAGAAGTGCTTATACTTCTTAGAAAATAGTAATATACATCCCCAAGACAGATGAAAAGCTGTGACACCAATCAACGAAGAAACTCATGAGTAGTTTATGGAAAGTGTCGTTTTAGCGGGGAAAGTAATGTGAACGAAGCATTCATAAATAACCTTCGTTTTCATCGGTTCTGAAGCGATACATACTTCAAACAACCCATCTCTGCCTTGACATGTTCGCTAATGCATATTGATATCTCCCGATCAAACCATTAGCCAAGGATTTATTTCCATAGACGTCGCAAACAGGAAATAACGGAGAAGTTTATTTTAAGTCCATTCGCAGACCTCTGTAATCTACACGGTATTCAAATAACGCTGCCTTAAAGCGACGACATCAAATGACAGCTAAAGAGACACATATCCCCTCTTTTAATGTCACCCCACGCATAGATCTATCAGGGTGGGGGGTTGAGCCGCGGGGACATATTCCCTTAGTCGGGACAACCAGATCAATACCTACCATCTTCCGTCGCTGTACACGAGATGCGTGCGCAGCCTCGCCCCGCCCCCCGCCTCCTATCTGGTGATGCACGTGCAGGATAAGTCTGAAGACTGATTACATATTTATGTTCTGGTTCCCGCAGCTACAAAACAAGCCAGATCCACTGCTACGTTCATTTGAGTCGAGCAGGCAACCAGGTGACGAGAAGCCCATCTATCCACGAGCTTTCGCCAAGGAGTACGTGGCTTTCCAATCAGGTAAGTCTAACTTGTATTGCCATCCTCCAGTTTTATCAAACCTTCACCACGTAGGTCTAAAAAAATGAACTTTTCTAGAAAAGAGTGTTTATTGATTGTCGCACCAGGCTAAATTATGGGTCTTTTCATATTGACAGTTTTGTTTTAAATCTAAACGACACTTTCTATGGTCTTCATATGGTTACAAATATAACTGCGGGTTATTATGAAATAACAATTAAGACTTTAAAAGTTTTTCAAAACTTTATTCATAACCTCTAATATTATTACTCCTCGACAAGAAATATATCAATAAACTTTTGATATAATTTCATTACGTTTAGTAATGGTACCGTCGTTTCCTCCAAAGCAATATATCGATTAGAAAAATACCTTGAATTGAGAATCAATGGCTTTTAAAACCGATATATAGTTGATTACGAACCTTAGATACTAATAAATTGCAGGGACTGGGACATCGCAAAGTAGAGATACATTATAGTTATCAATTTCAGTATGAGTCGTTTCTGGGATTGGTCCTGAAAACTTCAAAGAATATTTTAAACAACTATACATCATGGAATTAAACTGAATGAATAAGATCCAGGTGTCATTCTGAAAGTATCATTGTATCATACGCTGGTGTAAGTGTTGGGGTGAGGAAGGGAGAGGTTGCTACTATTTAACAGGGGGCGGGATAGGGCGGTACGCGCGTTCGACTTCGGATCAACACACAGTAAGGTTTGGGTGCAATGCTACACTTAATTTCAGCGCAGTACCACCCATTGTTCCGATGCTCGCAGGTTTCACCGCAGTGCAATGATGTTGCGGGCTTTCTCCCTGCAATATTACTAGCAGCCGTGATATGAGTGAAATACTTTTGAAAGCCCTTTAAACCCGATGTCACTAACCTCATCTCACCTAAAAACTGGCAAGGGATGTTTGCTCCCCTTTTTACGATCAGTTTAAATGTTCGTTCTACAGAGGATCCCTTACTTCCTGGATGTAGAAATTCCACAGATGTAGAAATTTGGTTTGATTAAATAGAATCTTGAATACTGTAAGAGGAGGATGAGGAGGTATTTTAGAAAACAACTGCTGTGAAGCTATGACGTGAATACAACATCTTAATTATTACAACCGGTGGAGTATTAATACCGCTTCTCCTCTTTCCATTGATTGGTTTATTCTTTACTTCAATTCATATTGCCTGGCTTAAAGGCAGTGAAATAAAACTACATTTTGAGTTTTAATTGAAAGAGCGACAAAAATACACAGTATATAGTGTAAAGGCTCATGCAAACTTTTCAAGGAATGTTTTAAATGGACAATCCTTCGTTTAAATGTTGTTTTCATCATTTACGACCTGTTTTGTAAATGTGGAAGAAGTTTGGAGTGAGCGACACTGTACAGAATCAGTATAGTCTATTAAAGAGAAAATTGCATTTAATGAAGACAGGATGGATATAGTTTTCTGAATTAGCTCATCCCGTAGGTTTGATACGACCTAAACTGACCACTACATCATACCAGCAGGAGTTTCTTCAGAAATGTAACAGTTCAGATTATGATGCTGAGGAGCTGCTTATCGAAATGAAATACACGAGAAAGAATGTACATAATGAGTCCTTCTTATTTCCCTACAATCGACAACCAATAAGAATCCGACACCTATGGTAACGGGAAACTGAAAGTAGGGGCGACATCTTCAATCCAGACGAGGATCTAATATGGCTTGGAAGACCTGATCACCAGATGATCGCTTTTGGCGCTTGCCCTTGTAGAATATTTGCCTTGTAGAATATCTGTAAATCTGTAAATAACCAAACAGTGGAATGAAAGCAAGATTACCATGATTCCTGCGAATCATTAATGGTACAGACTAAAAGCATACAAAGTTCACAGACAATCGATGCTAGGGAATGGGACTGTCAAGAGTTCAAATTATAATGGACAACAAAGAGTCGTAATTAAGTGTTTTTGTTTGATATTCTCAATCAAAAGTAATCTTATGCTTTAAATTGCCATTGATTGATGCCTAATGAAATGTGCTTAAGATAACTTGAATTTATGCGGTAAGCGTTTTATTATACCGCGACTGTTTAAGCCTCAAATATTTTGAACGCTTTAGAAAAGTTAGTGCAATTGAAACTTTCGTTTCCAAGAATACCACCATCCCCGACACTGTGAAATAGCAAATTAATGTAAAACCTGTACAGTAAGGTTAGCTTAGTACTATTTTGTAATTATATGGAAACCAATGACATTTGGCAGTGCATAAGCACACCAGTGTTGTACATTTTATCAGTAATTTTAATATCAGATTGCTCATAATTGAAATTGAAATCAATCAGATGTGATAAATCATTTTGTTTGACTGTGGATAAACAACAAAATCAAAAGGAAAAATAAAAGATTTAAATGTCTTAGATTCACGTAGAATTATCTTTACTAGGGTTATATCAATCTCATTGAAACTCGATCTTAATTCTGCTTTACTTAACAATTTACGAGACACAGTGCAGCGATTTAAAATTCGAGTTATTTAAGGCTATCATGTAACTTTACATATGAATGCTTTGGGATTTTTTTTCGCTTTCTTGGTTGCTATGTTTTGGTGCGAAGCCTGAATTTATCATATGACAGAATGTTTGATATATATGGATGATGACATTTTTTATGTTTCAATATATCCTATGTTGAATCAGTTGTCGCCTGCCAATATTACTTGAAATATTTGAAGAATAACTTGAATAAATTTAATTATCAGGAGATAAGTAAATGATTGAATTCATTGATTATTTGCAAATTAGACAGATTTCAATTCTGAGGATTGTCTTGTCTTTAAACACTGAGTCAGCATTTTTGTAAAGTTCTTTTAAATCCAACATTTCTATGAAATTTTTTGTAAAATCAGTAAAGTTACATTTCATATTTCATGATTAAGAAATTTGTAATCATATGTCACTAGATATAGATAAATCAAAACTCGGATATAAAAATGTCACAGAAAGTTCCCGGCATTTTCTGTACAAGGCGATTCCCACAAGGTGATTTCCACGCGATTATTTCACTATTATCGATTGTAATCTTTTATGAATGAAGAGCCAACTAGTGTCAATGACTAAGTGTGATTAATTCATAGCATGAGCTGTCGTCGCTTTACAATATTGGAAGCGGATTGTACATGTGGTCACAGCTAGCCTTCATGTTCTCATTCGCTTAATGCTATCTGGTAGACGAGTTCGGACAAGATCATTTCTCCCTGACGAAACTCTTGATCGTTAAGAATAATGATGATGAAATATTTTTTAAACAATTTTATCTATGGTAATAGTAAATGCTCAAGAGCCTGATTCTATTCTTTGTTCTATTTTAAAATTAATCATGATATCATAACAGCTGTATATACATGTATATGATCTTAAAGGGGCAGCAACGCATTTTGATATATTCAGTGATCTCACAAACACAGCAGTTTTACCCATAAAATACAATGATCAGTTATGCTATACATAGCATATCTCAAAGGGGCAGTAGTCTGGGTTTTTTAAAAAAAAGAGTGATATCGCGTAAACAGCAGTTTCAAAACAGACCACGATGCTACGCGAAACCATTTCCCTACCTCAAATGATTAAAAAGCGTTTCAATAAAAATGGCCACATTGGGTTATGCTTAATACTAGATTATTTATGACTACGGAAGATCAGGTTGAGTAATGGTATTTTCTTACCCTCTCACTTTAATACATTTGGCATTAAGTAATGTTTATTGTGGACAATTTGAAGAAATATATATTTCGAAAAACGAGCTACTGTCCCTTTTAAGAAAGGTAAAGTTAAAACACCCATTGCTTACGTTAACCACAAACCGGTTTTGATATTAAATCTTATTCAACCAGCTTTAACAATTTCGTAATTCATGAGATGATATTCACACCACATCAAGAATATATAGTCTTTGCGAAAAATATAATTTATATCATATTTTAGGATATATTTTTTTCTTTTGCTTGGTACTTCATCGTCCATGACGTCATAAACAGTTGAGCATGACATCCCCAAGAAAATGATCATATCTGATTGTTTTCACTTGACTCCAAACACAAAATTATCAATGTAAGAAGACGAAATTAGCACATTTGACCTTTACATGGCATATGACCTTTATGTAGATCTCTCTCGCGCAAACATTACTTCATCATATTTACAATACATACATCATAAGTCAGATAAACGAATATACCTACATTGTATGAGTATTATAAACCTACACATACCCACACACTCATTTCAACGAGTTAAGAAAATGGCATATCACGTACGTGTACATATTGTTTAGTCCTTTGTTTTAGGCCGATGACTTAGTCAACGTTGTCTTCCTTCATGGTGCGTAATATATTTATTTCCTGGTTTACTGTGCTCCATCATCTCAATACAGTCGTTAGCTTCACTATTTCAGATGCCTCTTGGTAATATTGAAACAGTGTACGGAAGTTATTTACCCGGAAACTACTTCAGCTACTGTAACATTATATAGGAACATTTATAAAAGGTTAATCATCTCAAAGCATGAGTTAATATATTTTACCTTTTGGATAAAAAATGAAATTATTGTTGATGTTGTCAGTTTTTTCTTATTAAATAAATTCGTTTTGAAGGTTATCTTGAAGGAAAAAACCATATGCGTAGTTTTGCAAATCCATTAGTATTTTCACGGCAGATCGAATCGAATTGACTTTAATTCTGTTGAATTATTTATGATAAACTTTTCGGGTTTGAGATAAGCAAGCCCTCTATTCAACATCAAGATGATTCTAAAAGACAATCAACAAAAGATCTGACATTTACCTTAGGACGTAGGAGAATGTTATGTTATATGTGATAATATGTTATCATACACTTGGATAATATATTAATAATATATTACCTTATACGTGGATAAAGTATCACATATCATATAATATTTTAAAGGCTCACATATGATAAAATATTTTAAAGGCTTACATATGATGTAATCTCGTAAAAGCTCTCATAAGACATAACATCGTAAAGGCTAACATATGATGTGATATCTTAAAAGGCTTACATATTATATAATATCTTAAAAGCTCTCATAAGACATAACATCGTAAAGGCTAACATATGATGTGATATCTTAAAAGGCTTACATATGATATGATATCTTAAAAGCTCTCATAAGACATAACATCGTAAAGGCTAAGATATGATGTGATATCTTAAAGGCTCGCATATGATATGATATCTTCGAGGCTTACATATGATATGATATCTTAAAGCAAGGATAATGATAATATGCCTCTGAAGGGTCTCACTTGTTCAAGAGACCGTCGCTGATTTAGAAAAAAAACTTTATAAGAGGAAGCGTCAGAAGAATATAACTTGGTTTCCTCTCTCTAGACGCAATCAGGTCCTGAGGGAAAATCCTTAACTTTTGCTCGTCATTCAGATCTGCCTTCATCGTCCCTTGGTGTATCTAAAAGAAATATCAGCGTCTGTCACCGCGCTGCTGTCATCGTTCTCACATCTCCAATTCTTCACGTGGCCAAAAATTCCAAACTGATTCCTTGAAGGCATATTATTTTCAAAGCAATGCTTTTATCTTTAACACTAACTTGAAAAACGCTGTCTTTGTCGACATGGGATTAAATTGCATGCTGCCCGCAAGGAAAGGTTGAAAGATGTTTTTGTTAGAAAAAAAAATAGTGTTCAATCTTTAAGATAATTTTCCATTACCATCCGTTTTGATGACAACTGTAGTCAATATTTGATTGATGAGGAGAATAAAACATTGAGGACGGGTCTTAATTCGCTTTAATCACGTTCTTTAAAAACTGTCAATTCTTGGAACTAGTTTAAGACGGATATTTGATTAAATTTGAATTTCAGTTCAAGTGCCGTAGAAAGATGTGGCTATGTACGTAAGATATTCACCGATAATTCTATACTTTACAAAGCAAGTTAGATCATGGACTTTTAACCAAACTTTTAACACATGCGTGTCACAAAAACATAACAAATTCTTAATTCTTAATAATTTTTGTCATTGCAGATTCATATATTATTAGAATGTGTGTGTTGTACCTCAGGTAAACACAACGTTTCGTGTGTTGGAAAACACGGTCTCATCAAACTTGGGATAAATAAACATCAGGGATCATATGAAAACACATACTGCCCTACTTGCGCCAATATTTATATATAGTTATATAAAGCAAACTGAACCTGAGTTAGCCCTGCGAATGGTTTGAAATGTAATTTCAAAAGTCTTTTCTACAAAATAATATCTTGGTTGCACTGTGTCTTTTAGACACGTCTCAAAACGACCCTGAAACTTGGACATTTATTCCAAAAGCCTGCTATGTATTTAAATGCTAAACAAGACACGTCCTCACTTTGTCCAACGTTTAATCTTGTCTTGCGTTAAGTATATTATGCGAAAACCTTTTTTTGAAATTGGCTTTTGATCTTTTACATTGCGTCATTCGATGAACAAATTAGCTCCCAGATCAAGCAACTACAGCTGTCGGTTTAAAGTATAAACAGTAACAATGTGATTATACATTTCTTTAACGGAGCCAGTATGGTTTTCACCTGTCATCGTTGTGCGTTGATTGATATGTGTTGAACGTAAGCAATCCTTTTGATTGTGTTTCTCTGATGGACTTTCTACTTAAGATGCTTTTTCATGGATTGAACAAAACATGAAGGCCTCAAGACCTGGAACTGATAATCAGCTGGTTCAAGCTGACTCAATTGTTTCATTTCTTTTAAAGTGCTGAAAGTTGCTTCAAATTATCATTTCGGTAATAATAGGGCGTCTAAAGTGACAATAGAAAGGTCGAGTATTGTAATTTGTTGTTAATCTAGATGTATTTAAATCTATTGAAATTTCATGAAAATCACTAAGCACTTCTTCTGTTGAGTATAAGCTTGCATTTTTCTTGGGACCGTATATGCAGCCACAAAGCTAAAACTTGAAACTACTATAACCTGTTTCATAGCTATGGTCTATCGTAATTTTAGAAGTTGCTCCAATAAATGCTTATAGTAAGCTGATTTCCAGCTTCTTAAAGGATACTTTAAATAAGAAACAGTAAATGAAATCATGCTTTGTTAGAATATACTAACATTATCTTCAAATGGCATGTTTAAAGAGAGTATGTCATAAACACAACCGAAACTGCAGGTTTCTTTCTCAGATTTAAGATTACATATATCAAATATGTCACGTATTTATCAAATGTAACGTATCTACTTGTGAATGAGGATCCATTCAAGAGAGTATGCTTCCTTGTCGAAAGCAGAAACCAATCATATAACTCAATATGATGTCCAAGGGCAAAAACATCACTTTGCAGTGATGATGTGGCCCCTCAAACAAAACTGCAATCACGTTTCATCTTCGTCATGAAATTGGCGATGACGTTTGTGTGTGACGCCAATTTTGGTGTATTTCCTCCAGTTCCAGCAACTCTGGTAATAAAATAGACATTATTCTCATGCCTTTATTGAACAATGTTTACATCAATCATAATTTAGTATTGGGGTTCCTCTCGCTCTTCGTACATATTGCATTGCAGGAGCGCCATTTAGATATCAGCTTTTTTTTGACCTCACCGTTTTCCTTCCATAAAAAAAGATAAGTAACAAAGATGACAGTCAACATATTTCGATTATTATGAGTGGATGTGAAGCAAATATCTCAGTGTGTTGACCATGCACAATTAATCCCCCAGCCCCGAATCTTGGAAAAGTATTAACACTTATTTCCTAACTTTCAACTGCCACAATAGCTCGAGTAGTATTGCTATGTTTCAACGCCTCTCTTGCAGTCGATTGTGCGCTTTTTCCTTCGCGGCTCCTGCATTGCGCTACATATGAATTATTTAAGGCCGGGTTGCATTTGGTCCTGCTTGGAGAAACATGAATTGAATTGTGCTTCGTTGAAAACAGTCATTTATCGACCAATTCCATACGCAAAAGATAATTTTTTCTAGACATAAACATATTCATCTCAACAAGAGAATTCTAATTTTCCTTTTTAACTATTAGTGATGGCAAATTTCCCAGGATGTTTTTCAACAAACGATGGTTGTTGTTATATCAATTTATTATTCATCTATTTATTTAATTTATCTAAAGTTCACCGCCTTTACCAAGCGACGTGAAAATCTTCTCTCCAACAAGTCAATCGTGACGTCAGAGTATTGCTCCATGACGTCAGAGTATTGCTCCATGACGTCAGGGAATTGTTGCTGATAGGCGATTGACTGACAATGATTTCAGGAGTGGCTCATAATAGTTTGTTGAGAATAGATAATAATCGTGGATTGATATCTCCTGCAACAGTAGCCCTTTCCTTACAGTATTAACGATCCAAAGGTTTAAAAGGGGTTGTATCGTTCTTTTTGAAATTCGAGTTTTTCAAATTTTCCCCACAGAATGTATTTTTTTTACCAAAAGCATTATCCTCAGATGGATCATTACCTCATAACTCAGTCCATAGAAGAAAGCACCAATTATCAAGCAAAATCTGTCAGCGGCCCTTTTTAGTGTGAACACCTTTTAATCATTTAAGGTAGGGTATGGACTCTTAACTGATCGTGTTAACTTCAATTGGGAGCTGCTTTATTTGATTATACTGTATACTGCTGTATACAATAGGTACAATAAGTACAAGTAAAGGGAGATGGGAATTTTGTAGTCGAAAGTCATCTTCTCTCAATTTGATTAAATTCGATTTCTGCTTAATAGGAATAGGAAAGGTTTTTTGAAAATGCCATTGTGGTGTTTATGTATAGTTTACCCCGTTTGGATCTCACGATAATGAAAATAATCGTTGTTACCTGACCTATTAACTGTTTATATATTCTTAGAGTTGCTCGACATCATCTTAAGATTAGTCATTATTAGAAACATTATGTACATGTAAAACAAAACGAAATCTTCGAGCATGATTCATTTTCTTTCATTAGATGATGAATCACTGAATTCGTTAATCGTTTAAAATGTTACTAATCGTTTGCATGAGTTGTCATACCTAACGCTAAGTACTTACGGAATGTCTTTATAGGAAATGGTAACGTGAAACACAGGTGGCATTAGTTGCGGACGTGTAGTAACCCTATTCAGTGACATCTTAGAGCTACATACATTTACATACATTTACATTGGCCTATGACCATCTCCGTGCTACGAGAGTGTCGAAAATCAAACCTAAGAACCTTTGAGCAATTTTGGTAGTTCAAAAATACCCGTTTGTCTATATTCGATTTTCCGTTTTCATCGTCATTTTAGGAAGAACGTTTTGAATGTTGATTATTTGTTGATTATGAAATAGCTGTTTATTTGAAAAGATGAAATTGTAACATGATAATACTAGCTTGAATCCTCGGTGAAAAGTTCAACAAACTCTTTGCTTTAAAAGGGTTATCCCTGGTGGAAGACGAGAATTGAATCAATGAAATTATTTCAGTATGAAGGTTAGGGTTAGTAGCTTCTTGAAGACATCTCAGCTGCGAACGTTCGTCCATGACGATCATCTAGCTAACTGTGAAGGTTCTTTGTGAACCCAACTCTCATATTTTAAATTGTTCAAGAGTGAACTGAACCAGATTATGCCAAGCAATATTTGTTGCAATGGAAACTGTAATGACATAGCAATATTTGTGGTTGGCAGTAAAATTGTTAAGTCACTTCTAGATCTATATATACATCAAACACAATTATACCTGCATGACAAATTTGCACCTTGCATTATTGTGACGTAAAGAACCTAAAGAAGATAAAACACTTTGTGGTTAAATGAATAATTAATCAAGCATGTACGTTTTTAAACAAAGGTGATTGGTTTGTACTCAGTGAACAAGTTAAAAGGGGAAACTTCTTCCCAAGTGGTTTACCAGTGTTTTACCTGTAACTAAATCAACTTGCAGTGTGACGTAATATAATCAATAGAGACCACGTCATAGCCAGGTGTGGCCAGGTAATCATGTTATTTGAAAGATTGAGATAAATTTATCATATCAAATAAAAGTCAAAGAGTAAAAATACCTTTAATGAACATAGAACGAAGAATTAAATTGGCTATCGCGTATCTATCTATTGATATGTTTTGTGAATATTTTTAGAAAATTGCATTGCAGCGGCCATTTAGAAATGTGACTTACATACCACTTCAGTACAACTTACGTTTGTTAGGTGTCCAAGAAAATGACCTAAGATAGAAGTTTTAGCGGTGTTAAAAATATCTACCTGTATCATGAAACGATTACGAAATGATGCTAGCAGACGTATTCATATATAGTTCTAGGTACAGTTTGTATGGACGCGCTGTTGAATTTTCAAGACTAGTTTAATTACATTTTGACATTTCCTTCACAAACTATTTTATTGAGTTTTTCGCTTCAAACCCAATGGATTTTCGCATAGATTGTACATCGTGCAACGTCAGATCAAGTTTCAATAAGCAACGTACATCAGAATGTGATATTGCAAGTACAAATAATAAATAAGGCGAATCCCGAAACAACAACTCGAGTTATCATTCTATTATTCATGGTCAATATTATTCAAGTTAATCACAGCGCTTCATCAAATTTGGTGATCAAGCAAGCACTTCAAGCACTATAACCTTTATCATTGACGAAACCAATAGAATCCTTACAAGGAACACTAGCTAAATACGAAGCAATTGAAAATGTCTCAAGAAGCTAATTTAAACCAGTGGTTCACATCACCGTATATTATTAAAAAAGTGAATAGTTTGAGTGGAGAAAGACAAATGAAGAAGATTCGTCAGTGGAAATAGATTCAAAGCAGAGCTCTTTACCGAAAGCTCTTATGTAGCCATCACGAGTAGTTGTGAGAGGCAAGAAGATTTCCGCTTTTCATCAAGCTTGTCTGAAAAGCCACTTAATGAAATTGCCTTTTATTAATTCAGGTAGCGTATCCATAAGTCTGAAATACTGAGAATGGCTGCGTTGATGATATTCAAAGTTCTTAAACTAAAACTACTTAATTAAACTTTAAACATAAGATTTTCCACAAGTGGCATATTCATGAGCATGTTTCCATTTGCTGAGTTGCAAGTTCTATTGATGGGTTGAGGAGTAGTCTGGAAAAAGATTTATGGCTACGATGCAGCAAGGGCTTAAAGTAAATACTTTAATATAAAGTCGTTTCCTGTAAGTGATATGTGAGTATTGCTTACAAAAATTAGTAAAATATCGTAAAATTGATTTTTTTTAGAATTCACCCTCCTAAACTGAAATGCTCCACCATAGCATTCAATATTGAAATTTTCCGAAATTAACTACTCATAAAAAGAGAACCCAAACGTAGTATTCATGCAGTAAAGAAGTTGACTATTCATAAAACGTGTTCTATTTCATCTTTACAGCTTCTAAAATTCCTTTTAAAGACGTTCTCTTGAACAATTTCGTTTCAACTTACTGACTAATTATACTCTCAAAACCGCAATACATTTCTTCATCCCATGGTACTGTATTATAGATTACCTGTCATTTCGTTAAAGCACGAGGCTGCATCACTCTGTATATCTAAAAGCCTTAATAAAGTATAATAACTTTACCATTTGGTTAAACTAACTGGTATCTGTCCAATACCAAACCAATAAATATCCTAAAATTGCTGGTGAAAAAATCATATATTTTAAAGGATGAACATTCAACTGATAATTATGTTTCGTTTGTTATTCGGGATTGAACGCGGCTTTCATGAGTGTTTCACTCATATCATGGCTGCTAGTATTCTTGCAGAGAGAAGCAACACTATCGTGGCTATGCATTGCGGGGATAGCTGTGCGCATCGACTGGAACTAGCGCACAATTTAAGTGAAACATTGCACCAAAACCTTACTGCGTGTAGAGCAGTTCTCTACTGCAGACCTGGCGGTATTCGACCCCGGACTTCTTAATCCGAAGCCAAACACGCTAACCACTGCTGTATTCTGCCCCTACACGTTTTGATGTAGTAGGATTGTCTTAACATTGACCATTATTTATATTATACTTTTTTGATCGAATAAAAGTTGCATTAATTAACAGCAATATTCCATCTTTCTACGCAGTCTTTCATTTCATTGGTTCACGGTTATTACCTGAGCAATGCAAAATGATTTTAAAACAGAATAATTGAAGGTTTTGTCACGTCCATCATTCGGTGCACAATCATTAAATTTTCTGAGACTTCATTTTCTCATGGTTGTTTCAATCCCGGGGACCACTCTCCCCAACACCTGCAGAGCTCTGATGACCCCCTGGGGTACACCGTGAAGCCTATGTTCACAAACTGCGTGAACTCTTAATGAAAGATTAATTAACGAGGCCCATAATGAGAGAATGCAATGCATGGGGCACTCTACCTAACACAAGCTATAGCACCATGCTGTGAAATGTGAAATATCAAACCTTGACGATTGATTGACGTGCAGTGCATTGACTACACTTCCCGACATTCTCATCTCCCTTGTCAATTGATCCTCCCTTGTAGGCTTCTTGCTGTTGAGTATAACTGGATACGGAACTATTTTAATTACGTGAAAATGTAAACTCTCTCGTGGGATTCCACACTTAATAGCATTAACAAGACCGGAGTACATGTACGACCAACACTGAGTTTAACGTGAAAATACTTTAATTTAGAAAGGTTTGAGTCAGTAGTGTAATATAAATTTTTTAGTAATTATAACTTTTAAACTACAGACAAAAATAAATATAACCCTGTTCCAAAGATTAGCCTCTTCTCACAAAATAAGTATTCATATATATACATATACATACATGTCAAACGTTAATGTCTGTATCTGCTGTGGTCTTTAGGTTGGATAAAAGTTTACTCATTAAACATTAAAGAGCAGTTTTAAGGACTATACTATGAAAATTTCCAATACTATTATTATAATAGTTGGGTCGCAAATGGATTAATTGATAGTTATGCATGGTTTACAATTCATTCAAGATTAATTTGTGGCTAAGTGTTTTTATTAAATTTGTAAATGTTTCTGGGGTATTTTACAGTGAACAATAAGAAAGCAGTACACTTCTAACTATTGGTGGAATAAATTATAAATGTGTCTTCACTACTAACCTTTTGGAAACATCTTCCCAATAATCATAGACTTAATCATAATTTATTCAGCGATGACCTAAATTGGTACTTTATAAAGAAAGGGGTCATGATTCTAATTTATTTAGTTAATTTGCTTGGTATACGGAAGTCGTATAATTGAACCTTCTGTTAATAGTAAGTGTGATATGAAACATGATACAATAAGCTATATTCCTCCTTGGTCTATATCAATCGTTTGTATCGTGAGCGAAATTCTTCATGAATAATTTAATCCCATATTAACTTACCGGTTGTGTATGTGATATAGAAGAAAGCCATTTACAGTACAGGCAAACATAATTAGGTTTGTATAACTTAAAGAATATAATTTTGAGCTACATAAGTAATGCATTTTTCTATCTATATCATCCTTTAATTACTGATTCAACAGAATGGGAACATCATATATATATATATATATAACTCTGTTTTCCGCAATGTTTTGTGCTCTCGACACCGGCACTCACTTTCCGCGCCGGTGTCACGAAACAAACCTCCCCAAGTATAAAATCTCCTCCATAAATGCGTTATAAATAGTGTTTAAATCTGTAAATGCATGAACAATATTTATATATATAAGCCTTGTATGGACGAAAGAGTAACTGATTCGGAGAACCTTTTTCTAACGTTTTCGTGAAAGTCATGAATATTCATGGTTACTTCATGGTCTTCATGAAGTAACCTTTTCACAACACCTAACTTCATGTACACTCGAACCAGACTCCCGGTGCACAAAACAAAGGCAGCATAAGTGCAATATTAATTGATGCACAAGGGTTAACCTTAGTGTTAAGATTGTTTATGCAACGACCCCTAGGTCTCTATCGTAGACATAGTTCCCTGGACCAAGTTCTCGAGACCTACTCATCCTCCGAACGGTTATATATTCTTGAATAAAGAAAGTAACTCAAGTCAATAAACCAGTGAGTCGCAGGTGCTTGAAGGTTTCCCATTTGCTTCAAATGGCTCTGGCTACGTCTATTTGATGCGCCTCCACATACTGACTCTAAAGACATTAGGCCTTGCTGCCAAGTGTGGGCTTCACCTTTGTGTGCCATACATAACTTCTAAGAGCAAATAAAGATTAAAGAAATAATAAATAAATAAATGATAAAGGGAATGATAAACATATCAGATGCAAAGTTTTTGAAGTTGCAAATTAGTTCAATATAAAATTACTCTTTTAAAGTGATGGCTATTATTAGAGTTTTCCTATCAAAACCGGTTATGCGAATATTATTAAACAATGCCTTGCTTTCATCGCAACAGTTGAATTTGTTACAGGATTTAATGACGTTTGCCTTCTGTTTTGTGGCTATATCTCTGTTTTGAATGCATTAAACCATTAAATCTCATAAAGTCGAGGTGACGGTCCTATATAAAATTTGAAATTTTCACGTTCCATGCTCTTTTTAATTCTACGTACGGCTCAGGCAAGGTATTCAATCAGCCTACAACAAACGGGTTCAATCTGCAATATCTGAGGGGCACCAGTTGTAACAAACGAGTGCTTGTTTTCAATTCTTACATTCTTCTCGGGGGAATCTTATACCATAAAAGCTTTACAAAATCAAATCAGAAAAATCAGCTTTAGGATTCGCAAAATCATTCACCTCTTCTAAGATGAAAACGATAAATAGATCGACCGTTTCCCTAGTTTATGAAAAACAATGAAACATTTATACAGAAATTGATTTTTTAATCACCTCTAAATCTTGAGGGTATATATAGTTGTGTATTTGGGTGCGAGTGTATTGTTTTCATAATCGGAAATATTGAGATAGCCCAAAAGCATGATTGCCCTGAAAATATAAAGACTGATATCACAATATCCGTACCGACTTTCAGACAAGTGATCGTAACACGTGTTTCAAATTGGACGTTTATCGCTCATGGAATCATAGAAAAGCTCTTTTGAATTAATGAAAACAATCTGAAAACCGAAAACGGTGAATTCTATAATTGATTGAACTGCAATATATCAATGAATCCTTTTCATTACTGCGGGTCCATTTACTTGAACAGGAAGCTGTAAAGCATTCTGAATAAGCTCTGAGACTGGTGAGAGAGGGTGAGTTTACCTTTGGGATGAAATGTCCGGGTTCGAATCATCTCTGATTATATCTGGATATTACATTGTCCTTTCATCACATCTTCCCATGAGTTACATATCCCAATCGGTTCTTAATAGATTCGTTTCAGAATAATGCATTTTATTGCTATGTTATTATGACGTAAACATTGTTGTATATCTTCTGCAGTTACGTAAACAACTATACATGAGTTTAAAATACTACATCAGACCTATTGTGGTATAAGATACCAACTTTTAACTAAATCTTAATAGCATTCGTAAAAGTATTTATAATCTAGTATCATAAACAGTCTTCTCTGTAACACGTACTGTTTTACCTGCTTTAAAATTCCAAACTAATCTGCGTGAAGTCGTTCTTTTTTCCAATTACTATAAATCAATGAAAACTTCGACCACATCTCAAATTAACATCATACATATTTAAACGGTAACTATGGTTACAGGAGATAAACTAATATAGCAAACATTTAGCTCAAGACAGGTGGAAGATTGTTTTTGTCATCCGTAAGAAAGATGATATTCATCAAAGGTATTCTAAGACCTGTTAAAAGAAAATATTTCACAGATCAAAAGATAAGAGAGATAAAAAAAGAAAAAATGACGCCATAATGTCCAGTGACGTAAATGATAATTTGATTATAACATAACGAAACACCATCTTTAAGAAGTCAATATCATTCTGTAATGAATTTAGTAAAAAGGTAAACCATTGTGACCTTACACTTTTAAAGCCGTTGATGTGCTGCGATTACAACTTCATAACATGTTTGTTAGAACTTTTCTATTCAACAAGAGTCAATTAACGCAATGTGCAAAAATACAATCAAAGTATCTAATGCTTCGATTTAAAGACGTATTGCCTTGCTGCGGTCCTTCGTTTGTCTATAATTAAAGACAGCCGTTAAGCACACTTTGTTTTAAAGTTGTGAAAGGAATGAAATCCTTATAGAGGGTACTAGTGACTATATAGTTTTGCTTTACTCCTCGCTAACTCTCAGACACTTGTCAACCAATCGTACTAAGTGTCGCATGCCGCTATGGTAAGTGACAGTACTTAAAGGCTGTATATGTAAAGAGAATCCTTTCAAAGGAAAACACGACTTATTAATTAGGCTTACTCCTCACTGTCCCGTAGTCAGTTGTAAAGCGATAGTATCAATTGATGAATGCCTCATGTTTTAGCATATATCAAAGTTGTGTAAAGTAAGACACCAGACTGATTACCGTATAGTTTAGCTTTACTCTCCACGAACCCAATGTAGTTGTAAACAGATCGTAACGTGTGGTGTATGCTGTGGGGTGAAGCACAAATAAGGTTACGCTTGTTAAAGTAATAAATTCCTGAAAAAGCAAACTAGCAATTATATATATGTGATAATTATATAGTTTATCTTTATTTACATGCAGTTGTTAACCGATCGTATTCAGTGGCGTAGGGCAGCAAGCAATATATTGCAAAATTCAAAAAACAAAAGTTTCTTGCATCGGCACCGCTCAATTTGATTCACAAGAGTAGTGAAATCTTTTCTGCTTTAAGATCAATTTAGTACGAATTTCCTACAATGATCTGCTATATCAAAATGACGAACCTTCTCTGGTCTAATCGGTCGAGTAAATATGTGATATATTCACGAAGTTCTAAAGGAAAAAACCCACAAATTATTTGTTCACTTCAGTCCATTCAAGTGAGTTATTTCTGTACATGTATAATCCTTTTTTGCTATTTTGCGTCTCATTGTTCACGAACCACTCTTGGTGGGTTTTAAGACATAAACGATGATATACATGATGGTCATATTTCCAGTTTTTACAATCGTTTAAACAATTCCCAGCATTATGTACGGCATGCCAATCCGGTGTCTCAAAACATTTACAAACCTATAAAAGACCTGGCAAAATCAAGAAAAAGTAAAATTTGGGGCAACAACTTTGTGTCTGGTTTGAGCTTATACGTGGGAGGGTTGTAAAGTCATTAACTAGCCACGTATGGTACTGATTTGCTAACAGTTATTCTCCGAGCTTTTGTCAACTCTGAAACTTGCTTTGAAAGACCATCGGACTTTACGATCTGGCTTGACGCCATTCCCAAAGGCATATATTGATGAATGCGTGCACTCTCACATGTGCGGTATGTTTCGTGCCTTGTTGAGGGAAATTGAAATCTTCATTGAATTTGAATGGAGACACGACTGCCAGAACCAGAATCGAATTTCCGTAGGAGACGAATCTATTGACGATATTTACATAGTTAAATAGAAAATTACCGAATTGTATATTGTTCAAACAAATCTGATTAACCAGTTCCCAGACAAATAATGGGCGATTCGCGACAACAATGCATCTTTTGATTAAACCATCAGCACAATTTGGATGGTTGGCTTTTCCAGATGTTTCCAGCACGTTCCCAGCGCTATTCTCGACCCGACGAACACTTACATACCGTGTTATCACTTCACTAGCGCTAGTCTAGCTTGCCAAACACACGCTGGCACCTTTAAGGAGATAATTTTGTCCCAATAATTGATATTTGCTGTGTGATGCCGATAAGTGTAGACACATTTATGTGAACACTAATATTGTGTTCCTTAATGTGACTTTGAGAGTGATTGGTTCTGAGGTTATCACTGTGTATATGGGTGTTACATTGTATTACAGACCGCTGGTCACATTAGTTAGGTACACGTTTCAGTATGTGCTGAATACGCATTACTTATATTTGGTGATACATGCTTACTGCTGTGTATTTTTCCTGTAAAATATGTTTCGATTCTACTTTTAAGGGTGCTTTGTTTTTGTTATACTTCAGGTGTGTTGGTTCTCTACTATTTCGCTAGTTCTGTTTCTCTACTATTTCGGGTATTTTGTGTCTGTACTATTTCGGGTGTTTTGTTTCTTTACTATGTCGAGTGTTTTATTTCTGATAGAGAGAGAGTGTATTTCTTACAGAGGTCGTATCTCGATTTGAGTAAGCGTATTTTTATGAATTGTATGCAAAATTCCATAACTTATTAAAAGTACCTTAATTTATTCACTACTTTTGTGAGTGAGTGCCTTTAAAAGAAATGAATCAGTCATTTGATACATTAATAACAACCTGTATATATGATATATTTTAAAAATTGAGGCAAGAGGACAAAGCCGGTATAATAAACTTAATTAAATTTATACCTTGATACTAAAATGGCTTTATATGTTGAAATTAAAAAAAGTCAGAATACACATTTGTGTAAAGTTGGTGTATTGTGGGTGTAAATTGAGTTTTAGTTAGATTTTAGATTGGGTTCTGGTAAGGTTTCAGATGTATTTGTAAGGGCAGTATTCTTATTAACCTCTACACCATTGCTCAGGTGACGATAATAGGTGTCCTGAAGTGCATGAATCCATTACAGCGAAGTGAAAAGAGACAGGGTAGCACAACTACTTTACATTGTAGAGATTTAACAAGAGTTCAACCAAAGCACATCCGCACTATTATTGACAAAGTCAAAGTTTACATAGATCAAACGGAAATCTGTGAAGTGAAACTCGCTACACGTAGAAGTGACGACTAAACAAACCTTTCTAGTCCAGCTCCCCATCCAATATGAAAATAAATTACGTTATTTCATATTTATTTCTCGTACCAAAGCCCTTGAAATATCGGACTGAGGAAAAACAATGGTTCCTATTCTTGAAGCATCATATCTTCCTTCACTTTCTTTGCAAGACTAATTTCAGGTGGAGGGAAATTGGGGAGAAAAACTGACATCTGCTTAGTAAAATAGGTCGCCCACACTAGGCAGAAGCTCATTGGCATCGGGTAATTAGTTTAAAAGAGATTCAGGTTGAAGTTGGTAATAAAACTGGCCGCTGAGTTGACTCAATACACAGGACAACACGCTTAATTTGAACAGGCCAGATGAGCACCATGATTAAAGACATAAAACATCCACGGCTGGAACATTGCCTGCTTTTTCTTTCAACAGAATCTCGTTCATGACATGGTTCTAATTAGAGTCTGACGATTTGAAAACCAAATGTTGTTAATGAAGGTTATTGTTTTTTATGTAAAAACTTTATCATGCATCGCTCTAGCTCTTGTTAGAATAATATAATTTCAAAGCGTGTTCATTTACATCTATATTTTCAGTTAAAAAGTACCTTTTTGGGAAGTTCTTCTTAGCTGATAAGAATAATTCTGTTGATGTAAGGTTCTCTGGTTCTCTTGTAAACAACTTCATTTTTATGAAAGAAAAGTTTTATTTATGATTTTATTAGAAGATGTATATTAATTGCTATTGACAGTTACCGATCATTTTCTGCGAAAAAAATTACTGCCTTAATTTAAGCAAATCATTTAAGCACTAAGGATTAGGAAGATAAAGAACCATGAGTTTGATCGTTGTTTGTTTTTCTCCATTAAGTTATCCTTCTTATCTCCTATTAAGCAAGTATGCTCAAGAAAGCCCCATTGGTTAGCACTGTTCGATCAGTTAAAATTGACTACTCTTTTTACATGAAATGCCCTGTGGTAAGTATGTTAATGAGATAAACTTTATTTTCACGTTCGGCATTTATTGAGTTTTGGTTTCTAATGTCATTCATGAAGGTACGCTTGGCTTTCTGTCAAATGATGCGAGATGCACGTATGCTTCAAGCTTTAACTTTAAGCCTTCATAATACGTCGATCTCGCATGCATACGGCCAAAACTTGTCCCCTATTTGACTAGCGGGAATTTGATAAACATTCTTTAGAATTTCATTTTCAATTTTTTAAAGAATTTATTAGTATTAAAGTATCCTAGTGTCTCCCTGTGTTTATATAAAACCATCGTCGATTAGACCCAACACGGTAATCTTTCTATCATCGACGACCTAAAAAGTCCCAAGAGACTAACGTTCCCATGCCCCATGTTCTGCTCCAGTAAGTATCTTAACTTATGAATAATATATAGCACTTATTTGACTCACGTAAGAATCGATAAGATGTCAGAAATTACTTGACATATGTAAGGTTGAGAAAAGACCATCGATTCCACTCCATTGAAAAGCAAGAAAACAACTGATTAATTTGTTTCTCAAAACGACTGCCAGCTTACAAAATTTTGAAATTTTGTCAAAAATCTCATTAAATATAATGGCAACTTGTATATGGTTGATTGGCGATTTGTGTTTTTGATAAAGCATTCTCGATATGTACAGTAACATAATTGTTTCCTGGAAAGACGTGGCAGGACCCAACAACGTTTAAACATGTGAACATGTGAGAACCTCACTGTTATTCACGAAAAGATGTTTGAGGGGTTTTTAGAAGTAACATACATAGGAACAGCAATATATCCTGGACTTTATCGTTATCATCTAATCTCTCTATTTAGGTTGCCTCATTATTGTTTACATGTTTTCTTTACTATATAATATTTTATATATTTTTGTTGTGGTTTCCCACAACCTAGTTAGCATTTACTCCGATACGTCCTGATTTTCACAATAAAGAAGTTGTTATCAAGAAAATATCGCTGTTCCGATATTCATGAATTTTGAGTGACTAGTGTTTAAAGGGATTGTCAGGTTTTTTAACTAATGATATAGAAATGATGTTTATGGTGTATTTACTTTAAATCATACGTATAATTTTATCACTTTATGTTATGCCTACCGCAATCTGTTAATGCTGTTTTCAAGCAATATAGCGCATGAGCCTTAATATCATTTAAATTCAAATACAATTACCATAATATTTACATATTAAAAGTTATTTTTCTTCGAAGTAGGTTTATTATAAATCTAGCATTTTCTCGCTAATTTTGTTTCAAATGTTAAATATACGCTTAAAATGAATAATGTAAGTTTAAGTACCGATTGTCATCAAGAAAACATTATTCATTACCATTTTAGAAAAATCAATCGATTCGGAATGTCTTTTACGATTGAAATAACACTCCTCTCAGGTCGCGTTTAGTGGATTTGTCATTTGTTATTTTATCATCGATTTCTTTTAACATTTCAAAGTCATTTCTTATTCATAACCTATATCTATATAAACTGATAGAGAATATCTAATCACCAAGGGGAGATAACACTCCACTAGGTAGTCATGGAGCGAATCGCAACCCGCTATGAAGGAAAAGGATAATGTTTTTGATAATGTCAACTAAATGTCGCCAACAAATTGCAGGAAATGAACAGATGAGACTATTCTTCTATATCAGTTTGTCGACTCCCACTCTTTTAAATGTTTTGAGTGTCGCACGTATTCATTGGTATCGTTTTCACGTAATTAGTTAGCATTAGATACATTTAAGTGGCTTTTTTTACAAAAAGCTTCCGCGAGATTCGATGACTTTAATTTTAGCCTAATCAATGTTTCCTTCACCATTTACATTTCTCTCGATGATATCTATAAATAAATGATATGTAGGAGAAAACATAAAATAATGTTAAAGACAAAGTGTAATACAGGAATAAACTAATAGATATAACCAAGGTCAATTTCCTTACATAGTCGTACATGCATAATTCTGATTCATATCATGCTATTGGAATACATCGCAAAATATTCGCTGTCCAACTTTTGTGAACACTTTGTTTTAGATACATCACTTAGCTTTGAAGAAATTGAATTTCATTCGAGATTTGCTTTCTTTTCAGAAACATGGAAGTAACATCAACAGCTGTCCTGGGCTCCCTGTTCATAGCTTTGTTAGCAGTGGCGACATCTAGCGCCCTGCCCACTGAAGAGGAAAGACTGGATGAGGTAGGGGAGATAACTCTCGTTTGAATTGAATTGAATGATAATACCAACAATGAACTCTTATCTTTTGTTTGATTTTTCACCAGGCAAAGACATATACACAAAAGTGAAAATACAAAAACAATTTATTTTATCTTTTAGGTCTTTAATTGGGTTGTAATAGAAAACAACACTGAAATGACATTTTAAAATCAACAAGTGGCTTATGCGATGGCATGCGAAAATTTTGTGAAGAACTTTTAAAGAATTATTTTTTCGACCTCTCATAACATTTGATTATGATGTTGCAGAATGCATCGATATTTGTCAATTAAAATCTTTGACACAATAAAGGAGGTTCTCAACACATTTAATATCAGGTTTATGTTTGAAAATATTGTCCCCTCAAACGTTAGAAATAAATGCAATGATTTTACACTTGTGTAAATTTCCATGAAGAACATGCAACAGTTTAAATGTACGATTTACACCGTTAGTGATCCTAACGGCATAAACGTATTCCTGTTTTGTATAACCCAGGATGTTGATTAAAAGAGGGGTTCAGTTTGACTAAACGAGACTTGACGAACGCTGACGAAAGGACTTTGTAAGTGATTAGATTAGCGGTCTCTTCATCACTCCACAGGGCAATATGCCGACTTCGAAGGCAAACTCAATTCATGTAATTAATTCAAAGGCAGACTTGACATGAGGTGACAAAATACCCTGCGGCTATGCACCTTTTTATTCTACGGTTTCTGTAAAAATATTTGAAGAAAAATGAAATAATTTCAGATATTTCCCAAACCCAATGAGCCTGATGAAAACTTCCTTTTTAAATCCATCCTTTAGTATACATACTATGTACCTACGGGATGTTATTCAGTAAAATTCAACTTGTATACAACATTTTTTGAAAAAAACACATTGTTCTTCGTGGAAACCGTGTAGCTGACATTTTAAAAACACAAAACTTATGTAAGAGTTTGATTGCCATTATCCAATCATTTTGAGTAGGGTCGGTTAAGTGTACGTCCCTTCCGAAGAAGATGAAGTAAGTTGTCCGGAAAAATAATATGGAATCAAATAATTGTTTTCAGCATCAATTGCCTTGTATAGACCACTTTCAAGCATATTACCCTAAACAGGTAAACACACCGTCAATGCCTTAAATTCTTTTTAAACTGCAAATATCTTGTTTGTAAGCATCTACTCAAATGATTTTGTCAAAAAAACGCAATTTTAGTAATTTATCAAAACGAACCATTTAATGTTCTTTTAAAAAGTCTCAATGTATATATTTGTTTTATATGTTGACAATCAACAAAAAATACTTCCTTTAAAGACATAAGCAATCTAAAATATCGATTGATTACCAAAAATATCAGTCAATTACAATCCTTGTTTACTCACACGTATCGTTATTTATTATATCACACAAAATTAAAGAATTAAAATAGAATTGATAACACTGGGCAAATTACAAACCTCAGCCATAAAAGAATATCCATGTAGCATATATGAATATCGTGCTATATATGGCTGGCATTGTGAAATTGTAGTGCTTGAAGGGATGCCAGTCCCAAGTGTAAAGCACGCGCACTCAAGCCGAATTATGCTATTGTCCAAAAACCTCATCAACCGATATCGTCTGTATATTACAATTTCCCAGGAGCTTCTTTATATAGTTTTATATAGTCAGTCAAAGCCGGCAAACATGACGAACATATCTCTGCACTTTTACACAGAAATGACCGTGGTAGTCTTATAGAAGGATGGTGTTCCTGTTACTCAGGTGACAAACATCTGATTTATTACTTTCAGCAGAGTGTTATATGTTTGTAAATGGTTTAATGTCATAGATACAGCTTTACAGGACTAATTTTTTAATCAAAAACCACTGCTAAAAGATGCTTCTCAGTCAAGGTATCGTGCACAGCATTCGTCTGTTCTTGAAAATCATTTCACTTATCTATCAATTGCAATTTAAATAGTGGTGAAAGTTGTGGTGAACAAAGATGCGGATGGCAGCTATAGATAGACCATTGACATATCAATAAGATCGTCTGACCCGAATGCGTCAGCTACAATTGATCTGTGTACAGTGATTATGCAATGTAAATTTACACAGTACAAAAGGTATGCAAATGAAACTCTCCAACAGAAATCGAGCATCAAGTTCGTACAAAGCCAGTCACTGCAGGAAACGCACGACGACATTTGTGTGCATTGTATATGTGCGTGCGTCAAAGTATTCCATTTGAAATTGATCTGTTTATTGTCATTATGCAATGTGTATATACTTTATGCAAATACGTATGCAGACGAGGCTCTTGTAGTCACAAATAGAGTCAATCAATACATAGTTTATGAGACAATTGCAGTTATTATGGCAAGACAGTTTTTAATCGTCCTAAGAGATAGGTTAATTTACTTAATGAAGTATTGCCTTTATATCCAATATTGATAATTACACGATAATAAACGACCTTCCCCGTGTTACTATTTTTATCAAACGATTTATGATTAAGTATTAACGAGATTAAAGGACTTTGATACCAAAATCATTCATGGGTCAAATAAGAATAACGTTACCTTGTAGAAAGTTGACTATTCTGTTTGTCAGTCGCCAGAATAAATCAAAGCATAGACCATAATCGTGACTGCAATGCTGAAATTGTAACGTCATAAAGTCACACTATTGTGACGTAATATGTGGATCCCTGTTACGCTTGTTCTACTTTGCCATATGGCTGGAGTATCTTACCCTGGCAAGAAATAAGGGTATATACATTGTGAGTTTAATGTGAACAGTAAACATTTGCACTGCAGACGTCATCGTTGATAGATAACTTTTGTTGCTTACGAACACCCATGAGACACAGAACAATACCTGATGTTACTGCCATGTTGGTTTGATTACTGAACAGAATGACCAGGATGCAAACTAAATAAAAATAACTGCTTTTAGAACAATACAATATGTCGAGATCGAAAATCTCTTTTTCATCGGTATGCCATTATGGTGTGCATTTTCCCGGCTACATGGATTAGGAAAATACTTACTGGCGATAAGAAATTAAAAAACAGAGAAACTTAATACTCTTTTCTGTAAGATCGATCTATTTGTACGGTCATATTGCAATGAAAACGTGCCGAGTAAGTTGAAAGATCGTTTACAATGGTATATAGACATAACCTAGAGGGCGTGTCCGTCCGAAATCCAAGTTAATTGTGTGCGGGAAGATGCTTGGGGTCAACTTAGTTTGTTTATGCAAAGTTTGAAATAACATTTTTTAAATGACAAGTGCATTGGGCATTTTAGAATTTGTAATCAAATTGCAATTCTTATTTCTAGAGAAAATGCTTTCATATTCATTTCGAACGTTCATGTCATATTAAGCGTTTAGAGATAATTTGATGTTGTTTGAACATGCCAGTCATTTAAACACTAGATGATAACATGGTGATATTTGTGAGCGTGATTTGAATTTTTGTTATGAAGTTTTATGTGTAAGGCTTCAACAAATATCTATCTGGTTGTTATAATACTAAAATGATATCCAGTACTTATTGCCTACTTAGTATAATACAGATAGTCTGATATGTCTTATCGTGCAAAGAAACACAGTTCTTTGTTCTTATGGATATGCAAATAATTAATAACTCACCATCACTTATAATATATCTTTCTAAATTATGCCTTATTCATTTGAACTTTTGTACATTTTTGTGAGTGATGTGATATTTATAAACTTTTTCCAATATAAATTTATATAGCTTAATTTACTTGTATCTGTAATGAATACTCTATACTTCGTAGTTGTAGTATAAGGTTCATCTTGTTTTGTTCAACAAATCCTATTTCATTGCAGGTTGACAGATCGTCAGACAAGAGACCAAAATATATGGACACACGTGAAGATTTCGACGTCTTTAAGGAATCTGTATATATCGCAATCCAAGAGGTACGTGGTGTTCAGTTTCATCTGTAGTAGTCAAACAAACGTTATTATAGTAAAATCATTTCACGCATTCTGTATGTCCCCTTCAAAGGATAAGTTAACCACTCATTACTTAAGATTTGAGGAATCTGTATGTATCTAAACCAAAGCATTTGCCATGCATTTCCCCCCAAAACCAATGTATTAGAACGATGTGGCAAAGCTGGTGTATTTAAGTTAGCTACTTAAGCCTACTTTAAACGATATCAAGCCTTTACTATCTTTCTTTATGACCGTATTATATCGATATTTAATTTGATGCACACACAATTACCTCAATATATCGCTTAAATGCGAAAATAACGGTTTCAACAGAACCTAAGGAAGCAAATGTTCTGCTATCAAATATACACTTTCCTCTTTGACTCTAATGACAAGGCTATCGCAATATCTTATATCAAAATTTGTTTAAAAAAAATTAAATTTGACACTTTCAACATACGTTAAGAGGACTTTGGATTTAAGAAGTACTGAAATTGAGGATACCCTAAAACCTGTCCACAACCGTCCATGACTGCTTATATCTCCCCCAATGATATAATGAGAGAAAATCGTCCTCTTCCACTAAAGCTGCTAACTTAGGTTATATTTATACCGTCTGTGACGTGTGCCCACTTGAAGCAATCACAAGTCAGAGGAATGAACCGCCTTACTTCCGGAACTGTCAACATGTCTTGGAGAAGGTTTTCTCAGCGAGGGTAAAGCGTCTTAACTAGTATTTATTCTCGAAGCTTTTTCTCAACTTAACGCCGTGTAAATACACCTAATTGAAGACAGTGTTTTCTTTTAATTCATCGCGTGATGTTTTGCGACCTTTAAACGAAAGTTTAAGATCCTATTTAGTATAGTTGTGTACATTCCTAACCACTGGGGAAGATTTCAGTGTCGATTGGATCAGGGCAAGGAGACACTTTTAGACCTGTAGTGGTCACGCTGTGACATGATTTTCTTTAGCAAAATTGTTTAGCATTTTAAGCCCTTGAAATACGAATTCAGTCCTTGATCGGTGATAGTGTTGTGAAAGAAAAATTAAACAGTTTTATTGATCAAGGGTGAACAAACACCCGCCAGTATTTTTGGGCCATGCAAAATGAAATGTGTTTTTCTTTCATAACCATGCCGACTTAGACAAAGTCATATTAAGGCGTCATCATGTATTTCCTTAACCAACCAATAAAGGGTAACATATTCTATAGTTATTTAGAAAGTGAACGTTTGTGTATTGATTCCAGAGTACCGCTAAAAGAATATTAAAAAAAAGTAAACAGGCACGAGACATGTTAAAGAGGTACAGTCAGAGACGCACATATGTAAAATTAATTAGGTCATTCCAAACAGTAAGAATGAAAATCTCTTCTTCCAATAGAATATTCTTTCATTAACATGCGATAATGATGATGATATCAATGATCGTGTCCAAACACATAAATACACAAATCATTGTACAAGGTTGCTTGAAATAACTGAATGAAATATAATGAACTAGAAAATCCATGTAAACTATTCACATTACTATTTTTCGTATAATTGTCATGTTTCTTGGCAACAACCTCTCAAGCCTATCAATCTTATGATAAAACACCTTTAAAAGTGAGATGAACAAGAATTCACTTAAACAAAGTCAGGGAAACTATTAACATTAATATTGTTTCAAAATTATTATGACATCCCTTTGCAACATAATCTCATTCATTAAAATCGCCTTTAGAAAATAAGATCATCAAGAAATTACGACGACATTGTTATCTGTAGAGAACACGAGACGCTAAAATTGATTTTGGGTCTGCTAACGCCTTTATTTCCGTAACCTTTTCTAGCGTATAAAACCTACTAGTCACCCCATAAAGTCTTCCAGCGTTAGAAACGATACCTTAGAGCGTAGTGGAAATAAAATGTTCCACCTAGGACTGCTCTGCGAGAAGATATTATCACCGATTCTAATATAGATCCGAGATAAATGTTATCCAATCTTATTTATTCAGCTCCCAGCCGAAGACTTAAGCCGATTTAGAGAAATATAGGTGCGCGGGAGACATTCATGAAAACGGAATAGAATTCGAGTGGTAGTCGGTGTTTATGTGGTCTCAGGGACAGAATCGATGAAGTGCTGTAATGCGTTGCAGTATTTCTGCACTGAGTCAAACCATCTCCAGTTCGAAGGGTTTTATTCCTAACAATTAAACTTAAACTTTCTGAACAAATGATCAAGGAGAAAACGATTTGAAATAATTATAATAGTTTATCAATGATTTTGTTTACTGTAGATATATGCATGTGATGAATATCTTGGATCTGTATTCTCTATAATTTGGAAATTAATAGAGATAAATTATGCGATGAGTTTCTGAAAGTTCTTGACATCAAATGACATCTTTATTTCCATGAAATGTTGTATAAAAGTAGAACATTGTTCGATCTGTTGTATTTTTCATAACTGACCTATCTATGCATTGAAACCGGATGAATAAAAATTAACGTTACAACAACACCTCGTTATAGTAATATAATGCAGGACTAGTATATAAGAATGGTTTATTACTGAAGAAAAGAAATACCAACACGAGATATACCTTTGTCAGAGTAACTTACTTCATTTTTTTTCGTGCTGATGAGACCAACATTATTTCATAACAAGTGTCAACCTCGGGTAACATTGTTGACACATTCTAAAGATGCATACTTAAATATCAATGGTATAAAACACTTCCCTATTGCTGTTTCCTTCATGACCATTGTATGACGAGTGAGAAATAACCTTCCCTTGGAAATCAGATCAACAAGGTGTATTGCTCTCAATATGATTTACTGAAGCTGTTACTCATGTGGCTGAGACCGTCTTTATTTGATAAAAGTTGTCAACCTCGGGTAACCGAATCAATGTATAATGTGCTTTTAATCTTCCATGGATCATAAAAAATTGGATTGAAAGGTTTAGGTCAAACCCGATTATTTAGAGTAAGTGACAGCTCCTCAAAGAAAAGGGTCTCTCTCTTCACTAATTCGAAAAGTGGTAACTATACAATATTTATCTACTGCATGCATTAAGTTTTTGATTCGAAATAAATACGTTAACGGTTTTAAATAAAGAAAATGACTAAAAAACATTGTAGCACCAAGGATCCAGTCTTTGATCGTTTATTGATGAAGAAAAATTACCAGTGTATGTAATGAAAGTTGGGCTTATTCATTCAATATGAGGATATTCAATTGACAAAATATGATTATCGAATTCAGGTAAATGAGTGAAAAAATTAAGCTTACAATCACATGAGTTTAGAAAATGTTAATAGCTATATAACTTTTTTTGTTTTTTTTAAGTCACACTTAATATGTAAAATACAAGAAATTGAACAAAATAATTATGAATAATGGAATAATGAAAAATCAGTGACTAAAATAAATAATCGAATACTAATTATGCAATCTTAGCGGTTCAGTGATAGAATTAGTTAAAAGTAACGTAAAATCTTTCACACTGTTTTTGACAGCCACAGCATTTTCAGTCAAAAACAATTGTTTAATGATTAATGATCGTTGAAAAATTACCTAATGGAATCAAATTCTGAGTAAAAGCCTTATAATAACACCAATAATAATAATCATATAAATTCTGAATAAGGAACCATCTGTGTCGAAAGGGAAAGGCTCCATGCTATCAAAGTGTGTATCAAAAGCAATCAGAAAGTCAGAAACCATAGACCTTCCATCCAAGGAGGATAATAAACCGATTAGAGCTACTCATTACGGCAATGTAGGCTATCACCAGATCATCAGAGATCGCGGAGAGCTTTTCTGTTACCAATACTGACTAAATACGAAGAACACAAAGGATTATAGGTTCCAATAACTCCTTCATTTCCTACAGTTCACCCTGACCGAGCAGCAAGGGTATCTCTAGTGCTTGGGGACATCGGTACAATGAACAAAGTATTTCCTTAATCGAAAAGCTCTTATTGAATTTAGGAGACGGGGAAGTAGTGAAGAAGCGACGGGGACAGAGAAATGACCTTCTGCAGGCCTTGTTCAATATCTAAACCCGCGGTAAACGTTTTCCCTGGGGTCCAGTGTCAACAGAACAAAGGTTGACTTTTTCTTCAACACAATCATTGGAGTTCTGGCAATGCAAAATCGATGATGAAATACTCAAGGGAGCAAAACGTCATTTGTTTTATCTTCTTTCGTCAGTACACAAACACTGGCTCATTGACGCGCTCAGCTGATTAAAGAAACGCGCATGTTTAGGACTAACGATAAAACATCTTCTCCTGAATCAAGTTTTTAGAAACGAAAATAAAAATACGTGCAAAAGTATTCATCATGTTTTAACAAACGCAATATTTTTTACATTAAAAAGTTTTCCATTCAGAAACATTGTCTTTATAACATTACCGCTCCGAGTTCCCTCAAAAAATAAAAGAAAATACGAACAATTACATACAATGATGAACTGCATCTCAAAGTGTAAATTCAAAACATGAAAGTTCATGTAGTTCCATGATACAAGTTATATTTGATAATTAACTGATACCTATTTAAATTTTTAAAAACACAAATAAACCAAAATGCACATCAGACAATGTATATGGCTTTCTTTATCAACAATTTTGAAAATCTAATCAAGAAATAAGTATAAATATAACAAATTGATCCGAAATCGATCTTTTTATAAGGATGGTTTGATTTTAATTGACAACTGACCAAGCATATGTGTCAAAGTTTGATTCCTCCAAACTATTTTTCTACATCAAAATATCTTAAATCTCTAATCTGAAATTAGATCTTCTTTCATGACTTTTAAAAAAAGTCATAATTTCAAAAACGAAAATGAATGATAAAACCCAAAAAGTGAAAGTCTATATAAAAAAGCATACTCGATTGTCCTTCAAACATACAATGTACAAAACATCAATGTATACGTGAAGAAGGTTGTAACGTAACATGCACGAATGTAATGGGATTTACCTGGTCAAATTTTGTAATATCTACGAAATAGATAATAGGTAATATCTTAGAACTTGACTCCTTTCAAATGTTTTGTAAGATGGTATTCCAAAAGAATAATTCGGTTAAATTTGTATTTTTAACAGACTTAAAGTCTATCGTTTTGTAAAATTACTTCGTAAGTCTTAACATATAGCAAAGCGTGTCGTATACAGTTTGTAATGAAAACTTGTTTGAAGTGCTTATGAATTTGAGATTTACTAGATAATCGTGCATTCTCCCGCCATAGAGATAGCTCAAGTCATATCATGCTACTCTAACCTCTGTTTTATTTCCAGCACTTTCTTAAGTTCTAGCAGGTTCCTTAGCTGTAGACCCAAAGAACGCGAAACGAACTATCTGCCGAATTTCAGAAAATGAAAATACTTCTTGCATTGAAGGCTTGTTTGCTGTCACCAAGACCAATGTCATGATTGACCATATCATAATACTGACCCTGTGTTATCAAAATGACTCGCGTGCCTAGTTCACAGACAAATAAGTTTTAGTTTTCCAGAAGCATACTTATGAAACGGCAACACTGACTATACTACTAATTTATTATAGCAATTAATCAGAAATTGTTCCGATAAAGGCAGAAGCTAGCGTCGCTGTTGGGATGGCATAAAGAAAAGAGGACTTGAGCAACTTCTGTGAGGTCCGAGTGAACGCAGACCTAGTAAATATGAAAAAAAAACCAGCTCTCCGGACAAGATTTCTAATCAAACTGCAAATTACATGTTTCCCCGAACAAGCATTTCCTCGCTGCAATTGGTGGTGTATCATGGTTTAAACTTAACGTGCGAAACGGAAAACTATTGTACTCTCATTCCATTAAAGTAATGTACTGGTGAATGTATTGGCGAATAATCTCACACACCATGTAACTTCATATTACAATAACGACAGGCAGATAGGACGGGAATCCAATGATAACGCCATACTATCAAACAGCAGGATATTCAATTGCTGTTACTTCAACCTCGGGAGAGTGATACCGACACTCTATATTCTGCCCTTTACAATGGAAACACATGGGCTTTATAGCATGTTGATGACTTGTTCTCATCTCGAGATGGAAGTCAATCGATAACTGAAACAGTGTGATATTACATTTTAGCACATACTGTGTTATTAGGTTAGAGATAAATTCTGCTGTATGCAGGGAGTAAATGATTCGTTCTCCTTGTACACATTCAGTATTAACCGTTCAGTGGAACGTCAGCCTGTAGAGACGTGAGTAGCTGGACCGTCAAACAACGCTTTAGTTCATTCAAACTTTCATTCAACGATTTGTATTAATCTCTGATGATTCTACTTTTGATAGATTGCATACTCGGTATGTTGTAGGTTTGCAAATCAGGAGGACATGGTTACACCCATTTGTCGTTGATCAGCGGCCTCCTACGTATTGTACCGATACGGTACTGGAAATAACGTTCTCCATGAAAATATAACATCCCCTGTATCCACCAATACCATCTTATATTAAGGAATTCAATTGTGTTCTTCCATCCAACTTCTGTTGTTGAAGAGGTCAGATATTACCCCCTGGAATTTTGGCATTTGTACTGTAGCGTGTTCATTATAGGAATAATTTCAGATTCATAGATATATAGTGAGATAGATAGATAGATAGATACACACATACATACATACATACATACATACATACATACATAAATAGACACATACATACATACATACATACATACATAGACACAGATACCTGTAAATAAAATCCATTCAAACGTTATTGTCTATGGTGTTTCAGTTGACTGATGAAGGGAAGATCAGCCCCAGCGTCTTCAAGAATCCTTACCTGGACACCAAGAACAGCCAGAGCATCAAGAAGAGGATGTACATGGGCATCTGCATGAGGCAGAGTCACAACCACTTCATCCCCTACCCATGCATGCGCAGTGGTACGTGCTAATTTTACTTTCATTCATTAAAGACACGGGCTAATGACTAATTCCTAAGTTGTTTACTGAGAAGTATTCTTCTGTCATTTCGAGTCAAACTTCTGCATGAGTGAGATTGATAAACTTTGTCATCTAACAAAACGTTAGTCTCAAAACTTTCTGTTGTATATAGCCATTCTGAGACCTCGAAATACACTTAAATCTCCTTTCGATTGCGACCCTTTAACATTTCAGAAAGTTTCAATCTGAATGCTGAGCATAATTTATTTAGATTATATGATGAGAGTATAGAGGTTACAGCAACGTGATTAGAAAGTCGTTATGGACGATCTTCTTCGTCATAGTTTTGGTATATCTAGTCATAGACAATGGAATAATTTACATATTGTTAAACAATAGATTAGATTGAGACAATTGAGATATATATATATACAGTAGGGAATATATTCAAAATCAATATCTTATTACATATTTATTAAGCTAGATTTGCATCGGATTTTTTTATTCCTCAGCCCGCAAGTGAAGAGGAAGAATCTTGTTCTGATGACATATCAACACCCTTCTACGTCACTTCCTGTCCTGTGTGTTATTTCGCATCTTTCCTTTCTCTCATGGATGTACAGTTGACTGACGAAACCAGCTCGCCGCAGCAAACATACGGATTCATTATTCTTCCCTCACATACTTGCAAATGTAAGACTTCTTCTTTAACCATAGCGTCTATCAGGAAGCTTATTAACAGATACCAAGCCTGGATTCGAGTATGACGTCACACCAAAATCACGTGACCTTGACCTGTTTCGACCCTCTGGCTCCCATGACCTTCGTATCAAAACGCCCCATTGAGTGTTCGTCATTGTTAATAAAGCATTGTTTGCGTCACTTATTAATTCTTGTGTTCTCTTTTTACTTTAAACAGTCGTGCCTTCGGTGTTTGTCACTTTTTGTAATTTCTACATCCAACCGGTAACATGAGCGACTATAAATTATGTGACTTTTAATAGATAGATTTTTTAAATTTTAGATGAATGATTTGATGTCATTAACACGATCAAAATGTTAATGTATAGGACGAAGAATAGACATCACCAGTTCTCAAATAAAGTTTAGAATTGAATTGGTTCAAACGCAAGGTCACATATAGATTAAATATAACATACTTCACATATGTTATCGAGGATGTTCCTTACTTATATAATACGGGTCATATCGATATATATATATATATATATATATACATAATGTCGATAGTGAAAGTCGGGATTCGAAGTGGAGTGCAAGTGTTTGGAATATATCGAAAATAACTGTAGGCTTTAGACTTATCTGCTTCAATTGATATATCGGCAATCATGGATTGATGGAATCATTTTCCTTGGACCTGAATTAGAATGAGACGTAGCCTCGAGTGAGATAAACTGAATATTTGTCAATATGAAATCGAAATCGTAGCGAAACGATTTGAGAATTTTTAAAGCTTTTATCAAATGGGAGGTAGCACGCTTTTTGAAAGATTTGTTTTCTAATTAAATTTCCCAAGACACTTAAGTGTATACCAAATGCTTCATCTTACTCAACCCAAACATTTGTAGTCGTAGAGGAAATAATCAAGTATCAAGCAAAAACAAACTGGCGGCCATTTTGTTGTGTTCACCTTTTAATTATATGAGTAAGAGAATCAGATTCGCATGGCTTCGTCGATTGTGACACTTTCATTTTAAAACTGCTACTTAAATGAATATGCTTTTTTGTTTAAATTATCAGATGATACTAAACAATTATTGACTTCAAGTGAGGTTGATCCAATGCTTTATCGACCTTGGACATGTGATATTCACAGAGGCGAAGCCGAGGTGAATATCACATGTCCAAGGTCGATAAAGCATTGGGTCAACCGAGTCTGAAGTCTATAATTGTTTTATTATATGAAATAGGTCTTAAATTACCATTCTTCTGGTATTTCCGGTAGACTAGGATTTTCGAAATCTATTTATATCCACCAGAGGTGTTTGGATTGTGATATCAACCTCTCGCGATCCACACAGGTTGACATCGCTTGACGTCATTACTGTCATGTGACCAAGTAGGCCAATCAGAAAGACGGAAATAATCCATTCATATAATAATGTACATTATTTTTCGGAAAAGAAGGTTTCTTCCTACCTTAAATAGAGTTCGCTCTGGAAGTATGTGTAATTTTGCTGACAGCAAATATAAACCGGGTTTTACTCGTATTTCGTCCTCAGTATACATGTGTGTTATGTTAAAGATACCTTTTGTGAGCAAACGTCGTAATAGGAACTAGGAGATAACTTTCTTTGAGATTTAATTTCAAAGTTACTTTTTATCGTGAACGGCTAGAGAGTTAAACATTTAAATCTTTGTATATTAATATCTTTAAAATACAAACTTTAAAATGAACAACCATTTGTTAAAAAGAGAAAACATTTAAGGGAGGATATTATTAATTCGAAATGATTATGTTTCAAAAAGGGCGTTCTTTTTAAAAATGTTTATGAAGCAAGAATGAATAAAAAAGGTAACCAAATTATTTCCACTTCTAAAATTGCAATGAGGAATTAAAAGATAAACTTTTTAAGATTCATAGTTTTCATAGTTTTCTCTTGTATGAAAAATACGTTACTGTGAATATTAAAGCTGGAGTTATTGAGATATTTGAGTTCTCTTAAAAGTTTAGCATAACACGATCACTATTGCTTCGGGGGGGGGGGGGGGGTGGCGTAAATGGAACTAATCGGCTTTTTTGAATCTATATCTCTCTAATAGTTTTGATTAAATATGAAATAACGATAAAACATCTTCATATACCCGTTACAGGAAGATAACAGATAAAATTCAGATTTAAAAAATCATGTAATGATGTAAGGAAATGGATCGGATGTAAGTAAATGCTATAATACATTTTCAAAAGTCAAATACTTCACTTTTATATGAAATCGAATATGATGTTTGGGAGAAGTTGATAGCGTATTCACACTTCAATTGATCAATATTAATATGGTGAAAGCCGATGCAGTATGAAATAATGATCATCTTAAACACCAACGTCGTCGTCATCATCATCCTTCTCAAAATATAGTTAGAATAGATATACCAAAAACTGTTAATGGAAACAATCCTCGGTAACCCAGGGATAATGTTCCGACGTCATTAAAGCGAAAGCATTGACTCAGTGCTTGATCAATAATAAAGGACAGATGTGTGACCCTTAGATGATCAGCTAATGCTCACGACTTAAGTAAAACATCATTATTGATAAGAATAATCAGGAGCCATAATAAATGAATAAGGTTTTGACACTTTGGGTCCCGAGGATGTTGACTGGAGACCAAAGCGGATAGTGTGTCAGGGTGAGTCAGCCAATTCTCGACAGACACTACGCAGATGTAATCTTTTCTTTTTTTTCATTTCGTTAATCGATGGAGAAATGAATGGATCCTTGGTTGACCATTTTGATCAAGAGAAAAAAGACAATGCCTGCAGTGGAAAACACGTTACGTCACCAACACCATAACATGTGTCTCAAGTGGTTTGGTCACGACACCCGTTTCAATGGAACTCATGAGGTGTAATAAAAATTGATTATTTGAAGAAGGATTCTACACTCAATGACGTACATTACGTTAATGAACAAACGACAATTACGAAAAAGATCAAAGGAAAAAGATGGAACTGCCCAAAGCTGTCAATCTAGTTAAAACTAGTTGTAATATTCTACGTCCCGATGTCCATTGTCTCGCGAATTACAATCCTAGTTCATTTCACGCAAGCGGGAAAATCAACCAATAATATGACAGCTGGCCAGGTACTTCGAACCGCAGATGAAAGATTTTTTCAGCCGTTCCTATGCACCTTGTTTAGTTGCACGATTGTAACCGATATTTCGGGGTGAATGGTGTTGAAAAAGATGGTGAAAACATCAACAACCCTTTGTGGATATCGTTGGCGAATTATTAGTGTGTTGTGTGTTTTATTATTTATGTAAAAGAATGAATAAATTGGGTCAGATAATCACAAAAAAGTGTTTAGAACAAATAAAGGAGAACCTAGGGCAAGCCTCAGCATGTGACAGTAACCATGATACCAAAAGACTCTCCTCAAACTTACTTCCTGCTCGCATTTTATAGGTCGGTTCAAAGCTCTCCAAAGGTCAGCTGAAAAATACCTCAATCTTTAAAAAGAACGCGACATGTAAATTCACACAGAAAAAACATATCAGCATTGGAAGCAAGACACTTATATCATAACAGAATTTTGTAGTGTATGGTCGTTTTTTAATAAAATAAGACTTTGTGGCTGTTGGAGTCTATTCAGTAGAATCTGAACCCTATATGATCAGTGACAGCTTACTCTATGAATTGATGATTTAATCACTCTGCTGGTTTGTCCACATATCAACACTACAGAAATGACTTGGTTTCAGGATCATTGAAACCATCATGAAACGACATGGAAACCAGTATTTCCACTTGGTATCCAGACATGTTTCTATAGTTTCATGTTGGTTTCCTTGAAAACTAAAACCTACTTTTACCCCAGATCCGGATTGTATCGATCACCGTTCTTTACACACTCCTCCAGGTAGGATCCACTTGGTTTCCGTGATCTTAGTTTCATTTTGGTTACTTGATTTAATCACTCTGCTGGTTTGTCCACATATCAAGAAAACGCATCATTGACGGCATTTCTAATCACTACAACAGCAAAATTAATGTCATAATGTAGGCTAGGGAGAATAACATATCAACATTATCAACACTCTGTTTAACGTTTAAACCTTCAATCATGACTTACACAGTTTTGACCATGTTTTCAGACGAATTCGGACAGTTCTGCATATAGATTTCTTAAAGATTTTTCATTTTCCTTCTGTGAGCTATAAACAAGTTATTTACGTTACATGTAGTTCCTATAGAAATATATTGTCCCCAAAGGGATTAGAGATGGTGCTTTAAAAACAGTAAATACTTCTTAAATCGGTAACTTTAATTGATAATGTATTATTCGCGACGTTTTATGATTATAGTTCTATTACAGTTCACAAATTGGTAAATGCAAAATAGTATATATAAATTTTAAATGATAGCAATTGTATTTTAACCAATACATTTAAGAAAGGACGACATGTTTGATATGTGTGTTGCTGATGTGAAATGGTGGCCTTTACAGATATTTTATACTTAAGTTGATAAATAACAACCATATGATTAAAAGAATACTATTCAAATCATCATATTTTCGCCAGTACAAACATTGGTTAGGGTAAGGAAGACAAGACGACATGCTGGCTGAGATACAGGAGATGTGTCTTTCGTACAGCAGTTGAAAAGGTGAATTTACAAGTACAATCTGCTTAATTAAAAATAATTTAAGTTAATCTAAAACAACAAACAGCCTGAGTATTCGTTTTTTAGATATAACAAACCATAGGTATACATAGAATATAACTTACATATACAATCGTAAACGAAGATGGACATTCATTCAAGGATCTGCCAGCGTGATTTGAATGTTTCAGACAGTTCACATCTGATTGGAGCGCGCGTTGCATGTCTGTCCATCTTCGTTTACGAAGCACTACCTGATGGTAGAGACAGTGTCTGGTTCGGATTCACTTTGGTCGGTTATAAAGCTGCACAAGATTAGACACAACGTAAATAAAACCTCAATTATTGTGTTTATCATATAAGCAAACACAGTGATGTATTGACTGAAATGTTTCGATTTTATTTATCATATTTATCGGTGTTATTTGTTAAAAGGCTTTAGACAGAGCGTAGTCGATTACCAATACAAATATATTAATGAATGGTTATGTGTTGTATTACTATGAGACAATTCACCCGCATCTCTCTTATCACCGATGCTTTTCTATGACACTTGATGAAACACTTGATAAAATTACTCTGCTAAAACTGTTTTACAAAGCAATACAAAGTATGAAATGCAACATAAATCAACTTAACATAAAGTAGAAGTCTTTTAATCAGAAAAAACATTTTGAGGTTATTAAAATTTTTTATAAGGACCCTTTCATATTAAAATTTTCAGTTTAGACACACTGTAAAAATATTGATTATTAACCAGTGGATAATCTCAATCAGATAAAGGTCATATTCGAAAATAATTATAATGAGAAAACCATTCATTGAAAACTCACTGCCTCCAATCATTTTCTTATATCGGCCATTCTATCCAACTTAACAGAGTGAAAAAAGTTGGTATCCAAGAAAGTAATTACATAATTATAATCCAATCACATCCCTTTATTAGCATCAGTGACGCAATAAAGTTTGGTAATTTAATATCATATAATTTTATGGTATAATAAGCAGATGTTTGTACTGCCTGCATTTATTCCTTGGTTATCTTATCAAGTGAAGCAAAAAGCTCTTATTTTCACAATTTTAACAGCACCGAATAAAAATACATCATTTTCTTACTCACAAGATAAGATAAGCATAGCCTTTGTAAAAAAGCACCCTGCCCGTTTTTCACATATAAGCTGATTTAATCCTTGTAAAAAAATCAAATATCAGCATGGAGGATCTGACCTAATAAAGCAATATCTCAGACAAATATTTTCATATGCCTACATATTGATCTTGATTAGAGATTGATAAAATGTTATATTTTACAGGTGCTCTTGTAATAAATAACTATAATGTACAGAAAGACCATTTCTAATTCCTTACTTGCATGGCGATATGACATTTGAGGGAACGGAATATCATCATTGAAATGATAAAACATCATTTCGTATCATCAAATACACTTCTGGTAATGAAAATGCATATGTATTTCTTTGCTCATAATTGTAATGCCTGCATGTCTATTTAAGCTATTCTAATGGATAGGATATAATAAGATATTCCATCTTCGATATTTGAACATCTAGGTATTAAGATTCTGTTAAATACCTCTTTGTATCCACTGTGAATCTGAAATATTATATTATACATCATATAAATGATATATGTTCTACCCAATTAACAGCAGACTTTGGAAACTGATCAAACAATCAGTGGCAAATGTATTGTAGGGAAAAATGAATAATATTTTTGTATCATTTGGTTTAAACTTTAATCTACTGTTTATAGGTTCGTATAAGCGTAGTTATTTTACAAAAGGTATAAGCCATTAAAATCGCATTAGCATCATAATATCATTTTTTGTCAAATCAAATCGAATTCGCATTCAACGTTTTACATTTCATTTTACTTCATTAGCCATACTTGGTTTGAAACGAGCTACATGTATGTAATTGGGAATGCTCATAATTTTAAACGAAATGAGTTTTATCATCTGCTATTGGTACGGCAGATAATCCAAAGGGATTTAAGAAATCTATGATTTTTAGGGTTCCTGGGTCATTTAGAAAGATAGTGTAACACAATTTTATTTATAAAGAAATACGAATTATTTATTTATTCATGAGAAAATAAGTTTTGAAAGGTTTGTAGTCATATCTGAAAAGAGATAAGGATTTTAAAAGGGTAACACTCAATATTTGATAAAAGACAAAAATAATACAGTGTCGATAAACTATAAACATTTCAATACCATAAAAATGTAAGCTTATTCTTCGATTTTCTACTAAGCATCAACTCTCGATCATATCCAAATCAAGCAAGCTTTTTAAAACTGGATTTTCATTGTATGCACCAAGACTCTGGAGCTCTGCCCCTATGGACATACAAACAGCAGTCTATTGACTCCTTAAAAAATACCTTAGCAAAGTCAGTCCATGATCGTATATATGTAAATTAATAATGATGAGCGAAGTAAATGTAAATAATGAGGGAATTTAGTTATCTGCCAAAGTGGCTTTTAACGAGTATGAAATATATTTTAGATAAGTTGATATTCATTGAAAATGGCTCGATCCTTCATAAAATCGATCTTTTCTCTTTTAAATCTCATTTATTCAAAGGCATGTAATACGTGTTTTACCTTTCTCAAGGCTTTCAACTAAGACAATCGCCGTTCCAGTCGACATAACATCTTTCTTTTTTATCATTTTATCACAATGATAATACATTCAAGTTGTTTTCTTGTTGTGATTCAAACAGTTAATTACGCTACTGGCTTGTTGCCTTAACGACACCGTTCTTGTTGTGTATAAATAAGATGTATAATAAGCATATATATTTATAATGTGCATATTGGTCCACTTTGCCCAAGTCAAATTAATTCTATTCCATTCTGTAGAATCCTCTGTATGCCAAATTTAATTATTTTTGTTCTAAGGCAACCCTTTTCCATATGCTTCAACACAGAAATTCTCTTTCAAAATGTTTTTACCTTTCATGAATTTAATTTGTCTTCATGAAGCATTTAGTAAAGAGATAAATTTGTCATTTAAACCTACACCAAATCTAGTGAGCGCTTTTCAACGTTTATCAATAATGCCATTTAACTGTGATAATACATTTTTCAATTTCTCAAAGGTCATGCTATAAAAAGTAAACAAAAGTAGATTAAGACAACCTTCATGTTAGTTTTAAGTGTTAAAAAGACATTTATTTAGTAAAGTCTAAAGACCAGTGAAGTTATCTGACATCAAACATTTGAAGCATTTTTTGTTTTCATTCTTATACGGTTAGCCGCAGTTAACGGAGTTAGCCGGGGGTTTTAAAACGCTTAAATTTGCGGGCGTTGAATAACAATGAATCCCGGAAATTTTACAAACGCAACTATTTATCGATATTGTAACATGACCGTTAGTTATTAGTAGTTTAAGAGCGAACTCTGTTTTTGCGTACTTATTTTTGTGTTGAAAGGACTTTGCGACGGTTCTTTTTCTGCAAGAAGTGTGATAAGGAGCGACTAATGTGAATTCCCGGCATAAATTACATTACAAACATCGTACTGATAATAACAAATGGTGGCATTCGTAACAGCGAGACCTTACAACATATTTGTTCATTTAAGACCGAAATCAACAATTATAAAGCTCGTAGAAAAATATCGTAAAACCCCAAGTACGAAAGTCTTAAACTAGCCCAAGACCATTGTGACAGCGACGCAAACATTGTGACGTCAAAACGGTTGGCCTTTGTGACATCATACCAAGGGAACGGCATTCGAAAGAAGGCGGCCGCATGAAACTTTGCGGCAAACTTGGACTAAGTAAGCCAGTTGAAAATATTTTCGTTCTTCAAAAATAAATCATATTAAACTTCATTTTTAATATCTACCGGTAGACACAATCTAAAAAATGACATAGACAACTGTCAAATCAGATTACGGCACGAATTTTCTAAGAAACTGGAAAATTAAAACTTGAGTCGGGTGAGTCGGCACTAGTGAACATGTTGTATCAATTCGCTAATTTGCGGGTATTCATTGTCATTCAAATAGGGTAATTTTTTCAAATCAACCAATCAGAATCGAGAATACAACGAAGTCATGTTACAATATCATTGCAGTGAAGGCCTTTGCTGCATGGAACATATAATGATCACCTTACCAACCTTCATCATCAACGTAGTCTTCATCAATATCCTTGTCAACACATTTGCAATGTTCCTCTAGTCTGTATATATCATTCCCTTGTTCATCACGGACGTTTGTGCTTAAACCGCCAATTCCTTAATTCAGCAACGGAGGAAAATACCCTATTACACACCCAGACAGGAGCATTTCGTGTTTTGGGAATTCTTATTTGAAATTTTGTAAGTTGGTTGGCTGACAAATAAGAATGAGCAGAGAGCTAGAATTGCAAGACAATTTCTCCAACACCAAACCAAAGCCTGTTGAATGACGTCTTTTGCGAGGTTCTGTGTCCTGATTACATAGCAATTTGATTAAGATGTCAAGATGTGCCAGGTTAACAAGTGAAGAGAATCTGATAATTCCGCACTAGTTCATCGGGAAAGATGCAAGCACGGTACGATCATGTCAGGCAAAACGAAAGATATATAAATGTACAAGGTATTACAAGTCGAGATAAATTCATTTCAATTCAAGTCAATGTAGAAAGTCAGTAGTAGAGTCAATTCAGCGGAATCTAGACCATCGACGTTCTCTAACAGCTAACTATAAATTGTTGATGTAATCACTCTGTCGGTTTGTCCACATATCACGGAAACGCATCATTGATGGTATTTCTAATCACTACAACAGCAACATTTCTGTCCTAATGTGGGCGGGACATTAATTATGGATGGCCTTTGTTCTATCTCATGAACCTCAATGTGATTCGCACGTATTGAAAGGTAAATTGACGTAAGTATTACACACTCTACACACAGTAGTTTTTCATATTCTTTTACGAGGTTTGGTCAGCATTGATTGACCTTTATTGCACATTGTGAACATTTCAGATTTAGGTACATCTACAATATCAATATTAGTCTCTCTACCTGTTGTGATTTTGGATATCATTTATCTACGTACTGGTTCAGATAAAGGTGATGTTTCTTTTTGAAATTGTGAATTGACACCATTTAGATATATTATATCCTTTAGTTAATCAAAACCAACAATATTTCTTAAATAATCTTTTAAATACATAAGACGTAAACAATGACATACATTCTTATATGGAGAGAGATATTGATTCAAGGCACTGCCGGTGTGATTTGAATGTTTCAGACAGCTCAAATCAGATTGGAGCGTTGCATGTCTGTCCAATGTCCAGGAACAACCACCTGTTATGTGGAGAGTCTCTGGTTCTGATTTCCGTGGTTCAGTTACCAGGCAACACGAGGTTAGACACATTAATAAAAAATTAACGCTTGTGTTTTATTGACAAAAAGAGTAATTTTATCAATCATGTATCGCGAGGTTAGTTGATTAAAGGCTTTAGACAGGAAAGAGTCGGCTGATAAATGCCAGGAGGAGGAGGCTTAACGCATAATTTTGATTATTGTAAATTATTATTTGTATTCGTTTCACTAATGCGAATCAAAATAGCCAATAAAATTAGAAAAAAGAAATTTAAATCGACTTATAAGACATCTTTTATACCCCGGTTTAGGATAACCGCCTAATCGGTTTTGGGAAAGCTTTGACAAAATCATCGAAGCATGACTCGAATCCACGCTCAGTGTGTGACGTGTTAGTGGTCAGCTGAAACTCGAGCTGATTGGTTTTCTCTCAATTTGTAAGCTTCAACAGCAAAACAGGGGCAATAGTATTACAAAAATAATTCATTGACACGAAATATTACTGCCTCATGTTTCTAAAGTCCTTATATCCACTTTGATTGGAGTGTGACAACCTCTGGACGCGGTTTTCTCGTGTGAATTTATTTCAAATACGTTTGGAACTTGGAGGTGAGAGATCCACCACTATTGAATAACATGTATTGTTATATCATGTAGTTCTGTCTGTGAGTGGCTTGGTAATACATATTACCAAAGATGAACTAAAAATCAATTATGAAGGTTTGAGTTGTTTGGAGGTTAATAAGGATGTTATTGGGGCGACTCCTATCACGGCACGCTGCAGGACTCGCGTTTCAGTTATGTTCAAATGTGCTCAGTGGCTGGTGATTTGAAAACGCCGTCTGTAATATGTTTATCTGCCGATTTCGGATATTTATAGTTAAGTCACAGTCAAATTTCACTACATTTTAATGTATCATAAAAGTTGACACTAATCATTTCAGTAATCTTTAAGGAAAAATGAAAGTTGTTTTTTTATGCTGTGGAAACATAACCTTAATAACCTGTAGTTTATCCATCCCTTCATCTGTGAGGGTTTAAAAATGGTCTCTGCAGTTAGTTCTTGTTCAACCATGCACTATAATTCAATGCAATTTGATATCTATTTTACTTGTTATATATTCGCAGGTTTTACTACAAAAATAGCAGAAATTTGTACTTCCTGCATTTATACATTGTTAATTTCATTGAGTGAGACAGAAATATTTTATTGTCATGATTTTAGCAGCCACGAATAAAATTTTACTTCCGAAAGACTAATACACTTGTCCAATGTCAAATTGTAAACTATCTAACGAACGTCAAATACGATTTCGTTTTCAGCAGACGCATGCGAGATACGACATATATGATATTGCAATATGTAATCTGACGCCTCCACGTATCGTTTGCTCTGAGGAAATAAGACATTTCACAAGTACTCGTGTAATAAGTTGTCTAGAATATTCAGATAGCATGACCATTTGTAGATGTATTTACTCCTCCCTATACGTAATGCAAATCAATCAATGTGAGCTGATATGGCTATTCTATATATTCAGTATTTTGACATTTGGGTATCTAGATATAGATATATACTGACGTTACCAGTTTCAAATTTACTGCTTATCGATTCGTGTGGGTGAGGTTCTAGGAAAGGCATAAGCCATTTAAATCTCATTAGCATTATTATTTGATTTTTTGTAAAATTCAATCGAATTCGGATTTAATGTTTTATGTTTCGTTTTTAATCATTGTAATTCCTGAACAATACTTGGTTTGAAACGAGCTTAATGTACATAAAAGAAAGTTCATAACAAAACAATTTTTATTATCTGTTATTGAAAAGGTTTATAATCCAAAGGCATTATGCAAATCTATCAGATATAGAAAATTCTCATTTAGAAAAAAGCAATAATTCCTGAACTATACATGGTTTGAAACGAGCTAAATGTACATAAAAGAAAGTGTTCTTAATTCATAACAAAACAATTCTTATTATCTGCTATTAAAAAGGTACATAATCCAAAGGCATTTTGCAAAAATAAACATTTTCTAGATCATTTAGAAGAAACAATAACACATTATTATATTTCTAAGGAATAAAGTTAAAATACATGTAATTTTACTTGAGAAGAGAAAAGGACCAATATCCAAAAGGTATCGTGCAATCTTGAATTAAAGTAACAGTTATTTCATTACGATGAATCACAAACATCTCCAGTACAAAACAAAACTTCTATTCAAAAGGTAACCTTAAAATTTCTCTTTAAATCGCATTTTAAAACAAAGCTTAAGATGTCCTGTCCACAGGAACGCTATCAGGACAATGTATTCAGAGAAAACAAAGCAAAAACTTTTAACAGGAAAGAAATGACTGATTCAAGATTAAACCATCAATGATGATGTCAGGGTGGTTAGGTATGGTGAGCATGTTATATCAACACATGCGAGTGTCAGGTTCTCTCCATTGTTATCGTTCCGATATAATTTATATCCACCTGTACCCTGGAGGAAAGGGTTACTATGATTCATTATCTCCCTTTACTGTTTCTGCTATCGCACAGATGTTAGCAAGGTAGGCCCTGTTTGACAAACCTTGTCTATCGTACATAACTTGCGTAATTGAATCACTGTTGCTTGTAGAGTCTTAAGGATGTCCGTTCCTCAAATTTAAAGTATTAAACTTTTTTTCTAACTTCTTTTTTTCAAAGGTTTAGTGTATTTGCTTGAAATATCCACCCCCAAAAATAGGGGTTGGTGTGTTTTTTTTCGAGATATTCTAAGACAAAGATCCATCTATCAGTCAGAGTTTTAACATGGGAGTGTATGGGAAAATGATGACCTTTTCGGGGAAATATTAAATTTTAATTAGTTCCTGTATTAAATTTTTTTTAATATGAAAACATGTTAGAGTTAACATAATCTTCTTCCAGAAAAAAGTAAAAAATATGTATGGTACTGTGGGTTTTTAGTCGCTACGGCACATCATGTATTCAAACATTTCAATTAATTATCAACATTCAAGCTAATTTTGGACTAAAACATGCTTTCTCCCACTCATTATCTAAAAATATACCAGAACGCATTCATACAAATCGTATTCATTCATGAACATCTACTTTCTAAGAAAAACAGATAATAGAACTTGCTCAAATAATAGTTACAATTAATATTGCTGAATCAGCAAAATTGTGAATTATTTCAAAATGAAAATACTACGTTTCTTTTTTTTGATGAATATTTAGTCATTTTGGTTTATTATATAAGAACATTATGATTTAAAGTTATTTGAATTTTGTAACTGTGACTGAGGAGCGAACATCCTTAAAAAGAAAAAGTCCTCATTATAGTTAACTGCAACCATCTGAACAGACACGTGCATTGTAGAAAACACCAGAATAGAACAAATATGGAATCCACGATCAAACACCTATTTTAAAAAATGGTTAAGTTATGTAATGTTGTCATTAGCTAAATACATCAGATGGGTAATTTTACTTTGAAAAGTCGAATTGAAACAGCTAAATTAGTTGCAAAACACATCCACTCTTTGAACCTTGAGTTTTGAACTTTAAAAACCATTATAATCGCACAGGTTTCACACGATTTTGCTGTTGTCCCACAGCAAATGTTTCGGGTTGCAAAGGAATTATAGCGCTACATATACAGTTATTCCGTTGACGTACTTAGATATCATATATTATAACGTGTGTTCTATATTAGACAACGAAATGATGTCATAGATTGATTTAAGCCAATCAGGTCTTAAAGCTATCTTGTCATATGAGCAACACGAAAAGGATGCATTCATGGGAGATTGCTGTCGTGAATTGCGAAATAGATAAAAGCCGAGGTACTTCAGTGACTACGTCTGTCCTTCTCTCTTGTGAGATCATAAATCTACTGTGCCAGTGCACACAAACACCTCAGATAGTTGCTGATGAGCTCTCTCAACAAAGGTAATCTCCTTGTTTTAATAAATTTGTCCATGATCGGAAACAGCTGGGTTAATGATGACTGGAATTACTTCGAAACACCAGAGCAAAGAAAATGTAAATAATGAGTGAAGTTATCTGTCAAAATAACGATAAAAGAGTCCAGAAAAAGAGTTTAAATAGGTTTCGGTTAACTTTGAAATATATTAACAAAGTTAGTCACCATGGAAAATGACTACTTTCCTAATTGAAATAATTCTTTAACCATTAAATTCCTCATCGATTCAATAATATGTAATAAGTTTTATGGCTTACTATACCATTTCGCAGCTCTTTAATTTGGTAATCACTGTTTCACTTATTTCTTCGACTTATATTGCAGCGATCATACAAATAAAATTATTGTTTTGCTTCTAGAAGATAGTTACGCTCCTTGTTGACGTGCCTTATGCCCAAAATACGCTTTCAACTCCAACCTCCCATTTCAGGCTATTTCCGTCTCCATTCATCAACACGAAGACATTGTGAAAATCATTAGTTCGTTGATTTTTTGGACAGGATTTTTTGATTGCATCACATATGATCTGTCATCCACCTTGCGTTCTATTCAATCTTTTCAATATTCATTCATCATAATTTCGTCTCGCTGGACCATTTATTAAAGGGATCAGTTTGACATTTAAACCCACACACAATCCATTAAATGTTTTTAACCATTGTCAAAAATGTTATTTCACTATAACAATTAAACATAACGATGAATTGTTTATATACCCAAAGATCATGCTATGACAATAGACGAAATTAGTTATAGGCGGCCTTGTTGCTGACTAGTAAAGACCAATGTTGCTGACATCAAACATTGGGAATATTTTATGTTTTCACTTATCTACGAGGACATTACCGTAACATACGCACCATTAGATTAGATTAAATTCTCGAACCATAACTCGATAATGTAACAATAAACACAAAAGCCTCGAACGGAAAATGAAAAGCAATTTTTAAGTCTCACATCTCTTTCCATTTTTAAGTGTTGTGAAAGAGATTTTCATGTGTTAAACTTTCTACATTTTAATTCGATAATCCATCTTTTCAATGGATTCTGGTTTTACGATTAAACATGTTATAAACATTATGACTCGAACGTTTTAAGCTTGCCAAAACTAGCAAAAACATGTATGTAACAATGTAAACCAAGGGTCAATTTATCTGTTAACCATTAGCAACCTAAATCTCAACATGGCATTTTTAAAAGATTACGTTAGTGTCTCTATGACTTCAACTAATAAGAAGTTTTGTACCATTGTTTACATTTCTTATTACATGAGAAATTGGACGTGTCATTTACATTAATGCCAGTTCTAGTACCATTAACTTAATATCAACTGTTCTGTTATCTGCTATCTTCTTTGATTTCTGTATGAACAAGGGGCGCGTCCCAGCCATAGTACATCGTCTGGTTATTAACCCAATCCCGGATTGTTAAATCTTTAAATCTGTTTAATGCCACATCGATTAAACGATAAGCATTGGATTGATAATTTGAATTGAATAGAGAGAAAAAAAAACTTTCTCGATTCAATGAAACACTTGGTAACGTTTGACTAAAACGATTCAAACAACAAGGAACGGGATGTTCCTCGCTTCGACTTCAAAGGAAACAATCAAATTCATCTTTGAGATGAATAAGTCGTCCTCTGATGAAGGTCGCTTTGATGAACCCTTGATCAGCACTGTCATAAATATTGCAGGTGATTAACTCGAGGGATTCATGTGGATGGGCAATCGTGTTCATCAAGTTAATTAAAGATTACCTGATTTGTTTCTAGACTGCCTCGCAGTTGATTTCTCTCTCACATGTAACTCGGTCTGTATAGCTGTAATTCTATTAAATATTTCTAACATTTTGATGAAAATAAGTAATAAATCATTTTCTCGTTATTTATTATCAAGTATTGTTATTTCCAGTGATCTGTAGAAAGAGCTGAAAGTACCGTGTGGCGTCCAGTTAGGCCAATTTATACTTGGCAAAATGAGAGTAATCTTGAAAGAAAAGTTTGTTGGATAAGAAATTCGTTAATCATTTTTATCGTTGGTGAAATAATGATTCTCTTAATTTTGACTCATGAATCAATAAATATAAGTTTGCGATCCATCGATGTCTTACATACAGGACATGTATGTTACATGTCACTCTATTATCGATGAGTTTCCTCTGATGTCCTGAAGAATGCTTCAGTAGCCAATACAACTGCAGAATGCACATAAAAGCAATGTTAACTTGACGTAAAAGAATAGCAGATTCAAGTCCAAATCCAAAATGGACGATTTTCTTCATCGATTAATGTTAACTACTTGAGGGGACCCTACGCTATCGTAATTTTTTATCAACACATATAATGGTAAATATCTATTAGAAAACGTACTTAGTTCGCGACTACATAGAGGTTTTAGACGGAGTTACATAGTAAAGCTCTATGACGTAATTTTCCTGGACCAGGTACAGGAAGATGACGTCTACGTCAAGCTCGAATGTAGCTTGGTTCAGCGGGGATGTGTCTCTTTCATCAAGATGAATCCATGAGGGTTGAAATGGTTTCATTCAGGCCATGTAGGACGATGTTGTTTTTGTTGTTACTGTAGTCCCAAATGAGTCTGGATGTAGGACGTTTGCGCTATCAGAGACTCACTGGAAGACAATACCACTTTGGTGTTGCTGAAAGACTACCAGTCTGCCATATCATCTCTGAACCTCTACGCATTAACGACAAGCTATGTTGTCAGTTTACAACAAATTCTTCCCCTCCATAACAACACCTCTGTCATGATAAATCTTGCTATACACAACTTGGAGCCAACCATTCCCAAGTTCAGCTGGTAAGCAGTCATCTGCTTTGGACAATCAAAAGCACCTCTCACCCGAAAAGAGGATAGATGACTTGTCTTGGCGTGGCCAACGTCAAACTAATATGTTAACCTTTTGCGGACTGGAAATATCCTTAATCGAATTTTAGTTGTTTAGATAAAAGTAGATAATTTCAATTCATGCAAATTAAATTATTTTGGGTTTAAAGGTAATACCACCATCCTCACCCAGACGCAAATTTACACGCACACGAATTAATTATGTAATCATTCATGTTTTATTTTCAGGCCGTTTTCATGTTGTTATGTGAAATGAGAAATTTCAACAGACATTTTTTATGCGGGCATATAGCAACATTTTAAACATCGTAAACATTTCTCGAAATTATTGACAAAGGCAAATAAAAACCTAAAATTTATTTCAAAGTCAGAATGCAAATGTCACACATTATGTATACATCACATGCAAGAACTTTTGTATCACATTCTAAACGCATCAAGCAAAGCAACTTAACTCTACACTTCACTTTCGTCAGATTCTCACGTAGAGTCGCACTCGAAAATTGAACAGAAAAGAAAGGTTAAAATCAGATATACAAGAGAAACTGTCTGGAACATTTTACAATCACATGCATGGACTGTTCTGACATTGAATCGAAAATTTGCCTACACAGGAAAGAATGTCTGGAAACTTGATTAGGTCACTGCGTCTGTTGACTAACGAGAATTCCCCTTCTTGTAAAAAAACGCCAAATACTTTACTATTTTCGCTCTTGTAATCAAACTTCTTCACTTCACTTCGCTTTAGTTAGAATTGAAGGCCATATGACCAAGTGTACAACGGTTATGATATATAAGCTGATATGCTGTGTAGAGCAAATATACAGTATATGACAAAACATTAATATTAAAGTGACACAGAATATCCTTTAGGTTTTTTTATGTTCTTAAACTAAGGGACAAATTACCATAAGTCCTCGATTAAGTTCAAATCGCCTACCTGACTTACACTTTTATCTCCCAAATTCCCAAATTGTGCTATTTTTATGTTTTTAATGATAAATGAAAAAAGGCCATATAAATGTTAGGACGTCGAAATTCTGCGAACATTTTACATTTATGTTAGTTAAAAGTCCTTATAAATAATACCATCCTTATTGACATTTGTGTCTGCTGTAAATAAGTTTCCAAAATTACGTTTGAGTCATTAACGCGCGTCACTGTCCGGTTTTCGATAAAAATCGTGACTTTAACCTGTTTTATTGTCACTATACTGAACTCATAAGCACGAAGATGCTAACTTTTTTAACTAGCAAGCACTTTTCGATAAAATAACACCATTTATGAAGTTTGGCATATTTGACTCCAACAACATACTTTAACGTAGTGTTTCTTTTAAGAATATACAAATCGGTTTGATAACATTCATATTCTGTACCCTCGTAAGAGCTCGGAATTTGACAATTGAAGGTGGGCTGTAGTAATGAGCTGAGATGTATTGCGATTGGCGACATTTGTAGAATGGACATGTTAGCAAAGTATTGTATTCATCTTAAAACAATTATAAGTCACATTTATGACAAACTAGCTCATTATATGGAACCAATGGCCTGACACTCTGCATGAAGGAATTGCACCAATTCTTGAAGATTATCAGGTTGCCTATGATTGTCTCTCACACGTCTGCCCAACTCATCCCATGCATGCTCAATTGGTGCCAAGTCAGGAGAGTATGCAGGCCAATCCATTCGTTCAATGCCATTGTTGGGTGAGAAAATCATTAACAACTCGTGCTCTATGCGGTCTAACTTTGTCATCTTGAAGAACACAACCTGCTCAAATTTGATGAAGACTTTGGATAACAAAAGGTTATCTGTAAAATTTCGTCTCTGTACTTGATACCCGTCAAATTTCCTTGGACGACGAAAAGAGGAATCCTGTGATGTACCGCAATTCCAGCCCACACCCTTACCGTACCACCTCCAAAGTGATGGCGTTGTCTGACGTTAACATCAAATCTGCCATCATTAAAATGTAATGCAAATCGGAATGTTGTGGGCTCGCAGACGATTTCTTATCGTCTGGTCCGATACCTGAACACCACTTACATTTCGCAGTTCATTTCTCAGACATCTCGCTGTAACAACGCGCTGACGCAAGGCAATTTGAATGACATGCCGGTCTTGACGTTGCGACGTTGATCTTGGCCTACCAGAACGTGGGCTATTCTGAATTGAATTGGTTGCCTGGAACGCTCCCATAGTCTCCCAATCACACTCTTTCTATAACCGATTCTCTGTGCCACATTCCTCTGTGTAAAACCCTGTTGAAGCCACGCAATGGCTCTTCCTCTGTCAAGTTCACTCAGCTGACGTCTGACCATTTTGAAATTTCAACTGAGAGCAGCATGGTCATGGAAGTTTTTTTTATGCCCAAACTGACAACGCTTTTTCGTCATCGCTCAGAAAATGTTTTGCATTTGAAATACATATTTGTTAAGTTTCCCAATCATATGAACACGCTTGGAAAGTAATACGTGTATATTTCCATAAAACCTTAGACCAATGTGTTACTTCAAAAATGGGATTTCGATTGTACATGTTTTCAAAAGTGACTGTACAACAAGATCCTTCGATCATGACAACTCTCCGAACAAATTAATTTTCTTTCCTGATTGCGTGACAAAAGAGGTTTTTTTCAATCAAAATCATTCAACAGATTTTGACAATTATGTTACAAATGATTTATTGTTCAATTGCAAACTTTAACGAAAGTCATGGTGTCAAGTTTCTCAACTCTTTTCTCAAAACACACTTCACGTTAGGAAGGAGCCCCAATGCGATTCTATTTTGTTGTGACATTTATTCTAAATGCCATGGTTGTGAAAACAGCGCAATTTAGGAATATAGATAACACATTTTGTAAAATCTGTTATATGTTAACAATTAATACTTGAACTAAACTCCAGAGAAGTCCGTTTAGTTTATTAGTGTAAACAATTGTATAAGATATATTGCCAACCGAACTGTTTAAAACAACGGTAACCAGTTTGTAACAAGTATTGTTTCATAGAATATTCATTACCCAGTACATTTCACAGTAGGCACGTCAGGCTATTGATTGATTCTCTTGTATGACAAGGACTTTCACTATTGTTTTAATCACACTGCTTTGGGTCATGACAACTTATTCAAACAGTTTTCCTGGACCTCCGATTGCATGACAAATTGTGTTCTTGGAAGTGAATATATTCACAAGATTTTGACACTGGTGTTGAAGATGATGTATTGTTCATACATGTTCAAAGGCAGATTTGGTCAGGTGTTACAATGCCACACTTCCTTAACATTCTAGTCTTTCAATCAACGTTCTAGTAATCATTCTTTAAAAAACATTGGATTCAAAATTTTAAATATTCTGAAAGTTTTTCACTTTTTGAAAACATCAAACTATTATCATCATTATATCAGCTGTAAATAAAATGTTATCTTTAAACATTTCACGAAGTGTTAAGAAGTTCTCTTACTTCCAAAATTGTAATCATGCAGTGCATGTATGGTCGTGTATACATACCATATATCGTGTATTATAAAAGTACAGAAGGAAGAAAAGTATTACCTATTTCGTTTTACAAGTTCTAGCTTGGAATATCTTGATAAAAACGAATCAAGTTAACCTTATAATTGGATCCCATTTTTCGTCTTCTAGGGAGTAAAAAAAAATAACAGAATAGTTCTACATTAAAAGTTTTAACAGACTATATTTTCAAAATCTATTGATGACAAATATACCCGTGAGAGCAATACGCATTGCCATTGATCACGACAGTACCTCACACTCATACAACCATTTCCTCTTTCTAAGGACAATACATGGTTGTACGATTTACGCTTGTTGTACAACGTATCATTTTGAACGTTTATCTTTATTGTTTTGTAGGTAAATGAATGTGAGGAATGGTAGGCCACAAAATAATAATATTCACATGCTATCAAATACTAATAAGAGCAAATTTGCTTATATATAGAGGATATTTGACATTTCTCGTCGAATACCATGGATATCTCATCGAGTGAAGTAGAGATTTATATTTTCACGAGTGGCGTAGCCACGAGTGTAAATATATGATTTTCTACTTCATGAGATGAGATATTCATGGTATTCGACGAGAATTGTCAAATGTTCTATTTATCATGTTTCCCCAAACCCCGTAAATGACCCTAACTATATGAATTGAGAAGCTAAAACGCTTCGCTAGCGCGGCTGGTGCATGACGTCATTCAATTGTTTCATGACGTCACAGACGACGTCATATGATTGTTGCATCATTTACAGAGTAGAATACCATTTTTATTTTACTCATTGAAAATACGGGTTTTATTTTCACCGATAAATGGCATATTTCGCATTCGAAATATAATAAAAGTAGATTTGCACATAAAAAATGAGTTCACATAGCGAAAGAACGTCAGATTTTCTCATAAACGTATTTGTAATTTGTTATCTGATGATAGCATTTCCCTGATTTGAAAAGACGAAATCTGTCGTTGTGCAAGAAAAAGATATCGAGATGTCCCTTTTTGGGTATTGACCTCCTTTTAGGGCTAAGAAAGAGGAGATAATTGGTGAGACCAAGATCAAATCATCGGTAGTCCATTGTCAGAGGGTCAAATATAAGGTATTGTAGAGAACTTCAGAATCACAGAAAGTAGCCTTTGTATCAGGCCCGTAGTACCAATGGCACCCTTAACCCACAGTTATTACAATGAATTACGATCACCTTAGGCTAAGGGAACTCTATGCAGATGGGCCCTGTAGCATGAATCAGCTTTGTTATGTGAAACATTATACCAAGATTAAATACATCACCAAAGTTTTCCAGTGTCGGTGCTTTAACAATAAATTTGAAGACAATCAATGACATTATATAGAATTATCCAATATATTCCATATTATCGTACAATAAATCATGATGCATAACAGAATTTTTGTTCTTTTTTAGTTTTATGACGTCTTGTATTTGACGATAACAAGGCATTGTTCAAAATCTTCTTACAAAATGATATTTCCTAGCACAAAATTTGTTATTGGAGGTAAAGCGATATCTCCTATAGAACAGATCGTTGGACGATGGAGCAAAATTATGCAGATTTGCGTGGGATGTTGATAAACACCATCCGGTGATAGAATAACAAATTTTGATCTCTGTCTCTCTACCACGGGATGAAAAAAAAACAAATTTCCAGACCTTTTGTGTTTTGGCAACAGAATCTCTTATTATTTATACAGAATTTGATTAAGAACCTTAGAAAATAGTTTTAAAAGATCTTTAAATAATTAAGCATTGTCGTTATTGATCTCATAAGATGTATCTCCATGATAAATCATATTGAAATATTAAAAGACGTAGACAATAGATGGAATTTGCTACGTTTTAAAAAAGATATATTACAAATTGAAAACTGTATGTAATTAACAAGTAAAATCATGCATGCTTTATTATCAATTTGTGTACGACTGTCTTACTGCATTTGGAAGCTTATCAATCTAAGAACGACAATCATTTTAGGGCATGAATATTGCTTTTAATGAAACTATGTCCTCCAATAATCTAAGATATATAAAAGCTATAATTCGCGAGAAAAATTTCTAACGATTTCATGATATTTTGATAGAATAAAGTAAGAAAATAGAAAAAAGTGAAATTGTGCTCCAAGAATGAATCTCTATTGATTATAAAGACAGAACTGTATCACAAAAAGAAACTATACTTCTTTGTATTGTGATCGAGGAGATTATTTCTTAGTTGCTTATATTCTATACTTGGGTATTTTGTAAATGGTTTGTTGATTTGTTCTGTCGGTAAGCACACTAAGAGTAGATATTGAGAATACTAATTGTATGATGATTTATATTACATATGCAAATCAAAAGAGTAGCACTGTGGTATTCTCATTCTCTTAATCATTTTAAGGAGATAAGAACAAATATTTGGAACCCTAAGTCAACCATTATAAACTCGGTCTTCAAAGATCTTGAAATCAATACGATAAACATTCGTTTATATTGCACTGTTGCTGGAGAAATGTACAAATGGACGGATGGGATTGAGGTTTGACGCCAGACACATTGCCTAGTTAGAAACTGACCGGCACTCTCAAGCCTGATAGATAAACATCTGAATCAAAACCAAAAAATGCTTTTCATTTACTTGCAAATGCTCCGTTTGAAAGTAGTTCCGGTAACATGAGGTAACATTTCCGTCGATAACGTGAGACTGTGAGGGGTCGATAACGATGAAATTCATTTACATTTATACTTAAAAGCCTTTTGTCGAGGACAAACCCTAGTTTTGAAATTGGTTCATAGTTCATATGTTTATATTCTTTTATCTATTTACTGAGTATTCTATTATAGTCTACGAAATTTCACATCGACAAGAACAGGTAGTAGTTCGTTCAAAAGCGCAGGTAGGAACAAGTTGCTAAGTGACGCCTTATCTGCTGCCTATCAGTGGATGTGATGACAACCATTAATCTTTTTCTTTTACTTCCGCTTTTTCTTGTAAAGTGATCAACAAATAACACCTTTAATCGAATTTTAAGTACTTGAAAGAGCGCTTGTACAAACATTTTAAGTTAATTACATTTTTTTTGTTTATCTTTTTTATGCTATAAATCTGTAATATTCAACTTCCGTAAATCTTCACTATAGTACTTTCTGAAAACTACTGGTTTCACTTTAAGGTAGTTTTGTCACATAAGAGTATGTCACTTTGATCTAGAAATCAAATTTTATATAAGCTTATGAAATAACGTTATAAATGGATTTGTAATGCAATGAAATTCCAAGAAAACAACATGGAAATTTACGGCACAAATACACAAAAATATTTCGTATGTACCACGAATGCTCAGATGATGCATATATCTCAATATTACGAACGATCCACACTCAGCCTCGTAAATGTAACAATTATGTACGTATTCAGGTTACTCTGAAAGACCGGAAGTATTTAATGCAACGTTGTATTAAATCCAGATAAACTATACTATATCGGAAATTAATATTCAAATATTTGGTTTAGAGCCAGATGAACGGGCTAAATGGGTTAAGTTACAAGATTGCTTTAAAGAACAATATTTCATCCTTTATTCTCAGTTCAGAATCTAGGTATAAATCACATTATTAGTAACAGTGGAAATGTAATCCTTTTTGTGCACAGCTGGCCGTAGATTTTTATGTTTCTGATCCGACTTCGCCGTCTTCACTTTTTCATTGTTGATTACAGATCAATTGCAAAGGATACTAAGTTTTCCATTGCATCAAAAATAGAAAGCTCAAGTGAGTGCCTATATCCTCCTATGCCTTAAAGTAGCCAATTTGAAGCGAAAAACCGTGCTATAGTGCCTTTAAGGTTGAGTGTAAATTTCACGTGATAATTATGTTTGTATGACAAGTCATGCCTTTTAGTTACATCACATGTGTCATTTCACAAATTAAATCTTACAATATTATATTAGAATCTTGTCAAAATGTTTTTTAAGTGTATTCAAGTGTGATTGTCTATAAAAATCATATCTACGAAAGTTCTTGAAATTGGTCTTTTGAAGATTTATGGTCGGTTCTACATTCAATTTTCTTTTAGATATTTCCAAAAGAGAAACTTCTTTAAATAACGCTTAAAATAATTTTGAAAAAAACAACAGATTTACCCTTCTATTGATGTGTTTAACATGATATCTGATAATGGTCTATAGTGATTTTTTTTTATTAGTTCCCAGTGTATATACAGTTACATACAGGCAATGTAGAAAACATAAGCAATGTTGAATAGAACATACAATAAAGAGTACAACGTGGAATACATATGTTCATTCAAGAGCTGGACAGAGGAGATACCGTTTATTATGAAAATCATGATTTTTATTGTTTTTGATTGCAATAAAATTTTCCACACAAAAAAATTGTTTCAAAGTTTTTAAATACATGTTTAAGTTTAGTGATGTATTTTTATATTGCTAAGATAAATATATCTTTTAGCAGAAATAATGATGTGATTAATTAATTTGTTTTGGTGTTGGGTACCAAACCAGATTAAAGGTTTAGAAAATATCACTGGAGTTGGAAATGAATTATTAAGCCAAATTTGTAGATTATTCCAAAAGATTTGTGTCTCCTGACATTCCCAGTATACATGACAAACACTCTCATCAACATTCTTACAAAAGCAACATAAGCTATTGTCAACCTTTTTCATTCTGAGTAATTCTCTTTTAGTGTATATGGTACCATGAAGAAATCTATATTGAAAATCTAGTAATTTAGTGTCTTTTATCGCCTTCATATATCTTGTAAATGTGGCTTTCCAATCAAATGTAGTTTCAGGAAATGTAAGTTGCCATTTGCTACAGATGTTAGGATATTTGTCTGTTGAGATAAGTATGTCATAGAAAAGTCTAGAGCCTTTGGATGTTTTCATCAAATTCAACTGGCATTCAGTAACATTTATAAAACTGGTATTCATTTCTATAGAAGAGTGGGTAAGGGTATGTTTCCATGCGTTAGGCAATATATATAGTAAGTAATTATAATCCAGAAATGTACCTTTGATGCCGTATTTGTCTTTTAAAGATTCTATTGATAGTAAACCGTTTTTATCACATATGTCATGGATAGTCATTATTCCTTTATTTGCCCAATCTTTTAAAAAATGAAATGTATTTTAAAAATTGTGATTAAACCAAAGCGGTTGGGGTAAAATATCAGGAGTATTAGGATCAACATAATGTTTGTTTTTTGAATACCTTCCAAGCCTTGAATACATCTTGCCAAAAAGGATTTTCTATCTTCAAATATATATCAGCGTTAGCTCCAAAATTAAAAATATCATCAAAAGGTATTTGACAGGGGTTATTTTTAATAGTTTTTTTCAGATATAACCTTAAGGTGGATAATTTCAAAGCATCTATGAATCTGTTTGTGTCAATCATTCTCAAACCCCCATCCTCATATTTGTTTTTCAGAACATTTCTTTTAATTTTATCATTTTTATCGTTCCATATGAATTTAAAAAATATTTTCTCAAGGTCTGTAATAAATTCAACAGGGGTGTTAGGCAAAGAGTTAAAGATATGAACTAATTTAGAAATTGCTAAAGTCTATAGTGATTTAAAATCAGTTTTATTAGAACTTTTTTTATACATCAACTGTATATCAAAATAGGTTCTGAATACTGTAGCTTATAATACACACATATGTTTAACATAGTGTAAATTCTATCTTTAATTTTATCTTACTTTTAAGGCTAATTGTTTATTTATTTTTAAAATTCAAATCACAATGTCTTTTTTATCTTTAAATAACAAAATAGGTGAGCACTGAGGAAGAGAAGGAATTATTTTATGGATGATCAACTTCTTTATTGAATTTACTTTCAACAGAGATAAAAAGAGCTAAGATATTGATTGCACTAGTTAGAAATCCATCAAAATACATATCTTGCCCACATTATTCCACTGAAAACTTGAAACAAGGAAATCATAAATTGATAAAACCATGAAAGGACCAGGTTGGGAGATAAGCTCTTGACATAATGATTTCTTTTCAATCAAAAAAAAAAAAGATTTAAAATCTATCTAAAAACACTTTCAGAGTATAGGACCAAACAATGTAAAATGTCATTACTTTATTTTATAGGAATTAAATTATCAAATTTCATAACATTTAAACTGTTTGTTTATGAGTTTTATTAAAACAAATTTAACCGTCTACATGAAGTTTGTAGCACAAGAAATCTATAAAATTTTGAAGGTACATAACCTAAGGATAATAAAGGCACATCTAGATTTCACAGAAATTACATATGTTACATTTGTTACATATTACATGATATTTAAACAATAAAGTGTAAAACCCAAAAAGTATGGAAGCTTAAGTATGAATATCGCAAATGTTCCACATTTTTGGAATATCAACATTGGAATTTATTTTTCTAAATATGCATTTAGATATGTTTCATAAGTATGCCTATATTAACAAATTTGCACCAATCAAGCCATCTGCTAAAGTGTTACGGTTTCATAACTTTGTATCATTGAGAACGATTAATATAATCATTCAGATATCAATAATTTGACTAGCTGTTTTAACTTTATGAGTCTATTGGTTATCAAATATGCATCTTTGTTGTATAAAAATATAGCAAACACCTGGTATAACTGCTTGTATAAACTCTCAGTCCAACAGAACTACTTTTCTACTTTTTGTTCTACAAGAATAAAGAACAATGAATTGAGCAGTGAATTCATGGTGATTTTTTTTATATGAGCATGTGTTTTTCAGAATATAAACCAGTCTTGCTCATATTCTAGATTTTTTTTCTCCATTTGATAAGGCTTTATGATAATGTTTCAGCCCCACTTTCAATTGCTAAAGAAGGGTGGTTTTATGACTGTCTATTTCAAAATGACCCTTCCCAACCTTTCGTATTTTTTTCATGACCCTCCCCTTGTGGCTGTATATATTTTCTGACCCTCCCCTGAACCCCCCCCCCCCCCTGTAATAAATGACCGGTCCCTTACATAATGTTGTTAAGGTGTCATCATAGATATGGCGACTTTGTTTTTGTGCAAAGTGCACATTCGAATGACGTTTAGACTTCTGGAAGCATACGAAAATAATTAAGGCTTTTCGAATGAAAACTTTTGCAAAAGCCTCGCTGATTCCACAACCAGCTTTGATTGCGTCCAATCAGGCTAATACAAATGTGAAATGCTCGTATTAAGACAAATGGTAGTAGGGGAATTTGTGACGAAGCTGTGGGAGAGAATGCGTATAGTGTTTTATAAGACAAGAAATCATCCTGAGAACTACTTCATGTTCAGGTAGTTCTCCCTACCGGCGCAATAACGCAATTTACACTCCCTGGCATCATATCAGCAAATGAAAACACCCAATGTATGCATAACTTATTTGTCGTCACGTAGACCTATGCAATGATGCAGTCGCAAAAGGAGGCGTATGTATCCTGCAAAGACGACTAAAAGTGCAAGGTGCATATCCGAATAAAGTTTAGCTTTGGAAAGCTTACGGAAATACCTTAATTAGGCGATTTTAATGATAAATTTTGAAACGGCGTCGTTGATTGCACAACTAAATTTGAATGCATCCAATCAGCGTTCTACATTTTGTGCCCGAGAAACCTTCGTATTAAGACAGAGGTTGTATAGGAATTTATGACGGAGCTACCTCTGTTGAGAGAATGAAGGTTTCTGACATAATAGCAATTATCATTAGTGATGTTAACACTTGGTGGTGTGAAGTTTCTAGCGATGAGAGAGTATCGTGCAAAGTCTTAACGATATATTCAGATGATAACTTGGATGAATCATATAACTCTCATTTTTATTATCAAAGTGAAAATCCAACATTTCCATCTCACTATGAATTGTAATGGTTTTCGACCACAAATGTCAAATGTGACGTCACTACGACTGTACTGTGTTATATCTCCCGGCTACCCTCAGTTCTCGCACACAGAGAAGTGAAGTATAGACACAAATTAAGAGTTACACAAGTTAGACCGCTATCTGAAATAACACGTCAACTTTTAAATGTTAAAACATATCCAAATAAATATTCTTGAAAGCCACGGCTGTCTAGCTTTGGTATTTTGATATACATAATATACTTGTTCGGCATTTGATGAAATTGCGCAGAAGAATAAACTAACAAAAATATTTAAAAAGATCAAAAGGTTAGCAAACAAAAACCCAGTTAAAAGACGTCATTCATAAAAACACGTCGAAAATATATGAAAATATACCAGAATCTCACGGCAAGGCGTTTATAATATGATTAGAATCCGGATTGCATTAGCCGGGAAGAATTATGCACGGAAGCGAACAGCAGACGCGATATTTTTCACCGGTTTATTTCATTAAGTAAAACTTGCTGACAACTGAAGGGATCCAGGGCCCTTTATTCTGCTTCGGCGATAAGAAAGGAAAATTCAGTTTCATTACTGATGTGATGCTTAAGTTCAAACTTGAAATTAGTCTGTTGCCTTCATGTGATGAATATCGCCGACAAAAATCAGCTTGGCTTCTCGACTTGAATCAATAGTTTGCATACTGAGCAAGATGCAGTGCTTGAATAGGTTACGGATCCATTGGCTCTGCAGCTCATCTGTCTTTGTTGGCTTTTATTATGTAAGCATATAACATTACATATGAAATAATGGGCTTTTTTTTTTATAAACGTTATGGCCACCGAACATACACCTAGGCATGATCTGTTGGAAGTGTTATCTCTACAAAACATTTCAGCATTTTAGTGACTTCAAGAGGTTACAAATCTAGCTAAAGGAGCGATGATCCCAAGAATTACTTGCTTCATTTGCTCCAAGGTTAACCAATTGAAATAGGTCCATTTATTTATTCTATGACATTTAACATCAGAATTAACTGATTTCACGTAGGCTTAATATGTTAAAATTGCCTGACCAAATCAGCAACATACAGAATTCTGGAAAGTTAAGATAAACGCTTTACCTTTATAAATTATTAGGATTTTTCTGTTTTTTAATTATAACTTCTCAGCAATAAGATATAGACAAAGTATTTCATGATATAGTGAAGATGACTGAATAGTAGATCAGTCCTACAAAGCAAGTTCAAATGTCAGCAAGTGAAAGAATTTAAAGACAAATGTTGATTAAAACTTCTTTTCTGAGAGAATGAGGTAATAAATAATAATAATATACATTTCAACGCCTAATATCCAGTGCGAGGCACTGCTCACTGGCGGTACATTATTACCCTGAAGGAATTGTACTACAGCAGCTACTTAGCGCTTCCGTACTTCCCTTATTCAGGTACCCATTTATACAGCTGGGTTGACTGAGTGCAATGTGGATGAAGTGCCTTGCCCAAGGACACAACGCGGTATGAGACCCAGGTCACAAATGTTTGCTGTCTCCACCGGGATTCGAACCCGGGTCGTCGGCGGCGATAGGCCAGCATGCTAACCACTACACCACCGCGCTCCACAGACACTGAGGTCCAAGAATGTAAGCCACACAGTGGATATCATAACAGATAAATAAGTTACTTAATAACGAGCTATCAAGAGATACAAATAATAACTACATGTTTGAGGTTACACGGAGGACACAGAAGTAAGTGGTAATGTTAACAAGGGATTATTCCTGAAGCCTTTGGGGTGGCAAGGATTATTTATTATACAAGGAGCTGATGGTTCCATCAGATGCAGAGGAGATGCGGTTGCCTTCATCACTGTTAATCTTGGTTCCGTATCGTTTGAACATCGATAAGGCTTACAACGTCATTACACTTTGTGAAGTCCGATCGGATTTGCCAAGATGTCACATCTTCCTAGTTTATTCGGTGATTGGGTTTGTTTGTACATGGTCACAGGAGGCACAGGCAGGTTTCGCAGTTGATGCCTGATGTTCTTTGATTCTGATGCTATCATGTCGGCGTCCTGCCGAAAAGGCTATAACATTTATTTCTCCTGTCCCGGGAGAGCTAGCCAAGAAAAGTATTTATAATCATACATACCAGTAATCTAGTAAAATATGTTACCCGAATAAAGAGTAAAAATCATGTTTAAAGTTATATCAAATGATTTAACGAGATGAAAATTACTCATTATTTTCTTTCAAACTCTCTTAACGTACCTTTATTATTTTTACGTCCCTTTAATTTCGATGTGGAAATGTTTTATTCATTTTCCCTTGGCAGCATACACTAGACTAACAGGCTATTGGTGCCGACTTAAAATTATGGCAAATAAAATACAGAGAAACGGTCCGCTTTTAAATTTCCTGCTGCTTTAATTCCGGCAAGGAGAGGAGAGGGGCGAGTCCATACGAGTTCGTGAATAGTGGGCGGTTTGCTTCGGCGATAGGGTCCGTGTGCAAGCTCTTCAGCTTTTCAAAAATGGAAAGGTAGGTATCATCGAAGTAGTGCTGCGCGGAAAATGTTCCGTAAGAAATCATCAAATTGTAAAAACTGACTTCAACCTTAAGACAAATGCATGTGCAATTTGGGCCAAGAATTGAGGCAAGAAAATAATAAAGCCAGTTAATTGAAAAGACTCAATCTAGTTAAGACTAGCTGTAATTTTGTACGTACCGAGATCCTTTAGTAAAGATCATTACTGCTAGTTTTAACCAGATATTTGGACGCAATCGACACGATTGGATATATTTGATTGGCCTAGATTGTTTGAATGCATGATTGAAAGAAATTGCATAAGAAAGACAAGGGCACCTGCTCGACCTGTGGAGCACCGGATGCAGTACTCAGATAGGAGTGAGTGAGTGAGTTATTGTTTAACGCCGCTTGGGCAATATTTCAGCCATTAGCGGCGTACTCAGATAGGGTTTAACTGATTTCTACCATATTGGTTGACAGTGGGACTTGGACGACATTTTCTGTCACTATCTCTTATTATGCAAGAATCGCACTGTTAGTCATAAACAAATTGTCAATGCGATGTTTGCAATGAGCTTCATGTGAATTCCTTTTGCAGAAGCACGAGCCAATGATCATGTAGACCATGTAATGGGGAAGATGAATGATATAGGATATAGCTCATATCGGACCCCCAGACGTCTCATCGCGTAATCTGCTGCACCTTCAGTCTTCACTTAGTTGACAGAGTTGATTTGTGGAATCTGCAGAAACATATCGATTTATTTGTGACCTTGGTCCCAATTCAAAGGTCAAATAGACACTACGGCCTAAATCCTCGTTTGCATTATGCCCCGAACCATTGCGTTTTTACCCTGAAAATAATGAAGGTTGATTCAACAAGGTCACTGCAATTCCTTATAATTTTGCAATTTTCCAAATGACCAGGGGTCGTTGCACAAAGCAACTGAACACTAAGGTTAACCTTAGTGCCATCATTTAACATTACACTAAGGCTACCTTAGTGACTTGAGGTCACCTTAGTGTTTTCTGCAACGGGACCCTGCTCCTTAAAACTCAAGTGTAAAAAAAATGGTTAATATTCATTAGTCATCTGATTTGTCTTCAGTGGTTTGGTCAATGCCATGTTAGTTAATGGTCTCGTTCCCTAGTCTCGGAAGTTAAGCTTGAAGTAAACAATAGTGTCCAAGAGCACAAAATGGGAAGTATTGGATACCGACTAGAAAGAGATATTGTCAGAAATTATTCAAAGGCATTTGGAAGTTGGCATAATACATGGAAAATATTAATACATTACTTATTGAATCCATACACTTCAAATTACATTCTTAATGATGTTTTAATGTTCTTCGTAATGGCTTTTCCGAGTGTTTTTACTAATACAAATTGTCAACATGGGGAAAGCTGTTTCATTAAATCTTTGGAGAATTAAGTTTAACAATTGGCTTTCGATCATACGTTGATGACCTTCGGGTGAAAGCTTGGAATGTGAACGAAATATTACTGATAGCCATTCCAAAACCCCACGGGCCTGATCAGACAAATCAAAGTGCATCGAGTTCATGTTCACACACCTAAAGCCATATGACGGATTTTACTCACGCTTCGAATATCTCGATCTCCTGTTTTGTTTTGTTGACGTCTTCTTTTAAACATATACAAATTAAAATTCTGATATGTCATATCTAATAAGGGCCGTCAATTTAACTTGTTGAAAAAAAACTTCTTGTCGGGTCTTGAGAATAATGTACAGAGATGTATGTGGCTAAACCAGATAAAGGGTGAATTTCAAATGCCTGAGCCAAACACAGCATGTTATGAATAAATTAAAGTGTTGTCATCTCACATTATTACACCTACTTCTATTTGCCTTTGGAGAATTTGGTATAGGAAATATTTCAAAATTCTAATGGAACAACATAACACACATTTTTTGTCTTCACAATCATTTTTTATATTGATACCCTTTCTCATATGTTCAGCTAAATGTCTAAACTAGTTGACAATATTACACCAGTGTGTGTCACACATACATACCTTGTTCACCAACAACAAAACAACATGAAGTAGTTTTCATAATGCACAAGTTTAACAATAATAACAAAATCTTCTCACCAAACACTCAAGTCATACAATACAGCTGTTTTCTTGCATGGCCAAGGCTCTAGATAATTATTTTGACTCAGGGGTATTTCACTCCTCAAAATAAAAATTGAGGAGTAAAATTATCACATGAAAAAAACAAGGAGAATTTCAAGGTTTATTTTTTGTCACATCCTCAATCCAAGTTAGCATCTTTGCCAATGTTAGTTGTTGATTATATTTCCCACATGTTAAATCTTTAAATAAACGAGTGATTTCTCTTTGACGAAATATAAAATCGGTATTCTTTGTTTTCATACAGGTTGGCATCAAGTTGACTACTATTCGAGATGTTAAGATCAGACATGTAGAAATTAAAGTTTATTTTGACTCGTCACGATTACTTTTGTAAACAAATATCTGACTTGTATTCTTGGAAATTTGTGCGTATGCGTTACTCATCGATTTAATTTTTATTGCGTATATCTGAATTACCCGTGCGTATTTTACACAGATACGCATCTTATCTGGAGCCCTGCATGGCTGATGGTTACAATCAAATGCTGTTGTGCAATGCGATGCTTTAACAACCGAGCAGTCAATTAAAATTAGGAAGATATGAGTCATACCAGAAGACGATAAAAGATGGGAGTTGTTGCTTCCTTGCTTGACACTCAGCATTAAAAAGATAGAACATAGCTTGAACTGGAACAGCACTGTCGCTGGGAAACCCCCACAATCGTTAATCAACTTAACATTCCCACGATCTTTAATCAACTTAACATAATTGCATTTGCTTACAAGACATCAAGAAACAGCACAGACGCATATAATAAACAGCATAGTTCATATTTCCAGTCGCATAAATACGATTATCCTGTAAGTTTACTTGGAAAGACACTAATGCTGACAGTCCTGAGAGCACACACTCTGAACAGGGACTGGGAACGAGGTGAGTTAATGTTCCCAGCATTCCATAGAAGTCATCATACACGACACTGCATAACAGTCTTCATGGAAATTACATGGCTAATGTGCTAAAGAAACAGGACTTTCATGAAGTAAATAATCTTATAATCATCACGAGGCAACACACTCTGGGAACAAACTCGGGAACCAAAACTGTCGTTCGTTCCCTGGATAATCATCCACCCAAGCTAGTCCCTCCTTCACCATAAAGTCCTGCAACAATAAAATCAATCACCATTTTAATATTTAAACCATGAAAACTGTCATATCTATGATATAAGCACATGTGCAAGCTGATCCACTCCCTCAACATAAAGTCCTTTAACACAATTAGTCATCATTTTATTTAAATCATTTTTGGTGAAAAATAAACAATTTCTTATTCATGATATGTACACAATACTATCTAACCATAGCATCATCATTCGCAATGATGATCCAAGACTTTTGAAAGAGGCCAGGATAACCATCCAAAAGACAGAGAGGGAATATATGGGAGGTATTTGTCTGCAACTAGGGGTTACATTCTACATAAGTACATTAACAAAGAAAATCTATTCAACCTGAGGGCTTCATCCCACTTATGTAATTTATAGATAAAAACGAAAATTCAAAATGGGAGACGGGTAGGTCCAGACCCTCACTTGCATACTTCAATAACTCTTTACAATGTTTTCATTATGAATGTCTCTTAAATAGTTGTTTTTTTCTTTATGTCCATATATTATGCTCAAACTCTGTAACCTATGGGAACTAATAAAATAAAAAAAATCAAATCAAATAAAATCAAATTAAAAAAAATCAAAAAATCTTTACAACGTCTCCACACTGTGTGTGTAAGGTTACAGTCACAGTTTGTCTCTGTCAATTACGTATTCATATTCAGTAAAATTTCCTCACCAGAGCTCGCCTGGCCCTCTCCTCCTCCCACTTGAGCTCCTTCAGCAGCTGGCTCTGAGTCACGTGGCCTGAATTCTGGAATACAAGAGTTGTTTGTTTAATACATGTACATGACACTTGCTCGGAGACATAATACAAGCAAAATATATTGTATTCTGAATTGATAACACTGCAGTCTAATCCCTGAGTAAATCAAATACAAGATACCGATGGACAGGGTGTTCAAACCACCCAAAATACTAGCACAATATATTGTATTCATGTTCTGAATTGAAGAGACTGCAGTTAAATGGTGGTATACAACCATGTCAATCATACACCTGATACATACGGACAGGGTATTCAAGCGAGCCAAATCATACCTTCCTCAACAACTTTACAACAATCAGGCAATATTTCAAAGGTCTCATCCCTTAGCAACAAGAAGTTGATCTCCCAAAACTTCAAAACTATTAAAGATTTACTTTAATTTAGAAATGAATTTTTATTTCAAAAGGTCTTTATGTTTAAAACCAAATTGTTGAAAGGTATGACTGATGAAGAAAAACTTCCTCAACTTAAAAATGAAAAATATCTAAAAATACTAATGACTGAAATGGACAACATTCTCAAAAGACCAATTAGCATTAATTACAAAGAGCAGTTTAAGAGCAGTTTGAAAATAATTGTTTCTATAGATTATATCAATATCAACAAAAAATATCAATTGTGACATATTCCAATGTCCAGTGGTAATCTTTTGAAAAAAAAAGGTTGTTCACATTTCATATATTTCACATTCTTACCTCATATTATACGTCTATATATACAAGTTATTTGGAATGATGCTTACATGTGATATATGTATTGAACAACAACATAGATTGAACACTGGTTTGATGTATTCTGATATCTGATGAGGTAAAGGACATATGATATATCAACAATTTACATTGAATATAACACTTGTTATGCCTGTAGTAAGATTACTGCTCATTTACATACTATAGCTTGCATCTGAAATGTACATTTTCAGTTTGAAATGATTACAAAGTGTTTAAATAACATGTTTTTCACTCTCGTAAGCTCATATTTTAGGGGGATCTTACAAAACATGTTTGAGTGGTGCAGTGGACTATAAATGTTATTGTTATAAGCTGTAGAAGTTTTGGCATCTAGAAGTTTTGGGAACATGCGATTGGGCAAGCCGGAACTGCTGAAGAGAAACAGAGCATATTGACGTTTATTTTTTGTGGTCAAACATTGGAAATGAAAGAAAACGCAATTAGATTGTATATAATAGACATCGTTGAAATTCTTTTCATGTGGCACTTCAGTATATATAGATCTACTTTTCAACGGTCCAGTTAGAATAACAAATCAACTTGACTGACACTGATTTTCCACCGAGTCGTATTTATCAACAAAAAACAACACATTAAATGGATTTTTTAAAACATATTAATTGTAGTCAAGGAGAATTCATTTAACTTCCACCACATTGAAAAAATAATTTCCCCTAAAATGCCGGGCTTGCATACACAAAATTTTGCTAGCCCTTACGATTTTTTACTCGCCTTGGGCCAGCGGACTAGCGTGAGTGTCCCCTGCATGCCAACAAGAATAGTATTTCAGTTTTATTCAATTAAAAATCGTTTTATTTTAGCAAACTTTTGTCATTAGCAATAACATGATATGATAATAATGATGAGAATAATGATGATAATAACTCCAAGCGATTGTGAAAGGAGAGGGACCAGACTAACCTGAGCCTGTGTGAGAACGCTTGTGTGGTCAAGAGTTAGCTCCCCTGGCACAGACTGGATCAGGTACGTTTGTCGCATAGGAATCACAGTGAAACCGTTTCCAAGAATCTTGAGTTTCTTGATGGCGCGAAGAAGGTCGTCTCTGTGGAATCAAATCAAAGCTTAAAACTTGCATCTCCTTGCTACTACAAATCTTTTTGAATTTTGTTCTTTACCAAATATTATGAAATAAATATGAACTCTTCATATTCTCAACACGATTTAATGAAACTGCCACTGAACACGTGCAGCACTCAGCAAATAAATGGGAAGAATTGTTATAGCTGAATTGATGACGATTGTTTTCATCTAAATTGTGGATTCATAACACCAAATTTTGAGTTTCTTTGTGATTGTTATCATGTTTATAACGGTTTCAAAATTTGGGTACCAAAGTGATTTTGAAATGGGAATTTTATGCTTTTCAGTGCATAGTATATAAGGTTAGGGAGTTACAGAAGAAATGTTTTCTTATGTTTTCATTATCTAAATTCAAGTCATGATAAAAGTTGTCATGCTTTAAATAAAAATGAATATTTAACTAAATAAGAATACTTAAGATGTGGTTTATAGCAAATAAAACAATAAAAATGACATAAATGAGGGAGGAAAAGCACTTCTCTCATTCTCTCCACACATGAACAGTAAAACCTGCATCTTTATTGTGAGTATGCCTGTTGGTATCGGTTGCTGGGTTCTCGTTGTAAATTTTAATGCTACAGAGTCGTTGGAATATATCAACCTAGTTCTTTCAACATTACATGTGGACTTTTCTACGTTTTTCTACACAAAGCCTATCTTTGCCTAGTAGACCTTAAAAGATTTCAACAAAACAGTGATTGTGTTTCCAATCTCATTAAAACCAGGTCAAACCTAACTCTCTTATCTTACTTATCAGAGAACTGCTGTATCAGGAGGGTGTTAGATAATCCCTTACTCAAGCAAATCAGTGATGAGGTTAGGAAATTGTCGACGCCATTTGATATTCAAGCAGGGCTGGGATTGGTAGAAGATATGAAAGTTCACAACGTGTATTGACAGGACCCCTACGAATCTGCACTTAGATCAAATGTGCAGCCACAAATGAGCAGAGATTGAGAAAGGCAGGGGCCATTTTGCACATTGGATGAAAAAATGGCCCATTCAAATCTGAAATTTTACCATTGCTATTAAGGGGAATGGTCCATTCGAAATTCTGAAAATGACTAAAAGCCCTATAAATGGCCCAATATCAAAGGTGTCTTTCCCAATCCCTGAATGAGTGAGGGCATTTTAGCCAACTTACATGCTGATGTCCTGTGTGTGGCGACCTCGTGAAGCAACCACTCTTTCCCTCAGCTCATCAATACTGATCAAACCTGCATATTAAAACAGAGTTTATCTAATGTATTGAATAGACTCAATTAAATATCACTCTACCATCAGTACCTCTATGTCTGTACTCTGATTTCCTTTTTTTCAATTTGTACTCAAATATTTTTTTGATCATGTTATATCTCTTAAAGCAACATTGTTGAATATAATTGTGATCATACTTTAAACTAATGATCTGAAATAGCACATATCCTTTGTATTTTACATCTGGTGGTTTAGTTTTAGTGCTGGTGATATCACTATATAGTCATACACAAGGGAAACAACACTAAATTCACTAGCATATACCCTATTTCAAACTAAAATAAGAATATGTCACATTTTTTAACCATCTTTCTTTCTAAATATTCCTTTAATTTCCCAGAGGCATTATTAGAGACTGAAAGCACCTGTTCTCACCTCCATTCCTGTGACTAGTCGCCAAGCAGACCTCCACAATCTGCACACCAAGCTCGTAGTAGAAGTCGCCCACGCCTAGCATCTCCGCCCAGAAACCCTTGCTTGCTGTTTACAAGAGTGTGACAGTCTTATGTAGAGGATATTGAATATGTAAAACAATTTGAATAAAAGCACCTTAATGTACGGAAAAGGCTTGATATGACATGAGTGTGAAACTGTTATTTTGTCAGTTAAGGGAAAAACATGCAAGAAGTAGAAGCCTTGAGCTAAAATCACCAATATATGGGTTTTTGGTCAAGTATTATTTTATGTTATACATGTAGGACAAAATAATGTAGATGACAACTTATTCTATATCATATAAACAACTTTCACTCTAAGATTCAAGTACAATGACACACTTACAGGCTAATGGATCCACTCCAATTGAGGAACACATTTCTTGAAACTGAAGACGGAATTCAGGATCTTTCCGAATGTCTCCTTTGTGCTTTGTAGCAAAATCCTCCAAGTTTTTCTTGAACATTTCCATCTGACTGGCCATCTGTAGGAGAAATCAGGGGATATTTTGTGAAAAACAATTATGCAGTCAGACAGAGGAGATTTGTTTAATTTGCTTTGCAGAAAAACATTGATGATTTCAGGAAAATTTATTGGACCACACAATTGGAAAATAACTTAATAATATAACAGTTGTATATCCAACTTCTTCAAAACAGATATCACAGTGCATCACGAAGACGTATAATGACAATAGTCAGGGAATATTCACTTTTTGCGACCTTTATAAAATTGCACATGGTGGTCAAAGAGTGTGCAAGTTACGTACATTTGTACACAACAAAGATAAATTAAGATCATTATTATATTTTAATTTTGTAAATATGGTTAATTTGAGTATACACAAAACCTAGTTCAATCATATATAACTTTCAGTGTTGTTCTTAGAGGGGTCCTGGGGAAATTTGCCCACCGGACACCCTTTATGTTTGGTGTCCCCTAAAATTTTGAGAAGTAGGATACTTTTACCATTGCAAAGGATTCCATTTGCTCAGAATAGACTTAAATTTGCCGTTCAGCTGCTGAGCACCTAGGAACATTATTGACTTTATTCAGGTGATATAGGTAAAAAGTTACAGCTTTTATCCGGTACTAGGACTAAGACATACTAAGGTTAAGTACTACCTAATTATTTGAGACTCAAGATATCTATATACATGTATTTAACAATTTCAAATGTCTCACCTGAACAAGTTGATCTTCAGCTAGTTCTGACCCCTTGTCTTTGAACTTGGTCTGAAAAATAAGAAAAATAGATACAGGCCAGGTAATTGAAACCCAAAACAAAACCTGATCCATGGGCTTAAAAGATAGAATGAAATAAACAAGATCAAGGCATGTCGTTTAACCAATATGTCAAATTTTGAGACTAATTCTATTTATTAATGTTTAATACATAAGCAAAAACGATTTCACAAATTGATAAAAGTTACAAATATTGAACTATTTTATAATTATTGAGTGAACAATATCAATTTTAATTTAAAGATATTTTCCCAGTGTATAAAAAGCCAACATTGATTAGTACAGGGCCGGTATTCACAAAACTTCTTAGAATTTTCTTAGTTTCATACTTAAGATTCGTTAAGAATTCTTAACTTTAAGAAATATCTTAAATTTCCTCTTAAGTCCATTTAAGAAAATATGACAGATATTCTGTCACAAGTGTACAACAGACAAAATTAACAATCTCGTTGAGATTTACTCATCTATAAGACTACAAAAGCATTGACAAGTTTTCAGTGAGGAAAGCATAGTTTCTGCCGGCGGCCATTTTATTTGTTAAGTGTAGTTAAGTGTCCTCATGAGGTTAAAGTTAAGAAAAAATCTAAGTATAAAGTGCCATTTCTAAGAAATTTCTTAAAAGTTAAGAACGTCGTTATGGAAACTAAGAATTTTTAGTGGACTTAAGAATTCTTAAGGCCTGAGAAAATTCTTAGAAGTTTTGTGAATACCGGCCCAGCCCGCTACACATTTAGTTATACAACCATCAAGCATAAAGCAACAGTCCCAACTTTAACCATGTATACAAAGGGTACTGTACTAAAACTGAGATTATGAGATTATAATGGCAGTCAATTGCTTTTTGGAGTCAAAAACTTTATATGCCGAACTTCATAAATATAATGTGAATGCCCACATTGAATCAAGAGTTCACTTATTAAGTTGATCTACTGAGTGATGATGAAAGCAGTGTTTCATCCAGAATTTACTACAAGTGGGAGATATCCCCCCCCCTACATTCATGAAAGTGGGGGATTACCTACAACCTCTCAACTTTTTTGACGCCGATTCCAAAGCATGATCGTCAGTCGATGTCAAAGAAGAATTTTCATTTTTCTCATTATCACTTTCGGTGTCAGTCAGTTACCTCTATCTCGGTCTCTTCTGAATTTTCAATGGTATCATTTACAGGAGCTGTTTGTGAAAAAAAGTCGGTTATTCGTTTAGGTCTCAGCTTTGACATTATTGGCTTATCGCTAGCAGAAGCTTGCATCGAGAAAACACAGGCGGAAATGTAAACTGCGCTTGTCTGAACAATCGGAACTTAGTATTTGATCTATGATCCTCGTACATAACATTACAGCAAACCTGTTACGGGGAAAAAACGATGTTTAGGGATTGATATTAAGGAAACTTACGAAGATCTGTTATCTAGACAGGAAGTTATTTCAGTTCATTTGATAACTAAATCAAGACTTTTCGATCGCGATGTTGGTAATCAATTGATTCAATATAGCTATAATAAAGTATATAGGTAGGTACCGCACAGGATTTGAAAATTGCATGAAATAATGTTTATTTGCGCGATTTCTCCCCCACTATGAATGTAAAAGTGCGTGACTGAGTAACTAATTGGCGGGAATCCCGCAATTGCGCACTCTGGATGAAACACTGTGAAAGGTATAATTTCAGTGTTGATCAGTTAATCAATACACAGAACCAACAACATCAGAGTGTCAATATAACAATATTAATTTGCGGTTCTGATAAACTTGACAATGATTAAGTTATATTTTTCAACCATACTTTAAAGCAAGTTGAAGATAGAATTCGACTTAAAATAAATAAACTGAAAAGTATTTGAAACGGATTATTCTTGTATTATAAATCGTACAAGATATTTTTTCTATGGCACTCAAATAATTCACTGAAAACTGATAACTTGATGTATATTGCATGTATGGAAAAACTCTTTTTATTTATAGTCATGATTGTTCCTTATGACAGTTCATATGAAATTCGATACAAATAGGAAACCGCAGAGTTTTTCGATAAGATTTAATTAATTACTTGAGCAAGATTCTTGTTCTTGATAGCAGCTATCCCCGGACCTCTCCGCCGCATGATGACAACAGAGTAACGAACGAAATAAAAACAAATCTTCTGAATACTCAATGTAGAATGAACCGGAAAAGGAAATACTACCAAAGAAAGACAACTCTTGTCGAATTTTGAGTATCAACAACCACAACCCGGACTAACTATTGTCAACTCCTGTTCTAAACAACAACGAAATTATTTTTCGGAAAAATTTAAGGAAAGAAATTTTAATCGATATTTAGATTTATTTTAAAAGATAGTTTTTAAATTAACGGTATAAAAGTTTTAAATAAACTTTTATTCAAGAGTGTGAAATTAACTTTAAATTGATTAATTATCTGAAACATAAAAGTGTACAATATGCCAAAGGAATTTCGAGGTGAAAAGATAAAAAAAGTGAAGAAATTCCGGATCCGAAAATAGGTATTTCAATGTCGGATCTTTCTTGCATGACGTCATAATGGTATGTCGCCACGATTGTTGCAATCACAATGAACTACCGTCACATAAACGGCTTGCAAATACAATATGGATGGAGCTGAGTCATCCGAAATAGAAACTGATGACATTGAAAGTGAAATACACTGGCTGAGTGGGGTTTTCTACAAATCAGCTTACATCATTCTTCTTCTCTCGTGGATACAGTCACTGACAGCTTCATACATTGGACATAGGTAACATTTTAACGATGTTTTTCTGTACACTTCGCTTATTATCGCTTTATAGATTTCCAAACTATACATGTATGGATAGTAACTGCAATGTCGTTTATTTTGGTAATGGCCAACCCCAAGATTTTAAAGTCAACGAATATGATGACAACTGCAGACATAAATATTTTCACGAGTTTAAATTAAATCTTCTATTTGTGAATACATAAAATAACCACAAACAAACACAAAGTCTGATATTTTTTATAATAGGATGTAACTTACATCATATTATAAAAAATATCATCATGTAACAAAAGTCAATTTCTACAATTGTTTGGTTGTTGTCTTTGTGTATTTAAAACTAGCTTCAAATGATAGCTAGTAATCAAGCGTTCGCTTTTCATTCCAACAAATATAGTTTGTTTCTAATTTTCAAACAGGCTCAAGAATCTTATAAATAAATTGCCAGTTGCGATGGTTACACTCTGATGAGCAAGACAAGTCTATGTCGGCTTCAGAGGTTGGCAGTCCTATAGGCACTACATCAAGATATGCGCAGGTTTTGTACATTGTAACATTCTATGGTATTATTTCAGCTTCTTAGCACTGTTGGGAGAAAACAGCGATGATGATTTAATTGTGGATGGCAACACGACAAGATACATAGATGATATTGACAGCATGATGTCGACTCACCCAGGAGTAAGTAATTGAATACTTGTTAGGGTAGTCCCCCATAACCCCTACAGTCTATTACCCCTACAGCTTATGAAAACAAGTTTATGGTCCACTGCACTGCTAATCTCTAGCTTGTTACCTCTTGCAATACAATGGACTCACCCAGACTGATTCTTTATTACCTTTATCTGTACAGATAATTGGTACATAATGAAAACGTTATTGGTACAGGTTGTGGATGTTGAACATGGTGACAATAAAATAAGAGTAATAAAGAGGATGTACAATTACAATTTTATCATAAACTACTTACAAATTATTTCTCAATAAAGTAGCCTTATATAAATATTTACCCAAGTTACACAATATCTTTACATTATTACAACTAAAAAGTTGAATAAACTTTATTACTGATGGACATTTGTAATGATAAGGTTTGATATATGATATTCTATAGTTGATATACAATGGACATTTTAATATGAATTGGAATTCGTCTGCTATATCATACACATTAGACATTTAGGATTAGCAACATTTATTTTATTATATCTACCAGTTTCTACAGCTAATAATCTGTTGGTAATTTATACCATAATTTACACCTATCAATTGAATCAAAAGCACGTTTAAACTCCACAAATACAATCGCTTATTGCTATTTAGAGTACGACTAATCAATGAATGGAGGGCAAATATAGCATCAACTGTGCTAAGATTAGGACGAAAACCAAAACATATAGACTGAAAACAGAGTGAAGTTGAGTGAAAGGTTTAATGAACATACATGTAGATGATAAATAATTACAAATGTTTTTATTATTTACTTATTTACATATGTACATACATACATACAAACATTTATTAAATTGAAGGACATTCAATACATTTACATATATACATTTTCATACATACATTTGTCAAAGCATATATCATAATTTATGTTTAAATCAAATTATTTAAATTAAAATTAATTCCTTTATTTGCATATGTTCATTCTATCATATTCCATGTTGTCAATCAAAATGTCACAAACATGTCTCTCTGAGAAAGCCGCGACACACTACCACTTCTACTCCACACTTAATCACCTGTTAGGATGAGTCCATTAATCGAAATAGGTAACTGTCTGTGTTGTTTTAACAAACTGTAGGGGAACTGGGGTGTAGGGGTAATGGGCTGTAGGGGTTTTGGGGTATAACCCTTATTAGTAATGAACTGGCTCTCGCAATGATTCGCAAACGAACCAAGGAGGTTTGACCAAAACTTCCATCCCTCTGGCCCCGGCGTCAATGAAAGAATCTTAATCATTCCAGATATATAGATCTCAATAAGTGTAACCTGACTTACAACAGAACCCGTAATGGGGTGCTGACCGAAATAGAACCCCGCGGGAAATCCTCCTGTCCGCATATACGCAGGATGCAATAAACAAATTAAGGGTTATTCTCGGGTTATGGTTCATACTTGATCGTTTTACAAACAGGATAATGAAGAACCGTATTGTTGAAATAAAGACATGAAAATAATATAATTGAATTCATCGCATTACCCTAATAGTGAAAATCACATATCTATTTAACTTTGTAGTTTTCTCTTTTCTTGATATTTCATATTTCGTAGTTTGTTGATGCTTAATTTATTTTTTTTCTCAATCCGCTCTCTGCTTTTCTCTAAACCACATCGTACAAAAGTCAACGAAGCGCCATATAATGTTGACTATCTTACCATAACTTCCAAATCTGATTTCATAAATGTTTGACGGATGTCCTCAACACACTACCTCTTTCACTACTTTTGTAGTCAGACCCCGTCTAAGATTTTACAAACATTATTATAAGAAATTTGTATAAATTATTTGAATAACTTCAAGCATCGAAAACTTTATGAAAATAAAACCGTTTCATTTAGAAATGGGTAATTGATTTTACATCCCTTAAGCGATCACTCTCATTTTCACAATCCATATACCTTCTCTATTTAATACTACAATGCTTGTGATGTTATTCAACCCTTGTACGAAAATATTTCTAAAGTGAGGATACGGCCAAGTGTACCAGACTCTAAATTTAATATACATATGAGTAATTATACCTATCTATATACATGTATAAGAACAAGAAAAAAAACAGTCTTGAACATTTTGGATTCCCCCTCCGTGCTTCATTTTCTTTTAAGCTAAGATATAATTTTGCTGCTAAGTGACACAGATTTATAATCTGCCTAGCTTAGTGAAGGAAAAGTAAGAACCTAATGCAATGATTGCCCTGTGTCCGGAAATGATTCGACTGATTTCTTGGCTGAAATACAATTTATAAAGCTCATAGACGGACTCGAGCTTTATTTCCGGGTACAGGAAGGATGATACGTTACAATGATATGTGTGCATGTATACTTGCACATATATTTAGTCTTGCTCGAATGATGTCACATTCCGATGAGACTGTTGCATAGGGACCATAATTATTATTTGACTTGCGTATTTCATTTATATCTGTAAAGACATAATGTTGATTTCCACTTTACGACTTAAGAAACCAAGCAATTCTCCCATAATTTTATGCGAATATTTCATTCAAACATGCTAAAGTTTGAAATATAACAGAAAAATAAAATAGAATATTTCAAATAATTATTTGAAGACGGACACTATTACAAGAGATATTTCAAAACTTAATTTACCTATCATATAGACCGATCGATGAACAGGTTGCGAAGTTAATTGAATACCTATGGCAATCAGCCTGGTGGGAAATTGAGGCCGGGCCTGACGTCTATTACATGGAATAAACAATACTCGCCTGAAGCGAACAGATGCCCAAATTGATTTCGGAAATAAACCTGTTATTCTAAGGTTTTCTTTTGGTTATAGCATAGGCTCGATACCTGTTGATTTTATTCGAAGCTTCACAAAAAATCAAAATAACAACAAACAAAGTATTTGAAGAAACTGTCACACGAACCAACAAGTTAGGATTCATTTGATATAACAGTTAGGACCTTTGAGGCTCGGTTGGACTAGCAATTCATCGCTTAAAGGCAGTTTTAATCACCCTTCCTCAACCATATGGTGTGGTTGGTATGATGTCCCAGGATCCGTCACTGTCCTCCACCATATGTTGTGGTTGATATGATGTTCCGGGATCCGTCACTGTCCTCCGCCATATGATGTGGTTGGTATGATGTTCCTGGATCCGTCACTGTCCTCCACCATATGATGTGGTTGGTATGATGTTCCTTGACCCGTCACTGTCCTCCACCATATGGTGTGGTTGGTATGATGTTCCTGGATCCATCACTGTCCTCCACCATATGGTGTGGTTGGTATGATGTTCCGGGATCCGTCACTGTCCTCCACCACATAGTGTGGTTGGTATGATGTTCCTGGACCCGTCACTGTCCTCCACCATATGGTGTGGTTGGTATGATGTTTGTGGTTGGTATGATGTTCCGGGATCCGTCACTGTCCTCCACCACATGGTGTGGTTGGTATGATGTTCCTGGACCCGTCACTGTCCTCCACCACATGGTGTGGTTGGTATGATGTTCCTGGACCCGTCACTGTCCTCCACCATATGGTGTGGTTGGTATGATGTTCCTGGACCCGTCACTGTCCTCCACCACATGGTGTGGTTGGTATGATGTTCCTGGATCCGTCACTGTCCTCCACCACATGGTGTGGTTGGTATGAAGTTCCTGGATGTTCCTTTTTAGTTTTTATACATCGTTTCTGGACCATCTGTGATGTTGAAGGACGTTAAGCAATCCTCGTTAGGAACTTATATGTAGTTATGTTACAACTCAAATACCAAGCAGTCTACGAGATACGAGTTAAAGCGTCCCTACACAGACGAAGCTTTCTTGACATTGCATGTAACATCTTTTAGACCGACACTACATTACAAATTGAATACAGATACATTCAGACATAGATATCTACCCCTTTTTATGGGAAAATCGTAATATTCATTTGCTACAAACGACTTATTTATTCATAATTATGTCTGAAACTATCTACTGACGACAAAACACAATGATGCAAATGGTCTAACAGTTATCTTCACCGAGGCAATAGCCGAGGTCGTTTAACTATTTTATTCACCTATTTAAAAAAATCAATAACTGTTTTATCACATGACGTATGCAATTTTGATTTATCCAAACATCTTTTAGATGTATAGAACAAAAGTTCGATCTCGTGTGACATTACTCGCCGTTTACAGAAGGTCTGATCATTGTCGTTGACCATCTATTAGGCCAATCAGAAAACAGAACACCCCTTTAATAAAATAACCAATAATATTGATATATTATATATATGGTTAATGATTGTGATGTCATCTTGACTTCAGCGCATTGTGCAATATGTACTGTCAAACGGGAACACGAGCGATATCTCCTTTGGATTACAGTCTTATCGCTCCCTTTGATTAAGTCTTATCGCTCCCTTGGATTAAAGATGTTATATCCCAGTTTTGTATCCGACTTCAATCCCCATTTTCATAAAGACAATACATTCAAGTAAATAAAACACCAAACAGAGTTTTGATGCGTCCTTTAATTAAAAAGATATAACGGTTCAAAGCGCGTAGAAATTGGCCACCTCGAAAGCCCAATTAAAAAAGTCCCTAGAGTGGCCTGAGCTCTCCTTCGGCAGATGTGACGTCATAGACAGGACTCGCTCCGCGTTTGTTTGTAAACAAGTATATATCAATGCAGATATGGGTCGCATTCGTCGACGTTTTCATTGCGATAGAGACATGCCTTCTTCCTGCGTTGCTGCCAACTGTACTAATAAGAAATCAGGAGACATTCAACTGCATTGGTTTCTGAAGGATCCTGTCCAATTCGCGAATTGGACAAAGTTTGTTAGTCAGAAAAGAGCGAAGTGGAGTCCCAATGACAGGTCTGTTATCTGCTCCGATCATTTCGCAGAGGACTGTTATGATCTTTCCTACGATTTCAAAGCGGACTTTGGACTTGCCCCACAAAGGAAAATACTCGTCAAAAATGCCGTATGAACAGTTAATAAACAAATGAAGATGATAACATGCCCGCTACCCGTCTGTCCAGCGAGATATGACAGTCAACCATATCGGAAGAGAAAACGGACGGAATACTTTGAGAAGAGGGAACGAAAGAGGGTAAGGAATTTGAAAGAAAGGCTAATTCAAATTTCTATTCCGGGGGAGGTGAGATAAATAATCATGAAACTTTTGGGGAGTTGACTATAATTGATGATTTTGCAGACGAATGTTGAGTTTTTATCTGCATTATGAATTTATGTCTCTTTAGATTAGTCGCAGAATTTATTAATTCAAACCCCATTAACTGTTTGAATTTTTAGTATTTGATTGCATATAGGGTTAAAACATTCATCGGGTTGAACTAAATAGTTATTTCAACATGTTGGAGACTATAATGAAATAATGTGCATATATATATTATAGATCTGTAAATTTTGACAGGTTTGTAGTTTGTTACATTACTAGTTTTGGGGTATATATAATTTTTTTTGGTGCTGATTACTCTAAGGATACATACAAAAATGTGGGCAAGTCACTTATGTTTGTATGTTGACACTACAGTTTGGGTTATAACATTTATGAAAAATTAAAATTTCTTGCTACAGCGTCATTTTAGAAGCAACAAAAAGTAAAATTAAAGTAAAAGAGCTGCCCCGGAGAAACATTTACCATTTTATGAAGCCTTACAGTGGATAACTTATAACCTATTATATATTGATAAACATTGCAGAATGAAATAAGATATTTAGTAATACAGATTTGTTAATATATTGTCATGTGTCACGTGTATTGACAAACCTAATTACCTTCATCAAGTTTCAATAAAGGCTGTTGATCATGGGTGAGGATAAAGTTTAGACAGGATAACTAATCAGTGCCTTGTGTATTACCTATCGGTAATGTGCCAGGTGCTGAAGTCATTAAGTTTATTGCTTAACTGCCATAATGTACAGGTGTGTGGCATTTCATGTAGAATGTTAGGTAATAACTTTATGACTATATTGTCTGGTGTGAAAAAGTAGTGTTAGGTAACTAAAAACCTCTCTCTGATAAAATACCGGTACTAAAGTACTGAAGGAAATGGAAATAATATGCTTTTCAGCGTTAATATTTTTTTGTTGGTTGAAATAGTTAAAACTGAAACAGAATTTCATATTTACGATACATTTCCAAGCAGGCTTTAACTTACATCACAATCAACAATAAATGTTTTGTTATTATTGACAATATTGGCCTACGTCACTCTAGATTAGTACCAGACTCTTTATCTCACACAAAAGAACAATAATCTGTATCCTTACTATGAAAAATACATTAGTACGTAACTCTAAGTTTTTATGAAGGTGGCAAGAGGTACATTTACTAAACACATCAAAGATTTGATCTTCATTATCACTAATAACTGAGTAATAAGGCGAAAAACAGCTGCTCGGAACCTCGTATCCCAATGACGAGATCCGGAAGTTGCCGAGAGACAGACCATCGAAAGCGGGATCTCATCGTTACATTCATGCAAAGCAGAAACACGGAATTGCGATATTGAGTTGACACAAATGGCACAAAGTAGTAACAAGTATTCTACATATACAATGGTCAATCAACTACACAGGGGGATAGTCGATTTGTCGAGGTGTTCAAACAAAAAACAGTCACAATGGCGGCAGATATCAGTTTGGGTTCACTCGATCGGCATTATCGGAGATTAACAACCCAATCAAACAACAACAGATAATTATTTTCAAACAGAATATGTCGATGTATTGATATTAATAGCTTTGGTGACTTAGGGGCTTTTTTTATAAGTACAATCAATGAAAATATATACGTTCACGACCGCTGGAATCTATAATGTAAACAATGACACAGATCAGCTAGTCGTTAACGAGTCCAGTCTATGTCGTCACAACCCCCCTATCACCTGATTGGCTAATAAAACGTTTGGCGTCTGTTTTCCGGAAGTGTTTAAAAAACACGTTTTTTCTGCTATTTTCAGGTGGATGTGAACCTAAATAGTTGTTGATATTTTTTCTTAACTGTATTATGAAGTATTTCCGCTAATCGTCACCCCTTATGAGGATATATTATCTTTAAGTCTTATCGCTCCCTTGGATTAAGTCTTATCGCTCCTTTGGAATACAGTCTTATCACTCCCTTGGAATACAGTCTTATTGCTTCCTTGGAATACAGTCTTATTGCTCCCTTGGATTAAGTCTTATCGCTCCTTTGGAATACTGTCTTATCGCTCCTTTGGAATACAGTTTTATCGCTCCCTTGGAATACAGTCTTATCGCTCCCTTGGAATACAGTGTTATTGCTCCCTTGGAATACAGTCTTATCGCTTCCTTGGAATACAGTCTTATCGCTCCCTTGGATTAAGTCTTATCGCTCCCTTGGATTAAGTCTTATCGCTCCTTTAGAATACAGTCTTATCGCTCCTTTGGAATACAGTCTTATCGCTTCCTTGGAATACAGTCTTATTGCTCCCTTGGATTAAGTCTTATCGCTCCTTTGGAATACTGTCTTATCGCTCCTTTGGAATACAGTTTTATCGCTCCCTTGGAATACAGTCTTATCGCTCCCTTGGAATACAGTGTTATTGCTCCCTTGGAATACAGTCTTATCGCTTCCTTGCAATACAGTCTTATCGCTCCCTTGGATTAAGTCTTATCGCTTCCTTGGAATACAGTCTTATCGCTCCCTTGGATTAAGTCTTATCGCTCCTTTGGAATACAGTTTTATCGCTCCCTTGGAATACAGTCTTATCGCTCCCTTGGAATACAGTGTTATTGCTCCCTTGGAATACAATCTTATCGCTCCCTTGGAATACAGTGTTATTGCTCCCTTGGAATACAGTCTTATCGCTCCCTTGGAATACAGTCTTATCGCTTCCTTGGAATACAGTCTTATCACTCCCTTGGATTACAGTCTTATCGCTCCCTTGGATAAAGTCTTATCACTCCCTTTGATTAAGTCTTATCGCTCCCTTGGAATACAGTCTTATCGCTCCCTTGCAATACAGTCTTATCGCTCCCTTGCAATACAGTGTTATTGCTCCCTTGGAATACAGTCTTAACGCTCCCTTGGAGTACAGTCTTATCGCTTCCTTGGAATACAGTCTTATCACTCCCTTGGATTACAGTCTTATCGGTCCCTTGGATAAAGTCTTATCACTCCCTTTGATTAAGTCTTATCGCTCCCTTGGAATACAGTCTTAACTCTCCCTTGGAATACAGTCTTATCGCTTCCTTGCAATACAGTCTTATCGCTCCCTTGCAATACAGTCTTATCGCTCCCTTGCAATACAGTCTTGGGGCATAAACACAAGCAGCATTTGCTGATTTATCACAGCGGCTACCGTGTTGGATTTCGTATGTTTGCAAACATTTACTTGGCCGATATCATGTATCATGCGAACGTTGCATTACATTACATTGGTATATCGATTTGATTCTAGAATCGGAATCAATGAATAGATTTGGACACAGCTGTTGTGATAATTTCCTCGATGGTTGTTTGTTAAATCTATTATGCATCCAAGAAAGTGTGGGATAAGTTATTAGGGCCAAATTTAGAAAAAACTTTTGTGATATAAACGCAGATGTTATGAAATAATGAAGTTGTAAATCATCATGGGATTAACAACATACGTCTCATATTACAAACTCAGGGTCTTTTATGATGTATATCGAATGTCCCACGTCATGTCATTATGGTGCAGGTTTCACCATTTGTTAACACAGACCACTGCGGATACCACAACAAATCCATGTCACTGGTCAATTTCATAATTGTATCACTGAATCCTTCAATTAATATACATTAATATTCCATTAATAATGAAAATCAATTAAACAGCAGCAACATCTTAATTGCCAAATAATCTTTGAATATATTAACTAAAGTGAGTTATGATTATTTCAAATTTATGGATTACTTGATAAAATTATCATAAAATTCTTATTGTATTCATATGCAGTATGCATTATGATGACATTTACGACTACCGATGGTCAATATTAAAGAGTATTCCATCCCATAATTTACATGGCACAGACAGTTTGCTCATGTGCACATACGATGTATTTCCCTGGTTACATCGTGCATTACGGACACTGAACAGAGATTATTTCCAAACAATTGGTTCATAGGTTGCATGATTTTTTTCATTAACCGATTGAGTGAAAAATAACCCATTAGAGTATAAAGGCCTATTCTAATAAAGTAAACTGTTCAAACATTCCCATGCCTTTATGTAGGCGTGTTTCTACTTTAACTATTTGAGGCACGGAGGGGACAAATCTTTATTAATATACTGCTTGAACAGTCAAGATGATTCGGTGTATATCCACATCCCGTTTTCAAACTTGTAACGAACGGACAGCTTAACATACCTTGAAAACGGCATATGGATCCATACCGAAACAATGCTACCGTCTTGGAAATCAGACATATATTCGTAAATACTTGTCATATGTATCACTACCAGAGCCTCCTTTCATAACTAAGGTTAACTTCCGCTGTTGAATATTGCACTGCGGTTATCTTTGTGACTTAAAGGCACTGGTGCACACCAATATTCCGTAATTGACAGCTAATACACAGATAATGGATACCTCTCGATATTAATAACGACCTGCACTGCATATTCTTTATTTGGCAACTATGTACATATTCAGGATATAAAATCAATTCTATAAGACCGGAAGCATTTACTCGCCTGAACTACAACATCGGAAACATTAAAATTTTGCTTACAGTCGTAATATTAGGCAAACGGCTGGCGCTATGGTTTATCCTACAAAAATGTTTAACCTATGAAAAAAATCGTTAGGCTAATTCGTGCTTAATTATCAGTTCGGATATTATGGTAAATAAAAAATCTGCACACATTACTAGTTCAGCCGTTTTCAACGGTCCATATATATTCTTTTTCGTGCACAGCTGAAGGTTGATTTTATACATCTCCAAGAAACTTCGGCCTTCTTCAATTTTTATCATTATTGATTGCACGTCAATTGTTTAGAATAATACCTGTGTTATTGCATCGATAGAAAGCTAACGTGAAAGCCTTTGTTGCAATATACCATAACACGGCGAAAAAATGCGTGCTTTAGTGCCTTTAAGATCACTCGTTCAAACTGACATCAAAACCGTCTGTTTGCAGCACCGCCTGGGGATGAGAGACGTGGTCACGTGTTTGCTGCTTGTCACGCTGTGTCTCAAGGTGTGGCCTGGCTCTGTCCAGACCTCGGACACTCTCTATCATGCAGGTGCGTTCTCTTTGTGAGTTTACTCTTCAGTTGTAGACCTCTGTGATGGTACTGACAGAAGGATCTATCTCTGATGTCTTCGCGACATGCATAACTGGCCAAGTCAAGGGTAGATCAGGAGCGCAACTTCGTTCGCCCGTGGAAAACTGGTTATTTCTATCTCCGTTGAGCAGCCAAAATTCGTTTAAATTGGCCTGAGTATTGACTGCCCTCCAAATATGCCCTCTATAAATCGCATTCTTTTCGGGTCAGATGAACTTTATGGTAATTAGTTTAGTAGTAGTAGTCAATGAGTAGTGAACATGAGTTAGGATAACATATAAGATATATATATATATATATATATATATATATATATATATATATATATATGTTGACAATCATGAACCTAATGTTACATGTAATAGTAGCAGTCAATAATGAGTGGCCATGAGTTAAGACAAATGTATAACTTTCCACACATGAAAGCATGCAAAAACACCACTCAATATCTAAATGTGGGTTATTTTATAGGAAGTGTCGTCCAGAGTAGGAACCGAGTAGCGCAAACAACTGGACCCTTCTTGAAGCGCTTCCGGCAAGGACAGCGACACCTTGCGGACGTCTCAAACAAACTTCGGTGCGAAAAGGGGACGATTACTCGTCGTTGGAAAAGAGTTTTCTCAAAATATATGATTGCAGGTGAATATTTTCTTAATAACGATCCAAATCAATACACGAAATATTTAATTTACAGAAATAGAGGATACTAAACGACCTTCCATTTAATACTATTTTTATTAAACGAGTTAATGATTAAGTATAAAACGAGCGAAAGCGAGTTTGATACCAAATCTTTAACGAGTTTAATAAAAATAGTATGAAATGGAAGGACGTTTAGTATTCTGTTTATTACTTGACCTCAGTTATCAAGCATTATTACCGAAAGTGTACTGAACGAAGCATTTCCGCGACTAAGCCGCCATTGAGACGTCGGTGCCAAGATTGTGACGTCACAACCACACAATATTATGACGTCATACGGGGAGCGGTATTACACTAGTTTAGTATCGCCGTATAAATATTACACTGTGGTATCTTACACGGGCGAGTAATAAACCCTAGCCCTAGATCTAGGTGATATCATCGTTTTGTAGGGCTTACAGATCATATATGTCCAGAAATGGTTATCACCTCGAGCGTAATGTTATTTTATTTCACTCAGATAAGGAAGAATAATTCCTTGTTATCATATTCTTTGACATCTGTAACGATATACCTTCCTGTGATATCAAATCTGTAACGATATACCTTCCCGTGATATCAAATCTGTAACGATATACCTTCCCGTGATATCAAATCTGTAACGATATACCTTCCCGTGATATCAAATCTGTAACGATATACCTTCCCGTGATATCAAATCTGTAACGATACACCTTCCCGTGATATCAAATCTGTAACGATATAACTTCCCGTGATATCAAATCTGGAACGATATACCTTCCCGTGATATCAAATCTGTAACGATATACCTTCCCGTGATATCAAATCTGTAACGATATACCTTCCCGTGATATCAAATCTGTAACGATATACCTTCCCGTGATATCAAATCTGTAACGATATACCTTCCCGTGATATCAAATCTGTAACGATATACCTTCCCGTGATATCAAATCTGTAACGATATTCCTTCCCTTGATATTAATTCCAGAGCCCACTTGCACGATTGTATCCCATAACAGTTGTCACTCCGATTGTAAGGGAATTGTAGGGTTGCCTCCCTCTTGCACAAAGCAAGTGGGCAAAGAACGATATTCCTTTCCTTAATTTGGTATCTCTACTTTATGCATTCAGTTAACAAAATGCCACAGAGTATGTTGTTGGAGTCAAATATGCCAAACTTCATAAATAGTGTTATTTTATCGTGAAGTGGTGGCTGTTTCCAAAAATTAGCATCTTAGTGCTTATGAGTTCAATATAATAACAATTAAACAGGTAAAAGTATCGATTTTTGATCGAAAACCGGACAGTGACACGCGTTAATGACTCAAACATAATTTTGGAAACTTATTTAGAGCAGACACAAATGTAAATAAGGATTGGTATTATTGATTAGGACTTTTAACTAATGTACATTTAAAATGTACGCAGAATTTCGACGTCCGAACATCTATATGACCGTTTTTCATTTATCATTGAAAACATAAAAATAGTACAATTTGGGAATTTGGGAGATAAAGGTGCCAGTTAGGTACGCGATTTGAACTTAATTAAAGATATGGTAATATGGCTCTTACTTTAAGAACATAAAAAAACCAAAAACATACTCTGTGTCACTTCAATGAATTAAGCATAATTAAGTATAATTATAAGTATATACAAGAGTAAACACACATTTCTTAACGTTCACTAAGAATCTTCACAACGTGCACATCAAACCGACAGATATACATATTTATACATATCTATCATCATTTCTGGTCTGGCTTAACACAGTGCTGATTTGATTGGATACGTATGCGTATCAAATTTCCTCCATTGCTATGCAGATCTATAAAACTGCTTCTAAATGTAATAACCTTATGTCGAACACTGTTTTGAGCAAATCAATCCTCATTCTGCAGAAGTGTCGATTATGGTTGCAGGGCACAACGCGATCGCACAATCCTATAAGGAGAGACATTGTTCATAGTGATGCTTTATTGGATATTGCAAACTTTGTAAAGTAAGATCTGAGTGTGTGATAGTTCCAATTCAGGTCCAACCCATTAGGCGTAGCTGACGTAGCAGATTAACATAGATTCCTGTTTGGATGAGGACATTTTATGCAAGTTCTTTTTGTTTGGTAAATCCTGGGGCATACAGAAAACAATCAAAATACAGTTAAAGTGACACAGTATGTTTCAGGATTATTTTATGTTCATAGAATAAGAGCCAAATTACCATATGTCCTCAATTAAGTTCAAATCGCGTACCTGACTCGCACCTTTATCTCCCAAATTCTCAAACTGTGCTATTTTTACGTTTTCAATGAAAAATGAAAAACGGTCATATAAATGTTAGGACGTCGAAATTCTGCGTACATTTTACGTGTATATAAGTTAAAAGTCCTAAATAATAATACCAATCCTTATTTATATTTGTGTCTGCTGTAAATAGGTTTCCAAAATTACGTGTGAGTTAATAACGCGCGTCACTGTCCGGTTTTTTAAATCAAAATCGAGACTTTATGCTGTTTTTTGTCACTGTACTGAACTTATAAGCACTAAGATGCTAATGTTTTGAAACAGCCACCACTTCTCGATGAAATAACACTATTTATGAAGTTTGGCATATTTGACTCCAACAACATACTCTGGGGCCCTTTAAATGTATTGATGAGACTGAGCGGGCTCTCTTATTAAACCAGTCTTATTTAACAAGAATATGAATTCGGCCGTCATGTCCTGTCACTATTTATAGAAGAGCGACCATCGTTTTTTTGGGAGTAAATTGTTTAAAAAATTGTTCACATTTCTTTTGTTACCGCAAGTTTTGGGCATCTTCACTGAGTTCTCTGTAACTAAAGTGCAGCCAATGTTGCTGCTTAATGGGAAAGCATTTTGTTGTCTCTCCTAAACAGACGGCCAGTTTGAGTCAGTGACATAGACGGTTTAAATGGAATGTCAATCTCAGTAAAACAAGCTCGCACGCCAAAATCAAAGACAATCATTGCACTACAGACCTCCGGCAAATATGAAAATGGCACACGTTTACGAAGAGTACATACACATATTAACAGGCATGCATTTAATAGCAGATGTTACAGTTTATGTTTATTCATGAAATAATACAGAATATAATTTGTCTCTCCAGTTAACCATATCCTTTTCCGAAAGAGCTAAATTACGTTTACCATTTTTACGCAGACGAAGGATATTTTTTAGATATTGTTTAGTATTGTTTTCGAGTTCAGAATAATTTACATAATAAGCATATTCAAGTTTCAGTCTTTTGAAAATATCATGCGCTTATTTACAGCTAATTTACATAATGAACATTTTCAAGTTTCTGTCTTTGAAAATATCATGCCCTTATTTACAGCTGAATCTGTTGGACTTGGCTTCTATCTTTTGAATGTCAGGAATTTCTTCGTGAAAAAGTCTAGAATGGTTCCCTTACATTCTCCCCTTCGATTGTCGCTACATCGTGTACTGCCATTTCCTTTGATTTGATAGCACAACGTCGAGTAAAGAAACATGTTCATTCAACTTAAAGACACCAACAGTTCCATTTATAGTGTCGAGGTCAAAGATCATATAATCATACTCGTAACCGTACCTCGCTGCGTGCATGTCAGATGATTGTTTCTGTGACCTTTCTGTCTAAGTTTCTACCAATCCCGGGACCTCTTAGATATCAAATGTTAGAAAACCTAATTTCCAATTGGCTGTAGAACACCATCACTTGACTTGACAAAAGTCATCAGACCAGAAAGAAAGGAAGGAATACAAGGTTCGATCTGATTCTGATGAGTTTGAGGTAAGTGGGTCATAACGCAATGGTCTTCTAATATGAATCTTCTTGTTTTCCAGAAAGAATGCTCCTCTGCGACATACGAAGCAAGGAGAAGCTGATTGGCTTCCTCAGGGCCAAGATACAGTGCTCATTGGCTGGTTTAAAGGAAGTGACGTCACTTGTGAAAGTATCGCGAGACAAACTTGAAGTACAAAGAGTAGAGAACAAGACGATCATTGACCAGTTGGAATATTTTGCTCAGATTGGTCAAATGAGACAGTGAGGGGCAAGGGAGATTTCTTATTACTCTCAGTAGCCTCAATGTCTAATGAATAAAGGAAATTGCATAACAAGTAGACTTGTACATCCTCGGTTCCCTAGGGCTTATTTTTCAGACTTTTGGATGTGTGCAGTGTCTGGGTAAGAGGCTTACTGTTCAGACTTTCAGATTTGTACAGTGTCTGTGTACAAGGCTTATTGTTCCGACTGTCAGATTTGTTGATTGTCTTGGTACAAGTCTAATTGTTCAATTTCAGATTTGTTGAGTGTCTAGGTACAAGGCTTATTGTTCCGACTGTCAGATTTGTTGAGTGTCTTGGTACAAGGCTAATTGTTCAGACTTTCAGATTTGTACAGTGTCGTGGTACAAGGCTAATTGTTCAGACTTTCAGATTTGTTGAGTGTCTTGGTACAAGGCTAATTGTTCAGACTGCCAGATTTGTTGAGTGTCTTGGTACAAGGCTTATTGTTCAGACTTTCAGATTTGTTAATTGTCTAGGTACAATGCTAATTGTTCAGACTTTCAAATTTGTTGAGTGTCTAGGTACAATGCTTATTGTTCCGACTGTCAGATTTGTTGAGTGTCTGGGTACAAGGCTAATTGTTCAGACTTTCAGATTTGTACAGTGTCTGGGTACAAGGCTTATTGTTCCGACTGCCAGATTTGTTGATTGTCTTGGTACAAGGCTAATTGTTCAGACTTTCAGATTTGTTGAGTGTCTATGTACAAGGCTTATTGTTCCGACTGTCAGATTTGTTCATTGTCTTGGTACAAGGCTAATTGTTCAAACCTTCAGATTTGTTCAGTGTCTGGGTACAAGGCTAATTGTTCAAACCTTCAGATTTGTTGATTGTCTTGGTACAAGGCTAATTGTTCAGACTTTCAGATTTGTTGAGTGTCTAGGTACAAGAGACCTAAGGTAACAGAACTTTCACCACCACATGTTAGCTTGTTTGTTGTGAATTATAAATTTTCTGTATAAATTTTTTATACAGATATGTCGATTAAAACAAGTCTTTTTCACCTGTGTTCAGTCCAAATGTGAAAGAAATCAATTTGTAAACAATTATATGATTAATAATTGTGTTAAATTATTTTTGTTTAAATTTGTTTTTCCGATAAGAGATTAAAATAAAATTCAGAAGTATATGAATGACTTATTGCTGAATTTTCTAGCATTCTTAATAGCATTCGTCAAGTTGACATGTTTTAAATTATATACGATGTAGGTTGTCGAAAGTAGAACTTTCTTGAACAAGCAAGTGTAAGCGATGTAACGATAGTGAAAACATGAGCACTAAAGCACAATACGTGTATAAGTGCAACCCTATTGATGGTTTGTAGGGATCGAGCACCTGTTACAAATAGTCACTAAGGCTGTGGTAAAACAAATATTCCCGGGTCACTGGTGGAAAAACAACGTCTATTGGATATCAATTGGCATTAACTGACACAGAATGCAAGAGTGTATGATAAATAGTATTTAATATTTACGTTTCAAGTGTTTGTATGTAGATTAATGCATGGATTGGCGTCAGTCACTTAAAAAAGCATTTTGATTCTCAGCTGTTACGACTGTATCTGTTGTAATGCCATGTACCGTGTAATGATAATATGAAAGACATTAGCTTTTGCTAGAGGGCCGATACAAGTTTTGACATGAAAATCCATGTCTTATTACATACCCATGTCATCTTACGATAGTAATACGTAATGAAATACATATATAGAACGTCATTGTAGTGCATTTTTTCGTTTGTATTGAACGAGTATAGATGTCACAAAGAGCAAAGAAACAACGAGTTCGTCACATGGCAATAGAGTGGACACGAAACTGTGATGAATATTTGAAAAAACCCAGATGCAAGATATTTGTTCACATGTTAAATGACACGTGCATATTACTTACATGTATATCAACACATCATTTGAATACAATATAAACATTCATAACTTGAAGCATTCGTTGACGTTCGGCAAATTCTAAAAATAGCTGACATGACACCTCTCTCGCTGAGAAAGTAGTTCATTGTGATGTCATTACTTGATGATGTAAAACAATTGTGATGTCATGAACTTGACTGTAATAGGGCATTGTTCAAAATCTACTGTCAAAACGATATCTCCTAGGAGATATCGCTTGATCTTCCACAAGCGATATCTCCTGTGGAACACAGTTTTGGATGATAAATATACTGTTTGACATGTCGAACTATCCAAATATTTCCGCGACATCCCTTTTTACTTCTGAATGTCTGGGGTTGCTAAACTTTTATCCGGGTGGTCAACGTTTATATTACCCTACTGCATCCATAGTAAATTGGCGGGAGAGAGCAGTGGTTATTTTGTTCGGCTTCGGATCAAAAGCTCCGGGGTTTGAATCCCGCCAAGTTTTTGATGATTACAATAATTCGTCCTATGTAAAACAATGAATAAAAAAAGTCAAGAATGTAATCAAGTTGTCAGTGAACGATTTGTTTTACCTTGGACATATTTTGAAGCAAAAGAAATCGGCGTGCTGATGACATCAAGGCATTGAACAAACTTATTTCAAATATTTCTGAAATTATACATCACTTCACATAAACACAAACACCCAGTAGCAGGAGAACTGAATGTAAAGCTAGTGTCGCACGTGTTTAAGCTGTTGACATGATATTGTACATCAAAACACTTTCAAATAAAATATATTTATAAGCCCTAATATGTAATACGTAAAAGATGAAATAAAAAGCGAAAATTGGGTATACTAGAATGGTAGCTACTAATTCTAACGGTAAAGGAAGAATTATGAGCTGCACGAGAGTATAATCTCCCTGTACAGCCTCTGTTCTAATACAACTCTTCCTCGAACTTCAGGCAGGTTCCCCTAGCGGCAAAATATTGCAACTTAAACTACTTTGCAATATTTCAGTGATATTCCAATGAAAACACCGCATGCATAGAAAACGTAATTGTTGTCATACAGGCCATTGCAATGATTCAATTGTAAGATTTCACGGCTAATGTGCTTTTTAAAGAAGACTCGAAGTGCAAAGTTCATTACTTATAGTTTTAAGGTTTCCGAAAGCATACGGCGTTTTCAACGATAACTTTTGAAGCGGCACAACTAACTTCGATTGCATCAAATCAGACTTCTATATGTATAGACCGAAAAATGCTCGTATTAGGAGTGAAGTTTTGTTACGTTTTTATGATTTTCAATCTATAATTGATTTTCAAAAGGGGAGTGGGGGGTCCGACATAGGTCTGACGTAATTTCAACGTTGATGCATCGCTATGGCTTCGACTTAGAACCTAATACAACGTCGACTTGCCCGCTTCGCGTCTTTGATTCATAGATATCTATCGGATTAAAAGGATCTTTTGGTACCATTATATCTTGTGGTGAAACTCTATCGTTTCTTAAGGTTCTAAAACTATTCATTTTGAAAAGTTCAAAAGGAAATGGAATGCAGTTCTAACTTGTGACAGTGACAAGTGACTCATTTCATCACTTATGGTCGTCATGTAGAGGCCAAATAAGCAATGATTTCTATAGAAAAGAACGTTTCATAAAAATGTATATGTACAAAGGTGATAAATTGAATACGATAAAAACGATCATATGACTGAATGAAAAACATGAACGACTTAAATATTGAACAGTGTTTAAATAGCAACAAACAAGATGCTTATAATATGTACAGTCCAATGTTATATAAATATTGTTATTTATATCCGTGTATTCATTCAGTCACTGTTGTAGTATACTCATTCAAGTTCTATCGCAAACTAGATCATATCAAAGACCCTCCGCAGTGATGAAAGAAGCAGATTTTAATCAGTTTGACTGCTATCGATTTTCACCTCAGGCGAAGGCACGCCTCAAGCAACTTGTACAAACAGGTGTGATGCGGTCCCCGATTAGACCAAGGGAGATAATTTAGATATAAAACAATCTATAGCCGCTAATGGAAAAATAAATGAGTCGGAGTTTAACTGCTCGATGGAGAGAGTTTCAATGATGTGTGGGAAAACTATGTACTCGATATGATTTAGAATGGTGAGTTAAAATCATTTTATATATAAACACTGCCAAATTGTATTATATTTCATTTAAATCAACATAGTTTCATTAACCCACAAGTGACATATAAACAATTCACGATCCAATCTGTGTTTGTTTTGTCATAAGGACGGACATAAAATACAAAAAAAAACTCACTTTCTTATCTTCTTTTTATCTCTTGCCGACATTATGTTTAAACGATGTTTATTATGGTTATAAACCAATGAAATGCTAATCTTAACACAGTTTACCGTTTTTCCCAATTTGCTTAACGCTTCACTGCTTTTAATAAGTTACTAATGGCGTCTATCATCCTCTGTTTATTATAAAGTTTTAACGTAACCTACGACTGCAAGTCTTGATAAACAGTTCATTCATGCAATTCCTAGTCCTACACTTATCAAGAGCGTATTTTTTCAGCAGTAAAATTTATGATTTTGACAATTTCAGTAAAAACAATATTTTACAAAGTTGTTCTCTTAAGATAATAATTATGCGACGATCTTTTCAAATTCAACAGACGAAAAGTCCTATAAGCTATATCTGATGTTGGATATAAAATCTCTTAAGAGTTGAAGGTGTTATATCTAATGAGCGAAAGCGAGCATGACACAAATACAATTTACGATTTACACAGAACACATTTTTTACTCGATCCAATTATCATCAATCAACAGAGTAAATACTAAAAATAAGATTAATTAAGAAGCTTAGGTGCGACGCTTTTTTCATTTATGTGGCGTTCATGTCTTTTACACATCACAGACGACGATTGATTAAAATCATATTTGACAAACGTGACATGGCCTGATTTTGATATGCGAAATGCATGACGATGCCAATGTGTTACCAAATGGTTTATTTTCTCTCAAATCAATCAAGTTTTTCGTCAATAACGGAGATCATGCTTATATATGTACCACTAATGTTTATTTCAAGAAGGAGAGATGAAAGAAAGGTCGATGAAACTACACTTTTTATACCCGTGGTACTGTTTCTTAACTTGTGCGTGGCATTAGGGTCAATAATCCGATACGGTAATCCATAATCTCTCTTTGCCAATAAGCCGGTAGGGAATATTAATCCATACTTTCTCCTTGCCAATGAGCCAGTACATATGTAACGTTTTACCTAGTGGCGAGGAAGCTTCCATGTTGTCTGTACCAGAAGCAGGTATGTGATACACCGACGTACAACATTGCAGAAAATGTTGCTCATCGCTTTCAATTCAAATGAGGCAAGTATTCATATGTTTCTGTAATTATAACTCATTGCATCGACATATTTCGATCTATTGATGGTTTGAAATAGTCCTTGTAAAACATCTGAACTATATACAATGAAAACTTATCCTTCTTTATGATTGACAATCAACACTGACTGAAGACGGCTGAAGCCGACTCTATGGTACGCTGTGCACAAAATGATGAAAATATCGACAGTCACAACTAGTAATGTGTTCAGCTTTTGAATTGACCTAGACTCTGAACTGAGGACAAAGGAGTATGTACTGTTTTCTAAAACGAACTTGTACTTAACCGATTTCATGATCAAAGTATACAAATATTGTCGTTTGATTGACCGCAGGCCGCCGTTTATGTTTTTTTAACTGTAAGCAAAATTTAGATATTTTCAATGTCGCAATTCATGCGGATTTAATGCAACGTTGCATGAAATACCACCGGTCTTTCAGAATCAACTTAATAACCTGACAACAAAACTAACTTTACGTGCGTACCGATCGTAACCAATAACGATATGTATATATAATATCTGTGCATTCGTTTTACGAACCGTGTGCGCCGGCGTCTTTAAGTTTGTTTTTCACGCCAGAATCATTATCCGTTTGATTTGTTAATCAATTTCAGTAAAAAAAAATATCTTAAATGTCCAGCTCTCACGTACACTAATGCTAAGCGATGACGAGACATTGCTCGATATAGTATACCATAATGTAAGAGATATTTGTCCATTTGTTGAAATCCGCTGTCTACACCTCGCAGGAGACTTACACGTACGTAATAGAATATCATTCACGCACGAACATATGTTCCGCTACAGCATCAATAAATCCATAAATGTATGTTTAATAAAGCTATTGACAAACACCCGTGTGTCAATATGGCGCTGATATATACACAATTGAGAATTAATATTGTCAACAACTCCAGGTAATATCGCGTGAAACAGGTGCTTGCATATGGTCATCGTCTGAACTAAATCCATTCCAATCTAATCTAATCCATTTCAGTCCAATCCAATCGATTGCCTATACTCTGTCAGCACAAACAAAGTGTAGAGATACACGGAATTTACCAAACGAGAGCGAGATATTAAGTACCAATAATCACGAAATACATAAGGTACTGTTGTACATGAGATTAAAGCGTTATGTTATCATGCTACAAGATATACTTCTGAAGTGGATTTTCAGTCAGGTAAGGAACACAGACTGTATATCGAAATTTACTTGAATGCTACTTTAAAAAAATCCTAGATTCTTAGTTGGTTAGTCATCTTTGAGACTGATGAATACAACCTTTTGAACTCACCATCTGAACAACATAGCATGTTAGCGTACGTAAGTTAAAAAAATCATGGAGTTGGAAGTGACGTCAAGTGTTTTCAGTAACTACACTGTTCCCCTGTTTACAGAATTGACAAGATCTTCCTTAACGATACACAGAGTTAGGATTATCTAGATCTATTCAAGCAAAAGTCAAGTTTAGCGTTCCGCAACGGTTTTAAAATTATCAATTTCCCCCCTATTTATTCAACTCACTTCGTACGCACATAGGGAAATCTGGTTATTCCATACCTTTGCGCAACGACCGCTAAACTTGGCTTTTGATTTAAGTGATATTTTCATGTAGGTAGCTTTTGAAATTGAAATAACTTCGAGCCAAAATATTTCACAAAAATGGTTACAAACTTTAATATATAATCAAAAGAGAGATTTGACTATTTTTCGTACAGTAATGCCAGCGGTTTTATTCTCATAAGTTGTACTAAATATCCCCCTAGGATTCTACCTAAAGTTTCTCATTTGAAAGAATAGTACAAAATCAATTTCCTCGTATGTAAAAATACGTACTTCCGTTCCTTTAAAGTATAACACTGTTTGTGTGTGCTTATATAAAGTAAAGGTATAGATGTTGAAAATATTATATGAAGAGATATATTATATAATAATTCTGTTACGTAAATCTTGATATCATAAACACTGTGTGACTGACTAAAATCGATAATAAAATGAAATGACCTCATATGACACCTCAATTCTGAAGAGCATTCACAAAAATGTTACAAAATGCTGATCACGTCCATTCAAAGTGAGGAAATTTGTTTTGATAATTTACTTCATATTAAAGAGGATGCGCAATGCAACAAACAATATTAATGAATTCCCCACTGCATTCGTTGTCAACATTATTTTGCACGTGCTTTGCGAGTCTCATGGTTTTCACGAGTTTACGTGGGGTCGTAACCACATTGCATGAGAAATGGCGATCTCGGTACGGAGCAGAGAAACTTTCTCTTAAAGCATACAACTTATTCATGTTTTAAAGATGTAATCGGGTTGGTATGTTATTCATGTTCCAAGTATAATATTGATAATCTGATCTGATCTTCAAATTTATAACGGTTAATCGAGATGGTTGTGCTTTTGTGGAGATTAGGTCAAGGAAATCGTTCGACCATCTTGTAAGTGTAAGCTTTGTTTAGTAATATTCATAGCCTCAAAGTATACCTCCATTCAATCATCAATTGCTTAAAATATCTTTTTGTACTTTGTGTTAATGTAAACAAATTACTTACCTCCTATCCTGCAGACTTCAGCCCGGGTGAGTGTTATGAAGTTTAGTTCAGTCACTGGCAGTCTAATTACAACAATATTGATAGCCCCAATGGGCTTTTGATAAGTGGTGTAACGATTCATCTATATTATCGATGTTAGCATCGTCTACTATGCGATATGAGTGCATTGATACAAACACATTTAGACAATATATCAGGATATTTATACCGTTAGGGTCCAAGATACATTGATGTATCGCCATAAGAGACATTATATCCCGATACTGTTAACATAATTTGTTTCAAACAAATAACTGTAAAAACCAAAAGGTTATATTCAATTTAAGAGATAACAATGATTAGACAAACAAAACATTTATGATATTTCTGATATTTTATCTGCAATTTCACAGTCTCTCAAAATTGTGATTTCACCTCATATAATGTTTATAACACTGGTGCCATGCTACAAAGCATATTTCCGAATTCTTCTCCAGAACTAAAAGACCTAGACGGCTGTATGACTATTTACATGTACTTTTGCCACTGGGTGACTCTGTGGCCCAAATTGACTTTAATGAGAGACTAAGGGTCCATAACTTACATGTATAGGCCGTATAGCACTCTATTTTTGGTATTTATATTAGCTATTGTAAGGCCAATGAGGACATATATAGGCATTGCTTTTAACTTTTTTTGGATGCAGTGAAATTCTCATTATTCTATCTAATTGACACGGAGTCAACAATGTTAAAGTTCAGACGGCCGAAGTAAGCTTAGGAAATAGAAAATATCTATTGGCAACTGTGCACAAGATAAAATATTAAAAAGTTAAAAACAGCTGGACTAGTAATGTGTTAAGCTTTCGAATTTTCATAAACTCTGAACTGAAATATCGTTTAGTAAAGCAATCTTGTAACTTAACTGGTTTCATAATCTAAGTACAAATGGCATTGGATTAACGATAGCGTCTGCCGTTTTCGTTTTTCTGTCTGTATGTAATTTTTTTAACATTTTCAATGTCGTAATTATGGCGCACTTAATGCTACGTCTCTGGTTCTTAATGGGACTTTTGTATACACTGTCACCATAATAGAGATGCATTTCTACGGGCGAAAGAAGGATAAGAATGGCATATCTACAACACATATTGAACTAGGTTATAACTCGGGTATCAGCATTGTGTGAGTAGAGAATTCTGAATCATACTTTACACGGGAAGATACATTTGCACCTACGTTGACTTGGAAACGAATGCGATTGTCATAAATGAACTCGTAAGAATAGTGATTGTCAAAAAGCCTTTTAGCAATGTAAGATGATAATAATGAACCTTAAGCAATTATTACTTTTATTAGTGTATCTTTAATCAGATAGGATAACACTGGATGAATGCATAAAGTGAACAGTAGTTGATAATGAAATTAAATCTTTAGTGAAAGTGAGAACGCGTCTCATTCATATTTTATAGCTTGTATCAGAAGCATTAATTTTGACTACAAAAGTTTGAAAGTGCAGAAAATACACCTTTCTCTTCTATCCTTCATAGATTTGTCACCATATTAACATGTATATAGCGCAAATATCCGGCTACGCTGCTCAAAAGGAGCTTCCATATTTCCCCTCTGTCCTGGATATCACTTTTCACCTTTTTTAATTTCTTTTACTACGTCAACTCCCTTCAGAGGCATACCGAGATCATTGACCGAGCTCCATGCCGCCAATAGCTGAAAAATTGCCCAAGCGGCGTTATACAATAACTCACTCACTACACCAAGGTCATCCTAACGAACAATCTCATTGAAATCAGCTCGAAATTTGTCCCTCGTACCTCGCCGCAAGAAAACGCAGCAAGGTACGAGGAAAAAGTTTCGACATAATTTCAGTGAGATTGCCTTACGAAGCACCCATTCTCAAATAGTCGCTCTGAGTGCACACGCATGGCCTTGGTGGCAATATTTAAAGGGACTGCACACAAAATGACTTCAAGGTGTTCACATCCGGTCACAAGTGGGCACAGAGCTCGGCACTTCAAGCTCATTTGATCACTATCTTGACGGTTTACCCGACTCGGTTTAGGCAAAATTTGTTATACTAAATACTATTACATAATCACGATGGCCAACGGAAATCGGAATGCAAATATAAGACTATAACTTAAAGGGTCGTTAGAACCTTTTTTTGATGAATAAGGTGATCCACGAAAATTAACATTTCCAAATTCAAGTTAATGTGTTTTAATCAAGGGATGCAATTTTAAACCAGACTTACCAAGGTCGATTTAGCTATGTAAATCAATTTCCTTTTTCCAAAGAGTTAAAGCTTTTCACAAAGAGTTGAGTAAAGGGACGTTAAGCCATCTGAAGATAATATATTTGGCTTAAACTAATGTTTTATCGAAACACGTTTGAGAATTAAAATTTTCGGAAAACTACTGCCACTTTAAATTTATCCGAAAATACGAAATAATCCAGCGCAATTTATTGCTCAGCCTTAAAAAGATTTTCAGTATGAAAAAACCCCAGAAGTTTTTATGTGCACACCACATTTCATATAAGAAGTTTCATCCCATTGGGAATTAATAATGGATTTGGCCTGTTAACCTCTTAAACATTAACTTTATGTGAGCATGTCTGATTTACGAAAAACAACTTTAAATTATGTTATCCATTTTTTCAGGCTTGAATCTGACAAACGGATATTTGGAATCGTTGGTCAAGTCATCAGTGAAGTTGAAATCTCACCAAGGTGAAGGTCGACATGGGGAAGTTACTCCGTCTGTGCAAACCGAGACACACACCATGGGTGAGCCTTCTCCTCGCGGCCATCATACTTGTGACATTTCTTATCAACAGCGCAATCATTAAATCTGATAACCTCATCAGGTTAGGCCTACGTATCCTTCCTCGACAAGAAGTACTACATGAATCAAAGATGTTTGACGTCCATAATCATCGTCGAAACGAAGTTGTCGACCTGTTCAATTACACTAACATTGAAGACTGTACTGTGATAAACTTCCTGCGAAAACCTGACAAAACAATCGACTCGTTGGACCGGAAGACGTTCTGTGATGAAAAGGCAAAAACCAGTGACGTCATGTGCAGATGGTTTTATTCTCAGAATGGAATACCCGAAAGTCTGGACTTAAACCCATGCGAACGGAAAGAAAGTGATTCCAAAGTCCCCAAAATTGTTTATTACGTCATATTCGGACCCTATACGTTTCAGTTCTGGCATTATGTAAGTGTAGTGGCGGCAAAGCGCTATATCAACCCCTCAGGGATATACGTCATTGGGGACGCTCACCCCGTTGGGGAGTGGTGGAAACAGGTTTGTGTTTTCTTACTTGTAATTCACATTTACATATAACATTGTTTTTTCCAATTTCTACGGAAATACTTTAATTAAATGTTAAGAAGTGTGGCACAGGGTCGTATTAGCATACAACTTTAGGAAATGGATTCTAGTAAATTTCCGAACATTTAACGATCGTTTAGATAAGCTTGTATATTTTTCCTTTCTATGAGTCAGATTTTATGAAAACGTGAGTCAACGTTTCAAATTTCAAATGTTTCTTATATATTGTCACGATCATGTGTAAACAAGCCCCTCACACCACCCACAGGTTCTGCGAGACGTCCCTGGGGTGAGGTTTATCTACAGAGAGAGACCCCCGGGCATCAATAGACTGCCAGTCAAGTGGACCCACCATCTATCAGATCTGGTGCGACTGCAAGTTCTATACGGTGAGTCATGTTCATTTCTTATAACACATGATGTGGTAACCATTTATTGAACGGAAATCATTACACAAACTTGCCAAAACAAGAAGATATGTTGATGATTTGTATGTTTTCAGTGTTTGTAGATAGCAAACTATTAGGATAATTGCCCGGGGTAGGAGGCATTATCAAGATTATTTCCCGGAGCAGAAAAACCATTATCTAGATAATTGCCCGAGGAAGCGTGATTGTATCAACTTTGAATTACGAGAAAAAATATCCACGAAGAAGGAGAGATTGACTTCACTGGAGTCTTTCTAAATGAATAAAGATAACATTAGCTATATCATATCATTTTCTAACATCCATTTACAATTTTTACCTGTAAATTACGATTTAAAAAGGGAAGCCAAAATAAATATATTATCTTAAAACATTTTAATTCTGGTTCCAATCACCGATAATGATAAGTCAGTTAATGTTAACTTATACGAAGTACATACCGTTTTCTTGCAGCCAATGGTGGGATCTACCTTGACACCGACATGGTGGTCACTCGGCCGCTTGACCCACTACTGGACTATGACATAACTATGGGACTCATTGAGAACGGTACAGGTATGGGTAACGCTATCATCCTGGCTAAACGAGGTTCCAAATTTATCCACCAATGGTACGACGCGTACAACGCATACAACAATCAGGAATTCTACAAGAACTCTCTCCACGTTCCCCGGGATATGTGGCATAAAAACCCCGGCTCCATCCACATGGAGAGCGACCGCTTCTACAGGCCCAACTGGTTCGAAGCTGATAAACTCTTCAAGAGGAACGACTATCCGTGGCGCGGCAATTACGCTATTCACGTGTGGACAAATAAAAACCCGGTTCCAAGAGGGTTTCAAGAGATCAATAGGCTGAATACCACTATTGGACAAATTTTCAGAAATATTCTGTACGGGAGTACAGATTTTAAACTTGATGATTGAAATCTTTCGTCAAGGATTCTAAATTTGATCTCATTAAGATATGTTTTCATGAGGTTCCAAATTTTATGAAATTGTTTACTGGATTCGGCCTCTTCGCTAGTTTTTCAGAATAACCTTGTATGGGAATACAGCCTTTAATCTTGATGGCTGATATGAGGAAAAGTTTTGCCAATAGGTTCAAATTTGAGGAAATTCATAACTGGGATATAACTCACGGAGGAAAATTCAGAAATATTTTAGGTATTAGTTCGACATTTACACATGAAAACTATCATTTATTTAAGACAAAGAACATTGTGAAATCCGACAATTGAATGCAAATAGAATGTAGTCTTTATTTGAGAATAGGACACGTCTCCGTTAGGACTAGTCCTGTGTTGATGTCTGACTAGTTGGTAGACTAGGCATGGTAATGGCTAGAGTAAGTCTTTTGTTTACCATATGCTGCATTGTGGCAATGTGTTTCTTGGTGCTCAGATGTGAAATTGTGATTGTAATGTGAAGATTAAACTTATTTTAGGACATGGTATTATTATTCATATCGTTAGAGATAGAAAACTGTCCCCTTCACTCAAGACCAAAGCGTTTTAACGAGCTTTGTGTTCCTTGTTATTTCTATAGTTCACTTGGTACATGTTCAAATCCGGACTCGGGTTAGAAATAAACTCCCCAATTTATGAACCACATGTTTAACACTCGAACAATTTACGAATATGCAATGTCATATTTTTTATATATATCTCACTATTATAAGTTACAAAAACACACAGATGCATTACAACATAACGTACATTGTATGTTGCCATAAAAGGCCAGATATTTATGTGGTCGTGTCGAAGATCGAGCGCAAATAGGGAAGAAATGAACCTAATAATATATCTTTAAGGAGAGTATGAGTGTTTCAGTGCACAGTAATATTTCATTTTACAGTTTACGCACACAAACAATGAAGAATAATGTAATTGAGTTGATATCAATCATCATGCACAAATTTGTTCAGATTTTGCTTTTTTGTAAATTTACCCCCATTAGATCCGGACAGTCTTTACCTAACTCGAACAGTACCGTCTACAGATCCTGCTTGCATCAAAGGTCCCCCATCTACAAAGTTGAAGGAATCTTGCGCCTTTACCGCCCGAGCACGTGTGCGACCTTTATTCCAAGTTAAAGAATAATTATTACAAATGACGTCCTAAACATAAAACAGGACGGACAAGACACGTTTAAAAGTATACACATATTTAATTACAAATAAAACATGAATACAAAGATACAAATGATTTGGCAATCTATCAAAGTGAATGAGTGAGCACTGTGGTTAATATTGGATAAAAGCAGTAGCGTATTTTTCATATGAATGTTACATCAAATGTCAACTCAATAGTAATGTTCTTTTTGGGAGCATGTTTGGCTGTTCGACTCCAATTAAGATGTCAATTACCCTACGAAAGATCGATTCCATAGTTACAGGAGAGTCTTCGACCACCTCGCTCCTGCAATTTCTGCATGTTCATTTTATTGGTAGTTTTCGTGCTGGGAGTCCCCTAGATGAACTATCCATCACTCATGCCGAAACAAACCAAAATATTCGACCATGTATTCAGTAATGTCACATAGAGGTCAGTACCTTAAAAATCCCAGCAAACATCATTATAAAATAAACACTACCTTTACTGTCGCTAGACACGGAATGGTCGTGATCGTGATCGTGACCGTGACCATGGATACGGGGTACTTCACATATTGGGGGTCGTACCACTGTCAAGGGTGGACAGGATGTTCCACTGCCAACAACCCCTGGACACAACTGAGAAGGTGGAATCATCCTCAGGGGCATCCCATTCACAGTTGAAGGAGATTTGCAGACAGTCGAGTTCAGGGAGAGACCGGAACCGGAAGTTTCAGTCAATCGAAGCCATAGTACGTTACAGCCGCAATCGACCTTGATCCTGTCGAAGGAGAAGAAGTCCCCGAGGTGATCCGCCAGCACGTCAACTGTGTTGCATTCCAGGTTGTCAATGTGGTTTTCTTGGATGGTAACTGTCTCAATATCACTGAAGTTCATGAACGCTCCACTCCTGATGGTGGTGATATTGGAGGAATAGATAGAGAACTTGGTTAACTCGTAAAACTTGTAAAAAGCTCTTGGTTCAATAGTTGTAATGTTGGAATTGAACAGACTGAAAGCCCGTGTCCTAGAAATATCACTAAACGCAAAGGGCTCTATTGTGCCTATTTCTGACATGTACAGAGAAAAGTAGCCGTCGTAGTAGAGACCCCTGAAGGCCCCCGACTTGATAGTTCCAATCCTGGCGTTATAGATGGTTACCCTCGACATATTGTGCAAATTTTGAAAGGCACACGAGTCAATCGTACCTATATTTACCGAGTATATGTCCAAAATCTTCATATTTGGCAGACGGGCAAATGCCTGATAGGGTATTGAGCTGAAGTTTGATAGATAAAGGGAGACAATTTCGGCATGTGAGGATAACTCTTCCGGAAATGACGTCATGTCTCGGCACGTGAGACGATCTTCTCGTGTACAGTCGCATCCTGTAGGGCATTCTTCTTCACCATGGCCGTAAACAGTTGAAATGAGCAACACTGATGCGAACATCTGGAATGAATTATCATGTAGTCAGATGTTTGTTAAACCATCGCCCTAAACTATTTATAGAATCAATTGTAACCAGGGTAGGTCTCTTTATTCACGACTCTCATTGCCTTCTCCATCTTAATCTATTAATTAGAAATTAGAAAACTGTCAATCTTATAATTTTACAAATATCTGCTACATTCTTCTTCTATAGTGCATGTTTCAGTGCTTAGTTATCATTTATGGGAAACAACCTTCAGAAACGCATTAAATTGTCATTCATTCACTCATTCTCGAACAGTGGTTGTTCCTTCATAAATTCCTATATACCCTCTTCCCAATACGGGCGTTTTTCAGTCTAGAAATATACAGGCCTGCAATTGAATTTAGTTGTGCGTGCAATCATTGACGCCGTTTCAAAAGTTATCATCGAACACGCCTTAGTTATTTTCGTATGCTTTCGGAAATTCATTCGAATATGCATTTTGCCCTTTAATTGACTTTACTTTACAGAACACATTTTCCTTATGAAGCGACTGCATTAATTCATATGCTTGTGTGATAACAAATACGTTATTAATGTTCGCAGGGTTTCCATTGGCTGAAATATTGCAATATGTTGGAATATTTTTTCCGCTAGGAAGCCCCAGAAGAGCTCGTTTCAGAACAGAGGTTGTAAAGGAATTAATTACGGAGCTACCCCTGCTATAGGAGACAATGTCTTTCACGCGGCAATTCGACTGACGATATCACGCACTACGAATGCTAAGATCTCGCTACGCATGTGCTATACGATTTACCTGTAAAAAGGAAAAATACAGGATAAACTAACTCAACCCTTCAGTAAATCCTCCTTCGAGCACAGAGATAGCCAACGGACAGAGGAATGTTCGAAAACTTTTTCACTGTATTATCAAAATATTCAAAACATGACGCTCCCCATAACCGGTATACATATGTTTTGCTTACACCATCGCTGGTTAGAATGAACGTGTATTGAAATTACAACATTCAATTGTCGTTATTTAATTTAAAAAATAACCGAAATATTAGAAATTACGATCTCGACCGACATTAAACTTGTCTTTATGTAATGCAAACGGTTAACCGGCAATTTGAACTGACTAAACTGATTTTATTAATATATCAAGCTAAAAAATTAATAACTTACAAAACACGCAGAGATCCACATGCTGTTAGTCCAAGTAAATCGAGAGTATGACTGAAAATGTAATTACCTTTTTATACGGAGATTAATTAAGGACGTGGTGACATGCCAGCCATAAACGATACAAATACATCATTGACGGCATACCTTTGGAAGTATCTGATGTAAATAAGTGAATAATATCTAGGCAACACCTATATTCTACCTACCAAAGTTACCTGATAAAAGGATAAAGAGTTAAGAGCAAAAACTAACACTCGCACTCTAAAACGTAGCCTGCCTGTAAAAAAACCCCAAACAACTTTTATAATCATTTGTTAACCTGTCCATCCGCAAACTATATGTATTATTTCAAATAACTGTACTCTTGGCCTTGAGGCCTCAAATACTGAATAAACTTCTTTTTTTTTACATGTAAATAACAAGTTGTCACAATACTCATCATCGCTAAGTAATAAAGATTATTAGTGTTGCTAACATTCATACAGCGTCACATTCAGTTATGAAAATATGATGTTATTCCAATAACAATTTTACTATTATAGGAATAAGATAATTTCCTTAAATCTATTCTTACACATTCGGTTATATAATCTGCTTGTTTTAATCGTGTTCCGACCTGTACCCTATTTGAAAAACAAGACACTAAATTATTTTGAATCGATAGAGCTACAGTCACATAAAACTGAATCAATATGACTACAATCAAATAGATTTGAATCAATGATAACTTCCGCATAACGAGCAGGGTCCAATCCAAGAATAGTCTTATCAATCATTTAAGATGTCAAATAGGTATCTTTGACGCGGGGAAAATGCTGCATAGTGATTTTCGTTTTCCTGATATATGCGGTTTATATTCAAACTCCACCGTTCGTACACTTTTGAAACTGCAAAACTCTAATTAATGTAGGCGATAAACTGATTTTGATATACATGTATAAAACGTTTAACTTTTAATAATGACGACCTTTAATTTTACCGTACGATAACATTAGCATTTTACATTTATCAACATGAAATCAATGTTGAATATTAGGAATTAAAATCAATAATCAAAACAAAACAAAAACGGAGATTACTTGTTCACCGATTGAAGAATTTAGATTACTTCATACATTTAACACTGAGTTTTAACAATGCTACTCTTGATCAGAAATTACATTATGTAAATCTTCAGTGTACGTCGTACCAACCTAACGTTCTCGGGTAGAGTCCGTTTATCTGTAAATATACTCATTGATATGGAAAATGAATTGATAATCTTTATTTAAAAATTCAAATAGTCTTCTCTAGACCTGATAAACATTTCATTTAATTAAACCTTGAAATAAGAGTGTATCTTATACACATTGAAACGCGTCTGATGTTGCAGTTAGTTACAAAAAATTTCGAATAAAATACGGGTGTTCATTTAAAATAAATACTCTTTAAGCACCTGGTTTGGGCATTTGTCACTTACCCTTCTAATTGAACAAAGTTGATATTAGGCCTAGGAGCTGGACGACGACAGAAAGCGTATCTTGTGTTCACGATGTAATTACTTTAAATTTGTATGAGCAGTCACAATGGAAAGCCAGTTGTAGCGGTGTGCTATCCTTTATATGCTGGCCCGAGCAAGGATATAAAGGAAGCAGGGTTTATGGTTTACTTAATTGAATGAATGAATGAATTGTAGGTATTAACGCAATCCCAGCCATCAATTTAAAACTAAATAAAAATAAATACCTGACATTTAACAAACGGAAGTATTTATTTTCATAACATCGAGCAAAGTACCGATTCCGCAACAATAGCTATATTTGTATTATGACGTCACAACGTTATAGGGTGTCTGTGACGTCACAGGAACACCAACGACGTCACGTCATTGTCCCTGAGCGCTGAACATGGACAGTATTGTTTGATTTGCGGCGTCAAAATGACGACAATCATTCAACGAGCTCGGAGACATCCCCCCAAACCCAAGCGAATCACAATCACAGGATCGAAGCAGTTCGATGAAAACGGGGTGATTCCAGTGACTGTGCGAAGAAAGGGCGACATCGCAGATTTACGAGACCGATACGGGTTGGTTTTAATGAGATAAGATAAAACTAGTTGTACAGCAAGAACAAAATAGGAAGAGGCAATGACATAAATGTGCAATAAACAGTTGTTACGTTATACTTTCACATAGCGACAATAATACTGGATAAAGTTCGGGCTGCATTTAAAAATGATTGATTTTGGACAATAATAAGATGTTTAGGCAATGTATAAAGAATTCATTGTTTTTTTCGTACACGTGTTTCTGAAAGATAGCTTGGTCAAAATACAGCAATATTTAAAAAATGAAAGGCATGTATTGTATTTAAAAGTGATAAGAAAGAAAGAATTACAATGGCGATAAGCTCACAAAGTATTTTGATCATAAACTAGCTCAATAGAAAAAAAAAACTTACAGAAAGAATGACTTAATTGTGCTTAATTCAGTAACAGAAATACACATAAAAATGCATTGATATGATAATATTAGTTATAATATGACTTTAGATAATATGAGTTATGATAATTATAAAGGATGGAAAGCTTACGAAATACGAAAATGGAATGTGTGTTGACAGGTACAATCTTCCCCCCTTAAAGCACGTAGTGGCGGGGGGCAGGGTGGGGGACAGGTTCAACACCCAGACGCACCAGTCCAACAATTTCTGGCGTAACCACGGCTCTTCCCCACATGTGGTCAGATTACTATTCACCGGGAGGCTGCCACTGAACTTCTTTACAGAAATCTGCTATGGAAGGAAGTAAGTACACTTTGACCTATATATCTATCCATAATACAGATCGCACACCGGTATATACATTGGGATCACTGCAGCTGCCGTGAGTCGGAGTAGAGTCTTTCAATTCGGGTAAACGCGACACAAGTATTTTGCTTTAGGTTGTGGAGAATCTTCCGATACTTATTCGATATGACTCGAGTAATGTCTCCCACAAAAAACTCACGTGAGCCCCATTTCATAGTGCTTTCTAAAAATCATAAGGATAAAAAGTTGTAGCAAGAATACCATTCTGAATTATTTCAATCAATATCGTTTATTATCTCCGACTGACGTTTGTCTAATATGTGCCCGTCGAACAAGTGATGGAACTCCAATCTTTCTGAATAGGATTCGGAACAGTTAGACTTCTAGCAAAGTTTTTTAAATCTGAGCCAAGCTGCATCTGTTCGGTAACAAACTCGTAAGTTCTTTAAGAGACCACAAGTTGTCTCCCATTCACAGTTACTGATCAACACCGATATTCGGCATTGTAAAATTCAGAACACAAAAGTTATTTTCTTGACACTCTGTCTTAAAAACCTTAAACCAGTTTTATTACTTTGTATGGATATTGAGGAATATAAAATAAACAAGTGTTTTCAATACAATAAAAGGTTTCTAGAACAGCCACGTAATTGACCTTCAATTTCGATGAACTGTCCAACGTTTGAAGTTAACATAGATAGAACACAATATTGTTGATTTTAATGTATTCTTACTATTAGCCTACGAAAACCAAGAGTTATGATGACGTGGTATTTCTTAATTTGCTTTGAGGTACACGAGTAGGTGAATACGCTTTCAGGGTGCTGCAATATTATAATATATTAAATCTATTAGAATGAAATGTTGTTAAAGAGAAACATTTAAAAAGTTATTTTAAATTCTTATTTTCTTATGTAATTTAATGGTTTTAAAAAATTAGATCACCTCTATTTAGAAATGTATAAAACCAGTATGAACACAACACAAGTCAACATGCACTTTAAGATAACCAACCAAACCTCTAGAGCATTTATACTGTATGTTTTGGAGTGTTAAATCATCGCAATATAAATGAAAAGATAAGAAATGTGTACTTACTAAGTTTTTGTTTTTTTGTATTTTTTTATTATCCTTTTTTTTTGTTCCCATGGTTACATCGAAATACAGTCAAAGGTATACATGAGTATCAAAAATTGTAAACATTTATACTTATTAAGTTTACCAGAATCTCAAAAGTAGTCCGATATTTACATGTCACTTATCAAAGACAGTATACAACACTGGCATACTTTTTTGCAATTAAAAGAATGTTTACCAACGGACCTCTTGATCCGTAGCCGAACGCGCTTACCATGGGCGCCGCTATCAGAGTCCCCTATGTAGGCCTATTGACTATTGACAGGGTAATTCACCCGCCATCTTCGAACTCTAGCGTGTAAAATGCTCTTTAAACGCAAATAAAAACTAAAAGTATATCACAAAATGATCGGACATATATCCTTTGATACTCCGCCGCTAATCTTACCTTAATTTTTTTTTAATAATGCCTATTTCTGACTTAATTTTCGCGAAGCGAGCCTGGTTACATTTACCCCACCCGGAAGTTGTCAATGGCGGTCGACCAGTTATTGTTTATGACGAGTTATTGTAAAATTAATGTCTTTAAAAAAATATTACCACTGAGTTAAGTTGACTTCTGACATTGTTGTTATCTCTCACGTGTTAAAAATGTCATGCGAACAAATTTTGAATTTCCCTCGCTTAATCAAGTGTTTATGGCTTCTACTAATCAACCAATGAGGTTCAAGAAGCGTGTTGGCTGCGGCCATGTCGGCAGCCATTGTAAACTTCCGGGTAAGGTAAATGTGACCTGACCGCTTCGCGAAAGAAAGATTAAAAGCAGGAATAAAACGATAAGTACGAAGGAAAGGTTAGAGGCGGAGTATCTCTGGGAATGTGTTCTATTACTACATAATGCAATTTGAGTCGACAATAGCGTAAAATTAGATTTTTTAGATCGAAGATGGCGGGTGAATTACCCTGTCAATAGTCTATACATAGGGGACTCTGTTAGCGGGGCCCATGGCGCTTACCTGAGGGAAATGGTTGCAGGTTTGCCACTTCCGGTTTACATGTACAGTCGAGTACTCTTATGTTAACTACATGTTTTTAAAATGACCTGGCCAAAGAGACACACGGACAACCACTATAACTGTCTAACATTTTAAATGTTAGTGTTTCTTCACAATTCTTCTTGCTTTCCTATAACCGAATGTTCATTACAATAACATTATTGAATTAACGCATTTTGAAGTTCCGTTTTTATCAAGGTAAAACGGTTTGTTTTTCTTCAGAGTGAATTCTTCTTCAAAGGCACGTAGTCAGTCTACTTGATAGCGACAGAGCCCAACGTGCCTCAAAAAGTCGTTGTATTGTGTTAGTTATATCATCCATGAATTTCCTTCATGAAGCGAAAATAGAATTATTACTTCTTATTATCATGATTCTCGAGCTCTTTATTTCTTCCGAGTGAATTGACTTCTAACGGCCAACGTTCTCCAACACAGCGGGAAAGCCAAATGTGGCCAAATCCTGTTTTGTTTTTGTCTTTTTAAATGAAACTTCATTTAAGAATTTCATAAACGACGGTATGATGACCGAAAAGTAATTTGTTCCTCCTTATCTAATAATTCTGTTCATTTCTTCAGAGTGATTCGGCCCCATTCGATTCACAGCCAGCAACAAGATGACCGCGGGAAGGTGCTCTGGGAGTCAAAGGGGGTCCTCAAGGAAGAGTGCAAACACGTCCTGGTCGCCGTCCACGAGGCAAGGCACAGACACCGTAAGATCCTGGAACAGGTGAAGATAAAAGCTAAGGCTCATCACAAGCAGGCAGAAGCGGTTCTTCTCAGACACAGAGATTTGGAGCAGCGCGGTCTCGCCGCCTATCTTCACAAGAAGGACCGAGAGGCCGAGAGATTGACCCGGAAGTGGAAGAATTACAACATTGAGTTCAATAAAAATAAACCGAAAAAGGATAAGTATGTCTCGGGCAGACGTACAGAGACTCCCGGATCCGGTTGTAGTGATTACTTTTAGTTTGTTTCTTTCCAAATGATGAAAAAATAATATTATTGTTTGGAGGATGGATACCGGAAATGGTTTTGTTTGTCACAGAGGAAATCCAAAGGGTAGGATTTCGTTGCAGAAAATCATTTGCTGAAATATCAAAAATATTGTTTAGGCCTACCGTTCTAGTTTTTGTTGTTTCTAGATTATTTGTTATATTGTTTGTATAAGTAGTTTCAATTGATTTTAGGTAACATCTTGAAACTGTATGGACCCACTTTGTGCGATCTTTTCCCTTCTGGTTTTCTGGTTTCTCAACACTTTTGTTTACCGTAGCCTACAACCACAATGAATCTTGTTTTATTTGTCATAAAGATGATATTTTAAGATATGGACGCCACACTTGTTAAAAGTGCGATGTGTCTGATGTATTCAGATCTATATTTAGATTTGATGATTCACTATGTTAAATGTTTTTTCGTTTTAACATAATTGATATTTGAGGTGTAAGAATACTGATAGAATGTACATAATTACGTTGATTGGCACCATTCACAATCATTGGATGTTTTGTATCTTGTCTGAAATTGTTTTTGAAATAAATATTTTTTGTTTCTGCAATATGATTTTATCTTTTACGTTCATCACAACAGTTTGAAGATTTGACCTACCAGCACAATAAGTAAGTGTTGTACAATGATTTATAGACACTAGGTACTGAGGACTTATATGATCAAAGGGTCTCGATATTCTAATAACCATGCAAGGATTACGCTCAGATCACGATTGGCTTTTCTCCAAACGTCATAATTTCAATTGTATTATTTTATTTGATAACGCATTTTGTTACAACTCTTCTTAAAGTGTTTGCAAATACCTTCAATTGATTTCATCAAGTTAATCTTATTGTTCAATGTCATGGTCAAATGGTCTCACCATCGCGCTAGTTCTAAACGCTCATAGTGTCATTTTACGGCGCTCCACTGGTATTCACATATACACCATTTTGTATATACCTCTACATAATTGACCGTTGGCGTAACATTATGCAGAAATAAAATCCCGGAAGCCTTCACCTTTAAACTATCAAACTTTCATTCGAAAGTACAAAAACAGCACAATATTCGTCATTTTAACGATTTTATTACTTTAGTGTCAGTTAAACAGATTCAATATCTCACCTGTACTGCAGAAATTACATTGGCTTCCCGTTAAATATCGAATACAAGTTCAAACTCTTGCTCCTTGTTTTTAAATGTCTAAATGAACTAGCTCTTGAATATCTACAAGCTCTCATTCAGATCTATGAACCCGCACGATGCCTTAGATCTTCCGATAGGAACCTCCTTAAAGTACCTTCATCCAGAACTCAAACATTTGGTGATCGCTGATCTCTATGGAATCACCTTCCTCAAAACCTTAGAGACATATATGAACTTCCGAAATTTAAATCCGGACTTAATACACACTAATTTAATATTGCATTTGATTGACTACCTGACACTTCATTTGTTCATTACAGCGCTTCAAGGCAGTTTTATGGTTTTAGCGCTATATAAGTATTTTTATGTATGTATGTATGTATGTATGTATTTATGTATGTATGTATGTATGTGATATCATTTACTTTGCCTCATGAATTCGTTAGTAATATAATATTCCGTCCGTCGCTTACCAAAGATACAAACATAACAATATGGAGATCTTTGTCTCAACAGGCATCATCAAAAGGCACGGTATGGGGGCAAAAAGTGATTTTGTGTTTTTAAAAAGCACCCAAACCTAATCTATCTACATGTATGTTTATTAAGATGTACTTATCAAATTTCCGGGATTCGTCGTTATTCAACACCAACAAAACTCCGGCTAACGCCATCTTTTTTATTCTAAACCTGTAGGTTAATGTCCCTTGACAACGATTTGTGTTTTGATAAATTTCATTAACATTTATCACACTTGGAGACACCTGCAACAACCACTTCCATATTCACTGGATGACAACAATTACTTTAATATGACACACAATGATTTGATGAGAATGATTAACAATAATATTCAAAATGAAACCTTTTCGGGAACTTTTTGCCACAAAGGGGAAAATATGTATTTCGACGTAGCGGTAGTTGGCTACTTTATACGGAAGCACCCTAGTGCCACAGTCAAAATATTTTTATCTCCTAATTAGGAGATACTATCACCTAATGAGGAGATAGTAACTCCTAATTAGGATATATTAATGCCTAATTAGGAGATAAGTAACCCCTAACTAGGACTTAATTAACACTTAATTAGGAGATAACTAAGTCCTACTTATGACATAGCTATTTCCTAATTAGGACGTAATTATCACCTAATTAGGAGATATATCACCTAAGTAGGAGATACTATCTCCTAATTAGTTGATACTATCACCTAATTAGGAGAAAGTAACTCCTAATTAGCAGATAGTAACTCCTAATTAGGTGATAATTAAGTCCTAATTAGGACTACGTTATCACCTAATTAGGAGACAACTAAGTCCTACTTAGGACATAGCTATTTCCAAATTAGTTGATACTTTCTCGTAATTAGGTGATAATTAAGTCCTAATTAGGAGATACTAACTCCTAATTAGGTGATAATTATTTCCTAATTAGGTGATAACTATCTCCTAATTAGGAGTTAGTATGTCCTAATTAGGACTTAAGATCTCCTAATTAGGAGATAGTATGTCCTAATTAGGACTTAATATCTCCTAATTAGGAGATAGTTTCTCCTAATTAGGTGATAGTTATGTCCTAATTAGGCGATGATTAAGTCCTAATTAGGTGATAACTATCTCCTAATTAGGAGTTAGTATGTCCTAATTAGGACTTAATATCTCCTAATTAGGAGATAGTTTCTCCTAATTAGGTGATAGTTATGTCCTAATTAGGCGATGATTAAGTCCTAATTAGGTGATGGTATATATCCTAATTAGGGGATAAAATTTTTTTGACTGTGGCACTAGGATGCTTCCGTAACTTTAGGCTTTTACCCCTTGGTTGTTTTCTTTTTTATTTATGTCTTCATTTCAGATATTTGGCCATTTTAGGACGAAAGCGACAATTAAAAGTCTCGTAATAGCAAGGCTATTTAACATTCGAAAGTTTCAATAGTTCTTATATGGGCAAAATCAGAATAGTTACAGCTGGAGATTAGAAGAACACGTTGAATAGGCACAGCCAGATCGAATGTCAATTTCAGTGAGTTGTTCAGAAATCATATAGTTAATAGTTATCTCCCTTTAATATAAATAAATATTCTCTCCCCACAGTGCTAGCTAAAGTCACAAAACCCTACACCAACATCTGTTCTAATACGAGAGTTCTAGGATTAATGCAATCAAAGTAAGCTGTGCAATCAGCGATGTCGATTCGGATGTAATTATTTGCAAAGTCAGGGTCAGTTCCATATACTTTGAAAACGAGAATTTATTGCCTGTATCGACTCCCAAATCTTCTTGACGGAACACTTTCCTTTTATACAAGGCTTACAGAATAATAGGTTAATTGGCTTGGTACAACCAGAAAGCATTCCTTTCAAAATGAAGTGTGTTCATTTGCTGAAATATGACCGCTATTTTGCAATGTTGTGCCGCTAGGTGAATCTCTTGGATGTCCGGAGTGCTCGTATCAATACAGAGGCTAATGTAGGACTTATTTAGGAAAATGATTAAGAAATAAATACAGACATTTAATGTCATTACCTACTGTAAGGATTTCATTATTTGCGATTCTATTCCATTTGAATAGTGTGGAAATATCCAGAAAAGACCGTCTTCCCTTGACACGACCGGACACGTCAGATGATATTAAACTTGTTTCGTAAACGTTATATGGCACACTTCCTCGGGTAAATTGACTGTTTTTCATCCTGATAAAGTCATAAAGAACCCTGTATAAGATCCATATATTCCAGGTAAGTCAATGAATTATTGTACATATGTGCCCGACACGAATCTAATACCTTACTATATCTAGTTTGATATATACATTACAAAATAGAAGCTTTAATGACTTACCTGGCAAAGTTTTCACGTTAGCCAAAAGTGATTTGTTTAAAGCTCGCATTATTCCTGCATCAGCAAGGATATTTCATAGACATTAAGTGAGATTATGCTTCTGTTTCCTGTGAAATGACTTCCTGTTAGGGGCTGTTTGACATTTGAAAGGAGTTTTAGTAAGACCACGTTAATCAAAGTGCCAGATCTTAAGCTTAACGGTACGTTATTGACATTTGAAGTTATCAAACGGATTGGACGTGGATGTAAACAGACGGATGACAAGTCATTACAGCCATATCTACACAAATTATATCACGCGGATCAAGGACACGTACCGTCATCAACTGTCAAACATGTTACGAATCAGATGATTACATAAGAAAACTATATCAAACAGACAGACACATTGTTGTTTAGCATTAGCGCCTCATAATGTTGTAATTACGTGGTAAAATAAATGTATAATATATAAGCAACTCAGGATATGATAAGACAAACATTTGAAGACAAATGTAACAGTATAAAATTATCCAAATAAATCTAAACGACGAATATCTAAAATACATTTTCACGATTTGGTAATAATAACACTTAAGGAGGTTGGCTATCTAGAGCATGACGATAGACACGCGCTATGATTGATAAGCGCTGAGTCGTCTGGATTACCTCCCTTTAACTGTTTGCAGCGAGACAAAAAGGAATTGCGGTGCGTGTGGACATCTTTGGTCTTTAATACTCTTAGAACGTCAGGATTTTATTTTGGCGTGCTCGTTAATCAGCTTATATGTATTTCCTCACATGATGAAATAAATGTTTCTAGACATTGTGAATTACACTACGTAAATATGACAGACATTGTGAATTACACCACATAAATATTACTGACATTTTGAATTACACCACATAAATATAACTGACATTGTGAATAACACCACATAAATATAACTGATATTGTGAATTACACCACTTAGATATTACTGACATTGCCTTACTACGGGTAAAATTAAAAAATATTATAATTAACACTTTCAGAAACATGGCTTTTACTTACGTCACTCTCGGTTGTGAGTTTAAAAATAAAAATACGACGTTATTTCCACGGGATAGTGCAGTTGCAAGCTGGTTTCCATGGCAACTGTGAAATTGACAACAAAAGCCATGAATGAAATCGTAAAGATAGTGATTTGTAACATTCTTTTAGGACTGCAATTATATTGTAAAGCAGATTATGTTATGTATTTTAGTATACTTAGTAAAGGACATAGATTAACAGGTTCCATTAAATATAACGTTTTCCGAGATCACACTGAGGCACGTGCTTATTTACACACTATAACTTGCATCATAACGTAACTTTTGACTTGAAAATAATTTCGAGTTGGAAACATGACATAATTAGTTCTGTAAATTCGTTGTGTTTAGGGGTAACCTCCTGTAATGGATTTGCTATAAGCGACATTTTATGGCGCTTCAATACGACAGTTGTTATTTAGGCGCAAACGCAAAGGCGCAAATTTTGCTTAGTAACCACTCAAGTTCGTTACTGTCTGCCAACTTGTGTGAGCGTGTAAGTAAACCCTGGTGTTTATATGAGGAACAAACACAACACTTACAAAAATTTCCAGAGACAAAAGTTGGAAAAACGATTTTCAAAAAAACATGATATTTCTATTACCGAAGGTACTTTACCTTCATCTCCCCGGAGACTTGAATGTGCGGATGAGAAGGCAATCACTACTTTCATGTTATGCTGCAAATGTATCAGATTATTGGATGATAAAATATCGAATAATTAAGAATGAGGAGTGTAAAGCTTCGAAGAACCTGATTTGAATAGTTAGCTGTGCAAAAACAGCCACTTTTTCTTTGCAGTATACTGTTTTAATGACGTCTTCTGCAGTAGACAGGTTTTGATGACGTTTTCTGCAGTACACAGTTTGTAATGATAGAGATGGGAGAATATAGAATAAGTTTTATTCAAACAACCCGCACTGATGAAGAAGAAGAATCTAACCCAAAATGTAAATGATTTTTTTCTGGTTTATTGTAAATTGGTTACCAAATCTTGAAGTAAGTACACATAAGTAATATCAGAGGTGAATGTTAAACCGACTAAGTCTATTGTCAATGTCAAAAGATTAGCAATATCACCTCGCGACGGTTATGATAATACCCTGTAATGGCAGGGCTTCAATGTTGCGTTCAATAATTTGTACCAAAATACATAAAACACCATTCCCGTCACATTTCTCTGCTCTGGGTTCCTGCAGTGATTGAAAACATCACGATCCGTAAATCCGAGATAAAAGTTTACAAATGAGAGAAGAGCCGTGTCTGTGTCTTCAATTTGCTGTCTTATATTGAAGAGCAAAACAACAAGTCAGAAGGACAGGCCACGACAGTGGAGTAGTGACGAGCTAGGACGTTCGGGGACGGTTTAGAAGTTCAAAGAAACACGTTGTCACTTTCTCGATCACAGTTTGTTTTAGAGGTTTGAACTTTTGATAGATATAATCATTCGTTGACAAATATCACTGAAAGTAAACTATATGACAACATGAGTCATCGATCATGTCCTAAACTTAGCTTACATAATAAACTTTCATAATAAAAGAGAGGAGAAATCTCGCCCCCGCAAGGAAATGGGAACTAGGGACCAGGAAGACATGTTTTACAAAACACTATTTGTCAATGAAAATCAAGTGCTCAAAGTAAACGGCTGTTAATAACAAAGTAGCACTCAAAAAGTAGCAATCGACTTAACCTGAAATTCAGACATACACAAAACATATGCTTATCCAAAGTGTTTAAAAGTTTCAGAAGTTTTTATTCAACTTACAGTTACCCGTTTTCGTGCTGGATGATGACACATTAATTGTGTCCTCCAAAACAAAGCATACCATCACGAATGGGAAAATTATTATTTTTGTACGATTAGCCCCGATTGAGGAAGAAAAAGCATCATCTGAGGCAATCCCGATGATGGCATTATCCTTAGCAATTAAATTTTTCTTCCAAATGTATGACGATATGTTTTATACCAGAAGACGGTTTGGTGAGATTCACAGCCCATGCTGCAAGCTTTCACAATAGTTACCAGTTTTGGTTAAGAATCAGATTCTATTGCTGAAATAAATCAAAATAAATTTCAAAAAGTGTCTTTTTTTGGAAACTGGTCTACAAATCTAGAGAGCGAACAAAACAACATCGTTACAAGCAGCCACTGAATTTCTTTGCCTCTTTACGAGCAGTAAGTTGATTTATGAGAAAATTCAGACCAACGCGTGTTGCAGTATTGCGTATATCTGAATACATGACTAACTGAGACCTCGAACAAATAAGAAACAGGTGAGAAGACCAAGATCACGTCAAGTCACGTTTTCATGCACGAGATCGGGTAGGTTTTTGTCTTACACGACACTTTTAACAAATATATTTGCTTTTAAGAACATTAGTGCAAATCATACACGCAGAATTTCAATCAACTGTATTCAACTATCTACTACTGACAATGTCTCTGTTATGGCCCTTAGCGACTTCATCACAAGCTTCCACAATGCATACGGGTGTCATCGCATCATGGATTTTATTTCGAGATTACATGAACAGGAAGATAAGCAAAAGGTGTCCTGATTTTGATAAAACGACAACATACCTGTCTGCTCAGATATATTCTTTTATGACGTAACAATGACTTATTGATTATTTAAGCAATGATCAATTCCTCAAATAAAGAGCAATTTTGAGTGACATCACGAAACAATGGAACATGACGTCAATAACAATAGTGTCATGACGTCACAAACATTAAGGTTTTCAATTCTTAACTAACACGAATTAATCCAACATGCCTTGTTCTTCAACTTTAAAAGTTCAGGGCAACATTGTATTTATTTGCAGAACATAGATAAGCGCTCAAGCTGTGTAACTCTGTTAATGAGTCACAAATGTCAAACGTTATTGATGGTGTCATTTATCAAGAAGTTCCCAATGCTGCTCAACAGTATCATTTTAATTCAAATGTGTTCGTACAGCGACATTACCATGTCGTAAATCTGCAATGTTGATAGAAAATCAGAAATTTGACGCCTCAATTATGCATGGATATTGCTTTGATGTTATTTCAAAACTCATAATTCTAGTAAAATATTCACTCAGGAATGAGATAGAAGAAAAAGAACAGCTGGTGGTTAATATTGTTTGCTAGATTATTGAACTAGTTTCTTTAGTCGTAACTTGCTATTGGTTATACACGAATACGAGCCATTTTTAGGTTACTGAAAATATCTTTTCTGCCATTTAGGGATACAAAAGTGAGATCTTTTGAAGGTTAATAACTATAAAGAATATCAAGGCACATAACGAAACTTAATAATATGTCATTAAAAACGTGTTAATGTGTAATATTTGAATTTAATCCTTATATTTCGGTTCAATGTTCCATAAGCAGCTGCTTCGGTTTGAGTTATTAGAATTTTAAACACATGGAAAATTATGGTAATCATTGGCTGAATAACGCGCTATAAAAAAGAAACTTCCCCATATAAGATAGTGAATATGCAATTTCCTGCATAAAATCTTCAATGTTTAAGTACGAAACTAATTTTCTGCCATTTTGAAATGAGCTCTATGGATTAACTTCTGTAAAGTGCAGAATTACACAAACATTTACTGTTATTAATTAAATAAATTACCAGTTTTCAGAGAAGAGTATAAAATGTCGTTTTAATCCATAGAAAGATGTAATGGATGACTGTCTAGGTTCAGACTAAACATTTACTATTTTCATTGTGTCACAATGAAATATACAGGTTTTTAAATTGCCACTTATTCATTTAACGTGTGTAAGCTAAAAGAGATTTATGCATTAACAACTATCATTTCGGGACTGTTCCTGTAGCTGCTTGAGAATATAAAAAATCCGTTTTTAGTAATTATTAGGTGCCATAATCCGTTTTCCATCGAAATTGTGACTTTCTATCTAAATATTGCCACTCTACTGAAGGAATAAGCTTGATAATGATACAATTAAGCTTGACAATGATGCTTTGAAGCAACACTCGGTACTACTAGATAAAATGGCAACATTGAAATAATTTGCAAATGTGACTAACAACTCTCCTGTGCCTCCTCAAAATGAGCTGACGTGACACAGACATTGTGGGCAAATATTCACAAAGCTTCAGCTTAGTTGGTTCGGTTAAGCCAATGGAAATAACAAGTGGAAATAATCATGGTCAAACCACGTTATACAAGCTTAAGGTGATAGAACTGTTAAGCTAAATGGAATAATCATTTAAATTAATTTTACGTTACAATTAATCACATTTGTGTTGTTTAACTCGTCATGTTTCCTTATATTGAATAAACAAGTATAGATGTTTGTAGAACTAATATGATGGCAATCCTTTCGTTATCCTATATTTCAAATAAACCATTTTTAACGGTAAATATAATAACTTCAGATTGGTCGATTTCACATAATCCTTATATAGGTATCGCATATTACCTAGTACACGTACACCCTCCATATATCTCTCCTAATGTGCTCAACAAGTCGAAAACTCTACCGCGTTACTAAATGCACCACCATGTCTGGTCTTTTATCCAATCTTATGTCTACATTGGAAAGTTGAGCATACACATTTAAAAGGCTTCTTTGTTTACTGACTTCCGTTTCTATAGTGAAGATTTGCGGCTTAAACACATTGCTACTTTGATATGGTGTAGTCAGATAAGTCACTGCAGGTGAAGCCGTAGATGAATATAGGGTATGAGTAAAGACTCGAAGCTATAAGCCAGGATTTCGATTTGAACTACAAACAGAGTGAAAGGACTATATGTCTTGAAACATATTTGTATGAAAGTAACTCATTTTCTTTAAGAAGCAATGTAATGTTTTACCGGTTTTACCTGCATTTCTTTCGGAGACATTTTACAGCCTACGTCATTTCCTGTATCAATTATTCCAGATTGTATTCAGTTATCATTCCAACCGATGAACACATTGTATTGGCTTTTCTGGCTAAGTAAAACCTATACATCATTCAAATCAGTAAACACGAAGTTGAATACTAATTAAGGATATATAATTATATTTTCACCATCTACTTGAAATTTCTTATAACATCCACATTTCTACACGTCAATGATCACATTCCTCTTAACTATAAGAATAAAATCTAACTTTAATAATAGTCATCATTCCATAAACGAAAGCCTTGGCTTTAAATTGGCACAGATCTAAAAACTTTGATATTAATGTTGCATATTATCAAATTTTGAGTTGAACGTTTGCGATTGTAATTCGTGGCCATGCACTTTTTAACATTAATTTAAAATCGTTTAAAAATAGTTATGTTAGTCTTCACAAAATTATTAATTTTCTCATCCAGCAGAAATACCTAACATTTTCATCCAACAAGTCATCTTATATACTCAGGTGTACATGTGTTGAGGTAATAATTGATTCAAAGACAAAGTTAAAACAGTTTCATTTAAGGAAGAATTAAACGTTGATTCTGGACGACGACATAATAAACTCTATAATGTTTATATATAAAGGTGAAGTTGTATCATGTTTTGCAAAAGTTTTGATCAGGTACTTCCTATGCTTTGTGCTGTGTGTCCGTTATTAGTTTCTGACTTTAGCGCCCTGAAGGAGCATTTTTAATATTTACATAAGTTAGTACAAGGCATTTACAAAACAACTTATATAATACAGTAAATGTCATTTGTTTGCACTCGACCAATCAGTGATGAATGACAGAGCCTCTCTGGAACCTCAGGATTTGAGAAAATTAGAATGTGATACTCAGCAGTAAAAAAATATCCAAGGCTTTGTAAAAAACATCGAATATTACTGAAAGTCGATCCAAAGATTGACGATGTATTTTTTAAGTGTTTCGAGGGCAGAATGCAACTTTTTCACCTCGCGTTTATGATCTGATAAATCAGAACCTTATAAAATCATTTGATCTGTGAGATCCGTTAGGGCTGAAGAGTTAAATTAATAACTATAAATAATACGTTTTCAACATCAAAGGGTCCATTAATTGTGAACATAATACCTCATCTTATACATAAAATGCTTTCACGATGATACTGTATCTATGATTTGACATTATACAAATAGGATACTGTTCAAACACGAATCTGAAAGATACAACCTTTTGAAATTTTGAACCGGAAGTAGAAAAATTATGGTGTCATATGACTTCTTGCACGCGAGTATTACCTGATCGATCTGAGCTAAGAAGAGTTTTAAATACTACTTATTCAAAATTTACTTTTAGCTACTCACACGTGCACGTGCATTTCAAAATAGACTGTCATTATTTTATAACTGATGACTTACCACTTTTTATACAAAACAAATTTATGGATGACAACTTCTTTATTTATTTCTCACGACGTTTCTTGCCCACGTTCCATGATCTACCTGATGAAGGGGCAAGAAGTAGCGTGAAACGTCGTGAGAAATAAATAAAGAAGTTGTCACCCTAAACTTCTTTGTCCAGTGAAACTTGAAGTAAGTAATTAAAATGACATGTCATCACCAATCAAATTTCACGTATTAACGTCATTATGAGTACCCGGACATGACGAAATTTCGATGATGTCGCATTGTTTTTGTTTCATTGTTTTACTGTTATGGATAAGCTCTTTCATGCCGTTTGGTTTCTTTAGCGACTTTCAAATTAACTATTAGGATAAAACCATTTAATTGGAAATGTTTGTGATTTCTTGACAAATGACTTGTCGATATTCTCGTTGGGATAATATTAATTAGTATAATTACACATATTTAATCGTGCTGATAATCTACCTGTGTGTCTCACTCATGGTCTCACTGTTATACCATTGAATACTTTCCAATAATCTATAACGTCATATTAATTAGTATAATTAAACATATTTAATCGTGCTGATAATCTACCTGTGTGTCTCACTCATGGTCTCAATGTTATACCATTGAATACTTTCCAATAATGTATAACGTCATATTAACTAGTATAATTAAACATATTTAATCGTGCTGATAATTTACCTGTGTGTCTCACTCATGGTCTCACTGTTATACCATTGAATACTTTCCAATAATCTATAACGTCATATTAATTAGTATAATTACACATATTTAATCGTGCTGATAATTTACCTGTGTGTCTCACTCATGGTCTCACTGTTATACCATTGAATACTTTCCAATAATCTATAACGTCATATTAATTAGTATAATTAAACATATTTAATCGTGCTGATAATCTACCTGTGTGTCTCACTCATGGTCTCACTGTTATACCATTGAATACTTTCCAATAATCTATAACGTCATATTAATTAGTATAATTAAACATATTTAATCGTGCTGATAATTTACCTGTGTGTCTCACTCATGGTCTCAATGTTATACCATTGAATACTTTCCAATAATCTATAACGTCATATTAATTAGTATAATTACACATATTTAATCGTGCTGATAATTTACCTGTGTGTCTCACTCATGGTCTCACTGTTATACCATTGAATACTTTCCAATAATCTATAACGTCATATTAATTAGTATAATTAAACATATTTAATCGTGCTGATAATTTACCTGTGTGTCTCACTCATGGTCTCAATGTAAACCATTGAATACTTTCCAATAATCTATAACGTCATATTAATTAGTATAATTACACATATTTAATCGTGCTGATAATTTACCTGTGTGTCTCACTCATGGTCTCACTGTTATACCATTGAATACTTTCCAATAATCTATAACGTCATATTAATTAGTATAATTAAACATATTTAATCGTGCTGATAATCTACCTGTATGTCTCACTCATGGTCTCACTGTTATACCATTGAATACTTTCCAATAATGTATAACGTCATATTAACTAGTATAATTAAACATATTTAATCGTGCTGATAATTTACCTGTGTGTCTCACTCATGGTCTCACTGTTATACCATTGAATACTTTCCAATAATCTATAACGTCATATTAATTAGTATAATTACACATATTTAATCGTGCTGATAATTTACCTGTGTGTCTCACTCATGGTCTCACTGTTATACCATTGAATACTTTCCAATAATCTATAACGTCATATTAATTAGTATAATTAAACATATTTAATCGTGCTGATAATCTACCTGTGTGTCTCACTCATGGTCTCACTGTTATACCATTGAATACTTTCCAATAATCTATAACGTCATATTAATTAGTATAATTAAACATATTTAATCGTGCTGATAATTTACCTGTGTGTCTCACTCATGGTCTCAATGTTATACCATTGAATACTTTCCAATAATCTATAACGTCATATTAATTAGTATAATTAAACATATTTAATCGTGCTGATAATTTACCTGTGTGTCTCACTCATGGTCTCACTGTTATACCATTGAATACTTTCCAATAATCTATAACGTCATATTAATTAGTATAATTAAACATATTTAATCGTGCTGATAATTTACCTGTGTGTCTCACTCATGGTCTCACTGTTATACCATTGAATACTTTCCAATAATCTATAACGTCATATTAATTAGTATAATTAAACATATTTAATCGTGCTGATAATTTACCTGTGTGTCTCACTCATGGTCTCACTGTTATACCATTGAATACTTTCCAATAATCTATAACGTCATATTAATTAGTATAATTAAACATATTTAATCGTGCTGATAATCTACCTGTGTGTCTCACTCATGGTCTCACTGTTATACCATTGAATACTTTCCAATAATCTATAACGTCATATTAATTAGTATAATTAAACATATTTAATCGTGCTGATAATTTACCTGTGTGTCTCACTCATGGTCTCAATGTTATACCATTGAATACTTTCCAATAATCTATAACGTCATATTAATTAGTATAATTACACATATTTAATCGTGCTGATAATTTACCTGTGTGTCTCACTCATGGTCTCACTGTTATACCATTGAATACTTTCCAATAATCTATAACGTCATATTAATTAGTATAATTAAACATATTTAATCGTGCTGATAATTTACCTGTGTGTCTCACTCATGGTCTCAATGTAAACCATTGAATACTTTCCAATAATCTATAACGTCATATTAATTAGTATAATTACACATATTTAATCGTGCTGATAATTTACCTGTGTGTCTCACTCATGGTCTCACTGTTATACCATTGAATACTTTCCAATAATCTATAACGTCATATTAATTAGTATAATTAAACATATTTAATCGTGCTGATAATCTACCTGTATGTCTCACTCATGGTCTCACTGTTATACCATTGAATACTTTCCAATAATGTATAACGTCATATTAACTAGTATAATTAAACATATTTAATCGTGCTGATAATTTACCTGTGTGTCTCACTCATGGTCTCACTGTTATACCATTGAATACTTTCCAATAATCTATAACGTCATATTAATTAGTATAATTACACATATTTAATCGTGCTGATAATTTACCTGTGTGTCTCACTCATGGTCTCACTGTTATACCATTGAATACTTTCCAATAATCTATAACGTCATATTAATTAGTATAATTAAACATATTTAATCGTGCTGATAATCTACCTGTGTGTCTCACTCATGGTCTCACTGTTATACCATTGAATACTTTCCAATAATCTATAACGTCATATTAATTAGTATAATTAAACATATTTAATCGTGCTGATAATTTACCTGTGTGTCTCACTCATGGTCTCAATGTTATACCATTGAATACTTTCCAATAATCTATAACGTCATATTAATTAGTATAATTAAACATATTTAATCGTGCTGATAATTTACCTGTGTGTCTCACTCATGGTCTCACTGTTATACCATTGAATACTTTCCAATAATCTATAACGTCATATTAATTAGTATAATTAAACATATTTAATCGTGCTGATAATTTACCTGTGTGTCTCACTCATGGTCTCAATGTAAACCATTGAATACTTTCCAATAATCTATAACGTCATATTAATTAGTATAATTACACATATTTAATCGTGCTGATAATTTACCTGTGTGTCTCACTCATGGTCTCACTGTTATATCATTGAATACTTTCCAATAATCTATAACGTCATATTAATTAGTATAATTAAACATATTTAATCGTGCTGATAACTTACCTGTGTGTCTCACTCATGGTCTCAATGTTATACCATTGAATACTTTCCAATAATCTATAACGTCATATTAATTAGTATAATTACACATATTTAATCGTGCTGATAATTTACCTGTGTGTCTCACTCATGGTCTCACTGTTATACCATTGAATACTTTCCAATAATCTATAACGTCATATTAATTAGTATAATTAAACATATTTAATCGTGCTGATAATCTACCTGTATGTCTCACTCCTGGTCTCACTGTTATACCATTGAATACTTTCCAATAATGTATAACGTCATATTAACATATCATATGACGACAGAGACAATGAGCGAGTGAGTGAGTTATTGTTTAACGCCTCTTGGACATTATTTCAGCTATGATCGGCGTGCACAGAAAATGAAATATGAGAACTTTAACCAAATAGAAACCTTACAAAGAAATATACATGAAAACAAACCCAGAAATAAACTTGATAGTTTACACCAGTAACGTACATCTTCACTTGCAACTCATCAGACGACACGTTATAGGCATGTGCAAGCAAGTGTTCAAATCGTGCCCGCTAAATCGGTATTTAAGACTTAAACAATGTCAGGATAAAACAGGCTGTGTTTCAACCTATCGATAATCGATTGTATATCTTTGATAAGATCTTTGACAGAGTGACTTTTGAATCAATCTCAACCACTCTGAAAATATATTTGGAAATTGCATCGCGTTTGCCTGAACTGATTTAGTTCACGGCCTCTTAACTCCATCTGTGTTTCACCAATAAGGAAGTTGAAGTGTCCAATGGTTAGAAAATCTCCTTCAGTTTGCCAGTGCTTGTTGATAAGAGTGGGCGGATGAGTGTCTAAAAGTCTTCCTTGGTTCAGACACTGTTCCATACATCATTGTACACAATCTTCTAAGAGGGCTTTGCTCTATTGCATTAGATCTTGGATAAAAGGTATTTTGATATAGACAAACCCTGTGTGAGCATCCCGCCAGGGGCTCGGCAACTTTGTCTGCAGGAGAGAACTGTTCTACACAGGTTCAGGTTTGGATGCAATGCTACACTGAAATTCAGCGCAGTACCACCCATGGTAAGCTAGTTCCAGCCGATGCTCGCAGATTTCACCGCAATGCATAGCCACTATAGTGTTGCGGGCTTTCTCCCTGCAATAATACTAGCAGCCGCGATATAAGTGAAATACTCTTGAAAGGGGCGTTAAAAACCAACTCACCTCACCTCACTCACCGACATATACCAGTAATAAATCAAAATGACTATTATCAGATGCGTCCCTTTCTAAATGTTTTCCATAACCATCAGTATCAAAAAAATATCTAATAAATGTAAAATTTAGATGCATCCTCTGTCATAGTCTAAACTTAAGATAGTTACCTTTCATCGGAGACATACCTACTGAAATGAAGTGCTCTGAATTTAGTAAGCTAATGACACTGCCACGTCTTTGGTCCTGCGAGTCTTACAAGATATATTCTACAGTACGCTTTGTAGGTGATAACCTACTACCTAAGCATAACCTACTTGTTGGGCACTACAATGTGTTGTTATAGATCAACAAGACAAGAAAGTTCACGGATCGGAGCTGTAAGGTTTGTTGTGATATATGAGTTTATATTCTTATCCGTTAAACGCAACTTTAATTGTCAAAACTACATATTTAGTTCAAGAATATAGGAGATATTGTGATAAGATGCTGTTTTGAGAGGACATCTTAATATCTGTTGTCTCGCTCCTTCACGATATCACTTTTAAGGTTGGTTTTCAAATTAAATGACAAATGAGATTTTGGAGTTGACCTACATGTACAGCTGTGCTTTAAAGAAGTGTCAACTAAGGCCTTCCCACCATCATTGTCAATATTTAATGTTAAATAGTTTATTTAGGGTTCTAAGCACACATAAGCAAGCTGAACAGGCCAAAAGTTTGTTACATAGAGATTGATGTTGCCTCCAGGTAACGTACACATAGAGACTTTCCAACTTTAGATAGGTGTGTTTTGGGATGTGAAATAGCACATGTGGACATGTTTTAGTACAAAGTCACACATTTCTTAGGTTAAAAATCTTGATCGGCTATCAAACATTAAAATGATCATCTGGAAAACCAGAATATTGGCCTCTACTGCATTTGAATTGTTTAACTGAAATGCTGACTAACTCAATGTGATAGAAAGGAAAGAGAGGAAATCATGAGCATTTATCGATGGAATTGGGAAAGTCATTTGCCATTCGGGACATTCCCCGCACCGCCTGGAATACAGGTTTTCCCTTATGTACTTTGATATAATGGTGGTGACGGTTATTTGAGCAAGACGTCAAGACAAGTTAAATGGCAATCAGACGGTGGTACCAGTGTCATTTTAACCGAATGCCCTGCATCTCAAATACAGTATGACATTGTTCGTATGACCTCCATTTCGTTTCGGCAATTGTCACACAATGGTACATTTCAGGAGACACATCCAAGATAATAATTCTCAGAATAAATAAAAGAATACACAATTGTATACTGTTTGACCAAATGCATTGATTCCAAACAGCAATATAGGAATTCTATTGGAATGACTTCCATTTCTTTTTAGGTAAGTTGTCACACTATGAGTCACAACATGAAATAATACACACATTTTGTAGTTTGGACCGACCGACTGCGTCCCAAAAGCAGTATGGCTATAGCGTTAATTCCACCTCGTTTTCACAGAAAATTCTACTTGACAAGTGAGAAGTAACCTTGTTCGAAAAAACCCATCTAGAACTGCCCAGGTACAGATGATATGTCTTGAAATTCTGTGACAGCTGTCATTCCCCGTAAGTTTCAAGGTTGTCTCATAAGATAAAAGATCCAATTGCATGATGCCATCAATAAAATGGGAAGCTTTATGCCATCTTTTGATGAACACAGATTCGTAACGTTAAACGTTAAAACATAACGATGACCTAATTGATACGTTTTGAGTCACTTAAAACTATCTCTAAATTGGTGATACATGTTCCGGTAAGGAAATAGGATAAGATAAAAGACGTTTGCAGTATTTAAAAAGAATCGTTTAATAGTTTTGTTGCATTTGGTCTGAAAATATTTGACTCAGATAATACCATTAAAAAGTACAAATCAGAAACAACTGATAAATAAAGTAATTTCTAAATTCATGAAATTGTTAAAAATTTCTGCGTTGAAACTCCTCTGGTTGGTTAGCAGACATGTAATTTTGATCGAAGACATCGGCTACAATTCGGATGAATAATTACTTCACATGAAGGTAATGTCAAAGTAAATGATAGAATAATTACTAATTAGCTATTTTACTTGTGTATGATTTATCTAGATCACTCCTTGGAGAAATAGCGTCGAATCTCGTAAAGCAAAACGTGACTCACCTTTACAAGATACCAATCACATGTGGTCAAGGTCTTTGTAAGTATTTTTTAAATCTGTTTCTGCATAGCAATGTAATGATATTTCAATGTGAAAATTAACGTGAAAATTATGGGCCTTGATATTGATTTGAAAGGGTATTACTGAATTACATTATCATCAACCTCATGCAAAATGTGATTTCGCTATATGATTCTATTCCGAATCGACATTCTTATATACAAAATATGTTTGTCAAACCAAAAGACTTGGCATTGATTGAGTTGATGAAAAATTATTAGTTAAAGAGCATCAGTATATTAATACAAGATTGTCACCAACTTCAAACAAATATATGTCACACGTCAGAATACTTTAAACGCCTATAAGTGTTACATGATTTCACTGCAAAATCACTCTGATAATACATTACACATTATATTACAATAAGTCCTTAGATTTCTTCCTTGAATGGCATTTAAGACAATTTCACGCATTACAACTTTTTTTCTGTTTATAGAATCGTTTCGGCATAGATGTTAATGTAATTATCAAGCAAGTGACATTAGAGATTCTGTGGATTCGTTGCAATAGAGAAGCTATTATCCATTAAACGTGTTGTTAGATTCCATTTCATTGTAAACCTCGCATTCCTTGACGTAAACCACAATATGATGGATTCTGAGAAAACAACGCTTTAAGCCTCAAAACTTAAGAATAAAAAATTGACCTCGTTACACAAAGAGGAACAATTGCGATACTTAATTGCCGCTATTTTGTTCACAGTCGTCATAAATCTTTGTTATTTTATGGACTATACAATTAATGTTAGTTTATACTTGGAAATAACTTTTCACGCAGTCGTACTTTCTCCGGTTATATAGGATTGTAAACAATCGGTGAACCATAAACTGTATTACATTAAGAGATAGCTTTCCTGCATTTTGAAATTAAAATTCAGCTGCACATGTGATTATTTACTATAGGATATTTACAATTTTGTGATTTTACAAACATTTTAACACTGGCTGATTTTCTTGATAATTTGAAACTGATTAATTTCTGTTGTTCTAATGGTGCCAGACTATGGGTATCAAGGTGTAAACAGCTATTCCTTTCACTCTACAAAATAAAGAAACATGTTAATAGATCAATTACATTGCATTCACTAAACTGTTTTGTGCAGAGGGAAGCTCAAAAGAAGGACTTTTTCGACTGATCGTAATGGATACTAGAACTGGAGAGATTTAAACTTATAAAACATTTATGCATCACAGGAGATATCAGCTGTGTTGGTTCTCTATATATCTCCTACATTTCTTTTCAATGCCCTAGCATCACAAACCTCATGACATCACAACGGTATTACACCATAAACTTAATGAGGTCAAAATACTATGAAATAGATACCCTTTTAGTCTTATGGCAATATTCCATTTGGTGATGTGAACTTTTTACTTTTTACTATTTGATAGTATATTTGCAATGTTAATCATGTTCATCTAAGACATAATATATAATTTAATAAAATAATATCTTCTATATACAAACTCAGAAATACAGAAATATTATCACAAAATTTTTCAACCCTAAATTGCACCTGGCATTATAAATATGTTTAATGATTTTGTTCATGTGAATGCATTTATAAACGTAAACTGACGTATGTGAAATAAGATTGAAGCATAGAAACCCAATCAGAAAACTGTTCACGGAGAAAGATTCCCCAACTCAGGTGTCTTTAAAGGTACAACTCCGTATATTCAAATTAACTATTTTTATTTTAAAAACATTTGTACGATAGATGAGATTACACCTACTCATCTCGGTGGTGTTAGATTCACTCTTTTATTGGTCAATAAGGTCAATTAGACCACATCAGAGAAGTTAATTCCGTAGAACATCCATTTCCTTTGAGAAATGCCAGAAGCTTGAGATCAATTAGATGCATTAACAGGTTGACCAGGAAGGATATAACAGTGCACGTGACAGGTACATGTGAGAAGTTCATGAAGAACACAGTACTCTTAGATTTAATGCCTAGTCTTAAACCTTATCAGTTCCATTTGATTTGTTATTTAAGAACTCTTGAGTGTCATTACATTTTTCAAACGTTACACATGAAACAATGCTCAACATGGTAGTATGCTTAATTAGGTGTGCAGGAGGGATAGTTCCTTAGCAAAGAATGGTGGTCATAACAAAAGCCTTCAGTTACCGATTGGTTAAATGCGTTTTAGAAAATGCGATCAGGCGTATTTAAAGGAAATCGTAGGAGTGCAATTAACATACTGTTGAGTATCTGACTCCTAAACCGATGTAACTCAGTATGGGGTGTTCTTTGTACTTACGAACTATTTGAAATAATTGAACCTCTTTGAAATAAGCAAACTTTTTGTCATTTAGATCTGTCATCTTTCAAATGATTGAAGAGCTTTCTATTAGGTTTTTAAGAAATTCTTCAGTACTGTGAACGTTCAAATGAAACAATTTTGATTAACGATTGCCAATATCTTTCTGTATGAAGATTTTACGCTAGACAATGTTCTGTGAAAAAACATCTTTTACTATATATTATAGACGAAAGCTTATGAAGTTTAAGAGAAGGGTGAACTTATTCAGTTAAATCAGCTACTTAACATATTCAGTGGTATATATCCCTGGATGTTGAATTGAATTATTATTACTTTGACCTCTTCAGTTACGTTTCCAACAAGAAAATTGAAATTGGTTGAAGTTATATTTTATATTTAAAATGTATTTTGACATGGTTAAAGAAGTTGCAGTCTTTACCTCGATTTTATTCAGCGTTCTTTTTGTGTATGCCATAAGGGTCTATAAATATCCCCCTTGGAAGATATAGAGTTACTTCCCCTTACACACCTTATGTTAGTAAGAGTTACTTGCCCTTTATCACGCCCGCATGGCGGTAAGCAAAAATTCACTCCCGAAGACTTATTGATAGAATAACCCTTGAAATAGCAGATGCGGCAGACGTTCGACCAAAAAGGAAATCCGCCGGGTCAAGGATGCCAGAGATAATGGAAGCCCTCGGTAAGGCATCCCCAAAATCGCAAAGGAGCATCATAATGCAGGGACTCCTGAGGGACGCTATGCCAGGGTGACACAAACTACCGCAGATTTGGAGGTTGAATGTGCCAGCTTGGAAGAAGAATTATACCGTTTGAAGACCTAGGGACAGAGATTAGTGATATTAGGTTCGAACTTCACCAAGTTCCACAATTTCATGTCAACCAATGAGGATTTCATCCGTAAATATATACACAAAGAAGTACAATACTATACAATTACTGTGCACAATTCAAGCCGAAACATCCTCAACCTCAATTGATATGATCTGAAAACGACAGTCGCTTTTGCAAGCACAGAGTTTATATTATAAAAAAATAAAGTTTTGAACTCAAACATTGCGTTATTATTATCTACATTTAAGTTGATACAGATAGTTTCTGGGAGAGCTGCGGCTTGAAAATATTATAATCTCAGTCCGGATACATACAAAACCAATGCCAAATTAATTTCCTGTCGACTAAATAAAAATATATGAAAATTGGTTTACAACTGACCGAGAAACTATGACCCTTACCCATACCTAGCGACATCTTCGACGATGGAGATAAAACACAGTGTATTTCCATTGAAAACTAAGCGACTGGAAATAAAACTACCCTGACAGTAAATGATAGATAAATGTGATATCTGGACATTCCAAAGGGAATATGTGATGACCTTTACATGCCACAAGGTCTTTTATCACAATATCGTCGGTATCGAAATGTAGTCCGCCATGTTACACCATCAGCTCGCATGATCACCTATTAAACAAATTTTAACGAGATTAACGAAAACATGGCGGATAATTCTCTACATACCGCTGAACAAAAAAAGGATGTCTAAAGGTTTCCTTTTTAATGCTCTTCTTGTTTGTTAAGGGGTCAAGTTTTTCTGCCAACTGTATTGACCTTGGAGAGGCTATCATATAGATTATGATAGAAGGAAATCGCCACAACGACGTTTCGGGTAGACGTACGGCTGGAAATTAAAAAATTAACAGTGCGGATACATACAGAATCAATGCCAAATTGATTCCTGTGTATTGAATAATAGATTATAAAAATGGTTTACTACTGACTACGAACCTGCCTAACAAAGCCTTTTGAGGTAGAAATACAATGTATATTCATTGAAAACAACATAGAAATACCCTGAATTTAAAGGTCGTCATTTCACTTTGTTACTTCGTTACCTACAACAAGGGCTTTTATCATGATATCTTCGGAGGGAGATTGGAGAGTATATCATATAGATTATGATAGAAGGAAACCATCACACCACTCCATTCAAGGTCGACTGTACGTCTACATGTCTACGAAGATGTTCCTAGCCAGGGGCTCGGTAGCTTTGTCCAAATGAAACATTAAGGTGAAACTTGACTTACCGCTAACTAAATGTCGGCAGAGAAAGCGTGGAGATATTTAGAGTTAATGATCAATGTAGGCTCAGTTTAGGGAATACAGATTCCAGAGGCAAACGGTTAAAGAGTTTGATCTCCGTTGATGATTATTTGTGAAATTTGTAGAGAGCAAATATATTAAACTTATGGATTGATTGACTTCGTCAATGTATTTAATATTGAAGTCAAACCCATTCAAAGAGAACTGGAGTTTCAAAGTCTGATCAATAGGTTTTAAAAGTGTTTTAAAAACAAAAGTAATCAGTAAATAGTTAAAGTATTTTGACGGGTTCCTTTATTCAATACACCACGTATATTAATACTATTAGATATTTCATACCAGAATCTATCTCTAGGAGTACTTATTGTAAATGACCTGCAACGTCAAGTAAAATGTAATGTTTATCCCTTAATGCAGGATATCAAACATTGAAAAAACATTATTTCATTTTCAACCATAATATGTTTTTAAACAGCAACAACATTTCTATTTTATATCATTCTATTTCTAAAGACTCTGAAAAAAATAATAAAAAGAAAGGCAGCAAGTTATGAATCAAAGGGCTTTATTGATTGCACTTCAAAGGCAAGTTCTGTAAGGGATTTCCTGCTCCCAGTACCACAAAACCGTTACACTTGTGAAACAGCAACAACGTTTTGATTTCTCATCCATATCACTATGTTTATAAAAAATCCCGGAAGTCTATCCACAAAATAAAAACGAAGGCAAGAAAAATACACCAAAAAATTCATTAATTGCCCTTCAAAGGCATACACTGCCAATATGTTGCTACTCCCAGTTAAAGCTTCAGACAGTGCGACTAGTAGCAGGATTTGTGAGCCATGTCAACCTGAATTATATTTTCAAAGGAGCACTCTGGCATGTTAAGGAATGCCCTTTGAGCCGTCTTAGTAGTTGGCTGTATTTGAAGACTGTTGTTAATTATGTGCATATCTGTGATTGACCAGGGTCATTCAAGGGCTGTGATGAAGTTCAATTATAATATCTGTTAAATGGTTGTCCTTAAATCAATACCAAAGTTTTATTTGCAGCTGAACGACGATATTCGCTTGACTGAATATTACATAGACGATTAATCATGTTCAAAGTACTGACTTTAACGCCTTTTCATAAAACCAAAGTGATCGTTTATTAGTCATTTAAAAGGTTAGTTAGTCTGTTATCTAAATTGCCAGAACCCCATCTTTTATACAAACACAATTTTCCGTGTTGAATGTGCAGCAAAATATTTAGAAAACACTATATATAAAGTTAATATTTGAAATAATAATTATGACATGCACATCACTCGTTTTGTTCAATTTTGAATTTATCTCAACATAACTAAAATGAAGAATGAAGTTCAATGTTTTTCACTGCTAAACTTCAAAGGTACGCTTAAAACTTTATATAATTACGCGACATTAAAGATATCTTTATATTGTCGTAACGACTGTCTAAGAGAGATCTAATAGCATCGACCTTGAATATAAATTCCCAGGAAAATACATTAGAAATTCAGGAATCATATTCAATGAGAGGCAAAAAATGATTATTCATATAAAACGCTATTGTTTTTTTAAATAGATATTTTGCGTTTCAAAGTCCAGAACCCTTGCATATGAAAAGCTTGTTATGCTATTTGATGTGGCTGATAAATGAATATGTATTGTAGGGGCTAAATGCGATATTTATATTTAAAACGCAACGAAAATCAGGATCCAGCAAATTTGTCATATATAATTCGATATTAGAAACCAGCAATTGTAATCTCAGTTATCATTAGGTCATTATTGCATATCACGCAAAACAATATGATGTCTTAATAGAATTTACTCTTTTAATTTTATCTTCCGAACTTTATAATGGCTTTAGCCTTGTAAGTAACCAAGTAAACTAAGATCTAAGATTAAATTCATGTTGTTATTGAACCCAATTGCTTGTCAATATATCAAAAGTGCTTATGCAACATGCAATTTTGTGACAATTTTATTTATAAAATGTTCCTCAATAAACATTATTTGATACCAATTAGATTATTTTCAAAGTTTTAAACATCTCAATACTAATATATCAGTGTCCATCAGCTGTAATCAGCTGCGTTGCTTCAAATTAAGCCTTTGAATGTTCCCTTAAACCATGTAGAGGACTGGAGTACAATCTATGAGTAAAATTTGCAGATTTGGTTCATCCACACGCTCCTGTCAACCAGCAGACAGGCTGAAGAAGATACTTCGAAACCATGGAAGAAAGAATTGTAGATTCGGTCATCCACACGCCCCTTCAACCATCAGACTGACAGAAGTGGATAATTCGATGCCATGGAACTCTCAAACTGTCCTTGAGGATCTTAGACAAGGACATATGGCAGGGTTAGTGTCCCTCGAGATTTTTTTCATTGTATATACTCAACATGATTAAACAAAAATGGTGCCCTATATAAAGTTTAATAAGACAATCTTAAAAATAAACCCAAAAGTTATTTTTGAATTGTTAGACGATTGTAAAATAAGTAAAAACGAAAATATTTATTTTCACCAAAACGTTGTTGTTGTTTGCAACAGAGCCTTCCTTCATCGACGTGTCAAGTCATTGCCGAGTTACATTGGATATAAACACTTACATATGTGTTTTCGGTATGATTTCAGTTGAAGACAGCTATTCCGAGTAAATTGTTTCTACTTTTAGTTCCATTGACAAAATTACTCAAAATCGATGATGAAGAGGGATTTTATTACCTCAAAGGCACCTTTTAATCCTTATGCAATAACATGGCATAGAAGATATATGTCGTAATGACATATGCGGATACAAGCATCAGCAAGATTTGATGGCATCGACCTGAAAGATAAATCTCAGGCAAAAGACGTTTATATTTTAAGAAATCGATGTTCAATATACGGAAGAAAAGGATTATACATGCCAGAAAAGCCAGCGTATTCTAGATACGTGTCATAGTCATTACGCATTGTCATATATCATGAGCTTGCCATATTCTTTGGGATGACAGGTGTGGGGGCGTAACGTGATTTCTATGTAAGAAATTGTCATAAAAATCACGCGAGCGCTATCACTGACCTCAAAGATTCAATATTAGAAATTACAGCTATTATGACCTCGATTCTCTGATTGAGTATCTTTTAGCAATACATCATGATGCCTGTACAGGGTTTGGTAACATCTTCCCACCTTAGTAATGGTTTTAGTTTTATAAATAACCAAGAATGATTTGTGTCCATGAAAGTTGTTTGATTAATCAGCAACGTTGCTTTAAACGGAGCATTTAAATTTCTCATCCTCGCATAGATGACTGGCAAGCACTGTCATCTTACATAACCCTGGACTGTTACATAACGTTGACACAAAATTAAATGACTTCTGTTTCAATTCCTATGACATTTGACGGACAGTATACTGCAATAATAGGATCGCATGTCATATGAATTTAGAATCATCTCTTAAATATTCGTAGGTTGTTGAAATGAATATTTCATTTCCTGTCTTGTATTTCATCTTCTTATATGTGTATTTCGAATGTCACCTAACAATACAAAATTTGATCGCCTTTATACTTCTTTTAGAGAGGATCGGAAGTGTGAGAGGATAAATTTATCCTGTTGTTTGTAAGATTTTTTCGCAAATTCCTTTTTGATTAACTGAAATGTTTAAATCAATGAAAATGTGAATAACAATTATTTTGTACCATTGTTACATACCCCATTCTGTTGTTTGAAAAGGAATGACAAAACTCACCCAAACCTGAATGTTCTTGCCATAATCGTAATCCGTAAAGCTAAATTCGGACGATGTGCATTTCTAGGAAATTTTGCAAGAAAACATTTCCGTAGGCCTTACCTTCCATGTATTTATTGTAAAGAAAATGTTTATACAAATATCTAGTACAGGTTAATTTAAACTTAAAGAAGCTTATAGTAGAACTACGTCATTGACAGAGCAGTATCTGAAGTAAGTTATATCTCGACTGATGTCAGATGTTTACTTTTTTATTTTCTATTTATTAAAGTGTCTTTTCTATGAAGTAAAATGTTTTTAGTGTCATTTCATTTTGGCATTATTTGTGAACGTTCATCATTTCCATTGGTACCGAGATTTGAGAATAAAGTATTCTATGACGGTTACACACCATAAATATAATGTTAAAAAAAATCTAGATGTTTTCATAAAATTACAAAAAAATATATTTCATTTATTCTAGGTGAAAATGAATTGAAAATCAACTTACAAAGTTCAGTTATCAGATTTGGCGACAAATTCTTATGTTCCCATATCCTTGCTGACACTGAAGAGTAACAGAATGGTGTGACTTTTATGATGTACTTTCATGTAAATATGAATGTAGATGGATATCTAAAATAATTGCATAATGACAACTTTCAATTTTAAAATTTCAATCTAAATAATTGTTACGAGATAATTAGTTCATTCTTCAAACTTCCTTATAACCTTATTATGTAGTTTGCATATCGGAAAGTGGAAATTGTCATATCCTTTAAGAAAAAAAGGAATTAAAAAAACCCAGTGTTTGTTATTTTATTTCATGTTTTTACAAAAGAAGCTCACTAAAACCATAAATTTCTGTTAGGGGTATATGATTATACAAACGTTCCCGAATTATATTTCGTAATTCTCGAACCTTGGCAGAGAATTACACAATTGTTATAATGATGGAACTATGATCTGTCATTTTTCGTTACCAGTTGGTTATTGTTTATATTACCCACATAATTTTTTAAAGATTAAACTAGAATATAACAGAAATAGAGTGACGAATATCAAAATTCAGACGCCTGTGCTGTGGCTTTACTAGACACTCACCCACGCACGGCTAAATTGTCATTTGTGAAAAGTTTTCAAAATAAAATCTAAATGAAGATGTTGTTGCAACTTTTTCCTTCTCTCATAACCGCCATTCACAATGGTAACATTTAATAGTTTCATATTGATTTGAAAAGGTCAGCGACGCCCGACAGTAATACTACAAGAGGAATAAAACTGAAATTCTTGTGACATAACTGATGACACTGTGACGTCATAGCCGCTCGTGTCTATGACGTCATGTCAGTAGAACGAAACCAGGCGCTTTCTTCGCAACTGTAAGCATAACGTGATATCATAGTAAGTTAATAATAGCCTATTTCTTTCCTTTTGTGGAATTTGGTAGACTTATTTTATCATTTTATTATGTGGCGGCACATTTCAGAAGTGACGAAAGGCAACTACATGGAAAAAAATATACATTGTTAAAATGCGGATTACGGGTATACAAAAAATTCAATCTGGAAAAAGTATGAAAGATGAATCAAATAGTTCCGTCACAACGTTCTTTTTCATTGGTAACAACAATCAATCAAATGCCAAGAAAATTCCCCTGTGTGTTACAGGAAAAATACTACCCTGTGTCCATCTTCCCATTTGGTTAATATAAGTATAGGTTGTGCATGGAGTTGAAATATTGATTGTTGAAAACGGCTTCTCATGCGGATTTATTGCAACTTTGCATAAAATATTTCCGGTATTTTATAATTGGTTTTATAACTTTGACGCCTATACCTACATATATTTCGGATATATTTCATAGAAGATTACCCAAGTGCTGATTGTGCTGATTGTTAGTGATATCAGGATATATGCATTATTTGATCAGTAGTATATTTTCGAAATTTTGGCGTCTCTATTGCTATCAACTATCCAAATTGATTATTGTAACAAGATCGTTAAATAGCAAAGTAACAAAAGACTGCATCGTGTACAGTGTTTGAACCTAAAGAGAATCATGTGCAAACATGATATGTTTACAACATCATAGAATGTTACATCTAGATTTTATTGAAAAATAACACTTTATTGACCTTATAAATGACCTTCAAAATAATGGCAAGCACAACATATCATTCTTTTTTCAATTTGAACAATTCCAAAATCAATTTCAGTCACACAAACAAATGGTACCATATGAACGGACATTATTCTCTTCTAACTGAATTGTGAAAAGGATATACAAGAAGCAGGAAGAAGAAACAGCATCATTATTCCTGTCTACTTGGGTAAAAGCTGATCCGGTAACTCGAACAGGGCAATACTGATAATACATCTGTCAAAAAGAAAGTTAATTGAAAAAGTTTTGCGAAATATGTGTTGGACAGATACTCGGAAAAAGAAAAATGTGTTAATTAGAACAAACACTTTTAGAAAGGTAGTGATATATGAACAAAAACATTTAATCAATACGAAATTATGCAGGTTCAGTGTAATTGAACCGCTTTCATTAAAACTGGTTATGCAAAGGTTTTGTTTTGGTGATGGTTTCGTACTAACAACGGTCTGTGATTTGTATATAATGCAAACTTATTTTTGCATTAACGCATTTACTTCCTGAACTAAGTCACAGACGTTAATGCGAAGGGGTGAATTGTGGAAGCTAAGAACACATAATTGTCAAAGTGCTTTGAGTTAAAACAGCTTGATATCATTATCTGAGACACTCTTACATTCAACCGTCAATAGAATGTATTTTCAACCAATTAAGTTTAAAGATTTCGTTGTATTGTAAATTTGTTGCAATCATTAGCTGTTATTGTGTTGGAATAAATGAATAACTTTGAAAAATTACAATTCTATGTCTTAAGATGCCTTAATAAAGTATCATCAAACCCTCTAAGGATATGACCCCTCTGCACCAGTGAGTGATACATAGAGAATCTCACCCAAGTGTCTTCTGATATCAAATATATCAACACGAGTTGATAAAAGGTAGGAATATCTGAGGCTTGCCGAGGATCTTTTACTTTTATCAACCAGTGATGATATATTTGATATCAGAAGACACGAGGGTGAGATTCTATTTATCATCCAAAATCATTTTTCATTTCGATTCCGTAAAAAATGTGTATTTTTTAACACTGCACTACTCAAAGACTCTCAGTGGAGTGATGTCATAGCATTGTGATGTCATCATGTTTATGACGTCATAGCATTGTGATGTCATTACTTGATGATGTAAAATGATTGTGACGTCATGAACTTGCATAAATAGGGCATTGTTCAAAATCTACTGTCAAAACGATATCTCCTAGGAGATATCGCTTGATCTTCCACAACCGATATCTCCTGTGGAACACTGTTTTGGATGATTAAAAGCTATGTATAGTTGTAAATAAAACATGCGTTAAGTTAACAAACAGCCCTTACAGCTAAACAAATTAAGGTGAGTCAAGGAGACAAACAACCCGAAGGTAATATTTCTTTACATCAAATTCTTCAACAGAATCCTGTCTCACTTGAAAGCAAATATTATTCACTTCAAAGCCAATTCAATTCCTTTTTGAATAAGCTGTAAGAGATTTGGAATTTTCGATGATATAATTGTTGAAAGCTTTGCCTCTTTCTGTCTATATCACCTGAGGGACGTGCAAGGACAAACAAGTCATTGTGAAATGTTCTGTGAAGAAGAAATGACCAATTTACTAAAGGCTTTCATGGAGGATACAATGAAATCATGTCATTGTAGCATTGAATCATTTGGTAGATATCAAAACATTTTGCAGACTGAATATACTTGCTCTGTGTTTCACATTTCTGCCTTCTGGAAAACATATTCAAAACATGCTATACTCTATACTCCCTGTGAGACTGTTCACAATATGGACACAATATTGAGACTCCCTGTTGATGTGTCAAAAGATTAATCATCTTTAGGTTACTTAACATATAATCATTAGATAGAAAGACTGCACTGTGTGCATTGTTTGATGAGATGCATGTGGTGTGTGTAAACGTCATTAAATTACAGTATCCTATGCTGAAATTAATCCAATTAATTGGAAATCTTACAAGTGCTTGGCAGAAGTTTGTTTCATCAATTTCAAACATAGGTTTAATATCATGAAAATGGTGTTTACTTAAGATCGACTTATTCAACCAATACTTATACATCCAAATTGATGATGTCCTGAGAAGATAAAATAAAACGTATTCCTATGATACGCCTTTATGTTTCACTGATGGTGCTGCAGGAACTCATCTAGCAGGTACTTGTACAACACTGGGGTCCAAAAATGAAAAAAAAATAAATTTCTAAATCATCTTATAACATTGTCATTTCAAAATAATTTGTGTATTAAGGCAAGATGTAATAAAAGTTAACCTATTTTGTCTAATCCGACCATTAATGTGTAGAAAAGATGTTAAAAAAATATTTCTTTGTTGAAATAAGAAAATCTTGATTTCTTTTAGGGAATGCCAAAATTGTTGATGGAATACTAAATATCTTTTTTGTACGATTCCTTCATAATATGATCTAAAAGGTGGGACTGTAAAATAGATAAGAAACTGTTCCAAATGTCAGAAAAATGATCATATCACACGAGAATTGTTACATAGTGAAACAAACGTTAGTTCAACAGCAGTACATATAATAATGTCATGTTGAATTAAACTAATGGTATAAAATAGGAATTCTATTTTAAAAAGAATACATGATAATTGGATTAATAATATTTGATTTCAAATTAGGAATAATCAAGAAGAAAGCTTTAAAAATAAAAAAGCAAGACTTTAAATTTTGTGAATATTTATCTGTGTGTTCATGCCTAATTTGATCGAAAGTAGCTACAATGTTTTCGTTACATTTTAGATTTGTTTCGTTAGTTACGAATTTGAAATTATTCAAGTTGATAAAACGTTTTAAAAAGTATAAGAACATTTATATATATGTTTCCCCTGACTGAAAATTAATACCTTTTATGAGATATAATATTGCTTACAAGTCAATGCAATGAGAAAAAAGGAAAATGTATTAAAAACACCAAATTCTGTCGTCTTAGAATATTCAAAGCATCTCATGAGCAATACGAAAGCCCCTGCACTTGTTCCCATTGACGTCAGCGTGAATATTCCTCTTGTCAAGGGCAGATGTCACTAATTATAAACACCAAGACTGGAAAATGGTCACTTATATGAAATGCATTTTCTATCAACAGCTGCATTTACAATCGATATTAACTGTAAAGGTCTTGTTTTGGTATTGAGGCCTCCAAGACAGTAGTCCACATAACACTTACCACAGTGTATGCTCTGTCAATAATGGAATGTATTTCTACATTAAGTTTTGCTTCCTTTAGCCTGTCCGCGACATCTCTGTAATGTGCTCAATTGAAACTGTCAAGAGCACTGTATTATTGCACGTGGCCTTTTGGAAGAACACTTTAGTTCACGTTCATACAATAACAATGTCTGCCCGTGTCTTCAATTCTCCACTTCTTCGAGTCATGAAATTGATATAAATTGATACATGAATTTCGCCTGAATTAAGGTCTAGTTCATTTGCAACGTCTGAAGAAGTAAGATTGCATGTTTTCTGTAAACTGTGTAAAACAGTAGTATAAGAACTTGTAGGAACTCTTATATTAGAGTTGAATTACCACATCTACGTAAATTTAGTAACATTACTTTAGAAAAACTTAACGCTTTGTTAACAATCATTATTTGTGCCATTTTCATATTGCTGGAGGTGTTTCCCTTGAATCTGTCCCCTTTACAGCACAATCAAGTACCATTTAAATATCACAATGAAGTACCGGGTAAAGACGACCAGTTTTATTGCAGGTAAACCCAAGCTGGACAGGTCGATGGGTAGAAACAAGACCAAACTTGAGTCGTTCTTAAAATGCTTTCTATCTCTCACTATGCCTTTCTTTCCCTCTGTTCCCCCATCCTTTTATTTATTTTTCTTTCCATTCCCTTTGGATGATTTTCATCCACGTGTTTAATGATTGAACACTTAAGTCTAAACTCACACTCACTCACTGAGGAACTCACAATGTTAAGACATTCCTACACTTTAGTAGTTTTCAGTACTGTCCCGATTCAGGCATCCATTATTGGCCTCGTATCAACTTGCACACTGGCGCGGTACTGGACAAGTACTTGCCTACGTTTCTGGACAAATATTTGGCCAGTATAAGGGCATTACGGGAACAGCGTCATTACATGTACATAAATACCATAACTATAACAATGTCTTACCAGTACTGGCCCTATTTAGTTTGACCATTACAAGCATAATTTGATACATCGAAATACTTGATATTACATGTTCGAATTCAAGTCTGATTAAGCCATTATTATTACGCCATGAATTCTTCTATTGCTAATTTAACTATCTTTCAAGTAAGTTATACATATATGAAAAGCATAAGCATGGAACTTTGCTTCACAAACACTGATAGTTTTTAAAATACAAATGTTAATGCTTGCAATTGTTACAGAGTCATTGACATAAATATCTATCAAAACATGTTATCTGAACAAAAGAAAACAAGTCTTTTGAAATGTCTACAGAGAAAACATGTCACTAATTATATTTCAGGAATGATTATGTTTTCTCATAAATAGTATCATATTAATGAAACATACGGCAACTTTAGCAAAAGCAAAATACAATTTAAGTAATATAGTAAACATGCAAAAACTACTTCAGAGACTTATCCAACTTAAGATAACTCAGCTTGAGGTCATAATTTGAACTCACATTTAATGTATCCTTTATTAACATTAACAGCCATTTTATTTTTTTGCCAGTATTGACCCGGTAAAGTCATGTTTGCTGGGACAATCTCACCCTAATGTCTTCTGAGATATCAACACGTGTTCATTGTAACCAATTTGTCATTTGCAAGTTCCATATATTAGTTACTTAAATCAACTCGTTTCTATTTATATTTGATAGTTGAGGTATTTTGGGCAGGATTCTCAATTTATGATATTTTAGGCCCAATGATGTGTATGTGTATAATCCGAATTGGCCATACAATGGAGATCTAGAAGAAACTTAACTTTGCCTTGGGTTGCCCTTTCGATTGCCCCGAATAAATTGGTTTGTCAAAGTTTCATTTTTCAGGAGAAAGAATAAAAGAAGGAAATGATTTAAATCAATTGAAAAATGAAAACCCCTTGAGCTTCGTCTTCTTGCCTTTAAAATATATATTAGAAACATGATTACAATGTTTTGAAAAGATATTGATATTATTTCTATTTAACTACTATGTTCATTTTAAAATGGTTTATGCAAATGTATTTCAATGATTTTAGGGGTTCACTATCTTAAGAAATGTACGACGAAATGAAACACCTATTTGAATTATCCTAACAAGTACAGTGGACTTTTAAAGTGCTTTGAGAATATACATCAAAATAATTCAATTCTTAAAAACGATGAACAAATAACCCTCATAGAGAAAATTTACCTTATTCGATTGTAATTTAATTATTTAGGGTTAGATAACTCTTTGAAGTAAAATTGGCCTGATCTGTAATTCCATGGTATTAGGAAAGTTAATATCACTTTAAATGCTTTTATATGAAAACCTTTTATGTCTTATGGTTACATCAAAGCTGTCTTACAGTATTTTTATAACATCCCTACGTCTGTTTGTAATTTGATATATCTATTTGAGAAAGGAATAGTTATCATCTGAAAGCATGTGTTTACCTTTCTGTACGCATGTGTAATGGGGTAATTCAATGAATTCAACTTCTGTTTACTCAAACTTTACATCAATATCTATGTCCTGTCATTCTGAAGTCCCAATACAAACACTCTCCAATGAGCAAGTGATAGTTTGAACATCCAATAAGGTTATATGAAATTTCCAAAGAATAAAGTTCGGTTGATGTTTCTTGTTTACATCTTCAGAACACTTATTATGCATATATTTTTTGATTAACTTCCTCAAGAAAACTTTTTTTTTATAAATGAGAATAACAATATTATTATAAACATAAGAGGTTCGTTCATATACTGCCTTGTCGCATGGTTTAGATCAATAATGTTACAATAAAATACATAAGCATATATCATTAAACAATGAAAATCTCAAGTTTAACTGTAATTTTACCTCTTCATCAATAAAATCATGTAACTTGTTTTAGTTTTATACTATGGATGAATTACTACCAATATATCTTTTCATTGGTGACATGATGTAATTTCTGTGATTTCATGACGTAATAATCTGTTCCCGGTATGTGTCTACCAGTCAGAGAGCTTGGACCCAGATCCACACAGCTAAAAGGAAACATATTTTGTAACAGAATGTCAGAAAATAGATTTCTTTTACATCATTGACCCTTAGTACATTATATAGACACTGTAAATGATTTGACTTTGTTTTCAAATCGCTCAGACAGGAAACACTTATCGCAGTCATTTTCTCTCACTGATTTAATCTCAGATTATGTTTCCTTACACCTGTCTACACCGTCTTACACGTGTCTAAGACCTGTGTTTAAAGTGCTCTATTTAGACTGTCTATTTTCATTTTACAAATGGTGACCTTATATTGAAAAGTTTAGACTTACATTTTGGCGTGATAACAATATGTTAATAAGTCTTCTTAGTCACATCATCTGAAAAGTTAAGTACTAGGTCACAAACCCTAGCTTTAACATTAAGTAACTGGAGTTACGGATATTTGTTCAAACCCTAAGACAGTGATACACGTTTACTCCCACAGTGGTTTAATGCACATCATGTGCACGTGTACATTTTATCATAAGCAATACAAAGGCAATTGAATATAAGAGGAATGAATTACAGGGGGTAAAAACGAGAATGTCTTTCAAATACTTCTGAACAGTTGAACTTTTAACTCATTGTCAGCATTGTGGTCGGCAGTGAGTGCCCATATCTTACTAAAAATATATGCCCAAATTATTGATCTTATATACTCAAGATTCTTTTACTTTAGGCCGTGAATACAAATAAACACTCATAACAAGTATCTAAATTATCGTTGCAACGATCCTCTGTCGATTGCAATGACAGTAATCAATACTCGATTATTGAAAAACAGCTCACTAAGTACGACAGGTTATCAACAGTATTACGCTAGGACTCTTTTTCTCAAATGTGATTAATTTGTCTTCAGTTTATTGACAAGTGTTAATTTTTTGCATCACTTCTCCCAAAAGTAACTTTCAAGTAACAACATCTGAAATCAATCACGTTATAGAAATTTGTTTGCTTTTCAAAACCTAATTCATGCGATATGTCTGGAAAGTAACGAAGAATGTTTTCAATGGATACAAATTGGTTAACCTGATTTCTCTCCTATCATTTCCTGTCCTGGGGCGACTGAACCTTCAATGAACGCTGTGACGGATCAACGTATCAGTAGTCGGTGACACTTAATTACCTTGGGGAACGTCGTGAGTATCTTCACGTTCTCTCTTCATTGCTTCCTGGGGCAAGTCTTAATTCGCAAACAATCTACACATAAAATCACCCTTGCTACTTTTCAAAACCATGCATTCATAAACGTGTATCACCGGCTAGGACTTTCATCAGTTGCCGGCTGGATAAGCTGTTGGACAGTCACTTTTGTTGATTTGTCACTAACTCTGATGTAGGAGGTTCGAATACTTCAAAGGCCCCGTACGAGACAAAGACAGAGAAAGACTCGAAAAGTTAAACCTTTCCTGAGAGATGGTGGTAATTTGGATTTTACCACTTTTGACACTTTTGTCATCCATTTACATAAATAGTGTACATGTTTCATGTTTCATGGGATCCCAAGACAAATACACGAGTCTCGAAAGATTCAAGATGCTGTTGTACATGTACCGTTTTTCTTCTACAGTTGTGAAAGATAAAAAAACTTTTTACTCCTGTCTATGTAAATATGAACTGAAATGGTCCAACCTAATCCTGGTGTACTTTTGAAGAAGTATCTGCGACACCTTTTGTTTCACAAGCACTCAATTAAGTCACTATACATGTATTTCAGTATGTCAGGACGAGACGTTTAAAGAAAAACCAACATTCTGATATGTATGAAAATAGGAACTGCATGTTTAATCATGAACTACTTTTACAATCAATGGCAGCTATAGAGATAGTGAGACCACTCAGACAGCAGTCCACATAACACTTTCCTCAGTTTGTGCTGTGTCAATAATGGAATGTATTTCTACATTAAGGTCTTGCTTCCTTTAACCTGTCCAAGACAACTCTGTAATGTATTCAACTGAAGCTGTCAAGAACACAAGATTATAGCAAGTGGCCTTCGTCAAGAACTCTACAGGCTTTTCTCATCCACAGCATCAAATCATAAATGTTTGTTGTTTTGTGGTATGGAAAGCTGTAAAGAAGTATGAGTGAATGAATACAGGTAGTCTGAAAGGTTTGGTATTTGTTTCACCTAAATTGAAGTAGTACGATTGCATGTCGTCAAAAAACTGTGCAGAACATCTGTCATGTAAGCCGCCTAAAGTGGCACAACAAGCTGCCGTTTCTTCATACACAATCATATCATTAAAAGTTGGTTGTTGTCTACATTTGGTATATAAGACAAACCAAACAACCCATATGCTTTTGTATCATCAGTTCATGTTTAATTGCTTTTGTCACACTAGGAAAACATCCGAGTAGACAAACATATTTGAAGAAATGGAGAAACCTTTTTTGTACTATAGTTGTAAAAGAGAAAAATATAATGAGAAAAAAACTTATGCATTTTTCTATCCAGGTAAGTATAAACTGAAATGGTCCAACCTAATCCTGATGTATTTATGTCAAATCGACGAGGTATTTGAAGAATGATTGGCGACATTTTTTTTCACAAGCACTTTGAACTTAAGTCACTACACATGTATTTCCTGAGCTTTTTCGTTTAGTGTTCTATGCTTTATAATGTTTTGAATCATGGTGTAGAATGTGTCACCAGTAGAAAGTTTCAAAATGTAGTCGTATCGCTTTTCATAAAAATTAATTCACATTTTCAGAAGTTAATGTTAGACTTTAGTCATAATGACCGCTGTCGCTTACAAATAGTGCAGGAACGACCTCTCAACCTATAGTTCCCTAGAAATATATATGTACTACGTCTGTGTACGTATTTTCATAACGTAGTGGGAGTACTGTTAATTCAATAAAATCAAATCGCAGGTTCAGAAATGAATGCTCGATTTCAGTCATGATGACAGTCATTGCTTACGCATAGTGCAGGAAGATCTTTACACCTGCAGACTCTCTCCTATTACAATTATAATTACTTATCAAGTATTTCCTTAATGGAGTTATTTTAGGTGCGTAACATTGGTAGGAAAATGTCTATAGACATATATGTATAATTTTTTAACTTTATCGTAGTAACAGCTTCATTTAGTACTCAAAAGGTTAATAATAACAGCAGTCGGATTAAAATCGAACGTGTTCCGAGAACTACATTTTTTTAGAAATTGACTCTAGCGGGATTCGAACGTACTCTATCAGGGGCTGTCTTCTCAACAACGATCTGAAAGCACCCTTCTTGCTCGATTTCAATGATACTGATAATAACAGGTGACATTGTTTCAATATAAAAACATATGCACATATCACCTTTACCTATCAACGATTGTTTCAGCGCGAGGTACCGTATTTTGTCGTAAGTTATGTCATAACACAAATGTTGGAGACGCTGCTGAATGGGTCCGCGGTAAGGGAATCTGGACGTTTTCTGAATATTTCTATTTGTTTTAAAAGGGATAGAATCGGTAATTAAGAAATTGTAACACTCGGAAGTGTGTCAAGTGACTTTTACAAAACTCGTGCTAATATGTCCTCGTTCTTGCTCGGGTAATAAAAAAATTCCAACTCGTGTTTCCTAAAACTTACGTAGTAATAATAGCAGAGTTGTGTTTTCGTCCCATTGTGATATTACAATTGTACAAAATAAAAATAATTTAATTACTTGGTTCTTTTCATAAACATTTCAATTGATTAAGAATATTTTGATAACACTTCTAAGTATTTTTTGTTCTCAGAGGGTATGAAATAAGATTTAAACTTACTTAAATCTATATGTATTTATTAATTTTAAAAAAGAAATCATTTGAATTTTAACGGTACGCACATACACTTTCTGAAAAAAGAAGTTAATGTGCGATCAATGAAACCTTCTTAATTATGATAGAATAATGATATTTATTACCCACGTGCCATGGGACTTCGTAAAGGGGTTTCATAACAATCTGTTATGACACATATGTGTCATAACACCTTCGAGTGATTTGATTGGCTGATACATGAGTTTTGAAGTTACCGGTACTACTTTCATCAGCTATTTCATTCATGATTTCCATTCATAAGTTTTCGTTCCTAAGCACACGAAAAACGTGATAAATATCACATTACGCCCCCAAACCTATATGCCTTAACGTATCTGTCACCTCAAAGAGTATTGCAAGCTTAGCATATGACAACGCTCTGTGAACTGTGAAACGTATCATATCTAGATTACATTGGCTTTTCGGACATGACTAATCTTTTCTTCCGCACATTGAACACCGATTCCTCAAAAAATGCGAACAAAGAATTGTACATGAGAATTTATCTCTTAGGTCGATGCTTAATTTTAAAAAAGAAATCATTTGAATTTTAACGGTACGCACATACACTTTCTGAAAAAAGAAGTTAATGTGCGATCAATGAAACCTTCTTAATTATGATAGAATAATGATATTTATTACCCACGTGCCATGGGACTTCGTAAAGGGGTTTCATAACAATCTGTTATGACACATATGTGTCATAACACCTTCGAGTGATTTGATTGGCTGATACATGAGTTTTGAAGTTACCGGTACTACTTTCATCAGCTATTTCATTCATGATTTCCATTCATAAGTTTTCGTTCCTAAGCACACGAAAAACGAGAATTTTCATAATATAATCGAATAAATTTCATTTTTCATTGTGGTTACATGCAAAGCTTTTCTTTCCTTTAATAACTGAAATGTACGTAAATAAATAGAAAAACGATACAATCTAAATAAGTAAAAAAATTCGTCTGCTGGGTCTATCGGGACTCATGTAAACAAAGATGGCCAAGCGTCGCCGTATTGTTTGCAGTGACTTGTCCTCTGATGAAGAATAGTTGCAATTGCAAAAGCTTCTTTACCAGTTGACAGTTTTTGAGACATTAATTTCAATGTTATTCCCTTTAGAGGCCAAATGTTACGTGCGCCATTCTAAACGTTGTTTCCGAACAGTGTCTCCACGTCACGACTCGCCTTGAGTGACGGCCGATTGACGTTGAGCCGAGATTATTTCGTGAAATAATTTTGTTTTGTCACTCGCAAAGGCTCGTGACAAAGCAAAATTATTTCACTTGGGACATAAACTTGATATAAAAGGGGGAGCTCGTTTGATATCCTATAAATATAAATCGTTTGAGATAAGGTGTTCAAATAACATGTGAATAAAAGTATAAAATGAAAATAAACTTCAGATGAGAAAGAATGGAAGGTAAACGTAACGATATGTTTATAGATAAGAATAGATATATTGTCTAATCTGATGCTCTCCAAAAGGAAGAATAAAGGGGGAAAAAGTTGGTGCCGTTATAAAACATTTCAAATAAACATATCAATCAGAGAAAATGCAAGGCAGGAAATTAAATATTCATTTCAACCTACAAATGTTTAAGTGCTGAATCTGATATCATGATGATGCTACCATATCATTGCGATATTCTCTGCTTCAGCAATGTTTAAAAGCCCTCGAATTTTGGATTTGAAAGGGAAAAAAAATCAGTAAAACAATGTCAACGTTATGCAACATCACAAAGTCATGTTGTTACAAAAATCGTCGTCATACGGCCATGACATGATATATTTCACAGAAAATCCTTGCAGTGATTTATGTCTTCAAGATTTATTTCTGTGTTCTCCCCCTAGCAAGTTAAAGTAGGTCGTAATGACGGGTTACACTAACTTTGACTCTTTATATAGAAAAAGTATATGTTTTAAAGATCTTTTTAACCTGAAAGATCATTGTGTTATTTATAATAGAAAAGATTGAAAATATTGTATCAACATGTAGTCAATCACTACTGTCTTAACATTAATTGCAATTGATCGTACATAATCTTCCCGGTATTGAAATTTTCTTCTCACTTTTCCAAATTTTCTTTTTACGACTACATATTCGAAAAAGACGACTATGACTTTGATAAAGAGAAAACTCGTGATCAGCCCTGTCGCATTTACCGACAAGTTCTCGGCTCTTGAAGCCTTTGGGCTATTAATTGCGGCAAATGGTATAAAGTGCAAATCTTCTTGCCATCTGAAAATAGAGATGATTTGTTTTTCGTTTTTCTCATAACTTGCACGTTGCATAAGCACTTTTGACATGTTGACAAAGGATGGGTGAAATAAAAAATGCACTTCTAGGATTCGATTCCAATTTATCGTGACTGATGAGGTTTTAGTTTATTCGGTTATTTTGAAAGTAAAGCCATTACAAAGGTAGGAAGATATTAAAACTCTCTATTAGGGAATCATGATGTATTGTTGAAAAGGCAATAACGCCCTATCAGAGAACTGAGATCACAATAGCTATAATTTCTGATATTTCATATTAGAGATCATTGCGATCGCTTGACTTATTTTGATGAATTCTTTAGTATAAATATCACATTACGCCCCCAAACCTATATGCCTTAACGTATCTGTCACCTCAAAGAGTATTGCAAGCTTAGCATATGACAACGCTCTGTGAACTGTGAAACGTATCATATCTAGATTACACTGGCTTTTCGGACATGACTAATCTTTTCTTCCGCACATTGAACACCGATTCCTCAAAAAATGCGAACAAAGAATTGTACATGAGAATTTATCTCTTAGGTCGATGCTATCAGGTCTTGCTAAGGCTTCTTTCAGTACAAGTCATAGATATAGAGAATGTATCTTCATTGCAAGGTAATTGCATTACGATTAAAAGGTGCCTTTGAAGCAACGAAAGCCTTATATAAACTACCTTCTTCATCGTGTGTGAGTTATTTTGCTAATGGAACTAAAACAGACTATAGTCCACTGGGCAATAGGGTTCGCCATGTCGCCCTCTTATGACCGAACTAAATGTCCTTGTCATGTGTTTATGCAAATCTGAGTGGTAAATGTGTATATACTGGAATATAATGTGTCATTTTTACATATACACTAAACGCCAAAAGAAACGTTACCCCTAAATAACTTTTTAAGTATTAAAGATATGTAACAAATGAATGGATGAAAAGAAAGCTGAATAACGTAGCTTTATGCTGATAACACATTTCAAATTCCTGATGGATTCAGATTGTGGCGAAATGCATCTTGCATCTTGAAGATTCAAATTGTCCGGTTTTCGTCCAGGCTGGTAGTAATGATTAAATGTGATTTGGATGTCCAAAAGAAGTTGAAAGTAACCTTTTACTTTTGTGGTTAGACAAAAAGTTTGTATGCGGGACATCATAACCCGTAAACGATGAAAAATGATGTTGTTGAGTAAGTTTAAGTGTGAAAATGAGAAAAAATGTTTCTATAGATATAAAATATCTTTTCTCGTAATTTAACTTAGTGAAACGAGTTTACGGTGTATTCAGGAATACAAACGATTATTTCTGTCAACATTTTTGGTTAAAAATTAAAAGTTTTGATTTTTTTGTTTATCACCCACACGCATTATCGCTCAAACGTAGCATAATTCAATCAGCATTTGCACGAACCCAATGCTATGGCACACATGTACGAAATTTTGACGCAATTGACAGCTGAAGAACGAGAAAGAGCTCTGGGGATCTTGCAGATGGGGTCGACCAACAACGATGTCGCCAATGCCTTCAGATGTCACCGTATGACCATCATTCGACTTCGCCAACGCTATCTTCAGACTGGGGTCACCGCTGATAGACCAAGAAGTGGACGTTCCCGCGTCAGAACTCCAGCTAAAGATCGCTATTAACGTCACCTACATCTGAGGGACCGATTTCTGCCGGCGACGTGGTCAGCCAGGACTGCTCTTGGACGAAGACTTAGTGCTGCTACAGTGAATAGAAGGTTTCGTCTTTAAGGTTTACGGCCATACAGACCAATGCGAGGTGTGCAGTTGACCCTGCAGCACCGGCTAAACAGGGTAGCGTGGCAGAACCGGAATTGGCGGCGAGTGATGTTCACGGATGAGAGTCGTTTTACGATCCAACATACCGAGAGGAGAAGAAGAGTGTACCGTCGTTAAGGTGAAAGAGAGGCTCCATGCTGTGTTCAAGACGTTATACCATTCGGAGGAGGCAGTGGAATGGTGTGGGCCGGAATAAAGGACGACGTTCGAACTGACCTTGACATCATTGATTGCAATATGACGGCACAAGTGAACATTGACCAGGTTGTCCGTTCTGTGGTTATTCCATTCTTACAGCGTCACCGAAACACAGTTAACAAACAGGATAATGCACCACCTCATGTCGTAAGATTGACAACAACGTCAACGTCTTGCCATGGCCTTCAAAATCCCCAGACATTAGCCCCATCGAACATCGACTATCTCAATCGCAGAGTTCGTTTTCGACAACAACAGCCGCGAAATCGTCAGCAAATAATTCACGCTTTGAGAGAAGAATGGCGTTTAATTCAAGCTGCCTTCGTCAGACGATTGACCCATTCTGACAGGAGACATTCTGGTATGTTTGTATGCGAATGGCGACCATAATGGATATTAAAAAAGATTAAAAAACAATAAAGTCATGAATTTTACACTATTTTGTTGTTTTTGAGTGAGGATCGAAAACTGAACAATAGTGTCAGCCTTATGCTTTGTTGTTTAAGCCGATATATCAATCGATATTATCAAATATCTTTGTTGCAATATGATCCGATATTGTTTGGCTACACAATGCAGCAAAAAGTTCCATCGTAACTTTAGTAGTTATTGCATAATCGATTAAGAAAGAGGGGTAACGTTTCTTTTGGCGTTTAGTGTATTGTCATATATACTCCCTCAACCAAATATTCTTTGAAGGGCCACACTAAAAGGTTGATGTCATCATAATTCTGATTCTGATTATCATATATTCGTAATTTTGGTATCTTAATGTTCTGTAGGTCATAGGATGAATCGTTGGACTTTTCAGGTAGCCAATATTGGCTATTTTCTTGGTTTCTGTTGCACAGGCATGGCATTTATAATAATATTCATGCAATTTTGTATTCCGAGTGATTTGTGTTACAATGTACTTCTAAGGGCTTAAAAGTGAACAATTAATAGGAAACAAAGAAGAAAAATCCACGCACGTACCAATTCCCCATTACAATCATTAACATAATTCAGATTAATAGAATTCTTTAAAAAAATCCATTGTCAATTGTTTGATTCAAATTATATTTTGACGTCACTAAATTCTTCTGGTCCAATGCAGTTATAAAGTCATTTTCTTAATGAGACACTAATCTTTGATATAACAGAAATGTCCTTTGAAGTCACAATGCAGGGCGACATGCTAAGAAATCCTGCATTAAAGAAATAGCTGCATTGTTGAGTGCTATTACTGGGAGCAGCAAACCGCTCCCATGATGTGTCTATGAAGTGGAGTCAATTAAACCCTTTTATTTCTTGCTGCCTTCGTTTTTATTTTGTGGGTTCACTCATAATATCTTTATAAACAGAATGATATAAAAGGGCAAGAAATAAATATAAGGTTGATGTTTGAAACATATAGAAATGTTTGTTCAGTGTTTGATATCCAGCAATTATGGATCAATAGTGGTTGCATGGGTAATTTGTGACACAATGTATCTACCATGTACAAACAAAATATCATCATCATTGCATATTATCATTTAACTACTGTCCTTCTTTGACAATTATATCAGAGCGGCAAATATTTGGGCTTGATTCGCCAACCTCTCAGACTCAGAGAGCCATTTGAGATGAGATTGATTCTGAGAGCATGAAAATCATGTTACGGTCCATTTGAGGAAACGGCAGTTACGACTTAGTAGGTTCAAGGGTGGTAATCGGTAGGTGGTAATCGATAGGTCAGTCATCCATGTAAATGTTGATACACATTTTGATCAATTGCATTTTATGTGGGCGTAGTATTCTGCCACAAAAACGAAGGGGGTATGTTATTACTGTGGAACTATGAAGGAATTTAAATCAGGGGTAAATCGAGGTTGCCGGATAGACCCAATTGCACCCAAATGGGAAAAAAACGCCAAGGAGCTTGTATGAGGTTAGTTCAAGCTTCTTTGTCGACATTGAAAATTTAACCTTGCAGGAGCATGTAGCAACAGCCATCTGGGAGACACGGGGTTTGAGAGTTTATCCGCTACTGCTAAGCTAGTACATCATGAATATATCATCATGCAAAACACAATATAAAATCAATCACAACATTGCATAAACATACATAAAATAAATAGATAATTCACTCATCAAACCATCATTACAAAATATAATGTTTTATGCAATTAAACGCTACATACAAAACCAATTTCATTATGTGACAAATAGATACGTTCAATAATATGTGCTTTAAATGGAACCCCAAATCAAGTGAAGTACTTCATGAATAGCTATAGCTTCATTTCACAATATATAATCAGATATCGTGAAATACAAACATTAACGATCATGAATACCTTCATACACAGAGAAGAAATAAATGAAGTATTACCTTGGCTTAAACGTTATAACTTAAATAGATAAACTAATTTAGAAAATAATTCAATATGGCGGCATACTCCATCACCATTACAAATACAAAGTTTAGTATTACAAAAATACTGAAATGAAAATTTATCTGATTGAATAGAAATACCTTACAATCCTAGAAGCTACATTAACGCTAATGATTACAATGATTACTAATCTTTGTAGACAATATGTTATCTTGTTTTCGTTTGTCAGTGCTCTGTGCTGTGACGTACATAGGTCATTTTATATGCACACTGTAGAAGAACATTATCTGATTCAAAGCAGCCAACGAGAGGACAGATTGTGTAAACTTACAATAATAAATTATACTAAAATGACCTAACCAGAACTCCCTTCTTAGATAAATGGACTGACCCAATGCATAGGCAAACTGAACCTAAAGTTAATACTTCCAGAGTAACTGGACATTAATTAAAAGATATCAATAAAAAGAGAAAGAATTGAAAGGAATTACAACAGTATTATAAATTGTACATAGATACAATTGCCTGCCTCAAAAAAGTCATGCGCAGTGTAAAAATTTGTCGTGCGCATTATTTTAATTCTAGTTTGACTCAAATTCATTGCTTCTTATATGCTTAAACTGCATTGTTTTAATATGATCATTATGCGGCTAACACCAGAGGGAACAAACCTTAAATTCCTGCATCTCTCCCCACTCCGGAAATAACCAACAGTATCTTTTGAATTTTCTATTACTTCCCGTCTCAGGGACAAGAGGTAATTCCTATTCCATATAGGAACATCTTTGTAGACATGTATACGAGCAGTCGACCTTGAATGGAGTGTTGTGGTTATGATGGTTTCCTTCTATCATAATCTATATGATACACTCTCCAATCTCCCTCTAACGATATAATGATAAAAGCCCTAGTGGTAGGTACCAAATTACCAATGTGAAATGACTTGAGTTCCTATTAATTTCAGGGTATTTCTATCTTGTTTTCAATGGATATAAATTTTATTTCTACCCCAAAAGGTTGTGTTGGGCAGATTCGTACACAACCCCACGTTCTCAGTCAGTAGTAAACCAGTTTTAAATTTTTTTATTCAATACACGGGAATTTAATTTGGCATTCATTTTGTATGTATTCTCACTGTTTATTTTATATTTTCTCCGAGAGAGAAAGCGTTCATCTCTTTCCTTCCTTTATACATTAAATTTTACGGCTGTATACAAAAAGTTTGTTCACTAACTACTACTGTATCTTGGTGCAAATATCATATTATTTGGTTTTAGTGTGGACGTCAATAACATAATTTTAGCTGGACTGACAAAGAACCACCAATTGCCCATGCGTAGAGTAACCATTCTTGCACTTATATATTGTATATATAGGATCTCCCGTGCCAAAATTTCGAATTGACAGAACTCCGATTTTCTTGAATTGTGATTAGCACATAGCATGTTGACTTTTCGGGGAATCATTATTCGAAAGAACACAATAACTGCACAGTTACATTAGATGTTTCTGAAAGGAATTATTCAGCTTTTAAATTAATTGACAAGGTTTCAGATTTACTGGATCAGTACAAGTGATTAACGTATTTCTTATAGTTGAACCATGAACACCACCTATTGAGATACATCATTTTAAGAGTCAGATAATGCTGATCAATGGTTTACTAAATGCTGTCCTAAGATTTCCTTCAAATCTGATCGCATTTCCTGAAACATCATTGACAGTAACTGGAGGTTGTTGCTGTTAGCACCATTCTTTAGTACAGAAGTATCCCTCCTCTTCTCCTGAGTACATATACATATGGATAATTAAGTCTTGTGTTAATGTGTAACATCCTCTTTCTGATGTTCGACAAATCAAATGGCAATGACAGATTTTAAGATAACGATAAGATAGGCAATAAATCGGGGACAGCACATCCCGGAGTACAGTGGTGGTCATGAACTTCTCAGATGTACCTGTCACGTGCACTGTTATATCCTTCCTGGTCAACCTGTTAATGCATCTAATTGATCTCAAGCTTCTGGCATTTCTCAAAGGAAATAGAAGTTCTACGGAATTAGCTTCTCTGATTTGACCTTATTGGTCCATGAAAGAGTGAATCTATCACCCACGAGTAGGTCTAATTTTATATGTAGTTCAATTATTATTGAAAAAAGGTAGATAATTACAACACCAAGAGATGACATAGATTTACCATGATTTATGACACCAGAATCTGTTCAGTAGTTGAGGAAACTTTCCAGGTGAAGTGTTTCCTGCGTGGGTTTGCAATTGTATTTCATGGATGTCAGTTTATATTTATAAATTCATTTACATTATCGTGATTAAGTTTGTTTCTTTAATTCTTTAGTGTCGATATGAAGAGAATCAATCAATCAAGTTTATTTAGTAAAAGGCCTTAGGCCCACGTACAATACAGAGTAAAACAAATATGTGTATTTATACAGTTGTGGCAATTTTACAATCACGTGTACTGGGAACGCAGCAAAAATACTTTCTTAATGTAATTTGAACAGTTTATGGTCGTGGAAAGATTGTTACATTTTAAAGTATTTACAAAACATTGTTGGTCAATGTGATATGGTAAAGATTTAAAATATTTACAGCGCAGATCATTATAAATTCTACATTCAAACAAGAAATGGAACTCGTTTTCTATAAAGTTATCATTACAAATATAGCAGAGTCTTTGGTGCCTTGGAATTCCATCAAACCTACCAATATTCTTATATAGTGGAAGTGAACCTATTCGCAACATTGTTATTCTACGCCTTGCATCTTTGGATTTGTAAAAGGTTAAATATGGTTCAATACAAAATACATTTTTGATTTTTGAATAAACATCAAGAGAAGAACATTTATGCATTTCAGAAAATGTAAGCTGTTTATGGCAGTCACTTACTCTTAAATGAAATTCTTTTAAAAATCGTTCCTCGTCTCCAACACCTTGTGCCTCCCAAACAAAACCAAAACCATGATTAAACAAAATATTTTTTACAAAGAATACCCATGTTTTTCTTTCAATTTTGTCAAGTTTATATAACATAAAATAGCATTGCTTGGGGTATCTATCTCTATGATAGTGTAAAAGTTTGAACCAATACTTCACAGTACGTAAGAGAGTATCAACAAAGATATAATTTCTACCACATTCAGCTAAAACAGCAGCGTTAGAGCATTTATAACTGACACCCAATACAAACTTACAAAACCTAATGTGAAACTGTTCAATAACATGCCATTTCTGAAAACCCCATATTTCTGAAGCATACAAAATGATAGGCTTTATCTGAACATCAAATATTTTAAACAAAATAGTTGGAGAAACATTTTTCAATCTTCTACTAAAAACCTTAACTGAAGACAAAGCGTTATTCGCTTTATTTACCAGATTTTGTACTGATTTGGACCATGAAAGTCTACTTGAAAACAATAAACCCAAATAATTATAGTATGAAGCAATGTTTAACTTATGATTACCGAAGTACCAAGATTCATACCGCCTCAAAGTACCACCATTTCTGAAAACTAAAACCTCTGTTTTCTGAAAATTTAATGTCAAACCCCACTTTTTACAAAAGGCAAATAATACATTGATCTTTCTCTGAAGACTAGCTACCGAATCTCCAAACAAACACAAATCGTCTGCATACAGTAATAAATACAAATCCAAAAACTCAGAATCAGTAAATACGCCTCTTTCTCCAGAATTAGATAATTCGGTATGTAACTGATTGACAAATAACGCAAATAATAAAGGACTTAGGATGCAGCCTTGTCTAACTCCACTCATAGAATCAAAATACTCCGAGACGTTTAGATTATTTAACTTAACACCAGCCTTTGTCTTTGAATACATATCTCTAATGATATTGAGCATAGAACCATGAATATTATTTGATAACAAAACAAATATGAGGAGAAAATAACTAATAACTACAAAAAGTATGAGTGATTTTTTTTTAATTATCATTGAAAATAAGCTTTCAATAGTTTTGAAGTACTAGATCGAATGATGCCGTAAGATTAACAGTGTATTGATATCATAGCATTATGACGTCATGAGGTTATGATGTTTGTGATACTAGGGCAATAAAACTATCCACACCACTCTTGCGAAACAGTTTTTAATCAGAATCATGTTTTGTTAATTTAGATTTTAGCTTTGTCTAGAAGATAGATGGAACAGTTTATTCTTTGTGTAATTTGTATGTCTTTTAACTTGTTCTGTGTTTGAATGATGCAAAGCGAATATTTTTTATAACAAACCTTGGTCCAAAGAATCTGATAACATTGGAAATACTACTAGTTATTTGATTATTAATCTTGCTATTCTTCAAGAGTTTCAAATAAATGAGAAATTATTAAAAGTTAATAATATTTGAAATAGATTATTAAAACTGCAGTCCGTAATAAAGCAAAGCATATTCTTAAAGTACATGTATATGATTAATGTGCATTTTGATTTTATTTTTATACATTTTATAGGCATGAATGAAAGGCTATCTCTTGTTAAGCTAAGTAGTTGATTATTGGAGCAATATTTATTATCACCCACCCAAAAATAAGGCCAGGAAATAGCAACTGTATGAGAAGTTGTTTATCAGTAAAACACTACAGCAAAAGAACAGTCACATAGAATTGCACCAAAGGGTAAGCAACAATGAAAGAGTTCACTACTATGTACTTTCTTCTTGTAACGCGGTAGCTTTTCTTATGTTTTCCCACCGACCTATATAGACCTGTCGTGATAAGAAAGTGGTTTATAACATGTTTTTACAAAATGAATTTGCAGTAGAATCATGTGACACAGGCATTAAAATCATTCTTACGTGTGACAAGTATTTGAATGATATCAATAATGATAATATTCTGAAGAGCTTAAATCTCCACGTCCTTGACTATTTGAAGTTGGTGACCATCTTGTATTTGTTTCATTAACTATTATGATCAACTAAAGACAGGCATCTTTTTCAGAAGAGAATGGCGTTTCGAACAAGCGATATCACACATAGCTTTTAGACTAATCTGTCTCTCGCTTCACAGTAGAACAACTGTGACATGTTTGACCCTTCACCTTACCTTTAGGTGTAGTGAATGTTTATGATGACATCATTTCTGTAATACCCTCAGAAGTCAATAACATGTTTGATCATTCACCTTACCTTTAGGTGTAGTGAATGTTTATGATGATATCATTTCTGTAATACCCTCAGAAATCAATAACATGTTTGATCCTTCACCTTACCTTTAGGTGTAGTGAATGTTTATGATGATATCCTTTCTGTAATACCCTCAGAAATCAATAACATGTTTGATCCTTCACCTTACCTTTAGGTGTAGTGAATGTTTATGATGATATCATTTCTGTAATACCCTCAGAAATCAATAACATGTTTGATGCTTTACCTTACCTTTAGGTGTAGTGAATGTTTATGATGACATCATTTCTGTAATACCCTCAGAAGTCAATAACATGTTTGATCCTTCACCTTACCTTTAGGTGTAGTGAATGTTTATGATGATATCATTTCTGTAATACCCTCAGAAATCAATAACATGTTTGATCCTTCACCTTACCTTTAGGTGTAGTGAGTGTTTATGATGATATCATTTCTGTAATACCCTCAGAAATCATAAACATGTTTGATCCTTCACCTTACCTTTAGGTGTAGTGAATGTTTATGATGATATCATATCTGTAATACCCTCAGAAATCAATAACATGTTTGATCCATCACCTTACCTTTAGGTGTAGTGAATAATTATGATGATATCATTTCTGTAATACCCTCAGAAATCAATAACATGTTTGATCCTTCACCTTACCTTTAGGTGTAGTGAATGTTTATGATGAGTCACGTTTTGCATCACGAGATTCAACGATACCTCTCCAAGGAGTGATTAATGTGGATGATTCACACAAATGTCAAGTCCGTGATGGAAAGATGTGATTGAAGTAATGTAAAAGAGGTTTTTGTGATAACGGATAGAAACATTCATGTAATGCAAAAAGGTAGTGTAAAATTTGAAAAAAAAACCTCTTTCACAAAGTACAAAATTTGTCCTAAAATTCGGAAGTTCAGCTGCACCTAATATTTTATGAAACTAACATATGTGTGTGTATATATGAAAGGATGGATGGATTGAAAGATTTTATGTCAATGTACCTGTCGAGCATTGGATAGCTACAGTTCTCAACAGTCTGCAATAACATGTGCGTACTTTAAAGTAATATATATATATAAATATATATATATATATATATGCGTGAGCGTTATTCATTCATGTCTTTTGTAAACTTGTTTTAACTATAGGTATTTCATGGATAATGACCATGGATTGTTCTGTTTTGAATCTTTCAAAATTGAAATTTATACTAAACTCTTCAAAAAAAGAAACTTGACACTGACTTCCAAAGTTCAATATAAAGACCACAGATGCAGATCTCTGTTCAGTAACTTTTATTCAGAATAAGCATGATCTTGAAATGCACAGGTGCACAAGTGTTTCAACATCACAGGGGTGCACAAATGTCAGTATAGGGTATGGCCACCATTGGCATTGATTATTGCTTGGCACCGACGACCCATGGATGCAATCAAGTTGTCAATCACAGCCTGTGGAATGTTCTGCCATTCGTGCTGAAGTGCTGCAAGAAGTCCTGGAAGTGTTTGGGGTGGTGGATTCCTACTGCGCACGCGCCGATCCAGTTCGTCCCAGAGATGCTCAATTGGTGAAAAATCTGGTAACCTGGCTGGCCATGGCAATGTCTGGACATTGTTACGCTGTAAAAAGTCTTGACAAACACGTGCAACATGTGGTCGAGCATTGTCCTGCTGAAAGAGACCACCATGGACGTTGACGTGAGGAATAACGTAAGGCTGTAGGATCAAGTCCCTATACCGTACTCCCTATACCATACTCCTGTGAGGTTACCCACAACAGTCACAAGGGGTGTCCTAACACCGTGACGAATCCCGGCCCACACCATGACACTCCTACCCCCAAATGGGACAACCTCCTGAAAACAGTTAGCAGTATAACGTTCTCCACAACGTCGGTATACACGTGCTCTACCATCACTTCGTCGAAGCAAAAAACGGGACTCATCAGTGAAGAGAACGGTTCTACACCTTCCACGTGCCCATCTCATCCTCTGTTGACACCACTGGAGACGTTCCGCCAGATTACGTTGCGTTAAAACTGGACGTCGAACCGGTCGTCGTGGAAAAGGTCCAGCCTCTCTCAGCCTGTTGCGTACCGTTTCGTCGGAAATTCGACGCAGGCCTGGTATCTGCGTTGTTGTTGCCGTTGCTGTCCTGGTGCGTTCCCGAAGGTGGAGCAGTCGGATGTACCGATCTTGGGCCCGAGTAGTCACCCTTGGTCTGCCTGACCTTGGCCTATCATCAACGCTGTTTCGGGTGTTGAAACGGGTCCACAATGAAGAGATGGTCTGTCTGGACACGCCAAAGTGGGTTGCAACATCTCGCTGCGTCGCTCCTGCTTGCAGTCTGCCAATAGCGTTGATGCGTTGCGCTCTGTTCAGTCTTGGCATTCTTCAGGTCGCTGTACCGATGTTGTGTGTTGTGTGAACAGCGGCTGATATGGCTTTTTATACCCCTAAAGCAGACGCGTCTGCATGTAAACCTTCATGATCCCATGCTGCACGTGCTTTGGCAGAAAATGCATTTGGACGAATCGCTCGTTTCGTCCCTGAACAAAACGTTAACATTTTGGGCCATTTTTTTTGGTAAATTTACACTTTTGAGCAAGCCTTTCTTTAAATTACAGGTATGTATCATGAAAAGAATTGACCCGTTTCGAAAAAATCAATTTCGCATGAATGTCAAGTTTCTTTTTTTAAGAGTTTAATTTCGTAGATAGTTTACAAGTGACAGAATACTTATCAGAGTCAATTTGGTCACCGTCATGTTCTGTCGGGGATGACTCCGTGTCAGTCAAAAGATTATATTGAGCCTGCCATTTTTGGATCGCATCACGCAATTTGATCTTTAATCTAATATTGCATCCTTGAACCTACGGAGAATAATACCCACAAGGCGTATAATGTAGCAGTAGCAATAATAGAGTTTGCAAAAAGTTTACTTCTAATAGAGTTTTTCTTTGAAAATGAGATGCGGTGAGGTGATTTGGCGTTTAACACGGCTTTCAAGAGTATTTCACTTATATTGTGGCTGCTAGTATTATTGCAGGGGAAAACCCTCAACACAATTGTGGCAATGCATTGTAATGAGCCCTGCGAGTAACGGCTTGAACGAGGGTGAGATTCTCTAATTCTTTCATTTTTCATTTTGATTCCGTGATATTTCTGATCACTGCACTACTCTAAGACTGTCAGTGGGGTGATGTCATGACACTGTGACGTAGTCATGTTTATGACGTCATAGCATTGTGATACAACTGCTTGATGACTGTGTGAAATCATGTTCTTGACGATTACAGGGTATTATTCAAAATTGACTATCAAAGGGAGTTATATGCTTGATCTCCTATAAGCGATATCCAGTGTGGAACATAGTTTTGAATGATAAATCTATTTTCGTTCCCTGTTCTATATGCTTACACACATACTTTATGACCTAGAGGCTTTGACCCTATAGCTGCCATTATGTATTCTCAGAGAGGTCAAATCTTTGCCAGGTGATCAATTGACAAAAAACATTTTCCCGGTTTGCAATTTGCAAATGTACAAATCTACAATGTAAATATGGCTTTATTCATAAATCCCCATTTTTGGATGAAGCCCCATAATAATTGTTAGAAAAGTCTTTGCGAACAAAATGAAATTGATATCTTATGTTAAACTCAACTTAAATATCAGAAGTTGAAACCGTATATAAACGCAAAGAATCGAAGTTTATAATAATGATCAATATGCAATATAGACAGTGTGCTTAAACTAGATTATCATATTAACAACGCCAAGTATGTTTTGTCGACTTGCCATTTATTATTGGAAAATGTTCCGTCACCTTAGATGATTTAAGTTCTGATATTTTTGTCTTCAACTTCTTTAACTCTGCAACGATTTCAAGTGATTCGTTAAAATTCTTTTAATTTGAAATTTGCGCTTCCTTTCAATTAAAATTTATGTTATCAGAAAGATCAACAAGTAGCATACATATTACTCTGTATCAATATGGAGTAGTCTGTGCCGTGTGCATAAGCGTCTTTACAAACAGACATAAGAAAGGTTTTGCTAAATTTTCAAGTCTATAGAATATAAACAAACGCAAATATGAGAATTCTGACGCTCGGTTTATAAACCGATTTTTTTCTCGAATATTCTCTTTAAAAAGCATCCAAATATCGGCATTTAATTGACCAAACACACAAGCAAAGCTTCAGGGGATCAATATAAAAAATGACACAAATGTGTAGTTAAAAGTCAAGTGCACAGAACTCTCAGTAGTCACAGGAATCACGGAGTGTGACCACCCTGGACATCAATGCAAGCAAGTACACGCGTCGTCATTGAAGTCGTCAGGCGTCGGATGACGTCTTCAGGGATCCTGTTCCATATATTCAACAGAGCTTGCTCAAGTTCCTGCTGGTTGTTTGGATGTGGCACCAGTTGTCTCAAATGGCGATCAAGGTGATCCAAAACGTGTTCATATCTGGTGAGTTGTCGTCTTGCGTTGTCGTGTTGCAATATCAATCTTCTTGGCTGTTGTTGAATGAAAGGAACGATGTTACGTCTCAGCACCTCATCAATGTATTGCTGGCCAGTCAGATTCCCTCGCAGAACAACCAGCGGCGTCGTCATTTGGCCACAAATCTCTCCCCACACCATGATGCATCCGCCTCCAAACGAGTGAACCTCAGTTTGGCGCGAGACGATCGCCCCTTCTTCGATAAACTCGAACCCTGCTATTGTTCCTGAAAAGGCAAAACCTGCTCTCGTCTGTAAACAGCACCCTCTCCCAGTCACGTCCACCGGCGTACAGTACGTGTCCACCATAATCTGCGTTGACGGTGTAAAAGGGTCATTGCCATTCAATGGAAGGGGCAGCAGGTTTGTATACCAGCCAAACGAAGTCGACGAGAGTTGTTTTTGTGCTGAAGACATGATCGAATGCCGTCGCCGCTGTTGATGTGGCCGTTACGAATCGGTTTCGGGGGTGAATCTGCCTGACGTAGCGATCTATGGCCGCAGTTAATACCCTATTTCTGGTCTTCTGATGGTAGTTTGGTTGCAGTTGAAGGTTCTTGCAATTTGACGTTGGGAAGCCCACATAGTGAACATACCGATCGCTTGGTCACGTTGCGCTCGCGTAATTCTTGGCATACTTTTGGTGTTCTTTATGTTATTGAATATCTGCTCTTTCCAACAAGGGTATGCAACATCGCTGCGCGTGAATCACAAATCATGCCTCAAAAACCCGTTTTGCACGTGTTTGTGAATGCACAATTACAGTGGCTACGTTCGGTGCGATATGTTCGTGTAGAGGAAACGATGCAGTAATACTATAATTTCCTGCTTAGAATCAAATCCGTACCAGCCCTCTTAATATTTTCATGAAAAAAAGTGTTTTTATATCCATCTACATATTCGTGCGATTTTTTACTTTAATCCTTTTAACAGTGAATTTTCATATTCAACTTCATCCTTTAACAAATTTATCTACTTTAACATAACGTCAAGATAACAAATCACATTCGTAAGGTATAATGTTGGCTAAATCTGACCGTTACGATATTTCTTCTACCCTACGGAGTCAACAACATTAACGGAGCTATCAACATATAATCTGTTGATATTTTGATAACAACTCTTAGTGTACTCAGATGAGGAACTGTATTTCTTTTCTCTTTATTGGTTTCATCAACCGGCAAGTTGTTCATTAGCCAATCAGGGTCCAGGATATTCAACATCATTGCGGAAGGAAATGAAATAATTTGTAGCGGAACGGAACTTACAAATACGATGATAAACCAATTTCCTCAATCAACTGCTTAATCGAAGCATTTGTTGATGACATTCTAAATAATTTGACAGTTCTTTCCGACTTGAATGTTTTATGTTTCACTAGATATGGGTAATAATGCATGAAGATCAATTGATTAAAATTCCGATTTGGAAATTGAGAGAAAATGTTTTGTTTTTCATTTGAGCGTGTCAAGTGCTGATCAGTGTATCGTTTGTCATTCCAAATGTAGTCACGCAGCTTGTCATACAGCAACAATTTGAAATCAAACGATCTTCAATTCAGCTCCTTTTGGCAGATTAAGTTTTATCATTCGAACCTTTCCGCCGAGATTCTTGCCAGTTATAACTCATCTGAATTCATAGCCATTTTGTCATGGTAGAGAGTGTAATTTGAAATATAGGTCTTAACAGTTGAACTGGTTGACTGTCATTGTAGATTAGGAGTTTTGTAGATTAACAACTCAATGATAAAGAAGTTGATAGTCCATGAAACTCCTTCTTTTTTCTTCTTAATCGCTACTGATCGTCCATCCTATTTTAGGGAACCATTGCAATGCATTCTCACCCAACAAAGGAACTCCGTCATTATTTCCTACACAACCTCTGTTCTAAAACGAGCTTTTCTAAAGCTTCCGGAAGAGTCCCCATGCGGCAAAATATTGCAACATAAACTACCTTGCAATATTTAAGCCAATGAAAACACCGCATGCTTGGATTACATATTTTTCGTAACAGGGTTATGCGATGATGCAGTGTAACGAATGTGCAGTGTAACGAAGACTCGAAGTGCTAAGTGAATATTCAAATAAATTATAGCTTACCAAAAGCATACGGAAATATCTGAGGCGTGGTGAATGACATTTTTGAAACGGCGTTTCTGATTGCACAACTAACTTTCATTGCATGTAATCAGATTTCTACGTTTCAAGACCGTGAAACCCTTGTATTAGGACAGAGGTTGTATGACGGTGCTACCCCTGTTGGGGGAGAATGATACAATGTAGTGAATACAAAATATCAGATGTCAGAGAAACAAACAGAAGAGTCAATTAGGAGTTCGGTGTCCTGCAATCCTTTCAGGTATCACTACTGATATCATTTATCTGTTTATATTCAGTAATTTCGAAATATATGCTTCATATTTTGAATAACTTCATTCATTGATACCGAGTAACGACGTTTCCAAACTTTAAATTGCACGTCCCATTTACCTGGGTAATAATTGATTGGCATATTAACAGAAATCTGTCTTTATCTGAATCTATGAGTTTTATGACGTCCGAATACGACGCATCAGCGTTACCTTCATATGGCACTATCACACTAGTGTAAAAAACTGCATATATGTCAATCAGTTTATAGATATGACGTTCCAATGTTAGTACAACTCTCAAAATGATACAAAACCAAATATCGAACTAGACTTCCACAATATAAAGCCCTTAATAATCTGGTACATTACATTTTAGACAAATTAATGGTGTAGAATTATTTGTTTATGAGAATTCCATGAAATTGAGTTACTGTTTTCCGCCTCGTTAGGTTTTTTGAACTTTTTCTATATATTGTTGCAATTGTATTGATTTGTAGATTTAAGACTGATGTTATTGCCATAACACGCGGCACGGAGCTGTATAACCGTCTGGTTGTCATTTAGCTTGTTAAAAAGTTCGTTATCTATTATTCACTAAAGTACTAAGGGTCAACTTGTTAAGTGTACTGGAAAAAAATCACGTAAGTGCCATGCAGTGACTTTCCAATTTTACCGTTAAGTGCTCATGCTTTTCTCTAAGATATCCCTCCTATTTCTTTCCGTCAATATTTTCACGAAAGACAAACACATCTTGTGCTAGGATGATGCCATTTGCATATAAGGCTCTAATGGCTATTCGTTTCGTAAAATGCACCATATTTATATAAAGATACATTGTCACTCCACTTTATGACAAACAATTGTATACATTAATAATAACAATTTCGTTAATAATAAGTTTAAAGTTACAACATAGACTACTGCAGATAAGTCATACAATGTGTAAAAATTAATTAATAAGTCCTGGATCAAAACGCAGTGACAGGTTGAGTCCTGTCCAGTTCTTGTTGAATCCGGATATAAACCGTTTCCAAAAGTGCAAAACAATGGCGCAAGAGAATTATCGCTAAGTTAGTTGTAGAAAACAAGGTTGTTAAAATGTAGGAGTGAGTGCTTTCTAATAGCTGGTCTTAATATAAACAGATCACACGATTTCCAGACCCTTCTTTTTCTAGAAAGATCAGTCCAGAAGTACACGGAAAGGAAAGAAGTTACGAGAGAAAAATTCTACAAAACTAGCCTATATACAAGTATTTGACCCATTCCACAGTGAGACATTGTTACAAAATGTTACACATATATATAAACAATCACATTCTCATAAAAAACAGTTATGTAAATCGCTTGTTAAATATCGGTGAGTAAGAGGTATGAGGAATCCATGGACTTCAGAAAACTGCGTATAAAACACCATGTAGAGACTGTAAAACAATAAGTTGGATACTTTTAAACCGCTCCTTCAAAACCATTGCTCAGGAGAGCTCCGATAATTTGCTTCTTATCACAGATGTGGCTTTATATATCTTCTCGAAGCAGTAGAGACTTTTACTCTGTTTGATGCTGTCTTGTATAGAGTGCCACTGCGCTGCTCTAGCATTTTTAAAAGTTCGATCCCCGAAGCCCTTTGCTGATTTTGGTGTTGTGAGCCGGTGATCCCTGTAGATCGGAGTGCTCGTGGTAAGTGAGAGAACATGATCAGTTATTGGACGTATGATAGTGCCATTTGCTGTCTGGTATGTGAATGTCGAGATCTTTAACATTTCTCACAAAACGAATAAACATGTGGCTCTCCTGTCGACTAGCAAGTTCTAAAACCATACGTTACCCATATAAAAATGTAAAGAGGGAAAATTAAAATACTAAAAATCAGTCACGTTAACAGTTAATGAACTGCGAAAGAAACGTTATTTTAGGAAAAAGAGAAAAGAGAGATAGAATGATCAAAAACGATTATTAGAAACTAAAGTCAACGGAAAATGATTGTTTTATCAGGACAGAAAAGTACGACGACATTGAATTAAAAGTAAGATGTAAAACGAACCCCAACTTGGAACAAATCAAATACCATATCTTCCTGAATAATGCGAAGTTTGTCATTTAAAGTTAAAGAAGAAAGTAAATATCAATTAAGGAGATAAATTGAAAAATAGAAATACTGAAAGCATTACAAGCAAAAAGTATCTAATAACGAAACGATAGAGAGAAAAGAAGCTGTGACAATTACTAAAATTCGTGTCTTCATTCAGTACTTTAAGCAACAATAGATAGTTTCAAAGGATAATCTTTCGGAGAAGATTAACGTCTGACACGACATATTGGCAATGTTAGAATAAAGATCCTATCGACAATGCTTGATAGCAGGCCAGATCCATTGTCCCATCTGTCATTTACCGTCAATTAAGAGAGACAAACTAAAAGATGATACGACGAAAGAGAACACGATCCACGTGTATCATTATACTGTATCACAGCAGCACTTTAGCCACAATATCTCCTGTATTCAACGTAGCAGTTTGAAAAGCTTATTCAAACAAGACTAATCGCGAGATGCTTCACCTTGGTATCGAAGTCTTAGCTTACACTTTAAGATTTTCAGTCAAACATATTGTTAGATCAATCACAACACAAGTCAAAGTAATAACCTTCTCATATCAAGCCTATCATTGATGTTGTTACCAGGACTCCAGCTGTATCTATCATGACCATGACGCATATTCTAACAGGGTTGATATGTGTAAAGGAACAGACCTCGTCTAAAATTTGTCATTGCTTAAACGCCTGAACAAAATTGCAATGCTGTGTAAACAATTAAATCAAATTAAAGGTAGGCGTAAGAGATTGCTCATCACGATAACAAGGCATGGCGAGTGTCATGTTGAAATGTCATTACTACTTTAAAGTATGAAATACAAATCTGATTTATTTGGAAGACGTGGATTGTACCAATTATCTAGTTTACACAATCTAATTTCACATTGGTAATAAATATTTTTGCAATCTGCCTACGCAGGATGAAGTCCGAATTAGCTGAGCTAATTCTCAATCGCTGAATTATATTTCTTTCCAAAGTAATTTGGAAAGACGACTATTGCAGCATTCTTTTAAGTGCAATGGCAAATAAAGGTAATTGCATTAGATGGTGGGATCTAAGAATTTTCCAGAACAAGAATGAATGCATGAATTTCTTTGTAGTAAAATAGCATATTTCAATATTTATTCTATTCGAATAATTATGATATACCCAAATCCGGCTTTTGTCCGTTTGTTTACTTACCTACAGATAGGTACCTGACATGATTTGATGAAACACATTTTGAGAGCTGACGAAAAATGCCCTGTCAGAAAACGTCCAAATTTCAACCACACATGCATTTGTTTAAGGGGTTTTGTGTACTAAAATACCGTATAACCGTAATACCGTAATAGGATATTGAACTTTTAGATGACAGTCATAGGGCCCTTAGAAGATAGAACAGGTAACATAAATATAAAGATGTGTCTGAACAGTGTCTGAACTTTAAGACACTCATCCACAAGACTCTTATCGGCTGACACTGACTATCTGAAGGAGATTATCTAGCACCATGGGAAATTTCACCTTTCTTGCGATGAAACACGGAGCTAAGGGGCACGACTATTGTCCGTGAACTATATCAGTTCTGCAATCACGATACAATTTCACATATGCTGTTTCATAGCGATTTGAATTAATTGTTTCTGAACTTAACATTGTATCTCACGTGCCTTTTCGAATACTATTATTGATGCAGTGTGCCAGCTTTGCGGGGATGGTCTTGAAGATGAATATCAAACATTATTAATTTGCCCAGTATACACATCCTTAAGAGACAAATATATACCAGTGTATTTTTTTAAGTATCCATCTAACCAAAAGTTTATTCAAGTACTGTCCAGCCAGAACCCTTTTTGTTATAAACAAGCTAGCGCTTTATGTAAAGAGTATGTTCAATGTTCGAAATGCGCTTTTGTAGCAAACTAACGACGAATGTACTTATGTTAATGTACTATAGACCTCATAGGCCATCATCTTCTTAATAAAGAGTCTGAGTCTGAGTTTGAAATAGATTCAAGTGCAACTCTGTCAAATATATTATCGATAAACCGACATCTCTTCGGTATAAAAACTGTTTGATATTACTACAACGAATATATTAGGTGCAACTGAGGCAACAGACTACCCGCTGTATGAAACACAACCTGTTTTCTCATGACATTGTTTAAGTCTAGGACAGTGTATACTGATTTAATCGACAATAACCTAACATGAATATGGCGTGTATTCTAAGCAGTTTGCACGTAAATATATACACGTGCAATATTCTTGTTGATTTCTAGTATGGTTTATTTCATTAATCAATTGTTTACATATTTATTTTGTATCTGACGTCATAATACATGTGAATGTGACGTAGTGGTAGCGGTTATTAGAAAGTATTTAAGGGGATATATGTGTGTAATAATTATTCAATCATACCATGAGTGTAGAACACAGGCAAGTTATTACCATGATTAAACATGCGTGTGTGTAATCATGATTATTCCAAACAAAGCATTTGTTAAAAAAGTCACAGATGTTTCGTATTAAATGGTATAATATTTGCAATTTTGTTTCCAGTCGGGTAAAGAAAGCGACGTTTACATGTTGACATTTCATGAGTGAGAACATGCCATTTTCACTTCTTCATGCAGGTTATATTGGGAAAATGTGTCAATTCATCAACTATGAAATGCGAGTGACTAAGATAATTCGTAAATAAATATTGCTTATAGTTCTTCCTAGCTGCAATCGATAACGTAACATTCGTTTTATTAGAATTCATATGACACCATGTATGCTCAGCCTCCGTCTCAAAATATCAAAGAGTTGTGTCTTTGAGATTCGTGAGCAGTGTCCTTCTTGTATAATGCCATCTTCCTACGCAAAGCTTAACTATTGCCAGTCTCGAACTGTCAAATTAACCCTTGCTGCCGACACAAGACTTTCCTGTGTTAGCTCTCTAGCTCACTGCAAAGGAATTAGATAGTCAAATCAGAAAGCTCCTAGCAAAAGCTACATCCGGGGACTCCAACAAACATGGCTGCGCCCATGTCGCAGTCCGTCGACTGAAAGATTTGTAAAGAGAAAGTGCCTCCTGCAAAGCGATGAAAAATATATTCAAGTTCATTTTCTTTATAGTCAATTTGCGTTATTATTGTGCTACAACCCTATAGCGCACAGCGGCCTTTCAAAGAATTTATTCTTAAAATGCTTCGGTAAACTAATCAAGCTCGATAAAATTTACCATGATTTGAAGCACCGACTCGATACACTACGCCCGGCAAGACTTTATCTCCTGTCATCGTGCAATTGTTTTATCATTTGCGCTTTCAAAAACCCGAATACCCGTTGAACCGAAACATTAATTAAATTTTACATAAATTAACCGATAAATTTTCTTCCATTTTCACTGATTTCACTGGGTTATTTTCATTTTTGAAAATATTACTGTATGTAAAAATTGATATAAAAATTATTCCCTCTCCATGAAATATTTCCCGTTTGACTTGTACCTGTGTTTATGAACAGTTGGATAATCAGAAATGAGACTTAATTTGTGCACATGATAAAGATAGAAAATTGTTAAGTTCTTGATATAGTGTCAAAGCTTACAAACTAAAAAGGTGTGCCCGGTAAAACTAAGACAAGTTAAGTCCACTTTTGTAGTAACTGTAGCAGAATATTTTTCGTAGTTTTGCAAATGCTTTTATCTAATCTTATGATCAAATAACATTAAATTAATTTTATTGTAATGATAGTATTACTTTGTTTCGTTCACAGATATCAATTTATCAATAAAATCATAATTACCCTGAAAATAGGGAACCCACTGTTAACATACATTGCATAGAAAATATATACTTTTCATTGTATGTCTAAAAATATATGCTCTCCTGATAAATTTGATTTTCACATATTTTCCAGGATAATTGTGCAGCTATTTAAAAATAAAGAAATGTGTAAACTGTACTTATTTGAAGAAAAAATACAAGTATATAATGGTACCGCCCACGATAAACGGGGTTATACATACTTCCTTAAAAAATATAAGGAGCGCAGTCATATGTTATTTATTTACCAAAACCGGTCTTAATAACAACAACATCTTTTCCGTCCCTCATAACATTTATAAACTCATGATAAATCTTCTTGTTTGAAAGGTTTGCAATACCAACTTCTTTGTAACCTGATCAAACAGGCAACTTCCATGGGCGCGGCCATTTTTATCATATCGCAAATGACACGGCGTCGCCGATTGGCCATTGTAAGGGAGGTAACTGGAGATAACTAAAATCGCCACAGAGGGCGCTGGTAGCTAACACAGGAAAGTCTTGTGTCGGCAGCAAGGGTTAACTTGGATAGTTCGAGACTGGCAATAGTTAAGCTTTGCGTAGGAAGATGGTATAATGCCAATTCAAAAATACAGTATTAAAATACTTCATCTTGAAATCATATTATGTTTTAGATGAGGCATTATGTTCACAATTAATTGACCCTTTGATGTTGAGAACGTCTTATTTAAAGGTATTACATTTAACTATTCAGCCTCTAATAGTTCTCAGAGATGAACTGAATTAAAGGTTCTTATTTATCAGATCATATACGCGAGAAGACAAAGTAACATTTTACTCTTGAAGCACATCAAGAAATAAATTGTTACTTTTTATCGACTCTCCACTAAGATATTTATACAAGGCCTTTGATATTTCCGACTTAAGATTTGAACGTATCATATTCTTATTGTTTCAAACCCTGAGGCTCCAGAGAGGCTCTGTTATTCATCACTGATAGGTCGAGAGCAAAGATATGACTTTTACCGTAATAATCAATTGTTTTGTTTATGTCTTATACTTAACCTAAGATGTCTAACGTTCACACTGTATAGTTTTAAGAACAAAATAGATAAATATCCAGGTTTTAATTTCAAAATATATAAATTGTTTTGTTTAATTCAGTTATTGCATTCAAGATTCATAAGCTGAATTATTTTGATTGACTGTTTTTTTTTGTATGAGGATATTCTCTGATGTTAGGGATTCTGGTCGTCAACCACCGACTAATGCTGAAGATCTTGTTATATGGGTTTTATTCTAAATGCCAAATGGCAATCCGTGCCATTCGTTATTTTATGGTAAAACAACACCCTGAGATTAATATTTCAGTCATTAAAAAGTCGGAAATGTGTATCTTATATCACATGTTGCATTTGGTTTATCTATATAGATCATGCTCATTGTTTTTAGTTACACGATACAGAGTTCATTAACTAATCGTAACATAAACAAAATAATCACAAACTGAATCAAAAACCGAATTTAAAACATGAACGATACTTTGTCACATGTTTGAAATCTAAAGCAAAATAATTGCCTTTTCATTGTGACATCACATAACAAACAGTGCTTTGACGTCTTTTTTCGCAAGTGAATATCCAAATGCGTCGACAGGTAATTTTTTAAGTTAACTTTGATTTTTTTCTTTAATCATGTCCCTCATTATCCCCCGTGATCGCTCAGGTGCATTATCAGTCACATGTTCTTATTTAGGTGTGGATGTACACTTTTATTTGATGATTTATTTGGTCTACTGCATATCTTTTTGCTAGATTGACGAGTTAATCATCAATTACTTAAAAATTGGTCACGTGTAAACAAGTACTGGTAGATCTCAATCTGCACGTACAAAATCTGTACCCAATCAAACGTTCAAATTTGAGAACTGAAAGCCCAGGAGACGAAGTGAAGAGGACTTGATTTCCGTCTACAGTCAGGAAAAATCGGATCTCTGTGCCAGTCGTGCTTCGATTTTAGAGTCAAATTAAGAGTCTGTCAGTGTGATCAAAATTATTGGGTTGATAAACGCCCAAGGCCAGCCATCGGTCATCAGATATGCTATTCAGTACATTCCTTTTCTGTGTCTATTATACATAAATAATTGAGTTACCAGTATAAGTCAGTAGACAAAAATCTGGGTTCCATCATAAACATAATCAAGGTAGGTGGGGAATAATTACTGTTGCTGAAAGTTATAATCATAATGCCAATCTGTTCAGTATAGTCATAATGTAAAGTCGTAATTTTGAGTGTAAACAGAGACTATCCATCAGTATTTATCAGTCACACGTAATTTTGAAAATATACTTATCATAAACAGAGAGAAAGATGAGTTTTATGTAATTTCATATTTATCTAGAGTTACTATGACCAAATGAGATGTTTTGGAAATCAGCAGATGTGGTATTTGGGCACGTACCAAGGTCAAATTATATGTCATGAAAAAACTCAGTTTTCCTTAAAAGAATTTATAACGTCCTACATTGTTTTTATAGATCATCGAAACTTTTGAGACGCTAATTAACTTTTATAACGTTATGTATATCTTTGAAAAGTTTCTTTCTCATCAAAACTTGTTTGATTTTTCAATTGTTATTCAAGTGTTTTTAGAATTATTATATTATTATTTTAGGATCATATATGGGGTGAGATACATGGCTATTCAGATGACAAATATCCTGCAATAGATACCCCTAGATGAACGTGTTTACAGTGATTGCACATCAAAATCCACTCTCCTTTCACTAGTTATTTTAGACTGACCTGTAAAAGTAAACGAACATTGACATAAATACATAAAGAATTTGGTAGTTTTATTCAATTTAGTTCTAATTTGCTACAATTATTATTACAGCATGTGATTAATTATAACTTTGAACCATACTCACATCATTCTGAGTAAGAACCATTATTCTTCTTGTTTAAAAGATTGACCAAACTAAACTTAGACTGAAACTTCTATGCATACAACACCTGTGATTTAACCAAAAATCAAATTGTCAACTGGCCATTATCATATATCATAAGAATGAGACCAACAAAACGTGTATTCTAAAACATTGGGTGAGAAAAACATGTCTTTAGACCCTACCTTAAATCTTTTTACTGCAAACAATACCTTCAAGAAATACACATATGACTAAATACCCTTCACTGCCAATATATCATACCTTTAACTTACCCAATACAGGCATACTTAGCTAATAACATGAAAGTAATACAGGAGGGAATAGAGGTACAGAGATCTTTTTTGCAGACTTTGAAGCTATACACGTCGGTGTGACTGTTATCAATCATAAACTTCAGAAGATGCGATATAATTTTATGAACGATACCATCACTATGTTCTGTTCCTCTCTAAAGATCTAATCGTATACCTTACCTTACATGTCTGTATTCTATGAACAAGTTTAAGAAATACACATTTGGCCTAAACAATCACATGCCCTTCCCCATTAGTATAACGAAAAATTAGGGTTGGAAGCCTTAATTAAGAAGCATTATGTCCAAGCAATCCTCAATGTGACCAAAACGAGTATTGTCGAGTATTGTTCATCTAAAGGTGCGACTTGATTGTCTATAAACAGTACTCGAACTACATGTCGAACTGTCTCCAGATCTAATCTTAGTTTATACCATATCATCAAACATTGATAAAATAATATCTGTTGTGCAAAGGCTAGGAAACAAGCATAGATAATATAACATACGGTCAATATGTAATTTTCCATAGTCCTGTGGCAATATGAAGCCTTACATATTCAAGAACCTAAAATACATTGAGCACATGACGACCTACATAAGGTGAACTAATATCACACTTCTCCAGGGAAGACATTCATAAGACACCAGTGATTACTTTACACACTATCTGTAAAGGTACAATGGCATCTTGAATATATGGAGATTCATGTTATTTTCTCGGGGTCCAAGGAAACATTTAACTTGGCATATATATACTCTTTTTCTAAAACAAGTTTACATGTAACGTCAATGAGCTGCTATGTCGAAATATTATAAAACTCAACCATATCATCTTCGGTGACAAAGGTTTTAATGTTAAAAGTTAAAAGTCTCTCTAATTATATGCCTATGTTTGACTTTTTTGTAATTTTATCGTTTTGTCTCTTATATATGTAGTGTAAAATGCAAAGTGTAAATGATTTAGATACGTTCTTCACCTGCAACTCAGATATCTTCAACCAGATGGTATCTTTCAAGCATTTGTTCTGCATAAGTCATGAAACATATTTTAGCAAGAGGAAAAGTTCCCTTCCATTAAGAGTATCGCAAAATAACTAGGGACGAAAGAAGAAAACCTACCTTTATTCGTTTGTAGTGGCATTTGAGAATTTTATTTTTCTATCGCGGCGGAATAGCGCAAAGGTTAGCACGTCCGGCTTAGGAGCAAGGAGTCCGATGTTCGAATCCGGCAGTAGAATAAGATTTGTTTGCAATTTTAATCTGGATTTCAGCGCAGTGCCACCCAAGGTTAACTAGTTCCAGCCGATGGTCGCAGGTTCACCCCAATACATAGCCACAGTGATGTTGCAGGTGTTGATGCAATAATACTAGCAGACGTGATGCAAGTGAAAGGGAAATACTCTTGAAAGCGGCGTAAAATACCAAATCACCCCACCTTCCTGCACATACAAAATTAATGGATTGCTTGATTTATTGAATTACACAAATAAACCAAATAAGTAAATTACCAACGTAATTTCAATAAATTTTCTGAAGATCAATACCATGATCCATTATGAAGTTTACAAACACTAAAATTGGACCACCATATTTTCAATATTGACCAAGCCGTTTGACAATATTGAGATCTTCGAGAGTTTATGTTAAGACTCATGCTATATATTACTTGATACTGAATATTAGGGTGGACTAGAAGATGAGAAGGAAGATGGTCACTCCGTACATCATATTGTAGGAACAATATCACAGTATTGGCTTCTCGATAAACAATAATACTCTTGATGGTCCAGATGACTGCAGGGCAAAATATACAGAGCATGTGTTAAAGTTGGAAGCTAGGGTAGTCTAGAAGATGAGAAGGAAGAAAAGCACTTCATACATCATGTTGTGGGTTCGATATCAGTGTGTTTTGCTTCCAGATAAACAATAAGACTCTTGATGATCTAGATGACTGTCAAGCAAAATATAGGGTAAGTTTGCATTACAGTTTTTTTATGTTTAAAGAAGTTTGTGGAAAGTTGGAGTTTAGGATACAATATCTTGGTTCCCAGCCTTTGTCTTTTTTTACTATAGAAATACGAAACGTAACGCCATAGAATTGTCAATGACATGACGTCATCATTGCAGAGGAGGGTGGGGGGTGGGGGGGGGGGGGGGGGGGTTCATTACAACTAGCTATAGGTCAGAGAAAATAACAATTCAAATCGAGAATATAATTGTATTTTTCATACTTATGCTTGTGAAGGTTTAAATCTAAAATTATAACACAGTTGATCTAAGACATACGAGTATTTTCGTATGAAATATAAAAAATATCTAACAGTAATAATAATTTATATCCCCTTTTTCATGACAACTTTGATGCAAAAGTATATTAAGAAATATGTATATGTATTAAGTCTTTGAAGGACATTTAAAAGTGATATACATACAAGGAAGACAACATTTTCTTGATATCAACTTAATTATTTTGACATTCACAACATCGTGTGTTTTCTTTAAAACAAAATAAAAATTATAAATGAGATTGGTAACTGATATGACTTTTTTTTATAACTTCTTATAACAATTATTATTAACAATCAAATAACTGTCTTTATTAGGGTTTTCTGGTATCTACAATGTGTATTTTATAATTCTATCATTATAATGTTATTTGTTAAAGCATTCCGAATATACACTGTATTTATTAAATTAATTCATTTAGAATATGTGTTTTAGTGACGGTTTGAAAGATTGATGGATTCCGAACATTGTTGAAATATCTTGCTCTAAACACATTTTAACATGGGAAGAGTAGCTCATAGATTTTCTGACCTGTTCTTCATATCGCATTTCAAAAGATTGCGAACATGCTTTTCAATATCTTTGCAAAAGGCAAGACTGAAATGAACCCAATAGTTTTCTTGTTTCCAATTGATTTTGATTATTTACTTCTATTCCATCCCCTGAGGGTTGCTCCATTTTTAAACTGGGCTTTGGCAGATAAAGTCATAACGGCCAACTGACAGAAAATAACCAAAGGGGAAATGTAAGACTCTCTTGTAGATATCTGTTTCATGGCAAATTTGAAGTCGATTGTATACATGCATGTGTCTTTTTGGACCCAAAATATAAGAAATAGAGAAGCGACTTTGATATCAAATTTGTAAATTTGAATTGATTAAGGTAACAATAATTCGAGGCTTGCAAATTATACATTTACCTCAATCAACAATTTGATGTAATAAGACACTATATTTGGATATTTTTTATTATCAAAAAGCATTCTTCGGTGGTTATCTCAATGAGTCGATGACCATACAAAACAGGGTTTCTCTATTTGGAGGTGCTTGAATCCAAGTGACTGCATAACATGATACGATATGAAACTACTATCCTCATTCATGCTAGAGTGTTCCAGCTTTGTTTGAAAGGGACACTCAATGGTATATGGATATACTTTTTTTAAAACAAAAAATCCTTTAACATTGAATACCCTCGCAAAACAAGCATATCGTCAAACATGGAAAAAAAACCTTTTGAAGCACTACAGCCAACAGGAACCAGCAATCTTGGAACTGAATCGAAAGTTTGACACATTTCACCAGAATATTCATTTTATCAAAGTAAGTTCATTTGCATTAATTTATGTGTACGATGCGAGCGCCCGTGAAGTGGACACGATTTGTTTACAACGAGGATTACATCGTGACTATTGGATGGCACGAATCGCAATTTGCATATAATATTTTAAGATTAAAAAGTATTGTAATTACAGTGAATTTTCATCAGATGACCATTCATTTTGAGACCTGATTAATAAATGAAAAAGAAGAAATCATATTTTTAAGCACCAATTTTACATAATAGTAATTATTATTATTTTGCTTCTGATGTTCTGCTAATAAAATATGATAATAAAAACACAACACTTAAATCAACCGTCAATTTCTGACAGATGCCTACATAATATGTCTGCTTTAGCTCTAATATTTTTACCTACGTGTCAATTTGAAGTCTGTTTAAAATCTAAACGTATTTTATGTGTTGATTATTTAAGTTATTTGGAATTAAAGACCAATGGTGGACAAATACTCAAGTCCTGACCTAATAAAAAAATACAATACTAACTTATATATCTGACTGGAAATCACTTGATCAAATTAAATGATCAATAAAGCTTTGTAAAAAACAAGGAACCTAACCCTCATGAAACTGAGAGAGAATCTTACGATAATATAGTATTTGAACTCTTCATTGACGTTTTAAAATATATTCATCAGAGCAGGACAAAATGATAATTCCATCAACTACCTGTAATTGTTGAATTCATTCTTAAATTTGTTTTGTTGTAAATGACTATTTTTAATACAGAACATGGAAACAATAAGAGGGGGATAGAAAAACTACCAGGAATACAAATTTTAAAAGGAACTGAAATAATACAAAGGTAAACTTCATTGCCTTTCAGTGCTATTTTCCTTAATGTTTCACAAATATTGATGTTAAAATGGTTTAGATGGTTAAAATTACTGTAACTTTATTGAATTTATGAATATCTTACATTAAACCCTTCATTGATTATGACATTTAGTCCTACATGTAATTGTAATGATATGCCCTTGCAAACCAGTAAGAAAGTATTTATCACGTGTAAAACTTGGACAAGTATAATTATTTACAAGTTTGGATATTGTTATTAAATCAACGTGTGTTAAAGTATTCCAAATGCCACTTGCTATAATACAGTGCTCTTGACAGCTTCAATTGAACACATTACAGAGATGTCTGGGACAGGTTAAAGGAAGCAAGAGCTTAATGTAGAAATACATTCGATTATTGACAGAGAATACACTGTGTTATGTGGACTTCTGTCTGAGTGGTCTCACCACCAACGCAATACTTCTGAGGTAACATTTGGTGTAAACGCAGTTCATGATTAACGTTATCTTAAACGATCACCTATTTTCTACGCATTACTATAATTTCCCCCCTAAATGTCTCAACTTATTACATTATTTGTTAATTTCAAGTGCTTTTGAAATTTATATACACTATGTGAAGTATGTTATATTTAATCCATATGTGACCTTGCGTTTGAACCAATTCGATTTTTTCATATATATATATACTTCAGATAATATTCGATGTTGATATGATGACGAGATGCGTTACATTTCCACTTATATATGTAACAAGTCTTTTCAACAGTGCTGAGATTTTAAAACACTGCAAATATATAGGCAAACATGCGTAACGCACAAAAGAGTTCTGATTAATTGGCAAGTGATAAGTGGTTTGTTTGATAAGAGCATAATACAGTATTTATAAGGGATTTAGATTTTTATTCATCATAAGGGTCTCTTCCAGGTCGATCCCCGTCAATGAATTGATCTTTTTTCAATTGTACAATCGACGTTTTTTTAATATCAGTATATTATACTTTTTTTTAACAAGTGCCCTACTGCGAATGTTATTCATCAGAATGGTTTGAGAAGATGATGATGAACTATCTTTCAACACTAAACTTGAAGGGCGTGTGTATTTCTTCGTTTAAATATGTATGTTATATTTATAACTACTCGAATGTAATAAGGATATTGCTATTTTATCGTCACCAAAAATACTTGTGATATTTGAGACAATGCAATCAACGCAGTTGATATATAGACGATATGAATGTGTGTTAACATTAAGCACGAAAGTGGTATTCCTTTGATCTGACTAATTTTAATCAATTCATCACATTCAATGCTCAAGCGTGTCTCATTGGCTATTACAGGCCAGACAACATTCGTTATATATATCCCTGATTATTATTATTCTTCTTCTGTTAAGTGTCTTAATGGTTAGATGCATTCATTGACTCTTCAACCGAGACAATTTCAATTAGATTGTTAAGAGGTTTAACTGGAATCTCGATCAAAACACGTGTTACAAGTACGGCATTTCTTATCTATTCATTTCTCAATGAATGATTCAATTAATGGGCCATTTCGTATTGAGAGAACAACATGGCCTATCCGAATACATTATTCTTCTCTGAAGATCCCTCAGGTGAAATAGAAAGAAGGATTCAAAGCTTTGAACGATCAAAATTCACAACTGCTTACAGCCTATTTATTAAAAGACATAGAATTGGCTTTGAAGTGAGGAGGTGCTTTGAAGTGAGACATCATACTGTAGAACAATTTGATAACATTTTGTAGTTAGATTTTCTGCCTAAGGGATGTTTGCCTCTTTACCTCACCTCATTTGATTCCTAAAGCGTTTCTTGATGTCAGGTGCCCCATGTTTTCAACTATACATAGCGGTGTGCCACTAGTGCAGAGAGGTGATGTCCTAAGCAGGTGGAATGTAACGTCGGGAATGCATCCCCATACGTAAACCAGAAAAATTTACTTCTTAATTCTGAAAGCATTTGGGAAAATATCAACCGGTCTTAAATGGTATAAGGTAATTTCAAAGTACACAGAGTGAGTTAATATTCGATGTTTTAATTTTCAATATGCAAAAAAAAACGTTTATCACTACAATGTTTCAAGATGTTTAAGATTTTTATACTGAAAAAAAAATTTGACAGGAAAGTCAATAGAACAGGTGTGAATGAACAATCTGAGTTCAATTGTGAGACAATATATAAACCAACCATGTCCTAAAATTTCTTCGAGAAATAGTAACAAAACTTGAAAAGATCTCAAAAGGAGATGTGTGTCAGCTTGAATCTTAGAGGAAACCCGCGGTCCCTCAGCTAAGAAATCCCCTGCAGACACTGAGGTACATTTTAGCGCAGGTTAATTGGCTTATTACCAGCACTATGGAGACCGACAGCCATACTTTCCCTAAAGCATTGTTACATCTAGTAATGATATGGAGATTGTTTATACTTTTGCTAAAAGATGTTTTTAGATTAAAGCAAAATCCACTTCATATATCATCATTATGGTGTGATTACAGAAGTTGTGCAAGATGATATTGAAAGTAAAATTGGGATCATTAAAGTGGGTGCGAGGTGAATTGTAGCCTTTCATAGAGTACATGTGTCCATCTTGTTTTCGTTGTAATTCTGATTTGAAAAATAAAATTACCTCGCCTTACCCTGAAATAGATAAGGGAAAGGAATATTAATCATAGATGATGTTTGGCAATCAAAGTTATAATAGAAATGTCATTAAATAATCATTCATAAATAATGTTTAAGAAAGAAAACAAGAGTTGTAGCACACATCTGAATAATCTTAGTATGAATATGATTTACTTAAGAACAACTTATTTCTACATTGCACATCAATTCCAACCTAAGAAAGTACATTTACAAAATTATTTTTCATGACATTTCTCATTGAATATGGCGGGCTGTGGGTATCTCATTTTGATAAAACGGCTAAAACTTGAGAGATGCAGGAGATATTAGTGTTAGTAAATATTTATTTTGACATCTATTAAAGCAGACACTTCCTAAAAACAATTATTTTTTCTTTAATAGATTTTTATATGTTTAATTTCTCTTCAATCTGATTTTTACAAAGGGGATCACTGCGCCTGGCAACAAAGCAAGGAACTTTCCTTCTTCGATATCGCTGATAAGCAACAGATTCGTATCACTTAGACTGGGGATCTGAAGTTTTTACTTTTTAGGGAGAAGTCTTAACTCTTTACTGTGGCCAGATATTGAGATGAACCTGGGCATTTTGAGTCTAATTTGCAAACCATAGGTGTGTCATACATGTACTTATATGATCCGGAGGGGATCAATTGGTGTCAAGCGAATTGTTCTTTTTGGCTATCTGCTAGGGGATTTTGCACACCTGTTACAGAGGTAGCGTGAGAACTTATGACCTGAACTACGAGAGTGACACTTAATGAATACTGAGGACCCAAAAATTATTAAACTTGATCATTTGAAAATATATCCTCACGACATTTGAATGTATGCTAATTTCATTTGTTCAGTGTAATGCATTCGATTTTTAAAATAATTAATATAATATCTATATATGGATAATAATAGCCCCTCATTTACATCAATAGACCATTGATCAAAAGAGGAAGATATCATTATCTATATTTTACATACGTTAAGATATGTTTCATTAGAATTTCCTGTGGTATACCAATAATATCAATATGCTTTTAACGGACAAAAGTGTTCAGGCAGCTTAGATTGAACTCTTTACACAGACGTCTTAGTCTTGGTTAAATATTGACAAAATGGGTTTAACATGCCTATGTTAAGGATACAAGTATTGTATTGTAGTAATACATTTCTATTATTGGCAGCTCACCTACTGTGGAATGCGTTAGGACTGATGAAACTAAAACCATTCCAGTGGCAAGTTTTTATAATAGTTGTTCGTGAGTCATCTGGTCCTGAAAACTTTCTTCAATTAACTTTGTTTATCCGACAGGTATATACAGCAGTATTAGATTGGGCTAGTTAGGAGATCTACTCTTGCTCAAACAGTCAGAGAATTTCTTCTTCCAGTTTGTTTTATGTTTTGTTTAGTATCTCAACTGGAAGAGCATTTCGTCCATTTGTATATTAACTTTTGTTTTACTACTGAAACTGCAAAACTGTCTGGCTACCATCATTTCGAAACACATTAAAAAGGCAAGGATTTTCTTTTGAACAGAAACTATGAAATTGTTATCATATGATGTTTGCACACGACTCAATTTTAGGATTCAAACAATACACATGATGTAGCCTTCATTCCTTCAATATTAACCAATCGGGTCATACAACAAAACAAAAATCACTTTAAATAGTAAGTGTGAACAGTGCTCACTAGCATTCTGCCTTAAGAAAGGGAAACAATTGACAGTTCAGAATTCTAGTAAAAACAGGCAACATTCAAAACAGCTACAAATATGCATGGTCACCAATGTTCCTATTCTTTTTCTTGCAGTGGTTCCACTCACTAGGAGTTTGGGTCTATGTTGACTGACGAAGTGGTTCCAAGTTTATATAAGAATGAAGTTTGTCCACAAAACTATCCTTTTATAACAAGTGTACAGTTTAAGGCATATCTCAGGAGCGGGTTGAAATCCCTTCTCAATAAGGGAGAAAGCACTATTGATAAATAGTTATTAATTATTCACTTTTTTTCAGTGTTGAAAACCACATTAAAAGGGCATTTGGCTAGCTACAATTCAGTCGACACTTACTTCATAAATACACTAACTCTCTAATTTATATTTCCCTTGTGATTTAATTAATACTTTGCTTATGATTTAATTACAAATCCCTGAGCTCACATGCTGAAGGTTGTTGGATTGGTTTAATCGATGTGGACAGCAACGTTTCTTTATAGCAATATCAATTTATCTTATAGTTTTCCATTGCATTTCATCATGAAATGGTTTGCGAATTAATCATCTCTTACTTAATATCTGCCTCTATTTGACAAGCGCTAATTGATCTCAAGTTGCACTAAGACCAAGCTTTTGTACTGGTAGACAGATCAAATTTGAAGATTGAAAGCCCCCGGGTCATGGATGGGTATACTGATCTCTTTCCATGTTAGAATAGGATCTCTGTGTCAATCCTGGTTCAATTTAAAAGTCAAATCATCAGTCTGTTAGTGTGGATAAAATTATTGGGTCGACATACGCTCCAGGCCAGATTTCGGAATTAACTGACTGTAAATTTGTTTCTTCCGTCAGTAAGTAAAAGTCTAATATCAAAGAGTATATTCAGTACAGTCCTAGGTAGTTGAAAATTCTATTTTTATTTGTATATGCATTATATGTTATATATCAGCGTGTTTCCGCAAACACAGGATAAATCTCCGTATCGAATATCTAACTCAGACACAGGATAAATCTCCGTATCAAATATCTAACTTGGACACGGGATAAATCTCCGTATCAAAGTCGCACACACATGGTATTTATCTCAACAAGGACCCTTTAAATCTGGCTCGAAGGATTGGATTGGTCAAAAAAAGGCGGCTGATCTTGTCATTGTTACTCTTTGATTTATGAATTAATAAACAAAAATGTTAAAGTAAAAGCACAAAAAGCATTTTCTAGTGCCGTGAAGCGGGGTAACGAAAATGAAAATAACGACTTTCTTAGTTTTGATTGTTTGGTCATGTGACCTCAGCTTCGAAACGTTCAATTTGAAGCGAACAGAAATGTCATGGCGAAGATTTGTACTGTCATGGCTGAGAGTCGAACAAGGAGGGAGAGTTAGCAAGTGTCGCCTAGAAAAAGCAGGCATTACTAAATAATGCTAAGGTTGGTTTGAAAGTTTATTATGCATGAAAAATAAGTGACCTCGACTAATGTGTGGATATATCTGTTTTCCGATCAATTACTGAGGCACGTAAAGTTACAACAAACTGGCCTAGCGTCGCCTTTGTTTAATAATGGGACAAGGGAGATAACCCTTCGCAATACTACGTTCCTCGATACTTGGGATGCGCGTGACCAATTATAGAAAAATATACCTACGGTACGTGACCGTTTTTGGCCAATGAGTAGCCGACATTGTTGTGCAAATCGAGATACGTTATAGGTCGGTTAAGAAGCTTGGTTGCTTTTAACTAAATAAAACTATTACATAACATAAAGTCATATAAATTGAGAAAGGGATGTAAACATTTCAAAAGTGAAGTTATATTGAATTTCTACACGATTTCTTATTTACAGCTACTCTCCATATTCAAACACGTGTACACAATCCATCTATCTGGCCAACACGGTATATGTCAAGAGTCAACATGTCCTTGACGAGTTAATATGACCCCTTGGCAAAACTGAGACCATAGGTCAAGTACACATCTTATGAATTAATTAGGGCTATATCACGTATCTTCTGTTTACTATATATACCAAATCCTCTGGCAACATAACCGACTAGCACTCTTCAAACATATTATGAAAGCTGAAAACGTACATTACTCCCATTTTTGCTTTACTTAGGACAACGTGATCCCCTTGTCTAATCCCATTAGCTAACCGGTAAGAACCTTTTTCTCTCGTATTGTTTACGTAACAACGTACAGTTATATGTCGAAGGTTACCTCGATGGAACTGTAGCTACAATAACCCTATAAGCGTCCTTATAAGTGGCGAATATGATGAATATGACATGCAGTTTAAAAGTTAAAATTGAAATTATAGACCTAAAACTCTCAAATAGAATTCTGTTTCATAAAATTTAGGTAACACTATCATATTTCAAAGGTTACATTAATGAAACTGTAGGCGTTCATAATTTTGGCGTTCTTATATGTGGTTATGATGACATGCTTAATAAATCAAAAACAAATTCTCAAATTATAGTTTCGTTTCATAAAGTTTACTTCACAACAATTATATGTCAAAGTTTACATCGGCAACAGCGTAGTTTCAATCATCATTTTAGCATCTTTATAAGTTGTTATGTTAGACATGCAAAAAACATTTAATGTAAATTTATGAAACTAAATATCTCAAGTGAAAGTTTCTTTTATACAATGTATAAAGTTTACGAAACAACTTACAAGTATATAAGAGTACATAAATAGCAGCACAGTAGCCGCAATCATCCTGTAAGCATATTTATACCATTAGGCCTACATATCTGATGAAATCGGAAACGAGCCTGGAGGGCTCTGTTTACCTTCTGAACTGAAGTTCTTATGCCAAGTCTCTGAAGTGCATTAAGAAGAGACACTTCTAGGAACAGCTAGATTTGCTGAATAACAACTTCTTATTGTGAAAATCACGATGTTTGGCATTTATGCTTACCTTTTCATCATGTTGAATTTGCTGTTTATAAGACTGGTTTGTGTATAGAAGGTTTGACAGACATGAGACATTGAGTCCTTGTACGGTTAAGATGTCCTTTCAATTGAAATCCCCTTGAAATTTGGGAAATATGCAAAGGGTACCTGCGTCGACACATTAGACCCTCGCAATGTCATAATCGAGCAAAGCTTACACTTGAAACCGTAAGCATTTAATCATTTCTATTTATTCACCTATGTGGTGATGTTTGTTCAATGTTCACGATTCAAGGATGTCAACAGTTTTGTTATTTTTTTTTACAAAAGAAGAACAATTGTATTTGTTGACTCTTACCAGAACCAATCTCGAAAACTATCTAACTTGGCAATTTTTAAATTTTAAAAATATATCTACTATTGATATTATTGTGTAAGGGGTCAAACTGCAGGGAGCAAAAACATTTCTGAGATTGTAACAAAGGCTCAATGACTTTTTAGATTCTAGAGCATAACTGCATGGTTTGACACACTCATATTGGTATTGATGTTTCGTATGTGATGGCTTTGTCTTTTGTAGGGGTCAAATTGGAAGGAGTCAAAACTTATCTGAAACTATAACAAAAAAGAACAACTTGCCAGTATCTGTTTCTCGTCAAGTAATGAGGTCAAAGATAAAGTTTCGGAATGTTGTCCAAAGATGTTACATAATCTTAATCCTTTCAAAATGATCATCATGCATTGATATGATTGATTACAAATGTTAAAAATTTCCTTAATGTTATGTGGAGACGGGCCAACTACAGGCAGCGCTACGTACAGCTGCATACCGAAAGTTTGTTCACTTACCACTGAATCGTAGTGCAAATATCATGTAATTTGGGTTTCGTTTCAACGTCAATAGAATAACTTCAGAAAGACTGACAATGGATCACCCACTGTCCAAGTGTGCAAAAGCAATTCTTGAACTCATTTTAGCATTGTCTGTTCACTCGTGCAAAACTTCGAATTTTTGCATATTGATATAGACAAAAGGGGTCACATTTTCGAAATTTCGATTTCGTTAAATGTCGAATAAAATGTTTCATATCGCCTCTCTTAGATTAAAACCAACATAAACACATTGATTTTGTGCTAAGGAACAAGCGTGACTAATTAAAATAAAGGATTTTATGGAGAAAAATTAAAATTAGTGTTTTCGGAATTTTAACCCCTGGTCACTTCAATGACCTGCCAAAACTGTTACGGGTAATTGTGGGGTAAGGTAAACTTTTACCTTAAAGAAGACTGGATCTGCATATGAGTTTTGAAAATTCAAAATAATACGCTACGATACCTCAAAGGCATCTCAAGTTACGTGATATTTGCACTAGTATATTCAGGTATGTGAACAAACTTTTGGCATGCAGCTGTAGACGTAACGAAGTTGTGTTCACATTTGCCTTGTTTAGAATGATGCAACCACTGGGCGAATACGCAGGTGCAACCTGATGAGTCTGGAATGAGTCACGTAAACTTCAGAAAACACAGAAATTTTTAACGTTGAGTTGAACATGTAACCTTTAACAAAATAAACTTACAGGAGGTTCAAAACAGCATAACGCAGCGAATATGTCTATGTCTATGTCGTAGCTTTTTGATTAAGAAAACTGAAACATTTTGTGATAATGTTCTACCCATTTGGTTTTGTGATGTTTTGTGAACGGATTGTCCTTTATATATATTATATGTTTGCATCTGAAGCACAGTCAGGGTGCTTGGTATACAAACTATAAGAAGTGTCAGTCGGATGTGCCCAGGACTCTACGAGATGATCGACGGGGGGGGGGGGGGTCTTAACTTGACCTCTTTTGTACCTCATTCTGATAATCATCCATTAGCAACTCGTTCTTTATTCATGGATGATGGAGTAACACCCATTCGAATCGTTCCCGTGCTTGGAAGGCGTATGTTAGAAAAAACACCATAACCCCCATGGTCTGCTAAGCGTCAAGATGTGAATATCTTGGACTATGTTTGGGGAATCAAAGGAGGTCGAATTCAAACAAATCTTATCCATGTACAGAATCGTGCTGATTTGAAGGGAAGAAAGACCGTTGGTTTTACAAATAACAAATCTCATATTGAATGTGTTACATGTTATGTGTCAAGAACGACAACTCTGATTCCCTGTTGTTTCTTAATCTCTCCGACACCCAACACGTCCTTGAAACAAATTGGAGAGTAACTCAGTACATGATACAAATTAGTCTTCACTTTAATGATATTTCTTGTATACAGTATTAAACGTGCAGTAGATCAACGTTTACATGTTTGTTGTGTGGGTCAGAGGTCTTAAGAACTGACTACATTTTGACTGTCTGTCTGATTTAAATGCTTAAATGCATCTGAGTTGCAGCAACTGCTAATAATTGGAATGAGTTCTTAGAGGAGACGTCGCCGGGCTGGTGGCTGTTGCTCTCTTTATTGGCCCATAGCTGGTTAACTTCTAGAAAGAAGGGAAGTTACCTAAACCTTATTTCCGAAACAGCAAAGTTGTCTTGTAGATTAATGTTGATCCCCAAATGAATCAAATGTTTATAAAAGAATAAAACATATGATCACCAATGGCCAATCTACGCAATGTGTTTAGATTTGGTTCAGATGTAAAATCAAACTTATGAACAGTTAAAACATTAATTATCATTATGTGTATGTTACCTTGATAAACGTTTAAAAAAGTGATTTGCCTTCTAGTTCAAACATATTTTATTAATTGGTTATAACATCTATCGAATTACACAGCTATACCGTTTCCTGCAAGCGCAAAAATTAGCCAATCATAAGAGAGCAGGAAAAGCAGTTTGAATCATGTGTACTTAACGATTTACCACTGTACCATAGCTGCTGAACTGTGTCAGGCTTTGAAAGTCTTCTTGTACCTGGTAATTACTCGTAAAGAGAGATCTTAATGTCGCCTCTTATGTTTTTTAAGAAAGCTAGCCAAGCCATCCATAATAATACCATTGGGTGTTTTCGGTATATACGATAGATAATGACTTCTCCCTCGGATTTCCGTCGAAAGAAAACCCCTTTTCACGGAAAGCTTTCTTTATGTTTTACGTCGCTAATAGCATACTCACACGCAAATGTATACAAAATTAACCCCACAAGTTTATTTATCGTTGTCCTTGTTTAGAATTCTACGTGTATTATATGATATAAATAATGATGATTAATGTCATGATAATGTATGTGATACAAATATAAAAAAAATTCAACATCGAGCTTCTTACCTTTTTAAAGCAAAAAGCTTTGAAATACATGTATGACACTTTGGAAGTCACGTTTTCCAACACGAGATGAGAGGCTTTCATTCGATAATTTCTGGGAGATTGATGGAAGTATGCCCCCCTTGCACTTTTCACAAAGTTTTCAAAATCTTTTTCTAAAAGTTTAATTTAGGCTTGCAAATTTGTCCAGGGTTAACGGGTTTTTTTATATGACGGACGTGTTAATGATATGTCACAATATAACTCGGTTTTCAAGATTCGCTGTTTATATAGACATTGCGAGGAGAGATTATAATTTGTATAATATAAACATGCTCCTGTCCTCTTTCAAGGTCACAACTTGCCAACGGAAATATTTGTGAATGCCATGACTTGCATAAACCATTCATGTAAAATTTGTAATACATTTATTTTTAAATTGTCTGATTCCCAGCCTTCAATATTGAAACTAAAACAGCAGGCAAGCCTCGGATATTTATAACTTTTATGAACTCCTGTTTAATATTGGATATTAGAAGACAGTTGCTACAATTGGCTTTTATAGTAATTATCGCTTACGTTGTGGATATCGAAACAATCAAATCTTCATAATAAGCATTTAGTGACCTCACAATGCTTTTGAATAGCTGAGAATATTAATGACAATAATGTGTCCTATGATGTCACAGAGTTGAGGACCTAAAATACCTTGATGCCATATGATGATGACATTGCAGAGTTATTACCTCACGTTTAAAGATGCCATATGGCATTTATATGGTCATTACTGATTACTGAAATTACTGAAGAAGGGTGTTGGTCGACCGTCTGATTTATAAATCGCATCTTCTATCTTTGATCAAAGAAAGTATATCTTCGGCAAGCCTCGGATCATTCTTTGAGTACTCAACACGTGTCGATATATATGCTTTCGAAAAACTCTTTGGTGAGATTCTCTATTAAGTCAACCTTAGTCATAGGGTAAGCTATCAGCTTCAAAGGGTAAACTTCATGTTACCATTTAGTGTGAACATTTCTTAACTATTCAGGAAATTTTTTCGGGTCGGAAATTCTTGTAAAAATAATATAGATTAGTGTGTTACTGTTCTTGAAGTGGTTCTCTTTACGTGAGAAATGCGACATTGCCTCTCAGAAGGTATACTGCTTGCTGGTGATGTCACGCTGGTCAGCTGCTTCATGGCGTTTGTAATAAAGATAAAGATACGTTCACAGTTTATTAACAAGACAATTTACATGTTAACAAACAATCATCAACATTTACATTCTAAAAATGGAATAACAACCTTCGTGCAATTATTCAAATTTATACAAATGGTATCATAATAATAATGGATTGTACATCAATATTGGCTTTTGACACCTATTGTGACCACAAGAAAGTTGTAATGGTCAATGACACATCATTCCCATACTCATCTTCCTGTGTAAGTCCATTTTCGTAATAGACGAAATGACTTGAAAAGGTTTTCACTCAAACACAAAATAAGGTCTTTTTCTTAACAAAGCATATATTCTAGGGATAGTAAGGGACTTTTCATTTCGTTATTTTCTTTCACAATGCTGACCAGAGGAACATTAAAATGGTAGTGAGATATCTTCTTACCTCCTACTTCAACCTGGATGAGAAAATTGAAGAAATGTGTGGTTGATGTACGACGAAAGTAGTCTTACAAAACCTCATTCTTACCGGTGAATATTAATCTTACTCTTGAAATTAACTTTTAGATAGTTAATGATATTCATAGGTTATGAGCAATGTATAAAAAGGTTACATAATTTGGGGGGGGGGGGACAACTTTTATGCACGAGCATGGATCATATGATTTTAAAACACACAGGTTTTTCATCAAGGAGATACACAAATAGGTTTCATAGTAAAATACCTATCTCACCCGAGGAAAATAGTAATAATTCTGTCAATTACAAAAATGGCATAAATCATTTATACATTCATTGGGAAGGGCAACGAACGCCTAACTTACTTAACTAAAATTCAAAGGATCCAACTTGGTGTTAATAACCTCATGAAATGTTTCCATGTCTAATCAAACAAGATCCGAAGTCTTGAGCTTAATGAGACACTATCATATGCTAATTCATGACAATAAATAATTTTCAATGAAAATTAAAACAGCCGAGTAACACATGTTCAAAAGCGGAAATCACACGCGTATTTTTCATGAATATTAGTTGAATAACTTATCAGACATATTTTCTCCCCTGTCCTCCTTTTTGTTTTGATAATGTTTTTTTCTTTAAGGGGATTGATGAAGAAGAACGAGTTTTATGGGCAGTAAACTTCATTACTGCACCAATTGCGACGTTTCGGTGTAGGCACTTACACCGTTATCAAGAGAGTGATCACTACCTACACCGAAAAGTCGCAATAAAGAAGTTGACTATCCATAGAACTCGTTTTTCTTAAATGTTTCTCTACCTTTTAGTTATTGAAGCGTCTGCGTTTTTCAAACCAATCCACGGCAGGATCGGTTAGTTGTTGGTGACTTAGGTACCAGGCTGTTTTCCGCAATAACATAACACAATCGATAACATAGGGTATATGTGATTTAAATAGCTCTGCTTGTGTTTCGTTAATGCTAGTTTTCTCATATCATAAAACATTCAAACCTTAATCATGTTCGAAAATGGAATTGGTAAACCACTACTGCCCACAGCAATACAAGTTGAACATGATCCAATAACAAACTTCCAATTGCTCAGTCTTCTCACAGAAAACTGCTTTCTTAAAACGCAGTAAAATAATGATTTTTACGTTTAGTTATGCCCTGAACTGTCACAGGTACAGAGCCACACATTTCAAAATAAATCTATGATTACGAAAGGTAAATTGTAAATTTAAAAACTTGAATCATAAATTTTTTAAGAATAAAACTTTTTTTCCAATCATGACCTCAGCATCAGGTAAACAAATATAAACAGATGAAAGCAGAATAGATATAAGTTAAATATGCCTAAGTGTCAATTCTAAATGAAAAGCCCCACAAACTGTATACACATATAATATACTTTAACACAGGTTCCCTTCAAGGAATATGGCTGCGCAAAGCATAACGAATATATATATATATATATATATATATATATATATATATATGTATATATATATATATACAGCTGCATACCGAAACTGACTTCACTTACCACTGAATCGTAGTGCAAATATCATGTAATTTGGGTTTCGTTTCAACGTCAATAGAATAACTTCAGAAAGAGTGACAATGGATCACTTCAATGACCTGCCAAACTGTTACGGGTAATTGTGGGGTACGATAAACCTTGGCCTTAAAGACGAATCTGCAAATGTGTATTTAAAATTCAATATTATTCGTTTCTTTTTCGCAACGCCACGATACCTCAAAGGCATCTCAAATTACATGATATTTGCACTAATTTATTCAGGTATGTGAACAAACTTTTGGCACGCAGCTGTATATATATATATATATATATATATATATATATATATATATATATATATATATATATATATCTCATAGACTGAATCTCTAGATGACCACATCAATATATTAAGCTATCAATGGTCACGAAAGAAAATAATAATTTGACATATCACAGAGTCGCTAGATTTATGAAGGCAAACACACCAATCGTCCTGAGACGATATGAAAAGTTCCTGTGTAATGGCTATCGCCAGGTTTGCACGACTTTAATAAGGCTCTTCGGTAACGTTCAATCGAACCAAGCATGAACAGCCGCCTGGATTAACTGCTTTCTCCCTTCATAGATAATATCATCTTCAATTTGCAAGGCTATACGTTCCACAGAATCTCCACTAAAGCACTGGAACTGGATTTACGATGTTTTCTTAGCGCTGAGATAGTCGGTACATACATTAACATTGGCCTTTGACTATCTTACCACTAAGAAAGCTTCGGAAATCTGGGACCTGGAGTCAGGTTTTGCTGTATATTAGATAAATCCCTTGGCAAATTACAACCATTGCAGCAGGGACCCCTCACACAACAACTATGTTGTCAAGACCTGTTGGAATGGTGATGTCAATTTGCCTCCTCAGGGGAAGAGGTTTATATAAGGTCTCAAGTTTTAACAATTCGTGAACAGATCAAGGTAAAAGAGTATTTTATCGGAACGTATGACTTGCCCATCGAGGATGAGATTAGATGTGTATATGCATTCTTTCTACTGACTGAATCGTAACAAACAATATTACTGCCCTTGTCGTAACCATTTGACACCGGAGACACGTGATATATAATGTCACTCACATGTATCACTTCCTACATCACCGAAAGATGACTTGTATTTAAAGAAACGATATGTTTAGAGAATGTCCACATGACCAACGAACTTAATCACGTCATAGCAGAGGACAGAAAGAACAGATTATATTCATCATCTAAAGGTAAATGTATTCTGTGGTCACAATCTCCCCTTAGATGTCCGAGATTTCAAGGAAGCGATATTATCCTGACATGAGAACGTCTATAGCGTGGTAGCACTGCTGTTATCTGATGTCAGTATACTGTGGCTCGTCTACTTCATGGCGTCAACGTTTCGCAACGTCGTGTTTCTGATGTAATAAAGTGAATTTCTCTAATTATCAAGATGAACAATGCTTGAATAAGTGCATTTTCCTTGATATCAACATTGCTTGAGATCACAAAAGGATATCTCCGGCTGTACCCTCTTTTGGATGATAAAAAAAGCGTTTCTTGTTTTCAGGAAATCATAAATGATGGACATCTTTTGCTCAAAATTTGTCCAGAATCGTGGGAAATAGACTCGATAAGTATCTGTGTTTTAACAGTAAATGTTGCATGGACTCTATGATGATTCAGACATTCTAACAATAAACAAAATCCATCATTTTTTCCACTAGTGAATTACAAGACTTATATATCACACTTATCCGCTCAGTTAAAACAGATCTAATATGTATCATATACTTAGCAACTGTGAGCATCATATTGACATAATTTCGAATAATGTAAGAATTCGTTCCATTTGCACGCAAGTATTTCTTCAAAAAGATGTCTCATGTACCCTGATTTACGTTGGTATGACTCCACTAAACTTGTCATGGCGTGGCAGGTGAACGCCATGCTTCAGTTCCTTAAGACGTGTTTTCATTGAAAACGCATCGAATAAAGTTATAAGATGGGGTATCGTCTTCCAACGAAAGTCAAAATTAAACACGCAGATCCTTTGATCTATGATAGTACAAAGGTTTGTGATTCAATCAACATATAGGTGTTTATTCACTGTAATTTCTAAATATCCTTCATATTCATGGATGAACTAATTTGGGTTAGATCTGATTCAAACACTTTTTTAAGATGATTTTCAGGGATTTCCCAAGTATGTAGACAAACATTGTTTGAAGCATTGTTTCAGAATCTCCGTTATTGGCCACAACTTGGTTCGAAACGAAGACAGGTAATATTCCAATTCATTCCAGGGAATGGAATATAGCATAATGGCAGTTGTCTAGAACGACACATAGTAACACGGTTAGCACTTCTGGGGAATTTCAATCATCAGTTGGTTCATACTTTGTGTAACTTTCCATGAGTGAAACTGTCTTGAAATGTGATCCAGCAATTTCATTCCAAGAAAGACATATATCTCAATCATAATAACTTACAAAGTGTAGTGCGGACTTGTTCGTATTACTTGATGAACGTTCCACAGCTTCTTAACTGATTGTGAGGGAACCTTCGACGAATCGTGACTTTCTGAGTTTGTCTGTGGTCTGTGAATGGTAATGCACGACACACAAGAAGGAACTATATCCGCTGTTCACTGATTCCATTCATTGTAGACACACTTCCAAAGGTACTGGACTTCCTGGCACTCCGGTCCTTGTATATTGCCCTTCGAGTGGACACAGCCGACTGGTTTGCACGTTTAGTTAAAGGGTCCCGAAGTAGTGGCTGAGTGTTCCCGTTTACTGTTAATGACGTCGTGGTCTGATTATGTTTCTGGAGATGAGAAAAAGATACAGTTTTAGGGTTTTCAAAATATATGCCATTTCATGTCATTCTGTAATATAAAACTTCATGAATTTTTAGAATGAAAAAAAAAATTGAAATGAATATTAAGTAAACCATTAACTTAATGCAAACTTCAAAATGTAAGATTAAATATAAAACCTAAATAATAAATATCATGAAATTATAAAATGATCGACAAATCTTTGAAGCAGCACTTAACGCAAGACAAAGTTAAGATGATAACTTCAAATCATAGGTTAAGCAAACGAAATTTATCAGTGCCAACATGCATGTTATATTCAATACCCGATAATTTTACTTATTCACTGCTTTCTATAATGTTTAAACCATGCGTCATGCATACACCATATCTAAACTTTGAAATACAGACTTTTAATAAACGTAACAAAAGATAAAAAAATAAAAGTTCATGCTTCAAAATGTAACTTGATTAGATGAAAAACACTTTTTTGTATAAGCAACATAGAATGAACAAACAATAGTTCACAGAAAATTTTTATGCGAAATTTTTAAATAGTTCTAGGTAAGGTGTCAGAGTCAAAATTCCATTGTCAAGCGATTCTTGTTTGGTGTTTAGTGACTGTGTGAAGTAGTGATTTGTTTATAATTGTAACTATAACTACAATGATGTTGAAACTGCGTCATAAACTAGAGTGAATCAAGCATGTGAATAGAAGAAGTTGTACATGCTACTCTACGTTTGAGGATGAAAGGGGTAAGGAATTAAACTACAGTGTCTGTAAGTGGTGATGGAAAGTATGGACAGAGGCAACTCCGTCTCCTGAAGGTAATAGCAATAGTACTAGTAGACGGTAATTTATGATAGGCCTTTAATGTTTCAATATATATATATATACTTTCTATGTCAGCGATCAATCAAATGTGCTACTTGTGACTTGCGATTAAAAAATTTGGAAATAAAAACATTTGTACAAAGGAAAGACTACTTTTATAGACCGGAATAGCATTCACCTAACTGAAATAAATATATATCAAATAACACTTTTTTAAATATTCAAAAAACACGTTTAACAAAAACTTGCTGTTGCTGTACATGTTTTTTAATTAGTTCAATCTGTGACTGAGAGATAACTTAAATGCTGAACTGAATGTGTATTTTCAATGATGTGCACATGTTTTGGTGACGTCAGACACTACGTACACATGTACCTGTGACGAAGAGGTGTGTGACACCTCACTGAAGGAAGTAAAGATGCTATGTGATCTGCTCATGCGCCTTAAGCTGGATGAGTGTATCAGCCTACGCTGACGATATCTCTCCCAGTACCTCCGTATGGTCACTCTCACCTGTTGCCATAGAAACACTGTTCAGTTACCTTAGTTGCCATAGAAACACTTTATAGTTACCTGTAACTACAAGCTTGTTAGTCAACGTACTGACAACCGGTGGATGAGACGAGGAATTTTGAATTACACTTAAAACTATTTTCAATTTGAGAGCCTCTTTTTCCTCAAATGGATGGCTTGTTTTTAGAAATATTTGAACATTTTAGTAAGTTCAATATATCAAAATCAAGAAAAAGAAAGCAACCGATGTCAATAATTGATATCTGAAGAGGAAATGCGAAAATATGGAGTTAAATTTTGTTTTCAAATTCATCGGAATTCTTGAAATTGTCAGTACGTTAAGTTGGTACGCAATCTAAAAGGTCTTGTTTCACCAGTTAGGTCACCTGATTAGATATTGAGTGAAAGCAAAAGAGCGTGCTAGGGCTACCAAGGTGATTTCCAAGTCCATGCATTGACAAGTCATGCTGTGCAAGTGATTTTACATAGCCTGGACAAAGATTTGTATTTCCTATCGGTGCTGCATGCAAGCTGATGACGTCACCGGAAGGTTTATGACGTCATCGATCCTTGGTACCTTGTTACTTCCTGCCCGCCATGTTACCGTCGAGTAGTCAAGAGAAGCTGTTGTCGGATATCTTCGGCAAAACTGCCTCTGTAGTGTTATTTGGACCTAGTTTTGTCAATATCAAATTACATTATCTTGACAGTTTACATGAAGACATAAACAATCACAGTTTTCGGAGTGATTTCCAGAATAAATAGTATCACATAAATGTTCTCTCTCGATGTAAAGATTCATAATAGCAGAAAATCATGACTTTGCAGAAAAAACTTTCTCTGATTACTTTTAGCTTTCCTGATTGGATCATCTTGACATGCATCCGGCCTACTTTATGCCAAGGCAATAATCTCGTGCAAACTAAATTCCATTGGGTATTGCAGGCGATGTACTACCATATGCTATAATTCACCCAAAGGGGTTCCATATCACACACATAATGGGTAAACAGTATTATTTTTAAAACGTAAATATTCCCTAGTATTTGATTCCTTTAGTTTTTTTTATATCTTATTAAGGATCGCTTCATGGAGAATACAGATGTGCATTTAAGATGTGCTTTGGAAGGGAAATCTGGTTACACAAAGGCAAGGTAGCGAATACACGTGATAGTTTGTTATAGCCATAGATAACTACAGTGCAATAATATAACAGTACATATTTAACAGTACATTTACACATATACAATCAAGATTGTGATGAAAATATATTAGAAAGGTAAGATTTTTTGATTGAAACCTCTGCATAGTGAAAAAAATTCTAAACATTCAGACCGAAAAGTCTTTTCTGAAGTAATTAAACATTAAGACCAAAAAGTCATTTTAGGATATGGAGTAAATATATATCATGAAACATTGTGTTTAGAGTAAATATTCATTACTTAGTCATTGCAACATTTGTCATCTACTTTGATTAATTGATGGTTGAAACTGAGATGATTACCATTAATTTCATTTCATTCATTCAGCTTTAAAGTACCGAATACAAATACATCAATTATAAAAATCAAAAGTAAAACGCCTAATGAAAACATCGTGTGCTTACCGACGTTTCATACGTTCCCATCAAGAAAAGTTTTCAATACGACACTGTTCTCATTTTCCATCATGTAATAAAAACACATCCAAACATACACGTTTGATTTGTTTTGTTTTTCTCTTTGTAGCCTAAGATATTAATCGCAATTCCGATTTTTTATAATAACGTTTCAGAATTAGTTTGAACGGAGCATGTACATACCTCGCCATTCAAGAAGCAGTATAGAAGTGAGATGAAGAAACCTTCGAATGAAATGAGAAAATGTGCGCTGAAAGCCCACACACCAAACTTGACGATATTCTCAGGGCTCGGCTCTATCATAACGACGAAGTTGGTGATGCCGAGTAAAGGAAGAAGAACTATTGCCGCTTTTACTGCTTTTCTGTAGGAGAAAAAAGACTGTTGTCAACGTTGGCAACAAAGTAGATCTGTGTAGAAACGCTTTAAAAATGTATAATTTCATACACTGTGAAATATGTTGATCGGAATAACATTTCTGTTTATCAGTGTAAAAATATTTTTGTTTAAAAACTCTTGCAAGAATTTTAAAAAAGTAAACCAATGCTGATAGCTCAGTATCATATTTCCATTTATGAAATATAATAATTACCGGTTAAAATTAAATAAATAATTTTTTATTTACATCGAGTGAAATGAAACTATCAATGATTATTATTAACTTCATGAAACAATAGGTTGAAGTCATTAGTTAAGATTAAGAAAGGTAAACTGTGTCAAAAAATCATAAAATGAACAGCATCAAATATTGCAAATATGACACAAATTGTTAAATAGAATATTTGACATATGCCGACGAATCGCATGCATAATCTCAGGTTGTGAATATATGCATATGAATATCGTATTCGACGAGAAATGTCAAAAATCCTCTATGACATTGTGTATGCACGTATTCATCCATGCTATGAATGTTGAAGCGAATTTAGGTACGTTTATACATGTATGTATGCACTGCACTGGCGAATATAATGAAGACTTCGTGGTTTTACCTGACTTTATTCGCCTCGTTCGTGTGACTTTGTCGTAACTTCATCACCAGCACTCGTATGATGTTCAGGAGAAACAATAAATTGACCTGAAACATGTCACGTGGTTAATGTCAGTAATTGCTATACATGTCACGTGACCTCTATATACAAGTTTTGCAAAATACAAGGATGGTGTTGTCAATGGTAGTGAAGAACTCAAATCGATACATTACAAACATTACAACTGAGGGGCGAACCTATCAAGTTCTCGAACTGCAAACGTATTCAAATTAGTTCTATCTTTCGTCCATGATACAAACGATGTTTATACAGTATATGTGACTGTGTATTAAGTTTCCTTCTTCTTAATTTACTCCTCGTTCTGTATGCCTTTTCTGTTAAGTCATCGTTTGTGTATACATGTGTATAAATCTATATTGTAAATACCACGGAGAGCGTGTTATCACTTGGACAATTTGTTCCCAATCCCATCCTTGGTGAATAAAATATATCTAAACCAAACATTACAATGAAATAATATTCATATTTGAGTGAGTGCGTGAGTATACGGAATTGTTTAGACCCGCTATTATTTCCGCTCTCAATGACGTGGAATCGTATGTGATCTTTGAAAGGTATTTGCCTAGTTCTTTATTTCGGCCTACATCAACGTGGGATATATAGACATATTGCCAAACATTTTGAACATTCGTTTACATCAAGACCTAAAGATATACAAGATGTTTATGTAATTACTGGGTTTCTAAATTTCATAGCATGAAAAATTTAAATGGCAATTTCTCTATCACATTCGTTTTAATTTGACATCGATTCAAATAAACGTTGTATTTAGCCAGAAGAACTGAAACGTGTATTGAGTGAAAATCCTAACCTGGAGTGAAGAATGATTTTTATACTGTAAGATACAAAACAAAACAGACCAAAGAAAACAATATTGATTTAAATCGACGCTCAATAGATTCTATGAAATCATTCATTCCTACGTTTACTGGCAGGACTGAGAGGCATTTGATTAAACCTTCAATCCATCTTTATTCTTACTAGCCTAAATAATGGACACCAGCACGTCCTTTTCTTTTGTTAGGCGACCAAATCTAGCTCATACGTAGCAAAGTGGGATAACTCTGAATGACGGCTGACGCCTACTCGATGACGTTTTCTATTCGAAGACATCACTTGTTTCTAGCAGAATTACTGTTAAGAATATCAGAGTAATGAAATTCTTGCTATTTCAGTAATCAGCATGAAAATATGGTCTTGAAATAGTCCACTAAAAAGAGTTTTGCATTGTTTTAATGCTTTATAATGGAAGTCATAGCGTGAGTTTGTTTATCTCCCACAGAGAGAGCTGAACTCGTCCTTGAAATTCTTTATGACCACCACTCACAATTCACCTTCACATTTTATATATCTTTAAATAAAATGTATGAAACGACCATTGTATAACTAATGCAGTTAACTGCAATGCGTACATGCAAATGTTTTTTTGTCTTTCCAAGGATAGGGTTTTGTAACGGTTAAAAACAACTCTCTCTTAACTTACAACTCGCAAATGCTAAATAAACACTGTCATTAAACCTTAAAATGTTTTTAACGATTTTTGTTTTATTTCAGAATCTTTGCAGTATCATATAAATACATTTTTCAAAGCGTTCGTGATGTTTGAAACTCACTGCGATGACGGCCACACGCGGAGCCTCTATTATCCAGATGAAAGGCAGGTAGTAATACGCGTACCAGCATCTGAAAAATGATTATTGATTTATATGGTAATAGGAGATTCTTCCCATACGTTATGGTTTACAAAGACAGTAATGAGGATATTTATTAAAAGGCGGGTAACTCTATACTCACTTGATGGCGTGTGTTTGTGTCATAGGAATGACCCAGGCGACGATTAAAAGTACTGGAAAACCTGAAAAGTCAAATTTGATGAATAGCGTACCATCAAAAATCAAGTATACCCATACACTGATAAAACTCTAAAGCGTAAAGGCAAGTTTGAGATGAAACAAGAAGTGTTGAAAGTGTTACATTTAGTTTTAGATTTAGTGTTCCCTTTTTCGATTCGATTTTGCCTGGTGTCAACTCATTTGACGAATGCATTAAGAACACTTTTACGGAAAGTTAAATGGATTCAGGATCGTTAAAGAATCAATATTTCAATTATGAAAATTTGATTTCACAACTAGAATTTGAGTCACATATTTCTTTATAAAAAGGGGGGTAACAGGCAATTTAGTTCTGATGTTTTGTATGGTAACATGCTCACAGAAGAAAACTTTGAAAACAAATAAAGTTTGGTCTGTAATATCATACTACTCCTACATCAGTTCCACCAACTTTTGATACGACAAGCTAATGAGAGAAATCCATGACAGTTGTCATTTACTAAGTTTTAAAAAAAACATGAAGATATTTACCCCAACCAATAGCGTAGAATATTGCATAGTTAGGTTTTCCGGAAAACACAGAGACAGCGATCATGTTATGTAAGTACAGCCCCTCGATGAACATCCACATAAACTTCACTGTCTTGGTGTATTCGAGAATCGCGTATAGAATCTCACAGAAAACCGGCTGTAAACGAAAAAAACTGGTGTTACATGATATATGCTTTTTAACACTTTAAATTCATTTTTATACGGTAATATATACAACAACGAATATTGATGACAATAATAACTGCCAGAGTACATATCCGTGGCAATATCGAATTTATAACGTATTTATAAGCAAGTATATGATGAGATCAAACATCTTCTCCTTATTGTACTACATAGAGCCCTATTGAGACTTTGGAACCTATTAGTCACCTCCCTAATTTTATGTTTATTAAACTTGTGCTCGTTTTATGCTTAACGAATAACTCAGTGAAAGAATACAGTATGTAACGGAAAGTCGTTTTTTTAATTCTCTATACACAACTACGACTCACCGTGTCGTATATTGCCCCACTGCGACCACTGGCAGCCCCAGCCACTTCGCCACCAGTGGATCTGGCTATGTACTGATCAATGTATAGGATTAACATGATGAAGATTTGTACGATGATGGCCACGAAAAGGTTCTTGTGGATCCGTGTCCTGTGACATTTTAATGTTCTGCAAGGTCAAGAAGGTAAGATCGATTATGATGTACAATAACAATCAATCTTAAACTAATGTATGTTAAATCTAACTGTTAACTGTTTGCTAGTATAAGACAACGATTCTGACCCTGCTTTCCTACAAACATTTCTTATGGCTCCGTGTTGTCTGACATTTTGACATTGCGAAATATCAAAACTTAAGTGCGAATATGTTGTCTTATAACATTGTTTTGTTTGATCAGTGATTTCTTAATGATCTGATGCTGATGAAGCTTTCACATTGCACAAAATATGATGCAAAGCAATACATCTTAATCTAATGTGTGCAAAACAATAAAATTAAATATGACTTCTGGATTTTCACAATCGTTAAAATGGTTAATTATATTGATAAAAGATTCTCACATTGGAGTCCAAACAAAATAATTCTTTCCATAATAATCTACATAACCATGTGTAATATAGATGTAAGACCATCAACACACATTTATAAATGTATATATAAATATTCTTAATGATTCATTCCTAAAAATATATGTTAAATATACATTATGTGCACATAATTTGTAATAAACACACAAAATGCAACTGCCCCATAAAATGAAAATATTGTAAAGTCATCTTGAAAGGAAATTAATAGAGTAAAGTACAAGAGGCGAATTATAATAGTTTCGCAAATTGCATTCGGAAACGTAATACATGTAATTTCTTTCTTGGACACCTGTAATTAAGTCTTAGATGGGCATTTAGAAATAATGCTCATAGGAAATGTCAGATTTTCTGGATTACAAATTTTGTATTGTGAAATTCGCGACGTTTCGTAGTATATGCTTACTTCTCCTTCGCATCTGATGACAGAGTAAGCATTTACCCTGAAACGTCGTGAATTTTACGAAAAGAAGAGAGAAATTGTTTCGCTGAAAATTCTATCTTGCACCTGTAATTACCTGAAGTAACTGAAGATGATAAGCGATACAATGGTGACGATGAGAGAAAGGCAAAGGCCAACTATTTCCATAGTCCTGGCACCCGATACGATGTCTCTGAGAATCTAGAGTACAAAACAAATAAATATTAACTACATTTATTTCATTTTATCGCCTAATTGTCCCCTCCCTCCCCACAACCATTGTCATTATGGTAAAAATCCTCGAAATTAAGCTTAAAGAAACGGACGGTGTAGAGGTCAAATTTAATTACAATTTTGATCAAAAGTGCAACTTCAATCTTGCATTACAAGTTTGGTTGGTATTGACAAATAGTTTCTAAGATGTTTTCCCGTAACTTGGAGGACGGACTCCACAGGTGTGGGTATCAGAGGACTTGATATCGTACATAGAAGTGTTTACAGAAGATAACAGAAATATTTACCTCTAGATAGGTCCCCTCTAGTCTATAAGCATTCCTAATCGTTATCGTTTTACTTCATTCAAGCATTTAACAAAGGCAATGCTATAATAGGTAGTTCAATAAATCCCAGCTGTTCTTAAATTTGTCCAAAATATAATTCTTTGAAGACGCAGTAGCATGTTTTTAAAAGGTTTATTTCTTCAAATCTTTAAATCTTTTATATATTGAAAATATCTTAAAATACAATGGCTTTTCTTATCTTATAGCAAGCTTTTAAGTTCAAAGTGGTTATTTGATAACCATTGTCGTTAACGTAAGACTTTCAAACAACCACTGAATTTGAGTCACATGCTTTTCATCGGCCAACTGAATGTAATAATTCAAATTCATTTCATAGATTATTGAATGTAAGAAATAAGTGACACACATCTATATTTTCTCACCTGTTTTTGAGCAGGTGTTTTGTTTAAGTAGTACTTCTTATATATTTCCAAGGCTTCTGCCGTGTAGCAACCGATATAGTTTGTGTATCCACGTGGTTGGCTGTAGTCTCCAGGAATCTTCCCTTCCCATCGTGCATTAGGGCCACAACTCCGAGTAGCATAATCTGAAACGAATGTAATTAATTTGAAATATTTCAAAGATAACAGTCTTTAGTGCCAACCGAACGCAAATAAGCTGAAAGTAAACCCCACAGACTATAAAGTAACACATATAGGGATAACTTTCATGATAGAAGTGTGAATGAAAAACTTGCACAAACAAAGTTTAATTATTCGTTACGTCGTGCAGGGCCAGTTAATTAGATTTCTAAACATAGAGGCGTAGGAAAATCTATTCAAGACTTGATTTATAAATGTACCCCTCTTGCTAAAAACCTTATACCGTAAAGATCATAATTACACGAAAACGATAGCATTTATATTTGCTGAGGGTATTTATAGGTAGGTAGGTGATTTTCAGGGAGGACATTTATACAAATATAAACAGATTATCCCCCTTACTTGTTGGCACGAGACCCGGGAGTGGCGGGCAGAACATGCGCACTGTGGTGCCTGCCTTTGCCGCCTTCCAACACAGCACCCCGTCCCAGGTCCCGTTGCAGTACACACCTACAATTAGAAGCACAGTGATGTCACATGCACGTTCCTCGGGGTCACAATGGTTGTCACTCCATTGCCTTACAATTGACAATATCGTGTGTGTTAATATAACATCATAAATATGCAATGCTATGACATAATACTTTGAAAAAATTGATTATTATACATATCCTGAATACATCGACTTTACGACGCCTTGATTACACTTCTGTGTCGTGGGAACATGAAAACGCAACGAAATTCGAATTAATCCTGCACGAAACCAATCGTCGAGCTCAGTTAATAGTAAAACCGGTTATTGTTATGTCGAAAAGAAATCTCGTTTTCAACTTGTTCCCGTCAATTTTTCTTGAAATAAAACACAGTCAATATGGAAAATGATGACAGGATAAGAATGTTCATTCTTTGCGTATCAATGGTACCAACGTATAAGTATCAAATCAAAATTAATTACTGAAGCGTTACACAGATACAGATAACTTAATGCAGCGTGTTTACCAATCCAATTCTTACAAGAAATGAATATATTTGAATCAAATTAATTTCAACAAAAAAATCCTTTGTAATTTCCCAAGTAGGATGTTTTTGGCATGGTGTTCGCTCGAGGCTGGTTATTGCGTAGTTCCAACAAGTCTGTTTTAAAATAGTGACTAAATGTTAAATTGTATAGGAACTACATTAGGACATAATAGAAATTTGACCTAATGATTTTGCAATAATGTCATATTACCCAATGAAACAACATTCCTTAAACTTTTCCATTCAGAACGTCCAAGGAAGAACCTAAAGATGTAATGAAATTCCGTCTCAGTGCGTGTTATTTCAGGATATTCCTGAGACTCTGATGAAACAGAGTTATTTAGGTGAGCGTAGTCTGGGGAATCTGATAAGTGGAAGTGCTTGTGCAATCGACCAATCAGCCCATTGCACCTGATACACAGGGAACCGATATCGCTATCCTGATGTTCAGTAACAATGTAGCATTTAAGGTACACCCCGCCTAATAAGAGGTAACTTGTTTAAAAGATTTCGATAATAAACAATGCAAGCAGACATATGGCTGTAAGAAATCAATTTTGCATGAAAGAAGAAGTTCAGTTTGGCCTTCATATGACATTCTGTTTGCCTCAATGTGCTCTCATGGGCATGTTGGCTAATGGTCTGAGTCCTCTGATTTCTGCTCGAGTATAGTATTCTGTTTGAAAGTTCTTAAATTCCTTTCAGCATAATTACCTCGTTTGTAATTGCTGTCTGCACCTAGATTATACCATTGCAAGATATGATCTAAATTACCTGTAAAGAAATTACTTTTATTCCAACGGAAATTCAAAATTAGATTTGTAATGGATTACCAAATCGTCTGAAAGTCATAGCGAGGCTCCAGAAGAGGTATTCATGTCAATTTTGTTGGTAGACAGACATGTCTTTTACGTAACAGTTTTTACTTATGCAATCAAACCAACGTCTTTAGATAGACAAAAATTCGGAATTTCAAAATCTTTTTGCTCTGAACAATAAATGCTTGACCATACATCTAAAATTGACATATCAAATAGCCAGATGCTATGTATCCCATGGCCACATCTAAATGTAAAGAAATTTGATGGAGCTTCGTCTCTTTATGTCAACAAAACAAATTGATCCAAGTTGTCTGTAAAGATCATTCACCGATCATCACTCGATGATCAATCAGTATTCCCATAAGTTAATAGTCTCGGGATGTTGGCCACAGACCCTTATTACTTTGACAACCAGACGGTTTTATTACGGAGATTTGAATGTTGAAGTGATTTCCTCACAGAGATCACGTAAATGCTTTTCATGTGCTTCACATCAGTCTATGTCCTCGCAAGAGTATCACCCTAAGGATAACTCGGGATCGATTAAAGCCACAACAGTTCGCAAAAGTTTTCTAATGATGTCAACTTTAAAGTTACTTTCAAATGCAAATACTTACAACCCGAACGCAGAGTTTCGAAGCAAATCACCTAAATCGTAAAGAATATGAAATGTATGTAAATCAATGCATTACCACTTGTATTAGGTTGAGGTATTTCATTTCAAATATTTCCATATCGTTTGACAGTTCTTAACGTGAAAATAAAAGTTTTTTTCATTTAAAAGTCATATGTACTAGATTCACTTTCAACGATTGCCGTAATGAAAAAATTTTCATATCTATTGACAGTGCTACCAAAGATTTACTCTACAATCTAATCTTCAAATTCATAATTTTGAAACCAAGTACATAAGAAATGTCACGTGACGTGTGTAGGATGATATCAGGTGTAAGAATAATATTGCAATAATTGCACCGTTTGAGTGGCATTCTAGATAGAAGAGAAGGAATTTCTTTTATGGATTATTAACTTCTTTATTATAAGAACCTATACCGAAACGTCGCGATCATTATAATAAAGATGTTGATAATCAGAAGACATTTATTTTCTTCCTGATATCAATACCTGTTGATATTTTCTCACATGATGCTTTTGAATTGAAACAACACCTCCAGTGTCTTCAACTTTTACCTATAACTCTATTGTGGAAAAAATGCCAGCAAAACATGTATTGAGATGCATGTAATGAAAACGTACAGTGACCAATGAACGTAGGTGAAGTAACCTTCAATAAAGCATTGACCCCTTACTGTCCTCAGTCCTTTCTCAAAACAGTGGAAACAATTGTCGAATCCTTTGTGAGATTCCAATACCAGACGTGATTAAAGAGGAAATAATTGTTTATTGTATCGAAACACAATAACATATACCTTGTAATTTTCTTACACAAGAAGCACCTGTTACTTTAATACATTTTCTGTATCTTTAATGTCACTGTATTCAAGATATTTTCTAAAACTTTATTGTTAATCAATGTATCATTAATTCTTTTCAATTTTCTTAATTGCCATTGAATAGCGATAATGTCATGGCCAGACCCTCTATAAGTTTTAACATATCATTATAAGATAAAATATTCGATATTTCTTAGTTGCCATAAGATAGCGACAATGTCATGACACCAGGTGACGTATTGGAGTCGTGTCAGAACCTCTATACGTAAAACATACCATTATAAGTTAAAATGTTCGATTTTTCTTAGTTGCCGTCGAATAGCGACAATGTCATGGTACCAGGTGATGTATAGGAGTGGTGTTAGACATCTGTGACCAATACATTGGGAGATTAACAAGGTAAGAGCTGACAGGTGATTAATTGGAGCTTACAGAAGAAACCACAAGCTCAGTCAAGAGATAAGAGCTATGCATCATCCAGAGAATTTAATGATGTATCAGTATGTCATGTTATGCCGATTATAAGTTTATGTTACACGTTCTCATGTTTCCCGTTCCCACTTTATTTGCAAAATATGAAACAATTGTCTTGTGTGGAAAATATCCACTCCAAATAGATTAAACATTGCCATGATGTTTCTTATGGAACTCGAACATATAATATTTGTACAGAAAAGATTGTAAAAGATAGACTACCGACAGTTTTGTTGGTGTTTATGATACGGAGGTACAAGGATAACAAGACGGACAAGAATACAAGTGTGAAATTACAACAAAATGTGTTTATAGAAAGAACAAAATCTGAGAAAGTGCCATCAGAGAAAATATAGACTTGGGCCTTCTCGTAAGAACATGAAAATTCATGTTTCAATAACGTGTATAACGCCACCTAGTGCCTGAATGGGAGGAGCCGTTCCCCTCGGCATATCCCTCACAAGCCTACTGAACTGTTCTTTGGACAATTGCTGCTACATTGAATGGTATGCTGCTTCAGGTTTCCATGGAGAAGTGTTCTCTTCTACCCGTCTTTTGGTACCGGACTTGCTCAACATGTTCTTAAAACACCATTTTTCTCTAGACCACAGGCTTCGAACTGTTGTGTCGAAACTCATAATCAAAAATTATAAAGAGTGGCGTAGTAGCAATTCTTTGGTAAAAACGTTCAGTAACAAATGGAATACTAGAACATGAGCAGAATAAACTTTTTTTACTATTTATCATACGCATATCATATATTCCTAAAACTATTAATTAAGAAATATAGTTCGCTCTACCCTTGTGTGTTTTGTAATAAAGTATAGTTTGTCCTGAATTATCATAGTTAAAGCACGAGGACGGTTTACGTAAAATGTTCGTTTAAAACAAAGATATCTGAACATGATTTGCTTTACAAACATTTGAGAAACAACGAACTTCAGGAAAAGACCTACATATAATACAGCCTCTTAAAGCAGCAAGGACCATTAGATCAAATATCTCATAAATACATTTCACGAAATCGTACCGGTAAGCCTCTGTCCAATTTAACCGTTAATTGATAACCTAAAAAAAACATCTTCCAGACTTTGTATTAGTAATTCATTACTCCCTTCAGACGGGAGTTTGAATTCAATGTGCATTGACATTTAACAAAGGCCAAGGGTTTTTCTATCATTACATATAACGTACGTTGATTCGGAATCATGTGATCATCAACAAACTAATGACGGTCGCTCAATGTGAAATATTACAAGGATAACCGCCTCTTATGTAAAGCAGATTTCAACATTTAAGATTAAAGACACTATCAGGGTCGTTGTATAAGACATAGTGAAAAAGCTCATTCTAAGGTCATTTAAGTTTTATATAATGCAAAGTTAAACCTTCGTAAGTAAGCTCGCATCATCGATTTTCTGACGGGATTGTACAGGACTTTCAAATGTTTTAACATGACAGTTAATTTCTTATCTATCACGTGACATGGGTTTGATAGCCTTATATGGACACTTTGGTATTCTTAATGCTTAAAACGCTATCATTTTGTGTTTTGTGCTTCATTAAATATGGCTCTTATATATATGGAAGACTAAAAGCTATGTTACAAGATAGATAAAAACAAACATCGATCTTAAACCACATCGAGATGAAACCAAATGTAATTATCTTCGTTGTTGTATAAAGTAAGGTCATTAATCCATTCAGGCCCTATAAATTTGTCAAGAGACATAAATAGATGAATGGCTCCTAGGAAGTTTCTATCAATATCCGTCATTTGATGTAATGTAATCACAGATCTGTGGAAGGTCACGGTATGTAGAGGATTGCTTTGAGAACTGTACACACATTCACAAATTAACTATCAGATAATGTCATTGTCTTGATATATGATACGAAAACTGGATACAGTGTAAAGTTCACATTCACAAATGTGGTATCAGATAGTTTAAGTATCAGGTTGAATAACACCAGAACTGCTTCTAATATAATGTTCACATCACCCATTTGGCATAATAAATGCTATTGTCTTATAACGTTATACTCTTGTACTACTTGTATGGCTACATGATTCAATTTTCACACCTAAAATTCGATCGTAATCTTATAAGAGGAGTGACAGTAACTATAACAGACAAATAACATTCCGACACCAATTATTTTTATCAATATCTCTACTTACTGTGCCACTTAAGAGTTTTCTTATTAGTGATCCTATTTCGTGGATATGGACTATTACTGTTTTCAACAAGCGACTTCAGAATACGGTTTTTCCGAAAACGGGAACCACGACACAACGCGATCCTTTGCACAAACTCCAGCAGTCTTTTGAATACATTATCAGCGCAGCTACGAATGACAATAAATACCGTACATGGCTTACGTGATGAGATAAACATGGTTTAAGTATAGAAATGAAAATTTCTATCGATTTTTGATCTAATCGTTATACTTTTTGGAAGCGCATGACGATGAGCCAACCCAAGGAAAAACCTATCGCTAATGAGAGTGTAAATTTGTCAAAGCAAAGTCCGATGACGTGAGATAATTGTTGTTATCGGTGATGAGTGACTGTTAATGCATTGCGATATTTTTCACGAATGCCTGATAACACAATTCATTAGTAAATAGATTTACCAGGAGCCATCTAATAATAGGTATTCTTTTAGTGGCATTCTAGAACTTGTAGTTGTAATTAAGTACACGATTTTATGGATATTCAACTTCTTTATTAACAGATTTGCGACGTTTCGGTATATCTCCTTATACCGTTTTCAAGCAGCTATACCGAAACGTGGCAAATCTGTTAATAAAGAAGTTGAATATCCATAAAAATCGTGTACTTCATTACTAATAGGTAGGAAAGTTGAATTAATCGATTCCCACATGTACCGAAACTGCTGAATCATCGTATCAACACTCCGGCCTAATTGTTTAGGAAGTTTACTGAAAACACCCTTTTCATCAGAAGATCAGTCCTAAATCTGTCTGTCCTTGAACCTTGTCAATAAACATTATTATGAAAGAGTTTGATTTGACGTACTGAAACAGGTTGCTTTATGATGGTGAGAAGTAGGCATGTGTTTTGGAGTGTGATATAAAACTTCACTGGCAAGCAAATCCTTTTAATGATTGACAAAAGGTGGTTGAAATTCCGATATCATAATTAAGTAAGCAGTTCGAAGCAGCGGAGAGAAGCAATAGTAACTAATATAGTATTTGACAGGTATTTGAGCACAGATTTGTTTAGCACACAAGCGCGAGTAACTAACAATGCTTATGCTTATTAAAGCAAGGGGGCTTATAAAATAGTAACCTGTATATATAAGACCCAATCAACCACCCCCGTCCCCTCCCCACGTCTGATATTGTCGCTACTGGCCATGTGCTGTATAACGATTTCTAAACTCTTGTAATGTGTTTAATGGTTTCGTCTGAATACAACTGTCTTCTTTGTAGATCGATTTTAATGTCAGACGAACATTTTGGAATTTCATATTTATATTCAGCATTTCCGTTTTGATAACATTATTTCTTTTAGCATGAACTTAACTCCTTTGTTATGTCACTATAGCAATTGACGTTCTTGGAAAATATTTATTCTCACAGATAAAGACTGTTACGTTAATCTTATTTTCATACGTGTTTTCAAAAACCTCATTGACAAACAGTTAAGATAACCGAAGAACTGAGTTGACGTAAAAGTTCAAGATATTTCTCATAAATGCACCATTAGTGCATTCTTCACAGCAATTATCTGGTAGAATCAAGACTTGTTTTACTTACGTGTCATTTTACACTGTCAATTCCGACTATGTCGAATGGAGTTTAATCGGGGAATGAAAGACTATGAACAAGAAGATAAAGAGTAATTGTAGATTCTCTGCGATGCCAATATGCCTGAAGCCAAATTGACTCGTCAAAGAATTTTTTAATGACTCTCTGCATAGGGTGTCACAAATATTTCGATTAGACAAATTGTGTTAGCGCTTGTGATATCAAATTGTGTCTTGAGGGAACGAATTAGTTTTCCTTCACATATGAATAGTAATTTAATACGTCCAAGAAATTACACAATAGGAAAATAGGGTATTGATGAACCACTATAGCGGACAAGATGTCGAGCAAAGACGCCAATCAAACGAACACTCGTGCGCCTGTGTAAGACATAAGTGAAATGTTATTAAAACAGGTTATTAATCATTTGGCCAAGTGATATTTGAAAGTTATTATACATAAAGCTAAATTCAAATATTTTTAAAGAATAATATGCTATCTACAACATACAGCAAAAATACGTATTTTTTTCATAAAGCCATATTTTTCAATGGGCAAAGCAATATGCCCTAGATAAATTCCAATGCCTGATTCAAACGATCAAATGTAAATGCCTAATAAAGAAGTCTGATATTCAAATATCATGCCACGTGGGCTTGATATTTGAGATAAAAAAGACATTGTTTAATAAACCACTCGTTTCTTACTACATAATCTTAGATTCTATGAAGCATCAACCTTTTAACTTTATTTTTAAAGAACGCAAGTCTTTTATTGATAGAAAATAGAAATAGATATGATTAATTATGCAGCAAAATCTTAAAAAAGTATAGTAGAAAGACTGATCTTATTGTAACAAACATTTCAACAAGATGTTATCTTAAGCTTCCTTTGTGAACAAAAGACCTATCAGTTTAAATAAACTTTTTACAAGAACAGTAGAAATTCCTGGGATAGTGTCGATTCCTATATACATTTTTGTAACTTACGAGTGAAAGCGACGTCATTTCTAGTTCTATTAATTACTAAATTATTTTATTTATTCACGATCTCATGACAAGGTATTAACCAGTATTAACTTCACTAGTTCATCTTATTACTAAAGAAATTTATTATAGCTAGTTAATATTAGCTATTGTTATAGTTAAACAAAATCGCTCATTTGATGCTTACTTGCAAGTAAGATACAGGCCATTGGAACTTGCCAATGGGCAGCACACTATATTATTAGACATTTTGAATTTGAACATATGTGAATTCAACTAGCAAATACCTATACGATTCTCTAGCAGTTATTTATAGGAAACAATTATTGCAATTCATGCAGTTATACAGGATGGATATATTGCAACAAGAGATATTTATTCTGACAACGTTGTTCTTAGCTATAGCAATATCGAAACGTTGGAAGATCGTCCATAAATTTCTTATCTACAGTAACACCAAAACGTAGCTAGACCGTCTATTATGTTCTTATCTTCAGTGATATGGAAACTTAGCTTGACCTTGAATTACGTTCTTATCTACAGTAATGCAAACGTAGCTAGGCTGTCCATTACTTTTTTTCTTTGAAAGGACGTATAATCGTACCTCCATCCATGGGAAATGCAGCGTCTCCAATCTTGGCAAAACATTCTTCCTGATTCCGGATTCCCCGCTGGGGCCACATCAGCCCGTCACCCACTGAACTGTTGTAGGCCTCCTGAAAAAGTTTAAATTCTCTTGAAAAGATACGATCAAGGTACTGTCTTTAAAAGTAATGCAAATAACACAAAATCATCAAAAATGTCAGTACCTCACCGATAATGTTATAGTGTTGTGTTTTATTAATGTAAACACATATTTCCAACTGCAGGTTTAAAATCCGATATTTTAATATGTTTATTTAGAATGCTTTCATAACGACAATCCTAACAACGTGATCTTAAATCTCTAAATGGCTTAGAAAACACGTTTAATAACACGTTCAGAATCTACACCCGATAAATAATATCAATACCAGAAAAAATGGAGTCTCCACTTATTCAATATATCTTTCTTTGATGAAACTTATGATTCTTTGTTCAAATATAACCAGCTTAACCACGTTTGCAAGAAATGTACTTAAATGTTCTTCCGCACGAGTATATATATGTAACGAGAGACGTGAACCATTAGAGAAAACATCATTAGAGAAATGTTCTAATAGAGTCCGATAGCAGATGGTTGCACGCTTCCTAATGTTTTTCTCGGAGCGTACATGCTCTTTATGAAAGATATTTTTGAAGAACAATGTCGTCCATCCTGCTAAATCGGTGTGTGTGTATGTTTGTGTATGTGTATCTATTTATCTATCCTGCGGAAGAACATTTAAATACATTTCTTGCAAACATTGATAGCGGATAAATTACATACATATATATTTTCAGCTAATTAAATGGCGTGCTTGACGCAAATATCTCGAACTCTCCAATGTTACCTCCAGGTAGTGCTAAAGTCAAACAGTTAATGCAACGCAAATCTAAAATTATAGTAAGTGCAGTTTAAGCATGATTGGTTAAATCATCCTCTAGCAAACAACTTGAGATTTCATTCTTATAACAACATTTCAAAAGTAGAGAAAGTCAGTAAATGTCCCTCTTACAATAACATTAAAAATGATACATTCGGGATTTGATTTAAGTTGATTTCAAGTGATTTTATAGTGTTGCTGTGAAGCGATCCAAACGCAAAAATGTAATCAAAAAAGATGTAGGTTTATCACTCCAAAAATGCATTTACATGACACATACAATTTCAAACGAGCAAAAAGAATTGAAATATTGTCTTACAAAGCAGCAAATTTGAACATCCGTTTCCCTCTTCGTCCACACTCAATATCTCAACTTTTATTTTCTTTATCGAGAGAATTACAATCTTGTAATGGTATCTTATGATTGAAATATCTACTAATTGAATCAAATTGACATCAACTTTTATTTGATAGTCAGATACGCCAATCCGTATTGAATTAATTGTGTTATTGTATCGAAAACCACTGACTTCTACTTTTATTGCCAATTTAATTCTAACCAGTTTCGCATTTAAACTACAAAACATGTTTTTATCGATGGTGAGCATGCATAATATCAAACCTCAGGTCGTACAAAGTTGGCAGCATAACATATCTGTTGGTGAGTGTTTATGGATGATATATATGTAGATATAAGACACTGAGACCGGTTATAAGGCATAATCACATATATAAGGCTATTATTATATTTTTACTTGAACAAATATTACCTGTCATTTTATTTGCATTCACAATGATGAGAATACAGTGCAATGAGGTTGGAACGTAAATGAACATAACATGTATTTGGCATATATCACAGTCACATGCCATGAAAAATAACTCTTATAACATTTTACACACGATAAAATTCAATACGTTTTAAAACAAAAACGGAATAGAGAGTTCCAAATAACAGAGCTACAATTCTAGCTCACAAAAACGGAGATCAAATCTGATTGAAGGATTCATTTGGAGCGACTTGCATCGACTAAGAAGTTGTAAAACATACTTTTTGCTGGGAGGTTGTAACAGTGGAGATGAAGAAAGAGTTCAGGCATGAACAAGGTTTTTAGTGGCGTTAGTTTTGACGATTCCAAGTAACAAAAATCGATATTCTGCCATCCTTACGCGACTTTTCTGACGGAGTAATTACTTCCCAAGCGGAAACGAAATCTTGCTCATCGGCAGACGGCTACAAACATTCATTTTGACTCTCTCTAAGCACATCAAGAGCTGAAGAAGGGCAATTTTTGATTGATATGAAGAGGTATTCTTTAAAGCCTTTCTCTCTTAATTATATTTACATGTTGTTGGAATATCCAGGGAAGTTTTTAACTTACATTTTTTTAGGAAACCTTTCAAAGTTATTTTTAGTTGAGGAAATATTATTATTAAATAATACACAATTAAATCAACTTTAATATGGCGTAGAGCTTGAGTTAGAAATCAGAATGAGAAATCTGAAAAACCATCATACTGGTCTTTGAAACATTTTGTCAATCGATAATCACACTGAAGAAATTTATGAAACTTCTTCGTTGCCAATTCGTAACTCCTAGAGAAAGAAAAGAAAAAGAAAAAAATTGCAATATGTTTTTAAAGCTTTTATTTCCAGTTGTTCCGCTATACACTCAGAAAAAAACTCAATCCCGAGTTTAAGAAAAAAGTAGATTCAATTCTTTCTGAAGATAGAACATTTGAACCTGTAAATGTCAAGAACAAATCAAGTGTCTTGCTAGTATCAAACTTTAAGATTTGTTTCTTTATAACTTTAAATCCCTATTGTTGTGTTGAAGTTGATTGGCAGGAATATTTTATTCAGTAAAACATATCAATCGATATGTAAAGTTCCTTTAATCTCGTTGCAACATAAATTGTGAACAACGAAAACATTAACGCTACACGCACTTTTTGTCAAAATGATCTATTGTAAAATACGAAAAATATGGGGGGAAGATAACGCTACAATCAAAATCTAGATATTGGCAATACTTGGTTTACAAAAAAGATCTTCTGCATGCCAAAGATTCTTTAAACTTGTATTAACTCATGCCTATATGTTCGCTATCATCAGATTATTTAATTCAGTGACCTCGATGAGAGATTATGAATCGTTAAAAATGATTCAGAAGACCACATTCAAATAGTTCAAAGGTCATAATACATATACACTGTGATCAAATCAAAGCCGAATGCATAAGGGAGTTCAAAGCTAAATACCCTAGCCGCATTTACCCATATACTATAATTGTCCCAATATCTAAAACATAATGAAGACTGTTGATAGGGTGTTGCACGTTTTTGGATTTTTGACTTTCCCTTTTCAATATAAATCTTTGTATGTATCTAATCAACGTGATTAGCCGTGGTTATAAAACAAGGTGTCATGTTGTAACCGAAAACTGCATGCCGACATCTTATTGTGATCACATTCAGTCACTCGAGTCAGGTAATGAGAGTCGAATAGCTGAACCAACCAAGGAATCTTTACCGTTTGAAACATATTTTCTTGCGTTAAATAATTTTTTATTTTTTTTATTTTTGGTAGATTGCAACAGAATGGTACGTTTTGAGCTAGACTTACAACTGAAAAATCATCAAAACTTTGCTCCTTGATTAATGAGTTGACATTTAACAATTTTATCTTCTGAAAATGTATATCCCAAAAAAACTTCTAATTACTTTCCCAAAATAAATAACATTTTGCTTGTAGTGAGGTCTCATAATCTTCCTCAGTGAACTTGCACGGTTTCTATAAGGTGCAATATTGCTCCACAGGTGCAAGTGTGTATAAGTGAAATCTTTGTTGAACAGTACAGGGTAAATATCGTTCATGTCTCTGTAACCATTGTTCATGAGAAATACTTATGGCTCTCTGTCGTTATGATAAATCACCAAGAGAGAGAACGTGTCACGTTTAGGCACTCACTAACAGTCTCGCATCAGGGTTGATAGGCAACCTTCACATACACTGAATGCCACTGGAGACAATCTTACACCGGAGAGTAAGTGACCATTGTGGAGAATGAAGATAATTGTATAGTCAAAGCGAGTTTTATTGATTGAGGAGAGGGGAGAGACAGACAGCTGGTTAATTAGAAATCGGCATTGGGCGATCTTATATCTTTAGAAATCAAAGCGGTAATTTGGGATATTTGCATTCTGAGTTCCATGTTTATACAATCTAACATTATGTTATCTTCTGAACAAGTGGTAGGGGTATCCAATGTGAGCACACGGTGTTTAGTGATTCATCTTCCTTTAGACATATTCCTTCATATAATATAAGCAAACACGTGTATCTATAGCTAAGAACCAGATCCTTAATCAGTTTGGGAGACTTACAAAGAACAGCGTGTTCAAAAGGCACAGACAATTTATTGACTTGTTGACGATAATAAATAACGATATTTCCCCAACATTTTACAAACGAAACATCACATGTAAAATCATATGTATTTCATTGTACATATATTGTCCGACTTTATGACTTACATCGTCAAACTTTTAACAATTAAAAAATCACGAGTACAATTATATATATTTTTAATCAAAAGTTTAAGATTTTGTCTATCCAGTGTACGAAGTGGGAGCGCGAATCCTTGTACACAGCTCTAATGTGAAGCCGTTGCAAATATAATTCAACCTTAGTGCACTGTTCAAATAATGTTAAGATCAAATAAAAGAATACTTGGGGTTTTTCATCGCCCTGGGATCCCCTGAGAACGAGTTGTAAAATCTGTTCTGAATTTAGATTGTTCAGAGGTAAAATCAAATCTCAGTGTTCAATTTGTGGAATGGTATTGTGGGCAGTCCGGACTTCACTTCAACCAAAGCCGAACTTTGTGCACCACAGGAACTTGTATTGACTACCACCAACCGAAACGAGTTAAACGTGTATTCAACAATTATAAAACATTATATTAACTTTTTAGAGTTGATGGTTGTTTGAAACTCGGCAAAGGGAATAGCTTACAGACGTAAGGCCTGATGAGCTAAACTTGAATTGCCGTTTGTACCATCCAAGGATCAAAGTTTGTCGATACATGCATGATATTGCGTCATCTTTTGATGAATATAAAGCTTCAAAACATTTCAAATTTATTGCATACCACTGTGTTTATTTCGTCTTCTTTCGCGGCAGTCGTTCAAGCAGGGGTGCAGTTGCAATTGTTCGTGACATTTCACATGTCAGACAAAATCTTGTGTAAATTTAGTTCTGGGCAAGATTACCCATATTATGATTGATAATCAGATCGTACTTAATAATGCTACTCTTAATAGAAAGTGTCACAGCTATGCCATATACAACGGAGCCTTCACTACAAAGCCAAAGGATATCTTAGAGACAGACAGTATAGTGTGACAAAAATCACTTTTGTAACCCAATATCATAGATTCAGATGAAGGGCTTGTCCGCTATATAGGGTAATTTCGCATCGGCTAATATCGGGCTGCGTGATATGGCTTCAGCGGTAGTTAATTTCATACAGTGCAGTATGCCGCTTCCTGTTCCACAACGCTGATCATGGTTAGATCAGATTTCTATATATAAGCTAGGAGGTTAAATTGAACCAGTGTCAACTGTAATATATTATACAATTATAGACTGGTGATGAGGTCAATACCTGTTTTAAGAGACCCGGGGAAAGTAATATTGACAGAGGACGAAGTATCGACCGAATTCACCAGTTCATAATTGTATTATTATGTTTCGAAATATGTACGAAAAGAAAAGAAACTACAATCATGAACAGCAATTTGGATCAATTGTTCAACATGACGGCCAAATGGCGTCACGATAACAATAGCATGACGTCATGTAACGACGGTTTGACGTCATTATGTCTATTTCAAGTCAATATCATTTTTGGTCGGACTCGGAGTGAAGTCAATATGCTTTTCTATCGACTGACACGTGACCGCTTCTCGACCAATCGGACTGCCGGAAAAATAAGATCACATAATAAATGCGTATGTGCATTTATTGGCAAGCAAGTATTGTTGTTGCACGAGTTCCATGAACACCATGAAAGGTTAATTGTAGGCTGTCTGAAGATAAGTGGAACATGATGAGATGATTCTATTAACCTTCAAGTAATAAACGTTTTCTGAAGAAATTATTACATTTAATACATTTATTACATTGAAATACTTCCTTAACATATGTATTCACAGCCTGCTCCCTTGATATTGCGAGTATAGATATAGGTTTTTCTGTTAAAAGAAGTTTTGCATAATCAAGATACTTCACCGGTGTAGAAAAGATATTTAAATTATATTTCATGAAGAAAAAATGCGTTTCAAAATTATACGGAAGTTGGAGTAGTATGTTTATGTTCAAACCAAACTGTATTAAAGCGTTTTATGGCGACAATACGTTCGGTATATCCACCAAAATGGTATGTGTAAGATGACAACCCCACCCCCCATCTCACACGCACAAACATACGTGTTTTAATGAAATGATTAGTGGTACGGATCCTAGCATTAAAATACCTGAAATCATCAAGAACCTCTACTTCAGACATTTCTTACTTGAAATAAAACAGTTATTTTGAATTACATTATCAAGAAATGAAAAGGACCACTTTCTTAGTTGCAGTGTTATATAGAATGATAATTATGTATATTGCAAATCCTCTAAATACTACAAAATCCCATGTCGCATTCGTAGAATAAAGAAGTCGTATATCTATCAAATTGCCTATGTAACTTCCTAGGAGTTGATATATGATAAAGAAATCGTGTATCCATAAAGGGGCCTATAACATCCTTTATTAGTTAATATGCTTGAGTAACAATTACCATCACCTGAAAGCTTGATTATAGCCAGGCTTGGAAATAATATGAAATCAATATGGCGTTTGGGAATCCTAACAGTGGAATCGAATTCTTCTAATTCTGATCAGAAGTCGAAGATTAAGAAGGTCTTTTACGAAGATACCCACATGGAATTTTCCTGTAAACTTTGGTAGACTTTAATATCATAAGATGAATATTATATCATTACCGAACACACAGAATATCAATAGACAATTACTTCGTTGAAACATAAAGCTCGTAAACTTATAGAAAACGTCGATGTCCTAGGGACACAGATTCAATTAGGATATGAGTAATATTACACATCATGAAACATTTGGCGTGAAAAAAAGGAAAATAAGTTGCAGACAGAAATTCCCTCAAATAGATCCATCGTCTTACCTAAGAAGCATTGATCAGGTCTATGTCAAGAATCCAAAAGACAAACAGTTTGTTCTCATGCAACTGTTTATTGCTGGATAAGCTTGTCTGGTTTGGTCTAGCATCGTGTATATCCAAATGGGCCGAGAAAAATGTTTGATCAGGGAGTAAATACGATTAGTTATGAGTTTATTAGGTCACTAGGTTATCCATATATGCAACTGTGTTAAAAAAAGGCCACAAAGATGAAAGGGCTTGACATATCAATTATAATTAATTTGAATGGTTTGACATATTAACTATATTTTTAAATCGTCAATTCAAATAGATATAATATACACTTAACATTTGATAAATGTTTTAAGACGAAGATATATTATCTAAATTGAATTCATTTCAAGTTTGCCCAATATTCAAATCATGGCGTTGATCCAAACCGTGCCACAACGATGCATTTATAAACTCTGATCGCGTGATGTTCCGAGGGAACCGATAATTGACCAAGCCTATAATCTATCTATTTAGGCCAATCTAAATAATAGAACCTCGGGGTGCTGGGAACGAGGTGAGGTGAGGTGAGTTGGTGTTTAAAGCCGCTTTCAAGATTATTTCACTTATATCGCGACTGCTAGTATTATTGCAGGGAGAAAGCCCGCAACACTATTGTGGCTATGCATTGCGGTGAAACCTGCGCGCATCGGCTGGAACTAGCGAACCATGGGTGATACTGCACTGAATTTCAGTGTAGCATTGCACCCAAACCTGACTGCGTGTAGAACAGTTCTCTACTGCAGACAAAGTTGCCGAGCCACTGGCGGGATTCGAACCACGAACGTCCTGATCCGAAGCCGAACGCGCTAACCACTGCGCTATCCCGGTCCCCGCTGGGAACGAATCGGCACTAGTGTCAGGCTAGTAAGAGTTCACCTGTGACCTGTGACTTAAAGTACTGTGCAGAATATTCAAGTTTTGCAACGTGTTGGACAGTACTCTTTAAACTTAAAACAATCCACAAATCTGTTGTTAAATGGCCACATGGATTCGTAATCCCTAGTTTGAGGGGAATTGAACGAACTGCTGTTTCCTTTTAACCAAGTAGTGAATTGCTACCTCGTAAGGACTTGCAAGTGACATCAACTTGCTTTGCTTCATGGCTTCAACGCTTGTAAGATCCCATGGAGTTGAGATTGTTACAAAAATGAGTCATGAAGAGTGATATCCATAAAGGGAAATAACAAAGCTCACTTGAGCAGCGAGCTGAATTTGATGTTTGAGCTATACAAAGATTAATATGAATAAGTGAAGCAATTATTATTCTACATGACAGAACAGCAAAATCACAAACTGTGTGTTATTTAGAATAACACTCATAATTCCCTATAAGTTTAAAGCTTATCCTGTGTATTGCCTTATGCATTTGATGACTTTAGAGACTATGGAAAAAATAGGATCGAAATTCACTGGGGATCCCTGAGTTTTTGAAGGAGTGATGAGAAATAAGTCAGATGAATTTTGTGCGTGTAACCTTAAAATGATTCATCGACATTAGCAAAGCTAAGACATGTAACTTTTTGAGACTCGAGGGTCGTCACGTATCACATACAGGTATGTGGGCGTTGGATTTTATTGTGTAAAGGGCATTTTTGAAACGTTATGATCAATTGAATTATCTGGACGGACAAGCCATTAGATTTAATCAGTCAATCAATTAAACAATCTAAGATGACGACGTGGACATATTTCGTTTGGTATTATCAAATTATAATCATTATATAAAGTAATTCATCATCCAAATGACAAGAAAACTTATAAAAACTAACCATATAGGAAAGTCATGAATATTGACAGGTAAAAGGGTATCGAAATCAATTTAAAATGATGGAATGAATATCGCTAACCATATAGGAAAGTCATGAATAATTGACATGTAACAGGATATCGAAATCAATTTCAAATGATGGAATAAATATCGCTAACCATATAGGAAAGTCATGAATAATTGACATGTAAAAGGATATCGAAATCAATTTCAAATGATGGAATAAATATCGCTAACCATATAGGAAAGTCATGAATAATTGACATGTAAAAGGAAATCAAAATCAATTCAAAATGATGGAATAAATATCGCAATGCTACAGAATTCCGCGGTTTTTCTAATCCACTTTAAATGTCTATCCCTAAAGGGCCGATCATCATCTCAAAATATCTTTTAACGAAGAGTATGATGCTTGGAATAATTTATATAATTGCATTTATGTCAATCTGATATGTCGTTTTTATGCTTATTAACTTCAAAGTCATTTAAAGTGATATAGTAAGCATAAATATGTCATGAAGTTACCCATCATTCTAACGTTCCTGAATTCTACATAGTAAACTTACCACCAAAAGAAACGTCCCAACAGATTATCAAAAGAATAATAAACAAAGGACTGCTGGCAGGAAAAGACGACTTTATAGGTCTTTAATACTAACAGGATTTGTTTAGAAATACTCACGATTTCATACATCAGATTACGATATATGTATTTCTATTCTGTTCAAATACACTTGGGGTAGTTGGATCGCTTTTTCAAAATGTATTTTTTTATCCACAATGTTTGGCAATTGAGTTATAAATATTATCAAAAGTGAAAATTTTAATAATAAAAGATGTTATTGACGTATAAAAAACTTTTTGGACAATCGTTCTACATCACCACTGTAGGACGCCATTACACAAACCAATTTCTACTTTCCCGTCTCGTCTAGTTAAGATGTTTCCAAAAAGTGTATTTCTTAAAAGGCGTGTTTTCCCGAAACGGGAACTGATATCGTTATAAAACTAATACGTAGCATAGTTGGCTTCTGAAGAAAGGTAACCCTGTGTCAATTCTTGACTGAAATAAAAGGTATTTTGTAACGTGATGTTTATGTTGCTCGTGAGTGTATATCTTGAAATAATAATACTGAACATATAATAAAATGATATCCTCAAATATAACTTGTAAAAAAGAGGAATGAAACTGCAAGGGGTCATATTTGAATATCGCGTTTTTCATTTCTTGGTATGTATCATCATCAGATGAAAAGCGGCCACACGTTGGAAGCATATACATCATGGCGTCACGTTTAACTTAAGGAGATTTCTGTTAGAAATATGATACGCATTTGCCAGAACCAAACGTTTCCTACTTGATATTGAATCGCACTGCTTATACACTTGTGGGCATAACGTCAAGTATAACATGACTATGATAGAAACTCGTTATATCGCATACATATGGGTATCTGCAGATGATGAGTAAAACATACCCAGGGGTTTTTAAGTCCACGGACATGGAAAACATTGACAGAAAGAGATTTGGTAATTCAAAACAAAATTCTAAACAGCTAAGGAAACAGTCAGTTTTCTTGCTTTTGTTTAACTGCTTAGACACTGGATATGTTAAAAAAAAGCCATCGATTCGACCTGACTTGGAAACAATCTCTCGTAAACATCATGACAATTCTCAATAATTCATTGCAACATTTCCTAGTGCTTTTTAGATATTTGATACGTTTTCACGTTAGTTAATATTTACGTTTGAGTTGCAACTGATCCTTCGGGTACGGAATGACACTCTCGTGTAAATGACCATTCTAAAACTATTTTCAGTATCTGGTATGGACACTTCTTCATGTTTTCTTAAGATAATATCATTTATATGTCCTATATATCCGGTTTTTAAAAAAGTGCTTACATTAACACAGTTTGAACATTATTATTTGTGATTGAACAACTATAATGTAAGACCCTATACAATCAATGATATCACCAAATGTTGTATGGTTAAGAGATTTCATTTAAAATATGATTACGTTTCTTCAGTCACTGCACATCACCTCCTCAAAGGATTGAGCCATAAGGCATACAATTGCAGAGAATACAAGTTTGATTTGTCATTTCCCAAAGTGGTTTTGATCGATAGTTAGCTATCCACAAAGGTCACCTCATTACTCAGAAGAATCAATTACCAGGAGGAGGTTGTAACATTGGAAACACTTTTAGAATCTAATTATCGTCTTCATCTTTACTAGAATCAGATCATAACAACTACACCAGATTTCACGAGTAAGTTTATACAGCGATTTCTCCGATCATGTGAGGTATGACGAGCTATGTCATTTTATGATGTCGCATTATGAAAAACAAGCGCCTTTTTACAAGTTTTAGAAACATGTAGAGGCATACAGAATATTCAAACTTTTCATTTAATGAATGGTTATACTAATTAACATTCCTTTCACATGCAGTAGCAAATTGCGTCATTTCCCAATGTATTTGATTTTGAATTAATGCGCGCTATTCTTTGTCCATTTGCCAGATTCCAAGGAACGAAAACATTACAAATAGAAATATATTTTGAAGTCAGTCATGAAATAAGCATGTATTAATGTGTAAACAAAATATTCTCCAACGAAACCTCTCTTTAGGAAGTTCAATCAAAGCAGCTAACGAAGTTTCTGTACGCTAATTGGACGTGATAGTGGGATTGGTTCACCTTCTATTACTCTTGTTTCGATTCCAGCAACCAACAGTAACTTATAATCGACACTTTAATAAGCTACAGGTTAATATGCATGATTTGCATTCTAAACAATCCAAATGGTAAACAATGTATCCCCACAATAAAGGTTATAGTTGGCAGAATAAATGTAAAGCAGTAAAATCACTTTGTCCTATAGTAAATGTTCTCTAGATTGCCCTTTAATAAAATTCGTCCTTAAAACGACATCTGGCCCCTCTTATGATAGAATAATGGAAGCATTAAAACACATCCTTCGCCATTAAGTCACTATTCACATATCATAAGTTGACAGCTCTTGTTCGTCTTAAACGTTACTGACATTTACATCTTTGAAGTTGAACTTACGAAGGCAAATAGGAGTATTGAGCAATATTGAGATCAGTTGTGGATAGCGTGTCGACAGCCTTTATCTGAGAGAGGCTTGACAAAAGTAAGATCCTCCTTAAAACAAATACATTAAATTAGTATCTCCTATGAGGAATTATTTTCAGCAAATGACCTTTCCCTGTAGAAATATCTTTAAATTGTCATTAACACAAAAATTGATGAATATATGAGATGTTTTGAATTCATATCAGCCTATATGTTGTTTTGGTAGTGAAAAACAGTAAGGATGGAAAAAGTGTAAATGTCTCTGTTACCTTTCCATTTAAGACCAGAAGAAGGTATTCACTGCTATTAGATAATTAAAGTGGCTATAACACGTTTTCTTTAGAAATATGTCTCTGTTACCTTTCCATTTAAGACCAGAAGAAGGTATTCACTGCTATTAGATAATAAAAGTGGCTATAGCACGTTTTTTTTAGAAATATGACTCTGTTACCTTTCCATTTAAGACCAGAAGAAGGTATTCACTGCTATTAGATAATAAAAGTGGCTATAGCACGTTTTTTTAAAAGAAATATGACTCTGTTACCTTTCCATTTAAGACCAGAAGAAGGTATTCACTGCTATTAGATAATAAAAGTGGCTATAGCACGTTTTTTTAAAGAAATATGACTCTGTTACCTTTCCATTTAAGACCAGAAGAAGGTATTCACTGCTATTATATAATCAAAGTGGCTGTAGCATGTTTTTTTTAGAAATATGTCTCTGTTACCTTTCCATTTAAGACCAGAAGAAGGTATTCACTGCTATTAGATAATTAAAGTGGCTATAGCACGTTTTTTAAGAAATATTTCTCTGTTACCTTTCCATTTAAGACCAGAAGAAGGTATTCACTGCTATTAGATAATTAAAGTGGCTATAGCACATTTTTAAAAGACATATGTCTCTGTTACCTTTCCATTTAAGACCAGAAGAAGGTATTCACTGCTATTAGATAATCAAAGTGGCTATAGCACGTTTTTTTTAGAAATATGTCTCTGTTACCTTTCCATTTAAGACCAGAAGAAGGTATTCACTGCTATTAGATAATAAAAGTGGCTATAGCACGTTTTTTAAGAAATATTTCTCTGTTACCTTTCCATTTAAGACCAGAAGAAGGTATTCACTGCTAATAGATAATAAAAGTGGCTATAGTACTTTTAAAAAAATATGTATCATTTCAAGTTTTCCCCTACATTAATTTATGCCAAATGTATTATCATCAGTGGCTCCAAATATCTCATTAATCAAAGAGCTCACCAATATTCGTAGAGGAAATAATCAATATTGATATGGTATATTGTGATGAATACACAACGTTAGGTTAAGTAGAAAAACATAAGTAATTTCTGATTGTAAATATTTTATAAGGACTAATTGCTACAAAGACGCCTTGATGAAATAATTCCACCAAGAGTTATGGATTTTTTCAATTTTCGGAAATATATTCCACTGTGAACTGTGCACACATCAGTCTAAATAGATTAATACACATGAGTATCAGTTCCAAAATAATAATACACATACGAGTATCAGTTCCAAAATAATAATACACTTACGTGTATCAGCCCCTTTAGAATAATAAATTATCAACGAAATTGTTCAAAACCTTAATACAAAGACAAGGCCAACAGCTTATATATTAAAGACAACATGGACTTTTAATCATGCCCTTTTACCAATAATTAAGTACTATATTAGACTACGAAGGCAAGAGAGTTCGAATAGCCTGAAATTACTATGGAAGATAAAAATCGAAGAGACAGAGATTAGTATTTTCGAAAACCATTGACTTAAAAGCTCCATTTCATGCATATTCTTACCTTGTTAACGTCCGCTTACTTCCCTGGCAGAAAACAGATAATGAGAAATCCTTATTACCGAATCCATAATACACCTTGGAGACAATACTTCTGCGAGTTACACCGGTATTCAATGCCTGTGACAAGGTTGGATGAATCCCGGTAAATACCATATACTCTGGCAACTATGTCGCTGGAAAATACTCTCAACGACTCTCAGACGCTTCCGTCGTGGACAGAAGACGCGCTGGTTGCGGTGTATGGAGCTTCAGGTTGATTATTGGAAAGCCGGAGCCTCCTTGGTGAATCCTTGTCGTAAAGTGGGAGTGTGCTTGAGCTCGCGACAGTGCTTGGATATTGACGCTATCTTATAACAGTCTGCTATCAATTTCATTCAAGACCATCAATTTTGTGAAAGTAAAAGGTGATTTATGTTACATCTTGTAACCGAACACGTGATCGAACATCGCATGTTCAGATATATTCCATATAAAAAGATATTTCTACAGTTCGCCGTTTTGAGGTTGACAATTTCAATATGCTTAAGGTGGATTTAGACAGGCACTTTACAGCGAGCATGCAACCTTTGATCGCTTTACCATGGCCTTGTCTGTTATCATCTATCTAATTTGACACTTTGTAGGAGTTGAGGCTTTTTTTTATAAAAAAAATGGTTCATAAGCAAGGAAAATAGTTAAAAGGATAGTTTTTTTCATTTATCGTCATTAAAAGCAGTTCAAATATGGCATGGAATGGAAGCTCTGAGTCTCGTGGATAACTTAACTGATGACACATATCTAACTAGACTATGATAAACAGCTTACGACCTAATCCTGCCATCCACACATTGCCTGCTTGTTAAATTTGATTTCGAATTAAAACCTCAATGGGTGTGACAACTTTTGATGATATTTTTCATGCAGGTATGCAGGTTTGGATGTAACGTTATCTTGAAAAAAAAAACCCTTTTTAAATAGTGTCAGCTCGCAGTATTCATCTCATATCCTATCACTAACCTTTACAAATAAGATTGTCTTATGCAAGCATAATGACTTTCATTATAATTATCAGATAAACTTAATCCCTTTTATCTATTTAATACTTGTTGTTAATCGTAAGTCCTTATATAACGCATTTCATCATTTAACAGCCATGAACTTTCTATTACTTACATTTTTATTTCTGAAGTATTTCTCTGTCGAGGTCATAATCTTGCCCAAGAACAGCTAAGAAATTAACGATGTGAAGAATATTCAAACATAATCTCACATTATCTGTAAATTATCAAAGAAGGTTAAAATACAACATGTGAAACCCACGCATAATATTAAACGAATCCATCGTCAGATAAAATACGCAATCTTTCTGTCGTTACTTAAGACTTCGAAAAATACATTAGGTTAAAAAATTAGATAAAATTTCTGGAAAGAAAGAATCCTTTTGATGCAAAAGGGTTTTTCTGTTGATGCTAAGTGCAGTACAACTTATCATTCTGAAGGCTTGAAATTGCTGGATATGGAGAGATTATTTCACATATCGAATGATAGAGGATGTCAGCTTGCAACTTTTATATTTTGTTAATTTTCATAATTAATAATGTATTAAAATGTAACATAAACATTATATAGCTATTTATGTCTAAGGTTTGATATTTAATATTGCACGTTCCGTTTGATTCGTTAACAACTATAATCTTCCTGAACTATCTTTCTCTCATTATGCCGTTTTTATGTCTTTTCTCCAATCAATGCTATGCCTTTTCTCCCTTATGTGTCCACTCGCTTTTGGATGATATTCATCTACGTGTCTGACGCTGAAGTATTTTTTAAAAACGTTAACTCAAATAGCCCTGTCCTTATCATTCTAATTTCTACTCCTTATCATCAATGGATTTGATCTTTTTATAGAAGCCACTAAAATATCAAAAGTAGTCATACATATTCTGCATCGATAAATGTTTGAAACAATTAAAATGCTTCTCATAAACCACCTCTGTAACACCGATTGAATGGTTTGGAGATATAAGGCCAGATTATCTCTGAAGTTAGCTGTCTAGAGTGAAAATTGCAGAGGGTGGAGGAAACAGGGTTTATGAATAATTATCAAGCCAGAAATGAAATTGCATGTATGCAAGAATATGTTTTGACTGTTTCCTTCAACCATCAAAGTGCTCAGTCTCAAATACATTAAGATGGTTGTTAATCGTTACCTTTATGGCATTTCAAACAAGGGGAGATGCGGTTTTTGTAACTACAGATTTATTTTTAAAGAAGCCCCGTATTTCTCTCTCATATTTCACATTTCCCCAGACCAACCTCTGCTTATCCATGTTATCGTGTCTCTCTCATAATCACATTGCATGCGAACGTGATGAAGGGCGGTGTGTCTCCTTCCACGATGTATACGCCGCAAGCAGTGTTGATAACGACACAAAACCATATCCCCAGTAAGAAAATAGTCCTTTGGTGCAAATAAATCAAAGCACATACAGCTTCATGTTTCCCTTTCGTTTCACTGATACTCGTCTACGACTATCCATAAAGACATTGTTATTGCACGTGTACTTGTTATAACTCTAGACTGCTATATCTTTATGCCTGTATGATCTACCAGCACTCATCAGCAGCACCATCAACACAGACGACCTTCTGTGACTTCACGACATCCACTTGGGAAATCATTCGTCGTAATTTATAATAAATAGTCCGAAGTCGTCAAGTAAAGGCTGGATAAATAAAGCTCCTGGATAGTTAATGGCTCTTTTATGCCCCCGTCATATACATATGTGACAGAATTTGGTGTTGGATTAGTAATGATTTTTTCATTGTCCGGTGTTCATGTAAGATGTGTTTGAAGTCTTTGCACCAAGAGAGCTTTAAAAAAAACAGGGCCCAGTTTTCTTTATAAAACATCTGTAAAACTCACTGACGGCTACGGTTGTAACTTTGTACTCAATCGCTGGTTAAGAAAGGAAAGAATTATGTAGGGGCTTATTGGTTACCGGTTTTATGTGATTTACCTACTCAAATCATACACTTTTGTTTAAGACATCTGTGTTAGGTTATTTACATGAAAGGAATAGTCATATTGACAAATATGTAAAGTTTTACCACCCCAAAGTTGCATATTTCGATATATAAACTGAAAACCATAGTAAATGTGTGCTCAGAGAAACATGGTTTGATATGTTTTACCAATCCATGCTGTTAGGAGAAGGGTTCAAGCATGTTTGAATGCCATCGGCGGACATACAAGATACTAATCATAGACAGTATGTCATTAATTTCATAACGTTTCTCTGCTTCATTGTTTTTATGAATGATCTGTAGTAAGACAACTGCCCCAGCCATGAAAATATGGCGAGTACATAATTATTGGTATACTCTCTGTTAGTCTATTATTTTTGCACAAAAGACTAAACTTCTGGGATGTATAAACACAACAAACCAAGTTCTTCTGAGGACATAACTTTTCAAGATATCCAACCTGAAAGAGGTTTGATATTTCTTTTGGTGCTCATTTTATATGTGACATTAGCAACGTTTTGTGCTGGTTATTGGATAAGGCATATTTGCAGGGTAATAAATCAAAATGTGTAATTGGAATAGGCGGTTCAAGAGGAAATATAGCCGTCAACAAATCTGAAAGAATGAATGGATAAAGATATTATTTTCTATCTCAAAATGGATTTACTTTGCTGATTTACTTAGTATGTAACTTTTACAACTTTACGAAACTGTTTCTTGAATTTTGAACATATCCTAATATATATTCTACATGAAACAAATTCCTTTAAGATATTTCTTTTACAAAAAATTCTTTTTTTGCTTCATAATGACTATTTGGCAGAAATATTATCAGATTAACTTTGACTTACTTACTATTTTGGTATAAATGTGATTATTATTAACACAATGAATTATCATTCACATCGTTTATGAAACGTTGTACGTAGTGTAACATTTCAGTATTTCCTTTATATGATTTTCGGTATATTTCTGTCTCTGTCTGATTCTGTTAAGCGACACACTGCCCCATATAACATTGTCAGTCGACTTTTTTTGACTTACTTCATGATCCAGCTTTAACACACAGCTCGCGATATATGAAAGAATATCATACTCGTTTTGTTGGTAATAACAGCGTGTTAAGGAGTGTTTTGCCACCTCTGGACTTAAAATCGTGACGTGGTGTGGCGGTTTGCGTGCTTCAGAGACACCAAGAGCTATGCCAGCCGGAGCTGTCATGCTCCTGGTAGGGACACCCAAGCTGGATGGGTCGACGGGTAAACACCAGACCAAATTAGAGTCGTTTAAACACTTGTTGTCTATCTCTTGCTATGCATTTCTTTCCGTATTTTCCCACATTCCTTCGAACTCTCTCTCCTGATCTGTCAACTCTTTATTTGATGCTTGTCATCCACGTGTGTGAGAACTGAATTGTTTTCAAAACACGTTAAACCCCTACTTACTCACTCACTCGCTCATAATATTTTATTTTACTTTTGATATTAACAAATATTATATGAACTGAGGAAATATTATATTTAATTTATCACCTTGAATGGTCATTCAAAACTGCCAAAAATAAGATATTTGTTCATTTCATTCATAGTTGAGTAATTTGAGTACATTACGTACATTGTTACTTTTATGTCATAGATGCCAAACGTATAAGATTCAAAGTCGGAATATATGTATGATGACATGATCAAAAGCTTCCAAAAGGTTGTTGACTGACGGCATCAAAGACAGGGACAACCGTTGCCCTGGTGACATTGTGATCTATTCATGGCATCAATGAACATTACCAGAAGAAAATCCTCCTGGAAAGCCAGAGTTGTATTTATGCATGTTGATGGAACCCTGTCCTTAATACCTGTCGGAATAACAGAGGCAATTGTAAGAGATAACGCTAGGTTCCAAACATCCAAATATCGTACAGCTTAATATAATGGAATATTCATTTCATCAAGAGGACCAGATGGACAGAAGGAATTTAGTTGCAACCATTCAATTCTGTACAAGAAAATAATGAACGCATTATATCTGAATAGGTTCCATTGGAGATATAAGAGTTATAAGAGGATTATGAGCAAAATCACAATGTGGAGGGAATAGACACTTCGTATTCATAACAGGATATAAAGAGAAGATATTGGATATCACAACGCCATATAAACTTCTAATATTACATTTGATGACATTAGTATGTGAGGCATTTTATCTATTGCAAGCACAGATTCCGTCGTTCCTTGCTAACAGAACTATTGGTTACTGACGGCAAGCCGTGTAACGTTTGTTATTTTTATGGGATTTTCAGAAATCCGTTTTAGATAAAGGACTTGTTTTCTTACCAATGTGGTATATCGATTCAGATTGTGAGTTTGACATTGACGTTTTAAAGCCTGCGAATCTTAAGCTTTATCCTCATCTTCAAAATCGATATATTTTTTTTATAATTTCAAATCAATATTCTATTCTATTAAATTCATATCAAATCAAAGACATTGTCATTACAGAATAACGTTGAAATAGTCATAAACGTTATTTATCTTATCACATGAATAGTAGAAGTAAACAATATTGTATAATATGAATTTTGACTGTTATTATCTGTTTTTAAAACGCTCTTGAATAAAATATCCATAGTTCTTTCCTGAAAGGGAAACCTCTAACATACATAGGAGAGGCTACTGGCAGCCATTTACTATAAAAAGTAAACAATAGATAAACTTTATATGTACATATAAACAATATACATGATAGATAAAACATGTAATGCTAAATGTGGGCCACACCTTTGCCTAACTTAACTTGTAGATAAATAAAGCAAATCAATGTGTTATGTAGATGAAGGTGAACGGAATAATCATAATATATTACCTGACGAAACACTAAAAAAAACTATTACTAAAACAAGCATTTGAATGAGATAATATATATATGTGACTGCAATCTTGAATCCACTGCACTAGAATTCTTTTATTTTGACATTTATTTTCCCTCATACTGTGAAGAAGTGTACGATCATATCAATGATAAAGCCACATGGTAAATATGACAAACTGTACCTCAAGTATTTATTAACAAATAAATGTGTTATATTCAAAATTCTCTAACCCTGGAGTTAAATCTTACAAACAAAAAACTAAGATTGATCATTTATATCGAATTCATGGTTTAAAGCACCCAAGGGACTTTCACGAGCCATTAAGATATAAATGTATTAATCATTCATTATTATGTCATGCGTCACCCTTTATATATGAATAGAATTTATGTTGAACATTTTGAATTTGTATTCTGCTGAATTGAGGTGTACGTACGATAGACAATCTTGAATCTTGAAGTATTTATTTACATGCATGTTGTTATAATCCGTGTTATCTGTTATCAGGCTGAACACATGTGAAAAAACAGAAGCAGCATCATCAAAATAGGAGTTTGTTTATACGCCCCATGATGTTAAGTTAATGCTGCGCGTCCGATTCCATGTACTTCCATCAGAAGTTAGCGAGACCCGGAGACTTTGGGCCAATACGCGTGGCATAAATAGAGTACTGTATGGATATACAACTGTGTTCATAGTGATTAAAATATTTGCTATAACTCCATATCCAAAAGATGCAGCAATTGGTGGACAAGGTTGTGTACCGATGTGGATTTCCAGGAATAACATTCAGAAAACCGAGCTCTTAACCAATCAGACAGATAATCTGAGGTCTGCTGACCAATTGCTTCTTGTGGTGCCTCCATACATATTAAAAACCTTCGGTCAAAAGATCCTTTCAACATTCAGCGGCAACTCTATGGAAAAATCTCCCTACTGACATTAAATCTGCTCCTACTCTCTCAAGTTTCAAGTCTCATCTCAAAACATTCCTGCTTTTAAGATACTGACTTTTACATGTTTGCGCTTAGAGCATGGCCAAGTGTTGTGGAGTCAAGCGCAATACATATGTCCTATATTATCCTATATTATTATAATCGAACCAACATTCAAACAGGATCAGTACTCGCTCTTACTTCATCACTGTTAGTTTATCTGTAAAAGATAAAATGGTGTGGCGGCGAAACTTTCGAATGTTTGTTTCAACTAAATCCAGCGGACAAATCACTAACTTTCTGTGACATACTTGTCAACAGCAGATAAATTGACGAGCCCCTGGCGAAGCGCAGAGTAAGGCGAAATCCATTGGGGCGTTAACTGCCTGTATGAACAAGCCACTTATCTTTAAGTAAAAGTCACAGACGTGTCACATTAGTTTCCTGAAGAAATCACGGTGCCTAGCTGTGACTCAATGAGCAACCGGGCAAGCGTCTAATCTATCGACTTATTTCATCACTCTCGTCCTCAGCTCCAGGCCATTTCTTTTTGCCGAATTATCATCAAAATACTTTCTTCAGACGTTAATGGTTGAAATTCAGGCCTTTAATCCTAATATCTTCTTTCATACCCTTCAATCTTTTTTACTGATTACGCTTGAGCTATTGAGAAGAAAATTCTTTGATTGAATAATCAATTTTCCCTGCGTGTTGTTGAAAATGAATCTCATCAAAAGGTGTCCCCAAATAACCTCAGATTCCGGATCTTATTACACTGTCACAGGTAATATGTTCTTACGTCAGTCTTAATACTTGAGTCCTATTGTATACATACGTGTATGAACAGCAAAAGTTTCAGGATGACAACTTCTTTAAACCACCAGGTTTCGGAGCATATTCTTACCTGATCAGGAGAAAGTCGCCGAAATGTTGTGATTTTACAATAAGGAAAACATTATCACGAAAATCTTGCTTTTCTGAGATTAAAGGGTCGAATATATGCATCCTTTCCGATGTGTTCCCTTTACCGACATACTCTGAATATAAAGAAATGCGTGACGTCCTAATCAACAAGTTAACCGCATTAATATGATGTCCATGCCTTTGTCTATGAGTGCCAAGCGTTGTCAAAGGGTCGGATATACACAGCTAATACTGTGATTCACTATCATCAAACTAGTTCGCCCGAGAAAGAACATGAGAAAGTTATCTTTAATGCAATATATCACTTTTGTTAAAAATCACCATGCCCTTTTTCATCTCATCCTGATGATAACGGGTTTTTTTTCAAATAGAAAAATAGCATTTAACTCTAACCACAATGACTCTACTTAGAATTCGTTTAGCAGGATTTATTTCGCCCACATATAATAATATTAGAATCTTATTGCAGCTCTTCGAAAATATGTGACATAAATTTTCATTTCAGTATTTGACGACCATTATTCTTATGGTGTCACACGTGCCATGGTGTCAGTGAGTCTCTGTCTCAGCGACATACATTTCACACAGATTGATGACTTTTTATTCATCTACACGCAAATGCAAAAATGACACATCATGAATAAAAACACGATATCTTATAAGCCACAATATCAGTACCTAATATCCTCCGTTCTACAACCATAATGGCTGACATGTTTCCCTGTTAAACTGTAAGATGAGCGATTCTGAACATGTCTAAATATTGCTGAAATTGTGTGTCGCCAGTGTACAATGCATAGCAATACACGCTTCGTTGTCATATAATAACCTCAAGGTTTGTCGTGAAATTAAAAAGTGTTGAAAAAAGATCTGAAACTTCAAAAGTCATTGAAGAGATCATGGTTCACAGAATTTCACATCAACAATACATAAATCAGATTGACTGCAGGCTGCAATTAACATGGAAAGTACATCCCCCTTAGCGGTAAATCATGTTGCAGGAAAAACACAAAGCCTTGTTGTCGAGATAATGTTTGTAATTGCTGTGTGGTTGTTAACCATTGGAGAGAGGTCTTTGATCACACAAATCCCTTAAACATTGCATATGGACAAGAAGAATAGGTTCTTTTGTTGTGAAGCCTCGGGATATCACGGATTATTCACCAGTCATTCGTTAAGACCTCGTGGGTTGCTCAAATTATGATTAACTTTGATTGAAAAAATAATTCATGAATAATTTTAAGGGATAAGTCACTGTGCATGAACAAATTCTCACACTCATTGAGGGTTTATCTTTGAAAGTTCTTGTGGATATAATTATGTATATATACAAACATGAACTGGACATAGAAAATAATAAATCTAACACGACACTAAAACTAGAATGAAAATACTGCTTTCTGATTGGTTTCTCTTATCTACTTTGGAGTCATGTTTTCGTTATAATTACCTCTAAATATTTACTAATATGTATTAAAATGGTTCCATTTCCCTTCCGCCTTTAATTCACAAGTGACCATATTTCCTGGCACAGTGTGCCCAAGCATGACACAAAATAAATCTTACTTATCCGGCTTTCTCAAAGTTTAAAACACTTCACCTGTAGTGAGCGACTACTTTTAGAGTAACGTCCCTTGATTGGGTTAGTCATTGTCGGTCTTGTAGGAGTGAAAGGTCGACCAAAAAGTCTTGACTGTAAAAAAATCTGTCACAGTGTTGATATTATCTTCAGTGACACAAAGAAGATTTGTATTTACAAACCTTTCGGTTTATGTTATGATATATTTGATGGAAGAGTGCTCAGTTCAAAATGTAACTGTACCGTAGTTTCGAAAACAGTGGAACCGGTCTGTACTGGTTCGAACACACTGCTTTGGCAAATCAGTTCCTCATTTTTTTAAGTAGTCATGTTAGAATTTAGATACAGTATTCTTGTTTTTTTTTTCTTTTTTTGGGTTGTATTTTGTGCATGTTTACGCCTAAATTAACATTTCAAACCTCGTAAGCTGGGTTTGAAATTAAATTTAGGGGTAAAAAATCACAACATACAACACTAAAAATGAAAAGCAGAATGGATTTATCTCCTAATTCTAATATTGTCTGTGCAGTGGGAACTACCGATAGTCGTTCAAGCTCTCAGTCTATAGATGTTGACTGGTGTGATATCCTGGTCACATGCGTATTTTAAGGTGTTATGACATCCTTACTAAATAAGTATTAGTTGGTATACGTTAATATAAAGCCATAAACGGCCATTTTAGCTATCCAGCCATTTGCAGATTCTCCGAATAAAGTGATTGTCAGACGAATTTCTCAAAGACAAAGCCTACTGAAACGCATACTTTCGGTCACAAATGTAGACATCATAGACTTCATAGAATGTGATGACCCATCAAGTAAAGAAATAAGAAGATATGCTTTCACTTCGGATGTTTATTCGTCATAATAAGCTTATAAGGGCAAAATGTTAAGAAATAATTAATGATTGATGATAAGAAATTGGTCTTTGTTATTATCATTATCATTGATAAATGTTTGAATTCATTTTACCCAATCCTATGGCGAAATATTAAGCAAGCAAAGCAATTGTATGTCGTTATAAAAAAAATTCATATTTGTTTAACAGTTAATAATTTACATCACTATCAATATTTTGGTATATAAACATATAAACGATTTCAGTGTCGTATTGTTCGCATGACATTCTATGAATAAACAGTAATAGTTTTTATACTCTTTATTTTTCGATCGTTTGGACTTTGATACAGAATAATATTTCTCCTAAGCCCGGATCGAAAACTAACATTTAACACAGTAGATCCTTACAGTAACATGCAACGAGTACAGCCTCCGTGGACTTCAAGTAAAACAAGATTATTTGAAAATCCTACATTCGAAGTAACAAGATTATATCGAAAAGAAAATGAGCTGTTTCACTGTCTTACAACAAGGGACGAAATAATGTTGGTTTTTTTACCAGAAGAAAACTATTCGCAAGATCTGTATTTTTGGCAAGTCCGTCTGAATTCGTAAATATAACAAATCAGATATGGTTCCGGTTGATTCCACATATTAAAGCATCATGAAACACATGGAGTAGATCCTCTCTGTATCTATCTGAATGTTATTAGAACCATTTATTTCAGGAGAAGAGTATCCTCAACCAGCACATGTTTTGTATTGTAGTATTTACCCTGAACTATTACAGTGAATGCACGAGGACGACGCCCGAGTGATTTGACGTTCATAATAGTTCAGGGCGAAACTATACTTTATTGCAAAACACATGATTGAGGCCTGAAATCTGAATGTTATGATGTCTGTCTAAATTTCAGATTCAATTGTTTGGTCGATCCATGTTTGAATATTTGTTGATAACTTTCCTAGCATCATTTACAATTACCAAAAATATGATAAATGAAATGTACTAACTATTCGTGATTCTAATGAAAGTCTGCTAACAATATTGTGAGTAAATCCGGAAATGTTGTGACTATCAAAGTTATTCATTTAGATTTTAGACTTTCCCATTCCTTTGTTTTACGTTTCGTCGTTATATTTACCGACAAGTTATTATTAAACAAATAAGACATAATGATTTTCTCTCTACACAGTTCTGTGTTTAAAATTTTTTTTTATTAGTAAAGGCAGTTTTCTGTCTTGGCTTCTTGATCTTCTTTTTGGATCGACTTACTTAACCTACTTTTTGACCTACTTCCTTGTCCTTCTTGACATGGAATTTTAAGTCCTCCTTTGATTACAGAACGTTGGCATTAAGATAAGAATATTATTTTGGCAAAACAGAAAATGGAAATATTTACCCATAATTCGTTGTTATTCAACAATTACGTAACGCCTTTCTCAGAAATATACAATTGCATTCTGCCTTAGTTTGGTCATATATACTGTAAGACTTCCTTGAACTACAAAACAGAAATCGTCGTACTAATCAATAGAAACAATCACAACAAATCGAGGAAAACAAGTTTTACCTACCAGCCTCAATGAATGAGAGGAAAGTGAACCGATGACCAATGTTGCTGTTTATCAGTAATTACCGTTTCGCGAATGACATTTAAGCTTGTTAGCATTATATCATCAGTTGTTGTTGGAAAACAAACACATTTACAAATAACATATTCTATTTCTATAAAATGGCCTAAGTTCCGTTGTTTTAAAAAGTTAGCTATTGACTTACAGTTACAGAATTATGTAAGCAAAATCCATTAATCGTATAGATTCTTATTAATTTTACAAAAATAACATACTTCAAGTTACTTGTTAGGCAGGCACGAGGACATTAATTAAAAAGTGAATAGTTTGATAGGATAAGTAATGTCAGTTGTACATTGTATATTTCACAGCTCTAAAGCACTCTTCATTCGGTTACACTTTTAGATAAAGGTTGCTATGGGTAATTTCACGACGTAAGTCCTGTGTTCAACCCTGGTATATTATCAGACATATCTAAGAGGTTTATGAGGAATATCTACTGGACTGAATAATATGTTATTTTACCTATCTTTTTATATTTTCTCCCTTACTACTTTATCACCAGTGATCTATAGCATGATATATGGTGTAAATTAGCAGCAAAATGAGGAATGCAATGGTTAGCAAGAAAGCTCTTGTTTTTAGGAAACCTACGACATTTTTTAGGAAACCTACTACATTTTTCGGTGTTTAGAATGCAAAGTTTTTCTTACATGGGCCAACAGCCTACAAAACCGAAATGAATTGATTGAAAAAAAATTAAATTAATCAAGTAAAACATTTCTGGTTCTAGAAACCCCCTGTGACGCATCTGTTCTATTTACGTTAAGAGACTTTGTGCATTCCCTTTTTATCTGCTAGCTAATTATAGAACATCCTCAAACATCTAGGAAACTAACAAGGACTTTAGTCTTTTGTCAAATTATAGCCTGAGGTTAAAGCCATACTTTGTTCTGAAAATTAAAAGTTCATTTACAACAAGAATATGGGCTAACACACTTGATACATCCCATACCATTGTCTTTTGCGTTGTTTTAGCCACATTTCAAAAGTTACATCAATGACTCTTTGTCAAAGGTAGCTGTTAGGTAGTTATGTTTTTCTGTGCATTTTCTATCCCAATATTCATGTATTCGAATGACACAGTATTTGCAATATTCAAATACATCGTATGTACAGAAACGAATGCCAAAAAAACATATAGAGCACTCTCCCGTATGTACCCTAGAAACTTATACCGTAAACGTCAAATATATAGAACATTCTCTCTGATGACAGGGTGATAGATAACATAAAAATATGAGTGATAGGTTTCAATTTCGTAATTGAATAAGGGACTCCGAAAAATTGAGGGTATTTTTCGCAATAGGAGATTAGAGGTTGGTGGTAGACGATTTGTATATTTTTTTTCGTCATAAATTTGAACAATTTGTTCTCAAGGGAATCATGTTTAAAGTTCGAAATCCCTACTGTATAAGCCACGTGACGATATCTCTCAAAACTGCATCAAAAGACACTGCTAACGTAACAACTTAACAAGAAAAAACTTTCTAAGAAAAAATATTGGATTATTTCCTTTAGGGTGAACATGACCATGAGCTTTATTTGAAGCTTTCCGATATAATTTCCAGCAGATATCCAACCTTATTTCTCAATAAAAGGTGAATACGTGAGACACAATGATAATACATCCTAGCTGTTCAACAATGGCAATTGTCCAAGGACAAGGAAACATTTTCGGTAAAGTATTGCAATTTAATAGACAACAATCATTTGTTGGGAAAAGCGTTAGCTTTGAAAGCCATTTCTTTCATTCAATCATTTTGAATTATCAACAAATAGCTTTAATGATCAACTGCATTACTTAGCCGAGTAAAAGCCTTCCTTTACTGTGACGTGGTAACTTTACTGAATTATCACTGAATGATTGAAAATTTGAATTCTCTTAACACCTGGCAGTGATACTTGTGCATCGTTTTAAAAATGTGCTCGTGCTAGATAATGTGCTGATTGCAAATAAAAAAGCGATTTAGAAGAGAAATGTTATACAGATACATTAAATCAAATGTTAATAACCCACATTAATAGAGTAAAAACATATACTATATACTTTAACACTTTATTACAAATGATAGATTTTTATCAACAATTTGAAGTTTTTCTTTGAATTTGTGTACGTTCATTTCATGATAAAAGAAAAGTGCCAATAATTAAACAACGTACGGAAATGAAAAAGGTCATTTATGAACAGGTTTCATTGACCGCTGTATGCTTCAACCTGACACATTTTCCTGAACGTCATTGCATGTTTTCCGTTGATGACAAACTCGTACAACTACTTATTTTAAACTACAAACCAAACAAAAGAAACAAGGCAGATAAATTGGTTCAAGATAAACACTATGTACTTTTCCATTAAATACTGAAGCCACAGGTATAGATAGGTGACGACAGTAAGGTTTCATTGTAAATACAAAACGAAATGGCAATGTGTGATCATGTGGTTAATTACAACGTGTAAGGATTCATATTTTGTGTCTATTTGCTATGTTAACAATAGGGACAGTATTAACCTTAACGCTTAACGTTCATCAGTGGTGCTTTGGAAAATAAACCCGAAATACCACTGTTATGTAGACACTACGTTTTAAGGCGAACTCTTTTTTAGAACGACATGGTATTGCCCTTTTCTGGAATTTGATGAAGGCACGAGTTTAATATTTACTCTCTTCGTCATGTTGCTTTCGAGTAAATCCAAATAATAATGACACATATACAACGCCAAACTTATCACACATGTCTAATCACTCAGCGATATGACGGGGGCTGTCAAACTATTCAAATATCGCTAATAATATTTTTCCTAACTTAACATGGATTGTCAACAGCGGTTTTACAAAATGTGTTTGGTTACATTTAGGGAAAAACAAATATGTAATATCATTTAGCTTTATCCATTCCCATCCACTAATTTAGATGTTTCAATTACTTTTTCGCTATGTGTTAATTACTTCATATCAATCGGAATGATTTTTAAAAAGGATATATTTATAATCAACATTTATGAAGTTTATATTATTTGTCACAAACACCACGTTTCTTCGGGTTGTTTGTGCCATTCGATTATGTTATATCAAACCTACAGCTTTGAAAATTAAAAAGAAAGCAAATTTGAAAGTGAGCAATGAAAATTGGCTGGTCTAATTGAATGGTTATAGATAGTGGTGGGTAATATTCATATTATCTATTCATTTATTATTCATGTCCGCAGATAGATCAACAGACAAAGGGTTAATGTTCGATTACTCAAAACTAACATCCTCTATTTGACTATCACATTCTCTCAGAATATCCTCAATAAAAGTCTCTGTCGGTTGTTTCAAATGACACCAGGCTTCACATAAATCTACATTCATGTATCATGCAAAGATTTGAACTGGAACAATATATCAATTTTTAATTATTAACACTTTAAACATCTCATTCGCATTAGCTGAATTAATTTCTTATTGAAAGTGTGCCAATAGTTACTGAAAATTTTTTCATATTAGATCAATGCAGTTGTAGAAACTTTGTCAAAAGCGAGTTTTCCAAAATTCTATTCTTTACGGATACGTTTACAACTATCTTTTCAATGCCTTTCTTGTCGTGCTACATTACAACAATTATCCAAACTCTTGTAACTTGTCGAGTGAAATGAAGTATCGATGTTGGTTTACTCGAATTGCTGAAGTCTGGCTGAACAACGAACTAATTTACCGATCCGTTACATTGTAATCTTGTCAACAAGTGACGGATGCGGCATGGAATTTATCGATTCGTTACGTCATGATCTTGTCTAGCCCAGGGCCATTGCATGTCATACTATAATCGCAGTTCCGTCTATGGTTTGCATGAGAGCTTCTTTGATTGTGCATGAAACTGATCAGTTCTGCCTAACACCGCAATCTTTGGGCATCTATTAAGACTCCCAAACAGTTAAAGTCATCCTGGACAGTGACATGATAGACCCACTAAACCCAAGGGATGTTCCAGGATGCACACACGATAAACCCAGAGCTTAATGTTCCCTAATCTGAATAAGCCAAAGAACTGCTACGTGTCTTGGACGTGTGAACCTCCCGAAAGACATGTTGCAATTAGCTTCCGTCTTCTTAAGGAAACTTGCTTGCAATTCCAGCTGATAGTTCACACTTCAATCAATCAAGAGGGAAGATTTCCTTCCGATGTTTTTAACACAAGTTTCTGAGCACTGTTTTCATCTCAACATATTAATCAAATAACACTAACACGTAAATCTGCAAACACATATTTCCGCATTCCGTATCAAACCGTTTATGATGGATAATTTGAGCACATGTTATCTTAACAGAATTTGTGCTGTCTGGTACATTTGAATTACGTGCGCAATCGTTTGAGAAAAGAATACATATACATGTATGGTTACTTGTATGGTGTGCATTTAGATGCTGTATTTGGCAAGCACTCGCGTGACTCTGAGATGAACTTATTTACTTGTAATCTTATAATGCAGATTTCAAGTACCAACTAAGCTTTACAATACAAGCGGTAATTATAAGCACGTCAAGAGATAAGTCTTATGTTCATTGTAATAAATCACGTTGTAACACAATATGAGTTGAGAATTATCTGAATAGTTTTGGTTTCAAAGTATGCAGTAAATATATTGAAAATTCCAACCAAAGTTTCTTAGAAGTCAAACCGTAGTCGAAGATCAAAATATTTCCAGAATCACTACCGTAAAAGTGTTGGAGTTGTGTTAGTGATGTTCTCTTTTCATGCAATATGATACCTGGAAACTGGTCAAAACATAAATTAAGAAGTCGGTAGAGCTGTTGTCATTGATATTATAACACCATATACTACTGATCATTTTCTCGTGATGTCTCCAGAAAAACGACATGCAAAATTTTGAGATTGAGGTGGGATCTAAGGTTAACTATTCATTAACTTACATACGAACTTTTAATGTTATAGACGTGTTTTATTTTGAAAAATCTAAACTACATGAAAAATAAATTAGATTCACTTTACGGAACACCAAACCAATCAATGATGATATATATGTGCAAACTTCATTTTGTTCTGAATTATTCTTTTAAAAAAATGTAAATACTATCAATTTCTCAATATTTCTCGCATATAATACATCATCAGCAAGCTAAGAGACATCGACGCCGACGCCTGAATTTTGGTGCGGTTCATCACGAAAAAAGTATACTCAAAGTGTCAAAGACAGTTTCAAAATACTTTTGTTTACTACAAAACGGCATTAGATTTTTGAAGGGTGTAGTTGATTATTGATTTACCAAAGTATAAGTTTTAAAAGATCCATCATCAAAATGGATAAAAGGTCAAGTTTCTGCTACAAGCCTTGAAATTACAGACACATAGGTATTGTCAAGTTTAGCATGCTTGCACAGCAAGACGCTCGCTAAAATAGTCTATTTTTAAATTTTTTCAAGTGCTTTAATTTTAGTCCAGGGAAAATAATAACATCCCGACCTTTCTCCTAGTTTGACGTACCTCAGGCCATTAGAAGCTAAGTCTTCCTTTCATTGCAAAGCCATACAAAGTTTGATTAGAACATTGTTTGCAGTTCTATTTACACAACATTTAAACGTCTAGGTTAGGTAACAGATCCAAACAAGGATGAGATATCACATATCTTAAACTGCACCCAAATATCATTATATTGAACCAGGAAAACTAAAAACATGTGCATGTTACATGTTTAGTCCATTAAATTATGATTGTTTTGTATCGGTTTTATTGACAATCAATGTTGCTCTTGGGATAATACTTGTTAAACATTATCGAAATGTTAATTATATAATTTAGATAGAAGTGTCATGATTTTGAAATACGCAGTATTATCAACACTAACATCACATGTGACATACTGCCACTGTACTAATTATTGTACCATTGTTACCTGATTTCTGTTCTCTACTAGCCATCTTGTGTAAAGAATGTATTTCATAAAAGCAATATACTACGGAGAGCATAATCTAAGGTGTCTTACTTATGCTTAACACTTGAAGGATGAATTGGTTTATGTCACGTTAGGTATTAAGTTCATATAATCATTACATCAATATTTCGCTAAACACACATGGTCAAAGGATTACTTCACACGGAGAGAGCGAGAGAGAGAGTAAGAGAGAGAGAGCGAGAGAAAGAGAGAGTTAGAGATATTTGGAGAGAGAGAGAGAAAGAGAGAGAGAGCGAGAGAAAGAGAGAGTTAGAGATATTTGGAGAGAGAGAGAGAGAAAGAGAGAGAGAGAGAGAAAGAGAGAGCGAGAGAGAGAGAGAGAGTTAGAGATAGTAAGAGAGAGAGGGGGAGAGAGAGGGAGGGAGATAAAGGGTAGAGAAAGAGTAAGAGATAGTAAGAGAGATAGAGTAAGAGAGAGATAGTAAGAGAGAGAGCGCGAGAGAGTTAGAGATAGTAAGAGAGAGAGAGGGGGGAGAGAGAGGAATATAAAGGGGAGAGATAGTAAGAGAGAGAGTAAGAGAGAGAGAGAGAAATAGAAAGAGGCAGAGAGAGAGACAAAGAGAAAGAAAGAGAGAGTAGTACGAGAGAGAGAGAGAGAGAGAGAGAGAGAGAGAGAGAGAGAGAGAGAGAGAAAGAGAGAGATAGAGAGAGATAGAGAGAGAGAGAGAGAGAGAGAGAGAGAGAGAGAGCGAGAGAGAGAGAGAGAGAGAGAGAGAGAGAGAGAGAGAGAGAGAGAGAGAGAGAGAGAGAGAGCGAGAGCGAGAGAGCGAGAGAGAGAGTTAGAGATAGTATGAGATTGAGAGAGAGAGTAAGAGAGAGATAGAAAGAGAGAGCGAGAGAGAGACTTAGAGATAGTAAGAGAGAGAGAGGGGGGAGAGAGAGGGAGGGAGATAGTAAGAGAGAGATAGTAAGAGAGAGCGCGAGAGAGAGAGATAGTAAGAGAGAGAGAGAGTAAGAGAGAGATAGAAAGAGAGAGTTAGAGATAGTAACAGAGAGAGAGCGAGAGAGCGCGAGAGAGAGAGTTAGAGATAGTAAGAGAGAGAGTAAGAGAGAGATAGAAAGAGAGAGAGAGTTAGAGAGAGAGAATTTTCTATATATTTGACGTTTACGGTACACGTTTCTGCGGTACATACGATGTATTGGACTATTGAAAAAATTTAATAAATGAATTTGGAAGGATACCAAATGCACAGATGGCATAAACAAATCAGCGAAAGTTGGAGTTTAACGTGGGCGAGTTTGCCCTGACTTTCAAAGTAGCAGAGCACCCAAACCTGTTGAACGTTTTTGCCAAGTTTGTTTAGGTTTTGATCTACTTTAAGAAAAATCAATGCTTTAGCAAATGGCACACATTGTTCTGACGTTGTATGTTTCCATCCGATATGAGCATGATTGATGGAAATTTGATTTGTAAGGAAACTCTCTATTCCTGGTACGGAATGCCATTTTATTAGTTGATACAGGAAATCTATTTCCGCCAAATGGCCAATAAAGAGACCATTATTTTGAACCAGGTCAGAAAGGTTTGACCTGATGTCGAAACACAAGTTTCAAGATATCTAACTACAAATTTATGACAAATATTGCTGTAATATGACACGACTTCCATCACCCTGCATAGGGTCTGAACGGGAATAAAACGGCTTTACTGTGACCTTTAAGATAAACGCAGATAAATAATGCTGTATGAAAGTCTAATTTGACTTTTAAAGATATTTTTTCTTGCTTTCTGCCTTCCGCTGAAGCAATGTCTATCTTCAATTGACGCTAATGTTGAATACAGCAGCAAGGTTTGTTGTTATACAAGGATATGACTCATATGATAATCATTGTGAAATGTGTCGCCTTTGAAAGTTCACAAGGAGAATTTTTTGTTATGTTGTCAGTTGACAGATATTTCTAGTCCAGATGTAGTAGACGTTGTATTGTGATCGGTTATATAAATCGCCAATGGTCTGTAATAAAGGGTCAAATGATGCTCGTGACACTCTGACATTTCCACTCGATAGTACCTCATGTATGTATTACTCTTATGCGTTTTGTTATAAAAATCGAGTATTAACATATCTCGTAAAACGTTTACAAGGGCATCAAATATCCAAATTGATAACAAGAGGCTTTTCTCCAAACCAGAGAAGTTTCAATGTCGATATTGTTTGTAGATGACTCTTGAGCTTACATAAGCGATAACTTCTGTAAAAGCCTGTTTTAAATGATAAAACATGATCATACATACTGTCAATGGGCTTATCATTGAAATGAGATAAAATTAATGCGACCAAGACAAATTCCATCATGTCACATCAAAGAATAAGAATCATCGAAGACTTGAAACATAATTAAAGAAATTTCATAAATTATGTAATTTGACTAAAGTCTTTTGTATAACTACATAACAAATAATACCATTCAAAAGTGAATGCGTCAACAGCTTAACGAACTGTTAGTAAAAGCAGAGAAACTCCCCCTCCCCTTAATGTAAGATCTGGACACATATCTAAACTAACTTGTTAATATCTTACTTTAATTAAACAAATTTCATTCTTTTGATATGTTCCTGTCATTGCGAGCCATAGAAAGGTTGATATCAGGTAAAATCATAATTATGCAAAACACTTTATTAACAACAACTTCTGTTGTTTCGAATAAAGTGTTTTATGAACAATATTCGCTGTGTTCAATGATGTTTAGCGTCATCATTCCTTACACCACTACTACGCAACAGCTGGGAAGATGCGCTGATTGAACGGCTAATCAATTATAACATCAACAAAATGGAAAAAGATGTCATTATTTCCTATTGACTAGATGTATATCGTGATCCTATTAACAATGTAAACTTATTTATAGGTTTCTTCGTAATAATACTCGCTTCGGGAGTGGTTCAAAGCTTACAAACAAAGCTTCACGATCATCGTCTCCCAGATCGATAAGAACTAGTCAATACAATCATACTATTGAAAGCAAACTAATACTTTTCGGTTTGATATCTTCAAATGCGTTTCTGTTTTATAAGATCATAAATCGATTCATAAAGTATACAAACATATACGATACATTAACCTCATGTTTTGAATTTGCCAAATGGAACTTTCGATATGATTGATAATGGCAAAAATCAATACAATTTTGCTTTAATTCAATAATAAGCCGATTGATAAATCAAAACATTCTGATCAAAGTGCAATTCCTTCTATTTTTATTTTGATTATACTTTAAGCCAATTTTAGACTTGAAAATTAGAAATGTAAGATTATTTCTATTATTAAAATAGATTCAATCTGTTACACTTTCGACACTGGCAGGTAGAAATTGATAAACCTCAACTACCGGGTACAATGTCGGTTGATCCACAGACACACACACTAAAACATATAATAAGATAACATCTAATAATTACAAAGTGATGTTGTTACACGTTTTTCGGCGATTCTGATTGGACAGAACAAATTGACGCAACGGCTAGTCCTGTTATGACAACGTCGCGTTCTATTGCGAAATAAGAAATGTACGCATGTCATCATCTTCATAACTGAGTGGATAACCAGATTATACTTTCCTCCCGCAAGAGAAACTATTATATTCACCGAAAACTCTTGATTTTTATAACTACGAGTCCTGAAGGTTGATCGCTCGAATAACGTTAGCCACTTTGAATATTTGGTGATATACTAATGAGGGTTACTTAAAAAATGCGTACTCGAGTGAAGGCGAACTTTGATTGCATGAGCGTCAATGCTGATGAATACGAAATTGAATCGTCTTCCGTTTTAGTTCATGTATTTCTCAATTTGAATTCCACCATATATAGTCGTGTAAAACAAAATGCAAACTAACGTAATGTTCCCGACAATTATTCAAGATTTATTGAAATTACTCAGAAAATCTATGGAAGTAGAGTTGATTTTGTAATTAAAAGGATTGTTTTACATTTTATTTACGTTTGACTGAATGTCCAAAATCCGGCTAAAAACATAACATGAGCAAAAACTCGGAACATCATAAATGATTGCGTGCTCCTCATTTTCGAACTGATCTTCGAATCATATTCATGCCCTCAAGCCACAACCCTAATATGATAATTCTATCTTAAACAATTTCTGTGAAAAGCTGTCACCATTGAATATTACCTTACACTAAGTCTTATAAACGGAACAAGGTCAATAACTCCTAAAATATTTCGCACGCATCACATTTTTTAACCCGCTCAAGGTACTGACACCATGAAGCTATACACCTGCTTTGGTAATAGCATGTTAAATGATTTCTGAAAAAAGATGTCTCTCGAACAAGGACAGTAACGCCGGAAAACATATTTGCATGCTTCTCATTTCCAAACTTCATTAAAGTATTGATATCCTCAAGCCACACAACTAATTTGGTTATCCTATCTAAAAAGTTTGATGATAAAAGTTGTCCCCTTTAGCTGGAACGTATAAACGGACGCGCAGACGGACGGATGGAACCTAAACCTATATCTCCCTTCCACATGGCGAGGGCGGATAACAGTCTAGGACAAACACAACGCCTCCGTCCTTTCGGCCAGGTACTGTTCCAAATGCTCGAGGGAAGTCATGTCGAAGGTTAGGTTTATAACATAGCAGCATTGATAGATATCGAGGAATTTTACAAGCTTTGCGGATTCAACGTTACACCAGGGTGAATGATAAGATGAAAATATGAAATATAGTTGTTGAGTAACATTAATACTTACATAATCAACGTGATAAACAACGGAAGTTTTGGCGAGTTTAGATTCATACAAACACTGTCGTGGTTAATTGGATACCATGAGCAGTACAAAAAGAGATTGAAGAAATAAATAATTGATGTAAGGCAATAGATTTGCATTCAATCACAGACGAGTTGGCGAGGAACGTTTTCAAAATAGAACCGTTTCGGGCAGTCTTTGGAGGAAATGTGTCAAATCGATACGCTTCTATAGGGGGCTTCATTTATCTAAAGAACATTTTTGTGGTAATCCGCCTCTTAAGGACCTGTCTGTGACAGCCCAACAACCTTCGGGTTTAAGGTTTTGAAATGATCGTAATGAATCTCCATTATTACATACACTTCCAGTAAACTGTGGTTAAATCGTGATCTTATATTTGTCTGCATATATTTTTATGGTAATAATTTTTATTTCTAAACGAGTTTTAGCGCGTTGCATGTATGTTGCTGATTATGCCTTTACAAAATCGTATTTATGATAGAGGTTTAAGTACTGTATATTTACTATAGGTAAACATCTCATGAGGATCATTTACCACAATAGTAAGAAATGGTGTCCTGAAAAAGAAAGTGAGGGTCATTTTACTGTAAACACCTTTTATTATTTATAATAATGAAAACAATTCCTATGGTTTTACCGAACTATCAACACTCGCTCTTGAACTTGATTTTTGCTAAAAAATCAAATACATTTCAGCGACATTTTCAGCGAGGTAATAAACTTGCCACTGCCGACTGAAAAGTGTATATTTGGCGAAGAAGAATTTATTTCAAGTTTTAGGCCACAGGCCCATAGAACATAGTTACCTGGGTTCTCAAGGAACAAAATGTCACCAGCATATTAGGTTTAAGAACTGGCTCATTAACAATGATACACAATGAAAACAACATATGACTGGTTTTAATAAATTCAATAATTCAATAAACTTTTTTTCAAAATGGTTCTCTCTAACCTTTAAACTAAATGTCAAAAAGTATTTTCAAGCTTCCATTTTGAGTTCTCTGTCAGTAATACCTTTTTTAGTTTAATTAATAATAATTACCAAACGAGTCCTTATTTATATATAGTTTTTGATGAATGCAAGGAGACTTTACTCAGACTAATGTGATTATTATCTAAAGAAAATATATTTTTCATACACTTGTATTTAAATTTTAAGGGTATAACGCCAAAACAATAGTTCTTATAATTGTAGCACGATAATATCCATGAACCAATAGATTGTCAACATTTATTCTATTTTGTTAGTTTTTCATTGCATGTATAACACGATCTCCGAAAATGTTAGATTGTTGATAAAATAAATCTTTATTTCGTTAGAGGAAAATAAAACTTAATTCTTGCCCTTTATTCTAATTCTAACGAGCGTATTAGGAATGTTACTACTTGAAATACGATTCTCTTTTCGTAAAAGGTTAAGATATTCTCTTGATAGCAATACAGTATTATGCAGTTACACACGAGTTATTATATCGGAGACGATTCTGATTGCATGGATTGGAATTTTAGATTCTTGTGTAATAATGTCACGTTAATGCTTAAAAGAAATCAAACTTACAAAAAGTCTTTTCTGTAGTGAAATTGATAATCGTCCGTATATGATAAGACACGTGATTAGTCATATACTATTCAAACGTATCGCAGTGGCTTTTCACATTGTTCTGAACTAAACCGAATGAGTAGCATTAGTTATACTTTATCAAAAAAACGTTGGGCGAACTTAGTTTCTAAAAAAAGTCATTGCTTACATTTCAAATTAAAAAATGATAACATCTTATTGTGAAATCATCCAGTTTAATATTGCGTTTGAAAGTAAAAACATTTTGTCAGATTTTCTTTTTTTCTTGTCTTACATGTTTTTGAGGAACACAACTTTTATATGCGATATCAGTTTATATGTGAGTATATTTAACAAGCACAATTATTAAAAAGGTCAAAGACGTTTCTTATATCTCACAGTTTGCCTTGAACATTTATTGAGAGTTTAAACGTTTTTGTTGTGTTTAGAAATATTGAATTGTCATTATTTATTATAACTCTGAACAAGTAATTATAAATGATATCACTTATAAAGCAATATGGGATTTGGAATATCTTATACCTGTATGTAGAGTGTGAGCCGTGACTAGTATTTCCCTTGTAATCTGGAGCGTAGCACAACATGTAGAGCCAACAAATGATTTAGAAATTAGATACATAAAATTTAATCACATTCTGGGGAAAAATAGTTAGTGATAGATTGAGTCGGTGTTCTCAGTGCACAGAAACTAAGTGAGAGACAGCTGTCACCAACCTCTGGCCATAACTACAGTGAAGTCAGTCAACCCCAAGACGACTTTGATAATAGGGATTCGTGAAATCTGAAAATAAGATTACAAAATAAATGTTTTGCACTGCGGAGACTTATCACCTCGTCTTCGGTACTTTTTAAAAATTAATAATCCGCAATAGACAAAGTGTCGATGCGTTTAGTTTGAACATTGTCTCCGTAAGAAAGAGCTATACAATCTTATCAATGCAACACTTGTTCAGTATTTTGGAAAATCTATTCAAAACCGTGGTAAACATATTGCGTGTGTTAATCTTCATTTCACAAAGTTGGAGAGCCAGCTTTACCGATTTTGGTTTAATTACGCTACTTTTTTGTTAAGATAAGACTTTGATATATTTATATATGACACAGTGGGCATTTTATTACTTACTCACCTAACTTAACTCGGCAATGTCTGTACACAATTTTTATGAAAGTTGTTTTTCCCAATATATAAAATGACAGATTAACTGGTTTCAGATGATGCCTGTTTCGTAAGGAAAGAATGCTCATAGTGGTAACCGAAGTGAGGCTAACATTTTTATCAACGTTTGTATTACAATACCAACCGCTATGATCTTAGATATAACGTTCCGTCGAGGTTGGAATCGGTTTACATTAGACTGCGCGCAAGTTTTAATCAATCAGACTAAAACGAATGAGGAAGATGCTAATAATTAACAACGTTAAACGTTTAAGAATGCTGTAACACCTTGTCTAAGTGAATGATCAAACCCTCATATAGAATAAGAAAACCAAAAATGTATACTAATTCCAAAACAACAAAAGTTGATAAAGTTTGCAACAGGCATTGTGAGGGACAAAAGGTCATAAACTTGGTCAGGGTGAAAATATGGTGACGATTGTGAAATGAATTCTTGTACTTTTCCCTGTCGCGTCACTTGTGGGATTCGAACCCATATCGTCAGATTCAGACAGCAATATTAGCATTGACCGTACCAACATTGACCATCACAGCATTGACCGTACCAACTCCGTGATCCCGCGGTGGACTTAAGGGCAAGAACTTGTACTATTGCTGATGAGTGCTTCAACGAAAAACAATGCTGCTTTTATTCACTATCTTTGCAACACGTATCTCTTATTGTCATGGAAAGAGCAACATTCATTTCCTCGATGAAAGAACCATTGATGTTAGGTGAAGAGAATGAATTCTATTGAGCCCGAGGTCTTAGGTCCAGTACACATGCTTTATTCATAGGATGGACATTAAAACTGTTTAACTTCCGATTCATTTGAATATTCACCTTCAAATATGGTTATTTTTTGTACATTCCTAGTATATATATAAAGTATGACAGTCCTGTTTATGTAAGAAAAATATTATTAAGTATTTCAAAATAATTATATATTATTTCAACCTAAAACTATAACTGTAAGGAAAGTATACAATTCGAATTCTACTTTAACTTCCTTCTTGTGGAGTCCAAAACCTTTAAGGCTATTGTACACGCATCACTTGTCAATTTGTATATGTAGATACAGTTTTAGACAAGTTGTCAATGATACTTGATGTTATCCGAACTTGATTGACAAATTGAGAATGACAGTTTGACTATACGTTTTAATATTCCACTTTTGTTAAGAAGATCTTTGATAATATTGTGTTACTCTTTCCATTGATATAATCGCAGCCCTACCTGTCCATTCGGGTTTTATATTTGGGTGATTTGTACAGTAAAGATGACAGCTGTCTCTTTTCAGTTAGATTATTATCGATTCCTCTTTCTGAAAATAATGGTTTCACATCGTTTTAAACTGCCAACTGTCTCTTCTCACTCCCACTCTGTTACTCGAATCATAGTATCTGTAATACTTGATTTCTTATAATGGTATTTGTAATACTTGATATTTGATCATGGTATTTGTAATACTTGATATTTGATCATGGTATTTCTAATACTTGATATGTGATCATGGTATCTGTAATACCTGACATTTGATCATGGTATTTGTAATAATTGATATTTGATCAAGGTATCAGCAATACTTGATATTTGATCATGGTATTTGTAATACTTGATATTTGATTCAAGATGGATTGACAGAGTGTGAAAACAAATTGATTACAAAATCCTGATGATTCCTTTTGATGATTGTTTACGTTGCGTTAAATTGTCATTTTCTCTTTTTTCATAATGACGCAAAACTCAACAATAGCTTTAACCTTAGGAACTTTCAGTTCTGATATCTTTTCAAAGGAAGACAAAAAGCACAAATATTCGCTCTTAATATTGAACACGGTTAAATTTAACACAAAAGTGACAATAAATTAGGAAAGTCTTACCTAAGTGATAAGTAAAAATAAAGTGAAAATAAGATTTGTCAGACAATACAAACTGTGGATAACTTGCGAAGACCCTTGCGAAGAGCACTAATACAATTATTTGAGGTAAAAACTTAACTTTAACAATGATCACACTATCATAAACTTTTAGCATATCGAATGTACTTGTGTTTACCCAAGACGAAATCTTCTCTTTACATAATTTGCTAAACAGCATATTTATTCAAAACTAGTTTGTAACTTTAATTGCTTTAAAATCCGTCATCATTTAAGATTAACAGAATTATGTATTTGCAATACATCATTCAGATTCAAATTTCATACAGCGCCATTTAAAATAAAACATCTCGACCTTTTCCTAGTTAACTCAGCCCTTTAGAATCTAAGTCTACATTTCATTGCAACAACTGACAAAAACGAAAAGAACCGCGTTCCATTTAGACAACGCCATAGACTTCTTAGTTTGTTAAAAAATTCAAACAGAAATATTTTGTTTTATCAAAAAGTGGGTTGAAGTGAGGAAATTTTATTTGATGATATTCTGTAGTTTTTAACTTCTAATATAACTGGTAATGTTATGTACATATTGTATTACATGTCAACAGCTAAATGGAGAAAGAAGTACTTTTAGAAATTAACACATAGTAATTGAATTTTCATAAAAATTCGACAAGCTTTAAATTAATTCTACTGACTTTTACCAAACCTCAACCTTGTAATCGTTGTTTGTTATTTTTTTTTATAGAAATCACAACTTTTATTTTACAAACAAAAATGTCACTTCTGAAAGTTCTTGAAAGGGAGCCTTTTGTATCAAAACTGATACCGTATTGGGTGACTCACATGAAAAATTCGTTTTTGACATTTAAAAATCATCAGTCTTGTATTGTGCCGCATAAAGTTAATAAAAAACAGACCTAAGTTTACCGAAGGATTTGTTTTTGAATTTTCTTTAATGATGGGATTTTATAAACGTCAATCACATTTGAGTTAAAAATAAAAGCTTCCCTAGTCAAATTCTTTTTGAAACTTCCTAAATAAAGTGATGCTTTAGGAAATCTTATGTAAGTTAACTGACAAACGAAATCTCATTTTTCATATTGATTGGATGTATTTTGGGATCTGGTTGAACACAATGTCAACCTATATCTGGGTTACTTTGTAAAATGAGCGATACCAGGAATGGTTCAAAGCTTACAAAGCTTCTATGATCAGCGTCTCCCTGATCGATAAGGACTAATCAAAGTGCAATTCATACAAATAAAAGCATATAAATATATCTCTTTTTGATGATGTTTATTGTATTAAATCACTAATCAATAACAAAAAACCATTCAAACATAAAAAAGGGAAACATAAAAAATATTTATCTTTTATTTTCAAATGGAACAACCTAAGCATTAAGAGCACTTACCTCCCTATAACTGAAACCTATTTCATTAAAACCTATTTTGGACTTGAAAATTAGAAAAAATGGAAGAATACAAGGTCAAAATTTCCGATTCCAATATTTACCCAAATTGTCAAGCAGTTACTGTACCACAGGGCCTACCAGACACATGTACCGTGTCATTTGATGCATATGTACAATGATGTATAAAGACATATGCCTTATATACAGCATATAGCTCCTTATCTATCTATAACGATAAACAACTATATATGAACAGTCAAAAGTAAAATCAACTATACATAAGGATAAAAGTTAAGCACCCCCAAGTTTTTCACCAGTAAGTTTTGTCTGAGAATAAAGAGGACCACATTGCAGTAAAAGTAATTGTATGATATGATAGAATCATAAGTTTGCAATTTAAGAACGTAATTTCATTAAGATATCATTTCGGATACTTTGAATAATTGTAGTTATACAAATTGGTAATTTTGAGATCAAAAGGTGAATATGTTCAGAACGTCAATATGCTTTGTTTTAATGAGTATTATTCCATTATTACTATTCCACTGATCAAACTTTATTATGGATCTCTTAAGCAAAAGTCACTGGTTACAGCAGTATCAATCTCCAAAATCTCATTTTTTGGAAATTGACCCATTTATAAAAAGGGACTAAATGAGGCAGTTTTAACCGTAACAACGACTATAAAGCAAAAAGAAGTATAGGGTTACTGAATCAAAGTTAAAGAAGACCATCTTTATTCCAAAATCGTCTGGTTGTGGCCATTTTCTAAAAAATGTGGAAAACTCTTATCAAATTTCAAAACCCAAATATGTCCTTATTGTGAAGGATACATGTTTTTTTAAAGTGTCAAATTGTATCTGTTAACAAAATTGTTGTTCATGACAACTAACATTAGAATCCATCGCATACTTTTGACAAACGGACGATAGTTGTTTTGAGTGAAAAATCAGTACCATTACGTTTTTTATCTTAAGTTCTCAAAATGGCATCATATATGATGATTTTAAAGATACAAAGTTACAAAAGCTTTAGTTCCTACGTCAAGGGGGTCCATTTAGTCATATTGTCGTATTTTTCTCCACAGTTGCATTTTGCAATTTTGAAAATAGGGGGGTGCTTAACTTTGTTCTCTATGTATATTATTAACATTTGCGTTCTACGAAGCAAACGGCATAATTCCTGCGTTCCAAATCAAGTTATTGCAACAATATTTTCACGTGTCTTGTTAATTCTTCAAAAGCTGACGAAGGAGTAGGATAAAGACGACGCATGCTAGATCAGCATTTTTGTATCCGAAATGTTATAACAATACCCTGATATTCACCTAGGAAAAGACATTGTATCGCTAATAGACAACTGTTTATGCATGACAATTTGTGGAATGGGATTTTTTCAACCAATTGAAACGTCAATTTCAAGGAACCTGAAATAACAATTGTCTAATTCCTCCATCCTTTCCTCTGGGTATCACCGCTTTTGCTCAAGGATAATGAATGAACTTCACAGATTTAAATGCGTTAATGATTAATAGAGTAACGTATACTATATAGTTGTTGAGTAACATTATAATGAAAGTTATAACAACTTAAGTTTCTGCGAGTTTAAATTTATATAAAGACTGATGTGGTTAATTATATACCATGACCATGCAAAAAAGAGGAAGACAAAATTAATAATTCACGTAAGGCAATAGAGTTGCTCTCAATCACAGACGAGATGGCGATGAAAGCTTTCAAAATAGTCAAAATAGGTTTTAGGAGGAAATGTGTCAAATCGATATGCTTCCAGAGGTCTTTTCATTAACTCAATTAATCGTGGTAATCTGTCTCTTAAGGACCTGACAGTGACAGCTAAACAGTCTTCAGGTTGAATGTTTTTTGAAAGTGATTTTAATGAATCTCTTTTGTTACGTACACTTCCATTTTTACATCGTTTAACCTTGATCTGATATTTCTCTGCCTACTCTTCTTTTCCTGCTATAAGGTTTTCAAAATTGTAGATGTGTTGGGTATGTACAAGTATTTGTGAGTTTTCTCCCAGGACTAAATGTCACCACGAGCAAAATTATTTTCAGCATATCATGTCTTTAGACCTAGTGTTATTTCAATAATGTTTAATGAGAAACATATGTTTTATTTTAGAAAGTTCAGGAATTCAACAAAGATATGTTGATGATAGAGTTGAGAAATGAGAAGCAAATATATTTCGCATACAACAAAGTGTTCTATTTAAAAGGGATAACTTAAATACAATGTATATATTGTTTTTGTAAAAAAGATTGCTACAAAATGGTAGTTCGCATGACTGTAAAACGAAAGTTTCCACAAACCAGCAAAATGTTACAATTGTCTTTTATTTCTCTAGTTCTTTAATTGCATGAATTACAAATATTTCAAAGGGTTTTCCTTGTTAACCAAATCAATTTTGATTTCGTTTGGAGAAATAATAAAACGTAATTTTATAGCTGCTAATCGTGATGAGCGTATCACAAATATCAGTTTTCAATATACAAATATCTTTGTTGTAAAAATCACGTGATAACGCCAAGCAACATTACATAGGGAGAAAAAAGAATTATTGCTTTGACTGGCGTGTTGGATCCTGTTGTAATCACATCATTTTAATGTCATGTCGCGCCTTGTCTTCTGTACTGAAATGTAGCGACGTTCGTTATTAGTCACTTACAATGTTTACGTATCAAGTTTGATTTTCAGATTATCCTGAATTAAACTAATAATAAAACTATTGGAAATGTAGTTTGTATTATGGGCCTTTGGCCTTTATACTGAATAAAATGTCTGTCTGTCTGTCTGTCTGAATTAAACAAAATGAGTATAACAAAAGTACAGCATTCTCTATAGCTTTTCTCAAAAATAAACGATAAAACTCGATAAGTAATAAATTATCTCACTCTACTTGCATTTTCATTCCAAACGTATGACAATTACTTGTTATCAATGGAAATGAAGCACCCATCCAGTTATATTTATACTACTTATATTGATAATTAGCACGTGCATGCCCGACATGTGGGAAGCGCTGTTCGTCTATTTGGTTCAGGAGTTTTACCAAATTACATTCCACTGAACCGACAATCATTCAAATGAAAGTAGCAATCATTGAATTTCGATAAAATAACAACTGTTATTACTAATGACATCAGAGATTCCAATATAAAATACGGTTTGTATTTAAAATTGATTTGATAATGTAATTTCGTTGCTTTAAGATCCAATATAAAATACGGTTTGTATCTAAAATTTATTTGATAATGTAATTTCGTTGCTTTAAGATCCACAGGGACAAACGTTACTGCCTATATATTCAAACACTTTGATAAGTTGTAATCCATCATATATATGTTTGATACGCTTTAGAGTCAAATCAGCATGCAGTAAAGATTGATATCAATGTAATCTGACTCCTCGTCGGGTCTGCTATCCATTCATTATCTCATCCTCAGTGTCGTCTTATCATGGTCCTTCTAATGGGTATTAACAGACTAGTATGATGCTACTGATGTTCATGAAAAGATCAGTTGACAAACATACCACAGGAGACTTGTCCGACCAGAGCGTAACCAGGGCTTATGAACAGACCACATTGAAAGCCTTGTCCTTATTCATTATGGGACTGTCAGATGCATTTTACAGTGTCTGCCCTGGAAAGCTTAACTACGAATATGTTTCAAACTGTAGAATACTTTATCATGATAAAGTCGATGACCCTAACCATGTGAAGATGATATGTAGCTTTATTGACTAAAACATATTTGGAATAACATTGCTGAATGGGAAATAAGAAAAATAATAAAACAAGATATGCTCCGTATGATGCCATTTAATCGTCAGAGAATCTGAAAACCTTTTGAAAATATTCAAGTAGGAGCTACCGCAAATGTGTGTTTTAATGCTGATGTTCAACATTGGTAAATGAACTCAGTTTCTAAAAAGTCTTTGCTTACATTTTTTTTTATCAAATTATTATTGATTGTTCCACGTTTCTGTTGGAAAGACTTCGATATTTATGTCTGATACAGTCGACATTGTATTACCTACATATTTACGTAACGTAACCAGGCAATGTCTCTTGGAATTTTGCATGAAAGTTGTTAGTTAGATTGTTGGTTTGGTGATGTTTTTTGTAAGGAAAGACAACTCATACTGATGACCGATATGATGCTCACTCTTTGATTAACGTTGGTATATCAACTGCAGTGATTTTAGATATAAAGTATCATCGAGGTTGGGAACTACATTACTAGACTGCGCGTGTGGTATACTCAATGAGTCTGAGATGAAACAACAGGATCCTCATGAATAACAGCATATAATTTTATTAATAATTTTTATTTCTAATTGTCAATTAATTAAATCATTAAACACAGAATAAAGAAACCAAAAATTTATACTATTTTCTTATCATAAGAAACAATGGACAACTGATTGAACAGTCGGGGTACCGGTCAAAAGGTCAAGTGTTCGTCTGGGTGTACTATTTTCATTGTCTTGTTGACAAGAAGCATTGATATGAGAAGATGATTGATACAATGAATCCCGGGGTAACCAAAAGCACCTTGCTATCTTTCATGCATTGCAAACGCCTTGTCCGGGACACGTGCTTTATTCATCAAATTGACATTAATGCTTGCAAAGCTCTGATAAATTAAACATTCCCCTTCAAATGAGGTTACAGTGATCAATCAGAGGCCGACATTCCTACAGGGAGTACGATAATCCTGTTTATGTAAGATGAATATGATCCGTGTAATCACATCAAAGAGAGTTAACATCATGTTAACCTGGAACTAAAACTGTAAGAAAAGTTTGTGATTATAATTCTACTTTTTACTTCCTTCTTGTGGAGTCGATAACCTTTCCGGCTATTGTACATGCAGTTGAAAACCAGTTGTCAATGATACTTGATGTTATCTGACTTTGACTGACAAATTGAGAGAGACAGTTTGACTTCTTTTCCACCTTTGTTGGAAGATCTTTAATTATATTTTGTTACTCTTTCCATTGACTTAATCGCAGACCAACCTGTCCATTCGGGTTGGATGTTTGGGTAATTCGTAAAGCAAAGATGACAGCTGTCTCTTTCAAGTTAGATTTCTCTCTGTTCTAAAATAATGGTCTCACATTGTTTCAAACTGCCAACAGTCTCTTCTCACTCTCATCTGTTACGTTCAATATCGTATTCCTAATATTGTATATTTTAACATGGTATTCGTGATACCTGATATTTGCTCATGGTATTCGTGATACTTGATACTTGATTATGGTATTCGTTATACCTGATATTGTGTCATTGTATTCCTAATACTTGATATTTTATCATGACATTGGTAATATTTGAGATGTGGTTAATACATTTTGAATACCTGATATTTGATTCATGCTGCGAGGGTTGACAGAGTGTGAAAACAAAATGATGATACAATTTAGATGATTCCCTTTGATGAATGTCTCCCTTGCGTTAAATCGCGTTTTTATATTTTAAAAGCATCTGTCACCTGTCAGTTCCTCTTTTCATAATGAAATAAAACTCTAAAATAGCTATAACCTTTGCGATTTGTTGGGTTAAGTCGATTTTTCATAATTAATAGCATCTGCCACCTGTCATTTTCTCTTAATGACAGCAACTCTAAAATAGCTTTAACCTGTGTGATTTGATATCTTTTCAAAGGAAGCCTACGTTCAACAGATCTTGACATAACCATTAGAATCGCCCCTGTTAAAAAATATATAAACCCCAAAGTGACCGAAACATTCAGAAAGTCTAACGTGATTAAATATATAAAAATAAGAATTTATCAGTTTGATATTAAACTTAACGATATTTTATTGAAATCATTTTCTAGTCCAAAGTCCATTCAAACAACTTTACAATAAAGAAAAACGGCATATCCGAAAAACGCACGTCTCACGTTCAGTTCATTCTGTTATATTTGGCGAATTAAATGTACTCGTATTTAACCACTGACAAAATCTTTCTCTACATTAAGTGATTGATGTGAACATATGATGTCAGTAATACACAAGCAACTAGTAATATCGTTACAGCTTCTAAAGTAAATGTTTAAAACTAACAACATGATTTGCTTTTGTATTCATCATTCGTATTTAAACCTTGGTGGATACGCGGCATTCTTAATGTCTTTGTTGAAGGAAATGCAAATCCATTCGTATTTTACTGTGGAAGGTCTCTTTGGTACTGATGAACTGATAATAACAGTTGATTAAGCAAATGTAATCACGTAGCAAATGTTTAAGTAAAAGGTTAAAGAGAAATATTAAACTATTGGCCTTCTCATCAATTAAATGTAATCTAATTTAAACCAAATGACAACTGTCAAGGAAATGTGACGTAGAAATGGGGAATTAGACGGTAAGTTATAAAAGCAGGCTTCGAACTGTCTACTTTGACAACAGATTGAATCGCAAATATGAAAATGTGCAAATTAGATAAGGATTTTAAGCATCCGGGTTATTCGTTTACATACATTTAAATGTATTGCTTAGCCATCTCAAAAGTCTCAGGTTTTGGCAGCGAGTACGTTAGCAAATTCGTTATCATGATAATTCGTCGGTTCTAGTATTCGCGTCTCCATCTTTATCTCAAACATCAAACCATCATCACTATCATTGGATACCATCCAGACAAAAAACATTGATTCGTAGAGAATACATAATGATTGAGGGCTTGACGACTGTTATTGGACATAGATAAAAGGAATAGGAATAGATAGGCTACACAACTTATACGGGACATAGGTGAGTAATGAATACATTGATCGTGTCCTTAAACTTTTAAATGTCGTCTAAGTATATTCCTTCTTCAAATGAATGAGTAATTCAGTATTCTTTAATGGAATCATTTTTCATGTCCATGCCTATTGATGTGTGGGTGTTGTTTACGAGACATGAGTCATTTTAAAACAAACGTTTCTTAAAAATGAAAACTTAAAAATATCAAAAACAAATATCAAAAACAAAATACCTAAAATTTGTATCCTTTTTTTCAAATCTGAATTTGCATAGCAATTCATTCCACTCTCCGTTTCATAAAATTATTTCCAAACTGAAGGTCAATGATAAGGTATATTTTTTTGTTTTTCCATCTGAATCAATGTCTGACAAAGTTAGTTTACAAACCTAGAATGTGTAGTCAAAACCTCTACTGTCACAATTGATAACATAAATCTCATAAAAACAGTACTTGATTTAATGCTTGATTGAGATTAGATAACGCATGCGAAACTTTATTCAATAGAAAATATATAAATGTGGTTCAAGGCAAAAGGTATTTGTATAAAAAAGAGAATACATATTACAGCGAACCTTAAGATACCCAGCAGATACCCAGATAACCAACTTGGAATCTCCGAGGCTTTATTCAGTGGTCCAAAAAATAGATCTAATAAAAAGAGCTCTCAAATTCCCAGCATTTTTAATAAATGGTAAACCTTGAAAATATTTCTAAGGCAAACCTTTGAAAGTAAGTTTCCAACCCAAAAAACTAGATACTGAAAATCTAAAGCACTGGTTACATATACAGCTTTTGATGTTTGTTGATACCTCGGACGTGAGTTATTTATCCGAAAGCATTTTTTAAAACACTTAAATGACAAAATCACATTGATTTCTATATAAAAAACAAACGTATTTAAATATTTATGTATTTAAAACAAACGTAAAAGTAATATCAATTACTTCAAGGGCAATCTTTTTCAGTTTCTTTCCATGACAAAGAATTAGAAAACAATCGTTGAGCTATTAGTGTAGCAGTTAAACTGTTTTGACAAATGACGGATGGGGGTAACTTTCAAAATTATAAGAACTATACACATAATAATAGCAACACATTTCCTTTGCATTGCTTTATATATGTAACATAAATGTGTATGTCATCCGAGAACCTTGCTTTCATATAGGGAGTAAAAATCCTTAGCTTTTGGCAGGATCACGTTGAGATTTGTATACATGCGTGATGACGACTTTCAACAAGCATTTATTTATTTATCCGTAACATCAAATAATGCTTTTTCAAACGATGACACGATTTGATAATTAAAACTAGTGTTGATGATACATGATCTCAACAGTAAAAAGATTAACGTTTAAAGTTAAACTAATACATGGTAATGTAAGGTTATTCCGTACCGCATGAATAAGTTAGAACTTCTCCTGCATGTAGCTGTGTGGAATCCTGACTTACATTTACTACTACCGAGAACAAATTTCAAATTTTAGCAGCCATATATATATATATATATATATATATATATATATATATATATGGTTACATATTGATAAGATTACAATGAAGGTATATATTGAGTGGAGTTTAAAAAGGATGTGTATTAGGTTGCGCAATGCATGACACTGTATGTTAAAGCCATTAGAGAGAACAGATCGCGAATAGCTACTAAGATATCGAATACCGTGGCTGCCGTCGATTTGTTTTGTAAAGTCCACGTAAAGTTTGTTTGAAAGAGTTAATTCATACCCGTTGATACATGTACATTTAGTTTCTTTAGTTTTCGAAAATATTTGAAAGAGTGTTTCTACTATAAGAAGGTTTAACAAACTCAGTGCATGTCGAACTGATCATGAATCTACTATCTTTGACTCCATTTGTTAATTCCGTTGTGATAAATTTCTAAATTCACTTAAAATGTTGGTTTTAAGTGTTTATACACATATTTTAACAAGAGCAAATATTAGACAATAATCATTCAAAATTCAGTTTTAATAAGATAGATTGACAATGGTGAAATCACACAAATGATAGACATATATATTAAGTCCAAATACAAGCTTGTTCTTGTGATACATCAAGGTGTCAGTTCACAAAGGTCCATCAGACTTAAGGACCCTAATGATGGATTGTTGGTGGTCAAACATACCACAAGAGCGACCCTGGGGGGGTCGGTACAACTTCCTGCTGCGGTCAATGAGTTATAAGTAAAGTTGGAAAGCTTTTATAGATGCAGATACGAGACAACATTGATCTGGAATTGTCAAGGAAGATACATCATCATCCACAGAGGATATACAACTTCAATGAGTAGCTGCACTACATGTACATCTTTCAAATGAACACCGAAAATATTGATGACAATATGTTAAACTCACATGGCAACCCTAAAGAAACGCTATGAACTAGTCAACAACTGCAGGAACATTAACAGGTTCTTGCTCAGGAAGAGTTAAAACCATTAATTTGTCCCAAAACTCAACACCTTTAAAAACAAATCCAAGCGATCATGTAACAAAAAATGGCCTACAACTTGCAAAAACTATCACGTGATAAATGATAACTTAAAGTGATGATAGACATTAACTTACAGCACCGCTGAGCAGTTGTATAATTGGAAGTTAGGCGCTATTCAAGTTCATTATTATTATGATAATTATTATTATTACATCGAATACATTTAAATACATATCATATAAATTATTGACTTCAAGAAGTTTGAAAGAAAAGACCAGAACTTTTCCTGTAAAATGCCATTTCCATTCACCTACCCTCAGGTTAGCGCTAGCTGCAAACTCTCTTTCGCTCATTTATTAACAACTTGGTTTCTCACGTAAGAAAGGTATTTAACAAACTCTTTTCTAAAATCATTATCCCGTTTTCATTGTGACGACAAATTTAATGAATTATGTCACGTCACGTCGTTGTGACAGTACGCCATGTTATCACACAAGGTTCAAAAGCAGCGTTAATTTATCAAACAGCGCAATTTAAACAGGGACGCAATTAAGAAATGTATGGTATATACAAGGTAATAACTACGCTTTCATAAACAGGATAATCCCAGTACTCCGTCAACAGTTTGTAATGTTCATAATGTTCCAGCTTATGTTTCATCTCCTTAACATGTGAAAAGAAATTACAGAAGAAGTTTTTACATTTAGGTCTTAATTTGCCTAGAAAAAGACTCATTACCGTCGTAGTTCGTGAAAGGCCATTTATCAGTGGATTCGTTACCTTAACAAGTAATTACTTCTCGGTACATAATTCAAAATACGTGGAGCGGTAAAAACCCTCGATTTATCAATGTAACAACGAGAAAAATATGATGAAAAGATCAACGTCAGGTTTCTTCAGGAACCTCCCACATATCTTACCCCTTTTACGGCTACATGCCTGAAATCCGGCTAGTACATGTGAAGGCATATGTATCTGGTTGATGGGTGTGGAAGGGTTAAAGTGAGAAAGGTATACTGTTGGAATATCTCTTGTAGAACATCTCATCTAAGATTGTTTTTATCCAAAGTACTGACATATGTTGTCATTTGCCATTCTAATTCTTATCGGTTTAGAATTAGGACAATAAAAAGGCTGCAGTCATGATTTATTTTCAACAACCAGGGGCGTAGGAACAGGGGGGGGGGGGGGGGGGGGGGGGGGGGGGGGGGGGGGGGGGGGGTTGGGAGGGCTTAGCCCCCCCCCACCTTTTTTAAGCCCCCCCACTTTTTTTTGAAGCCCCCCCATTTTTTTTTCGAAATGTTTTTTTCAAATTGATTATTTTCCCCTTTCCACTACATATTTCCCAATAACTGGTCAAGTATTGTTACAAAACAGCTACTATGCACTACTTTGAGGGTAGTTTTTTGGTTACAAAATTTCAATCCAAGCCCCCCCACTTTCAAATTACGCCGGTTTGCGCACGCCAATAGGTCAAATGTCATATACGCAACACGTATACAATAGACAACGAGGGAACTGGTAGTGATTTCTGGATCATATAATCTTTTGAACATAGGTGGGAACATTTCTCGGATAGCGTTGAAAGCAAACAAGAGATTTCTGTACGGACTCTGAAAATGATAACGAAAGTGGATGTTTTTAAATTGAATCAGTGTGATTTAGACAACTTTGAAAGCCAAATGAAAAATGATAAACTTTCTGTCACGGTATAAACAGACATTGACAATTTCATCTGTAAATTTTGGATATCATATTAAATAGTCTCAGGCCAATATTCCTTATTATATACTCATAAAAAAGCAAAGGTCCACCACAATATTCCATATATACGCATCATATGGACCATTTGAGAAATTATTAACTATATCTCGACATCGAAACCCCTGGTGGTCCCTCACCTATTTTGTTAAGTATATATCCTGTAATGATGATTTTTTAATTTTCTTTCTTTCTTTCATTTGTGCTTTTGAACATACGCTTTTTTCATCATGTCAAGTTATACCTAAATTAACTTCCTAATATCTTTTTGGCTTTGTCACGTTTTGCTTTATTTGATTAGTGTCAAGAACACAATGTGCAATTATTACATGACCACTAATAATGTAAATGGCTTAATGAGGTGACCGACAGGTTCTCATGATCACTACAATTAATATCATCAAGACTGTTTCAAGGAACATAAATGATGACGGTGTTAGGACGATTTTTAATGAATACGAAGTCACGACTAGCGACCGGAGACTCTTAAACATACTTCTGTTTTAATAGGAAAACATATGAGCTTTGAGAACGTATTAGAGCGGCTTACTGCAAAGAAAAGTAAAAGGCAAGGTGAAATTTTCCGATCAACTTCGGGATACATAAAACATGATCATTATTTGTAGCTTAGCAATAAACACAGACATTGCATTGCAGAAATTATTACCAAAGTTGTAGAATTGGGACATTTGGACGGATAGACGATTAGCCAGTTCCTACACTATTACGTCATTTAAAGTCTAATGATAAATCAAAATGGCGTTGCCCAGATAATGACGATACGTGATCTAAAAGTCTTATGGCATCACAGATGTTCCAAATGTTAATCCTCCTGAACCTGTAAATGTTTTTTTTTAGCCGAGATGTTTGTTCTTTGATTTAAAGATAATATATCCACATAGGGGGTACGAATAGCGGAAATACTTCATAACACAGTTAAGAATAAATATCAACAACTATTTAGGTTCACATCCACCTGAAAATAGCAGAAAAAACGTGTTTTATAATCACTTCCGGAAAACAGACGCCAAACGTTTTATTAGCCAATCAGGTGCTAGGGGGGTTGTGACGACATATACAGGACTCGTTAACGACTGGCTGATCCGTGTCATTGTTTACATTATAGATTCCAGCGGTCGTGAACGTATATATTTTCACTGATTGTACTTATAAAAAAGCCCCCAAGTCACCAAAGCTATTAATACATCGACATATTCTGTTTGACATTAATTAACTTGTTATTTGTTTGGGTTGTTGATCTCCGATAATGCCGATCGAGTATTTTCTAATACTCTCGGCAACTTCCGGATCTCGTCATTGGGATACGACGGTTCCGAGCAGTTGTTTTTGGCCTTATTAACCAGTTAATAGTGATAATGAAGATCAAATCTTTGATGTCTTTAGTAAATGTACCTCTTGATTCGCGATTTGCCACCTTCATAAAAACTTAGAGTTACGTACTGATGTATTTTGCGGATCTAGGACAATTCCCACCCGGACAATTCCCACCCAGACAATTCCCACCCGCCAATTGCCACCCGGACAATTACCACCTAGGACAATTACCACCTAGGACAATTCCCACCCAGGACAATTGCCACCTAGGACAATTGCCACCGAAAATAAAAATAATAATGTTTATGAGATTTAACACACTTTATTGTCATGAATTCAACAATATAAATATGATATGTAATATCATGAAATATTTGTTTTAACACTAGCACTGGACACTAATGAATTTAATGCTAAAGCACTACGATGAACAAGCAATGGACACTCATGGATTTACATTCTCACGTTGTGAGAAACAGCACGGAGATAGTCCAAACAGGCACGGTTGGGATAGTCTGTAGTGATTCCTTGTGTCTAACATACCGGTGACCCTTAAAATGAACCTTGTTGACTCCCCTCTCTGACTTCACAAACTGAACTTGGTTATCCATAATGGAATGAACAATACACTTGTATGTCATACCAACCCAAATTATATAGTCTGTTATAATTTATTAGAAATACATGTAAAATAGAATACAATAGGTTTGAGCAGTGGAGTAGCTCAACTCAATTCAATAACAATTATTGTATTTTATAATCCATCCATGGATTAAAATTAACTTCTAAACAGAGGTTTGTTTATACTGTGGAAAAGATCAACTCAACTCAATTTCAAATGTTTGCATTGTCACAACACTCATTAAATAGCTCAACTTGTCAGCCAAGCCAAAGCTTGATTAATTTCTTAGAGTAATGTCTCAAAATTTCATTTTTTTAAAGGGTGGCAATTGTCCTGGGTGGCAATTGTCCTAGGTGGGAATTGTCCTAGGTGGCAATTGTCCGGGTGGCAATTGGCGGGTGGGAATTGTCTGGGTGGGAATTGTCCGGGTGGCAATTGTCCTCCACCCGTATTTTGCATAGTAAGGATACAGATTATTGTTGTTTTGTGTGAGTTAATGGTCAGTGTTTGAGATAGTGTGGTACTAATCTAGAGTGACGTAGGCCAATATTGTCAATAATAACACAAAATTTATTGTTGATTGTGATGTAAGTTAAAGCCTGCTTGGAAATGTATTGTAAATATGAAATTCTTTTTCAGTTTTAACTATTTCAACCAAATAAAAATATTAACGCTGAAAAGAATATTATTTCCATTTCCTTCAGTACTTTAGTACCGGTATTGTACCAGAGAGAGGTTTTTAGTTACCTAACACTACTTTTTCACACCAGACAATATAGTTATAAAGTTATTACCTAACATTCTACATGAAATGCCACACACCTGTACATTATGGCAATTAAGCAATAAACTTAATGACCTCAGAACCTGGCACATTTCCAATAGGTAATACAAGGCACTGATTAGTTATCTAAACTTTATCCTCACACATGATCAACAGCCTTTATTGAAATTTGATGAAAGTAATTAGGTTTGTCAATACACGTGACACATGGCAATATATTAACAAATCTGTAATACTAAATATCTTAATTCATACTGCAATGTTTATCAATATCAAACAGGTTATAAATTATCCACTGCAAGGCTACATAAAATGGTAAGTGTTTCTCCGGGGCAGCTTTATGACATAAATTTTACTTTTTGTTGCTTCTAAAATGACGCTGTAGCAAGAAATTTTAATTTTTCATAAATGTTATAACCAAAAGTGTAGTGTCAACGTACAGACATAAGTGACAAGCCCACATTTTTGTATGTATCCTTAGAGTAATCAGCACCAAAAAATAGAGAAAAAAAGAGACATAAATTCATACTGCAGATAAAAACTCATCATTCGTCTGCAAAATCATCAATTATAGTCAACTCCCCAAAAGTTTCATGATTATTTACTCCACCTCCCCCTGAATAGAATTTTGAATTAGCCTATCTTTCAAATTCCGTATCCTCTTTCGTTCCCTCTTCTCAAAGTATTCCGTCCGTTTTCTCTTCCGAAATGGTTGACTGTCATATCTCGCTAGGTCAGACAGGTAGCGGGCCTGTTATCATCTTCATCTGTTTATATTAACTGTTGGTACGGCATTTTTGACGAGTCTTTTCCTTTATGGGGAAAGTCCAAAGTCCGTTTTGAAAGTGTAGTAAAGATCATAACAGTCCTCTGTGAAATGATCGGAGCACATGACAGACCTGTCATTGGGACTCCACTTCGCTCTTTTCTGACTAACAAACTTTGTCCAATTCGCGAATTGGACATGATCCTTCGGAAACCGATGCTGTTGAATGTCTCCTGATTTCTTATTAGTACAGTTGGCAGCAACGCAGGAAGAAGGCATGTCTCTTTCGCAATGAAACGTAGACGAATGCGACCCATATCTTCATTGATATAAACTTGTTTACAAACAAACGCGGAGCGAGTCCTGTTTATGACGTCACATCCGCCGAAGGAAAGCTCAGGCCACTCTAGGGACTTTTTAAATTGGGCTTTCGAGGTGGCCAATTTCTACGCACTTTGAACCGTTATATCTTTTCAATTAAATGACGCATCGAAACTCTGTTTGGTGTTTTATTTATTTGAATATTGTCTTTATGAAAATGGGGATTAAAATCGGATACAAAACTGGGATATATTATCTTTAAGTCTCAAAAGGAACTGTAAATTCCATTTTTACCTATTATGTCATCCTGTTAAATCAGCGTATATGACTCTGCTCAGCTCCATCCTAATACCCTGATCTCTTTCGGGCCAAATTTCTCGTACGGCTGGATCGGCTTGATAATTGTGACTTAGTTCACCTGTTATTTTTCAGCCAATGAAATGACGTTATGCATGGAGCTTGAAGGTACTGTCTTGAACTCAACGGATTTTACATGTGTCGTCCGGGTTGTGCCGCTGTTGTTCGATGCGAGTCGTCTCGGCTGATCAGATAGGTAGCGATACGAAGCTTTTGGCTCAAAAGAAATGAGGGTATAAGGAAGGAGCGGTGCGGATTCATCTACGCTGTTTTAGCAGAATGCCATTATGTTTACGACGCCTGTCTCTTTACATCTATACGTTACGCGTCGGTCTTGATAAAAACTCTTATCGCTATGTCGGTTGTCATAGCGTCAAGAATATTACTATGATATTAGCATGGGTACTAATACATTCTCCCTATATAAAATATATAACGTATAGGCAAATGAAATACATTTTCATGTATTCCACGAGATGATCTATTTCATATTCAGAATCCCCACGGGAATTAAACTACTTTTTGTAACCTTTTACCAAGTGTGTAATTACATTATTTTAAAGATGATTATAATTATTTTCAACGGTGTTAATGCGAGAAATCGTAAATTAGCAAATAAATTTACTAGCGCATGTAGTAATGCAACCGCAGCACCATTATTGTGGCTATGGCTTGCGTTGAAACCCACTGGAACTAGCGAACCATTGTATTCATTCATTGTAGCATCGCACCCAAACCTTACAGCATATAAAACAGTTCTTCTTCAGACAAAGTTGCCTATCCTCAGCGGGATTCGAACCCTAGCCATTTGGTCCGAAGCCGAACGGTCAAGAGACCTCAATGACCTCGTCCGTCCAGTTTATTCATGGACCAAGATAATAGGGGAGGAAACGGAATGTGGTAAATAAGTTTATCATGCCCGTTAATTACTTATACAAAGCAACCGTAATGTGCCGCGAACACGCCTATGCGGAATCGATGGCAATGAATAATGGACTGGCGTTCCCAAATCGATGAAAATGTAAGTTCATGTAGGTAATTTAGGTAGTTCCGTCTATTTTCTATCTTTAATAAAAGATATATGTAAACAGTTAATCACTTAGTTGTTTTGTCTATTGACCTTATAGTAATGTCATACGGTACAACGGGTAAATCAATCAAATTACGCTATTAATTTTTTTCTGTAGCTTGAGATCATGTATACATGTAATTGTACTTAACTAAGCTTAACTATGTTTGGATTCTGTCATTATTGGATGACTGAATTTTGCACTCAGAACATGACTCTCTACGAGTAGAGACTGTTCGTTAGACATAGATAAATTACTGAGCAGTAGGAAAACACAATGTGTATGTACTTATTTAACAAGGTACCCATAAGTCGAGACGTATGCTCTTTAATTATCTGAAGGATCCTTTGATGCTATTTGTGACACTTGGCTGAGTTTTGAAGCGACTTCTCTTTCTCTTGTTTTATTTCAATGCACATACAATGAGCAGCAGACCAACACACGTTGTGATGCCGCTGTGGATTTCGGAGTTCTCTCTTTAAAGATTATTGGTGTTTCCTCATGAGCATCTTTGAATTTAATTAATGTTTTATGATGTATAAAATTTTGGATAACATTTCCGAAAGAACATTCATATCATGAAAATCAATTGATTCTTAGATGACATTAACAAACCTTACCAAGTGACCGCAATTCTGATTTATGTGAGTGAATCATATCGGTTCAGGTAGATGCGTTATGAAGGTATATAAAGATCAATTATCTAGGACTAGTAAAATCGGCTTCAGAATTACAATAAGACAATCTGAATGTAATTAAACTATCTTCATTATGACGGGGATTGCTAATATCGATCGTCGAAATCATTATATTCTGAAACACTTATTGGAGATGGCGTGATACTATGTCTTATCTAAGATTAGATCTTACAATATAGTAAGTAAGTAAGTCATTTTTACATTGAGACAACTTTATAGCAATACCGAGACTAAATCTTGAATTAGAGTATGGTGTTTGATGTTTGCCAACACATTTTTACGAAGTAACCAAAAGTTTGTATAGAATGATATTTTATATGTTCGACCAGTTACGGCGGAAGTAACTAAGAAAAGCAATAAAGTAATTTGCCTCAAATAACATGACACAGACAAGGAGAGCTACTTTTACAGGTCATTTACAACAACGTTTTTCATAGGCAAATTTTGTACTTGATTACCCTTATTATGATAATAACTACACATGCAAAGATAATTTCAGAGCAGTTGAGAACATGCTTTATTCGGCCATGCTGCAGTGTAAGCATTGTCGTGACTAGCATTCAGCATAGAATGACTCCTCCCTTCATTGATTATGGTACTCATAGATATGTTGTAACTTAATGTGTCAATCCTATCAATTCAGGGCAGTGCATTCCCTACTGTCACACATCATTCAAGGAATAAGTATTATGTTTAACATTGACCTGTAGTAACTGGGATATCTCACAATTGCATTAGTATGAAACATTATCCCAAAGGCAACGTAATCCTTAAAACTCCTTAAATTTAATTCAAATAATCGAAATCATACAATTGTTATCTTATCATACTACTTTAGCACTTTGTGGAAGAAGACCCAGGAAATTCTAAATATGTTATGTTTGGAAATGAGAAAATATTCTCAAACTTTCGTGATGTTGTTGTGAAGAGCAAGTGATGAGACGGCGAACAGACAGGGTGAGGTACAGATTGACACAAGATGCTAAAGTGATGTCAGTTGAGACTTCAGAAAATATTAATAAGCTTTTGGGATGACGTTGCTAAAAGGTCAAAGGAGAATGAAGGATAAACAGACAGGACTAACGACAGATGGACACAGGGGAGACGTCGATGATGTCGTCACTGATCTGACCAGTGTAGGCGTCTCTAACACTGGCGAATAGTCAACTGTACATTACTCTTCACCATGGTTTAGATACAGAAGAGCAAAAGTTGAAATGGGTTTGAACTCACTTCCTCTGGTATGTTGCTATCGTTGCATCGACTGTGTGTATAACTCACTCACGTGTACAGTTTTAACACACTATCTTAAAGTAGGTCATGTATATAGATAAAAGTCCTTTTTGCAATTTTTACTACACTTACTTGAAAAAGGATTGAACGAATCAATTGTTTATGGTAATTCCGTGGTTTAAGAGCCCATCTTGATAATACGTAAGTAATAGCATTGCCGCATTTTTGCGACAACCGAACAAAGATTAATACAATTGTGACATTTAGTGCCATTAAACATGATTATAGGGGAAATAGCCTGACCTAATTAGTCTGTAAGCCACAATGAGAACTTCAAATCGCATCTGTCTTACTGAAGGATGAGCCACAGACAATCAATTAATCACAAAATATATATAGCGTCAAAGGAAGTCGCATTCGCGTCACAAATAGCATCAAAGGGTCCTTCAGATAACTATTAAAAAGCACACGTCTCGACCTATAATGATGGGTCTTTGTTATTTCTTGTAAATGTCGGTGAAATTGATTTTTTTCTTTTAAAATGAAATAAATAACATTCACGATGATAAAAAAGCATATTTGAATGCTAACTAATGTTACAAAGCAACCATTAAACGCGTGTTCCATGTTCCACTGTGTGAAGTCGTTATAGGAGTACCTTTCATTCACCAGGACTCTAATAAACACCCGAATGTATTCTTAGATAGTTAATTGTTTTGTACTGCAGAATGCGTGAGGGGTAATTCAATTCATAAACAAGTAGTAAACATTTATCAACGAGGACTGTAGAGGCGAGTTAATTATTGTTTACGAATTTACTCCTCATCATGTATTCTCAATCTTAATTAATGCATGACTTGACTTTACTATTAACTTTAATTATTTCACATTTAATATGCATTTTGCTGAAATGTATAATTTGATTATCTAAGTTATCTCTTTTCCATAAAGAATACAAACCATGGCAAAAAGGTTTAGATACCCTCGAAGACGATTAATGACAGTGAACTATACTTACTGGAGCAGATGTCATCAAAAGAACAACAACAAGTTATTGGAATGAATTTTGGCGTTAATATAGCATTTGAACCATTACAGTGAGTTATCCTGTCCTGTCATTCATTACAGTAATGATGATATCTCTTAATTATTCGTTTAAACTACGAGAAAGCACTTCAAATCAAAATAATGCATATCAAGCAAGAACATGCTTCAATTATTATCACAAACATTTATATAGAATAAGCCATCTTGACAAACCACTGCTTCATGGCCAAAGAAGCACATAAACAGAACACCACACATTTCAGTTTACCTACAGTTTCTTCTTTTCTTTATTCTATCAAATACAATTCAATGTAATAAGATTACATTTACACCAAAATGATGTGACAATAAAAGGCACTAATTATTTTTATATCATTCCTTTGAACAAATACCAAAACATTTAAACTTGCTATATACACTCGTAGGCGAAGCAAATGACTACAGGTCGGCGCGTTTTCACAGTTAGGCTGCCTAGGCTCCTATATGTACCCATAGGTACCTGGTGTAGATTGTCTTGGAGGTGACCTTGAGCGCTGTAACCGGCAGCTTGGGTTAGACAAGGGTAATAATGCAGGATGCACTTAGAGCATATCCCTCAGTGACGTGGATTAGCGCAATATAAATATCATTATTATTATTATTATTAACAATCCATTCTCTACTTTATGTATACGTTTGGTATTTTCCCCCCAATATTGAAAAAGGGATTCGCTTTATTTCAATGGGGTTTTATTCTATTGATTATGGCATCTATATGTGAATATGCACACACGATACCACATACCAAATTCATGGTGTTGATACCTACATCACATGTAATGGTAGGGTAGTGAATCACTTCGAATTCGTAAAGATGGTTATTTTTCCCTGTGTCACACTGACATTTTCACGATAACATTGAACAGATCAATTAGACAAATCTGTGTAACATTATTTGGGCAAGATACAACTAAGGCATGGCGTGTAATAGCTATAACGGGGACCATTATTTGTCATGCATATTCCATGTGTATGAGGACACCTATTATGAGACCAGAATAGACATGGACATGGAAAGTATGGCGTTTATATATTAATTATTAATTATATTTACGATACGATATATGGTATACGATACCAAATACCAGATTCATGGTGTTGATACCTACATCACACCTAATGGCAGGAAAGTGAAGCAGCTTATAAAAATGTTAATGTTTTTCTCCCGTGTCACACTGTCATTTTCATGATAACATTGAATTGATCAACAGCGAAAACTGTGTAACATAAATTGGCCAACTAAGTGATGGCGTGTACTAGCCCTAACGGGACCGATACTTGTTATGCATATTCCACGTGTACGAGGACACCTCTTATGAGACCAGAATAGACAAGGACTCTTCTGTTTTGTCATTTATGCAATAACGTACAACAATTAATTAGTAGATAGTGGCCATTTGCACAGAATATATGTGTCATTCACTGGCTGAGGATGTCAGCTTACATTAAGGAAACCTGAAATATTTCCTTTGCAAATAGTTCAATGCTTATAATTGCCGTTATTTATGTCGTCGTATTTTCGACTTCCGTAAGGTATGCGTTCTCGGATGATTTGAAATGATACCACGAGATGTGACACTATGATTGTATCTGTGATCTTTTGGACACTGGGAGCACTTAACGGGCATAGATTGGTTGCCGATAAATGACATGATTCATACTGAAAAGTCGTATAGTCTAATGCATCATGTTTAGATCAGTGTCGAATTCCACATGTGGTCCGATAAGGTTAACGTTTTCCTTCTATTTAAGAATAGTAGTTTTGGTGTCTATGATAAGCAACTACCAAGCATATTTAGTTTTGTTATGTTCAATCCTTTATTGTTTTCAGTCCGATAACTGGCACAACGGGCTTCATCAGAATTTCTCCGAAGAAATCTTCCCTAAATCTTCCCTCTTTTCCACGATATGAATAGTACATTATATTACTATAAAGATATATATATATATCATAAAGTGTATATGTTTTTGATATTTCATTCTTGGCAGAACTATCCTTATTTACATCCTCATTATTATGAAATCTAAAATGCGCTAGAATGTTCGAATAGGTTACATGTAAAATCTGCGTAATGTATGGCAGCAACATTGGATTTTTTTAAAGGAGATTTTTAACGCACATTTGAATGATGATACAACGTGAGACGCAAACTGATAATCATACTCCCCATATAAATATTTTTAAAATTGAACCTAATTCAACACAACATCTTTGCACCTTCGCCGTAACATTGTCATTTTAGTTTTGATTCATTGGGAGTACATTACGATTCTGGAGAGAGGCAAAGAGTGTAACAAACTATTTGTCGACATTATATAAGAAATGAAGAATTCTTCCGATTCAGGGCTAGCAAATGGCACAATTCGGTGAGAAATATATTCTTCATCTTGAACTCAGAACTAACTAAGATTTCAGTCATCATATAGCTCCTCCAAACAAGAAATGTTTGGACACTAATCAAATAAGTTATTTCGGATATTCGATGTTCATGTAAAGAACAGAGAAGAAAAATAATACAAAGAACAATATGTTATACAGACGTTGATCTTGTTACCAGATATGCCAAATGCCCAGTTACCTTCAAATGCTCATTTCTATTTACTATGTTGTTTGTATTTCATTTGTGTTATGTTATATTTTATCAGAAGAATGGGGGAAGGAATGTACTTTGGGCTGAGTGTGCCAAAATCCGTCAAATACAACGATTTCAAAGACTTGCAGATTTCTTATACCTGCATTGAGATATTTTTGGAATTAATAACAATGATATATTACGTATTTCAGTACTCATGTATAACTACTAATGTTGAAACAGTCGTTAGTAAAACCGTTTATACAATTTAAATGAGAAATGGTCTTTAATCAAACTTATGATTCACAATAATTATTTTGTCATTTAATATAAATAAGGAAAATGTTAGAAAGCCAGATTATTGGAGATAAGTTAAATGATAATTATATTGTACTGTATTAAATTAAAGTTTTATTTTAGTATCATATCATTATTTTAACTATCATAAAAGAAACATTAATTGGATTTATAACTCATCTATTTTAAACATATGAGATGTTTTGGGTAGATAACAACATTTGGTTTCAAAGGAAGAACTCTAGCTATTTGTCGCATTTTATTACTAAGATGTAAAATAATAGAAACGTGTTTCCTCTTCTTCAAATTAGCAGTCATCAATGTGCTATTTATAGGTCAACGTTTGTAAACTTTTACAAACGGTTTTTATTCATTACATTCTTTCGTATTTGTAGGATATCTTTATAAACGGTTGGTTATTTTAAGCTGTGGACAACGAGCCTCATTAATGCAGTCAATTCTTCCAAAACGGTCGGAAAGTAAAATATCAAACGTTAACTTAACGTTTAAATGGTTCAGCTAATTTAGTTTTGGAAGGGATAAATTATAAATCCAAAGGATAAAGAAGCATTTGATATTTATTGGCCACTGTAAACGGAAGACCAGACGAAGACCCATCACCTATACCTGATACCAAGGACACAGACAAGACTCCATTATCATTTTATCTGATTAATAATAAATCCATTTTACTTGAGACAAGCTTCTTACAATTGACACAGGGATAGAGATTTCAGCCTGTTGCACCGTTTATATTACGTGAGCGTTCACGATAAGGAGATAACATAATGTTTATCAAGTAGCGTCTATGGCATGTGTATAAGAAGCAAACCATCTAACAGTTTTCGGAAGAAGAATCTTGAGCTGAATTGCAAAGTGAAAACAGTTTAATGCTTTATTTACTTTTACTATATAAGCGATATAGGAACTGGAGTACTTTTTCTGAAAACACAACTAACTAACTATCGATAACAAGTTACTGTTACTGTCAATTGAATTGAACATATACGTTATTTACTGACTAGACTAATGAAACTTTATCGGTATAGAAGTAACAGATTTTATCAAGACAGTTTGGGCAAAATCGAGGAAACAATCTTGTTACTTTACCAGTCATGTTTTTACATGGTATTTAAAATATCATAGAATATATTATCACTGCGATAAACGTTCACATGGCTAAAAATATCAATATATATAAATTTATCATAAATTTATAACATAATAGTTCCGGTTATAACATTTAGAGGATTCAATGTTTTTGAACGTTCAGTTTAGAAACTTTAGTTTAAAAGCGACGGTGATATTGTAACATGGTCATAAGTTATTACAAATGAAAGAGGGATCTAATTTGCGTACTAACTTCTGAGGGGAAAGGACCTGGCGACTCTTCCATTTTCGTAAGAGGTGTTTGGAGTGGAATATGAATTCTCGGTGTAATATGCATTGGAAACAGCGTACAAATGTAATTCTTAACAGTGAAATCTTATATATTTATAACTTTTGGATCCAGTTTGATAATTTGTAACTTAATAGAGCCACAAGAATAAATATTCACAGACTTGCCCCAGACCAATCTGACAATGACTTATTGACTGACCTTAAAATAGTTTGGCTTTTCTGGCCTACAGAACTGGCATTCGAGAGAAACTGGTTCATAAAACGGCAAATTTGGAAGTTAGTCGGATAAAAACATTCAAGTTACAAAGATATATTAATAATATAAATGGTATTGAGAATAATTTGTGTATCTTGGATACACACAGTTTTGAAAGTTACTTTTTTTAATCAACCGCTCAGAATATAAATACATCTAAGTCATGTTTCACTGAATATTTCGATATCACCTGGTTTTAGGTACACAATTTGTTAACTGGATCAGCTTGTTGATTATATAAGGCGCATCAGAACAAAGTTTTTGACAGTCATACATTTAAAACACTTCAAACCTCTTATCTTATCACGAATAATTCATTCCACACACTGACAAGAAACACCATACCAGAATCACGTTTTCTGTGTCAACGCGGATCAACATATACTAAAAACGTGTAGAAGGACTGTATTTTATAACCTTAATCCGTCTCGTGGAAGAGAAACGCGTGTTTTTATCAAAGGTCTTTCTAATAAACGACTGTTGGATAATACTCACATTAGCAGCATGTCAAGCCAATGTAATGTTTACTTGAGATAATAATTTGACAATACACGCTATGAAATAACTACTCTCAGTCCAAAACATCCGTTTTACGATTATTGTAAATCATTCTTTCTACTCAGTTCGGAAATCAAAGATGCCCTCTTTTCTGGCATGCAGGACCAGTATTGAGTTATAAACATTACTAATGATGATGAAGATACACGTGCATGTATATGTATTTGATTTGTGATATGCATGTATATAATAGAAGATGAAACCCATGCTCTACTTACATGCCCTCAATATCAAGAAGAGAGAACTGAACTTTTAAATATATGCCAAAACAAGATTGAAGATTTTACAAACCTCTGTGATAATGAAAAAGTTTGTCTTATACTCTCACATCCGGTTATTTTAAATTCTGCTGCCAAAACCTGCCATTTTATTTTATCCAAGCGTTCTAATACCTTATACTCTTGATTTACTTTTATATGTTATAAAACTTACTTTTATGATTTCATCTTTTATATTCCATTGCTTTTATAAGTCATTATAAATGTTTTAATTGGTTGCAGATGTGTTTTATATGTTATATACTTGTATATTATAGTCTCTCATAACCCCATGGAGGGTGGCTCGATATATTTTATCTATTATTTTCTTCACGATGTAAATATTTCACTGTATATATGTATCGAGGTGAGACTTGAATAAAATATCTGTCTGTCTGTCTGTCTGTCTGTCTGTCTGTATATCCGTATATTTAATGGGATTATATTTCTTCAGTCAACTAGGACATCAGACGAGAAATAACCATTGCCAACAAAATCAAGAACCCTCCGATCAAAATTAGAGGAATTTGCTCTAATAGAATTATGTCTCTACAAGGGCACACATACCACACTTATCAGTTTCCTATGCTAACTCTGTTGCATGTTTTCACTCTGCTTTGGAATTTAAGCTCATTTGGCAAATTTGCACCCCAAATTGCATGAAAAGATTGTAAATAACCCTGAGTCCTTCAGTGTTGAAACTTTTTACCAATTAGGCAGCCACAAACTGTGACTTAGAAGCACAGCTAACCCATAATTGAGCATTAACACACACATTTGCCCTGTCAGCCGCTTATCTTATCTTACGACTGCTTAAATAGGTTTGTACTGAAAATGAGACCGATTTGTCTGCCAAATGTAAGTGTCTGGTGGTGAAGTACTGACATTTAAAGATACAATGCCTGGTTCGTGAAGGGTTGGACCCAATTGATTTCCTTTTGCGTAGAAACTTTAAGTTGAATGTGTCTCACTGTCAGTGAAAGCAAATAAGTCGTATCCCTACACTATTCACAAAATGTTTAAGTTTGAATAAAAACTTAATTTCAAAGACATTAAAGTACTTAGCATTTGCTTGAGCCTAATATATATAACCGATTTATTTTGTATTGATTTACAACATAAAATGTTGTCTGTAAAAACACAGTTCAAATGTGTCCGTGTTGTTGTTTTTCCCGTTTATATGCTTTGAAAAAATTATTGTTACCGTTGCTTTTGAAAGCAGCCTCGCTGAAATATTTGATTGTGTTGACAGCAAAAAATTTAAATCTATTTGGAATGAGAAAGATAAAACCTTATTTTTATGATCATTTATAACTTAAGAAATAACATACGGAAAACAAGAAAGTTGTGGAAAGTAAGATAACCAATGTATTTACATCGACTGTAAAGGGAGACGGTTGCACTAAAAGATCAGGGTTAGCGTGACCCAAGACGAAAACAATGATATATAACTCATTTTGTGGGTTCCTGGTACTGCTTCTGAATGCCTTATGTATCAAACACTGTTACATTTTAACAGCAACATAATAGGTTTACCCGGAGAGTTTTAATAACGTGATCAAATGTAATTAAAATAAGATGATTTGGAATAAGATTTCAGAAAACCTTACTTTGTAATCAAACTTGATCTAAACTGAATAATTATATTCGTACTTTAATGCTTTCAAAAAGAAACATGACATTCGTTGTTTTACCTCATTTTGCATTTTGTAATGCAGAATGCGTGAAGGGGATTCAATTTATAAACATTTAGTAAACATTTATCAACGAGCACCGAAGAGGCGAGTTAATTACTAGTTGTCACGATTTAGTTTTCATTATGCTTTCTCTATCTTACATACTACATGACTTGACTATACTATAAACGTTCATTATTTCACAATTCATTGGCATTGACAAACCACTGCTTTGACAACAAAGAAACAGAATATCACACCTACTATGACCAAACACTACATTGTTTTTTCTCCTTTTCTTTATTCTATTAAATTCATTTCGATGTAATACGAATACATTACACCAAAATGATTTGTGAAGAAAAGACTCTAATTATGTTGTATTCATTCCTTTGAAAAAAATCAAAACAGTTAAACTTGCTTTAACTCTCGTAGACGATGCAGATGACTACAGGTCGGCTTGGTATCACACTTAGGCTGCCATGTTGTCCAACATGTATAAATTATAGGTAAATTTCTAATAGACATTGACTTCCTAATGCACCCAATTCATCTCCAAACAATCCATTCTCTACTTTATTTATACGTTTGGTGGGGTTTTGGCCCTATACTATAAAAAGGATTTATTTTTATTTCAATAGGGCATTATTCTATAAAGTATGGCGTTTATATATTAATAATTAATTATATTTACGATACTATATAAGGTATACGATACCAAATACCAAATTCATGGTGTTGATACCTACATCACATGTAATGGCAGGAAAGTGAAGCAGCTAATAAAAATGTTCATGTTTTTCTGACGTGTCACACTGTCATTTTCACGACAACATTGAATTGATCAACAGCGAAAACTGTGTAACATAAATTGGCCAACTAAGTCATGGCGTCTAATAGCCCTAACAGGGACCGATACTTGTCATGCATATTCCACGTGTACGAGGACACCTATTATGAGACCAGAATAGACAAGGACTCTTCTGTTTTGTCATTTATGCAATAATGTACAACAATTAATTAGTAGATAGTGGCCATTTGCACGGAATATATGTGTCATTTACTGGCTGAGGATGTCAGCTTGCATTAAGGAAACCTGAAATATTTCCTTTGCAAATAGTTCAATGATTAGAATTGTCGTTTATGCATATGGCGTTGTATTTTCGACTTCCGTAAGGTAAGTTCTCGGATGATTTGAAATGATACCACGAGATGTGGCACAATGATTGTATCTGTGATCTTTTGGACACTGAGAAAACTTAATGGACATAGATTCGTTGCCGATTAATGACATAAATAATACTGGAAACCGAGAAACCTTCGTATTAAGACAAGAGGTTGTATAGACATTTATGACGGAGCTACCTCTTTTGGGAGAGAATGGTGGTTCGATAAGGTTAACGTATTCCTTCTATTTTAGAATACAGTCAACTCGCGATAGTCCGGCCACCGATAATCCGAATCTCGCAGTATCCGAACGGTAGCAAGCTGTAACCAAACTAATCTCTATATAAACTCATTAAATGTTGATTCATTAATCCGTTGATTCAGTCTCCGAATCCGAACGCTGATTAGCTGTAACGGATTAGTTAATTACAGCTATTTCTGCTTCATTAATCCGACGGTTCATCAAAGCGTTCGATAATCCCCTAGATAAGCGAGCACCACACTGATTGAATCGGTAAACTTCAATGACAGTGGATTGACATGGGAGTTGAGCCGTGTCAGCAGTTTGTGATTGTAATAAATTGAGATGTCTCACTTTGTGTATCAAAGGTTTGTGATTGTAATAATTGAAATTTCTCTTTTTGTGTGATAATTATAAATATATGTCGTCTGTCTGTAGATTTGGTTCATTTCAGTAGTTATCCGAACGTTTTTGATGAAAAACGGAAGTGTTCGGATTATCGAGGTCTGACTGTAGTAGTTTTGGTGTCTATGATAAGCAAATACCAAGCATATTTAGTTTTGTTGTTTTCAGTCCTTTACGGTTTTCAGTCTGATAACTGGCACAACGTGCGTCATCAGAATTTCTCCGAAGAAATCTTCCCTCTTTTCCACGATATTAATAGTACATTATAGTACTAGATAGAAATATATATCATAAAAGTGTATATGTTTTTAATATTTTATTCTTGGCAGAACTATCCTATTTTCCATCCTCATTAAAATGAAATCTAAAATGCTCGAATAAGTTACATGTAAAATCTGCGTAATGTAGTGCAGCAATATCGGATTTTATTCTAAGGAGATTGATAATTTCATAATGCAAATTTGAATGATGAATCAAAGTGAGAGGCAAATTGATAATCATACTTCCCATATGAAAATTTCAAAACTTGAATTTGGTTTAACGTCAACGATTTGACCATTTGACCATCAAATACTTGACCCCAGTCATCAATCGGACTTCCGGGAGAAATGAGTGGTCTTGTGAGACAATCATATTAGGTATGATATCATTTGACAGAACAAATATAAATATATATATGTCATCATATTAGGCAATATTACTGTCCTTTGATTCAAATGAAAGTACGGATTTTGTTTTCATAATGCCGTATTTGAACGCTGTGAATAGAAATACTACGATGCGAAATATCTATTTCGACATTTGAGTTATTCACCAATACACAACATATCTGCACCTTTACCATAACATTGTCATATTAGTGATGATTTATTATGAGTAAAAATGAACAATTCTTCCGATTCAGATACAGATCTAGATCAGGGCTACCAAAAGGCAAACTTGATAAGAAATATAAGAAAATGAAATATATTCTTCACCTCGAACTCAGAACTTCCTAGTATTTCAGTCATCATATAGGGTACATACAACATTACAAAGAACAATATGTTATACAGACGTTGATCTTGTTATCAGATTATATTAACAATGCCCAGTTACCTTCAAATGTACATTTCTATTGACTTTGTTGTTTTTATTTCATTATTTTTATTTGCGTTCTGTTAATTTTTTTCAGGAGAATGGGGGAAGGAATGGACTTTGGGATTGAGTGTGCCACGATCCGTTAAATACACCGATTTCAAAGACTTGCAAATCTGTTATGCCTGCATTGAGATATTTTTTTAATTAATAACCAGGATATACTACGTAGTTCAGTACTCATGTACAACGTCGTAAAAAGTCGTTAGTAAAGCCGTTAATACAATTTTAATGAGAAATGGTCTATAATCAAACTTATGATTCACAATTTTGTCAGTTAATATACATAAGGAACACGTTAGAAAGCCAGGTTACCGGAGATATGCTATATCAGAATGTGATTATAAAATTAAATTGTATTGTATTATTTCATAGTTTTATATTAGTATTAGATTAATATTTTAACTATTATAAACTATTATTACTATTATAAAACTATTATATAAATTTTATCATTTTTAAAACATTTATCAATTAATTGAATTCACAACTCATCTATTTCAAACATAGATGTTTTGAGTAGATATCAACATTTGGTTTCAATGGAAGAACTCTATCTATTTGTCGCGTTTTATTACTAAGATGTAAAATAATAGAAACGTGTTTCCCGTTTTTCAATCTAGCAGTCATCAATGTGCTTTTATAGGTCAACGTTTGTAAACTTTGACAAACGGTTTTTATTCATTACATTCATTTCGTATTTGTATCTTTATAAACAGTTGGTTGTTTTAAGCTGAGAATAACGAGCCTCATTAATGCAGTCATTTTTTCCAAAATGGTCGGGAAGTAAAATATCAAACGTTAAAGTAAATGGTTCGGCTAAATTTAGTTTTGGAAGCGATCAGTTATAAATCCAAAGAATCAAGAAGCATTTGACATTTATTGGCCACTGTAAACGGAAGACCAGACGAACACCCATCACCAATACCTGATACCAAGGAAACACACAAGACTCCATTATCATTTTATCTGATTAATAATAAATCCATTTTACTTGAGACAAGCTTCTTACAATTGACACAGGGATAGAGTTTTCAACCTGTTGAACCGTTCATATTACGTGAGCTTTCACGATAAGGAGATAACCTAATGTATTTATAAGTAGCGTCTTTGGCTTGAAGCAAACCTACTAACAGTTTACGGAAGAAGAATCTTGAGCTGAATCGCAAAGTGAAAAGAGTTTAATGCTTCAATTAATTTTACTATATAAACGATATTGGAACTGGAGTATTTGTATTAAAACACAATTAACTATCGATATCAAGTAACTGTCTGTTTATTTCAATTGAATTGAACATATAGTTATCTACTGACTAGACTAATGAAACTTTATTAGTATAGAAGTAAATGATTTTATCAAGACAGTTTGGGCAAATCGAGGAAACAATCTTGATACTTTACCAGTCATGTTTTTACATGGTATATAAAAATATCATAGAATATATTATCACTGCGATAAACGTTCACATGGCTAAAAACGTCAATGTATAAATTTATCATAAATTTATAACATAAATAGTTCCGGTTATAACATTTAGAGGATTCATTGTTTTTGAACGTTCAGTTTAGAACTTTAGTTTAAAAGCGACGGTGATATTGTAACATGATCATTAGTTATTACAAATGAAAGAGAGGAATGGACTTTGCGACGCTTCCATTTTCGTAAGAGGTGCTTGGAGTGGAATATGAATTCTTGGTGTAATGTGTAAATGGAATTCTTAACAGTGAAATCTTATATATTTATAATATTTGGATCCAGTTTGATAATTTGTAACTTAATAGAGCCACAAGAATAAATAATCATAGACTTGTCCCAGACCAATCTGAAAGTGACGTAATGACTGACGTCAAAAAGTTTGGCCATTACTGGCCTACAGAACGGGCATTCTAGAGAAACTGTTCTCATAAAAGGCAAAATTGGAAGTTAGTCGGATAAAAACATTCAAGTTCCATTATATATATAATGATAATATAAATAATATTGAGAATAATTTGTGTATCTTTGATACACACAATTTTGAAAGTAACTTTTTGAAATCAACCGCTCAGAATATAAATACATCTAAGTCATGTTTCACTAAATATTTCGATATTACTTGGTTTTAGGTACACAGTCTGTTATCTGGATCAGCTTGTTGAGTATATAAGGCGCATCAGAACAAAGTCATCTGACAGCCATACATTTAAAACACGTCAAACCTCATTTTAAGTAAGGTCATCAAATCTTATCACGAAAAGTTTATTCCACACACTGACAATAATACCTTACCAGAATCACGTTTTCTGCGCCAACGCGGATCATCAAATACTATAAACGTTTAAAAAGACTGTATTTTATAACCTTAATCCGTCTGGTGGAAGAGAAAAAAGTGTTTTTATCATAGGTCCTTCTAATAAACGACTGTTGTTTAATACTCACATTAGCAGCATGACAAGCCAATGTAACGTTTACTTGAGATAATAATTTGACAATACACGCTATGAAATAACTACTCTCAGTCCAAAACATCCGTTTTACCATTATTGTAAATCATTCTTTCTACTGAGTTCGGAAATCAAGGATGCCCTCTTTTCTTGCATGCAGGACCGGTATTGAGTTACAAACATTAATATTGATGATGAAGATACACGTAGGTAAATGTATATACTTACATTTAACGTGATTATATTTCTTCAGTCAACTTGGACATCTAGCGAGAAATAACCATTGCCAAAAAAATCAAAACCCTCAGATCAAAATTAGATGAATTTGCTTTAAAAGAATTATGTCTCTACAAGGGCACAAATACCACACTTACCAGTTCCCTATGCTAACTCTGTTTAGGATGAACGTGTTTAAGGTGTTGTTCAAGCAACCTGGGCATCTGGCAACAAGTAATCAATGGTTATAAAATCAACAACTTGACTCTAGGATCGCACGTAGCCCTGTGATCTAATGAAATTCAATCCTTGAAAGGATACACTACTGTTCTCGTGCTGACGATTGTTCCTCTTTTAAATGCTAATCGTAGTGAATACCTGTTTGAACAGACATTCCGTGAATATGCATGTTTTCACTCTGCTTTGGAATTTAAGCTCATTTGGCAAATTTGCACACCAAAGTGCATAAAAAGATTGTAAATAACCCTGAATCCTTCAGTGTTAACACATTTTACCAATTAGGCAGCCACAAACGGTGATTTAGCAGCACAGCTAACCCATAATTGAGCATTAACACACACATTTGCCCTTATCTTATCTTACGACTGCTTAAATAGGTTTGTACTGAAAATGAGACCGATTTGTCTGCCGAATGTAAGTGTCTGGTCGTGAAGTACTGACATTTAAAGATACAATGCCTGGATAGTGAAGGGTTGGACCCAATTGATTTCTTTTTTGTGTTGAAACTTTAAGTTGAATGTGTCTCACTGTCAGTGAAAGCAAATAAGTCGTATCCCTACATTATGCATAAAATGTTTCATTTGAATAACAAATTGATTTCAAAGGCATTGAAGTACTTAGTACAAATACTCAAGGATCAATTTAACAATTCCATGAACACGTTTTGAATACATATTTAATCAATGCGTCCTTCTGTATTCTCTTGTTATAATAACCACAACCTTAAGTCAAACATAAACTGCATACAAATAAAATCAGCAAATAAAATGTTGTATGTAAAAACACAGTTCATATTTGTCCATGTTGTTGTTTTTCCCGTTTATATGCTTTGAAAAATTCATTGTTACCGTTGCTTTTGAAAGCAGCCTCGCTGAAATATTTGATTGTGTTGACAGCAAAAAATTTAAATCTATTTGGAATGAGAAAGATAAAACCTTATTTTTATGATCATTTATAACTTAAGAAATAACATACGGAAAACAAGAAAGTTGTGGAAAGTAAGATAACCAATGTATTTACATCGACTGTAAAGGGAGACGGTTGCACTAAAAGATCAGGGTTAGCGTGACCCAAGACGAAAACAATGATATATAACTCATTTTGTGGGTTCCTGGTACTGCTAATTAAATTAAGATGATTTGGAATAAGATTTCAGAAAACCTTACTTTGTAATCAAACTTGATCTAAACTGAATAATTATATTCGTTCTTTAATGCTTTCAAAAAGGAACATGACATTCGTTGTTTTATCTCATTTGCATTTTGTAATTCAGAATGCGTGAGGGGAATTCGATTTATAAACAATTAGTAAACAATTATCAACGAGCACCGAAGAGGCGAGTTAATTACTAGTTGTCACGAGTTTAATTCTCATTCTGCTTTCTCTATCTTAGATACTGCATGACTTGACCATACTAGAAACGTTCATTATTTCACATTTCATTGGCATTGACAAACCACCGCTTCGTTGTCAAAGCCATACGTAAAGCGAATATCACACCTACAATGACCAAACACTTCTTTGTTTTTTCTCCTTTTCCTTATTCTATTAAATACATTTCGATGTAATACGAATACATCTACACCAAAATGATGCGAAAAGAAAAGGCACTAAATATGTTGTATTTTTTCCTTTGAAAAAAAATCAAAACAGTTAAACTTGCTTTAATTCTCGTAGGCGATGCAGATGCATACAGGTCGGCTTGGTATCTCACTAAGGCTGCCCTTGTTGTCCTACATGTATGAATTTTAGGTACATTTCCAATAGACATTGACTTCCTAAAGCACCCAATTCATCTCCAAACAATCCATTCTCTACTTTATGTATACGTTTGGTGGGCTTTTGCCCCAATACTGAAAAAAGGATTCATTTTAATATCAATAGGGCGTTATTCTATAAAGTATGGCGTATATATAATAAATAGTAATTATATATACGATACGATATACGATATACGATACCAGATTCATGGTGTTGATACCTACATCACACGTAATGTCAGGAAAGTGAAGCAGCTAATAAAAATGTTAATGTTTTTCTGACGTGTCACACTGACATTTTAACGATAACATTGAAATGATTAATAGGAAAAATCTGTGTAACATGAATTGGCCAACTAAGTCATGGCGTGTAATAGCTATAACGGGGACCAATACTTGACATACTCGTTATGTACGATGACACCTATTATGAGACCAGAATAGACATGGACTCTTATGTTTTGTCATTTATGCAATAATGTACAACAATTAATTAGTAGTTAGTGGCCATTTGCACGGAATATATGTGTCATTTACTGGCTTAGGATGTCTGCTTACATTAAGGAAACCTGAAATATTTCCTTTGCAAACAGTTCAATGCTTATAATTGCCGTTATTTATGGCGTCGTATTTTCGACTTCCGCAAAGTACATTCTCTGATGATTTGAAATGATACCACGATATGTGACACTATGATTGTCTTTGTGATCTTTTGGACACTGAGAGCACTTAATGGGCATAGATTGGTTGCCGATACGTATCGTCTAAACCATCATCTCTGGATCAGTGTTGAATTCCACATGTGGTCCGATAAGTTTAACGTTTTCCTTCTATTTAAGAATAGTAGATTTGGTGTCTATGATAAGCAAATACCAAGCATATTTAGTTTTGTTATGTTCAGTCCTTTAAGGTTTTCAGTCTGATAACTGGCACAAGGTGCTTCATCAGAATTTCTCCGAAGAAATCTTCCTTCTTTTTCAGAACTGTCCTATTTTACATCCTCATTAAAATGAAATCTTAAATGCTCGAATAAGTTACATGTGAAATCTTCGTAATGTAGTGCAGAAATATTGGATTTTATTTTAAGGATATTGATACTATTATAACGCACATTTGAAGGATGAATCAACGTGAGACGCAAACTGATAATAATACTCCCTATATAAATATTTAAGAAATGCAATTTGACCTTCAAATACTTGACCCAATCGGACTTCCGGGAGAAATGAGGGGTCTTGTGAAAAGAATTTATTAGGCATGATATCATATGACGGAACTAATAGGAAACTGATATATATATTTCATCATATTAGGCAATATCAATGTCCTTTGATTCAAACGAAAGTACAGATTTTGTTTTCATAATGCCGTATTTGAACGTTGTGAATAGTAATACTACCATGCGAAATATCTATTTCAATGTTTGAGCTATTCACCAATACACAACATAAGTGCACTTTCGCCATCGTATTGTCATATTAGTTATGATTTATTAGGAGTATTTTACGATTCCTGAGAGAGGCAAATAGTATCAACAAAATATTTGTCGACAATAATTTAGGGATGAACTTCTGATTCTATTCTATACTTCTATTCTTCTGATTCAGATACAGATCAGGGCTAGCAAATGGCAAAATTCGGTAAGAAATATATTCTTCATCTTGAACTCAGAACTTACAAAGATTTCAGTCATCTTATAGGGTGCAAACAATATAAGCTCGTCCAAACATTTCTGTTTTGACACTAATCAAATAAGTGATTTCGGATACTCGATGTTCATCTAAAGAACAGAAACAAAAATAATACAAAGAACAATATGTTCTACAGACGTTGATCCTGTTACCAGATATTAACAATGCCCAGATACCTTTGAATGCTAATATATTTATTATATTGTTTCTATTTCATCTGCATTTGTGTTCTGATATTTTTTATCTGGAGAATGGGGGAAGGAATGGACTTTGGGATTGAGTGTGCCACGATCCGTCAAAAACAACGATTTCAAAGACTTGCAAATCTCTTATGCCTGCATTGAGATATTTTTGGAATTAATAACCAGGATATCTTACGTAGTTCAGTACTCATGTACAACTACTGCTTTTAAAAAAGTCGTTAGTAAAGCCGTTAATACAATTTTAATGAGAAATGGTCTTTAATCAAACTTATAATTAACAATTTTGTCAGTTAATATGAATAAGGAAAACTTTAGAAAGCCACTAGAGATACGCAATATCAGAATGTGATTATATCATATTGTATTGTATTATATTATGGTTTTATATTAGTAGTATATTAATATTTTAACGATTATAAAACTATTATTACTATTATTATATAAATTATATTTATCCATTTATTGGATTTACAACTCATCTATTTCAAACATATGAGATATGATGTGAGAACATTTGGTTTCAATGGAAGAACTCTAGGTATTTGTCGCGTTTTATTACTAAGATTTTAAATAATAGAAACGTGTTTCCCTTTTTTCAATATAGCAGTCATCACTGTGCTATTTATAGGTCAACGTTTGTAAACTTTGACAAACGGTTTTTATTCATTATATTATAAACTTAATAATCTCCGAGGAGAACGAGCCTTATTAATGCAGTCAATTCTTCCAAAACGGTCGGGAAGTAAAATATCAAACGTTAAAATAAATAGTTAGGCTAAATTTAGTTTTGAAGCGATCAGTTATAAATCCAAAGAATAAAGAACCATTTGATATATTTATTGGCCACTGTAAACGGAAGACCAGACCAAGACCCATCACCAATGCCTGATACCAAGCACATAGACAAGACTCCATTACCATTTTATCTGATTAATAATAAATCCACTTTACTTGAGGCAGGCTTCTTACAATTGACACAGGGATAGAAACTGCAGCCTGTTGAACCGTTTATGTTATCTGATCGTTCACGATAAGGAGATAACGTAATGTTTATCAAGTAGCGTCTTTGGCTTGAGTATAAGAAGCAAACCATCTAACAGTTTCCGGAAGAAGAATCTTGAGCTGAATTGCAAAGTGAAAACAGTTTAATGCTTTATTTACTTATAGGATATAGGAACTGGAGTATTTGTATGAAAACACAATTGACTATTGATAATAAGTTTCTGTTACTGTCAATTGAATTGAACATATATGTTATTTACTGACTAGACTAATGAAACTTTATCAGTATAGAAGTAACAGATTTTATCAAGACAGTTTGGGCAAAATCGAGGAAACAATCTCGATACTTTCCCAGTCATGTTTTTACATGGTATATAAAAATATCATATAATATATTATCGCTGCGACAGTCATACATTTAAAACACGTCAAACCTCATTTTTTTGCAAGGTCATCAAATCTTATCACGAATATTTCATTCCACACACTGACAAGAACACCGTATCAGAATCACGTTTTCTGTGCCAACGCGGATCAACATATACTAAAAACGTTTAAAAGGACTGTCTTTTATAACCTTAATCCGTCTCGTGAAAGAAAAACACGTGTTTTTATCAAAGGTCCTTCTAATAAACGACTGTTCTTTAACACTCACATTAGCAGCATGTCAAGCCAATGTAACGTTTACTTGAGATAATTGACAATACACGCTATGAAAAAACTACTCTGGTCCAAAACATCCCTTCCACCATGATTATAAATCATTCTTTCTACTGAGTTCGGAAATCAAGGATGCCCTCTTTTCTTGCATGAAGGACCGGTATTGAGTTAAAAACATTAATATTGATGATGAAGATACACGTAGGTAGATGTATATCCGTTCATTTAACATTATAATATTTCTTCAGTCAACTAGGACATCTGGCGAGAAATAACCATTGCCAAAACAATCAAAACCCTCAGATCAAAATTAGATGAATTTGCTCTAATAGAATTATGTCTCTACAAGGAGACAAATATCACACTTACCAGTTTCCTATGCTAACTCTGTTTAGGATGAACGTTTTTAACCTGGGTATCTGGCAACAAGTAATCAATGGTTATAAAATCAACAACTTGACTCTAGGATCGCACGTAGCCCTGTGATCTAATGAAATTCAATCCTTGAAAGGATACAATACTGTTCTCGCCATGCTGACGGTTGTTCCTCTTTTAAATGCTTTGGCTAATCGTAGTGAATACCTGTTTGAAAAGACATTCCGTGAATATGCATGTTTTCACTCTGCTTTGGAATTTAAGCTCATTTGGCAAATTTGCACACCAAAGTGCATAAAAAGATTGTAAATAACCCTGAATCCTTCAGTGTTAACACATTTTACCAATTAGGCAGCCACAAACGGTGATTTAGCAGCACAGCTAACCCATAATTGAGCATTAACACACACATTTGCCCTTATCTTATCTTACGACTGCTTAAATAGGTTTGTACTGAAAATGAGACCGATTTGTCTGCCGAATGTAAGTGTCTGGTCGTGAAGTACTGACATTTAAAGATACAATGCCTGGTTCGTGAAGGGTTGGACCCAATTGATTTCTTTTTGCGTACAAACTTTAAGCTGAATGTGTCTCACTGTCGGTGAAAGCAAATATGTCATATCCCTACACTATTCACAAAATGTTTCAGTTTGAATAAAAAGTTGATTTCAAAGACATTGAAATACTTAGCATTCGATTGAGCCTAATATAAATAAGCGATATAGGTTTCTTTGATTATCTAAACGTCAAAATCAATCTCATCTTTGAATGAACTTCTAACACTACCTACTTCATCTTCAATAAGAAAGGCTATGATTACGTTCCAAATGAAATTGATTGTTTTTGAAACCATCTTGATAACATTTGTATGTAACATTTTTTCATGTAAATGTTTATCTGAATTCAATTACGGCAATATATTGTATGAAAGATCATGGTTTATATTTGTACATGTATATCTATTTCCAGATACTCAAAGATCGTTTTACCAATTCCATGAATACGTTTGGAATACATTTTTGACCAACGCATCCTATTGTATTCTCTTGTTATAAAACCACAACCTTAAGTCAAACATAAACTGCATAGAAATAAAATCAGCAAATGAAATTTTGTCTGTAAAAACACAGTTCAAATTTGTCTGTGTTGTTGTTAATCCCGTCTACATGCTTTGAAAAATTCATTGTTACCTTTGCGTTTAAAAGCAGCCTCGCTGAAATATTTGATTGCGTTGAAAGCAAAAAATTTAAATCTATTTGGAATGAGGAAGATGAAACCTTATTTTTATGATCATTTATAACTTAAGAATTAACATCCGGAAAACAAGAAAGTTAGAAAAAATAACATATGGAAAGTAAGATAACGAATGTATTTACATCGACTGTGGGAGACGTATGCATTAAAGGTTCAGGGTTAACGTGACCCAAGACGAAAACAATAATATATAACTCATTTTTTACGTTCCTGGTACTGCTTTCTGAATGCCTAATGTATCAAACACTGTTAGAATTTTAACAGCAACATAATAGGTTTACCCGGAGAGATTTAATAACGTAATCAAATGTAATTAAAATAAGAAGATTTGGAATAAGATTTCAGATAACCTTACTTTAATTTGTAATCAAACTTGATCTAAACTGAATAACTATATTCATACTTTAATGCTTTTATGGTCCTTCAAAAAGGAACATGACATTCGTTGTTTTACTTCATTTGCAAAGCATTTGATTTGGAAACGGAGCTGAACTGTTTTAGCGAGCAGCGGTTAGCATGTTTTCTTCTCAGGCCGGGTTCCAATTGTGATGGAGATACAAAACAAGGCGGATGACCAGGGTCCTGTGATGTGTCCCTGGGTGAGGCATTTCATCGAAATGAACAAAATTAGACATGAGTATTAAATGGGTACCTGAAAACAGAATGTACGACCTAAACCTTAGAGCAGTGCTGGTTAGCTGCCTTGAAAACACATTTTTTCCAGTGATGTTTTAGGTAGCGATTTCAGCACGCCATATACATTTTACATTATTATCATTCGAGAGAAAATCGGTGATGCATTGATAGCTAATATGATAAAGTAAGTTGATTTCTGGAGAAAATTAAAGGTCGCATCAATCATGATTCATCTGATATCTGATAAGCCGTGGCTCCAGCTAATATGCTATTACTTTGTAAACTCTGATAAAGCTTTCATGAGAAGAAAAGTGCTCCATTTGCGAGACGCAAAATATTTTCCATCAGGGGATTTGTAAGGTCTGGGGTGAGGTGATTTGGGGTTTTACGCCACTTTCAAGAGTATTTCACTTACGGCTGCTATTATTTTGCAGGGAGAAAGCCCGAAGCACCACTTTGGCTATGCATTGCGGTGAAACCTGCGAGCATCGGCCAAACTAGCGAACCATGGGTGGTACTGTGTAAGGTTCGGCAACGGAGGGATATATCACAATTTCATCACAATTAAGACCCTATAAATAGACGGATGAAGATGAAAAGGACTCATAACAACTTGTGCAAGCTCATCATTTGAAAATGTTTTAAAAATACCTTTTTGTCAAAAACAAATAAAAATGGATAATCAGTGAAATGAATTCTAAAAAAAACCACTGAATGAATTAGGAAATAAATCTCTCGAAATAAATGATATACATACACGTTTAATTATGTCATGATGCGGTAAAAGCTAAATCAAAATATATTTGTAAGAGAGTTTAAAAATGATTTCAACTGCATTATTAAAACGTGCACAATCACGGATAGTTGTTTGTGTAAGCATAGATGTTGTATTTCTTTTCTTTGCTTAGGGTATTACGACAATAACCATTAATTGACTGGGAATACAAAGTTTATTTTCCGTTTAACGTTAAGCATGTAATTCGCAATCATTGATATAACGTGGGAAAAATTAATTCCCCATCACGATGTTATAATCTGTATTATCCATAGTTCTATTCAAAATCAAAACGTCAGGATTCAAACAAAATTTCAACATAATTGATTGGTCAAATACTGATACAAATAGGCCAGTAGCATGAATTTACTCTCCATTTATATCTCTGTGTTAACACCGTGCGGCTTAAACATCCCTTGTGGCGGTTTCAGTTATTGATGAATACAGACGTGGCTGCTGTTGAGAGTTTTTACACACCTTTACGTTAACATGTTTACACGAAATTGTAAATCATTATGATATCAGGAGGTTAGCGACCCCCCACCCCCCCCCCCCCCCCTAACCAAGAAAATCAAGCCCTGGGTGACCGAGGATGAACTACAAGTAGGAGATAAACCTTTCATAAATGGATTGTATGGAGTACAGAAATTACCATTTGGGAAAAACTGAAAGATGACTGAAGAAGTCACGGCACAAAAGTTATTACAACTCTGTAATCAACCAATCAACTTACAGCAGAAAGCGTAACTCCCTAGGAGTGGGAACAGGAAAATATGTCTCTTCGTCTTTCTTCCCCTATGGGTAATAACATAATATAATACTGATTGAACTATTAATCCGTATATGTATATAACAAAAAGGCATGGCTACACCCCATCAGCTGTGTCTCACGTGTACAGCTAATGTAAATCAATATATCGTGACATTTATTCTTCCTCATTATCAAAAGCTAATAGGATGATATAAAACATTAAACGAGAAAACACTGCTTTTATACGATAATTCCCTCTGTGAGATGTCTTTAGACATGCTCGTTAGTTTTTGTCATGTCTATTTAGTAATACAATATAACATGGAGGAAAGCTCAACAACACCCGAAGAAACCAAACGATTTTTATTGTTTTTACAAGACTAGTCTTGATATTCGATTAAACTTCAATTAAGATCAAGTATTTTCAAATACTGTTTTTTCCATCACTTGTATGCAAATATGCTATTTAAGCAAAGTTTATCAGATTAACAAAACTGGAAACTTTTTGACATTTAGTTCGGTTAAAGTAATTATAAAAAAATTTGAGTGAATATTTTCTACAACAACCAACTGTCGGGATGTACTTGTCAACGTCGTAAAATATAAAAGAAAGATAATTTTCGTTTCTTTGTGAAGTTAAACGTTAGCAAATAACTACTTACTGCACATGTGATATCACGAAAACAAGAAAAGTAAATAATGGAAAATCATAAGTTTTTGTATCCATGAGAAATAGACTGATGGAAACCTACAATCACAATACCATCAACCAGGTTGTGCATCTATTGCTTAACTATTAACGATATATGCACAGGTAGTGTGATACGTGATTTAACCCTACAAACGAAATTCAAACTAAACAGTGTAAAACATCTGTAGCAAACCTTTAACACCTTTTTAAATCGGCCTATTAGAAATTGGTTTTAGAAATTGAATCCGTTTATTCATAAAGATGCATGTTGCATATAAAGACTTGCCATACAGTACTGTTTACTCGGTTGGTTGAATAATTGTCTAACATTAATGGGGATCATATTTGTTTAAGTGTATCGCCCAACGTTTCTTTAAAACTATGGGAATAACTATAGCTATTCGGGACAGACTAATATCGCGTACGTCTGACTATACCCAAAGTCTGTCGAGTCCCCTTTAAAAGTACTATGTTTATTCAGATCTTGCACGAACGATATCGCAGATACGTGACAGGCTTTCGATTTGCATCCTAGGCCGATAAAGATTTACATCGATGAAACAGGTCTGTCTGATTCGGAAAACAAATCTTGTACACTTGCAATGCAAGGGAAATACTTATTTCATCATCGTACAAATGATTTTTGATTGTTGAAACAAATGAAAACTCAGAGATTCAGAATGAAACTGGTGTCCCTTTGACCTGTTTCCCGGAAATGACCCAAAATTACTGCGCACAACGTTATGTCATCCATCAACACAGTATTCACGATGTTGAGAGTTTTGGAAATACACTCGGGGTCACGTAGCGAGCTATGTGATTCGTCCGATGTTTCCTTCGCCGGGACACGCAGTTCTGTTTGACTTCGTAAGATCTACTGTTCACTATCCACCATTGATCTAAAATAAAGAATGACTAGATCCTATTTCAGTGAGATTGAGGTTTCCACTTCTTACATTTATATGTGCACCTTGATTACAGTGTACATGAAATTTATCCAAGCAACCATTTCATGCATATCAAAATCAATCAATACAGTGCAGTCACATACAAAAACTTAAACAACTTAACATTACGTGGTTTATGCAGAGGACATCGTCCCCCTGCGCTCTAATTCAAAGCGTCCCCTGTGTACGTTGTCGCGTGTACACATGCGCACAAGCACTGTCACAGACACACACTCATTATATGTAAGCAGTTTAGCTTATCTAGGGCTTGACAAACAAACTTGTTTGCGTGACTCATATTTATGATCCATAAATGAGTGTCTGGTATATGGAATGACATTTACGGGAGCATGTTTAAACGGTTCTAAGATTACTATACAAATGTAATGATATATATAAAACGTCTCGTTACCATCCCTCGAGGCAATACTAGATTTTGATTAGCTGTTTTGAAGTCTTCATCAGATCGTATAACAACATTAGATATTTCATAACATTAGTGTACTTTTTTACGTTATGTTAAAATTTTCGAACGATGTTGAGAAGTTCTTCATTATTTAACTTTTCATAATCTCTGTTTTTCTCAGGGTATCAATCCTTTTCGAAGTCACCCTAGAAGATATTAAATGTATATTCCGAACTGTCGTGTCTGTTAAAAATCGTTTTGGTGACTTGCCTGTATTGTGTAAGCAGTCGATTATTTAAAAGAATCCAAAGCTCGTTGACTTTCCCGGTCAGTGGTGGTAAGGTTTTGATTTCTAGTTATACAGAGTCCTCTCATATGCTTCAAGAACGATAAATCTAAAACATGGAAAGCTCGTTAGTTATAAAGGCTCAAACTTTCAACCCTCCCAACATTAGATTAGCGCTTTTATCCACTAGGCTACATGTACTTAATGCTGGCAGAACAAGCCCTCAAATGAATAATAGAGCACTCTTAGCGACAAAATATTAAATATATTCAGTAAGAATCTATATCAATTTAGTTTGTCAGTTTGCCAGAACCCTTTGTTTTTTATTTGACTTGTAAACATGGAACGAGCGTGGTGAACATGAGTGTAGCACGATCTAAGCACGTGCTAGGAGGAACTCTGATTGTCGATTGCATCATTTCAAAGTAAAACTTGGAAAGTATATACGAACATGTAAAATAATGACAATTTTTGTGTGTGAAGTTGAACATGGATTAAGATGGATAATGCTTTTGGGGTTCGTTGATAAGTTTCCCATCTCTCTTCATGCAATCTCCATTACAGAAGTAATTATCCAGAAATCCATATTCTCTAGAGAAGACATTCATTAAGCTTTCAAAGAAAACGTTATTTATTTAACATTCATTCCTCAACGGGAAAACCGGCAGTCTGTCGAAATCGGAATCCCTTGGAATTTGAATCAGAATCGGAATCTTACGGAATCGACAGCTTCTACCTCTGGGGGTATGTCCATAAAATAAAGATAAATGCTTTTAAGATAGGAAAACCAAATCGGTTGTTCAACGCGAATTTCCGAATATTAACATCGGATATAATGCATTACATTTTTACTTGCAAAATTCAATTCAAGAGTAGCAATCACATAACCTAAGAGTCCCTTTCCTTTGTCAGATATCTACAATTTCGAGAATCAATTTTGAAGTGTTTTAATCCTCCCAGCTGAGCAATTCCTTGCAATTCCTTGATTATACTGTAGAGTGAGGGTGTCAAATACAACCTTTCATTGCCCTCAGTACAACATTTTATATTTTCTTTTTGTACATTTTGCACCTGACAGCCACAGCCTTGTACCAAACACTCGTCTTTTGGTATCACGCGACCGAGAATCGAAATGTGGTGTATCGGGTGCCGGGCAGACGCTCTACCAGATGAGCTACATTATCTTTCAAATAATGCATGTATCGTAAACCAGATATCACATAGTGTTTAAACAGCCTTTGTTGATAAACGTGTACTTCTCCTTCTCCCCCTACCGTGGGCAAGACCGGTTACACAGCTTGGTAACATCAAAGGACACAATACGTTTAAAGACGTTGGACACCCTTCTTGTGCCCCGTGTCTTCATCTGGTTAAATAAATGACTTGTAATGTCTTCGACAGCCAATGTTATCAATAACTGGAATGTTTGCATTGCTAATGCACGATATCGTGTCTCCGGGATTAATCTACTGGTTCAGCTTGGGGATATATTTACCCTGTGCGGTAATATTGAAGAAAAAAACCATTAACAGTATTGTGACCAATATGATGTTGAAACCGAAATGGCTAGCTTTAGAACCAGACAACCAATAATCACTGATTCTCAACCATTGTGACAAGCTTAAAATTGAAAACTTAGTTCATATTCACATATCTTTCCGTTGGACAAGAATCTGATATATTTGATCCATTAAAACCCTTGATGTCTTCATTCGTAATGGGGTTATCTCCTATCTGAGAGGTAAACACCAAGGTACATGATTGCGATCTTTCAGTTTTCCAAGTTGATCAATCTCACAATATTATCTGCCATCTTCGTAAGCTACGAGAAGATCAAAACGCAATTAAAATTACAAAGCTAAAATCAAACTCTTAGACACATATATCCAGTTTCATGACTAAAGAAATATTGATACCAGTGTTCTTGGTGGTACACGGAGATTTAATTACAAACTGTAATTGCATCTGAAAATTTCATATAAAAAACGTGTTACAATTCGTTTGTAATATAAGACGTATTATAGCTGCATTTGATAGGATTCCGGGTGTCTTATCCTGATAGCGTTTGAAATTTAATAGAGAATGTTGATGAATGCTGATATTGTCTTTTTGAAACTAATGCCATTCACTTTATGACATGTGATACACGAGGATAGCTAATAAATGTTTATATTTAATGTTCATAAATACTAATTATTAAAATATTTATGTTTCTAAATTTTCAGTTGTAATAGTTAATTGTTATATTATTGTGATCTGTAAACATTTCTTTTTTAAACTATGATTTACACACTTGGCGTGCTATAAAGAAGTATCACATTGCCTGAAGATGTTTTTTGGTGAAATCTGGAAACATTCCTGTGTTTGTGGTACCATTTTTCAGAAACAAATATTCAACTCAATTTGGGCAGAACTAGTAAATATGGTTCAAGTCATTGCATGAAAGAGATAAAAAAAGATGTTGTTTTACAATTTTTACACAAAGGACGTTGTAGTAGTTACAAAATACAAATCATCATCCTTAGTTTTGTCTTCATCTTAGGAAAATTCAACGTTATGATGTAATTAATTCTTAAGTATTAAATCGATGGCCAAGTAATGTGAAAGTTAAAAGTCTCTCTACCGCCTAATTAGAACTATGATCCTGTTCATCCATAAGGGCAGCTTTAGGAGACCCATGAACCCCATGAACGATGTTCACGCTTTCATATATAAACTGGTTGTGTCTTACCTTATTGAGAAGACACTGGAACAAAACCAATTACCAACTTTTAATTAAAAATAAATGCATTTTCTAAGATGTCTTCAAAAACTGCTATACATTTTGATAAGCAAGTTTTCTACCTCTGAATGAATGGTGCCAACATTAACCCGACACCATTGTCATACTGCCGACGGTTTGTTCTTCCTAAATTGACTTGTTTGATATAAGAGACGCATTGTGAATATTTTACTAGCGCTTGCAATATTATCGTATCTATACTTCGCCATAAATCTCGCCTCCTTCTGAAGGAATGCGAACATGATAGATTTATCGACTGATTGCTGGTTGGAGTTAAGAGTTTTTCAGAAATGTTAAATGTGATCTGGCCATTGTTATTTTCATAAAAAGCATAGAGAGATACATTTTGTGTTGTTGGTGTCAAATAAGCCGAAGGATATTAATGGTGTCACTCTATCGCGTAGTATTAAGAGTTTGTACAGAATATAATTTTAGTTCTCATCTGCTCGATCTGTCATTGAAAAAACCCCATATGTTATCAGTAACAAAAATTAACATCGGAACATCTGCATCCTGCTACATCAGCGTAATCGAATCCGCTGATTCATCTCCTTCCTTATACCCTTATCTCTTTCGAGCCAAATCCCTCGTACGGCTGGCGCGGCTTGATGTTCGCGTCTGTCCTCACCTGTTAATGTTTAAGCCAATAACGTATCGTTATCAAAGGCGCTTAAAGCTATTCTTTTGAACTTAACGAAATTTTCCATCCGGGTTGTGCCGCTGTTGCTGGATGCGAGTCGTCTCAATGGATGGTTAGATAGCTAGCGATACGAGGCTTTTGGCTTAAAGGATATCAGGGTATATTGAAAGAGCTGGATCAGCGGATTCAATTACGCTGATGTAGCGGGATTAAACATCAGTCACTGATGACTTAAAACAACGACCATCTGTCGTTATCTTAAAATATCTGATGTAAAGACACGCTGATGACGTATGTGGGTCTTGATTTCGGTAAAAATACGATTAAGTTGTAATATAAATAGAATAGTCTTTTCTTAACAAAAAATAATAATTTCCTGAGGCTGTGCCACTCGTGGTCATATAAATCTTCTGCCTAACTTGATGAAATAAACATGGTTCTTGTCAAGAAAAAAACCAAATATCTATATTATCAAGTGTGTGTGGCAACTTGACTAAAAATAACACAGTCTAATCTACAACTTTTAGCCTTAGAGCACTCATTTAGATTTTACATAGGAATTCTTTACTGATTGATTTTTAGTGCATGTCGAAACAATACCATGACGTCTACTCTACGTTTGTCTATATGTATCCTTAAAAACTTATTTTGTGATTATTTCACCTAATTTGTTGATTTACTTTTCCTCAAATTAACACGTAAACAACCCACAAATATTCCGTCAGATGTAGTACAGAAGTAGGTAATGAAATATGAATTATTATGTATTTATTTAGTAAGAGTTACAGAAGTTAAATAAATACATATTAATTCATATTTCATTACCTAATTCTGTACTACATCTTTCCAATGTAATTACAGTGTACATTCACTCAATCAGTTGTATAAACATCTAATCTACTTGGCTTCCCATCATTATATATCCAAGTCGCTTCGACAGAATAAAGAAGTTGTTTATCCATAAAAATTGTCTTGACTCTTCATACCATCAACTTTTAGAATGCCTATCAAAGAGAGAGAATTAATGCTGTCATCATATTTTTCAACATAATTCATTCCGATTTTGTAATCGAGGTAGTCTAGAACGACGAAACATTCGCATTGACTCGCGATTAGAAGAACCGGGCCAACTCTCTTTTGATTGGAAGATGTTCGCGCCTGCGCGACACGAAATATGTTTTAATTATTTAGATGTAATAACGGACTTCGGGGCGTATTAAATTACAGCTAGTTTTAACTAGATTGACTGAAATGAGAAATTATTATTGAATTGGTTGACTTAGATTGAACCTATGAAAAATCTCTGCATACTCTTTGGAAAATGGAAAAGTTATGAGATTTATTTCTCCTTTATCTCTTCAAAATTACAAGACAATCATAACACATGCATCATGATTTGTTAAGTATATGTAATCCGCGTCTAGTCAGTTTTTGCTGTTTTGTTCAGCGATTTTAACTTAAAATAGACAGATCTCGTTTACAATGTTCTTCATTTTGTATCAACATACTCTGTGGCCCTTTAAGGCCACCTTAGTGGTTTGCGCAAGGGAACCCTCGCACCACTTACATAATGCCAGTAAGGTCTTTTGTACATCAGGTACTGAGCCCCACTGGAAGTTACCGACCTCCTAGCAGTAGAAACCTTCCAGTCAATTGCGACGTAATTGGCATGATCATTTTAATTTACCGAGCCTCCGCAGCTAGAAGCAAAGAATTGTTTGAGTATTCCCGCTGCCGAACAATACCTCCAGCTGAACCTCTGATCAATCAACGTGTCGCATCAGCTGTCCTCAAACATGAAATTCCTCAAGTGACAAAAGATGCATCGCGCGAGTGAGGGCGGATGCAGAGACAATGCTTACAATCGAAGAATGTAATTTTAGGAAATGGATTTTCATTTCATTCCTGATTTCCAATTTAAGTGTGGGTAGTGACGACCAAGCAGCTGTTTCCCTGAAGTATGAATTGATTGAACGTTGGCTTTTCGGTTTCGTGAAAAACATCTCGATTACAGCGAATTTGAGATTAGGATTAGATGTATGATAAATTTAAATTCATATAACAATGTATTTTCTAAACTTATAATTTGAATATGATGTTAACGTGCATATTTTGCCAAAATTTTATGATATTTGATATTTCCAAAAAGATATTTTTTAAAATATGTAATTTTCACTATCTGATATGAAATTGACTTAAATTGTATATGCGTGCTATTGTTTTGAAGAACGTTTGTAATAGAAAAAAGTTTCTGTTTCCATGACATGTATATAGCCAACATGAATTTCAGTTTTTCAATAGTTAACATTTCCATGCTATATAAGAAAAGGCTAACGAAGCAATATAAACCATACCCATGCTTATCAAAGCAGATATTGGGCACGTGCATGGTCTACCCTTCATTATTCATCACCCTCTGTCAGCCGGTCGTTAAAGGAAAACATTTGTTACTGGTTTCCAAGGTACGAAATATTACACACAACGATATGGATGATTTCGTAGCGCATGCTGGTGTAGTGTTCAGCGTAACGGCCCGTGTTCGAATCCAGGTGGAGACACCAAACATTTGTGACCTGGGCTTTAAACTGTGTTGTGTCCTTGGGCAAGGCACTTCATCCACATTGCACTCAGTCCACCCAGCTGTATACCCATTGGGTACCTGAATACGGGATGCATGGACCTATATGGTCGCGCGAAGCGCTTAGTAGCTGCATCGAAAGTACTATTCCCTCAGGGTAATAAATGTTTAGCGCTTTGAGCATGTGCCTTGTACATGGAAAAAGCGCCTTACAAATGAACATTTATTATCATTATTATTATTCATATAACATCCTGTTTAAGACTTGACCACTATTAGTCAACGGGCAAAAACTTTCAAAGTGAAATACTGGTTTGGGACAGATAGAGAAGGAAATATGAACGTGGTTACTTCTCTTTAACACTAATATTCACAGTTTTTGACAATAGCAATAATGCAGTTCTCAATCATTTTAATGAACAGCATTTCGTCTCATCTTGATATTATTTATATCTCAAAAACTGTCGAATTTTAAAAGTACAATGGTTTTATTCATGAAATTACCAAATTTGTGACAGACCGTCTTTTTGTGTTCATCTTGCTGTGTAAATTTGCAATCTCCTTACAAAATATAATACTCATGCACTGGAAGTAACGACAGGGGGCTTCTTAATATAACTACAAAAAGACTTATTTCTTCATCAGTGGATGCTACCATTTTCCATTTACAAGGGTCTTGAAGATAATAATGAAGTAAATTTGTTTTGCAACGAACGTCTGTGGAATCGTCAGTTACTTTCAAGATATCAGGTTAAAACCTCCCAAGTATTAACAACATTGTGTGGTACATATATATGACATTTCTGACACTAACCTCTGGGTTCTGTAGTAGTTAGTATGTAGACTATATGTGCTTGTTTTATGCCAAAATGGTTCTATACCGCTTTTAAGGCGCATAACATTCAATTTACCGCCGTTGAATGAAAACTGTGTCTTCAGTTTGGTTTCAAAAGGAAATTTATATATATATATATTAGTAGAACGCAATCAAGTGGTAGTTCAGCACTTATGTGTTTAACTTGGTGGTATCTTGGGCAGGAGAATTTTCTTAAACGTTGACACAGTGTAAAATGCTATAGACTTTGGTACCTGATACAAACTTGAGGGCAAGATAGCCGTGGTAGGGTGACACATAGACTTCAAGCGCAATAAAGAGCTCCCTTTTTGCAAAGTTCCAGGGAGATGAACATGAGATTAATTTTAGGCAAAATGTTGATGAGGCAATCTGACAGACGGTCGGGCTGTATAAGCTGGCGGATAGATAGCAAAATAGAAGATTCGGATAACGTTTTTTTGATATTAAGTATGGCATGAAAGAACTTCTATCTAATTAAATATCAATATTCATTTTCATTGATCCATGCATTGAGTCCTTGAACGTTATCTGATCTTTTAATCTTACAAAATATAGTTTCTAGTGTTTCAATCAAGCGCGCGCATTGTGTCATCTGCTTTTAATTACATACAAAACATAAAAAACACTTAAGGCTGAGTATACTTAACTTTGTTCCTCCAAATGCTCTATTCGCGTGGGGATAAATCATTTTAATTTACGTTTCAGATTCAACTTAATATGAATTGAATTGCAAAAAAAACCCCATTCAAATCACCAATGCTTTAACTTTTAGTACATAGTGAATTTATTCAATAAAGGTTTTGTAAAAATAAAATAACAGATTTTAAAAAGACATTTGTTTATGACATACCTATGACGTAGAAACCGTTAATTCAATACATTACGGTAATCGATCTTTCAACCTTTTTTAATATTTAAACATTAGCCTGTGATACCCTTCTGCTTAGTCCACACAATAGTCTTCTTTCTTTTGTCGGTGATTAAACTACAATTTATTAATTCACAAATAAATAAAAATAGTATATTTGTTAGGAAAGTTGATCTTTGAAAACATTTCACTTTTGTCCATAGTATGTCCCACTACGAAATCCATTTTCATGCACAAATGTCAATATGTCATTACATTGCCTTAGATCTTACTACTAGTTACACATATTTCTAAGTTTTTTCCTCGACAAAAGCGGAATGTTTAATGTCTTCAAAACAACCATACAGAACGTTCCTTTAATCTAATACCAAGTTTTTGACTATATCGAAATTGTAGTTTTTGTTATATTCTAATGGACACGCAATGGTCGGTGTAACCTTTTAAAACATTTCTTTGATTTGAAGCCAGTGCCTAAAATAAATTAAATATAGATAAAACATTGTAACCTCTGTCTCTTCTAGCAACCATTTCCTTTCCTCACCATTGACTCTGCTAGCAACTATTGTCTTTTCTCTCCATTGATTCTGCTAGCAACTATTTCCTTTTCTCTCCATTGATTCTGCTAGCAACTATTTCCTTTTCTCTCCATCGACACTGCTAGCAACTATTTTCTTTTCTACCATGATATTGCTAGCAACTACTTCCTGTCCTCACCATTGATTCTGCAAGCAACTATTTCCTATCCTCACCATTGACTCTACTAGCAACCATTTCCTTTTTTCACCATTGACTCTGCTAGCAACCATTTCATTTCCTCACCATTGACTCTGCTAGCAACTATTGCCTTTTCTTACCATCAACACTGCTAGCAACTATTTCCTGTCCTCACCATTGACTCTTCTAGCAACTATTTCCTTTTCTCACCATCGACACTGCTAGCAACTATTTTCTTTTCTACCATCGACATTGCTAGCAACTATTTCCTGTCCTCACCATTGATTCTGCTAGCAACTATTTCCTTTTCTCGCCATCGACACTGCTAGCAACCATTTTCTTTTTTCACCATTGACTCTGCTAGCAACCATTTTCTTTTCTCACCATTGACACTGCCAGCAACCATTTCATTTTTTCACCATTGACCCTGCTAGCAACTATTTCCTTTTCTCACCATTGACTCTGCTAGCTACTATTTCCTGTCCTCATCATTGACTCTGCTAGCTACTATTTCCTGTCCTCATCATTGACTCTGATGCCAACAGATTCCTTACCTCACCGTTGTTACGACTCTATGGCAGAATCAAGATACAGCTAATGACAGTTACTTTTACAACGAAGCTAAACAGTAAATCGTACAGGTTCACTCAGAAGTCACTCAGTTTTACCACCAAGGTTAATTCGTTTGGAACATAGTATTCAACTTCAACATGTGCAGGCAAGAAAATGAGTCCCTGCCCCCGCTACTGGTGATGGTTCCACCTCGACTGCCTTGAGGATTTGAATACTTTATGATTGATAATTGAAGTGGAGTTATACAATGCATTTCTGAGACCCTTTATACCACTGATTAAGGCTCTTTCAAGATGTGACATTTCATTTCTCTGATTTCTAAACATTATATTGAATTTTTGGACGATTAACCATTAGCAATAATTAATCAGTTTGAATTAATTTTCATTTTTCACTCACAGAAAACCGAATCATTGATCTTATACAGAGATTCATAAGATTTACAGAAGACATGAAATTCAAATTATTATTTCTTTTGTACTAGTTTCCTTGATTTTTAACAGCCCCTAATTAACTTTGAATCTCTCTCCCCTTTTTCATACCTCTGTGGTTGAGCCTCATACCGCTGATGACAGTTAGTAAATACCAATTAGGACTTTCTTTAGATCAAAGGTCAACAATAAGTCAGTCAGGTTTCGTAAGAAGTCCACAGGGTTTAACGCAAAGGTAATTGGTATGGAATATTTTATTCTACAGCTAGTGCAGGCAAGATAAAAACTGACTTCGTCACTGGCCATTATTCCACCTCGGCTTTCTGAATATGGAGGTTGAGTTGTACAATGTATGTCTGAGACCCTTTATTCAACTAAATAAAGCAATTTAAGGATATGGCTTTTCATTGCCTACCTGAATTGTGTACATCAATGCGGTTACGATCAACCATGAATAATTTTACATACAGACACCCGAATTCTATTCAACTTCAATTAAATAACACACTGATAATCACAAGTATTTGAATTCAACATCTTGACGATCAACTGTAAGTAATTGGTTGATATATTCAGTACATTTTGCTTACAGAAACCAGAAGCTTTTCTTGTTTTCAGACATATTCCACTGATAACACAATGATACATTTAAAGATGCATGTTTCAAACTTATTAATTTTTTAAAAATCACTAAAGAAAATTAATAGTTGCAAAGGAACGGTTTTGACACTAATTGTATTATTCAACGCAGTACAATTGATTTATTTTATCTTATACACATACACAGTGACGGCTATTTGCTCCACAAAGTTTCTAAATAAGGTTTATTTTTCATTAGAACATTTTGTATAAAGAATTGATGGAAAAGGATATGGCAAGAAATAGGACTTGGAGCGTGGTCTTATTTGAAGACAGAACACCAACTAATGTAATAAGTGATATTTCAACCTAATTATGCACCAACAGGATAACTTTGTGGTGTTATATTTAGAATGATTTAATCACCCACTTTCCCTAAAAGGTGAGGTACATAAACATTCAAAGTCGCCTTTCTTGGGCAGCAGTATTTTCCTTTCCACTTTGTAGAAATTGTTTTGACGTTTATTTTGTATATCAGCTTATATGCATTAAAGATACAAATATTGAAACAAAGAGTGCAACCTCTAACTAAGCAAGCAGTATTTTCCAACCCGACCAATTGGCATAAGTCTATGGGGGAATGAAGATTCAGCTGATGACACTTGACTTACTCCTATGACGAATTTCTTAAGAATTAAGGTCTACAGCGTGTCACTTAGAATCATCAATAAGGCTCAAGCTTTTATTCAACTACAGCTACTGCAGACAATAAGATGGCCTTGGCCCTCTTTCACAAAGCAAACTTAACTAAGGTTAACCTTAACTCCCATTCTTTAACATTGCACTAAGGTTACCTTAAGGACTTACGATCACCTTAGAGCTTTGTGAAAGCAGGCCCAGATGTCCACGCAGATGACAAGTATTTTAGTTGAAACTAACTTTCAAAATAACAACTGTTTGGAAGCTTCGAATTCTTTCCACGACGAAAGTTGTATTACAGTGATGAATATGGAGGGCAAGAAAAAGACTCGCTGCCCCCGTTGTTCGTGATTATTCCGCCTCGGTTGTCTGGATGCTTCAAAGTCTTCAACGATGTATATTGAGGTTGAGTTATACAATGCATGTCCGAGACCCATTTTCCACTGAATATGGCAATTTCAGGAAATGTCATTACGCTTCCTGCTCAATCCATCAATACGGTGACGATCAACCGACAGTAATTATAAATAGGTAAAAATATTTTCAAATATTTATATATAGAAACCATAATCTTCAAATTCATTCAGACAACTTCCATTATATAACACAGTGATATGTTTTTGAGAGTGAGAGTTGTCCGTTTTGTAAAAGATTTAGGTAGTTGAAATCAACGTCTCTCCATCCAAAGGAAGGTCATACACCAAGTAGAATCATTTCATTGCATGTCATCGACTCAAATTAGGATATTCACAAGAAATCATGATAAATCGTTCAGTGTATTTTTTAAATAAGACTGGCGTCGAAAAGTGGATTTGTCTCAATCATCAAAGGTAATCGAGCTGAGTTGTAAAGTAATCTGTTTTCATGTGTTATTCATATATAACAGTCAAAACTCAACCAAAAATACTTTGTTCAGATACTGCTGACAATCATTCAAGGCCTGTTGCTCAAAATAGTATTTCGATTTTAGATAAGATGTCTTGTCGATTTAAGCATGCGTTCTGGACCTATATCTGATATTTCTGAAAAACTATCTAAGTCCTGCAGGGGTAAGTGATAGAGGATACTAAACGACCATCCATTTATTACTATTTTTATTAAACGAGTTAATGATTAAGTATAAAACGAGCGAAAGCGAGTTTAAAACCAAATCATTAACGAGTTTGATAAAAAATAGTATTAAATTGAAGGAATTTTGATATTCGGTTTATTACTTGACCTCAGTAATCAAGCATGATTACCGAAAGTGTACTGAACGAAGCATTTCCGCGACTTGGCCGGCAGTGCCAACATAGTGACGTCATATCCACACAATATTATGACGTTATACGTGCAGCGGTATAACTCTAGTATGATATCGCGGTATGAATATTACACTGCAATATCTTACACGGGCAAGTAATAATGTAGAAATAAGTATTCTGCTGATCGGTGTTATGCCTCAAAAGGATTTTCTAGAATTTCACAGCTACATTCTCATGAACCCAGTTTGGGTACAAAGTAGAAATAATTAAGACAACTGTACAAGCTTCAGGTAAAAGCTTTGGGCCGTTCAAAAATAGACAAAGTCGGGTGCAGTTGGGTATTGGTATTTAATAGCTTTGTTGTAACCTCATTTGCTACAATTAGGATTGCAAATCGGATGTGATTAGGTAGCACTGAGATCGTTTTACGCATTAAGAAGATTTGGATAAATAAGTTTTGAATATTTATCATGAAAATTTTATTTTTTTCTGATTTCGTGATTAAAAGAACACAATGTGAGACAGGGAAAATATTTGATTACAATGTTCATTTATGATTCTCATCAGGTAAATGATCGTCCACAGATTTCCAAAAACATGGATTATAGATAAATATTTGTACTTTTGTCAAGTTTCCTTGATCTTGAAAATCCCTAATTAACTTTGAATTTCTCTCCCATTGTCACACCTCAATGACGGTGCCACGACACAGCTGATGACAGTTAGTAAACACCAATGATGACTTTCATAAGAACTACCTCGACCACAGGATTAAACACCAATGATGACTTTCATAAGAACTACCTCGACCACAGGATTAAACACCAATGATGACTTTCATAAGAACTACCTCGACCACAGGATTAAACACCAATGATGACTTTCATAAGAACTACCTCGACCACAGGATTAAACACCAATGATGACTTTCATAAGAACTACCTCGACCACAGGATTAAACACCAATGATGACTTTCATAAGAACTACCTCGACCACAGGATTAAACACCAATGATGACTTTCATAAGAACTACCTCGACCACAGGATTAAACACCAATGATGACTTTCATAAGAACTACCTCGACCACAGGATTAAACACCAATGATGACTTTCATAAGAACTACCTGGGCAGGTTTAGCAAGAAGGCCACAGGATTAAACACCAAGGTAATTGGTATGGAACATTTTATTCAACTACAGCTAGTGCAAGCAAGAGAAAGACTGACTGTCTTTGCTTCTGGCAATTATTCAACCTCGACTGTCCGAAGGCTTCTAATTTTTTCCACGATGAAAGCTGTGTAATGGTGATGAATATTGAGGTTAAGTTAACAATGCATGGCTGAGACCCTTTATTCCACTGAATAACGCAATTTTATTTCATGCATTAATTCTGTTCATCAATGCATTGATGATAAATCGTGAGAAGTTATAAAATAGTATAAAATGTTTTTGATTACCTTGATCTTAAAACTACCATTGTATAACACAACGATATTTGATAGAACTTATGTTTGTAACCGCTCATTCCACTTCATAATGTTGATTTCGAGACTTGAAATTTCCATTTATAAAAAAATCAGTTGAAGTCAAGATCCTTTCATCGAGGTAATGCATCACGTACAATCAGTTCATTTCACATCACCGACTGACATCAAGCTGTTGTCACGAAATTATGATAAATCAACCAGTAGCTTTTTTTCATCACACTGGCGTCGAAGCATGGATTTGCCTGAATTAACACAGACATCAAAGGTACTCTAACTGAGTAGTGACGCTTTATATATCCTTACGTTACTCATATATGACACTCCCATATTTTCTTCTAGACCCTACAAACCACTTTCTACTTCTGCATATTCGGCTGACAAAGCCAGTTGCACAAAAACATAATTCTGATTCAAGTATCTTTGTAAGTTCATTTTGTATAACTGTTTATTTTTAATCAAATACAAAGAGACAACAAAATGAGACATGTCCTACAAATTGCAATTCCTGAATTTCAATCTTATTGCTAGTATGCCATAAAAGGATACTCATGAGCATGTGTACATCTGTCGTAAATAAATCTGGACTTATTCTTGCAGTTGCTACTGTGTATATATACAAATACAATTTAATCATTTTAATTATATACATTTACAATACATGTACGTGAATCCACAGTAGACAGCTTAGTGATGATATATAAATAAAAAAAGGAAATACTCCAAACGAATATTTTTGTAGCCTTAAAACATTTTATCAAAGACAGATATTTCTGATTGAAAGCCACACCAGTGGAAGACTCAACTCTTTTCAAATTGAGCGTCAGGGGTTGCAAACTCAAATTTTCACATTGGTATTTTATCTCTGTAATAATCAATTTAATACTAAGCTTCACCTGAGCATGGACAGGAACCCGTAGGATACACAAATTTAACATGTCCAAGTACTTATCAAGCGTGCTGCAGGTATATCTGACATTTCCAGTTCAACCATCTTGGTCCTGAAGTGGTAAGTATGTAGACAATAAGTATTCCTCCACTGATTTGTATGCCTCAAGATAATGTTCGTGTTGCTCACTTCGTTGACATACGTCACAGCATTTGGGTACAAAATGGAGAATAAGGTCAACTGCACACGCTTGTGGAAAAAGCTAGGGGCCATTTGAAAATAGAGGCACTCAGGTAGAATTAAGCAATGCTGCTCTTCTGGTCATTTTAATCTCATTAGGTATGCTTTAGACAATTCAGTTTTGCCTGAAAAATAAATACAGCATGACAGTTTTATTTGGACTGATACGTCATAATAAAAAGAATACAATGTAAGACAGGAAATAGATTATTTGTTCTCATCAATTTTGGCGTAGACAGATTTACAAAAGAAATGAATATCAGATAATTATTAATACTGTTGTACTATTTTCCTTGATCTTGAACAGCTGGTATTTAACTTTGAATCTCTCTCCCATTTATTAACATTTTGGCGGAGCCACGTTACAGCTATGACAGTTAGATAACACCATTAAGACTTTCCCAATAAGGTAAACAGTCAGTCAGTCAGGTTTACCAAGACGCACAATGTTAATTGGTTACATTTTATTCAACTACAGTCAGTGCAAGCAAGAACACGACTACTGCTGCAGTCAATTCAACCACCTAGGCTGTCTTGAGGCCTATTATTCTCTCCATGCTGAAAGCTGTGTAACAGGGATGCATATTGAGGTTGAGTTATACAATGCATGTCTGAGACCCTTTTTTCCACTGAGCGACGCAATTTCAGGAAATGTCCCTTCATTTCCTTCATGAATTCTCTACATCAACGGCATTCGACCATAAGCAACCTTATATAAGATCAAACATATTTTGGGTAGAAAGTAATTTAAGTCAAAATCTTTTCATACAACATAGTCATATATCAAGTAAAATCAATTCATTGCATGTCATCAACTTATATCAGGATTGTGACAAGAAGCTATGACAAATCATCAATCTCCAGCTTTTTATTAAAATCACTGGCGCTGAAACACGGATTGGTTTGAAGTGACACAGACACGAGGGTACTAAAGATGAAAACTAAAGCAATCTTTTTTCATATGATATACGAACGGGATTTATAATGTAACTAAAAACACCTGTTTCTTCTTTCGTACATCTTACCAATAGGGTCCTCTTACCATTAAGGGTCCTCTTACCATTAGGGTCCTCTTACCATTAGGGTCCTCTTACCATTAAGGGTCCTCGAGAAACCAATGACGTAAACTGTTATTGTTGTTGTTACGTCTGTGATATCGTTAATAACCTTCTAGATAACAAGTTAAATCCTTCCAAGCAATAAAGGCAGTGTGCGGTATCCTGGATCCTGCAGTAGTGAGAATGTAGACAGTGTGTTTTCCGATAGACGGGTAAATAGAAACATAAAACTTTCGGCTATACATTATACAGTAACATCATTACATACCTTTGTTTTAGTAAATATTGCATATTATATTGCATACGAGAGCAATCACATCGGGGTGAATATTTTCCATACAATGAACTAGGGCAAAATATAACTTTTTCATTGTGACGTCCAGTCCATAACATTGATTTGACGTCACAATTCACCAAATGTGCCGCCGAAGGGTAAACCGTGAATGCTTGGATGCAAAGCTTGTTATTTTCTTTGATTTCGCGACGACGGCAATACAAAGGATATTACATTTGTGACCTTGACATTCTTTGTGTATATCGCTTGGGCAAATATATCCCTAGCGTTCACTATGGCATTGATATCCATGTGGTATCCCCTATAGACATTTCTAAACAATGATTATCATTTATTTACCAATTATCCTATTGCCAGCTATCAATCAAATATATTTTCAGACCAATCAAAGCGGCTGCATCGCTGCAGGCGGCATTTTATCCAACAAACAACTTGGTTTACTCTCGTTTGATTTTTCGCTGCATACGCAGTTAGCTTATAGAATAAGTTATTGCCATTGTTATATTTAATATTGTCTTAATACCAAGGTGAACATTTTAACATCTGTCATCTTCAGACATTACTTTGTCGTAGTGCAAAAGGACGTTAGAACAGGAAAATTCGAAGCTAAGATAGCCAAGGATATATTTTCGTTATTTCCACCAAACATATTTCTGAATAAAATGAACAAAATGCATGGTAGGTGACGAACCCATCTGCCGATATATTTTTTTATGATTTATTTTCCTTATCATGTGGTGTTCGGAATGCAACAAAGGTGTTAGCTTGTTGATTAACCACTGCACTTTCACACAAACATCATTCATATACCATATAGCACGCAGATTTTAGAATAGTGTATATTAAAATAAGAAATGTCAAAGTTGATGATTTGAGTTTTCGAAAAAATCATACATGTTTAATCCCAGTTTTATGTTCATGTTTTCTAGAAATCAATGATACTCAGAAATTATCAAGAATACGCTTATCATAAATGTCAATTGGCATTATCTTACATTAGTTTAGGAATGTTAAATTATGGTTTAAGAATCTGATTTCCTTAAGATCAACTACAGTTTTTACAATTTAATGTTTAAACTTATTTATGTTTCTTCATAATGTAGATTATTTTGGACTTCATTTTGATTTAAAATTGATATTAAATGCTTTTTCATCAAATCTAAAACCTCTTTAATTCTTTTGACCAGATTCTAGTAATGAATACATTTTACTAATACGAATGTGTGAAAGCAAGGAATTTCATTTCGAAATTATTAAAGATTCAAGTGATGGATGCATTTTACCAATAGAAATGCAGGTAAAGTCGGGAATATGACTAAAATGCTATTTTTGCCAAAAACTCTATACGATCCCGTATGTCCGTCATTACACGATTTTTTACCTAAAATTATTATCGCCAACTATGTTTAGAATACATTTTAATAACAAATACAAAACCTTTACTTGATTTTAAAGTGATATTATTGTTTGGTTTTCACATGGAATGTCAGTATCTGTACTGTTTGTCGGACATTACAAGATTTAACTTCCTTGATTCAGGGGGCGTAGTGAATTCTCATCTAGTGATAAGTCAATTGCCCCAGCTTTGAGTTCTTTAGACAATCTTTTGCTTCTCACAGTAGGACATAAGCCTTTCTCGCTTTTCACTCAAGTGCTTGCGATTGAACCGTCCCTTCTGCTTACTTAGCAAAATAATAAACAACAACGGGAAAACACTGAATGTTTTATAAACTTAACCTATCCCTCTGATATTACCCAATTTTACTTTCGAGTTATGATTGTTCAATTTCAATAAAACTTGAAAATACATTAAACTTTCAAAGGAGAATCAAAATCAGAAAACTAAAAATACTGAAAAAATGTTTGTTATATATAGATGAATAGGCAAAATCAAATCAATACTGATATAATGTAGACATTATTTTCATATTTCAAAGCATTAAGACTTGTTTATTTTATTATATGTATATATATATATATGCTATTTGCTCAAGAAACTTAATATGGTTTATTCTTCACTGGAAGTTTCGTATTAGGATTTGATGGAAAGAGACATAACACGAAATAATATTAAAAAAGAAATTAGACTTAGAGCATGATCTTACATCTTATTTAGAGACAAAACTAATGTTATAAATGATATAAACACCTAATTATACACCAAAATGATTACATTGTGGTATCATATTTAGAATTACTATTTTTCATACAAATGTAAGAAATATATGATTAATATATAATTGAACAATTCACAGAGAAATAATTACGAAACTATAAACAGAACGTAAATAAACATGTTAAGTAAACACGGACATTAGTTTGATAATTACTAAAAACAGAATGATGTCTTCATATGTTCAAAACTTCTCACATTATCAGTTTTTACTTTGATAATAACATTTCTAACGTAAAGCTTACATTTTGTCGTTTTCACCAATTGTATGTATTCCTTATGATAATATATATTAACTGCTCACTACAAAAAGCACAATGATAAGGTATATTGCAAGAGCTTAAAAGATAAAATTTAAGTAGATGTATTTGGATTAAAACATTGAAACAAAGAATGTAAACTCCTACTCAGCTAGAAGTAATTACCATCCATCCTAATGTTTATAAGTTGATGAGGGTGGAGGATGGAGGGTTGTGTGGAGACACAGCTGATGACAGTTGATGACTTTCTTAAGAACTAAGGTTAATGGTGTTTTTGACTCGGGTTCATCAATCATCAAGGAGATCAAACGGTAACACTATGGCAGAAGAGTTTTTCCAACTACATCTCGTGCAGACAATAACAAGGCCGAGTGTCCAAGCATCTGACAAGTATATTAGTTGTAACTCACTATCAAATCCATAAGTCACCTCTGCTGTCTAGAGGGTTCGAATTCTTTCCATGACGAAAGTTGTATTTCTTTGAGGGCAAGAAAAAGACGCATTGGCCCCCCGCTGCTGGTTTGTTCCAACTTGACTGTCTGGGTGCTTCGAACTATTTAGCAATGGAGCTATTTTAATATTGAGGTTGAGTTATACAATGCATGTCTGAGACCCTTTATTCCACTGAATAATGGCATTTCATTTCCTCCATGAGTTCTGTACAACAGTGCGATGCGATGACGATTAACCGTAAAGAGTTATCAATTGTATAGGTTTTTTCTTTAAATTTTACCAACAGAAACTCAATTTTTTTTTTTAAACATCCTGAAAAAGGCTCATATTCCGTTACAATAACATAGTTTTGTTCAATACAAACGACCCAAAAGCACAAATATTTATTATATAGAACGTCAAATGTGTGATGTTTGGCTGTACGTATCAATATTTCATGGAATACAACGTGTTTGAAGAACGAGTTGTAGTTCTGCTTCCGTACATGTATTTCGAACCAGAATACTACCTGACCAACTCGACTTGATACCTAAATTATCTTATCTTATTCAGCATTTGTATTTTCTACGATTCTGCTTAATACAACTGTATATGAATTAGTTGAAAGTTTGTTAACAAAATTAGAAGGTAAAGATAATGTTAAACTAGTTATATGCAAATAATTAAAAGTTAGAAACTTGATTCCAGGTTTCGTGGGTCGGTGTTCTTTCCGAAGACGACACCATTGAAATGTCCTTATAACTGTTGTCGGTTGTGTTGTCATAATGACATAGCATCGTCGGCAATGCTTTTGAAATTTTGGTTCTGTACATAGAAACATAAAACATAATGTCAAAATTACCATTTGTCCATTTACGAGTACATTTAAATTGCATAATTGACAAAAAGCTACGAAGAATTGTTACATTTCGTGTAACAATATCTTAGGACAAAATTTTCATCCACAAATATATATCATAACGTGGCCTCGGGACTGATAGATTGTTACAAACATGTCTAATGTCTAACTCCGAAAAATCAGAAAAACTATTGTTCTAGGATTTTTCTACAAACAACTATAGAGAATGTTCATTTTCTAAGTAATTAAGTTTCTAATTAATTAGTAAGTTTCATTCAAATCGAGATCTTTTTGGAGTGGATGCGCAATGTATTACGAACGTGCAGCAAGTAATTTGATCATCTAACTATGTGTATTGGTTTCTTTATAGTTTTGATCAATATAAAAACAAAGCCCATTTCTCAGATATGATTCAAGATGACTTGGTTTATTAATGTGTAAGTATACACAGTAGAGGCTAAACTAAGTTTCGATATGAAGTTAATTTTTCACTGTTTTGGAATCTGTTACAAGGATTTGATGGATAAGGACAGGGCACGATTAGATTGAGGACTTGGAACGTGATCCAATTTCGAGACAAAAGATGAAGAAATATTATGAGTGATAGAACAACCTAAACATACACCAAAAGGATAGCATTATGGTGTTATCTTTAGAATATCTTAAATACATACTTCCAAACATAGATGAGGAACAAATAGTAATTAATATTTGTAATCTTCAAAATCTGCAAAATTACAAAACTATAAAAATAACAAAGTTAAATTACGTTTAGTGAAAAATTACACTACTTTATCAGTTACTAGGAGCAAAATGATGTTGTATTCATATTTTAAGAATTGTTCAGATATACACCGTTATCATGTCTTACTAAAGATAAATGACATTTCTACCCTCACCGTTTGCTGTTCTTAACAGTTAAAGAATCACATATGTAATAACAAAAATAATGGCTTGATACCAAAGAACATCATGATTACTTCAAGTATAATAGGATTTTAAAGATAAAAATTAAAAACATACATTTTGAATGTAAACATTGTAATATAGCTTGTCAACTTTGAATCTCTCTCCCATTGTCATACCTCTATGGTTTAGCCACGATACAGTTGATGACAGTGAGTAAACACCAACGACGACTTGTCAACAGTTGGTCGGCCAGGTTTAGAAAGACCAAGGTAATTGGTATGGAAGATCTTATTCAACTACAGCTAGTGCATGCAAGAACAAGACTGATTGTCTTTGCTGTTGACGAATATTCCACCTCGACTGTCTGGAGGCTTCAGATTCTTTCCAAACTGGGAAGACTCTAGATAACAATTTCTTTATAGTGCAATTCATGATGGGTGTTACTGCATCATCTCCATGTTGATCAAATCCTTGAAGAGCGTTTAGAAGTGATATAAATAGGGAAGACAACATTTCTGGATAACAACTTCATAATTGTGTAATTCACATTGAATGTAGTGTGAATAAAAATGTTCTGCAATGCAATGCCCTTTATTCCACTGATTATTGTAATTTCAAGAAAAGCATGTCTGAAGCCCTTTATTCCACTGATTGATGTAATTTCAGGACATGCATGTCTGAAGCCCTCTATTCCACTGGTTATTTCCTCCGATAATTTCGCTCTAAATTGTGGTGACAATTAGCAATTATTATTGGTAAATGCTTTTTTTAATTGTTCACTAAGAGAAACCCGAATCAGATATATTTTTTCATTCAGATACCTCCAATATATACTACGATGATAAAACACATGTTTTCAACCGCTAACGTCACTTCTGAATATTTTTGTTAAAATTTGAGTTTTCTATTTTGTAAAAAGTTGGAGTAGTTGAAGTCAACATCTTGTTATCAACGAAAGATCATGCTTAAGTAGACTCAATTCATTGCATGTCATCGACATACATAGGTTGTTGACAGGAAACTATGATCAATCATCCAGAAGCTGGTTTTTCTTCATCACTGGCGTCGAAACATGGATTTGTCTGAATTGACACAGACATCAAGGGTACTCAAGCTGAGAAGTGAAGCAATCTATTTTTATATGTTATTCATACATGACAGTCCCAAATTTTGCTTTTTGACATTCATTTTTCATATTTTTTTCATACTTTAACTCATCAGCATGTATTCATCTTGGTTTGAGAGAACTGGATAAATGTTTGTTGTAAGAATTTGTAAGACATTTTTATCATGAACATTAAGAAATCATTAGCACACAGATTCCGTTTAACATGTACACCTCCCAGGAGGTAATCTTGTAGCCTTTAAATAGCAACATCACGTCATAAGGAATTATCTCATAGTCTTTTGTCAAAATTCCACCTTTGCCACTTTGGGAGTCTAAACATACAATTTCTCAGTTAAGGTTTGAAATGGTTGGTCGAGTTAAAATTGTAAAATAAGGAGTTTTGCCTCGTCTACAGAAAATTTATTTGAAATTTAGTTCCCTCCATACCCTATTACGTCCACTCCCCATCCAAAAAGGTCCCCTCCCAACCTTTATTTCTGGGTCCCCTCCGCCGATTTAAAACCGAGTTCCCTCCGCTGCCTTGTTGATTTTTTAATTTGGCATTAACTAGTTAATTACTCAAGCAAATCACTTTAGATTGTACAGAAATCTTTATTACGTCAGATAGCATCTGTGTGTGACGATATCTTTTACATCCAAGCTCCTTAAGGGTAAGAAAATACAGTTTTAAAGTAGTAAGCCCCGCTTCGAAAATAAAAGTGCGATAATCTTCAACTTTATATGGCAATTACGTTTTTTTCTTGAAGTTTGTGCAACCAAACGCTGTACCAATATATTCCTTATTCATATCCTGACTATTAAAAGTTAAATCTAACCATTTAATCCTTGACAATTAGAAGGAACGAGCGATTGAATCAGACACCTATCTCTGTCGTACTGTTTTTGTCGCCATCTTTGAACGTCCCCTTATTACCGAGTATACGACAGTGATCCTGCTTCAAAAGTTGGAGTAGTTGTCGCCATCTTTGAACGTCCCCTTATTACCGAGTATACGACAGTGATCCTGCTTCATCATCGTAATTGAATACGCTGATCCAGCTCCTTCCAAATACCCTGATATCCTTTAGGCCTAAAGCCTCGTATCGCTAGCTTTTGAACCAGACAATGAGACGACTCGTATCCAACAAAGGTGGCACAATCCGGATGGAAAATTCTGTTAAGTTCAAAATAGTAGCTTCAAATTCCTTGGATAACGACATTTTATGGGCTTAAATAATAACAGGTGAGCACAGCCACGAACACCAAGCCGCGCCAGCCTTACGAGGGATCTGGCTCGAATGAGATCAGGGTATATGGAAGGAGCTCGATCAGCGGATTCATTTACGCTGAAGAAGCAGGATGGAAGCAAGCGTGCATGCTGACATTTCAACCACAAACATCCGTTCCCCGCAGTGGTAAGAACATCTGCAAAACAGAAGTTTGTTAAACTAATTGCAAAATAAGTGCAAATATCATGTAAATAGGTGCTCACTTAAGTACGACTCGTCCAAAATCATTTTACTGATAAAACCTATAATTTTGTACCCGAGATGTAGAAAATCATGTTCCTAACCCATACTTAAATACAACATGCCCATGTCCACTTGAGCTGATTTGACATGAATATGTGAAACACTTTGTTTAAAAATGCAAAAATTAAATTTTCATAATTTGTTCTTATTTCTAAATAGAATTGAAAGGTTTTTAAGGTCGTTTTTACCTCATTTGTTAGGATTTTGGACAATTCTTTTTGAAGATAGAGCCTGGAATTTCTATTTTGACCGTTTCAGAATATTATGATATTATAATCAGAAGAACACAATGTTGGCAGGGGATCCGGAGGATATATGAATAACAGGCAGCAATGTACATTAATGCTTTTCGTCAATTCTTGGGAAAATGTCCTCAAATTTACAAAAGTCATGAATTTCTGATAATATTTAACACTTGTGTACTAAATTCCCTTGATCTTTAACAGCCCGTAATTAACTTTGATCCTCTCTCTCCATTGCTCTACCTCTATGGCGGAGCCACGATACAGCTGATGACAGTCAGTTAACACAAATGAAGACTTTCTTAAGATCTAAGGTCAACAGCAAGTCAGTCAGGATTAGCAAGACGACAACAGGATTTACCATCATGGTAATTAGTATGGAACATGTTATTCAACTAGAGCCAGTGCGGGCAAGAAAAGACTGACCTTCCTCGCTGCTGGCGATTATTCCACCTCGGCTGACTGTAGGCTTCGAATTCTTTCAAGGACAAAAGCTGTATTACGGTGATGAATATTGAGGTTGAGTTATACAATGCATGTCTGAGACCCTTTATTCCACTGAATAACGCACTTTCAGGAAATGGCATTTCATTTCCTTCATGAATTCCGTTCACCAATGCAGTGACAATAAGCAATTGTCAAGTGTTTTACATAATTTTAATTCTAAGTGTATTCAGACAACTTCAGTATCTTAAAAACATATATTTTCAGCCACTCATTCTACTTCTCTTTACTTTGGATAATGAGTGCAGCCTATGAAATTAATTCCTAGACCCTTTTGTAACTTATTTAATTCCAGAACAATAACCTTCAATTAAGACATTTATGTAAAAATTAGGATTATTTACTGAATCTATGTATGGAAGCAGAGTGCATTATTAATGTCCACAACAGGACCCTACCGTTGCATGCTACAAGATATTGAGAGAAATATCCTGAGTGTGATCACAGTTGTTTTTCTGTGAACAAAAGAACAGAAAAACGCTGTAGGAATATGTTATCTAGAAATCTGATTCAACCTTGAAAACTGTAAATCCGACATTCAAACTTACCTTATGAGAAACGCATAAATAACAAATACCCTTTTTTAATATTTCACGGAAAAGCTGTGAATAACACATTCCAAATGATCTGATTTAGACATATAAAAACGCTGTGTTATGATGTCAACTCTAACCACAAGGACGTCACAACTCTGGTAATAGATACTACAAATTGTTCACAACACATGACAGACTAAATGGCAGTACTGTCCAATTTGTGTTGCATAAGTCTTTCAGTAATCAAAATTATGGTGATACAAGAACAAACTGGATGATAATCGCCTTTATTATATGATTGGATTATTTTCGTCTTTCTGAATGGTCCACTTGGTCCCGTAACAGCATTGACGCCATGTGATGTCAACCCCAGTGAATCGCGAGAGGGTAATATATTAATTAAAACATCTCATCTGGATGATATAGATTTGGGAAATCACAACCTTAAACTAACCTTAACTTGCGTGTAATATTTTCTTACAGTGCTTCAGTCTGATATTAATGCTGCTGTATCAAAATTAAATGAACTTATAATTACATGTGCTTGTGATGCTGGTTGATTTTGTGTTTCATAAACTAAAACTACTAAACATCAGCCACCTTGGTTCGATAGGGAATGTGCTGAAGTTAAAAGGAATAAATATCAAACTCCTAATCTTTGCAGAAGATACAAATGTAAAGAAAATCTTGATAAATATGTGGAAACTAAAATTCGATTAAAGAAACTCTGTGCTATGAAAATAAGCAATTGGGAAAAATGTTTAGCAGAGGAATTATGCCAAGCTGCTAGATATGGTGACTGTAAAATATTTTGGAACAGTTTAAAGAGTTCATTGAGGAACAGAAATACAAGGTGTCCAATATCAGCAGATAACCTGCAGAAATATTTTAAGGATCTTTTAAACCCAGTTAAACAGGGAATAGTAAAGAAGATTTTGATCAACATGTTTCTGAATTCATAACTACCCACCATTGTGATGAGTGTGTGGATCTTTCAGGAATAAATCAACTGTTGTCAGATAATATTTCTGAATTTGAAATTATTGATGCAATTAAGAAACTTAAAACTGTTAAATCCCCAGGGGAAGATGGAATACCTCCTGAATTTTTCAAGAATGGTCAATCATCAATAATCGCTTTTCTAAAGCTTCTATTTAACTCATTATTAGACTCTGGAATATTCCCTGATTCCTGGAACTCTGCTCTTATAATTCCTTTATTTAAGTCAGGATGTGCGACTGACCCAAACATATCACTTATATCACTTCTGGATGTGGCAGGGAAAATATTCACATTAATATTGGATAAGGAAATTGGTCGTTGTAATTTATTTGTTCAAAGTAGATTAAGAGTTGTTAAGTATTGGTTGAAATTATTAAAAGTGGATTCTCATAGATACCCTAGGCAAAGCTATCTCCTTTCAAAGCTACAAGATGATATTGGGAGGAAAAAATGGGCATCAGAAGTTAGGCAACTGCTTTTTTCGACTGGATTTTCTATTGTATGGATCTTGCAAGAGGTTGGCAATGAAAACGAGTTTTTATTTGTCTTTAAGCAACGCCTTCAAGATATTTGTTACCAGGAATGGTCAATGTCAATTAATAATTCAAGGTATCTAGAACACTACTCTTGTCATAAATATTTTTTAGAACCAGAGTTTTATATCATGAATTTAGAAGATAAATCTTTAAGACGGGCACTATGTAAATTTAGAATTGGTTTACATGATTTTAGAATCAATTCCCTACGACAAACAAATGGTGTATTAATAGATGATAAGATAAGTTTTTGCAGAAATTGTAACTCGGGCAATATTGAAGATGAATTTCATGTATTGTTTGTATGTTCAATGTATTCCCATTTAAGAAGCAGATATTTATCTTTTGTATCACTACAAGTTAGAGATAAACAATTTTTGTCCCATCTGTTAAATTCTAAAAATACTGATGTTATTAAATCTCTTCCAATCTACTTAAAACATGTATTCCTTGTAAGAAATGTCACCGCTACATGTACCACTTAATACTTCAACTGTACTTGTAATATAGGCCTTTAGGCCTGAAATACTGAATAAACAAATCTGAATCTGAATCTAAATCTTTACATGACTTTTAATTTGCAGAATATCAGCGTCTGTCCAGTCTAGATTAGTAAACCTAATGGGATTTTTCTGTATGGCAAATTTTATTACTACTGACCAAGAGAATCCACTATGGCTAGGATAACATAGTCGTAGAATAGAAACCGGCATGTACCTAAAGAAGAAAATATTTATTTATCAAGATAAAGTAAATCAAAATTCTTCAATATAAGCCTGTGCGAGGAAGGCTAAAGGAAGCGGTGAAAATCCACAGTGACACTATTTATTTTCAATTTATCCAGTTTAAGGAACAATATGTTTAGAAGATAACGGTGCCAGAGTTAACCGGTATGGTGCCTTGATATAAAAGTATGGCTTCGTCTAACACCTTTATAAACCTCAATGGACAATTATCTGAGGCATCTTAATGTGCTTTCATTGAATGGTCCTGATCAATAAATCACACACCATCTGTTCTGGTTCTCGACTCACATGGTACTGGGGATCAGCACTGATATAGTTTCTGTTGTTTAGTGCAATTTACTACGTTAAGTGCTGATCTGCGGAAACTGAACGCGCTCAATATAGTGATATGCCCTTCCGAAACCCCCTTTTACTGAAAGATCATCAAAAGTTTTTCAAAATTGAATGATATGATTTCGAACCATCAAATTCTGCTTTCATCGATCGACGATCAGTAGAAATTGTTTAAAAAGTAGAAAAAGCAAACCATTCAAACATCTCTATCTAAAAATTACCCACATTAATTGTTGTCATCGTGGATATATAAATGAGACTTTTTTTGTTGACTTGTTGCTTGACAATAACACATGGTAATAAAAACAAGGTCGAGTGTTATTATTACTCTTAAATAGACAACGTAAACACAAGGTGATTAGCCTCAGATAACTTAACTTGCCAATACGAAGGGCTTTTATCCATAATATAAATATATAATGGTCTTCAATTAAGACTTTATCACTTTATCTCAAGATACATTCTATCATGATACTAATTACAACAGACTAATAGGTTTTGAACCACATGTTCATTTGTAACTGCATCAAATAAACATTGAAATGGCGTGTCAACTTTGAAATATATTTACATAGATAAAAGATAAAAGGAAATTTCTTAACTTCATAGACACTCGATACCTTTAAATACGATTATAATGTGCAGTGTTCATGTTACAGAAAATGTATATCTTCTAAACTAAACTAATATTTTCTTCTTACCTTCACGGGCAAGGGTATACTGGGTATCTATTGTTACCTAGTTGTCATGGGAATAATAGTTTCTCCAAAGATAACTTTAAATTTAAATTATTTTTTTTCAAACTTGTTTGCGCTTTTACTTATTTGGCTAACAAAGACAAGTTGGAACCTTCTAAAGAAAGTAACATGACAGTAAGAGGTTAAGATAAGGATATCACACTCAAACAAATGATATATTTGCATTACTGAATTTTAAAGGTGACAAGTTATCCAAGAGTCGCGGGGCGAACTGTCATTACGTCATGACTTTACAGGGTCATTTATAATGACGTCAAACATTAAATATTGCATTCCAATCTTGTATCAGCTTTTGAAGTGAAATTAATTCGTAAGTGATGATTTACTTTTTTGTTCTGACTTTGCGACAATGCATAGTATTAAACATAGTTGTCTTTTATATAAAAGTATCATATGGAAATGACTAAATAGCTCAACAGTCATCATTGAATATTCAAAGGAGCAAACTCATTAGCTAATAGAGCCGCGCATATCATCGGAGTAGATAGTTAAAGATGGCCTACATTGCAAGTTGTATCGCATCATGTCAGAATATGTCATGCAACATTTTCTTAAAAAGACATGTCAAATCAAATAATTAATCAGCATGAGATTTGGACACAGATATCTGTAAAACCAAAATCTTGTCTCGGTAATTTGAAAGACGTTTTATTTCAAATACTCCCGGGGCCCTATCTTAATGTTGTTTAACTTAAAATTTCATGTATTGTAAATAGATAAACATTTCAACGTGTAGAAGCAATGGTTTACACGCCTTGATACGATACGGAGATATAAACTCTTTTTCTGAAATAACCTTTACTTTCTTAGTGCTCCATATAAATAGTAAAAGATGTGAGGATGTTTTTGTACTGCGACAAAGACACAAATAGTGAAAATAATTTTCTGCATTTTGAGGTTCAAAATGTTTTTATTAAATTCATTATTGATTCCAAGTGAAACGACTCAAAACCTGAAAAAATGCAGCAAAGCTTGGCCTAAAACCTTATCATAAAATTTATGACTTAGAGGGAAATTTGGAGTATGATAAGGGGCTATTTTGTATGGCACGTTTATTATTTTATCAATTACTTACATTTTTAAGTATTTTATTTATAGATATTTGACTGTTCACATCAGAAATGAATGTATGATGATATTTCGATTCATTCATGTAACTCTGATAATTGTCAAGTCGTTATCAGACGTTACCCATTTTGAATTATGGATTTACAAAAAATACAGATAAAGAAAATAAGGACAATTATCATTTAAATGACACTAAATATATCATTAGAGTTCATACATGAAATGTAGAAGATTAAAAAGATATTTCAAAATCCATTTTAGACATGACAGAACACATTAACAAAATTCTGCTAATATGTGAAATCAATTTCGTTTAGGTGTTATCATCTGTCTTAGGATTAACTTAGTAGCTTCCACAAAACAATCGCCACACAAAGCACAATTCGCCAGGTCATTAGCAACAATGAGCTGCTTATACTTCTGACGTTTCCAGCACTAGCCTCTGGGGTCTGCATTCCTATATTCCTGTATTCAGCTGCTGTTTTTAGTGGCGACCACAGCCAGACACTCATGAATTTTCATACTCTATTGACACTTGTGACACCGTTTAGGTCCAAAGTGGAAATAAATACGTCAACTGCACAAGCTTGAGGGAAAGCTTGGGGCGGCTCGGACACACAGTAAGCCGAGTGCAATTGGGCAATGGTAATGGAAGCGTTTGTGCTTTATCTCATTTGGTAGGATATCGGCCAATGTAGTTTTGAATATTGATCCGTTTTTGATAACAATGATCATGTTAGATATTTTAAACATTTATGAAGACACACATGTCGAATAAGATTTAAACAGTGAACTGAGGAGGTTTTGGATCTTAAACATAGTGTCACAATTTAACTGAGCAGATTTGGACCGAATCTCCATTCTGATTTATGAGTATTGTAACCCAGTTTTGTCTGTAAACCTTTTTAATAGTTTAACATAATATTCACAAATCGAGATATCAATACAAATTGAATGTGAAGAGTACCCGCAGCCTGTCCATTCTTTATTCTGGAACTATTTATTGTTTAACTGAATCCCAATATGATGTCATATCATGCAATATAATGACTTATAATATTTCATAAAAATTTAGAATGTGTTTGTATTTAATACCTTTCAGTTGAGAATAACCATTTTTCTACTACCTAGTAGCCAAACATTTTTGACTGATTTATCGCCACACTAAGCAAACCAGGACATTGTAGTAGTATTGTATGCCAAAATCTAGAGTGAAGTTTATGGAAATTTTTGCCTGTAGACTGTAAGAGGGACTGCTTCTGCTGTTAATAATTTTCTGGTCGCAAAGGTTCCAAAGGAGGATACAGCCAATCATAGTTTACTGCCCTAAAACATAGCCTTGCATGGTTATGTGAAGTTAACAGTATTAGCATCAAACTCTGACGGGGATGAAAATAACACATTAATGATGAAGCACTCCTACATCCTTCTCTCTCTTAGCATTTCATTACAACTAATGGTCGGCTAATTGAAACTGCCAGAGTCGAAACTAAGCACAATGTGAACTAGTCATTAAGGTTTAACTGAATTTGTATTGGGTAATTGCAGTAACAGATGAGTTATTTTTGTCAGGATTAAAAATGTGTTAATGTTTAAATATCAATGAATGCAGAATTATAATACTCATGCTATTTTAGTCTCATTGATGTATTAAATGTGATCAAAGACATATTATCACATTATCACGACACCGATTTAGAAGAAATCAGAAAATGTATACAAATTATTCGCTGTCCAAAATAATATGTGTATTAAAGCAGTAAGTAGTCACATACATTAGAATAACGCATAATGTTCGTTGATGTTTCGCTCCACTGGGGATATTTGGACAAAATAGGAAGCCTACAATAGCCTTTTTGATCAAAACTGGTTTCCTATTTTCTTCCATGATTGTCGCTTTGATCCAAGCAATCTCGTACTATCAAGGTTACGATTTATCACCTCTGTTGAATTGCGAGTTCCTCTCGGGTTTCAAACAGCGCGAAAATATTGCAAATGAAACAATCTTGCATATGTCAAGAAATGGAAACACTGCTTACACGGACAAGACATTTGTTGTCACCGAGGCATTTGCAATCCAGTTCCTAAATAACGATATCTTGTTTTGTATTGAAAATTGAATGTGCAAAGTGTAAATTCATATAAAGCATACGCAAATACTGAGGCTTTTAGAATGATAAAGTTTCAAACGGAGTCGCTGATAGCACAACTAACTTTGTTTGCATCCAATCATGCTCCTTCAGTTTTAGACCGAGAAACGCTCGTATAAGGAGAGAGGTTAGTTTTCGAATTTCTGACGGAGTTACTTCTTTGGGGAGAGAACTACTGTAAATCTGACCTATAAATAATTAATTCTGTCCTTTTCTACGGGGAAATAACAAAATTGCTTAAAGAATGTGTACCTGTAGTTTTGTTAAATCTGTTAATTCAAAGCAAATTGGGTCCCATGTTTAGCAACATCAATACGTTGTACACGCAGAGAATAAAAGTTGTTGCATTCATTTTTATTAGAATAGTATAAGAAAGTCTTTAGTAGAAGATTGTCGTGGGCATGTTTTTGGTCTTTAAAATCTGGGTCTATCAACCTATCTATTCATCAACAGAGCTCTGTTTTGTATAAATTGCAGACTGGTGTAATTAATAAATTACTATTAGGAAGAACCACGAGAAGCAATGAAAGTGGTACGACTAGGTCGTTACTAACAACACAGTAGCAAAGTTTTAACTTAGTGTGGTTCCAATTTAGTAAAAACAAATTACAATCTGTAATGACAAACATAAAAAGGTTTATTTAAATCAAACATAACAATATATAGATGCTATCTTCACAAGATAAGGGACTTTCAATTTGTAGATTTTCCCTCGAGCTGTGTGATACTACTAACAAAAGTCGTGTCAGACTCCCATAAGGACATCCTTTGTTTAATGTATTTTGGTCTTAATGTGATGTGTGTAAATGGACCTTGTCAATAAATCATCTTCCATCTGCTTTGATCCTGACTTCAATAAGACTAGAAAAACCTAAAGGTTACTGAGATTTGTGTTAATCGTAAGTTGTGACAACTAATTATATGTCTGGTAAATAAGATTTTATAAGCTGTCTAAAGTGGTGAAAATAACATACTTTTGTATCTCTTCTAGCAATGAAAAATATCAGTGAGACTGTATTTACAGATAACCTCCAATAGATGTATATCTGCTTTAAGAAAGAGAGATGTTGATATTTAGTTACGATATTATAAGAACAAACTGTCTTTAGAGCTTTATTTGTCTTTTGTCAAGTTTATCACTTAGTGAAAGCTGGGTGCAACATCATTAAGAATATTCATCAGACGTATATCTATCAGAATCGGTTAAATATGTATGCATGGCACAAATATTCAGTGTAATATGGTACCCAAACCTTACTGTAAGTTGGTAAATTTTACTTCCTCTTTTACTCGTATCTGTTGATTTGAACACCGTAGGCACTGTGTTTCAATCCTCCCCTCTTACAAAGATACAATAAAAAGAGTCGTTACAATGCTTTAAATCTTTTAATTTAATCTTTTGATAAAGTAATTTGATCTATGTGCATGTGAATCACTAGATGTTCACCACCCTAACTTTCAATCCAACCTCATAAACCTTACCCTTATTGCCACGTAATAATAATAATAATAATAATAATAATAATAATAATAATAATAATAATAATAACAAGGATATTTTTATAGCGCACATATCCACACCGAATGCATGCTTAAGGCGCTCCCCACATTATTACCCTGGTCTAACCCATGCTGCCGATTAAGTGCTTAAAGGTCACCTCCAACACATTTTACACCAGGTACCCAATTAGTACTGCTGGGTGAACAGAAGCACATTTTGAATAAAGTCCCTTGGCCAAGGAGACACCACAAGTGTCTCAGCTCGTGTCTCATTGTAGAAATTACCCTTGAACTCTCCATTAATACAGCAATGATCGGGTAACCCACACATTCGGCGAGCCACGCCAGGCGTTACTGAACTTCACTGATAATGGTCAACCACGTATTCACCTAGTTCGAATTATTTCAATGGAAGCGATAAAATATTTTTAAATATTCAGAATCATCAAGATAGAAAAAAGCAGCACTCAATTACAAGGTCTTCTCACAAATTATGTAAATAATTCTGCATATATTTATTCCCAAATATCTACTATATTAGAATAAAGAAAAACTCAACATAAACCAAGTAGCAAAATAACTTTATAGGTGAGGGTCGGAAACAAAATATTTTTTTAATCACAAAATAATGAATTCCCGGAATAACAAAATAAGGGACTCCCACAAAGCTATGAAGGGGACACAATTACATGTGAATATAAAATGATTACACGATGATATTTTTGGCGGAGGCAGGAGTTGGTATATCGCATATTTTTTTTATCGAAGTTCAGGAGAATGAGTTTTGAGGAAAAATAGCTATTGAGCGGTCATATTTACCTTGATTTAGACCTTATTTAAATTCCATATTGTGGGCCTGAATTCGTTCTCTTGTGGTTTGTATCATGACAAGCAACTAATAAGACCAAGGTCGACTCCATTATAACTCTCTTATCGTTACTCAAAAACAAGGTAATTTGCCTGCGATAAAGTGTTATGCTAATTCCTAAGCCATAGATATTATGAAAACATGTTTGTGTTAAAAAAGCTAACCACAGGAGGGAAGATCCATTTGCTCATAGAATTTTATTTACCGATCTTAAACTTAAATACATACATACTTAAAGGTTTCAAGGTCAACTTAATAGTTGTATTTGGCATGCGTCTTTATGTGATTAAGGTAACCTCAGTTTTGGGCAAACGTGGGTGTTATAAAAATGATTATACGACATGGTTAAATCAAGAAATGATCAAGAGAATGTAAAGGGAATATCAACTAGTCAATGAAAATGTTATTAAATGTGAGGAGACGCAAACATAATTTCGATATTATAATTTACATTGAACTCCTGAAAGTTATATTACTAGTTTCATTACACAACAAGTAGCTTGATATACATTTGGTAACAATGCTTGATTCCAATTATTCTCGGATCAACCAAGTCCCTAAAATCAGCCTTTCTAATATTGTCATGCACACTAAAATCTAATTGATTAAAGTCATAGTCTCATTTTTGCAAGGCAAATTGTTATAAATGCCGGACAAATAGTTCACCACTCACAAAAATCTTTCCCCTGACGTTTGCATCAATTTTCAGAACTCTGCAGGCATTCTAGCCCTCAATAATGAAGTTCAAACTACCATACCCTACCCGAATATTATGTTTTTTGCGAGCGTTAGTACTTACCACGTCATTTCGCTAAGGCCGTGACGAAAACACATAAAATTTCCCAGCTGAATATCCAATGAAAATAGCTAATAGCCTACGCTTTTTCAAATACAGAAATAACACAAAGGTGGTAAACTCAGTGAAGAATGCGTCTGTCATAAGTATCGGCGCTGCGATGACTAGATTTCCGGTGTTTCGTACTCGCGATGGGATTGCACTTGATTCGGTACCTCATCGGTCAGAAACGGCATACGCCAATAAGCTGCTTCATCCAAAATTGTAAAACGAGCATAAAAATGAAAATCTTTGCAAATGCGACAGGAAATATTTGTGTTAGTGATCAGATTTTGTTCGTGAAGAATAATTGGTTCAGTTTAGTTGCCTTACAAAAATGAGACTATGACTTTAAATTTGTCCTATTTGAATTTAATAGTATTATTATTCCTACTGATCAGAATATATCGTGTATAAATGTTTTCAAAATAATATCATCTTCACACCGTGTTCACTTTCAATCTGTTCGTGACACAACATAGAGATAGTAATACCTTAAGATAAGATGTACAGATGCACAGATGCTGTACTTATGTTACACAAGAAGATTATAAGTCTTGTCTTTTTTATCATAAGATCCTACGGTAAACGTTTCACAATAATAAATGATAATTTCATTAAACCTTACTCAACACTGATTATCCTTTGATGTCACAATAAATTAATATGTTACCACGGTCGTCTAGAAACATCTAATTCTGCAGTGATTAATATGGAGATTATACACTTCATGTCTTGGACAAGCAATTTAAGGGATTAATCTCATTGCAAAAAATGACAGTTCCTTTGCTCCCTAAATCGCTGATTTCTACGTGGTGACCAAGCAACCTTAAGCTGTTGCTAAAAGTAAAGATGTATGAATTTATTTAATAAACGATTCTTTTCAAACGACTTCCATAGCCAACAACACAATGATATATGAACATATCAATTCTAACCACTCCTTTCACCATCAAATGTTTACCTTTGAATGTTGTTAGGAAGACATGGCACATAATTTATCATCTAATTTTTATTATCTTGATATCATAATGTGTTAAAACCTACCTTGTATCTTTATATATATATATATATATATATATATATATATATATATATATATATATAAACATATATATGGTTATTAAATTAGAAGGAGAAAGCCATTCATAAATTCTCAGGCAAAAGAAAGGTTTAACCTTTATTTTCGTTCGTGAAAACATTAAGAGGGCTGGTACGGGTTTGATTTTAACAGGACATGATAGTGTTACTGCATCGTTTCCTCTACAAAAACGCATCGCACCGAACGCAGCCACTGGAATTGAGCATTCACAAACACGTGCAAAACGTGTTTTTGAGGCATGAGCAATGTTTCCTAAATACCCTTGTAGGAAAGAGCAGACATTCGCTAACACAAAGCACACCAAAGGTTTGACATACGCAAGCGCAACGTGACCAAGCGATCGGTATGTTCGCTATCCAACGTCAAATTGCAAGAACCTTCAACCGCAGCCAAACCACCACTATTGATAGTTTCTGTGCACTTGCCTTTTAACTCCACACTTGAGTGGTTTTTAATATTGACCCCTGTCTCTTTCCTTGTGAATTGGGATTAATGCGGATATCTGAATTCTTTTTAGAGAGAATATTGAAAAAATGATTTCTTTTTATAAACCAATCGTCAAAATTCTACTATCTGCGTTTGTTTCTATTTTATAGACTTGAAAAATCAGTGAAACCGTTCTTCTGCCTGGTAGTTTATTTATGAATATAGAACTTTTGCATCTTAGCTTTGACTGAACTTTTTGCAAGTAATGTTGATGGTGCTGTTTGCCTGTTATGGTATTGATTGCGATAATTGTGTGTTTGTTGCAAATCAAACTCAGTCAATTAATATCAATCAAATTATTAAGCATAATCCATTACCCAGCAAAGCAGTACTCGACCGTGTCACAATTACTATCTAATTTGACCCTTGCAGCAATAACCAAAAATCGTGGATTAATTGCCTCGCCATATACCTACGTTAAAATGAATTAGTAACTTCCAAAAACACACTCAGATACGCACACACAAACAAACATATATATGATGATTACAAGATTAAGTGTTTCACTGAAATTACATGCTGAATTACATACAAATATACTATAAACGTTAAGATAAACGAGAACCACAATGATCAAAAGATATATATATATATATAGTTCAGATCAAATTACTCTAAACTTTATTTTACCAAAGCAATCACTACAAAAAGTAGAGTGCGCCCACGACAACAACGTGCTGCTCATACATCTGACGTTCCCCACCTACAACTCAAGGTCCTGCAGTGGTAAGTATGTAACCGATGTGTATTCCGCTGCTGCTTGTATTGACGACCACAGCCAGACATTCATGAATTTTCATACTCTATTGACACTTGTGACACCGTTTTAGGTGCAAAGTGGAAATAAATACGTCAACAGCACCAGCTTGAGGGAAAAGCTTGGGGCGGTCGGACACACTTTAAGCCGAGTGCAATTGGGCAATGAAATGACAGATTTTGTGCTTCTAAAACCTCGTTTTGAAGGATATCGGCCAATGTAGCTTTGAATATTGATCACAATACTTCTATCTGAATGAAATGAAAAAACCCTAAATCAAATCATACAAACAGGAAGAGAAACAGTAAACAATATTAATGCTCACGTTAGATATTGTCTTAACATTAATGAAGATATGTCGAATATGATTTTAAAACTGAGGTCATAGACTTGTGGAGCACCATTGGACGAAACGCCATATTTGGTTTGATAGTAAAACCTTTAATTGTTTCATATACATATAGCTATTCAATAATCAAGCAAACAATATGTAAAGGACTATTTTCCGTTGGAACCGCATTGCCATTACATGTCAAAACCAGTTTTTGTTTCGACTTTAATGAACGTTTTTTTTCTACCCCTAAGTTAAAAAGTACAAATTTTGAAACTTGTAACAAGGAGTCAAAGATTTTGAAATAAAAAATTATTTTCCTGTATAATTTTATGATAAGGACCTAATATAAAAATGTCAAATTAAAATACCATATGAGAAACACCAATATCTTAAAGATGTTAACACGAATAATAACGACAAACTTTCCTCTTACATATGGATTGCATATATTTTATAATTAACTATGTTACTTATTCTCTCTCATTTCGGAATGTTTTCCAAACTAGGAACCTTAATTAGGGGAAATACTTCACCTGACCTTTTACACCCGTAACAGCAATCTTATATAATAAGGTTACATTTTCGTATTAAACCAAGGGAAAGTCTTAATCTTTTTCAAACATAATTATATGGTAGATAAATGTAGACGTGAACTGGAAAAATAGTTATGTAAATGACATCCTGTTAATACACTCAGAATGGCCCATTGACATCATTAAAAGTACTCCCAGCGAAATAGTCTCATAGAAGCTTGTTCAATGTCTATCCCCCGGGTCCTTTTTTGTATGACACTCAGACAGGTTTAATTTATGTTATTTAGATTAGAATAATGGCCCGAGAATCAATAAGGGCAGAACGACTAGGTCAAAACAGGCTTACTGACTACAGCACTGAAAAATGTCACAGCAAAGTCTTTTACAAGTATGTTCCAAATTAAGCAGCAGGAAATTGAGCGATGTAACCTTTTTAAATGGTGTGAGGAACAAATAAGGGGTTATTAAATCCATCACGGCAATATCAAGTTGCAATATTCATAGTAATGGGACGTTTAGTACATATGTACCGAGAATCCCCCTGAGCTGTGTGATTGTGTCAGATTCCAATAGTGACTTCCTTTGGTTAGTGGCTGATTTGTGTCAGTGTGCATTGTCAACAACAATTGTCATCTACCATCAGCGTTGATCCTGTTGTCGAGAAGATTAGGAAAACCAAAGGTTAATTGGATTTGTGTTGATGATAGGTTCTGATACATATTATATGAATAACCAAAGTAGCAAAATCCTTCCACAACAAGATCTAATCACATACAAAGTTTCGTAAATTAAACAATTGATTCAGACTCTATAACCATTCTCTTCTACTGGGTGCTTTATTCTTTTCTTTAGTAGTTTTGTATCATGACAATGACTAGTTTGTAAAATTCTGGAGAATGAGTTTTGCGAGAATAGACACGCTACTGAGAGGCCATTTTATTAATTAAACGTTACTTACATTCCTCGCTACCTTGGGCCTAAACGGGTATTTTCGTGTCCGTATCATGACAACACATCCAAATAAGACCAAGGTTGATTCAATTTTAGCTCCTTAATGGTCAACATAAAAACAAGGTAATAAGCCTGAAATAACGTGTTTTTTTGCTAATGGCCAAGCCATAAACATTATAAAAAACATGTTTTTGATATAAAACCAAAGCACGGAAGTGGGGTCATTTGCTGGTGGATTTTTATCAAATGTACTATAAAAGATAATCTACGATACATACTTAAAGGTCAAATAACAGCTGTATTTAGCATACGTCTATATTTGATTTCTATTATCTGAATCATTAAGATAGAGCTGTGTTGTGTGTGATTTAGGAAGGAAGGTCAAACATGCAAGGATGATTAGAGGATGGTTACACGATCATGGTATTAACCAGGAAATGATGACGAGAAGACAAGGGAACATCAAGCAATGATCGAAAGTGATTCAATGAGAAGAAACACTGACATATTTTCAATGTTGTGATATTCAATTGACATCGACAGCTGAAAGTTGCTGGCTTCACAACAAAACAAAGATGTTAATGCACATGGATATTTTCCCTATAAAAACATAAGTTAACTTAGAAACGGTTCAAAACCCCTTATTTTCTCACGTTATTCAATAGCTGTCTTAATACTTACTCTTACCCTACAAATTCATTCATTTCTGCAGGAAACGACAGTTTATTTCCTCCCTGAATCACTGATAGTGTGGTGACCAAGCAGCCTTGAATACTTTATTAACAGTTTATAATACTTTATGAAATTGTATTGTATACTCAACAGCAAAAGAAACGCAACTTTTTCTTTTTTGTAAGTAACGACTCAGTATATTTTTAAAATAAAAAAAATGCAGTTTAACATTAAAACACGCACTCCAAGATGGTTTTGTGCATGTTTCCAGTTATTCTTTGTGCTAATCGTTAAAACGCAGCAGTTTCCATGTTTTTGCATGTTTTGCATGATTAATTCGTGTTACACACAAAATTTAAAGGTTTTTTCGCTGGATGTACCCTTTTGAAGACGGGACACTCAGAAAACATTTCACTTTTAACAATTGATTGAAAGAAGAAAGACTGATCATGCCACGCTTTAAAAACCAGCAGGACCGAGGAATTGCCATTGGAATGATGGAGACTGGCTCAATAGCAACTGAGGTGGCCAGGCACTTCGGATGTTATATGACAACCATCACAAGACTCTGGACAACTTATCGCCAAACTGGGCATGTTCAAGATCGACCACGTTCAGGACGACCGAGGTTGACAACGCCAGCTCAAGATCGTTACATCCGGGTCAGCCATCTTCGGAACCGTCAACAGCAAGCAACGCAGACGGCTGCAACAATTCAAGGACCACATCGGAACATCTCAGCAGACACCGTTCGTCCACGTCTGCGAGCTGCGGGAATCCTTTGTCGACGCCCTTACGTCGGACCAACGCTGACGCAACGTCATCGCCAACAACGTCTACAGTTGACCAGACAACATCAGCGTTGGCGTCGTCATCATTGGCAACAAGTTGTCTTTTCTGATGAGTCGAGATTCAACCTGTCGCACGCTGATGGTCGAATCCGTGCATGGAGAAGACGCAACGAATGCTACGCTAATTGCTGCGTTCTGCAAGCTGACCGCTGGGGAGGAGGAAGCGTCATGGTGTGGGGAGCCTTCAGTTTCCACCAAAGCTGCATGTGTTCGACAACGTGTGACTGGTGTTGTCTACAGAGACGAAGTTCTGCAAAACCATGTTATGCCGCTGTTCCAAGCCCATCCTCAACTCCACTGGTTCCAGCAGGATAATGCTCGTCCCCATACAGCGCGTTTCCATGGACTTCCTGAAGATGAACAACTTCGCTGTAGTGTCATGGCCTTCCTTGTCTGATGACATGGCACCAATTGAGCATGTCTGAGTTCAAGCGGCTGGTCCCCCTCAAAATCTCAGACATTTGGAAGCCATGTTGTGTGTGACATGGAATCAAATCCCCCAGGATTTGTGGACTCAATGAGACGTCCTTGTACTGCATATGTTGCAGCCAATGGGGGCCACACTCCTTACTGAGGACGACAATGTGTTGTGACATTGTCCTTGTTGAAGTTGAACTTGCGTTTCTTTAGCTGTTAAGTATATATTTCTGTTATTCGCAAATATTTATCAACCAAATTTAATTTTTTCACATGTTTACATCTGGATTTTGTTTTTAAGACATGTTTAATCATATATTAACTTCTGTTTGGTTATACTGCTTTCTATTTGGCTGATTTGATATATGTCTAAAGTACTTAAATAATAACCGTAATCCCTCTTCATATGTAACTAGCCTTACGACGAGCCAACATAAGTAAACTTTTATGTACGTTAACTATTTCTGTGATGCAAATCTATTGCTGGCTAGTAGATTTGATTGTGTTGGTGGGCTGTTGATAATGATTGGGACTATTGTTAGTTTGTCGCATTTAGAAATTCAATCAATGGCCTTCTCACGAAGCAAAGCAACAAATGAACCAGTCTCAATTATTTTGTAATTAGACCCTTGCAGCAATAACCAAACATTGGGATTAATTGCCTCGCCCTTTCTACGTTTAAATGTAGTACCATACTCCAAGCTATCCCTGATAGCACTATCAGTTTCAAGTATGATAAGGACCAAGGCCTTACGTACACTACATTAAGCTTATAATCACTTACGATACCAGTTGTTCTCGACTGAGGAAGTGGCACATGTTCCAGTGATCATGACTGGAACAAGTTATAGATCAACGGGAAAGTGGTATGTTTGCCTTGATTGAATTTATAATGTGATTTCGGAACTTATTAAGAATGTATTATGGAGCCATTAACTTGAAACATTAGATTACATACAAAGAGGTTGATATTGCCTCTAGAATGTCCGGCACTAGCTCCTGAAGATGATGATGTGTATTTCGCTGCTGGTTTGTATGACATAGAGCATCCTAGAGGCGCTGGCAGCAGGATATTTTGGAAGTTATACTTCAGTGACACTTTTGACACCAATAAGGGTCCTTCGTGGAAATTGAAATGTCAAGTGCACAAGCTTGAGGGTAAAGCCTGCGGCGTCTCAGAAACACACTGAGCCGAGTCCAATCAAGATCCTCCTTTGATAGAGTAAACATAATGTAATGTGATTGAATTTCTTGATCAGCGGAGAAAATCAAACAGGCCACAGTGAAAAGATTATGTCAGGAGGAAATAGTATCTATGTGATTAACTTAATAGATACAGGTGTTAAACTGCTCAGTTTATATCAATTTTAAGTTTCTTGGATCTTGAACAGAGCATAATTAACCAGGTAGACAGGAACATCAAACTATTCATGCTCCATATAGAATTCATTTCAAATCATTATTCTTTTCACTGATGAAGTTTTACAGAATTCATATCAAAATATCATTGTCTGAGAGCAAAATAACCCTTGTCCTTCTATTCACCCAACTTAAACTGCATTCCACTCCAACTTCACCTGAAAAGTTTATTTACCTTCAAAAGTGTAAAGATATTGACATTTGAGATTATTTTGATACATCGTAAGAAGAAAATGTTTTGATGCTTTGAGATATACAAAGTTGCTGTTACGTACCGAGTACCCCTCATATACCATGTAAGATCTCTGCAACTCCTAGAAGCGTACAGACTATCATTTGTGCTTAGATTGCTTTTTTTGATTAACGTATATGGCTTCTTTAGATGAAAAGATTAACCTAGTGCAAATCCATTTACGTTCAAAATAACATTCTTATACAAAAAGAAATCCCTTTTTTGAAAAGAATTGATCAGAAATACAGCTTTTTTTACTTAACACTTTATTTCTTTGGTACGGTTTTAACATCATGTAAACCAAAACTGACAACATATCCTTGCAACACTTTTAATCAAGCAACACACTTTTTTTTTTACAACGAAACAAGTTTATTGTCCCTACACTTTATGTTATGTTAAGATTGAGATGATGATTACTAATTACTATATACCAATGGAAAGATATTAATTAAGCGACATCTTTTTTTCTAACGCAACACGTTTTTGTTAATATATAATTGGGGTTTCCTTTATGATATTATAGTTGAAAAGGAAGGTTTGAGGAGAAACATAGACAACATATCATAAATATTCTAGTTTATTTGAAAATATCGCAGTTTTGGTTATTTGTGTTTTTGAGTGATTCCAGACGCCTCCTCATTCCTTGGACCAATCTCCATACCTAATTCTGACGAATCACTTTTCTTTCATCATGCAAAGCGGTAGTAGATTTGTTAAAGTACGGGTCTGTGGATCCGCCTGTCGCTCACGAGGCCAGAGATGTGTCAGCAAATCATCTCCATCTCGTTTATTTTACAAGAATGGGATTATCAAATATTCATATTTCTGCAAAGGCGTAACTTTCAGTATCATTCAACGTTGATGTTCAGGGGAGAATAAAATAATGCCCTGAAACCCAAATACAGACTTTTCATCCTTCTATCAATCTCTGCATTTACAACTGAGGAATCGGATCAATTCAAAACGGCAGTCAGTTCCTTCAGATCGTTAAGGGTATGGATAGCAAGGGTAGCTCCTGCCACAGCGACCAAAGATGTCCAACAAGTGTTCTACTGAGCTGAGATCTGGTTTAACGACTGGCAAACAATCTTCTCAAACGCGTTTTGTTGCAAGAATTAGATGACAGCATGAGCTCTGTGCATTCATTGTTTTGAATATTTCGGGGAATCAATGCTATACGATTGTCCATGATCGAATATAAACAATGAGAAACGACCCTCTCCTGAAATGTAAACACTCCTACACGATGCATATTATACAACGAGCAAGTTGAAAACACAATGCAAATAGAGCTGCTTCATCGCTTTATAGGTCGTTCTGTATCCTGCAGGTTTCAGTATGTTCATAAGATCGGTGTCTGCTAAGCCTAAACAAGGATATACCATCGCTTACCATTGTCTGCCACGTCTAAGAATCAGGAAAAACTTAGTGGATAAGAGTAGCATGATGTATTTCAAGATGTCAATTAATATTAGTCACTCTAGCTTGTATTTTTATAGATAAATAGGTAATCAGAATTGACGTTTCTTGATAAAACATGCATGTAAATAGATGAAACCGTATATAGGTCCATGATAAAAATCCAACAGAGAAATATCCTGATGTAACATGTTACAAGCTAGGAATGTATATGAAATATTTTTACCCTGTGAATTATCAAGTACAGCTCAACGTATTGAGCAAACATAATGATAGATATGACATTCAGAATTACATAACTCATTACATTATCAGATGACAAATGCCCTTTTCCTCATGCAATGCCAAGAGTATTGCATATCAATATATCACAGTTTTTTTTATGCAAACTTGCTTGCAGGCTGCAACTGGAGATTCCCTGTGAGTTTCCTAAGAATGTCAGCTCAGTGGTACATTAGGATCATAAAAATACATCAACATATTAAAGGCTCGACAAAACAACTCGTATTTCATGCGGTAACAATATATCATCATAATTAAGTACACACATACAGAAGAATAAGAAGCTTGCACGGAGATATGGTTGGTTATTTTTAAAACTGGTCATTTAATCAAGTGTTTAATTTTTCAAACAAGGACATGCTATGGCTTATATTTTTAGTTGACATTTCAATGCAAATATTACTGATTTATTAAACAAATCGGAGAATTATCTGAACTGTGCTAATTTATTTATTGTTTCTCTAAGAACATTTTAACACAGAGTAAAGTGTCTTTAATATATTATGTTGCACGGACTAGGAAAATACTGGTTCATAATGACCAAACTATTTAGGTGATGATATTAGAGTGGTACTCTAGTGTTTGTCAGAATCACAGAATATTACCGGTACACTGTTTAGAGTAATTTGGGTATTTAATTATCTTTCATGGAAATACTGGTTTGAAGTTAAAGACTTGTCTTTCAAAAGTTTATTAAAGTGTTTAACGTGTTAACAGAATGTAAACGCCTCTGGTTAAAACTTCAACCATAGTAAACTTTTTTCTTGCAACTCTACCTGGCTTCCTTAAAGAAAAAAAATCAACTGTTAAGTCTCTATGTATTCAAAAGCCAGAGTTAATCAACCCTTCAAAGTCTCAGCTTGCCCAGAAATGACGGGTTAACCCTCACACCCGGCATGTTACTGAACTTCACTGATAGCGGTCAACTGAGCTATGTACAGGACCACGTGTCAACACGTTAACGTAGTCTGTAGGCCTACTGGTAAAAATACACTTCTCAAATATCATAAAATAAATAAATATCATATTTTAATTGCCTAAATCAATTAATTGTGATTAATTTCATTGGTGTATTGTATTGATTACCTTGCCAGAGAGCTAATCGTACTAAACTCAAGGCATTTTGATATATGTTAGGAGTGCTTCATTCAGTTGTTCAGCTCTGAGCAGTGTTTAGCTATTATTATACTTGACCTAGTGAATCCAGGTCAGTGCAATGAGTTTATGAAGCTCTTTGCAGTGTTGAGTAATAACATAATAGTATTTTTATAGTTCAGATTATCTTTGTGTGGAGTTTATTGACCACGTTTTTATTCAAATGGAAAAAGAGTACGCCATGTTGGCATCATCATGTTTTTCAATGTCTGCAATTTGGAAACCCGGAGAGGAACCACCTTCAGGTATTATGAAATGCTCAATGCATTTACTCAAATAGTGGAAATATCTTCATTTCTAGTGTTCCAGAGATATATTTCCTTCATATTTTGTAATTTGGTGTGTGACAGGGCATATTTAATATAATGCCTATCATTGATTTCATTTCTTCATTTTCATTATATGTTAAATGTTCATATGTTTACTGCTGTCGTTGTTTGTCGTCGAACGCCACCCTTATACATTTTTCACCTTTACTTCTTCAGTCTCTGGAGCCCTGTCAACAGGGATCTCCCTTCACTTCTATTCTATTTTTAGTTCTGTTGCCTACTTCCTGGGCTTACCTTGTTCTATTATTAGGTCACATCAAAGATTTCCTTTGATGTTACCTGTATTCTAATTGGCTATTGTAGTCCTCTGTACTCACTTCCTCCACCTACCTGATTTCCACCTCACTCCTATTTCTGTTGCTGAGGTGGAAACATCATTTTCCATTTACAGGTATGGTGATGTTCTAATCTGTTTCCATTTGCCTCATTACTTTATAAAACTCTTTCATTAGGTGCATTATGTCTTATAAAGGATAATCAAAAACTACTAAAGATGATATTTAATATGTAAATTATAATTTAATCTAATAAACTAGTATTCAAAAAACTTAGTAAATTAAACATGGCCATGCCATGTGCTTTATATAAAGTGCAATATTTCTATCTTGTACCATTAATATGAATTAAGTATATTATATAACCTGCAATATGAATGTAATATTTAAACCAAATGAAATATATTGTTGAAATTATTATTTATTTGATTGTATATTTTATGACTCCAATTTCTGTTGCTGAGGTGGAAACATCATTTTCCATTTACAGATAAATACCTCAGCAACAGATTCATCAATTCATCAGCAATAAACCATCAAATCACAACCTCATCTTTGTTGTCTCGTCTTGACCAAGCGGCCCAGTGCCGAACGAGTAGACACCCGGCCACAGGTGCATAAATAATGCGCGAGTGTAACAGACATTAATTTTCGTGCAGAGTATTTTCCCGGGTGTTTGCCTAATGTGATTCTAATGTAATGTGTATTCTAACCACCTACTGATACATTGGTTAAACCGTTTGTCCTTTGTATCGTAAATTTCATTAGGAATACCCTTAATTTATGTCAATTTCGTTAAGATCGGTCCTGGTCTAATTATAAAATATCAAAAACGTTTCACAATAAACATATCTTAGAGCAACATTATTCCAAATATTTCCGAATTTTCAGGTGTATGTCAAATAATTTAGCAAACATACCGGAACACTGCATTGTGGAGATACTGAACATGCAAACCTATGCTGGAAGTAGCACCGGGTCAATAGACATAAATGGCCAACGGAAACGGTCGTGTAAGTAAAGCACTATGTATGTTTCAATTTTAAACGAGCCGTCAAGTAAGATACTGAAACCCCCAAATCCGGTTTGAGGAACACAAAAGATTCACTACAATCCTACAGTGACAATATCAGAATGCAATATTTTTACTACAATGGGCCTACGTTCAGGGGATTGAGCTGCCAGAGCTTACTACTGTGGGGTTCTGGCCACAAACAAAGGACTCGTCAGACTCGCACAGTAACTTTGGGTTAGCACCTCTCTGGTCTGATGGGCTTTACAAATAGGGCTATTGATCAATAAGTCATTGATGATTTGAGCTTATCCTGCCCTCGATAATTTTAGTAATCGATACTAATTCTATGAGGCTTTTTTATATTTCAAATAACTGTTATGTGTGTTTGTCTTCCGCGCTGAATTTAATGTCAAAAAGGTTTTATATACGTTTTTCTGCTTCCGCCGAAGCAGATTCTATAAATCAACTAAACTCCACATACTTCTACAGCTAACTATTGCTAATATAGGCCAGAAAAAAAACTAATATCAACGCTATTGGTAATCATATGCATTTAAGCAGAAACTCACTTTCAATCAACATGTCACCACGGCTGTTTGGAGGCTACTGATAACAAAAGTAGGAAATCCATTATTCCACGGATTAATGTATTTTCAGGAAATGGAATTTAATTTTCTATGTCTAGTGGTTCTGTCATATTGGTGGCCCCCTAACCGTCAGCATATACTCATATGCATAATCAATTCATGTTTTACTGGGGAATTTATTTTCTGATTTATGTAAACAATGTGCAAAACGCAATGTTCTAAACAACATATGCTCACTGTTCTTCTAAAGGTTGAAACCAAGTTTTTTTCATAGTAGGAAAAATCCGCATTCTTCAAGAGAAACGTAAACGTAAAAACAATGGCCTTTTTTCTGACTTAAAACCAAAAATGAGTGTTATTAATAATAATTGCAATCATTGTGATGTCACGTTGAGATGAAATCGTGATTTGCCTGGCTTGTCAAATACGTTTACAGTACCCAATTTATATAGCAAACCTATCAATATCAATTAGTACTTACCTACAGAGTTTCCAACAGTTTTATTTTGACCCATCCATTTCCTTATGTAACGGCTATTTAAACATTTGAATTTCTTGGCTCAAAACACCAAATACTATGAATATTGATGTATGGATGTTTAAAGGCATAACCTCTTAATCAACCCTAAAGCGACAAATCAAAGTTTGAAAATCTAACACATCAAGGCATTTGATATGTTTTAAAAATGTTTATTTCACAATATACATATACATATATACATTGTGAAAGGGATTGGCCAACAAGCTCACAGTGCTTATATAAAGGCCTCTCCCTTGAACCAAATATAGATACATACTTGATACATACAAAACCCAAATATAACGTTAAAACCAAAATTTGTAGACATGGTAAGACATAAACCAACATAGTCACATCCAGAAGTGTCCTCATGATAGCAAGGCATCAAATAGCAAGGCATTTTCAGAACATGATTTTATACTTTAAATCTCGAAGTTTCAATAATGAAATCATGTACAGATTTTATAATATGTTGATTAACAGTTGTTGAACTTTCATTGTTGCCATAAAGAATTGAGTTTAAGTCATATCCTTTACATAAAAATATTTATTTTGTCGAAAATCATCATATAACGGACACGTAAAAAAGAAATGGACACAATCCTCAGAATAATAACCACATGAGCAAGAAGAAGAAGTAGATATATGTCTATTAAACTTATCAGAGTTGAGATCACTACACCCTAGGCACAGTCTGCAATGTATTATTTGAGCAAATCTTTGTCCAAAGTTTGAGTCAAAGTAATATATTTTAAAAATGGTAGTATTTATTGCTTTTTTAAAGTTGCCGATTGAATCACTTAGTATTTGATCTTCTGTTAAAGAATTCCATTCTCTTACAGCAGATGGTAAGAAAGATGCCGAATGTCTAGCAGTATTACACGGAATAGTTTGTAGAGAGTTTAAGTTTCTAAGATTGTAAGGGTTATTTTCTGATATATTATTTGGAACCAAGTCCGAAAGATAAGATGGGGATAATTTATAGAACATTTTGTAGAACAAACACAATTTTTGTCTTCTACGCCTTTCACTAAGTGCGGTGGCTTGTTCCCCTTACTGCTCCACATATCGATCTCAATGCATCTAAGTGGAGATTTTCCAAAAGTTTTGCTTCGTGCATAGTACGGTTGTCCCATATATTTGAACAGTAATCAAAAATAGGAAGAATGAAAGATTTATATAATATTTCAAGGCTCTTTCTATTCAATCGGTATTTTAGACTTCTCAAGCAGTTTATCATTGGCCCACTCTGCCGATTATCTCATTGATATGAGAGGACCACTGGCAGTCTTTTTGAAGGACAAGTCCTAAATGTTTATGTGAAGGAACATCATCAATAAGTACATTATTTAATTTTAGGTCTGGCTTATGACTAGGATGGCGCTTTCTACTAAATTGAACAGACACAGTTTTATTTGGATTGAAATCTACTTGCCATAGCTCGGCCCATTGCGAGATTCTTTGTAAATCGTTATTTAATGTTAAAGCTGCAATGTTTGGATCATCAATGATAATATATAAAGACGTATCATCAGCAAACAGTCTGATATTACAGTCCATATCATCAACTAGGTCATTTATATATATTAAGAAAAATAGCGGCCCAAGAACTGATCCCTGGGGTACTCCGGCCAATACTGTTTTCTTTTGAGACCTTTTACCTTCTATTACCACACTTTGTTTTCTATTTCTTAAATAACTCTGGATCCATAAAAGTAAATCATCCTGAATTCCGTAAGATTTTAACTTAGAAATCAGTCCTTCGTGCCATACTTTGTCAAAGGCTTTGCTAATATCGCAAAAGACTGCTCTAACTTCTTTACCTTTATCAATTTCCTTAGATATAAAGTTATATAAATATGTAAGCTGATTTACTGTTGAATCACCTGGTATGAATCCAGACTGTAGGTTCGACAAGAGATTATTGTCTCTAAAATAATTGAAAAGATATTTGAATACACATTTTTCAAATATTTTAGCTATATTACTAGTAAGTGCTATCGGTCTATAGTTGGTACAATCATTAGTGCTACCTTTTTTATGAACAGGAATGATAGAGGATTCTTTCCACTTGTGTGGAAATGATTTGTCCCTGAGGGGTGTATTAAAAATAGAGCCATGGGCTCTGTAGCTCATCAGACTTTTGATAGAAATAGGTGTTGTGGTTTAGGCCATGGGGTCATGGGCAGTGTAGGAAAGATAGCCTGTCCCAACGTCAGAGTTATTCACAATCAAATAAAAAAGGCCCATTGCCCATTTGGGGTCAAGGGGTCACCGAACCTACAATTCAGAATCCCCATTGTCCAAGGAGTCTACACACAACTATTAAGCTATCAAGACCTTTTGGAACTGGAGAAGAAGATGAAAGTAGGATTTTAAGGTTTTGACCCCTGTGACCCCATTTGGGGTCATGGGGTCACCAAACCTACAATTTAGAATCCCCAGTGTCCAAGGAGTCTTCACACAATTTTTCAGCTCTCTAGACCTTTTGGAACTAGGGAAAAAGATGAAATTAGGTTTTTTAGGTTTTGACCCCTGTGACCCCATTTGGGGTCATGGGGTCACCAAACCTACAATTTAGAATCCCCGTTGGCCAAGGAGTCTACACACAACTATTCAGCTCTCTGGACCTTTTGGAACTAGGGAAAAAGATTAAATTAGGTTTTTTAGGTTTTGACCCCTGTGACCCCATTTGGGGTCATGGGGTTACCAAACCTACAATTTAGAATCCCCGTTGGCCAAGGAGTCTACACACACCTTTTCAGCTCTCTGGACCTTTTGGAACTGGAGAAGAAGATGAAAATAGGTTTATCAGGTTTTGACCCCTGTGACCCCATTTGGGGTCATGGGGTCACCAAACCTACACTTTAGAATCTCCAGTGCCCAAGGAGTCTACACACAACTTTTCAGCTCTCTGGACCTTTTGGAACTGGAGAAGAAGATGAAAATAGGTTTTTTATGTTTTGACCCCTGTTACCCCATTTGGGGTCATGGGGTCACCAAACCTACAATTTAGAATCTCCAGTGCCCAAGGAGTCTACACACAACTATTCAGCTCTCTGGACCTTTTGGAACTAGGGAAAAAGATTAAATTAGGTTTTTTAGGTTTTGACCCCTGTGACCCCATTTGGGGTCATGGGGTCACCAAACCTACAATTTAGAATCTCCAGTGCCCAAGGAGTCTACACACAACTTTTCAGCTCTCTGGACCTTTTGGAACTGGAGAAGAAGATTAAAATAGATTTTTAAGTTTTTGACCCTTGTGACCCCATTTGGGTCATGGGGTCACGAAATCTACAATTTAGAATCCCCATTTGCCAAGGAGTATGCACATAAAATTTCAGCTCTCTAGAGTCATTGGTTCTGGAGAAGAAGTCGAAAAAGTGAAAAGTTTACGGATGGACGGACGGATGGACGGACGCCGGACGCCTTGCCATGCCATAAGCCCATCGGGTCTTTCAGACCTGATGAGCTAAAAATAAAAGCAAGCGGTTTATTTAAGCAATATGCACATATTTTAATAATTCTATTAGCAATCCCGTCAGGACCGGTTGCTTTATTAGCATCAACTGATAGTAATAGGTCTAAAAGTTCTTTAGGCGAGATGGTGAGTGATGAAAGCGATTGTTGCGTTTTTAAGCTAATAGATGGTGGGGGGCAGGATGGGTCCCTAACTTGTGCTTGAGATATGAAATAATTATTAGATATATTCGCAACTTCGCTGCGTTCATTATACAATATATTTTTATATAGTATCGATGAGATAGTGTTTTCTCTTTTCGTTTTCTTTAGGTAGTTCTTCATTAATCGCCACCAAGTTTTATTATTTGATATTAAAATGTGTTAATGATGTAATGCTAAAACTTTATTTATTGCGCAGGCAAAGCTTTATATGATGGAACATGGCTCATCGACGTTTCAAACAGTAGCATTATCATCAAATGAAAATAACATGTTAATGTCGCCATGGATTGTCCTCGTAGCCCAGATAAGCTAAGTACATCTTTGATCAGTGAAATCAACAATGGCACGGCTTATTCGGAGAATGTAACACGAGGACATGTCATAGTTTCAACAACTGAGGTCCTGCTGTGGTAAGGAAGTAGACGATATGTATTCCGCTGCTGTTTCTTATGCAACAGAGCCTGCCGGTGGCGCCCACAACAAGACAGTCATGAATTTTCATACTTCATTGACACTTGTGAAACCAGTTTGAGAGCAATGCGGAAATAAATACGGTGACAGCACACGATTCAGGAGCATGCTTGGAGCCTTTCGGATATATATTAATCTGAGCGCAATTGGGCACTGGAAATGATAGCTTTTCTGCTCATAATAACCTCGTTTAGTGGGATTTCAGATGATGATGTGTTGAATATTTAACAATAAAATCCCATGTGAATTATATTTACTGACAGGTTCTGTACAGAAGGAATGAATGAATTCGGTCAAAAAGAAATGGTGTTAAATAAAGGACATTTAAATTCTTTTTTTTTCTTTCTTTTTTTTATTACAAGAGAATGGTACAAACAAATTGTTTGATTTCAACATATGAAAGATAAATTGTTGTAACAAGAACGATAACAGACTGAGATAGAGATAGCGATGGAGATAGACAGGAGATAGTGGACAGTTACAGAGGGCAAGAGTGAAAGAAACTCACGGTGCAATGTTTAAAGAAGACATGACCATTTTTGTTTAAATTTGGGGTCTTCCTCCGAAAATATGTACTTTACTAAGTGATAGTGATATTTTATGCAATGAATCAGATTGTTGAAGTTTAAAACACTGGAAGTAAATCTAGTTTTATTGATATATTCTTTTGTAATAATGTAAATGTGATTTATTAATACATTTGCCTTTGGGTCCCCGAGTAGAAATTTAGTAATATCAATATCAAGGCTGGTTCTGGTTCTTGAGAGGTACCATGATTCTAACTGTGAAATAAGGTTTTTAGTTTTCTCACATGAATAAAATAAATGCTCGAATGTTTCAATTTCTCTACCGCAAAAGGTACAGAGATTGTCCTGACATATACCGACTTTAAATAAAAAGGATCTTGTTGAGAGGAGGACATTTAAATTCTGATGTGACATCTTTGAGGGTATCTGTGACATCAGTGTCAGTTATTAGTCTTTGTACTGTGAATGTTAAACTATCTAGACAGCGGTTGGACTTGAACACAAACACCAAATTCACCAAAATGTACACTGGACAACGTTTGTTGTACCTTGTTGAACGTGTTTAGTAGAAAGGAATAATCTTTTCATCTGAACTTTGACAGAAATCTATTCAGCAATCGATATATCACTCTCTAAAAGCTAAACTATATCTAATTGTACTCTACTTCAACTACAAATCATCAGTTTGTAGACCGATTTTGAAACACACTGATAGTGAGTGAGTGAGTCTGGGTTTAACGCCGCCTTCAAGATTAATTCACTTATATCGCGACTGCTAGTATTATTGCAGGGCGAAAGCCTGCAAGCCCATTGTGGTTATGCATTGCGGTGAAACCTGCGAGCATCGGCTGGAACTAGCGAACCATGGGTGGTACTGCGCTGAAACTCAATGTAGCATTGCACCCAAACCTGACTGCGTGTAGAAATTGCCGAGCCCCTAGCGGGATTCGAACCACGGACCTCTTGATCCGAAGCCGAACGCGCTAACCACTGCGCTATCCCGCCCCCGAAACGCACTGATACATCGTGACGAAAGATATATGGTTTTACATTTTGACTGTAATAAACTCTCCCTTTAGCAACTACTTGGAAGTGACAAGGATTAAAAATTTTAATGTTAACATTCAACAACAAAAATTATCAAATCTTTATAAATGGTCGGTGTAAATCCTCATATTTCCAATTAATGTTTAGCTAGATGGTTGAAAAATCATCAGTTATGAAACAATTTTTTTAAAGGGGAATAATCTAAAAAGTAACTGTAAACTCCCATTGCAGTTGGCTTACTGTGTTCAATACCAATACAATGAATGTGCATCGTTTTCCAGTATTTGGTTGTGATTATGTGCATATTTGCTTGCAGGCTGTAAGTGGAGATTGCCTGCGTTGTCATTAGGGCCGTCGTCTTAATGGCACTCAAGGGTAATAAAACATATCAACTCAATGCGAGCTGACCAGGACTCGTGTTGTATGGCATCTGCGGTCAAAAACTTTATCATATTACTATAGACGAATGAAGGACAAGATAATTTGTTTCTTTGATGGAATTAAACTCGGGAACAAACATAATATATTAAAATATCGTCGCAAGCGACGACAAAAGGATTCAGCGCTGTAAAAGCACTTTAGTACAAACATAATGATGTTAGTTATCTTCCCTGAAAGTTTCATGAAAATCGGATGATGCATTAAGCTTCAACAGTATGTTTTATCTGACCAAACTGTGATTACTGCAAAGAAGTTGATAATGCTAAAAAGCTATGATACTTCCGAAATCGTCGTGATTGACTTTTTTGTTTGTATTCATATTACGCTTCTTTCAAAACAAGTTTCAAGTCTCTAAGTGCATTTTGAAAAATTACCCCATGTTAATTTTGAAAAAGGTATTTTTACCGATTTTGATTAATTATTGTGAACGGAAATGTTCGCGATCAATGTTTTTATGGAAATGTAAAGTGTACATAGTGGTCTGACATTCCTGAAAAATTGGTGCAATTGTGAGTCTAACTTTTTGAGTTATCGCCCCTTGAACATGGTCACACGAGCTATGTCGCCTGAATTTGAAGGGTTGCTGTCAAAAAAGTATTAATGTTGGGACCTTCAATTTTAGGAATTCAAAACTACAATGCTTAAGCTACATTGAGTATGACTTTCAGCTCTCTACTGCAAGTATCTTCATAGGAGAAGATTCTCAAAGTTGCACGGGGTGCAGAAATTTCAAAAACTCAAACAAAGGAATATGGCAGCGAAACTATGCATGCTACGAATTAGCTATGATTTACTTTTTTGTTTCTAATGTCATTGCCTATCGTTTAAAAAAAGTCGCAAGTCTGTAAGTGCATTTTGAAAACTTTCCCCATGTTAATTTTTGAAAATTTGAGTGGTACTGTGCCTTTAACGGTTAATCCGATTAAGCCCAAAAGCTTATTAGAGCGTCTTCATATGAAGGTCTATCAGATTGTCATGTTTGGCTGTAATAGCTTAAGCGGTTTTTGCTAAATAGTGTCCACAAAATTGGTGGAAGAGAAATAATAATAAAACACGCCAATAACAACAAGGATTCAACAAAATTGCTGAATCCGTAATAACCAGTCTTCCCTATTGTGGACTAATAGCGGGTTCAGTCAACTGATATAACACGGTATTTCCAAGCCAAATGCATAATAATAGGAAATCAACGGGTTTTTTTTATTTTGACAAAGATGGATCTCGTAACAAAACGTGAATTTCACTCCAAATGCCTCTGCTAATTATTATGATAGTCATCAATAATATCATAATCAATAGTAAAAATATCTTTGAATGACCCTGTTTGCAAAACATCAGCTGATGGTCAGACAAATATTTCTTGGTATGTATGAACTTGGTAACATCAAGGGGCATTACTGTATGACAGGCAAACTGATTTATGATGTGTTATTGAGACTCTTAATATGAAAATCAATAACAGCAGTAAAACTTTGTCTAGACGCGCATACCAACAACAAAACCAATATTCGCCAAGGCAAAACACCGTATGTATAATTCAATTTCAGTAACATGGCGTTAAAAGGTACAGAAACTCAAATCTGGTGTGAGGAACACAAAAGTTATTAGAATCCCACAGTGACTACATGAAGACGCAATCTTCTAAATCTACAGGAGCTTATTTCAGGAGATTGAGCCACCAGGGACTTTTACTAGGTGTCTTGGTCACAAAGGACTCGTCCCGTTGTAATAATCTTGGGCCAGTATCTCGGTCGTCATACTGTGCTCTTTTCCTGTTCTCGATATATAATGAGGGATCAGTAATCATTTCTTTTACTATTGCGACTTCAAGCTACGTTGATTTTGTTGAAGTATTTAGAAGACTATTTCTGGAAAGATAAAATAAAAGGTCATTTTTATTGTATACAGAGACAACGTATGGCAATATCTATGCCCCCTCCTGAATGGTTTGAGGCATTATTTGCAGTAGTAGAACGAGACACTCACATATTCAAATTCGTTTTTATTGCTGATTTAGAGGCTTATAAGATGGCTAATGATTCCAGAAAGACTGTTTGGTCACCCCTTTGTGTTCTTAGTGTAAACATTGTGATATTGATGCAATGTATCTCAGTAAAACCTACACGATAATGACGTTGACTTCAGAAAACAGGATTTAATGTACCATCGATGATGTTATATAAATCATCTTAGTAACTTGTTAACTACAACGGTTTATTTTCTAATATGCATCTCAAATGTGATTTTTCATTTCCACTTTGTTGAAATGGAAATTTTGTTCAATGATCAAAAATCAAAATCAACCATTGAAAATTTTCAAATGGATAAAATTGCATCAATGACAATAGAATCAAAAATAACTTGGACACTAAATATTGTTAGCAAAGAGATTTGGAGATCAAGCCACATCCAAACTTTTTTTAAATTACTCAGAAACAAAAACACTTTGGATGAATTACAATTGCATGTTAAGAACATATCTAAGTAAAATCAATGTCGATGGATTGACGTTGCGATATTGCCCGTGTTGAGGTATTAGTCATTAGATTAAGATAAGATGTGGTATTTGCAAATGGCAAAACCATATATAACCAAAAGATAAGTTTAGGTAACATTGACGATGTGTAAGAGTATTATGTTATGATTGGTCTTCACCAAGTCATGGGTGCCATCTGTTTGCCAGAAAGGACAAATGCAACATGCTTTAGTATGTTCCTTCTACCAGAAAGCTTTAACCCTTGACATATAGATGTCTGACATTGATACGTAACTAACTTAATAGCATCACGCCTCCATAATATTGATTTTTGAGGATAAAGATTTTATTAAAAGTAATCTATACAACATGCCATTCATTAACGTTCCCTTATGTATTATCCTATTTATAATACGTTTTGAAGATAGGAGAGATTATTGTCTTACAAGCTGCCGAGGTCGTTGACATGTTGGTCACAAGATATGTAAAGAGGAAAGAAAGATAAACCTAGAGAAAGCAAAGGATAGTCACGAGTCATCAAGACATACTGATATACGGAAAGGAAATGATCAAAATTAAACAAAATTAAAATAAAGTATTATCGAAATAAAATCAAGGTATCATTAACAAATTTCAAACTTCGAACGTATTTTTTCCTAATGTGGAATCGGCTGACCAAATTTATAGGAGCTGTTAACATGCTAATATTTCTCTTATCTGATTCAGTAAATACCTCATCGACCTGATTTATCATACTTTGAGTAAAGTTGTCATGACTACTGGAACTCACTTCATGTATCATTGCTTCGTTGTATATGTACATGTATATACTTATAATCATTGTATATATTAGTTATCCTTACCGAGAAACATGTGATATTTCGTGAGATTGAAAAGTTATCTACTGTTTTGATAACTGATTAATTAATCAGAACATGTCTTGGTAGTAAGATTTCATTTTTTATAACAGATAGTCGCATATTTTCTGCATGATATAAAACAAGGCGTTTTAGGATTTCTCTTTCAATAACAACATCCACATAATTATAGTGCTTGACTAAGAAACAACCTACCTCACTTAAATGCAAAAAAATCGTGTTGATAAAAGTATATAAAAAAGCTCCATATGAACCTTGCTATTGAAATTCACAAAATATGAGGAAAAACTAGGACAATTAAAATTTCCGTAAAAAATCATCTTGTATTAATACGCAAACAGACAGCAGTCGTATTGATACATATGGAAATGACAGTTCAGTGCACCTCGTACAAATATATTTCAGTGATCAGGTCTTTAATAGAAGACAGCACTCCTAGTAGTTTGCGGAAACCATGTAACGGCTAGTTACCACTGTCGTCCATCAGATGTTTGGTGCCCGAGAAGCCGACAATGATATGAAGATATTATCAGCATAGAGACAATCTTCTTGAGAGGAAAACAAAAGGCGACATATTCTTTATACAGAGATTTAAAATAACTGACTAAAAGGTTATATATGAACGTTATTACACGAATGAGTCCAAGTGGGTCGTACGGTCATTTACATTTGTTAAAAACAGATAATTGTTGTTAACATTGAAATTAAGCTGACTGGCAACACCAAAATGAGTCCAACTATCTCACTAATGTGCTGAATAACACATTATAATTAACATAAGGTAGACAAAAGAATATTTTCCATATTTTACAAAGTATCAGTTGGGTTTATATCATGGACAGCCGTCTGTAACGGTTTATAAATGTAGATTTTGTACCAAATTATCTGCAGACGAGGATCTAATAATTTATGGAGCTAAGGATTAAATTGACGGAATTTTCGTTTCACACAAGAACAATTTGAATTTGAAATTCGAACTTCCAATTTTTTACTTGTTTTTACTTTTATTTGTAAAGTAAATGAAGCTTAACTGACATTACTTTAACACAAATATTACCACGCTTTTATGACAGTGTTTTCTTCTTCACTTCTGAATGGTATTACCAGAATAAATTGAATGCACAGTCGGCAGCAAGCTGACAAAATTGTACAGTACACATTATGATAACACAATGGGATATAAACTACATTATCGACTCGTCCGTTAGAATGTCTACAGCGGATGAGAAGGTGATTTACTGGAGCTAAACATGGAAACACAACAGCCAATCCAAACTATTTCTGAGACAAAATAACAGCATATTCTCAGCCAGGATGTCTCGAAATTGGCACGTAAAAACACCATTATGTTAGATAAGTGGAGAAGATCGTATGTCTCAACACTACTTTTAGGTGTGTATTTTATATCACGGCTTCCTGTATCGCACCTATGCAAAATCAGCAATGTCGGTACGTCTTCCAAATCATGCAACTTAGATCGCATAAACAACAACAGCAAGTATCATCGCCGGCAAACTGCAACTAATGCAACTGTCTATGCATATCATGCTAGCTACATAATTTAGGATATAAACCGATCATGTTATTACGAACTAATATTTTAATAAATTTTTGAAAATGTCAAAGCGTTTGTTACATCTAAACGTTTGTTTTTATTTTCACTCTTCATGTGTTTGCCCGGGGCATGTTGCCTTTTATCATTAATAAAAAGATCTGTATTAATTTAACGGAAAACCAGCAAACAATTACTTGTCTGAGAAGATGGCCTTCTGGCACTAGGAAAACCTCTCCAAAATAAGGTACTCGAGGTCCAGATAAGTTTGAACGCATTGAACTTAAGTGGAACGCGCTAACAATCCCATAGAGAGATGAAGAAATAAGAACAGAAAACAATGAACATTATGACATGAAACTAATGTCCACGCCATAAAAAAAAGTTATTCTCTTCCAAAAGAAGCCTCTCGTGTTATTACTTCCTTCAAAACTGTTGTTCTTCCTGGTTTCTTTTGCAACGTATATTACCTTTTTATATTTATCCTTTAAAACACATTTCTCATCAACATATGATTACATAATAGTGTCCGTTTACAGGATCAACTGCTGAAATGACCCAGTTAAGATCATGGTTACGGAACAGACTGCAAATTATAGCCATAAATAAAAGTTCCAATCACATATTCGATTGCAACCTCTTTCAAAATGAACATTTTATCCGTAACGACACCTTCATTATAATGCTTTGCAATTATATTAACAAGCGTGAATATTGATTTATCATAAGTTTCAAACCCCAAAATACATCTTTAACATCAGTGTGCCCCCTTTTTGATATTTACAAACATACGATTTATTTCCTAATCCAAGTATAGAATGTACCACTGAGTTAAATAACAAGCAACGAAACAGTAATTATAATATCAAAGCGATTTTCTCTTTCTTACCTTGCCAGAATTATTTTATTGTAAATAATTACACAATCTTTTTACCATTTTCTCTTATAATTAATAACATTATTTAGCACACCAAGGGTTTGGCCTTCAGGGTTTGGTCTTTCCTTAAACCTATTATATAACGTTCCAAGCCAGGACGCTTCTCCGCTGATTGGTCTTACTAACTTCATGCACATTTCAAGTCATTCTGCACAGCTTTTTTGCACTGGTAAGACAGAAGCGACAGACGAACAGAGTATTGTGATATTGAGGTTAGTACATATAATTAGCATGAAGTTATATTACAGTTAACGTTTGCGGTATGTTTGTTATTAAATTAATCTACTTATCATTTTTCAATAGGTATTCATAAAGTAAAGCATGTAAGTTTGCTATGCATATAAATAAAATAGAAAGCTAGTTAAGTTTAAGTAAAGTTTTAAGTATAGTTCTTATCCTTACTATAATTTGAACTATGAGCGTTTGAGATGAGAGAGTGCTTTATACAAGTAGCTTTGTTTTCACTATTTATTATAGTAATTAATGATTATTATATTAGTCATAAGAGATGTTGAAAAAATGCTTTAAGTTATGTTGCTGCTATTTACACATTCCACATAACCTTTACATGGTGTTGTGGGCTTTCTCCCTGCAGTACTACTAGCGGCCGCTACTCTTGGAATTATGTTGCAAATTTTCTGACTGGATGGCTAATGTGCTGTCATTTAATAGAAGAGCATAAAAGCAAATGACTGATCATCGTGTGAAAGATTGTAACAGAACCTGTATTAAAAAAAGGAGGCATGGTTTATAAACAACGCCGCTAATGGCTGAAATATTGCCCAAGCGGCGTTAAACAATAACTCACTCACTCACTTTATAAACGGATAATTGAATTGTGATACGTTCGTCACTTAAAACATGCTCACCTTGATTTATGCCGATGGATATGTTAACCTACAACAAAACAGTGATGATATGACCAATTCTATGCTCATAAATAAAGGTTAACATGCCACTACTTTGTTTATGAATGGTAAATGTAGGATATATGGTTTATATTAGGAATTAACATTGTATTTGAGAGCCTTGGCGAGCTACACACACAGTGTTTATTCATAATGCTGTATATTTACCATCTAAATACACACAAAAAACCATGATAACCTGTTTACCATACGATTTTATTCGCCATTCATTTTCCGAAAAAAAAAACTGATAGCAATATCTCGATGCAGCAATCCGTTTGTGCAAGTATTGGAAATAATAAAGTTAGTAATATTCAGAAAAAATTCCAGCACTTGATCTCTAAATGTTGCATCTATATCTGGATATGATCCAAACTGATGTCGAAAATATCCAATTGATTTATATTGCCGAGATCACTATCCACTCTATGATATCTAGAGAGACCAAATGCTTTTCCGTGTAAAAGTGTTTCATCGAACGAGCGAAAAAGTGGACCAAGGCTTTTAAAGCTATGGTTGATAAAAAAGGAGAAAGGTTTCTCTTGTATGTAAACTTCTTGATAATGTTGCATAGTTATTCCATACACTAACAATAGTCATCTACCAAAAAACATACTTTTTCCTTAGGGCTAATTTTGTATCAAGACATCACACTATGAATATCATGTTGCAATTAAAAATACTAGATTTACAGAAGTTCGTTAAACGAGTAAATTGTAGAAAAAAAAATAAGTTGTAGATCTTTGTGCCACCATTGGACTCAATACCTTATGCCGTTGTGGTGGTTTGCGTGCTTCGGAGACCCAGAGAGCTGTTCCAGCCGGAGATTACATGGTGCTGGTACGGGCATCCATGCTGGGCCTAGTTACGAATAGAAGCCCTATTAGATGTGAGTCGTTCTTAAACCTAGCGCCTCTCCTTCAGTCTTTTCCCTCATCTGTCCACTCTCTTTTGGGCGATTTTCATCCACGCGTGTGTTGTTGAAACACGTTAGAATCCACTTTACCCCTTTCCTGACTTTAGAATTTTGCACAGTAGCCGTATGAATGGCGAAAGGCGTGATGTGTGCAAAAGCACGAATAATCTGCAGAAATTCTTACATAGTATTAACGCAATGATGCAGTTCCTCTCCTCACTCACGTCAACAGCACGCTTGCTTCCGAGGTCACTCGATAGGGGGCGTTGCAAATTAAAAGATGGCCGTGCGTCTAAGAGAAGCTTATGTATATGGATGCAATATAAAGCGGAGAGCCGTACGGTATCAAGTAAAACCACTATAAGTGAAATATCTAAAAAATATCCATAAAACGAGTTTGCTTGTAGAGGTACGTTGATCATAAGAATACGGTGACATCTCTTTACTAATATGTCATTTTCGGAAGAGTAACATAAACGAAACTTATCTTCAGAGATCGCCGTGAAATCTTTTGAAGCTGTATAAGCTTACTTGGATAATGGTGAGTAGGTGGTAAATATATTTGTAAATAGATACATGTGACACTTAGATACAGTAGCTTGAGCTTATCTGCATGTTCTGTTCAATAATCGGCTATGTCATCGTATTTAAACCTTTTTTTGGCTAAAGTTGCAATTAAGTTGAGGAATACACCGAGAACGTTATAAACGTAATAAAAAAAATCTGTCTGTATCGTATGTTCTCACTAACAATCTAAATTGCAGTAATGCGTGTGTCATTTATGTTCAAATGTTCTTGTTACTCTGTTATATTACTAGTTGCGTTATTATGCAATACTCTTCGTGAATAAGATATAAATATCAAGTCAACCACAGTTAACCATTGCTATATTTGAAACACATCAATCGGTAAAATATAAACAAATTAATGTTCAACATTAAAACGGTTTCCTTTATTTAGCATGATGTTGTAAAGAAACGCACTGCTTAATAAAGCAATACCAATTGCGGTAAATTAAAATTAAACATCACTTCGTTTTTAATACAAATTCAATAAACATGATTTGGTGTTTGATGGACCATCGCTGATCAGTGATAATAGTTATTAGAAATACAGTTGATATTGTGTACCATAGGTAACTTCTAGATGTAACAACATTTCTTGAGGAAATATTCCCTAAGGACAGATGTGACATTTGAGATTGTTCATAACGGTAGTCTTAGATTCAATTAGGGGATTTTTTCAACGTCAGTATGCAATATTTAACTTCCTTCCCTTGTCGTAACAAGTGAATCACTGCTGTCTCCACCATAAACACAGTCTGTGGGGAAATAAGGGGCGATTATCACTGAAACACCTGTAAACATGACAGCAAATGTGAGCTATTTCAGGTTTGCAATACCAGCTTAATCTTGTCGTGGGCACTTGAGTGTTAGCACGGCGCAAATGGAGGATTCTTCTATTATAAAGTGATACATCTCTCTGAAGCTGCAAATCAAAGGTTAGTGATTTTCTGACATAGTTTGGAAACATATTGGGATTAGATGTATCAAAGTCAGTAGACATGTTTGTCGTAGAGACGAAGATGAGGCTTAGGTGGATTAGTATAAATAGAATATATCAATCCAACTACGTAGATGATATATTTACAGAAACACACCTGGGTGACTTAAACTTTGAACTTCTCTTACCTAATCATACGTCTGTGCACAACTCGAAATAAAAAGGCTGTTAAGTTATTTGGTAAAGACGGGCATCGCAACAGAAATACATTTATAAAGTAGTCATGTAAAGTTTCAAGACTTTTCTCACTAGTGTTAAAAGATACTTTTTGAAATGTTGAATGCAAAACTAGATAGAAATCTTCGAACGATTTGAGTTCTGTCATTTACAATTTGGCCCCACTTGAAACACCTGCATGTTGGTGTAGGTCTTAAGTTTATTATTTGCTATTATTTTTCAAAGTTTTTAAAACTCTTTTACGGCGAAACTTCATATCCGTTCTTAGAAAAATATTTCATACTTTTTGTGTCGTATGAAAGGTTTGGAAATGAACTGATGAAATATATCCTTGCAACTGATGACACATTTGCCATGTTACTTCTGATAAACTTAGCAGAGAGACTTACAATAGAGAACAGAGGAGTACGACTTGGCAAGGTTGTTCGTTCCTCTGAGATATCGGTATTTGTTAATTTGTTTTCAATCAATTAACCTTTTTAGGGTCAAACACCCCTTGGGTACTGAAGCTGTAAGTAGATTGTATAAGAGACACGAGTGCAGAAGAGTGAATACTGTGGCTCTTTGACCTTACGGGATCACACGTTCCGCTTCAGATCATAATGTTTGGGTACCATATCTTTCAAGAGGCGGGATGGCGCAGCGGTGAGCGCGTTCGGGTTCGGCTTCGGATCAAGAGGGTTCGAATTCCACCAGGGGCTCGGCAACCTTGTCTGCAGTAGAGAACTGTACTTCATGCACGAAGGTTTTGGTGCAATGCTATACAGATTCCATCGCAGTGCAACCGATGGTTCGCTAGCGCCTGTTATGCTCGCAGGTTTCACTGCAATGCATAGCCACATTAGTGTTGCGGGTTTTCTCCTTGCAATAATACTAGCAGCTGTGTTAAAAGAAAAATATTCTTGAAAACCGCGTCCACTACCTCACACACTATACCCGTTCGTACCACCCCATCGCATGATGAGGATTATTTGCATGTTTTCTCCTATTAGTTATACCAGAGCTTTCATATCTAAATATATGTTCTTGAAAACAATCGGAAAGTTACCTGGTATATAAGGCCTTTTCGATATTAGATTTGACTCAGATTAAAGTTTTATACTACTATAGTTGGTTAAAGACACTTTCGTATTTATCTTAATAAAGTTCGCAGCTCAAATTTTCTTGCAAAATACATATGTTTTTCAATGACAAAGAAATGTTTCTTTCAACCGTTGAGTCCATATCACCCAGGATTGACGTTTTCCTAATGCACTATGGTGCGCTCCTGTATGTATGTTAACATGTTTTATGACCTGTTGTATAATAGGTCCGCGGCCCGTTTCCTGAAAATTGAAATCCAACCATTTTGATTGGGTAAGTTAGTATAGCAACAAATGTATCGATTATGACTGTGAATTATTTATCAATTCTTCGATGTACTGTATATCTCAGAAGCATTTGATAACAGAATTCACATAGTTTGAATAACGTTGAATAATCATTTGACATGGGACGATATTTGCGAGGCTATGTAAGGTAGAACGCTGCCACATCGGAGATATTTCTCTAACCTATAAGTCTAAAAACTGCAGTGTGGCATTTTGGGAACCCTTTAAAAGACGCCAGAAACACATAACTATTGCGCGCATTAAACATCAAAGGCCGCAAACTAATCGAATAACTCTAAATTTTTTGTAACTCGAAGGTTTCCTTTTATGCTGAAAGTCCAGTAACGAAGGAATTTAAAAAAGGTTTGCTTGTTTTTGACATTGATGAAAGACAGAATTTTAGTGTCAAAAGGTTCAGCGGAAAATCATGCCAATTTTTCATAATGCCTATATGTCCTATTTATTGTGCTATGTGTTTTAAGTTAGGAAGTTAGTTGATGGTTGTCAGAGATAACATTGTTCATGCCTCAAAATTTCAAAATTTAATATAGAACGACTCTTACTTTACATCCATCTTCCGAACTACAGAAAATTAAAGTAGACATGTTTAGGAATGAATATCGAACATAAGACATAAATACCCATGGTAGAACACCGGCACATAATTGCATAACTTTGTAGACAGAGTCCTTGTAATTGTGTACCGTAAATTGTAAATACACACGAATCTATAGCGTCTGATCTCCAGCTGTAAACTGTCTGCAAATTAAGTATACGAATGTCACCTACAATTCAACACAGAATCTTAATCAGAATGAACAACACAAGGAGAATGAGTTGTTTGGACCAATCAGAATCAAGATATGTAAAGTGAGGTTGAGGATTGTAGGATATCAGACTAAGCTTGATCCCAGTTTATGTCGAGGGCACAATGCATTTAAAACCTTCAATTTAATAGTTGGTATTCCCATTATCATTTGGAAGCATTGGCGGGTTTTTAAATAAATATGGAATAATATATACGAAATTAATAATCAATTATGTCTTGTAGATCTCGTGAAATAAACGAGATTTAAGTAGCTTGCCAAACATCGCATCCCCAATGAATAAATAGCAGAAGAGATATTCTGCGAACGAAATGGTACAAAGGAGAATCAATTGTGTCCATACTTTCCAATCTAAAGAGACACTCCGTGAGTTGATTGCCTCGAAATCGCCAACTTAATTCATCGTTCCTTTTATCTTGGAGTAACGACTGTTGCTGAAAAGTCATATGTCAAACTTAATCGTTGTGATACAGTAGAAATGATACATAAAATCAAAGCATAAAGTCTTTTTTAATTTTGATCAGAATTTTGATTGGAAACCGCAGAATGGCTTGCGTCAATTGGTCAAAAGCAATTTGGAAACTTATCTTAAGCAGACATATCCACACATATTTCAAACTGTTCTTTAATTTTGAATAAAAACTAGTTTATTTCGAATTGTGCTATTATAGGAAGATATTTGAGACGATATGAATTCATGGTACCATATATGGTATTTCGGTCAGAACGCGTCAAAGCCGAACATTTTGTCATGAAAATGACGGAGTTTCTCTTTAAACATTAAATCAATGAAACATGATTATCATGTGTCAGAATCAAATGTTTTGTGAATGTCTTCAAATGAATCCTCTTCTCCGATACACGGAGACAACCTCCAAGTGTTAACTAATAAAATGAACAATTAGGTGATAAACATTCCGTGTTTGAAAATCAGAGCATAGAACGGAATTATAATGGCCCTCAATTTGTCGAACGCGTAACCAATTTGGTTTTGACATTTTTCCTTGTTTTTATTGATATATTTTGCCAAAACCAATAATTGAAATTCTTAACTGTCGTTTAGTGTCGGGTTTGTGATTTGATAGCGTTCTGCGTTTAATACAACAGCTAATCTTTTCAAGTGAGGTGATTTGGGGTTTAACGTCGTATTTGGGTATTTAACTTATATCAAGAAATTTCGTCTTATTGTAGGGAGAGAGCCCGCTACACTATTGGCATATATATGTGAGCTTTGGCTGGATCGAGCAAACCATGGGCGGAACTGCGCCAAACCAACCAAACCTTACTGCGTGTAGAACAGTTCTCTCCTGCAGACGAAATCGTATTCATACGCCTTGGTCGAAGTAAACAGAGCACTGTATATCCAAAATATACGTCCTCTTATTTGTCACAGTTGCATTTGCAGTTGTATTTAGAACAGTTATGTGTGAAGCATAAGTGGAAACATCGACACTGTGGTACACGAGGGTATAGAGACTCATAAGATGAAAATTAGTGTAAAGCTTTCCTAACGTATGTAAGATCAGGACCAAAACACCTCTTTATTGATTCTACAATCTTTCGGGGCGATATTCCAAACTTATGTTTTTATTCCAATTGAAATAAGTTCGATGTATTCATCATATTCTTTTACACCTTTAATGTCCATGTTTTTACTCATCTACATATATTGACCTGATGTCTTTTTGGTATTTTCAGATTTCTAAATTAGAAATGTCCCTTGGAAATAAGCAAAATTTTTAATCAGCACAGTTCCGATAAGCCTTATGAACACATTTCCACCAAATCTTGGAGTGTGGTTTTTGCTAAGACTGTGTTATATATCATTTTGAATTTGCTATAAGTTTAGCTTCACAACCCAAACTGGGTCAAACTTATTCTTAACACAAATCTTTTGATTTAAGTAGTTCTAAAGTGATCGACTGAATACACGAACTTTCTCATTGACTTCACTGTAAACAGAAGCAATGTGGATATCACTATGTCGTCCATTGAAAGTCGGGACGAGGGGCATTGACCGTTCTGAAGGAGGTTTGAAATGACATGATGGACGAATCTCCGTTGACGTGATGGCACTGATTGAAAAGGGCTTATTCTAGTCAACATCAATCAGGCAACTAAAGATTATGGCAATTGTATGTCATTTGAGTTTTGGTGCATGTAAAACACAGGAGTTTTTGGTTCATATAAAACTTTTGAACAAGCAAATATATTACAAAGCCTGATTGAAGGTAAGCAAAAGATAAGACCATATGATGAATTTGTGGATGTAAAGAGATTATTAAGCGATGAAAACGTATTTACAATTACCTTCCGTAGAAACTTGTAGCATAACCTAGTTATTATCAGAAATCGTCAGACTCCTTCACAGGCTCACGTGGTGCATTACACTGTTTTTTGTTATTCATATGACTATTTTTTTTATGTAAATAGACTTATTAGTACTGAGCTCTGTCTAGCCATTGAAACATTGAAAAAATGTTTTTTGTGCTTGGTTGCCAAACACGTATTGTATAGAAAGGAACAATGATTATGTCATGAGCGGTAGCGTATGAACCTACGGTGAATTGCTTTTAGTTACACCTCTATTTAGATTCCTGTAGTTCACTTATCACCTCACTAATTTTGATTTTTAATGTTGAGAGAAAAATAGTTAACTTGTATTCTTTTATCGACTCTGTGTAACTAACATTTAAGCTTTACAAATCATTGGTTATGAATTAACTCTACACCATGTAAGTTAAATACCCTCAGTTTCATTGTGTTCCGACTTCATTTTCTCTCCAATATAACCACCAAACATTACATTCTGAAGAACCCATCAACATGCTACTCTACATATAGTATTGTTCAACATTCTTATTACGGACTGAATTCTCTTGTCTGGAAACAAATGTCCAAGTTGCGTTCCCATGGACATAGCCAAATAATAATAATAATATAAAAATAAAAATAGTAAGAAGAAGAAAACTCCAAAAAAGATTTACGTTACATGATGAGTGTTCGACACACTGAATTTCCTTGGACTCGGCTTAATGGTTTTTCGACTTGATGTTCTCATAGAAACCAATAAAAAAAGTGGGATGACGTTTATATCCCATAAGGCTTCACATCACGTAACAATCGTTTCGTATGCCAAAGAAGAAGCTAGGCATTATTTGTTAAGTTCTGCTCCGGAAAGGAACAGCTCGAACGGAAGGACATAAGAATATCCCCCACCACTTTGTTGTAGCAGGAACAAAAGTTCCCAGTACGACAGTCCTAATTTAGGGTCAATAGTAAGATTTTTGTACAACGATGAGCTATAATCAATAATACTAATGCATTTCTAAATCCGTATCATGAAAATTCTCCCAAGACAATGGTGGACCACAGTCACATAAAGTTTCCCGTTTGGTAAGTAGTTGAATGAATCGGCCTTCTAACGAGCATTGAGCATATGAAGATACTAGGTTGATAGTTAAGTGAACAGGAATAGGTCTCAATCACGACAGGAAGTAACTCTTCATCTGATTATCTTTGCTCAGTCTGACAATAAATAGAAGAAGGTGTCTAATCCATCAACAAACACAGTAAAGGATACCATCGTCTGAGGTTAAGTCTTAAATATCGCTAACAAGTTGTTTTCATAGATCATTGGCTGTTTGTATTTGTGAAAAGGAATTCATTTTGCCTTTTTATAAGTTTTAAATGAATTTTATAAGATATATATAGTCTATCATAACCTAAATGGGTGGTTTCTTTTAGTACCAATGAAAATGTTTTATTTTTGACCTTGGACAAACATTGGAATTAATCTGAAAGAACTGTGCTTTTATTTCTATTACAAAACTCATTAGGACAAAAATATACTAACTTTATAACAAGTCTATCATAAAAGTCGCTTTATGTTTCACAAGTATGACCATGAAAGCATACAAAGGCAACACTAGCCATATATATAATAACCAAGCTATAAAATCTCGTGTACAGAAAAGGAAGCTATCGAAATTATCTCGTTAATCGTGCTGAAATAGAACATTTCGAAAGGCAGTTTAAAAGGCTGCTTATGGATATTTTATAGCAAAGATTCTCAAGTGTAGGAAAATTACTGAAATCAAATATCAAACCATAACACAAGAAGTAAAACGTTGCGAACGTTGCAAACCGTCCGCTATGCAATCAATGGCATACACGTTCCGATATTTTGTTGAAATAATAGCATTGCCCATAAGTGTTTGATAATAATATTAAACATTTGATAGAGAAAATAGTTATTTTGCACAGCATCGTTGCTGTTTTGTTTATCAACAGTTAGCGTTTGGAAAATGTCTGTATCGACCATCATACAAATATCACACAAACATATTTGCTGATAATTGGAAAACATGATGCGTGAAATATAAACAGTTTTTTAAATTAAAGTGTCTTTGATTATTTTAATGAATGCCGTAAACATTATAATTTGTGAACCACCCAGGACATTAATTTAATACATTATATCAACATCACAGAAGGTTGGTTACATTGTTTTCAATACAAGACAATGGTATGGAAGTTCTTTATTTAGTTCACACAACGTTTTGGGGCTTGCGTCTCCTTCCTTTGTCATGTATTAATGATTTATGATCCAAACCTAATATATCTTAAACAGTTTCTCTGATTTTCATGTGTCTGTCACTCTTTGTGAAAATCGTTTGCATCTCTGTTGAGCTGTAAAACAGTTTGCAAATCAGTGAGTGTGTAGTAGGGTTTAATGTGCCTTCAAAAACAGTTCAGTTATTCTACACGAGGATGGAGTTATCCAAAAGAGGTAAGCTGAGGTGATTTCGGGTTTACGCCACTTTCAAGAGTATTTCACTTATACCACGGCTACTGGTATTAGAAATCCTGCAACGCTATTGTTGCAATGTAGTCCAGTTTTTTCTGCGGAAAAAGTTATCAAACCCCGGACCTCTTGATACGATGCCGAACACGCTAACCATTGCGCCATCCAAAGAAGACTTATAGATCAGGAAGTATAGGTATGGAATGGTTGAGGGAAGAAACAGAAAGAACGGTAAAGTGAAAAAAAACAGGTTATGAAAATTGATTACTTGTCCCCTGTGTGATACAAAGGAATTTCATGATCAACTTGCAAACGTTGTAGTGTGATAGGTTGTTCATTCAATTATGTTAGGCGCCATGGAATACTGCATAGTATACTAAGCACGAGTAGGTCTTTGCAACTATATCACCCAAGCAAGATGAGAGTCATTGCATTGTTGACTCATAAAAAGAAGCCAAGATAAGAGTCATCGACACTGTGGCACACGAGGGTAATGGAGCCTCTCACTCTCATCAGATGGAAATTAGATAAATGAGCTTCCTGTCTATACTAATTGGTCACCAAAGGCAAATTCAAGTGCAGTTATGTCAACGTTAAAAGAAAACATTCCAATAATAGAAAGCTTTCATTCAGTCCATTTGGTTCCTCCATACAACTTGAACGTTTTAACCCTGTTGATGATGCGATAGATCAAAGTGAAATGAATCACATGTACAAGCAAGTAAACAGCGGCGAAAGTGTGAAATATATTGGCATGAACTTTACTCTAAAATAAACCCTTAATAACTGATAACATAAGTTAAAACCTGTCCTCGGCAGATCATTGGCAATTGATTTATCCTTCTGAAGATGGTTGCTTGAGATTCTTTTAGCTTACTGTTTAGGTTTTACTTTTCTACCCTGGAAATATTTTTGAAACTTGTTTTTCATGGAAGTCGAAGGCATGCAAATGAATTATTTTAATTTCGAAGTTTCAATGCCTAAGGCTTTACAGGTTTTCAATTTTGGTTCAGAAACAAGCTTTTAAATTGTTTTTACATGGAAACGTCTTAAAAGTAAATCTCAGAAGGAGTCGAAAAGCCCATAAGATACATGATGATTATTTCACATACCAACTTTTAATGCACTCATTTTTTTCAGAGCTCTGGTTCGGAACCAAAATGTTTAGTAGCTACGGCGAATGATGAAAGTAGGAATAAGTTGAAAACCCAAAACCCAAAGAGGGACCATTTCAGATGATTATTGAATCATAAATCAATTTTGAATGAGCTTGGCTTGAAATGTTTTAAGTTCTAGTACAGAGAAAATAGTTGTGATTGTGTTTCCATGGCCACAGCCAAATATAGATGTAGGAAGGTGTTGAAAATCCCAAAAGGCACTACTACTCATTGTGATTCATAGGGCTAGGCTCCTGGTCCGGAACAGAACTTCTTGCAAGCAAGAAGCATAGCCTTCGGGATCTCTGAAGAACCCAAACCAGGACACCGCGAAAGTTATTGATTCGAGTGGTAGCACAAGTAGAAATTACTGGATGAGTGATTCCTTAAGAGATATATACACCGAGCTTGACCGTTAGTATGACAGAGCTGTTGAAGACTAAAACATACCGTAACTGATATAAATAATACGAATAAAACTTGTATCAATATGGTGTCAAGGTATTGACAGAAATACATACAGACAGACATACAAACAGACAGGCAGTCATTTTTATTCAGTTTCTAAGGCCTCTGGTCAAAACAAAATACATGTATGGTATGAAATATTGTATGCTTAATACCTTTACAAGTAGCATTATCAAAGTGGAGACCTAATTGCGTACTTTACTGAGAAACTTTTCAATTTTTTTAAGAGTCTTTATATTCTGGTGGATTGAAGTTATTGTCATGAAACCCGAGTTGTCGTTCTTGGTTGTATTTGTCACAGATCAGCATGATATTCATCCTCAATGTGAGATATATTTTTGGAAGAGAATTTTTGAGAATTTGAATATTCAGGCACATCGATGGGGCCACTCAAAATATGTGATTTCGGTATTGATAAAGTGAAGTGAAACCGAGGGAGCTCAATGTACACACAATCGGAGAGGATATCAGTGTACTAATGATTAAAAGAAACGACAATCATCCCAGACAATCAATTAACCATTGGAAGACTCAGACTCGAAATTGACAAGATGAAGTAAAAAAATAGCGACTTCAATAGAAAACAGGATGAAGAATAAGAAAAGCTATAAGTAGTAATATTCTTTACACTACTTGGGTCACGAAACAAGGTCAGTGGGTAAATATAGCAGACAATTCACCATTCGAAGACTGTCTCAAATAAACAGGATGCATTTAAGAAATAGAGCAAGACAAGATAATTTGACACAATGAAAAAAACAAATAGTGAGAAGAAAAAGTAATCATATTTTTACATCGTGCTGCATCAGCATACTTTTTATCCGCAGAACATCAACCACACCATACTAGACACTGTTCAGACAATGCTGGACACTGTTCATACCAGTGTCCCATGCTGGACACTGTTCATACCAAGCTGGACACTGTTCATACCATGCTGGACACTGTTCATACCAAGCTGGACACTGTTCAGACAATGCTGCACACTGTTCGTACAAAGCTGGGCACTGTTCATACCATGCTGGATACTGTTCAAACCAAGCTGGACACTGGTCATACCAGTGTCCCATGCTGGACACTGTTCATACCATGCTGGACACTGTTCATACCAGTGTCCCGTGCTGGACACTGTTCATACCAAGCTGGACACTGTTCATACCAAGCTGGACACTGTTCGAAATCGATTATTTAACAAAGGAATTAGAGTCTGTTTAATCATTTTCCTCATCTATGAATAAAACAACAGAATCTCAATTTCCTGCAGAATATAGCATATCACATTATCTCTCACCACAACGTTCTGTCACTTACAATCATTCTGAGGCCCGTATGTTACCCTTCATTATGAAATCTGATATGCCTTCAGAGGCCCTAATGGAGAGTTATTCTTCTTAACACTATTCATGTGTCTATTCGTATGTATAACGAGACAATTTGATACTAAGCTCTGTCAAGCCATTGCAATCATAACGTTGATCTGTGAAAATTATACTATCAAATAAATTGATAGGATTCACTATAAACACAATTGATATCACCCTAAGTACATATCATATTGTATTGTATTGTATCATATTATGTTATATTATATTATATTATCAATTCATGCGTTTGAAGTGACAGTGTGCCTTTGCGAGTTACTGCCCTTAGAATTAGCATATTTATTACGAGCTTGCATTCTTACATGATGCTAGTACAGAAATACCCTGGCATGTGAGGGAATTGATTATCTAATCGAAAGTTAAATCAGAAAAAGTACGTATATTTGTATAGCTTACTACATTAGATTTGGGCTTTAAACTATAATTATCAAATGAAAGCCTCATTCTTGTGTATGTTATTTCTTTCTGGTGGTGACAATCAATACTGATTTTAGTGTATGTCAAGTTATATTACGTTTGAGTGATGATGTCATTAATCATATCTTCACTGATGTATAGTAAATCTCGCGTTATGATTTGTCCGCTAAAATGGTTGCTGTTTGATGATGTACATTGTTTGAGTTTGAAAGATCGGCTATCCATACAGCCTACTGTAATAAAACATATCTGCCAAATGTTCAAAGTCTGGAGGATTTAAAAGCGGTTTTGCCAAGCATTGTTTAGTGATAGGTTTTTCAAACAGTGTTGCATATATGTTTTGAAATCCTAGTGTATGAATGATTTTAAGAGGGTTTGTGGCGCACAACGTACTATAAACCTTCATTTTAAACTTAACTTCTATGAAATAAAATGATGTTGATGATAATAATGCTTTTAACATTACTACTTGGATGAAATCAGTTTGAAACTATGCTTCGTGTTCTATTAAGAAATCCATTAGGACATAACAGAGTTATTTGAAGACAGACCTTTCATAAGAGTCGTGTAACGTTGCAGAGTAATGACAATGAAAGCAGGTAAGACTTATGACCAGTATCACACAAGCTATACATAATTAGTCATTGATACGCTTAAGGAAGCTATCAGAATTATTTCGTTTAATGTACAAGAATCTGATATATAGAACAGATGGTAAATACGTTCTTAATGGAAGTTTAATACCAAGGGTTCTGTAAGAAAGTTACTGATGTGAAATCAATTTCAGACTATAAAAGTATAAATACAATATCTTTTACGTTGCAAAAACGCCTGCTACAGAGTCATTATGATAACGACATTTAATGACAGTAATGACACAAATGTTAGCCTAATGCCAATAAAATTTGCCCTACATGTATATTACATCTATCACAAGCATTTTAAAGGTCATACTACTACTTTTGCACAATATTACACTGCATGTATCATGAATTGGTTTCACGATATTATTGTTTGATATCTACAAATGGTACAGATTGAACTATTCACAATTTCTGTTTTCATTTAGAATTAATTTAATTTGTTTCAGAAAAATGCTATGTATTTGTTGATTAATGAACAACTCAACAGATTGATTACTTTTAAAACATGAGTTTATGAATATATTATTATCATTCTCCAGTAAGGTGCGGAGTTTCAGCGTTAATATACATCATGTATTTAAAATACACGTGAACTTTCTGTCACAATAAAATAATCGTTCAAAATTTATCATAACAATACTTGTGTCCAAAGTGTTGGTGCTAGACTTCGAATAGTTCATTGTGTAGGGACAAAGTTGCCTAGGCGGGATTCGAAACCTCGAGCTCATTGAATGCGCTCACCACTGCTTTATCCCACCCCCACATTATGTTTAAGGGTGCCGATTTGGAAAGACGTAGTTTAAATGTAACATTAATAAATAAAATGATCTTTCGCGTTTCTCGGTTTCCTTATCTTTAGATAACATATACTTACAGCTACAGGTGGTAGGCCCTCGTAAATGAGTTGCCGATAAGTTGAGAACTCTCATAAAAACCCAGCTATGATTAGGGTCATCGACACTGTGGCACACAAGGGTAATTAAGACCCTCATCTGATGGTTATTAGTCAGGAGAGCTTCCTCTTTGTGTTAATGGGTACCTAATAAACACCATAGCAAATGAAAGTGCAGTTATGCCAAACTAACCAGCCCAATGACAAAAATATTCCCTTAATGTAAACCATGACCTTTGTCTCCTCTGTAGTATGATTAATAATTTCAATTTTCAACTAATTATTCTTTAGATCAAAATTTATTGGACAAATGTCATCAAGCAAACAGTTATTCTTGAGACTATGATGAAACTTATTACCACAAACACAATCTTCCTGGGCTTGCACCTTTAAAACTTTAACAATACTTTTTATGCTTTTAAAGATTTTGTTTATAAAAGGATAATACTCTTATACTTTGGTGTCACTGGAATGACAAGCCTTATTTTTTAAAGTATATCAGGCGAATGATTAGCAGCTGAAGATTTTTTAGCAATCTTACAATATTATTGGATTAAAATAGTGCATACGCTTAATAAAGAAGCCTTAATGTGCATATTGTTAACTGAAGGTTTGGAATGATAACGCTTAAAATGGCTTTTCAAAGTTAGAAATCAGATAAAAATACATATCATGAATGACAACTTCTTTATTCTGTGAACGTTTCGACACAGCGCCAAGTGTCGTTTTCAAGCATGAATGGCATCCAAAAAAGACGACACAAGCTGTGTCGAATGTCGCGTTCACGTAATGAAGAAGTTGTCATCCATGATATTTATTTCTATCTGATTCCCAACTTTGAAAAGCCACTAAAAGAAGTTACTTCGTCAGTGTATTATATGTACAAATCTAACGCAACTTATGTATCCTATGTTTATTCAGTCGGATAAAAACACTACGGTTATTCTTATTCTCAGTACGGAGCCAGTTTGTCCAGGGTCGGAGCCAAGCATAATGTCATTTGTGAGATTTATAAATAACTATAATCTCTTGGGATATGGTAATGTTATACTGTGATCAGGTTAATCGATGCAAAAGTCGGCATTCAAAACAAATCTCCACACATGCTCATTAATACAGACTGTTAATTGTAATGGCAATGTCTTTATAACTATAATCAACCTGAACATTTCACCCATGAGTGTTACCATAACGTTTTTATTACTTAAAGATGGATTTTATCAATTTGTATATGGAACACAGTGTTAATTTGATGAAGCCATTTATAATTTTCGAATATACGTGGCATTTCACTATGTTCTCCCGTTTTCATTTTATTAATGTTAAATGTGTTATACGGAAAATCTAATCAGTCTTTCATGAAAACAACATCACCAACAAAACCAAAACAACAACGCATCTTGAAATTCGAACAGCACGGAAGAGCAATTCATCAGACACAGGGACATACAATTTATTAAATATGATTCTAATAAGACAAAAAGTATGTACATACGATTTCAGCTCTCTGGACATTTTACCTTTGAAGAGGATCAAATAAGTTCTTGCATGACTCCAAACGCTCTTGTCGGGGCCAATGGGTCACCAGAACTATTCATTATAATCCTCACTAGTCAAAGAGTAGGTACAACATTTTGCATCTGGAGAATACGCCTAAGATAGGTTTCATATTAAAATCCTCACTAGTGAAGGTGTTTTTCAGCTTTCAAATATTCTGATTCAGGAGAAGATGAAAATACGTTTTAGGTCATGGCCCCTTTGGCTGATAGTAGGAGCGAAAGGGTCACCAAATGTATTTATAATGTATGAACTAGTCACGGAGTCTGTACACAAACTTTGCAGATTCTTATTAGAGTTTCTTTAGGTGAAGTAAAAAATCAACGAAAACGTTACAGACGTTATTGCCATTAGCCAATCGGGTATTCTAGCTATATAGATTAGCAGACAGAGAACACTTGATGTAACATTGTTTCAGAAGATGATACACTAGATCATTTTAACAATCACGTTATAACAAGGGATAACAATTTTGACCAATTAATATGCTTTTTCGGTTACTGTTTAAAGGAAAGAACGAGAGTTTGAATATCAATGAATGTTATAAATAAAAAAATATCATATGTTGATTTTGATTTTGACGAAATTATAAAGATTTAACCTTTAAATCCAACTACAAGTGTTTAGAGAGCTACATAAGGGATAAAAGCAACACTATTGTCGTAAGAAGAATTCAGCGTGGGCGTCATATCGTCTAAATATCAACAAAAGCTGAAATAGGCAAACTTTCGTATTATCAGTCAAGAGCTCAAGGAAATACCTTTCAAAGAAGTGTAGAGAGAATGATGAAACTTGTCTGACACTCAAGTGACAACGAATAGGTCTCAATCACGACAGGAAGCAACTCTTCATCTCATTATCTTTGCTCAATCTGACAATAAATAGAAGGAGGTGTCTATTCAATCAACAAACACACTAAGGAGTAAGGGAGTAAGAAGGGAGTAAGAAGGCGAACGGTATAGATTTAGGGATAGGAAAAGATGTAATTTATATCAAGATTGCAATATTGTTAACACATTTTTGCATTTTTCGGTAGTTTAGAGAGCTACATAAGGGATAAAAGCAACAATATTGTCGTAAGAAGAATTCAGCGTGGGCGTCATATCGTCTAAATATTAACAAAAGCTGAAATAGGCAAACTTTCGTATTATCAGTCAAGAGCTCAAGGAAATATCCTTCAAAGAAGTGTAGAGAGAATGATGAAACTTGTCTGACACTCAAGTGACAACGAATAGGTCTCAATCACGACAGGAAGCAACTCTTCATCTCATTATCTATGCTCAATCTGACAATAAATAGAAGGAGGTGTCTATTCAATCAACAAACACACTAAGGAGCGTCGCAGTATAAGGCTCACATCTTCATAAATATCGCTAACAAGTTGTATTCAGACATTTTGACTTGAAATCAAATGTGTTTCAGTGACAAAATTGATGTTAACAAGGGGGTCATAACAGATCCAGTATGTCATGGTTACAAAGGGAGTAAGAAGGCGAACGGTATAGATTTAGGGATAGGAAAAGATGTAATTTATATCAAGATTGCAATATTGTTAACACATTTTTGCATTTTTCGGTAGAAAAGTCAGGCTTATTATCCTTCTATGAATTTATTACATATGAGCAGTGATAGAATCTCAATGTAAAGGATAAAATTCAATTCTGTGTTTTAAATTTTTTAAAATCTATCCCGGTGAAAACACTTGAAATTTGTGACTTGGACTTGACAATGTGTTGTGTCCTTTGGCAAGGCAATTCATCCAAATCAATCAAACTGGGTACCTCAATTCGAGATGAACGGACCTATATGGTTTCCAGTTTACTCATTACTACATTCTATGAAGGAATAATGTTTGGTAATTGACTGATATTAATAGTTGTTATTGATTTGAAACAATTATTATTTATCTACAAATATCATATTACTGAACACATGTGTAGGCTGATAATGAGAAAATATGATGTGTGAAGTATTCACAACTTCTTTTTTTCCCAATAGAATGACTTTTAAACAAACACGACTTTGAAACATTTAAATAGATTGTAGAAGGTATGCATGATTAAATTTTAATGTATTAATAATGGCTGATTCACTTTTGTCCATAGGTCAATGTACACAGAGATTTTAAAAGGAAAGGAAACTACTGCATTTTACGTAGATATAACAAGTGTTTACATATTGCTTTCTGAAAACTACTTTAATGATCGTTTTTACAAGTAAATGTTATTTCATTTCAATTAAGTTAAGCACAACATTAAGTGGATTATCTACTTCTTATTGAATAACGTGAAGGGAAGGTAAACAACAAGTGTATAGAATATTTATAATATAAATTTATTTACATCTCATTGATTTGAATTATTGTTGCAGTTACATTGAAACTGAAACATATGAAGAAGTTTTGAAGCAGCTAATTGAGTAGACTTGTTAATAACTGTGACGTTTTCATTTCTAGGGGCCGTTCGTTGTTAGAGTTTGGGTTAAGTAAGTAGTTGGAAAGTCAGTTGGTTGAAATTTTCAATCATTTGTAAAACTTGTTGGTACAGAAAATTATTTCATTGGTTAAGAAATGTTATATCTTCCAATTTTACAAAAAATGTTCATATCAAATGCATAACCATCAGAAGGTCAAACACCCAATTACTTTGAAATATTGTTGAAAACACTCATTCATGCAATCCAATTATCCGTATTAGTAAAAGAAAATATTAGGGGAAAATTGCTGGCGGCCGTTTTAGTGTTTACATGTTTTAATAATTTAAGGTTGGGAAAGGGAGTCACATAGCTTAACCGAATATGTTACGTCCGTTTAGAACTGCTTCTTTCAATTAAAAAATATTGTCACCATTTACAAAATTAAAAATTATTGCCTTACAGTGTCTGACATTCATTTTCCTCTACTTTGTCCCCCCAAACGTCCTACTGCACCTCACATAATAAAATTTGCCGTTAATTGAAGACTGAACTGGGTTAGGGAGGATAACACCGGTGTTAAGACTTCTAAATTATTGTTCTCTTTCTAGTTCCATTGCTTATCATACCAAACATGGAATGACCAATGAAAATCTGCTATTACAATGATAATCGCGATAGTGTCCTTTTCCTCAATAGTTGTGTGGCATATTTGCTAGGCTTTGAATTTTCATTATATAGAGGCAGCTGCTGATGATGTCATATGAAAAACGAATGGCCCCGTATTTAAACGTATCTAAAAACTCTTAACTCTGAGGATCTCGGGCTAGTCATTGTTGTATTAATCAGTTAAATAATGGTTAACCTAATACACAAAAACAAATACAGGAAATAAATTCCTGAACACAAATACAGAGGAACGTGACATACAAATAATTGTACATTTTGTATACTTCCTTCTTCAGAGGTATGGGTCTCAAAGTCCAAGGTGCAGTGCCACGTTTTTGTAAATGAATGAATTGATCTCCCGAAAACGAAAATGAATGTTTCAAATTGCAGGACAATCTTTAAAAAAGCATACGAATTAACCATGATTGGTTTAGCTATACGAATCCATTGCCAAACCTCAAATTATTCGAAGACTTCACACACAAAATGGCCGTTGATGGGTTTTGCTTCATACTTTATTATTTTCTCTACGACTGCAGATAATCTGGTTGAGTAACGAAATGTTTTGACCCTCTGAAGATGATACATTTGGCAAAACGTTTATTGGGGAAACGTTTAATAAACTTATTTTTAATCGTGCTACTGCCCCATAAAAGAAGTTTTGTTTTGATTTGGTTTGTGCTGAATAGTTGAATGAAATGAAAGTTTGGAATTACGCTCGTTTTAATTTTTAGATTAGCCTTAAAGTGATTATTTATTCGTTCAAAGCGAAAACGTTACAAACTTACATTACGACACTTCCGTCCAACAAGAAGAACAATAAAATAAATCATCGATTGTATTATAGGTCTCTTCTTAGAATAAAAACACAACGTGATATCTTTATTTACGGAAACTTATTGACACTAATAAAGCTCCCCATTCTGAGCACCGGTTAACGAGTAGACTAATGATCCAGAAAGATAGCTAAGCTCCTGTTTCTGACCAATTCTGAATACACATGTATTACGTTCGATGTTCAAGCATTTACAAAAGTATTTAAATGAAGCTTCAACGACACCTATTTTAACACAATTATACATATAGCTGAATGTTTGCAGCTATTGAATGTTTTTTCACGATTATAAATATATCATGACGATAAGTTTCACAGAATATCTTTTCTGTTTCATTTAAAGTAGCTTGTTTGAGTTTGATGGACATCTACATCTAATGACTTACAGGAAGCACCTTTAAAAAATCATCCAATACATTTTCAAATTTAAAGGGGCAGTTGCACGGCTTTTTAACATAACTAAGTTACTCAATGAAAAAGAAAATACATATTTGCGAATTCAAGACAAAGTTGTTTATTGAAAGAATGCAGTCGTAAAACGATCGTACCATGGTCGTTTATAAAGCTATAAGAATCAATTTTCCTACCTCAAATGATTAAAAGATTAACAACAAAAATTGGCGCAAGTGGATTTTACTTGATACTTCATTACTCATTCTACGACTTCGGATGATCGGATTGAATGATGAGATTTTGTGACCCTCTGGATAAAATAAATTTGGCATAGACTGCTCATTAGGGAAGACTATAAGAAATAGATGTTTCGAAAATGCAAATGCCCCTTTAAATCTCAGAGCATATGTTGAAAATGTCAAACGTCATCTAATGTAAAGACAATTTATTCGCTCTTTTTGTTCATACCAAGATCAATGGTAATATATTTCAGTACTAATTGTTTAGCTTCAAAGTCCCAGTGGTGTTTTTATGTAGATTGTCTGACAAATTAGTCCTCAGTGTCAGAGAATGGCATTCAACAAGGCTCCATCTTTAGGTCACCATTTTCACTGACTCGACACATGGAACACTCTGTAATATTTCTTCCTGTTCTGATGATTTAAACTTGAGAATCGTAACTACCTAGTCCATTGCTTTCTGAGATGATATTTTTGGTAGACACATGACTTCAATGTGTATGTTCCGTGCAATCTGGGAATGATCACAATCTGCAGATTGTTCGCTCACAATCTGCAGATTGTTCGAACAATCTAGGAATTGTTTTCATTCCTAGATTGTTTAAACAATCTGCAGATTGTGAGACCTGAACAATCTGGGAATTATCACAATCTGGGAATTTGCTTGTTTGTAGTACATCTTGCATTATAAAATGAGAATTGTTTGGTTTATTTAGGTTTTTATTTGTGTGTGCATCCAAATGGTGGAGAACAGTTGTCAAGTAATAGATTGTGACAGGTTCATGGCTCGCCCATCTATCAAACTGACGGAGTATAGGGATCAATTCCTAGATTGTGAAGGGCTTACAGATCGTCATTATATCAAATTGAGAGGTATAGAGGTCGATTCTCGGATTGCGAAGGGCTCAGATATCGTCATTATGTGAAACTGAGAGGGTATAGCAGTCGATTCTTAGATTGTGAAGGGCTCACAACTCGCCTATAAATCAAACTGACGCAATATAGGGGCCGATTCCTAGATTGTTAAGGGCTCATAGCGCATCCTTATTTAAACTGACAGAATATAGGGGTCAAGGGCTTACAGCTCACTTATATATGAAACTGAGAGGGTATACAGGAGTCGATTCTCAGATTGTGAAGGGCTCACATTTCGCCTATATGTCAAACTGAGGGAGTATAGGGTCCGATTCCTAGATTGTGGAGGGCTCACAGCGCGCCTATATGTCAAACTGACGGAGTATAGGGATGTATTCTCAGATTGAGAAGGGCTCACAGCTCGTTTTTATGTCAAACAGAGGGAGTATAGGGGACGATTCCTAGATTGTGAAGGGCTCAGATATCGTCATTATATGAAACTGAGGGAATATAGGGGCCGATTCCTAGATTGTGAAGGGCTGACCTCGCGCCTATATCTCAAACTGACGGAGTATAGGAAACTATTCTCAGATTGTGAAGGATCATAGCTCACCTTTATTTAAACTGAGAGGGTATAGCAGTCGAATCTCAGATTGTGATGGTCTCATAGCCCGCCTATAAATCAAACTGAGGGAGTATATGGGTCGATTCTTAGATTGTGAAGGGCTCATAGCTCGCCTTTAACTCAAACTGACGGAGTATAAGGGTCGATTCTCAGATTGTGAAGGGCTCACAGCACGCTTTTATGTCAAACTGAGGGAGTATAGGGGCCGATTCCAAGATTGTGAAGGGCTCAGATATCGTCATTATATGAAATTAAGGGAATATAGGGGCCGATTCCTAGATTGTGAAGGGCTCACCGCTCGCCTTTAACTCAAACTGTCGGAGTATAAGGGTCGATTCTCAGATTGAGAAGGCTCATAGCTCACCTATATTCCCCTATATTCTGTCAGTTTAAATAAAGGTTCGCTATGAGCCCTTAACAATCTAGGAATCGGCTCCTATACTGCGTCAGTTTGATTTATAGGCGAGCTGTGAGCCCTTCACAATCTAAGAATCGACTGCTATACCCTCTCAGTTTGACATATAGGCGAGTTGTGAGCTTTTCACAATCTGAGAATCGACCTCTATACTCCGTCAGTTTGATTTATAGGCGAGCTTTGAGCCCTTCACAATCTAGAAATCGATCCTTATACTCCGTCAGTTTGACATATAGGCGAGTCGTGAGCCCTTCACAATCTAGGAATCGGCCCCTATACTCCCTCAGTTTGACATAAAGACGAGCTATGAGCCCTTCACAATCTGAGAAACGATCCCTTTACTCCGTCAGTTTGTCATATAGGCGAGTCGTGAGCCCTTCACAATCTGAGAATCGACCTCTATACTCCGTCAGTTTGATTTATAGGCGAGCTTTGAGCCCTTCACAATCTAGAAATCGATCCTTATACTCCGTCAGTTTGACATATAGGCGAGTCGTGAGCCCTTCACAATCTAGGAATCGGCCCCTATACTCCCTCAGTTTGACATAAAGACGAGCTATGAGCCCTTCACAATCTGAGAAACGATCCCTTTACTCCGTCAGTTTGTCATATAGGCGAGATGTGAGCCCTCCACAATCTGAGAGTTGACCCCTATGCTGCCTCAGTTTGACATAAAGCCGATCTGTGAGCCCTTCACAATCTAAGAATCGACTGCTATACCCTCTCAGTTTAAATAAAGGTGAGCTGTGAGCCCTTCACAATCTGGGAAACGGCCCCTATATCCCCTCAGTTTGACATAAACACGAGCTATGAGCCCTTCACAATCTGAGAATTGATCCCGATACTCCGTCAGTTTGACATATAGGCGAAATGTGAGCCCTTCACAATCTGAGAATCGACTCCTATATATCCTTTCAGTTTGAATAAAGGTGAGCTATGAGCCCTTCACAATCTAGGAGTCAACCCTTACATCCCCTAAGATTGACATAAAGACGAGCTGAATGTCCTTCACAATCTGGGAATCGGCCCCTCATTTTATAATGATGAAAATGCTACTAAAACACAAATTCCCAGATTGTGATCATTCCCAGATTGTTCAGGTCACACAATCTGCAGATTGTTTAAACAATCTAGGAATTCCTAGATTGTGAGCAAACAATCTGCAGATTGTTCGAACAATCTGCAGATGGTGATATATCCCAGATTGTTCGTAACATGTACACGTACATCAACTTCTAAAGAAGAAAACGTGCACTGGCCATTATCTTAATTTAGACTTTACCTAGTACATTTGTTCTTCATAAAACATTTCAATTTGATATAGAATAGTACGGTTCTACGCTTCATACTCTAAAGTATTGAGGAACGGGCATATTGGTCGGTGAATTCATAATGCTTTCTAGAAACTTAAAATTCTCAAATGAATATACATATGTATTCTTTAAGGAATAACGTAATGGAACAATTACCTACCATTACAAATTTGCTTAAGAGACATTCATTTTGAAAGGCTAATCAAGGAAAAGAGTAAGAGAAATGTTCTTGTATGCATGTCTATAAAAAACAGATCAACTTAGTATCCCTGTGCGTGTACGCCACGAGCTGTATTTTATTTCTAGATCTTACCAATCATAAGTGTTCTCTCAATTTAGATAAACTCTATTGCCATTCTTCAGATGTGGTCTTTCATGTTAGGATGCAAAGAGAGTGTTTCCGACAAGATGAAGAGAACCCATATATCTTATATCCATTGGATGTCATTGCCAATGTCAAAGGTCAAGTCCTTGAATTTCCTTTGAAACTACATGCATCTATTAGGAAGTCACAGACATTTTCATGTGCACAAACAAACAGCTTTATAAAATCATATTTCAAGCATAGTGTTTTCCTCCTTAAATCATAAATCATTATTGAGTGATGTCAAAGGTCAAGTCCTTGTATTTCCTTTGAAAACTACATGCATGTGTAAGGAAGTCATAGAAATTGTCATGTGCACAAACAAACAGCTTTGAAAAATCATATCATATATAGTGTGTTCCTTCTTAAACCATAAATCAGTATTGAGTGATATTTTTACAAAATATATTTTCAAGCAAAGCCATTGCACAGTGTTCGGGACGTTCTGTGCGAAAAGAGAGATTTTTTAATAATAATTTATCACATTTTTGTGCCTTTAAACTGCTTATGATTGTAGTTAGTAATGAAATTTAGCGATTTAGTTGGTTCGTACAGGCTTGAAAACAATTTATTATTATTTACTTTGTGTAATGTACCGCAATACGATACAGTCTTATTTTGAGAATACAGTCTCGTCGGTCATAATCTCAATTTATAGGTTTGTCGGACTCAAAATTGAATTGAGACTGATAATCAACACAACGGAAAACGTTTCAGTAGAACATAGTTATGCTTTGTTTTATAAATTGAAGAGATACACATGTAAAAAGTTTCTCTATAGATTGTAGGTTGTCCATTAAGTATAAGAGTATCGTCAACATTTAAACAATGTACACTGTCAAAAAGAACCGCACTGACACAGTAGTGCAAGAATTATTATCATGTCTTCAAAACTTTTATTTCGAAAATCACAGTGATTGCATAAATTTGAGGTGAATGAGTGGGACTGGTTCTTGTATTGCATTCAGTGTCAACTGAAAGATATCGAACAATCATAATCTGAAACATTTAATTAATCAATTAACCAATCATTAACATAAATGTTAAAGGCTATTTTAATGTTTCGTGAACAATATCAATTTTTGCCATGGCTGAATCATAATTAGGTTCTTGTCTCACATTCACAAACACATTTGGCTATCTTTTAATTCTACCAGTGCCTTATCAGGCCTACCAAGGTAACGGATCAAATAACCTCCAAATGGAACAAATAACCGCATGAATGGATTAGATTACCTCCAAAACGATACAAATAACCTCGTCAGCGGTATTAATAACCTCAAAACGGAACGAATAACCTCAAAACGGATTCAATAACCTCGATTTGCGCAGCGCATCCCTACGATCTACCCAGTTTGACTGAAGGAGCCCAGTCTTTTGTTTATGTTTACGCCTTATTAAATTCTGATAATCCTGGTGTAATGAAACTCACCATAAGTTGACGTCATTCAAGTCGTAAAAGGTCAAGAAAGGTCAACGGCACTTGGACGCACGAGGGTAATGAAGACTCCCATCAGATGTCAACTAGTCAAAGGAGCTTCTACTGTGTGGCAAGGTAACAAAGCACCATAGGCATATGTAACGGAGGTATACCAACACTAATTAGGAGATCCTCCATTCATGTCCTCTATGACTTTGTTCTAGGTTACTCTACATTGAAGCCAAGGATAAGCCTATAGGGCAAGTAAATGTGACTCTGTAAAGGCTACATTACATGATTGTCATTCATATTGAATTTGATGTAGAAGACAATGTTAAACGTAACATAGATATTGTCTATAGGTACGCGCATGGATTAAGTATCCTTTGATTAAAATTCATACCAATCATAAGGCAATATCATATCCCTAACTTGTACATGTACCTACCATTGATTGGATGCTCCTCTATGAGAAGACATTGTAAAGGTAGGGCTCATGAATTTTAGATTAATAATGTTATCTTACACTTAGATTCTGATAAGATTTCGAATGAAATTCAATTACATATTGGTTGAAATACTCTATGATCTACCAGGGAAGTTCGGGTATTGTTGAGTGATATTATTATTAAACAGATTGTATTGACCCTACAAGGTCGGCATTATTCGAGAATACAGGTCCTACCACTTCTCAATGAAATGTTTCTAAATGTGTTTAGTGATCATTGAGTTTTGGTAATATAATTGTTGACATTGAAACATTGAAAAATATTTCAAAGGATTTGCTATTTGTTTAAAATTCTACTTTTGACCTCGAAATAAATGATTCACTGTCGTAGTAGACATTCATTTGAAATGACACAAATTACTGAGGGAGAATTTGTAATACTTAAGAAAATAACTGGTATATCTATCAAAGTTATTTTGGTAAATAAGACATTACGAACATTTATCTAATGAATTTATATTCAGCATCACAATTCACCATTGTATAGATACCTTATTTGAATCTATGCAAAAGAAGAAGATCTCAAGTAAATGACACTGTAATAAAACCTTTACATTTATCATTGAGGTTCCTGCTCTGGTAATATAAATTCTTCTCCATGTTAATGTTAATGTAAACAATTGATAATATGAATAAAAAGAAAAAAACCCAAGGAAGATGATTTACTTGAGAATATTTTCTAAACCTTCCCGGAAATGTTTTTTAAATTATCACATATTTTTCTTTAAGTACTCCGTCCGCAGTGGCCGGGGAACATTACAGATTATGAAAGTCACGCTTACTCTGACTTGACGTAAACCAAATTGATATGAAATGTCAACAAGACGTCTTCAGTGCCTCTAATTGCTACTTATTTTGAAGTAATGCTAATGTTTAATCTATGTTATGGTATATGAGGAGACCTACGGATGCTAAGACATGTCTAGTCATGGTAAGATTGAATTGGTATGATTAGTCTACAGTGGACTCCGTTGCTTTGAAACTTTGTCGCTTAAAGTTGTAGAAAGGTATATATTGAAAATAAAGCAAAACTATGACCAAGATAAATATGAATAAGAAACCAAATATACAAGTTATATACGGTTCTTTTATCTTAATTAGGTTACGGTAGGGTACAATTCAAAGGTTTAAATATCATCGAATCAGAAAAAATTAAAATATTAGACTTTCTTGCAATTCTATCGAACAATCGCGTGTTGTATTGAAATGCAAACATGCATCAGAGACCACCAGCACCATCTTTGCCATTCATCTTATTATCATTATAAGATTTGAAATATGATTGCAACCATAAAGCAAATTAGGGTAATTACCAACCTTGACAAGTTCAAGCCGCTGTGGACAGGTACCATGTGGTTAAGATTACACTGCGGAAGTCATTGATTGATGTTTGATTTATGATTAAAGATAATCAAAACAACGCTGAATCGGCTTTCAGAGCAAGATGATATTGTACAAGAGGTGGTAAGAAATAGATTTATGTTCAATTGTTTTTGAAAATTTTGAATTATTATCCCGAATTTCCCGACTTGTGATCAACTATCTGTGACTTTAATCACAACCTCTTGCGTTTGTTAACAGAATCAAAGTCAAAACTACTCGTCAAATGCTACGTCAATAGCGCCTTTTTATTCAAGGGGTGTTTAGTTAAATAAATTCTGTAAAAATGCATTGATCATATCATCATCCTGTGGTCAAAAAGCTCATCCATGGAAAATATTAATGGTGACAACCGGAAGTAAGTTGCTGCAGACGTTGGTTTTCAGATAATCTTGCTTTTCTTGTTTATGATATAGCCAATGTCATCCAGTTTGGTACTTCAGAGTCAAGGTTAAGGCCACCACTGTGATTTATGTTTAACATTAACGTCTTGGGATATGGTAACGTCATATCGTCATCAAGGTTATCGATTCAAGGGCCTGTAGTGTAATATAAACCTCAACACATGGCAACAAATCCGGGCTACTTCTGTTCCCGGTAATGGAAATGTCATAATCAATGTTGTCAACATGCTGCTTTAATAACGCGCGGGCAATGACATGACTCCTTTCGTAATGGATGATAAGTCAAAATACAACTGGGAATTTGTTTGCTCACTCTGTATTTTTTAAGTGCAAAATGTTTTTTTGGCATAATTTACTTCTTCATTACAAGAATGAGAGGAGTCCATACCATCAGCCCTGTAATATATCTTCGCAAGGACAAAGAAGCTTATTTATGATATTCTAGATTTTTAGTCTCCATATTTCTATTTGAACTAATCGTATTTAAGGGAAAAGTCGAATGTAACGATACTGGCAACATCATCAGCATCAACAGCAGCATGAAATATCAACATCATATCATCTTGATGAATGTTAGTGATACAGATTACAAAATACGATGTTATTTTAAGTGTTTACAGGGATTTTTTCAGTCATAAAGTTTGAAGCACCTATTATTAAAGCTTACAGCAATTAGTTTTAATAATTATGAGTAGATACCCTAATTATCAAACTAGATAAAGGCTCATGATGTGTAATCAAATTTCACGACAAATTAATTGTGGAATGATATTATTTTATATTCATAGAAAAAATCATTTTTGGTTTAATGCCCTGATAAAATATTACGTATTATATTTTTTTCTTAAAATGATTTCAGATAACTGTCCAGCTGAAACATCAATAAAATATAATATTAAAAGCACACTACTTCATACTACAAAAAAAGAGCCTGGGAAGACAAAAGTTTCCTGTAAGACTAGGTTTTTCAAAGTTTTTATCGACATAGTTACATCGAATAAATAAATCAAGATGGCATACAATGAAGCTTAAGGACAAAACTTGTTGACAAGTCTTTATTCAAGTACGAAGACCTCAGGCCCATATACATTACTGTACAATATACATATATATACAGGTATAAATACATATATACACTTTTCACTGACTGACATGTAAGTGACAAAGAAAAGGCTTAGAGCATGACGGGGAGAGCAGTTTATCTGATTATCCTTGTAAAATCTGACACAAGAGTGAATAATCTGTGTATTCAATCAATAAGCATTTCCAAGTTGTAGCAGTACGTACTTTGCAGACAAATTATTATTCCGTTTTGGTTATCTTTTAGAGGAATAATAATAATGATAAGGGAAAACATAAGTATCAATGATTATTATGGAAATGAAATAATATATAATGTTATTTAAGTTTGTAAAGGAATCATACATTGTTAACCTTTTTCCTCCGTTATTTAATGGTTTTAACAAAGCCAGCAACAATCCTGTCGAAAAAAGCATTATACGTAAATGGCATATCATCTCAAGTTTATCTGACGCGATGCAGACAGGCTTTATCTTTTCACTTAAAGGCTCAAAGAAAATCCTATCAAACGAGCTTTGAGAAAACTTGTTTGACACTTAAGTGACAAAGAATATTTCTTAATCACAAAGAAGAAACTTTACATACGATTTTTCACGTACGCTCTGACATTAGAGAGAAAACTTTCTATTCAACAAACAAACACTAAGCATAAATGAAAACATTAGGGCATATAGTTGAAAAGTAATTTTCATAAACATACAAAGGAATAGAAGAGATATTTAGCCCAGAGTTGTTTAAAAAAGCAGATCCAGCTTAGAGGGAAAACAAATACTTTACTAATTGAATATTTTATTATGATAACATCAATATGAGATGCATAAAAGAAGATTTGATATACATTGGACTTGGAATTATCAAGCCTGTTTTAAATTATCATTTTTTTTTGATAATGTTTTTCAATAACGGCCACTAACATACACGTTATCAATAGCACATTTCATATAATTTGTTTTCATGTCTTTTTTTATTCCATTAAATGTGCCATCAAAGTTTTTCAGGGGCATTTTCCTTGATACCCGATTTATACAAAAATCATATCAACCCTGGGGCTGCGGCGAACCTATAAGAGCTGATAATGGTAGAGGAATGATTCTATGGTAAAATATGAAAAAATGAACTGTTCTAACTTAGTAATACATATCGTACTTCTTTATAACTTATAAAACGGGTGTGAAGATTATTTTTCAGAGTATGATCATTTAAGCAGAACGTTTCTATGACAAGCCAAATGTTCTTGCGTTATCGAAAGATTTGATTATCCTAACGGGTTGTTTTTAAGTCACGCCGCTAATGGCTGAAATATTGCCCAAGCGGCGTTAAACAATAACTCACTCACTCACTCACTTGTTTTCAAGTTAGAAACGTCAATGATATCATAACTGAAGAAAATGAATTCTCTGACGCTTGTAAGGTTACCATGTAAAGTTAGACTAAAGTTCAACAAGTAGATATTGAGATGTTTCTTCATGACGAGTTGATATTAATGCTGTGGAATTTACATTGTAAATATTTAGTTGTAAAGATTGACTTAGACAAGACTTTAATCGCAATTGATTGTAAGACAAGATTCACACCTCAATTGATGGTTAGACCAGATTTACATCCCAGATTTACTTAACATTTCAATCACGATCGCAAAATTCTGATACTGGTTTGATTCGAACATCACTCATTGTGACGCTATTTTATGTTTGGCGATGGCACATTCTAAAACATATTAACAGTATCACTTATATTCCCCCTCAGGGTGTTTTCATTGATTGACAATTATATATATATAAAACAGTTTTCTCCGCAAAGCGTCTATATTTTTTGTTAAAAATGCATATTGATGAAAATCTTCTATTCCAACCTTTACTGCGATTGTTCGGCAATTAGAGATACCATTATCCTACTCGAACTATTGTGACATATTTACGATGCTGGTATCTTACATTGTATAGAGGCAGCTGCTACTGATATCGACGGAGATGTGGCGTTGACAGCAGAATGGCCCAATATCCTACAGTATCTGAAACCCTTAACCATAAAGGATCTAAACGCACTTCCAGTTCACAAAAGCCTTTGAGGCTAGCTGTTATGTGTCATTTTGGAACACGAAGAACTTCAAACTAGTTTACAATGTAATTGAATATTAACAACAGAGGTACAGATACATGTGTCTAAATTTGGATAAGGGAAAAAGAAATGCCGTAACGATATAATTTTTAAATCTTTTATAAAATTTCAATCAATTATGTGTTTTTTATATGAATAGATACCTAAGGTCACGATATCTCGCCTCTGTGTGGCCAAAATTACTTGCCATGGCCCTCATCGACATTTTGAGACGTCAAAAGTCTAATTTCTGTTATCTTGCTTCATTTTTCTCAATGTCACAACTGGTTTATTATATTTGAAATGAATAAAAATAAATTACTTTAAGTGCATGGTTACATCTTAAAATAATCAATGGTTAGGGTGAAGGAGATTTTCCTCTGCATTACCCTTTAATGATAATGTTAACAATGCATGTAATTAAATCAATCAACATAAGGCCCAACATATGGACCTTAAAAACCATTCCAATTAAGTCTTACGTCTGCCCGCACATTGTTAATTTTAGTTATCCTTTGATGGTGTTCCGCCCCTGCACATTTGCTCGTTTATTCACTGCTTTTTAACATATGGATTTTTTTCCAAATGCATCTATCCTCAAGATTACACCACCGTGAGTTCATGATGTTGTTTTATACTTAATTGTGACAGAATTAAATAAAGGCGATTAATTACTTTAACGTTTCACTGAAGACAGATATATAATATCAATATCATTCCTACATCATTTACAATTTAGCTGCATGACATCATTGATTATTGCAAAAACGTCATTTTCATGATCCTTTTCATATATAGTCGGTGATGAATAACGAGAAGAGTTTCAAATTGCCAATGAAAGGAATATGTACAAGTGAATTCAATGCAAGTATTCATCAGTCAAGTGCTGGAGATAACTGAGAAAGGGAAATAAAACTATGAAATGCATTCATGACCGAGAAAAGGACACTGATGTTTCATTAGAAGATCTTAAAAAAGGGAATCAGGTTCTATCAGCAAGTGCGTCATAACTGACGTAACTAACCCACGCTTATTTGCACAGCCACGAGGTTAGATCTACGACAAAGATGTATTCATATTAAAGTGGGCTTACAATTGCCCAAACGGTTGGAGATAATGAGGTTATTTGATATTCTAGACTGAAATGATATTATTTTTTCAAGATGGTAGTAAGAAAAGCAAATATGATCGAATCTGCCAAATGACTAGTCTGGCAGATGGTGATACCATCAGCGGCAGTTATGAAGACGGTATATAATCAACTCGTTACGCCTCTAGCTTTAGAAATATTCTTAGTTGATAGTTGCTGTATTGTGACTATTGTTATGGCTAGTTTAAGATTCTAAGAGTCATTGGTTATCGAATCAAATCTTTGTGTCATGTTGTCACGAACCTGATTAAGGATGCGACACTAGTGTGAGGACAGTAACGATGTGGTCATTTTCTCCCCACAGAGGTAATACGAAGGTTTCTCGGGCAAGAAATGTTGAACGCTGATTGTGTGCAATCAAAGTTAGTTGTGCAATCAGCGACGCCGTTTCAGAAGTTATCATTCAAATCGCCTGAAATATTTCCTGAAGTTTTACAAAAGCTAAACTTTATTCGAATATGCACCTTGCACTATGAGTCGTCTTTACATAACACATACGCCTCATTTGCGACTGCATCATTGCATACGACTATGTGACAACAAATTCATGCATTCGGTGTTTTAATTGGCTGAAATATTGCCAGGTAGTTTAAGTTGCAACATAGCGCCGGTAGGGGAAACTGCCTGAAGCCCGAGAAACCTTTGTATTAAGACAGAGGTTATATAGCAATTTATGACGGAGCAACCTCTGTTGGGAGAGAATGGGATGTGGTATAGGATGAGGATTTGTAAAAAAAATAGTGAAAATCTCGTGTGATTAAGATATAAGACGTAAGGAAAGGGGCAAATTCAAACGATTTCACGTGAGCGCAATCAACGTATTTTAGATTTATAAATTGTAGATTAAGTAATTTCTGTACCTAATGATGTAGACATATTGTATGTGTAGTTATGCATTGTAAGAGTTACTCTTTAGGTTTGCTTTGTAATTTAAGTCTTCTATGCTAGATTTTGCTATGAACTGCCATCTATTCCTCTAACACATTTTTCAAATGACATAGCCGCCCAATCATAAGACAATCTTGTATTCTACAAACAAAGCTACACATCTTGAGCAGATGTTCTATGTACATTTATTTGCTAAATAATTTTTGTATTTTAAATGGATATTAAAACATCACAGCACAATTTAGAAACGTTTGTCACGTTTATACACAAACTGCTGTTTTCGTTTCAATTCAATGCCGCAATTAAATCGTGTTTCATAAATCGAAATTGAACAACAGGTTTGTCTAAAGACACGTTCCATAATATAAAATATATAAAAAAAATATCAGAAAACATCTGATCCTCATTTCCAAATCGATGGTGTCGTAAACGAGAGCCCGTTAAATTGAAAGTGGACATGTCTGGCATAAATGTTATAGAACCATTCTAACCAGCTGTTTCAACATTGAACAAAGGGATGCGTTTAGCGCGTATACAGTTAATGAGATATATATCATTTATGTGGCCATCATATGTTGCATTAACGATTTTCTTATCGACAATCGATTACTGTACAAGTAAGTTATATTGCTGTCACACTTGAAATAGAATGAGGAATATTGAAATAAGATACAAGTAGCCTGATTGGCACTTGAAATAGACACATAAAAAGAAAGTAGAAGAGAAGCTCTCCTCTCATGAATCATATACAAAAAAGAAAGTAGAATAGAAGCTCTACTCTCATGGTAATGATCTACAACAAGAAAATAAATGGAAATTACGTTACCCTTTGCCGTTTCCAATTTTGTAGTCAATAAAGAAGAGTACAAATTGAAAACGATTTATCGTTATTCATCAACTTCAGTTGACTGTTTTTGATACATGAGATAATGCACAATGTCTGCATAGATCGATACAAGTATTTGATTACAAGTGTTATTTCTGTAACAATTAGGATGGAGAAGTTGATGGATATAAAAAAAAACACAAAAGAAATCCACACACTCAATCTAGCTTTAGAGTGCCTTCATTAATCACCATATAGATTAATACATGTATGAATACAATGATTATATCTGTATTATATTTCTCTTATCAATATCTATAAATAACAAGGAGGTGGTTTGTTCACGTCAAAATGACTCGTATAGAGATGTTATTCATGCACCTATGCTAAAATTACATGATTATCACAATCATGCAGTCAGCTATATTGAGAGAGACTCGGGTATCTTCTCGTGTAATCCACTTTACTGATATCCAATGTCAATTAATCATACTAAAGATTAAACATGTAGTTAATAGTCGAAGCGCCATATCGTCATGTTCAGCTAAAGATGCCGTCCGTTAAAATTAGAAGATGCCTAATGAGAATAATAAACTTTTTAAATGTTTAATAATAGCTGATTATTTGAATATAAATAAACAAAGGTAATCGACAATAATTCATCATGAATTACATGAGGTCTCAAACTGTACCTGGATGAACACGGACATTTTCAACGCTAAACACGAACGTCGAAGTGCAGAAAGGAAATGGCGATCCACAGGATTGGTTGTGCACAGACAAATGTTTCAAGCTTGTAGAAACAAAGTTAACTCCCTTGTGCGCAAGTCCAAATTGTCTCACATAAAGAAGCAGGTAGCTGAAAACAAAAAGGACACTAGAAAACTGTACCAAATTGTGAAGTCATTGACAGAGACTAAGGCTGATTCACAGAGGAATGTTTCTAAAGTAGTGTCCGGGCAGCGGGCAAATGACATAGCCTCCTTCTTTGTCGACAAAGTGGACAAGATAGTTGACAACATTACTTCTTCCAATCCCGAGCAGAACTTTCTGGGATATGACACCAATTTCCAAGGCATAGAACTCACCACTTTCAATAGAGTAACTGAATGTGAAGTGAGTAAGATTGTTCAAGCAGCACCAAACAAGACAAGTTCACAAGATCCCATTCCTACCTGGCTACTCAAGCAATGTCTCTCTGCTGTTGCCTCTCCAGCATCATCGTCATCAACTCATCTTTACAGTCTGGTGTGTTCCCACAGTGCTTCAAAGAAGCAATAGTGACCCCAATTCTCAAGAAGCCATCACTGGACCCGGAAGTTTTTAAGAACTTACGCCCAGTCTCAAACCTCAGTTTCCTATCTAAAATCATAGAAAAAGTTGTTCTTGCAGAACTGAAATCACACATCAATTACCACGGACTAACTGAAATGTTTCAGTCTGCTTAGAGGCGTTCTCACAGCACTGAGACGGCGCTAGTGAGAGTCCAAAATGACATACTTCGAGCCATGGACCGTAAGGAAGTTGTCCTCCTCGTCCTCCTCGACCTCTCTGCAGCCTTTGACTCTATATGTCACAACATCCTCCTGTTAAGAATGCAACACACTTTCGGAATTTCTGGTACGGTTCTTGCCTGGATTGACTCATACCTACGCGACAGATCAATGCGTGTGCAAGTTGATGATGTTAAATCAGCTTTAAAGAACGTTAAGCATGGTGTCCCACAAGGTTCTGTGTTGGGTCCGGTTTTGTTTACGTGCTACATCCAGCCACTGGGAAACATCATCAGAAGTCATTTTCTTGACTTCTATGGCTACGCCGACGACCAACAACTGTATATAGCAGTTAAACCTTCCAGGGTCAGTACAGGAATCAACAACATACAAAACTGCATCAGCGATATTCACAATTGGATGTCTGCTAACTATCTGCAACTAAACAAGGACAAAACAGAATTAATAATATTTGGCACTCATCAACAACTTGCCAAAGTTCCCATCACCATCAACTTATCAGTAGACGAGAGCTGTATTTTCCCAGCTACTAAAGTCAAGAATCTTGGCGTGTTCATGGACAGAACAATGTCAGGTAGATGTCAGGTACTCAACACAGCCAAAGTTGCAAACTTCCAAATCTCTAACATTGGCAAGATTCGCAAGTTCTTGGATATTGAAACCTGTAAGGTCCTGATTCAATCCCAGGTAACAAGCAGGCTTGACTACTGCAACTCTCTGGTATCTGGTTCTGGTCTGATCACCCATCTACAAAGGGTTCAAAACAAGGCCGCTCGTGTTGTCTCCCGAACCAGACAGGGCTCTCACATAACACCAATACTTAGGGACTTACACTGGTTGCCCATCCGAAACCGGATCAGTTTTAAATTGCTGGTTTTGACGTACAGTGCTCTCTAAGTCGAGTCATCGCCAGCATACATCAGAGATCTACTTTCTGTCTACCAGCCAACAGGAACTCTGTGTTCTGCACAGAAGGAGCAACTGGTTGTTCCATCAACATCCACTAAATTAGGAGAGCGAGCTTTCTCTGTAGCAGGTCCTGCTCTGTGGAACGCTGTTCCAAACTATATCAGAAACAGTGACTCCCTTGAAACTTTCAAGAGAAAGCTTAAAACATTCCTGTTCTCATCTTAGACTCTTGCCTATTCCACCCTCTGAGACTATGTATCTGTGTAAAGCACCATTGAGCAGCTCATCATAGCTGGAATTAGGGGCTATACAAAGCAATTATTATTATTAAGCATCTACAATGAATAATCTAATTTGTGTTTTGTTTTAACGCATTAAAAGAAAGAAAAAAACCTTAAACGTAATTGTCTCCAATGCTATAAAACATATTGTTTTAAATCTATTTTTATCTTAACGACAAATTCTAATCACAATCATGCAACGTTATATCAAATGCCAAGTTTTCATTTGAACAAATCATACATTTAAGGAAAGTATAAGTTGCTAAGAGGCATTTGTTTCCAAACACAGCATTGAGAGGTTTTGTCAGCGCGGCAAGCTTTTAAGCTATTCGCTATATTCGCTAACAAATTGGTCGTGAACGTGACAACACTAAAGGATTGTCGAGGTTGCCGATGGGTAGTCTTTAATACAAGTTAAGATTCTCTCAGGGCAAGTCTGAATTTCAAAGGGTTTGTACATGTGCTCATAGCCATTTATAGTTGATAATACGACTAAATAAAAGCATGTATGTCAATTTGCTCATTATTTCAAACCCAGATTCAAATTTTTAAAAAGTGATATTTTTGGCAGTTAAGGTTGTATTACTACTAAAATTTACAAAAATATTTATCATCATGTTCGTTTAACAATTGATGTCATTATGCCAATAAAGTTTCAGGATAATAATAAAGATGTAATTGTAATAAGATGCATTTTGTTTTCCTGAGAATATAGGTCCATATATAGCATTTCAGGATAATATAATTTTAACTACGTATATACAATGCGTCCATTTCTCTTGATATATTAATTCTTTCCAAAAACTTGTATAATTTGCCCGTGTGATAAAACACACACTCATGCCATAAAGGTCATACATGTCTGATACAATTGTGAGAATGATGTAGATCTTGAGGATCGTGTTTATTAAATATAATCATAATAAACACGTTAAGTTAAATTAAAAATAAACCACATATATATATATATATATATATATATATATATATATATATATATATATATATATATATATATATATATATGACTACATATAGGTCAGATTAAAGACGCTAGAAGCATCACAGCTTTAATCTTATATATCAAAGGTCATAGTTTGTTTTACTCATCGTCCTCACGACATCTATAACCGACACGTACATGCACGAACAGCACCGTGTTGCTTGCTTTGGACTACTGCGCCGTCAACTAAACATTCTTATAATCACGACAGACAAACTAATGTTGCGTCTTTTGTGGTCCTCATCAAAGTAACATAAAATGACGCTATAGATACAATTAAGGGTCCTGTTATTGAAGAAAGTGGCGAGTCTGTGTCCGAAACATGTTAGGAGTGCTATTTACAGAGATTAGTGATAGCTTCCTGAAGCTACATGTCAAACCAGAAGAGGTCTTCACGGTCACAAATAGAAGGGAAACAAATAGAATTTTAACAAAGGGTAACTGACTTAATTAACAAACTGACGCAATAAACTAATAGACATTTAACTAATAACGATTCTATTACATATGGCTTTAAAATTTTGAAAAACATTAATAGGTAATTAAACAAGAACACATCCACCGGTGTTGTATTCAGTTTATAAGGTCAAATTATATCGATACTAAAAGTTATAATATTTATGAACAATAAGTCGTTTAAAAAAATGATTAATATTTAATAGATATCACGTACGCGTATTGATTAAATATCAAGTTTGGTTTGGAAATAAGACTTTTAAATGTATACAACACACATTTGAACGTATTTGATTTAAAAAGTCAACATTTACTCATCCATATATTCTAAAAGAGCCTGAGGCAAAGAAAATTTAAACAAAAAACATTTTCTTAGATATGAAACTATTTCATTTTAGACTTATAAATATTTTGAATATTTTTTTATGTATGATAGATAGAAGATTTTTAAGCATACCGTAACAATATATTGTAAAGATATTTCCATTTAAATAAACGCAAAAAATGAATTCTATCAAAAGGGAAAATGCATGTATGATTGTAGGTTTATTTAGTTATGTTATATCTTCAACGATTTCAGTAATCAAATAAAAATGGAAAGTGCCGAGAATGCCGGAATAAACAGCGAGTTTAAGGAGCAAGACGAGTATTAAAAATTCACATTTTCCATTACTCGCGTTCATAAATCCTAATTATGTAAATATGTGCAGGAATTGCTGTACAGTTGATTGATATTTGGTGATTATGCCAAGTCAATAACTCTATTCTTATCTTATATCTCTCCAAATTGTATTTTCAACATTCAACTCTGATTTTGATGGGTTAAATTGTTTAAATAATTGCTCAGTAACATGATAACCTACTATTATCTCTTGCTATTATGGTCTACTACCTGATGAAAAGTATTGAAGTTGACCAACTTCTCCAATATTAACTTCATAGTCTCAAGTAACAGGTTTAGCACAGAAATGAACACAAGATTTCCATCAAAATTATATTCTGCCATCTGACAAGTATCAATATAGACTTCAGATATTTTTTTAAAGCATTTTGAACGTTCGTAATCAGTCCACATCATATTATCATCATGAGACGCGTTCATCAATACAGTCCTTGATCGTATTTAAACATGAAGGACATGATATCTAACAACATTATCTGCACTTTCAGATTCATTTATCATAGACAGATACTTTCATAAACGTATTTTAACCGTTTGTAATCTGTCAGTGAGAGGTCATAGAATACAATTTCTTTTGTCGTTTTAAGATCATTGCTAATGGTAATTTAAAGATTAAACTAGAAATTGATATACACTCAATGTCATCAGGACCATTTATGAAATCTTCTCAAGACATGTTAATTTACTGTCACTGAACTAGGATTGACTCAATAAATGAATTACACTCAACATAACATTTTATCATTTTTCTTATAGATAATATGATTGGCGTAACTACAACATTATGCTTAGTTTAGACCAGTTGGGACTTCTTATAACCATATGCACCAACTCAGACAAAGCTACCAGTTTTGTCTTTATTCATTATCTTCGTCGCATGTCTCCACATCGCTGTGTCCTTCTGGGAACCAGTTGAATACATGAATACAAATATAATAAATAATAATAAACTGAGAATTTATAAAGCGCTTGTATCCAGCAACAGAGTCACTGCTCAAAAGCGCTGCTTGAGCTCTACAAAACAACGTAGATATCTAGTCGTATGCTTGTCTGAACAGATGTGTTTTCAGCATTGATCTGAACGTGGAGACACAGTCACTATTTCTGATTTCCTGTGGCAGATTGTTCCACAGTTCAGGGCCCGCCCTAGCAAAACATCTTTGACCATAGGTTGAAGATTTGACTCTTGGTATTTCCAGGAGGTTTTGCTGACTAGATCGCAAACTACGTGCAGGGCTGTACTCTTGGATGATTTCCTGGAGATAACTGGGCGCTTGTCCATGAAGTGACCTATACACAAGCACCAAGACTTTAAATTTTATTCTGTCTTCGATTTGAAGCCAGTGTAATTGCCTCAGGATGGGTGTGACATGATCAAACTTCTTTGATCTTGTAATGAGTTTTGCCGCAGCATTCTGACAACGCTGTAGACGTAGAATGAGATATTGTGGCAGGCCTATCAGCAACGCATTACAATAATCCAGGTGAGACATCACACATGCCTGCACCAGTGTTTTTGCAGTATTGAGGTCGATCAGATGGCGAATACGGCTTATGTTCTTTATGTTTGCATATGCTCTCTTGCACATCTTGTTCACTTGTGCAGAGCCGCTGAGGTTGGAGTCAAAAAAGACACCAAGATTGCGGACCTCTGAACTTGGACACACCGCATTTCCTCCAATGGTTATCTGAGGAAGATTGACTTTGGATAGTTTTGGGCATACGATCAACAGCTCTGTCTTTTCACTGTTTAACTTCAAAAAGTTATGAGACATCCATTCCTTAATGTCATTAACACAGTGATCAAGAGCTGCGCTCATCTGCTCTGCTGACACCTTGCACTTCGGCTTGAAAGCAAGATAGAGCTGTGTATCGTCAGCATAGCAGTGAAACTGCAGTTGGTATCTCCTGGCCACATCTCCAAGTGGAGCTGTATATAGGGTAAATAGTATTGGGCCCAGGACGGAGCCTTGAGGTACCCCATACTTCAAGAGCCTCTTCTCTGATGCCTGTGCATTAACTATAACACTTTGGAAACGGTCATGTAGGTATGACTTGATCCATTCCAGAGCATCATGTGAAACACCAAATCTGCTGTGCAGTCGTTCAATGAGGATATCACGGTCAATGGTATCGAAGGCCGCGGATAAGTCTAGCAATACCAACACGGCCCCACCCTCACCATCCACAGCTTTGAGTAGATCGTTCTGCACACGCACCAGAGCGGTCTCTGTGCTATGTCCGCTCCTGTATGCGGATTGAAAGCGTTCAGCTTTACCTGTTTTAGTAATGTGCTCATTTAGTTGCTTGGCAACAACTCTTTCCAGGACTTTAGAAACAAAGGCAAGATTAGACACAGGTCTGTAGTTCTTCAACACATTCACATCCAAGTTTGGCTTCTTCAACAGAGGGGTGATAATTGCAGTTTTCATAGAGTCCGGAACTGACGCATCCCTGAAGGAGGTATTCACAATTTCAGTGATTGCAGGCACAAGTTCATCAATGCATTCCTTAAGTAGCCACGTTGGAAGTGGATCGATGGAACACGACTTCGTAGGGCTCTTCAAAATAATTGCCCTAATTTCAGGTTCTTGCACAGGTTGAAAGGCGTTCAGATGAGGTACGCTGTCAGAAGAGTTGTTATCTCCAGCACATGGACAATCAGCTTTCCTCTCGGCGGCTATAGCTATCCTTATTAAGTCTATCTTCTCCAAGAAATAGCTTGAGAAGGTGCTAGCTGCTTCTGCATCTGAGAGATTTTCAGGTAGTGATTTGACTTTGGCTTTATATAAAAGCTTGTTTGCAAGATGAAAGACTTGTTTTTGATCCTCAGACTCACAGAAAGCTATGTTAGAGAGAGAGACCACACCTTGTAAAATGAAGTAAAATCTGGTAACTCTAAGTGACCTAAACGAAAAATTGCTCATGCAAATGTAATCGTCCATGATTTCAAAACTTTCAGATTTTAAAGAGCTCCAATAGCTCCTTTAACAGGGTAAAGTTTCATATTTTTAAAGAATTATTCCTATAGTTGAAAATAAACATCACTAAGCGTTACGTATTACGTAAGACATGATTTAAAATACCACTCAATCGTATTGGAAGAAAGAGATTCAAAGGAGTTACATCATCTGGGAAGATTGATTGAGAACATCACGCACTGGATATTCTTCTCGGAATATCTAGATTATCTTTTTGAAAATGATAATCTGATAACGTCATTCAAGAGAACAATGTGCTATTCATCTCATCGTCTCGCAGGAACATAACGAGATCTTCACATAAACTAAATAAGATGTTTAATCTGAAAATGAGTTACGGGTCGGTAATGTCTCACCTTGTATATGTTGTAGGTTTTTACAAACTTTGAACAGTGCCTCCAAGCATGGACACAAGTGCTGCTTGCAATTTCGAAATTACTGAGACGATGTTTAATTAAGTTTCTTGGCGTCGATAACAAGTATAACATATAAAGGTATATATATAATGACTGAATAAAACTTGAAATAAGAACAAAGTTATATGCAATAGGAAATTCTTGTAGACACACTTGACGGAGCTTTATTGTAATAAACCTTAAATGGTCACCGTTACTGAAACTAAACCAAGATAATAGAATGATTTACTCACTGTGACATTCTCAAGGAAGAAGTTCATAGTTGTCGACTCCATTGTCACCGCAAAATTCAATTCACAAAGTTCACAAAAGTAGTAATGTCGCAGCTACAAAATCCGAACTGTCAAGTTATCCGTTCTCGCGACTACCGGTCAATGAAGCAAGCGTCTCTTCACATGCTATCCCTGTGAGCGCAACTGGTCGCTCTAACTGCCGCCTCTCACAGTCCCAGACACCGGCAACTAATTGCTTCCACCTGGAAGAAGAGGCATCTGGTGAGGCAAAGGCAGAGTCAGAGACGACACCCACGACTATGCTTCGATTTCGGATGATCCTGGTGATAACTACTATTTTCTCTAAGATCTAATTATGGACTCGAAGAAGGCCGTGCATTTAGGGATTTAGCCCTAGCCTTCTCTGCGGTAAATGATATAGATCTCTAGTCAGGAGAAATGCTATTGAATTCATTTATTCTGACTTGAAACTTCTTTGTTAGACAATCTATAGCCAGTGCACTTTTCAGCATCGGTGCAGTAATCACAGCGATGTAAGTTGCTATATCTGAATCAAGGGAGGCAATGCTGAGGCATTAAGCTTCTTGAAATGAAACCTCCTTGGCACTCATGAAAAAGTATATTGCTTTATTAACTCTAGCTCTCGCCGTAGTGACAATTGGAATGGCAATAATTTATTATTGTAATAGTAGTAGTAGTATTAGTAGTAGTATTAGTAGTAGTATTAGTAGTAGTAGTAGTAGTAGTAGTAGTATAGTAGTAGTATCAGTAGTATTATTGAATCAGTTTTATTCACTTTTTGTTTGAAAAAGATACATATCAGTAACTCCGGAAACATGTTTGATAAAATCAAACTTGCTTACATAAAATCGTTTAAATAGTTTTCTTCTAATCTGCGTCCAAGTCGTATATGCCAATCTAAGGAATCAAAACTGTGGAGATATTAGTATTTATTTAGATTTAAATTTTTATTAGTTAAACATATATAGACAACAAATTGTTTTTTGATCGCACAAATCCAATGACTGTTGAAGACTCTCTGACCAATGTATTTACTCCTGACTAAATGTTAACTAGTTCGCTTAAAAAACTTATGAATAGTGGCTCCATTTCTTCGTTGGTTAGGTTATAATAGTGCATATTTCATTTAAACAACTCAAATATCATTCATCAACCTTTGTGCACTTAATCAAATAAACGAAAATAAGTTCGGCTTGAAAAACGATCTCTTCAATGCTGGTTTAAATAAAAGCAGAGATCATTTGTTTCCTTAACCAAATAAAAAGATATGATTTCTCTCTGCAACAAGATTTTCAGCCATAGAAGAACCGTTTAAGAACCTTGATTGATGAGGGATACAAGCTGAAATGAAGAGCTTGAAAGAAAGCTGAACTTTAGTATTTCATGTCAGACACTTCATCTAAAAAAGATGCCATGGATTGATTGCAAATCGTGATTGAAAAGACGTAGTTCGTGGAGGAGTTGTATTTATGAATACCAAATAAATGATGATAATGAAGGACTTGGCAATATTCCGGGATGTCATCGATCTCCTAGCCAAATGCTTTTTCTTGCAACCGACGCTTAAGTTTGACAGCGCGGATATTCAATACCCATCAAACAAAAATAATGGAACAGCAACCTTCACTGCCCCAGATCAAATGACCTTATCCGGACATTTCTGATACCTATTTTTCCTTTAAACATTTGAACAAACAACGATGTCGCTATGAAAAATAAAGTCTCGTTTTTGATTAGGGAATAAAGAGTATGTTTGCTGTCTCCTTCTCTGTTGTATCATCACAATGCACTCTTAATGATAACATGAGTTATATTATTTCAATCATTGCATACTTACTAATTAAGGGGAGTGGTTATGTGAATGTTCTCTTCAGAATATATTTTTCATTTTCATAATTATGAATATTTGATGAAAGCAAATGCTGACTAAAACAGCCTAATATCGAAAATCATCTTGTTGTGATATGAAAACGATTTATCGATTAAATGTAAAAAGTTTACATCAGCTTATTTGGAAAAAAATGGATGGACAGTTTCTACTGGTCTCTAGATAATCAAACGAAAGTCAAGCTTTTAATGCTCAGAGCAGTTATTCTAGGTTATGTTTTTTTAACGTTTTGTTTTTATTGGACATTTTCGCTTTCCTGATCAATCGATGGGATTTCATTTCTGTCATCGAATTGAAAACAACCTTGAAAGATTATAAAAAATAGCATGTTTTAGAAGATCCCTCATGTTCCTAGTAAACATAAAACGAATTAAAATAAGAGCTACATAAGAAGAAGAATCAATGCCAGTCAAACTAATTATTGATGGATAGCAGCCGTCGGTGCTTCGGGTCACAACTCTTCTGGTTGGATACCTTGAAAAATATCATCTGATGATTCCACCAAACACAGAATCGTCTCAACCATTACAATCAGTAATAGGAATGTGTTTAGAAAATGGAAAAAGGTGTTATTGTATCAATGGTGAAAAAACGCATAAAACATGAGGCTGGCTTTGGAATATGTATCTAATTTTTGTACCAAAAGACGTTTTATTGTGAAAACGTAACCCTCCGTTAAGAAGAACATGTATTGTCCATTAGTAAATAAGGTGAAAGTAGCAGCCTTCTGAGCGTCAAACATGACCTAACAATGAACATCACGAGAGCCGATACTCGACAAAATGGAATTTATATACTTGCATTGATATGAAAATACGTTTCGTCAAACATTCCGTTATGACTATCGTCAAATGTCGTTAAAAATAGAAAGTAAAAGAAAATAATTCGTTTTACATAACAAAACTATTTAGGGATTATTTCTAAGCACAAGAACATCATATACAATTACATGATTAAAGTTTTAAAATAAGATCAAATATAACATCACCCTCAGATTTCATATACTTTAACATGTTATTTTCGTTTAATCAACAAAGGAAAATGTTAAAGAATTGTGAGACGTGAGCATCCTCACACCATTTCTGTTACTAAAAAGCTGAAAAATGAAAACTCTGAGGTTGAATGATCTGTGGTTTAATTCCTCATTCAACAGTATTTAACTTATACCACTAGTATTATTGCAGGGAAAATTCTGCATCACCATTGCGGCTATGCATTGTGTGCGATATTGACCTGAAATTCAGTGTAGCATTGCATCAAAACCTAACTGCCTGTAGAAGAGTTCTCTACAGCTTACAAAGTTGCCGAGCGCCTTGCGGGATTTGAACCACGGACCTCATGATCCAAAGCCGAACGTGCTAACCACTGCGCAATCCCACTCTCTTAATGAAGTATAAAATGCTGTCTGTGTTGCAAAAAAAAAACTAATTTATTTGAAACGTCAATCATAACACCGTCTTCTTCCGTAAGGACCATTTCTAATTGGTTCTACTTGTGGATATTTTCATTGACCCAACAGTATATACAACATCTCAAACAAACAAGCCGTGTTCAAACTTGTGTCATCGCAAAAACGAATGTTTTCAAACAAAAAACGTCGTCTGTATTTTGATGGTATAAGTAATTTCAACAAACGGATGAACATATTCCACCATTATTTAATATAACAATGGATGATCTTACATTAAAAAGCTGGTTTTACGATAATCTACACAAAATACATTTCGCACACAAAATAACGTAATATCATCGTCTGAGACACAAATTACGTAATATCATCGTCTGAGAACACGCGATCACACCACTTACACGCCTCGAGACAACTTTTTAGATGCCACATGTTTTTTCAGACCAAAGAGCATGTCATATTTCATTTTAATTATTTCTCTAACAGGAACACATTTTAGCATTGTTTAAGTACTATGTCAAGGATTTCATAAGAATAAATATCATTTTCATTGGTTTAAAACTATATATCAATCATCTCAAACGAAATAGTCATTCACCTAAATGCGACGCCCGAGTAAAGCACACAAAACATGATTCACCGTTATTCCACTGGAACAATCAATCGTTAGTATTCCCACTTAACCTATGCAAAACTTATCAAGCACCATATCTGTAACTACTCTTATAATTAATATGTAATTGTGTACTGTGTAAACCGGATATACAAAACTATACAAAGTCTGCCCAAACCAGACGACTACTTCAAGCTCACGATATTCTCTCGAAGCATAGCAACGATGAAGAGTGTTTTCAAGACGCCAATCACTGCATTTCTAAATGAGGGAAATATTCTTTTACCTTACACACAAGACAATGAGTCCCTAGAAACACATTTACTGTAACATTGACCTACAGGTTAAGCAACAAATGATGCACGTGGTTAAAAAAATGAAACAATCTTATTCAGAACGCGCTAGAATTTCTTAAGTCAAATAAAACCTCGACAGTAGAGAATGGGAGTTTAAAAATGTCATGATCTGTCTACCACATTGACTCAATAGAAAGAATAACATTATAAATACACGGATATGGTGGAAAGTATATATGATGAGTACACGTAAATGTTATAACAGGGGAATATTGGTGAATACAATCTCTGATGGTATAAGGGCACATTTCTTTCTATTTTTATTCTAAACTCCTTAAGATTATGCAAACTAGCAGTCATTCACGGCGTGTTAATGTTAACTCATTTTGCTGCCAAACCAGGTACCAAAATGTACTGCAAGCTGAATAGAGGAACGCATCAGTTGCCAAACGCATATTCTTTGTACGATTATAGAGGTATACAATGGTACACATTTGAAACACGTATGTATTGTGTTTAATTCAACAACTTTGAGAATCTTTGAAAGGACCATTTTCTGTAGTTATTCATGCGTAAGAAGATTCCATTCCATGATCATATGTAACGAATGGAAGGTATCTTAGTATACCTTAGTCTTTGACCGATTTATTGAAGTTGGATGCATGTTGCCAACGTGAGATCGACTTCAAGAAGAATACGAAGTGTAATGCATCATCCTGTTATCATTGTCTGAGAATGTTGCACCTGTCTTCCAGATTGAGGCTTATCAGAAGATAACAATGCCTCACCTGAACACTTAACAATTGTCCTTAAAAAAGTTTCCTCTTAGCGGTACGCTTCAAACATAATCGCATAAACAACTAACCCTTATAAAACCTCAAAAGTGCACTCAAGTGATATTACTTGATCATGCAGATTAAAGGATAAAAACTATAGGACATGTTGTTACCTTTATTGATGACGCGCGAACTACGATACGAAACAATAGAAATTTTAAAGAATAATCATATAACCAATGATTAATCCAATGGGTTAGATTTCTATTTCGGCCATTTCAGTAATTCGTTAGAAGATACGCGATTAAATACATTGTGGTTCGATTGTAGACTACAAATGGAGTTTAGAAGAGCTATTTTCAGAGCTTATTACTTTCAGTTTTAATGACCGAGTTTCATAATGAGCCATATTTGTTAAAGAGTTTCGTCGTCTTACCAATTAAACCATAACGAAAAGCGACTCTACTGGCGTAATCCACATGAAAGCTGCAATGTTATGCATCTATTCCGAACAGTTTGCCTTTAATTAGCTCTCTGCTGACAAAAAGACAATCCGTGAATTTGAGGCTAATTAAGTTGCGTACTATAGGTTCATCACTTTTAATTTCCCTGTTTACGATTGTCAAATTCAATGTTTTGTGTTGGTTTTAAGGAAAAAACGTTTAAATTTTCATTAAATGCAATGATTCTGCTATTTTGAACTGGACACTTACGTATGAAAACCTTCTTTAACATGCATTATACATTATAAACAACGAAGAACATAATGTACCTTTGTTTGAATATCTCTTTCCGTGGAATTCAATAAAAACAACATTAATATCAATCATTATCTGGGATACACAACTAAATATTTTTAATTTTTCCTAATCTAAAATAATTTCATTCAATTTGTTATTCGATAAGCAGATGTCAGCTATTTAGAAAATATGTTTGTGTGTCCTACAAGTACTCATCTTTATCACGTTAGTTTCAGTATCAGGAAGTGGAAACACTCTATATTCTTTTAGAGATCTAAATTTCTTGTTTATTCATTGATAATTGATATTATTATGTGAAAGAACGATCTTGGTTTTGATTAATTACCCATATCCTACTCTATACATCATTCACTTAACTTAACTTAAAAGAACTATTTCGGTAAATAAACAATTCATAATATTATGAATTTTGCTACATAAATGAGATTAACAAAGATATTATCTAAAGCAATTATTAGGCTTCATTTACTAAACTCTTTTCACATTTTTGTAAGTTATCACAGAATAATCCATCAGTACAATAGAAAAAATATAGTTTTAATTCAGAATGTCAATAAAAAATATTCAATAATCAAAAAGCGTAATTACATCCAGACATTTAAAGAAAAATTCAGCATTAACAAATATTAACTTTATTCTTTGTCTTTATCATTTAAACAAGGAAAGGCATAACTAATATGTAATCATGTTTCCCAACTCGACGTAATAGATCATGGCAAGGTATTCGTAATCCAAAGAAGAACTTCCTGAAATTGAAAGAGCTATCCTGACTGGGCACGAAGAGTGTAAACACAGTTGCTAGGCACAACTTGTCATGTATCTCTCAGCACAACTTGCCATGTATCTCTCAGCACAGCTTGTCATGAAATAAGAATACCGGCTGTCTCAGTTCTCCTGTGGCGCTGAGAAAAATATCGACGGCCTTGTCTAGTATCCACTGAGGATATTCTACAGGCATACACTCAAATCGATAGGGAAGGAATAGACTCTCAGTATCCCGCCCTGGTTGCTTTCACAGCCCACTTAACTCGCACACAGACACTCATGAGATATTGCTCCTAAGGGTCAAAGAATCACTTTTTTGCTCAAAGGGAATTTGGAATTGATTATCATTACCTGACTACACCTTTGGAAGTCCCTTAATGTTGATATTTCTGATGGCTCAATTTTCAATGGTTATCAGGTTTGTCTGATGGGAGCATTAAGAGCCTGTGTAATACTTGCTTGGTATAGTACTTGATGACATGAGAGGTCACTTTTGAAAGTTGCTTTTAATCATGTTTATGGTTTATATATGTCAATATCTTAAAAGCCTATTTATTACTCGTTGGAGTACGTTCTTGTATACGCACTGCCAATCAACGTCCTTTCTGTGAATGAAGTGTTGCCGCAGTGTGGATGTGTTGAATTATATTCATTAAAACCAATTTCTTACCAGTAGGTTCTTGAAATTACATTTTTATGGAAAGTTTAAGGGTTTCAGCACAAAACAATATCCTTTGAACTTTGAGACATAGCATATTGTTTAGATAATGTATTCAATGATGAAGATTATGGGGCGGATATAGTATTATATATTTCTTTATAGTTTTCTGAATACAAGACCACTAGAAGTTAGTCCTTCTATTAAATAATATGACATTGTTTCTTGTTTGTCGAGACAATTGGGTATAATTTTTATCTTTTGATGAAATAATTGGAGCTTTTGGTGATGGGTAGCTGTATACCATTGTTTACTCTTGTTCATTACATCCGATGTTAATCTAATGGTGGATGTGGCCCATGGTTATGCAGGAGCTGTTCTTAGTCAAACTATTCAATATTGAGGGAGCATTTGATGTTCAATATAAAATGAAACAAATTTCTACATACAGTACCTTTAAGAAAACGTTAGAAACGTTTTCAGTTTGAAGTTTTCAATACTTTTTAATTATACTTCCATAATTAAATAATTCAAGAAAAAAACATGTCTTTCTCGAATCCTTTAATATATCAACAACCAAACAATTAGGGACATGATTTAGTCCGAAAGTTAACTCACTTGGAAAACTGGCTGATCGTATTCACTTCTACCATAGGCTGCATTGAGGGAAATGTTCTCTCTTCGAAACTTTAGCTCAAGACCAAATAAAATAAGATGATCCTTGAATTAGGATTAGGTTCAAAACACGCTTTCTTCGAGTTTGACTTAGTTTGATTTTTCCATTCTTAATCAACCTCTAGCCTAACCTTTTCCTAACTACGAAAGAACGCTTATTTTTTATGTTGTGACATGTAAAAAAGGGTAAAACTACTGTTTTGATGTTATTAATGTCACAATAGATCAGGAAGTCAGGGCACATGTTAATATCATCCTTTTCTATATTTCATTAGCAAAGAAAGGGGTTGTCTGACAAAAAAGGAATCCACGGCAGAGAATGTGTTGATTGACATTCTATGTATTTCACAGGGACAGTTCGAACAAATGTTTACTTTGCAGATGTAAGTCACAAACAATCGAACCAGACATTTCATTCCAATCAGAAGAGATGGACATTTGTTATAGGGGATATTACCAAAACTCCCGCAGGTCTTTTGATGCTACCGATAGAAGTACTCGATATAAACATTCCAAGACATTTGTAGGCAACATAAGACTCCATGTATAAAGAAGTGTTATTTGCTGATGAACAATGAACATTGTTCTCTTTTTTCAACTTTTTTGTAACTTATTAAATATAATGTAAATAGCAAACTCACAAAACATAGTTCTTATCGAATTCGTTTATGGATACATCTAATCCATTATATCATAAAAGTATGTATTATTTGCTTTATAACAGCTTTAGCATCTTAAACGAAAGGTCGAATTGCATGCCTTTCAAAGAAATAAATGGCCGTTTACTGCCACATTTTTCTTAACAGGTATTTCAAGGTATTCATTTCCTAAGTTTATTCTGGCACGAATAGGAAGGAATGCTTTTTATTGAGTGATACCGGCATACAAGGAACAAAACAGTTCTTCTGTTTTATACCGACATATTGAAAGATCTACTTGATGAACATTTTAAGATATCATTTCTGAATTACTCAATATGCATGTAGCGTGTGGATTGGAAATTGTTATGATTTTCAATTCAATTTAATTGCCAATAACATTTCCGTCTTTATTCTTATAAACATCATCATTTCCAAAACCTGTAAGGCTGCAGTCATTTCCTCCATTTTCAACATTTTTGATATCGTAATAACAATGTTTAAATGAAAGTCATACTATTTTAATGCGTTTTCTTCTTTAATAAGAAAACATTTATGTTCTTTTGAAAGACTGATTGGACCTTTCTATGTCATTGCAACATTAAACTTGTTGCTGCACGCAATGGAAGGACCGTTAGACGATTTTACAGTTCACGACTGTAGTCACACAACAGGAACATAGTATGTGGCCATTTCTTTCCTACATTTCTATCAGAGAACAGGACTATTCAAAGAATCAAGAGGTGTTCGTTGATATAATGAAAGCTACTCACAGCATGAACCGGACTTACAGAATGCATCAGGGATAATTTTAGATTGAGCCTAGAGATGTTGCATGACTGGTATAGACTATGCATCTGGGTTTCGACCTAACCATAAAAGCAATGAGAACGTTGATAGTAAGACGCATGACTGGTTGTACATTTATTCTGAAGTCTAAGATCATATCACAGTCTTATCACGTTGCTGTTATTGTTTTGATATTAACTTGGTATTGATGTACTGTTGTTCCGATGATAAATTGTGTTTGTTAAACTATTCAAGATTTTCAGGCAAAACACTTTTTTAAGGTCGAACCAGCCCTTCAGTAAAAAGTAATTTCGAATTTGCTTTAAAATTGAGAAGTATTTAATAGTTAATCGCATACAATGTCAATAACAAGGTTAATGTTTGACCCGATGGACTATTTTTCACAGCACGCGGTTTCAAATGAAAGGAGGACGTATCTTCCCAGTTCTTCCCTGTAAGGAGATTATGTTCCAGGACGAAAAGAAAAGAAAAGAGGCGAGTTGATTTGGGATTTAACACCGCTTTTAGGAGTATTTAATTCAAGTCGCGGCTGCTAGTTTTATTGTCGGATGATGGCTGCAACACTATGGTTGCTATGCATTTTGGTGGAACCTGCGAGTAATAGCTGGTAATAGCGAGCCATGGGTGATACTGCGCTGAAATTCAGTGTAGCATTGCACCTAAACCTTACTTCATATAGAACAGTTCTCTATTGCACACAAAGTTGCCGAGCTAGATTAGAACCCCGGACCTCTTGATCCAAAGCCAAACGCGCTAACCACTGCTATTGGAATATTGAATCAAATGAAAAAATATGATTAAGGATTTTTTCCCCCGATATTCGCCCATAGATAATATCATTATAATTGATATGACATTTTAAAGGTTGGTATTATCCTTAATGAGGAACCCTTGTTTTATTTAGGTACAGTAGTACCTCAACAATTGCATTTTGGAAATGAAACAATACAGCTTTTGAGATATATAGCTCTCTTGTATAATGGAAACTTATGAGCGGAAGTAATACGGATTCTTTTGAGCATCAAAAATAATTGAAAGCTTGTGGCGCCAAGTTCAAGGATATAATATATACCTATTACCAATAGGGCTATTATATTATTTTGATTTATTGGAAGATTGCATGCAATGCTAATAATGAGCTCCTATAGACCCTTTTCATCAACAACCTTTTGAAGGAATAAAAACAAGATAATAAAATGAAACTGCTCAACAAAAACTTATGTGATAAAAGCAATATCCACGTGTAATACCACCTATCTTGTTTAATTGTAAAGGAATATTCAATTACAAATCAAAACTTCAGTGATAATATCAATATCCACATCGACGACTACCTGTCTTTTTTTGAAAATAAGAATTTTTGATAAATCCCTTTTTGATGGTAGAAATTGAAAACGATTGTCCCATTTGCAGTTATATTCGTGTGTGGGTACTATAGTAATTGTGTAATATTCGAAACAGTATAAAAACAAATTTATTGTACATAGTCTTACATTTTCAAAGGAAAGTTGGAAATCTGTCCTTGTATTAATTCGACACAGTATACAGCATCAATATTCTATCATGAAAGTATGACACCTGAATTAAATGTACAATAGGCCTTGTGCCTATTCAGCACCGTAATAAAGATTGATTAAATCTTAGTTATAACTAAAGATATATTATAACGAACGGTATATTCTGCTGGAAGTAGTTGTTACTTAGTATGATATTATCTCCAAGAAAGATCTCAAATTTAATCAATATTGATATCAACTGATATTCTACACTGTTTCATAAGGCTATAAAACTATAAATATTGTGATTTAGCTAATTTTGCAAACCAGTAAGTAATACAGAAAGCAGGATATATCTGTAGGGAGAATTTGATCAATTATTGTTTTTAATACAAAGCAAAGTAACAGTGTAGACTCTGTGAGCAAGGTACATTAAATGATATAAGCAAGTTTATAATATATTCATCATCTCAGCACATACCTATCATATATACATCATGGAACTAAATACATCAATAATTGATTGTCATCAAATTTGCAAATGATTGGACAAAGAAATCATTGTATGGTGCATTTGGTCGAGATTGCACCGATCTACGAAATTGATGTACACGTACAGTTTGTGATGCGAGTAATAATTTGCATCAACCAAGTCGATATTAATACTTAATTAACCCTATAAGTACTGCAACAATTCTAACGCATCTGTTAATCCCCTTGATGAACATGAGTTGCCAGCTGTTTAATTATAACAAACCAATAACGGTCACATTTTCTAATAAAACTCGATAACGTTTCGGCCTTCACATTATGTTTTATTAGCTCAGGAACGTTGAACGGTAATTTGGGAAGCACCTAATTACAATTCTCGGCAGTTTGCTTTACTGAAATAGAAAGCTTGAAATAGAAATCTGATGCCATTATGCAAAACTGATCTGCATTTTTTCTGATTTAGCTTGATGATTTCGAAGAAATGTTATAAACACCATTAAATTAATTTGAACAATTTTAGTGCATCTTATTATCATTCAGTATTCCATTCAGATTGGAGTACGGAAATAAAAAAGTGACTTTTCAAATTATGTCTTCAACTATAATTTATCAAATTTTGAAAGTATGAATTATTGTGCAGAAATATCTTAACAAAGGTAAAATATTTCTATATTTTGAGAAAGATTCAACTCAAATGTAAAACAAATTTGCAAAAGGTAAAAGACGAAATTAGGACTGCCAAGGCAATACTAAGGTCTTCAAGACTTCCTCTTTGAGCTTCACACAGTGTTTTACTTTCACATGCTTTTTTGTCTTAGTGGAAAACAGTTACCTGTTTATGTGACCAAATATCATAAGCAAACTGTGATTAATGGAAAGAAGTTTTTAATGCCAAAAAACTATGCTAGTCCTGACTTCGTCATGATTTACTTTTTTGTTTGTACAATTATGACGCTTCATTCAAAACAAGTTTCAAGTTTCTGGTGCATTTTGAAGAATTACCCCATGTAAAGTTTGTAAACAGGATTATATTAATCGTTATTAAAACAACATTAAGATTTCTCAACTTCACTTCCTCAAGCAAGCTTAAATAGTGGAAGTTCTTACGTAAATCTAATTAAGGTATCATATGCACATAAGGCCGAAAACAAAAAACTTGCTCAACGTCGATAGCAAAGAGCAAATGAAGACTACAAATTTTATTAGACAGACAATAAAGAGCGAAATGAAGACCACAATTAGTTCATAGGAGACAAAAACAATTGAAGGCTACATATAGTGTTACACAGACAACAAGGAGCGAATTAATTAAGACCAAAAATAGTGTAACACAGTCAAAAAAGAATGACCACAAACAATGTTACACAGACAATAAAAAGCAAAACACGACTTAACAGATCCTCCTTCTCCATTTCCATCAATAACGTTGATTCATGTATCACAACCCTCATCATTAATCAATGAAATGGTCATTATTTTCCTCATGACCAATAATTTTCGGACAGATTGCTAAAGAATAACATGACTGGACCCCAGATGGCTTTCAAGGTCAAGATAGTTCTTTACTATTTTATTTTGTCAAAAATAAGCTGATGCTTGTAAAAAGAAGACTTTGTTACTGGAGATCATTAGTCATGTAGTCATTGCTGATGATATGCGCATGCGCGGGTGGATATGTACCCCGCCATGTGCAAAGAAAATAATGAGTTTAATTTGTATTGGTTTTTAACCTAATAAACTCTCTTGACTTGACTCTTGACTGATAATTTCCTATGCTAGTCTAACACACAGATTGCCCTTTAAGGGTAGATTTTCAAGGGTTGTTTTTAATCATTTGAAATTACTTTTATGATATCTGAGGTCTAGTATGTGCTCTTCCTCGGAATGATATGGAATTTATTACCGATTACACATACATATAAACATTAAGTTGAGTGAACATGAAAATGTTTTAAAACGGAAGATGATAACTTCCTCATAACTTCAGCAAAGTTTTTGGAACATTCATCTCAATATGTGTTTATACATTCCTGAATTTTAGTGTGTAACTTCTTATTTGCGAACACTGTTTGAGTAAACGTATGCTTAATGAGTACAACTCTGAAGAGAGTTATCCTTAAAGTTGAAAAAATACTACTCAAAAGCTAAATATGTCTTTTTTGAAAATTGCTGATATATGATATATTTATAATTGATTGATTACGGTTAGTGCTCCAATTAAAAAATGAGACAACTCACTACATTGCAGACGTTTTTGATGCTCATATTGGATAGTTAATTGTAATCTCAGACAAATTGTGAAAATTTAATTAAGAAATTTTAGTCTAATAATGTGTTGCTTCAGTGATAAATTCTCATCGATAAACGAGGACAGTTATTGTTCATCATTAAGATTGTTTAAATCGAAAAAGCCTTATAAATAATGTCAAAGATAACTATGTGGTCAAAAGGCCAAAGTTAATTCTCATTCTCAAACTTGACATGCTGTAAAGATATTAAACGTTTTAAACAGTGTTTTATAAGTCAAACAAAATCGACTTTAAAAGACTTAGAAAATACTAATTGAAACCAAGTAATTTTACTGCAATATTTACGCTATTAAGGATCACCAAACGCATGATATTACATTTACACTAAGCTTCTGCTATACAAAAATGACAAAAATGTAAATAATGGACTGTGAAAGCCTTGATAAAGTTAAGTAACACTTGTGCAACGTGGCTCGCAGTATACGTTTCCTAGATAAGTTGGATTAGTTGATTCCCTGCCCTATCATAAACCTAAAAACCATTCATATGATAAAGCAATTAAATTGGATTAATCTCCTTTGCTTAATCATAACAATTTTGCTACCTTAATGTGAAGTCAATAAGTTCATAGAAGTGGATATAAAACAGAGGCTTATAGTTGTATATAGACCTTGATGCACTTGCCCATGTGTATTTGAGACTGTCTATGCCCTTGCTATATAAGTCTTCTAACTCGGTAGCTGCCTTAAATTCATCACCATCGCCAAATATTGTACCAAGCAAGTATGATTTCAAATTGCTAAACAAATAGAAGTCGCTTGGAGACAGACCTGGTATTGTGTAGTTATTCTAAGCCACATGGCTGAAATGCAGCCTTTGCAATACGGCTGTTGTGCACTGAAGCCTTGTCATGATGAAACATAACTCAAGCAGTCAACATGCCGCGCCATTTCTACTTGATCGCCACTCTCAATGGCTTCAACAAGTCAGCTTGTAGGCTCCTGTTTTCATATTTTAGGTGGTTTAAAGTCTATGCGTATCGTAAATCATAGAAAATGGTCGTCATGATATCGCCAGCATAAGGTTTATTTCTATGCTTATTTGGTAGAGGGGAGTGCTTATTCGTCTGTTGCATGGATATTTGGAAGTTGGTATGAATCCACGTTTCAAACCATGTAACCAGATGAGCTTGATTTTTTTCTTATTCAGCATTGTAGATGTCCAAGTGTTCACGACTAGATTCACTTCTCTGGTGTCGGTCTTCTTGATTACGTTTCGTTGCAAAAACCATGGACATTTATAAGTACTCATGAATAATTGAGACATTGGAAATTATAAGGTTAAACCCATTGTTGATTATATGGTTTTATTTTAGACTACAATTCGAGTTTAGAAGTTAATTACTTTCAGTTTTATATGACCGAGTTTTACAATTCACCAAATTGCTCTACACTTTCGTCTCATCAATTAAAATATAATAAAAACGAGTTTCTTAGCGTAATCCTTATAAAGCTGTTATTTCATGCATTCATTCCAAAGAATTTGCTTGTAATGAATTTGCTGCTGGCAAGAAGACTATAGGTCAATATAGGATTTATAAAGCTGCATACTATAGATTCATCGTTTCTTATTTCCTGTTAATAATAGTCAAATTAAATGTTTAGTGTGCGCTTTAAGGAAAACATACTTTTTCCCCTTGACTTCAGTTATCGATTTATGTATCACTTTCTACACTTGCGTAAGAAACCATATTCTTGATGAACATCAATTATCCCTCACAAAGAACGAGCAGAACATTTACCTAAGTTCTGACGCTTAGTTTCCATGAAATTCAATAAAGATTAAAATATATAGAATTATCGTCTTTCATAAAAAAAACCTGAAAGCTGTTTCTATTACCGCATTTTTAATAATCATTTTCATTATTGTAATTGCGTTAATTTCTTTCATGTAATAAGCCTTATCAAATTGATTTCAGTCTCGTTAACTGGAATTAACTGGAAAACAATATATTACTCTCAGAGATGTCAGTGATGTTCAGCTGCATAACAAAAGTTTGTTCACTTACCACTGAATCGTAGTGAAAATATCATGTAATTTGGGTTTCGTTTCAACGTCAATAGAATAACTTTAGCGAAACTGACAAGGGATCACCCACTGTCCATGTGTGAAATAGCCATTGTTGAACTATTTTTGGGATCGTCTGGTCTCTAGTGTAAAAATTCGAATTTTGGCATATGGATAAAGACAGAAGGGGTCACTTTTTTAAAATTTCGATTTCGTTAAATGTCGAATAAAATGTTCCATAACGACTCTCTGAGATTGAAACCAAAATAATCACATTGACTTTGTACTAAGGTACAAACGTGACGTATTTTTAAAGAAGATGATAACTTATAAAGGATTTTATGTTGAAAACTAAAAATTAGTGTTTTCCGAATTTTGACCCCTGGTCACTTCAATGACCTGCCAAAACTGTTACGGGAAATTGTGGGGTACGATAAACATTTGCCTTAAAGGAGAAATGATTAGCATATGTGTGTTGAAAATTCAATATTATCAGTTTCTTTTTCGCAACGCTATGATACCTCAAAGGCATCTCAAATTACATGATAATTGCACTAGTACATGTATATACAAGTATGTGAACAAACCTTTGGCATGCAGCTATGTATACATATTGATTGATGACATTGTGTGAAAGAAGGATCCTTTATGTTTTACACATATGCTAAACTGATAAATAATACACCTTTTTATGTCTAAATTTAAAAGAACTCACTACAAAGAATATCCAAGTTTGAGAAACAAAATTTTTCAATACTTATTAAATTAGTTGATATGTAATTTTGGAAGATAAATGAGATAAACAACGACATTTTTCAAATGCGTATTTTAGGTTTCCTCTACTAACTTTCTTCATATTTTTGTCACAGATATCCATCAAAATAATTTAAAATAGTTGTAATTATAAATCTTAATTAAATATCAAATCCTCAAAAAGCATATTTACAACTTGACATCACTCTTCATTAACGAATATCCACTTTCTTCGGTTTATTTTATCCATTAGACATGGCAAGGCATATCCATAACTCTTCGAAATAGATCTTGACAAGGCATTCGTAATCCAAATAAGAACTTACTGAAATTAAAAGAGCTATCCTGACTGGGCACGAAGAGTGTAAACACAGTTGCTAAGCACAACTTGTCATGTATCTTTCAGCACAGCTTGTCATGAAATAAGCATACCGGCTGTCTCAGTTCTCCTGTGGCGCTGAGAAAAATATCGATGGCCTATTCTAGTATTCACTGAGGATATTCTAAAGGTTTACATTCAAATCAATAGGGAAGAAACAGATACTCAGCTTCCCGCACTGGTCGCTTTCACAGCCTACTTAGCCTACACAGACACTCCTGAGATATTGCTTCTAAGGGTCAAAGAACCACTTTCTTGTTCGATGTCAGTTTGAAGGACAGATTTGGAATTGATAACCATTACCTGGCTGCACTTATGGAAGATCCTTATTGTTGATGTTTGTCATCGCTCAATTTTCGCCGGTCGCAAATTTGTCTGATGGGACCATTAAAAGGCTATGCATTACTCGCTTGGCATCTTGCTTGATGACATGAGAGGTTATTTTTGAAAGTAACTTTTAATCTTGTTTATGGTATGTTTATGTCAACATCTCAAAAGCATATTCATTACCTATTGGAGTACGTTCTTATTTAAGTACGGCTAATCAACGTCCTTTCTATGAATGCACTATTGACGTGCTGTTTACATTTGGGGATATTCACGAGAACCGATCCAATACATACTCATGGGAAGTTTGTTGTTTTAACAAAAAGTTCGAGATAAGTGGCTCAATAATGTCTATTCACCATACTGTTTCAAACCGTGGTGACAGGAGAAGGGAATATTTTCACTTTGAAACTTTAGCTAAAGAATAAATAACATGATGATCCTTAAATTAGGATTAAGTTGCTCACACGCTTTCTTGGAGATTTGACTTAGTTTGATTTGCCATGCTTTATAAACCTGCTGCCTAATCTTTTTAAGCTACGAAAAGAAAAGTAAATGTTTATTTCAAAAAGAAAAAAATGGTAAAGCTAATTCAAACATTATTTTGAGGTTAATTAATGCAACAGTAGAAAGGCAGTGAGGGCATAGATTAACATTACTTTGTCAAACAAATGTTTGATAAGGTGAAATGTTTATTCAGGCGTGAATAAGGCCAACGCCAACGCCAACGCCAACGGTTTATGAAGCACCAATACTGTTGATATAGAAGCGTTTTCGCGGGTGTTAACATATGTTCTATTGTGAGACTTAGCACATTTTGAAGGCCAAGAAAAATATACTACGAGGCTGTTAATGATAAAGTTATTATACCCTTTAACAAGCAATATAGATATCCGCAGATATGGTGATGCACAATGATTGTATTGAAGGATATTTTCCCTTAAATTGAATAAAAAGGACATGTAATAAAAAGTGAAAGTAAGTGTCTTGCTCGGGTACTATAAATAAAGCATTAACATTTAGTACACCCCTTCCATCTTCAATCACTAAATCATAATTTCGGAATTCACAAAGGGGAATGCCATCAGCACGATCATTAACTGATGATAGATATATTTCATAGTTGTGGGATTCTTTAAACTCCTTAAACCTTAAGCTTTGGATACCGCCAAAGATTTTCATTCCATGAATACTTTTTATTGTGTGAAGAAGAGTTGGTTACATATTTATTATAACCTTAAATAGATTTTACTGAAGAAGCATACAAGGGGTATTTAGTTATACAATCTAAATGAAAGTCAGACCAATCAGAAACATTATTGGACATTTGAATGTAATTTCAACATTCATGTTGTTGCAGCACGCAACGGAAGGACAGTTAGAAGATTTTATGTTAACCGTGAATATACTTTTATATTTAAGTGTGGATAGTAGACAGGACACTATTACTCTCTAATGACTATAACTATAACATCGGTGAACTAATTAAGTGTACATGATGTTCACGACTGTAGTCACACTACAGGAACATAGTATGTGGCCATTTCTTTCCTACATTTCTTTCAGAGAACAAGACTATTCAAAGAACCAGTTCCTTGATATAATGTCATAACAGCATGTCCTGGACCTACGGAATGCATCAGTGTTATTTTAGATTAACCCTAGAGATGATGCATGACTGGTATAAGACTATGCACCTGGTTTTCAACATGACCATAAAGCGACGAAAACATTGATAGTAAGAGGCATGACTGATTATACAGTCCTTCTGAAGTTTGAGATCAAATCACACTGTTATCACATTGCTGTTATTGTTTTGATATTGATTTGGTATTGATCAACTTTTGTTCCGATGAAAAATTTTTTTTATTAAACTATTCTAAACTTTCAGGCATAACACGTTTGTAAGGTCGAACCAGCCCTTCTTTCAAAAGTTATTTCAAATTTGCTTTAAATTTGTGAAGTATTTATTAGTTTAGTATTAATAACAAGGTTAATGTTTGTTGTTCTGTTGTTCACAGCGTGAGTTTTCAAAAGAAATGAGGACGTACGCGCCCCGTTCTTCCCTGTGAATAGATTAATGACCCTGTCCCAGAGATGAAGTTATTTATGGTTTAACACCGCTTTTAGGAGTATTTCATTTATATCGCGGCTGCTAGTTTATTATGGGAGAACGGCTGCAATACTATTGTTCCGAAGCATTTCGGTGAAACCTGCGAGTAAAAGCTGGTAATATCGAACCATTGATGGTACTGCGCTGAAATTTAGTGTAGCATTGCACCTAAACCTTACTTCTTATAGAACAATTCTCTATTGCACACAAAGAACGCGATCCAAAGCCAAATGCACTAACCACTGCAACTGTAATAATGAATTGAATGAAAAATCAATGATTAAGAAAATTCTTATTTCCGATGTTCTATAGATAATATCAGTATCATTATTATGGCACTTGCCAAGGTTGGTAAAAACCTTAAATGAGAAACCGTTATTCTATTTAGGTACAGTTGTACCTTAACAATTTCATTTTCGAAATGAAGCAATACAACTTTTGAAATAATGTCTCTCGTATAATGGAAACCTATAAGGGAAAGTAATACGGATTATTTTGAGCATCAAAAATAATTGAAAGCTTGTCACGCTAAGTTGAGGGATATAATATATATCTACGAATAGGACTGTTATATTATTTTGATTTATGGGAAGATTGCATGCAATGCTAATGATGAGCTCCTGCGGACCCTTTTCATCAACAATCTTTTAAGGAATAAAAACAGGATAATTAAATGAAACTTCTCAACTAAATCATAACTTCAGCGATAAAAGCAATATCCTTGTGAAATATTACTTATCTTGTTTAAATGTAAAGAAATATCGTGATATAATCAATATCCACATCGAATATTACCTATCATAATTTTCAGAAATAAGAATTATTGAAAAAGCCGTTTTTGATGCTAGAAATTGAAAACGATTGTCATTTCTTTCTAGTATGTCCCATCTGCAGTGATATTCGAAAGACCAGTATCAAAACAAATTTATTGTACATATTCTTACATTTTCAAAAGAAAGTTGAAAACCTGTTCATGTATTCATTCACACATAAGTATATAGAATAAATTTTCTATCATGAAAGTATGAATCCTGAATTTAATGAAATATAGGCTTTTTGCCTTTTCAGTGCCGGAATAAAGATTGATTAAATCTTAGTTATAACCACAGATATATTATAACGGTATATTCAGCTGGAAGTAATTGTTACTTCGTATGATTTAGCTCCAAGAAAGATCTCAAATTTAATCAATATTGATATCAACTGATATTCTACACTGTATCATAAGCTTGATTACAACTATAAATATTGTGATTTAGCTAATTTTGCGAACACAGAAAGCAGGATATATCTGTAGGGAGTATTTGATCAATTAATGATCCTAATACAAAGCAAAGTAACAGTGTAGACTCTGTGAGCAAGGTACAGTAAATTATATTAGCAAGTTTATAATATATTTATCATCTCAGCGAATACCTATCATATATACATCATGGGACTAAATACATCAATAATTGTATTTTCAATGAAATAATTGTCATCAAATTAGCGAATTAACAACATTATTGTATGGTGCATTCGGTCGAATAATGTTAAAACATCAGAAATACGGTATAAATTTACGATCATTTGGTTGCTTAGTAACATACATAAGCATTCGGAGTCAATGCATAAATCATCAATGATACACTATGCTTGATCGGCACTGAACTGAGATGGTTTATCCTGCCTCTCGATGACCAATTCCTTGGCCATTCGTCTTCTTCTTATTATGATACTGTATGATACTTTATGTAAGCTTAACAGCTGGTTAAAAGCGGTAGATAAAGTAAACTCAGACATGACAGAAGCTGTCCTATTCTCGTTTCAAAATTATAAGGAATGCTCCATCCTAGTTTGCTGACGGTGTGAACCTAAAATGATTGAAATGCATATATATCTTGAATTAGACTAGCAAGCGATGGGCAGTGGGCGGATCAAAAATAAAATAAAATAAAATGTGTTTAATAATAATAGTATTAATGTGGATAATTATAAGGCGCAAATTTCCATCCACTAGTGCATGCTCAAGGCGCTACCAACATTATTACCCTGGTCTAACCCAAGCTGACATATTTGTCGCTAGAAGATCACCACCAACACACTGCTTTACCACAGTAACACACAACAATAACTGCATGGAATAATTTACCAGAGCGTGCCTAATCTTCACAAAAGATTTTGGCTTTCAAATCATATGCTGATGGTGCTACCTGTCCACCTAATTATATTTCTTACGTTAAAGAACACCGAACATTGTGCATACGAAGTAACAATATCATATCCTACTGGCTAATTAAAGTTTCATTTACACAAAATCGGAATGAAAACATACCGAATTTAGTATTATCAAGAACTGTTATCATTATTTCTTTGAATGTCCATCATATCAAAACCATTACATTAAAGTGCATGTGTAAAATATCATGTATTTAAATCAATCTTTTGTAATAATAAAGTGCAGACCAATTTTGTCAAACTATAAATATATTCAAAATGGCCTGACTACATTTAGCTGAAAAATCCGAACATGTTCTAAGGACATGATAGTAATTTTCTATTTAATGCTCAAGATATGCACATGGAGTGTCAGCGATTTTGGAAGCGCGCCAGCACTGATCTACGAAATAAATGCACACTTTTTGTTAACCCTACATAAAGCTTTTAGTACTGCAATAATTCAAACGCACGTATTAATCTTAATGAAAGTCAGTTTCCATCAGTTTGTATTGCAAGTAATTGATGTGCATCATCGCAAAAGTCCATAATTATACTTAATTAACCCTTTAGGTACTGCAACAATTGTAAACGCATCTGTTAATCCCTTTGATGAACGTTAGTTGCCAGCTGTTTAATTATAACGAACCAATGACATCCATGTGTTCTTAGTTCTAATAAAACTCGATAAGATCGCAGCCATCACATCACCTTACATTTATTGAGTCCAGGAACGTCGAACGGTACTATTCGAAGCACCTACTCACACTTCTCGGCAGTTCGCTTTACTGAACCAGAAAGCTTGAAATAGAAATCTGATGTAATTATGCCAAATTAATCTGCATTTTTTTCTGATTTAGTTTAATGATTCGGATATCATTTTCCAAAGAAATGTTAAAAATATATTGATATTCAACTTGAACATGTACAGTTTAAGTGCATCTTATTCGATACTGAAATAAGTTTCATATAAAGTTGGACATGTTTGGAAAATGAAAAAGATTTCTTGTCGAGAAATACATAGTTACAAATAGAAATACATAGACCAATATTATTTATTTTGAATTTTAGTCTGAGGCCAAAGGTAGCCTTTTAAGAGTTTGTTAATAATTCAAATAACCGTTATGATATCTGACGCCTAGAATTTGTTGTACCTCGGAATCTGATGATGAATAGGCCAACTAGAATGTCATACCAATCAAACATATAAATGAACATTCATTCGAGTGAACATGAACATACCTTTAAAGCAGAATGACATAAAGATAATTACTTTACCATAATTAGTCACGAATTTTATTGAAATAGTCGAATATTTTTATTGTTTATATAAAATCCCTTAATTTCATGGTGTATCTACTTATTTCAATCATTGAAGAAATGTACCCCTAATGTATGCCTTATCAAAGTCCTATGTCTCGAATTATTTCATAACAGCGTATTCACAGTCTATCGAAAGTCGCAGAGGTACTTGAATTATTTATAATTATATTAGAACAAATAAGTCAACAAAATTACCACAACAAGAAAAAAGCCTCGCTACACTATAATAGCATTTGTGTACATTAAAAGCTTTAATTGAGAGTCAATTTCGTCATTTTAAATTAAACGAAATGAAAAATGTGTTCAATTCAATGTTTGAGGCAGAACCAAGACACACAAAATTTTTTTTACAAATGTAATTCTGAGTCACTTTTAACGTTAAGCCCTAGGTAAGCCTGAGGTATAAATGCATAATTATTTGATAGTTTACCAGGTACAGCTTAAAATGATATTAAGTATAAAACAGAGTTTGATTGATTTTAATCAACCAAAGACCGTTTCCAAATACGGGTTGAACGAGATAACCATACTTACTTCAGATTCAGATTTGTGCCAATTGTTGAAGTATGTATAAACCAGCTGATTTGGCGAACATGTGAGGTGAAGCTAGTGGTATCCACAACTGCCTGTATTTTTCCAGGAGAAACATGAATTATTTTTCATTTGACCATAACGCGACAGTCATAATGTCTATAACACAATGTCTATAAAGTATGCATATACCGTATTTGCACAGGTTCCTAGCTTAAATCTGAAGAGCATGCATGTGACAGTGAAATAGAAGAACTGTACTTATGTACTTACTCTAAATCATGAATACATACATACGTAATATTTCATTTGACCATGGAACATACGGCAATGTTATAATGTACACACATAATGTCTCTCAAGGGCGTTTGGATCTGCAGCATGAACAGTGCAGTAAATCGGGCTTGTTTGTGAATGATTATTGTGTTATGTAATTCGAGCCTTGACGTCATTGTCCTATTCTTATCGTAGAATATAGGTATGTATGTAAAACTGTATTTATGTTTTCAGGTGTACTACAATTGACAGTTGACTAAAAACATATATTAGATATATATCATTTCAAAAGCCTAATCAAATTGTCAGCAAGTCGCATTTATCATTATATCAAATATCATCAGTAATTGATACGATTTTAAGTGTAGGACAGTTGGTGTATATTGACAGTTATGATAGATGATTCTAATCCATACACAAATAAAGTGGGTTTTTTTACATCAACGTGATATTTGAAAATGGATTATGTATTTGCTTGCGCTCCACATTTGAAAAAGAAACTTACTACACTGCAGATATATTTTCAACCAGTGGGTGCTCATATTGATTAGTGCATTGTAGATCTAAGACAAAATCTAAAAAATATATACTATCATATCGAATGTCTTGATAGCTGATAATTATTTGACTCAAAATCATTATCTGCTCAGTCTACATTTGGGGTTTAACGCCGCTTTCAAAAGTACTCCACATATATCACTACTGCTACTATTATTGCAGGGAGAAAGCCGTCAACACCATATAGGCTGTGCATTACGGTGAAACCTGCGAGCATTTGCTGGAACTAGCGAACCATGCAAGATACTGCGCTGATATTCAGTGTAGCATTGTATCCACTTATCTTTTGAAGCCAATAGAATCATATAATAATAACTATACCACAACGGATACGTCATGTGTCAATTTAAGTATGCAGATGATTTATAGCCAAGCTAGGAAGAGGCAAAAGAGATATTGATTTGTAAAAAGACAAATATATCACTTTGAGGTGAGGTGAGGTGAGGTGAATTGGTGTTTAACGCCGCTTTCAAGATTATTTCACTTATATCGCGGCTGCTAGTATTATTGCAGGGAGAAAGCCCGCAACACCATTGTGGCTATGCATTGCGGTGAAACCTGCGAGCATCGTCTTGAAATAGCGAACCATGGGTGGTATACTGCGCTGATTTCCAGTGTAGCATTGCACCCAAACCTGACTGCGTGTAGAACAGTTCTCTACTGCAGACAAAGTTACCGAGCCCCTGGCGGGATATATCACTTTGAAAAAAACAAATTGTTGTAAGCTGTTGTAAGGGTATCTACAGTCTATAAAATAATAAATTTCTTCCTCTGTCACGTACACTCTCGTGGATGAAGATATTAAGTTAACTACCTGCCAATCATTTATTTGTAGTTGACATAACACCAACATTTGCACTCCAACGTCATCCTTATTAGATTAGTGCTCAATGAGAAATGATCAATTGTTTTGGTATTTGTGAACTTTTCTTGTTCTCCTTAGATCCCCTTCTAATCTTTGCAGTAGAGAACTGTTCTACACGCAGTCAGTTTTGGGTGCAATGCTACACTGAAATTCATTGCAGTACCACCCATGGTTCGCTAGTTCCAGCCGATGCTCGCAGGTTTCTCCGCAATGCATAGCCACAATAGTGTTGCAGGCTTTCTCCCTGCAATAATACTAGCAGCCGCGATATAAGTGAAATAATCTTGAAAGCGGCGTTAAACACCAACTCACCTCACCTCACCCTTCTAATCTTAATCTTTATATGAACTATTGTGTATCAAGCATTCAATTTGAAACATTTGTTAAATGTCGTAAAGATGCGATAATATTCTGCACACTGATGCAGAGGTGCACGCAGTAGATTCATAAATTCCTTACTAACAGGATTTGACTAACATTTTCACCGTTCCAAATAATTGATGTCAACTATTTCAAAAGTACATTTATGAATTTAATCAACCCCGTACGAACTGGTTGTAATTATTACAAACTACTAATATTACAAACTAATTTCGACCACATTTTCCTACTTCTTATAAAACGTTATAAGGTACCAGCTTTCACATTATTTTATTTTCTGAAACGTCGAATAGGAACGTAAGAAGCACCGAACGACATTATCTCGGAAGTTCTCTTTACTCAACAGAAGTCCTGAAATAGAAATCTGATATTATTTAGCCAAATTGCTTGCTATTCTTTGCTCATCAATTCATAAAGATTCGGATATAATTTTCCGAAAGTCAATTTACAAATGGCATGAAATCTAAAAAAGGAACATGTCTTGTCTGAACAGTTTTTGTGCAACTAATTATTTCTCACTATTGAAATAGTTTAAATATAATCAAGTTTCAAATTACCTAGTTATTTTTAGTTTTAGATCGTAACATTTTAGAAAGAATTATTGCAGGGAATACATGGGTCGTACATATTTACAATCAAGCCATTATGAATTCAATCCAGATATAAAACATATTTGCTGCAATAAGAAAAGAAACAAATTAAAATGATTTTTGCACCTTTACTTTATTTGACGATTATTAATTTTATTTATACAAAACTCCTTTCCAGGACTGATTTTATTTTTCTCATTTAAAATAACATATACACTTGTAAATTTTTAATTTAGGTTTATGTACTATTGGATAATCATTTAATTGTTTCTTACATACATATTTGATCGTGACAAGTTCTGTAGACAATTGCACGCTCATTGAAGTGCGACGTCATTCATTGGTCATTCAAATGTTCTCACAATGCACATTATGTCGAGATTGACAAATAATTTCACTTCTCTGATCGAAGGAGTCATTGTTAAATTTTTAACGTATAATGCATGATCTTTTACGTTTTGGACATAGACTATATCAGGATGATATATATGCTATTCAGAGCCTTAACGGAAACAAATACATTTGTAACATATGCAATGCTTTAAGTCAATGAATTTATACAAATACAAGGAAACAATATAGTGGCCTTGTAATTTTTGATTCTATAACGTCAGGATATAACACAGTTCATGTCTATTTAAAATGCTGTTATACTTCTAAAGCTGCATATAAGTAACAACGATTGTGATGTGATTAATGCATTAATTTAAAATGGATTATGAAAGTGTATTTATAGAGGTGGTCAAATATGACGAACCTCACCTTTGGGGCTCTGAGAGTAGTGTAGAAGACATTAGCGCCTGATTTGAACAAATATTTAGAGAACTCAGATAACCCCTGTTATTTTTGCCCGATAGACCGACACTTTATATTTGGTAAGCACAATCTATAACATCTTGTTAATCTCAAACTTTGAAAAACAATGTTTCTATAATTACACAGCTCAGTGTCACCATTCCTCCTGATAATGGGAAGTTGGGGTTAGAATAAATTTCAAGGGTGAAGTACTTTTTATTCTCACCTAACTGTTCATTAATATTCATATTTTTCTGGAGGAGAAAATGTATCATTGCATTGATAGAACTGAACCAAACGTAGCACAAAACGTGATATGCAAAGACCCAATATATACCTAATGAATAATAAATAAAGAATGATTAGCCCATAAAAGATATCAGTTCATCAGATATCATGAATATTTGCATTTATGCATTTTGGACGGAAAATAACAATGGACTTAGATACAACATACAAGCCTATAAGGAAAACATATAACGAAATCCAAATTCATCTAATGACTGCAAAGTTCGGTTCATTTATGACAAGTGACTACCTTCCAAAGTTCACAAAGTACTTTGCCAGGAAGATTTTATACACCGATCAAACATTAATTATTCTATGATAGGCTAGTCTACTTCTCAGACATTATTTCCTAATTTTAACTACTCGGAAATGATATGGGTCATTTGATCACAAAAGTGATTAAAACTTCTTACGAGGGCGCTGTTTGTATATCGCGAATATAGCTATAGTGTTACTGTCAATAATAAGTAGGCTGCATATAATGATTATGATAAGCACTTCTACAACCTTTACATTAATATTTTCATTAATTAAAATCGTTCAATGCCACGTATTTTAGCCGCGAGATTGTAGATTTGAGGAAATATATAACTGCAGTAAATAATGTAATTGCCGAGGCACCAGAGTCTCTAAGAGGTAGATGAGTTGAGGTGAGTTGGTGTTAAACGCCGCTTTCAAGATTATTTCACTTATATCGGGGCTGCTAGTATTATTGCAGGGAGAAAACCCGCAACATCATTGTGACTATGCATTGCGGTGAAACCTGCGAGCATCGGATGGAACTAGCGAACCATGGGTGGTACTGCGCTGAAATTCAGTGTAGCATTGCACCCAAACCTGACTGCGTGTAGAACAGTTCTCTGCAGACACAGTTGCCGACCCCTTGATCCGAAGCCGAACGCGCTAACCACTGCGCTATCCCGCCCCCGCTAAGAGATAATAATTTTTAAAATCCTCAGATTTATTTTGGTTGTTCACGAAGGCTGAACTGAAAATATATGCAGCTTTTATGTAAATATTAGTAAAATTGCTGAAATAATATTTATAATATTCGTTATATTTGAAATCTTGATTTCCAGCTTGTTATGGGGGTACCGGTATTATATTACGAAGAGGAAATGAAGAGGACTATTTCGTTGTTTTTAATAATTTTAACACTGCATTATATGGTTATAATTAAAACATTTATTTTGCATATTGTTTTATTATAAAACAGACTTTTCAACTCAAATGGACTAACGTAAATTAGACAAAATGTCCACACCTGATACTTAGATTTCTGATTAAAAATAAAATCCTGTGACATTCGTTTGAAAATTACTTATATTTCCAGTGGTAAATTATGATTTAGAAGGTACAAAAACTTTTCCTTTCTATTCTCAGCAAAAAATACAAATGTAGTAGTTATACTTATTTTTTTCCTCGAAGACATATCAAAACTTGGAACATACAAAATATTTAAGCAATTCATGCATATATAATGAGACGCATTTCAAACCCGGGTTGTTTGCAGATCGGAGCTTTTACCTAATAAGGCTAATTAAGAAATTGAAGCATATCATTACAGTCACAAAAATCTGTAATGATATCATTAGGTATACCCAGGAGTCTCGTTAAAAATACAAAAACGTTCTGATTAGGCTTGTTGCATTGCTTCTTTATTCAGTTAGAAAAAGTCTATGCCGGAGGGATCTACATAAACCAAACCAATAATTTAATTGTAGAATATGAGTCATTAGAAGACATTAAAAGCATATATTAAGTTTAACATATATTTCCCATTAATATGGAGTACAATCTATTGGTAAGAATCGTATTAAAAAGGTAATAACACACATAGCAGTGTTATAACATTTTCTATATCAGTTTTCTCTTATTGACATCGATCATCTGTATACACATGTTTGAAACTGTATTTGTACATGCAGGGCATGGTTTCAATCTGTTCTTCCAGATAAGTGAAGAGAATTAAAATATATGTTAAATACAAGAAATACAATGTTCTCACTTCAGTATAACTGGAATACTTATCAGCTTTGTAATAGGAACGAACCATAGAAAGTCACGTTTTATATTGTATGTGAACAAACGAAAACCTCAATCATTTTATTTACTTTACTACTAAGTTTTATGATACAAATAAATTATCCTTCAAACTAACTTTCATTCAGATTTATAAATGATGTAACCTGTATTTTGCAGGGTATGGACTCTAATTTCCATGAGCATTCAACACATATTACTGACAATAAAAAGTTGATTAATCGTTACGCGATAAGCATAAAGGAATCATTTTCTGATTTTAAGTGAATAAACGGAGAAATTTATCATGCTCTTACATTTGAATGCTTCTTGAATATCTCTTATATATAATTTTATCTTTAAATTGGCATGAATACAGCACTGCATGTCTATATTTCTAGTCAGTAACATCCAAACCCTTAACTCTGAACATCACTTAAAGAAGTAGCAGTATCATTTAATTTTCTGCAATTAATAAACGTTTGTGTTACATGCTTTATCATCCTGCTTAATCAGGGTAATAGAATCCGCTGATACAGCTCCTTCCATATACCCTGGTATCTTTTGGACCAAAAGCCTCGTATCGCTAGCTTTATACTAGTAATCAGTCAATGAGACGACTCGCATCCAGCAACAGAGGCACAACCCGGATGGAAAATTAAAAAGAGTAGATTCAAGCTCCTTGGATAACGACATTTCATTGGCTTAAACAATAACAGTTGAGCACAGCCACGAACAACAAGCCGCGCCAGCCGTACGAGGGATTTGGCTCGAACGAGACCAGGGTATATGGAATTCAATAACGCTGAAGAAGCAGGATGATCCTTTATCTTCAGAGGGTAAAACTCCTAGTTACACTACCCGGTATGGTATCAAGTGTAAAGCAAAAACTGTTGAGGGCACCTGTTAGGAAATGAATTCGCGTAGGTTATCCGAACATGTTACGTTCATTTTAGAACTGCTTCTTTTGGTAAAAAATATTTCCACGCAATTGCTAACACTGAATATCATTTTCGTGAGATTTCCTTGTTTTTATGACAAAACTACTACTGCCCCATAGAAACATGTGAAGTAGGTCAAAGGGAATGTTTCTGAAAAATTGATGACCTATGACAAGATAAAGTAGTTCACTTTCGTGATATTGATGGTAATATGCATATCTGACATGTACTTAACTAGGGATCATATATACGTGTATATATAGATGAAGTGAACTCTTTTCTTAACGAAAGGTTGATTGAAGACTCATGAAAACTCGGTTCTTCAAGTTAGATTGTCTGTCATTGATACAAAATGACAACAAATAATTCTAATATTTTTTGTACCGATCAACGTTTTGGAGCGGTCCCTATGAGCGGTTTAAAGTTGATAGTGAAAACATCAAAGGATATTTCACACCGACATGTTTGTTTACTTAAAATCATAGTATAAGGGTGTTCAGCCTTGCATTAAGAAAAGCAAGATAGGTTGCCTTGTCTGAGGTTTCATAAATGCGCGAAGGAAATTTAATCCTCTTATGACAGTTTTCCACTTTCCTCTGTTAATAGCTGGAAAGCTATCAAAATTGATTAACTTTCATGTCTTATTAAACTTCAAGTGCATTCATAATATTAATGCGGATATAAAATCTTTATTTATTCAGATAAGATACACTTACTTTTTTCAGTTTTGGACCAACCGTTGGTATACGTACATACCAGCGGATTCGACCAGCCATGATTTAGCGCTAGTATCCACAAGTAACACATTGGACATCTATTGAAACATATTTCAGTGGCCATGATACTACATTCATACATATGTGTTTCACCAACATGCTTCTTCGTGTATGCATATACCGTATTTGTATAAACGAGCTGGGCGTCTTTGTTAAATCTGTACTGTAAATATGGCAGTGTTATTTAAGACATGTATTCGCGTGTTGACTTAAAAAGGAACATATGCATACGACATATACATATATGCATGGGTAACTAGATAAAGACTGACCACTTAACATACAATGCATAAACTGTCTATGGGTGTTCATTCATCCTACAATTTGTTTTTTCGTCTAAAGGGGCCAACAGTATTTTAATTTATCAGCGATCAGGCTGCTTGAAAACACCGTCAACTGGATCCTATATCCTTGGACAAACTTTCCCTTGAACACCTTTCAGTGTCAATCTTTCGGTCAGATTAATTTAGTGTCAGAGTAAGCGTGTACTATGTTTGAACAATGAAGTATGTGTCAAATGTCAGCTATGCAATTTACTTTCATATACCAAAGAGCATTTCACCACTTCACATGCACGAGCTTGTAATCACATAGACCTAAAAGTTGTATCCCCAAAGCTAGCCTCTAATATCTTATGCTTCCAAGAACCGTATTTGTCTATAAATAAGTACTTCCTGGCAAAAGCCAGGATCCAGTACCATATCTTCTTAAAATATTAGTTGGTTTCAGCAAACTCGTTGTGGTGTCTTCAAGGCATTGACACTTTAATGGAAAAAAAGGCTAGATAAGGTTGTTAGGAAGGAGCGAGAGTGGTTTCATATACGCTGATTTAGCAGGACGGTACAATCAATGATAGAATTATTGTATATCCTTTGTTATTTTAATGGTCGTAATTGTTAGCTAAAAAGGCTATTAAAGAGAACGAGTGTCAACTCTGTTCAGACAAAAATCTTCAATGTCAGTACAATCAGTAATGCTATAAATGTATATACTAAAATTTATCACGAGGCTGGTTGATACTATGAAAGGTTTATGATTGAACTAATATCCAGAATTAGTGAGAATCGCAAAACCTAAGCGAGTAATTTATCCATTCATGTGCAATGCTAAGTAGTACTGTATGAGATTATCAAAACAAAAAAATCACCATGAGTAAGTTACTAATACGATCATCACTACAGCATTACTCGTACATAAATGCACATCATAGAACTTGGATCATTAATGAGGATATTTTTCCCAAAATTGATGGTGAGATATAGATTAAGGACAAGTCATAATTTTTTATTTTCCAGATGACTGAATACCTTGTCAAGAAGAGGCCATTCAGATGCTTTTTGTATCAAACCCAAAGGATAGATTTAATCATCAGCTCAACTTCCCACGGGAAGGTGAAAATGTATCGAGATAGACTCTACCCATTTTCTACCTTGTCCTCAACGGTAACAAAGCCTGTGATACGAAGAAGCGACACCTCACGTCATCACGTCATAACCTGCAACCAGTGAAATAGCCGTTTACATTCGAAACCTATGCCCACAGAGACCTTATGATAAAGAAAACCAAGCGAAAATTTCATTTTATACTTTAGTCAGATGGATTATTTGCAGGAACTCACTGACAAAACCAAAACTCAAATTTAAACAATTAAATCATATCGGGCTGTATTCCTCAAGTAATTAATGCTTTTTTCTCCTTCTCAAGGTATATGTTTAACGTCATAAGCAGTAGATTCTTTACAAGAGAAAACTTGTTGTGCACTGATAAAATTCCATCAAAGACTGCGAGCTTGTCACAATAGATTTTGCAATGAAAATATTCCCCGTTTTTGCACGTGCAGCAGTCAATATAGATTTTACTGAATTATGCATTTACTGCCGTGTTGATAATTTCGAAGCTAACCTAGTCGGCATCAAGTTTTTCCACATTTCATCTTTCGGTGTTCAGATTTTGAGTAAATCACATCGCAATTCTCAAACATAACACTAAACGATGGCGCCATTACAAAGTTTGACAACGAATATTTCGCGATAATTTTGTTTAAAACGGACACACTCATATGAGAATCATTCAAAATTGAAATAATGATCATAAAAATCTTTAATATCCCATTTGTACAATAATTTCGTATTTACGTTACTTTAAAACTCTACAGTAAATATCGGTCGACCACAAACGTGATAGATCTACCCTGTACCCATCTAAACATATGCCTGAAATTACAAGTAAAATTAATATTATAAATAAGAAAAGAGCAACTTTAAATACCAAAACAAGACAGTTTCGAACAAAAGAATCTTTACATCGAAAATATAATGTCTTTCTTATAAATCAATTGCGGTCTCTTCACTTTCCATGTTACAATTATCACATTGTGAGTGAGTTGGGGTTTAACGTGCTTTCAACAATATTTCAGTTATTAAACACGTGGATGACAAGCATCCAAAAGAGAGTGGACAGATAAGGGAGAAAGGGATCGACAGGATGAGGGAAAAGACGGAAAGAAAGGCATAGTAAGAGACAGACAACAGGTTTTAGAAGGACTCAAATTTGGTGTGGCTTCTACCCATCGACCTGTCCAGCGTGGCTGCCCCTACCAGGAGCATGTTAGCTCCAGCTGGCATAGCTCTCAGGGTCTCTGAAGCACGCAAACCACCACACCGCGATAAGGTATCGAGTCAGGTATCGAGTCCAGTGGTTGTATCACATTGTGAGTGAGTTGGGATTAACGTGCTTTCAACAATAACTCAGTTATAAAACACGTGTATGACAAGCATCCAAAGTAGAGTGGACAGATTGTTATGAAGTGAGTGAGTGATGTGGGGTTTAACGTGCTTTGAACAATATTTCAGTTATTAAACACGTGGATGACAAGCACCCATAAGAGAGTGGCCAGATCAGGTGAAAAGGGATCGATAGGATGAGGGAAAAGACGGAAAGAAAGGCATAGTGAGAGAAAGACAACAGGTTTTAGAACGACTCAAACTTGGTCTGGCTTCTACCGTCGACCTGTCCAGCGTGGGTGCCCCTACCAGGAGCATGGAAGCTCCGGCGGGCATAGCTCTCAGGGTCTCTGAAGCACGCAAACCACCACACCACTATAAGGTTATTGAGTCAAGTGGGGAAATGACCAAATGACATAAACTTAAAGATAAATAGATGCATAACTCTTTGTTGTCATGTGCCAAGATCGTCAGCAATCCGACACATGTGTTGTAACTCTACCCTCATACTACTAGTGCATACAGAGAAACGAATACTACCAACCTTATATATAGGTGCTTTTCGGATTCTAAATTCCAAACTGTCGCAACTACTCATAAGCAATTTTGCAAGAAAGGCTCCACAGCAGGACGTGTTACATTCAAAAATAAATTTGTCTCAGGATAAGATTGCCGTATCCGTAGTAATTGAACAGGTGCACACATGAGATTCCATAAATTGTCACTTTCACGGTTTACTCTAACACCACAACCGTTCAAAGGAAATGATACGAACCATTTCAACAGTACATACAGATATATACTTAATTAAACCCTGTGATGGCTGCTATAAACCCAAATGATTTTATTAATCTCTTTGATGAACCTCAGTTGCCATTTGTTAGTAATTATTACAAGCCAGTATTGTGCACATATTTTTTCTACTTCTAGATAAAACTTGTTGACGTCTCAGCTTTCCCATGACATTTATTGAGTACAGAAACGTCGAAAAGAAATGCAAGAAGAAACTGATGACATTAAACTCGGCAGTTGAACCACAAAAAACGTAAACATAATTCTGATGCTATTATGCCAAATTAATTACCATTTTTTTCTGATTTAGTTAAACCAATTGGATATGACATTCTTATAGAAAAATGTTGCAAACAACATGAAAATCAACATGAAAAGTCATAAGCTTTGTATGAACAATTCTGCATAATATTGATTTAGGTGTGAGGAGTAAACATGAAACTTTTATCTTAATTGAAGTCTGTCAAACCTTAATGATTAAACTTTTGAATTGTTAGTCCTTGACAAGGCGCGATAATTAGAACCTGTGAATAAAACTTTCCTCCAAGTAATTGTAATATGAGTTCAATAATCTCATTCACTAAAACGTAATTATCTGTTAATTTCAAGTAGCGAAACACCTGCAAATTTTACTTTTCAATGAAGCTATTCATTATCACATTTGCAAAAGTTATTCTGATACTTGATCTCCGTAATCTGCGTGTCAGCATGTACCCGAACAAAAGTAACGAAAATACCCACTAGCTTTATCGTCCGGAGAACACTATCAGTTGTTTTGAGAAAATTACTGAAGCTGTGAATTTCTTGAATATTTCAACAGCCGGAAAAAACGTCTAACAATTGATATAAGTTGACGTGAAAAGACCGTGCATGTTATTAAAAACTAGTATATAATATTCGGCCCGAAACTCTAAGGAATAAACTTCTGGCATTTAGAGGGGGCGGGATAGCGCAGTGGTTAGCGCGTTCGGCTTCGGATCAAGAGGTCCGTGGTTCGAATCCCGCCAGGGGCTCGGCAACTTTGTCTGCAGTAGAGAACTGTTCTACACGCAGTCAGTTTTGGGTGCAATGCTACACTGAGTGTTGCAGGTTTCACCGCAATGCATAGCGACAATGGTGTTGCGGGCTTTCTCCCTGCAATAATACTAGCAGCCGTGAAATAATCTTGAAAGTGGCTTTAAAGCCCAAACTCACTCACTCTGGCATTTATAGAAATGTAATGACAGCTCATCTGTGCCAGTGCCAATAGTCACACTTAAACAAGCAAGACGTAACTGTAGGAAACGTACAGACACTTTATTAAGTTATTCGGGGTTCCGAAGACGACTTTGGGGAAGGTTTTGGTCTGAGTAAGAGGCAGCTAGCTGCTTCTAAAAAATATATTTTTAAAAAATGCCATGCTGAGTAATGACTAATTTGCTGGATTGAAGAAACGTCACCCAGAGCTTGTCTTGAGACACCAGAAAAACTTTCAACCCATAGGGCAAGAAGGCTAAACTCAGTTATGGAAGTAATGAGAAAAGATTTAATGATTTAAGTGTTATTATCACTGATCGAGATCTTGCATTACAGCCCCACTCTATATTGAACCTTGAAGAAACAGGGAAGCAATTTGAACACACACCATCAAAGCTTCTCGCAGGGAAAGGCATACGAAGTTTGTCTAGTCGTGTTTCCTATTCTAGACTCAAATTTTCATTAACTTACTCAAACCAAGAACGGGGGTTTTCTTACTCAAACCAAGAACGGGGAATATCTTACTCAAACCAAGAACGGGGATTTCAGCACAGATGTGACGTTATCATGGTAATTTTTGAACCAATTTTCTTAAGGGCATCGCGTTCATGTAAGTCGGCAGCTAGCATTAGTGTTTATTCTGGTCTTACATTAAAGTAAACTGACCATAAAATGCTATCTTGATTGGACATAATAAAAGGGTAAAAATCTCTAAGATACAAATCGTGTACGTAACTTACACTTTGCAATTTGCATTAGAAATGTTAATCATGTGAACGTTATCAACTCCCTATAATCACTCTAAGATAACACAATGACGTCTTATCGATATGAACTCAAGAGAAGGTTAACTTTGTTAACGTAATCGTCTGGCATTTAATTGCTCTCTTTATCAAGCATGTGATTCATGATTTATGAGTAATAACCGACTTCAAATGCTAAGCGAGATGCAAAACGTTCAATGGAAGTGGCTAGACCTCAGTGATTTACAATAATCGAGTCTAGAAAATTTTATCACATGTTTATCTCATTTTAAGTTTTTAAAGTTATAGATTGTATTCTAATATTAATGACATTTTCAACAATCATCAACAATCATCATCGTTTGTATCACAAAAGTAAAATTTCAATAAACTAAACCTGTCTTCATTGGGGATCTTAATGAGGATACCTAATCAAATTGGACATCAAATAAAGATCTCTTTTCTGTATTGATTCTAAAATAACAACGACAACTTGCGATTAACTGTTTTTTGTCCGTACGCAACGTTTTCTGACCAGATTTGCACAAACGAAGGTCCGCAGGGGCAAACTTTATTGGATAGGTGTTAAATTAATGTTTCCCGACCACATATTTGTTGGTGTTATAATGTTATGATATTCAATATTTTTTCAAATGTAATATTTTCAATGTAAGGTTTTATCGCGACAGCTATCAAAATAATATAAGTTATGATATTCCGTCAAGGGTGACATAGGGATATATTATTCCCACGAAAAGGTTTTATGCAACGAGCGGAACAGTTTCCGCGATGAGCAGAACGCGAATTGCATAAAACCTTTCAAGCGCATAATTTATCCCTATGTCACCCTTGACGGAAAGTTATAACGAATTTATCTTACCGAAATGTCTTAATTCATTATTAAAATGACAAACCGAAATGAACAACACCTATGACCTGATCGAGTGACTTTGATTGATTGACGTGGAAGCACGCTTCACTTAAGTAGCTCGGTATAAGAGATTTATCATTCCTCGGTGACGGTGTATATGGAAATTTGTTGAGGGTCATGTGGACAATCAGAGATCGGCATTCTTATATGAGGTAGGATAATCTAAGATCAACCGAATCGTAAATTTAAAATTGTTTTATAACAATCAAAATGTCTCAAATTACTTAAATAGGCATAATTTTGCACAGTAACAGAGTAATACCTATTCGCTTGATTTACATTATTACAAGATTCATGTAAGTACAGAATTCAATTTAGGGCTTTCCTAAATCTATTGTCATGTCATTTTCTTTCAGAACCAGGTGGCATACATTAGAAGTGTGAAAAGAAATTAAATGCAACAATAATTATGCTTGATATGAAATCATGATTGTATTAAAGTATTGTGTTGGGATACAGATTTTGTTTATTCAAATCAACTATATAAAGATATTTGATTACAAGACAATTTGAGTGGGATTCTCTATTTATCAATTCACCATTGCGCATCGAAGTCAGGTGACTGCTTAAGCACATAAAGGTAATTAAACGATATCTACATTTCCTGCCCATCAGTTCATATCACACAGTCGAATTCACTGAGTAGTTGAGCGGAAACGTCAGAGAATTTGGACAACGAAAAGGAAGTAGGAATAAGCTGATCTGCTTAACACAGATTCTATATATGTTTCGGATTTGGCCAGAACTATGAATAGTTTCAACAGTCGTAGTGAAGCGTGGTGGATTAGATGACTTATGCAGTTAAAACGGGCGTGATGGATAAGAAAATGTCGTAGCTCCTTACGGGAATGACAATGATTACAGAATGAAGATTATAATGATGTACATATTTTAATTGCTCAGTACCTTCTCAAAGAGCCACATTTATTACTTTGACGGAATTGTACTTTCAAGGCGACTACCAAGCACTTTGTGTGAAGGTGGAGGTATGTATGTTCTATTTATAGGTACAAGTTTTAGAAAGAAATTACCATTGTAAAGTGATGGAAAGTCAGGACACTCACATGTATTTATTGTTATTCTTCAAAACACACTTTTTAAATTATTAAATGAGTTGTCTAAAAAAGATTTATTTACGGCCAACAATTTACATTTAAGGGCCTTTGTTTGAAAGGTACATGCACCTTTATACACGTGGTACGAATGAATTTTGCATGGTAAAATGTCCCAAGTCAAACCAGCAAAATATAACAAGACAATTGTATATTAATTACAATTTAATCAATCAAATAATAAATGAATGAATGAATGAATTGTTAATTAACGTGTCACGCGTAAAATTACAAGGTGTAAATACACATGAATATACAAGATAAAAGTATTATGCTGGACCTCAATAGGCCGAAGAGACACGGTGAAAATCATAAATGCATAAATAAATAATAAAAGTAATATAACAGAAATATATCACAGAATGTACATTGTCGATAAAATACTTAACTACTTGTGGTAGTAGCAAAACATTTGCGACGATAAAACATTTTAAAACACATTAAAGGCACTAGTGCACGTTTTTCGGGCTCAAACTAGCTAATTTAAGGCCTACGAGGGTATATATAGTCACTTTAGCTTCCTATTGATGAAATAAAATACTAATTATTCGTTAGAATGAACATGCATTCGTTAATGAAACCATCGTAGCGGATTGCTCGGAATACGCCTACATTTGCCATATATGGAATGTAAACAATTGCTCCGCACATCGGAAAGTGTCGCACGCGCTGCTGTGATGAATACCAAACTGGTTTGCAATCATTGCGCGTATCGTTTTGTGTGAATCAGTTGATCGTCAACACTAAGTCTTGTTGAATCGCTGTTTACAAGAAATAAATATTATAATTGATGTTATAGTTTCGGTGAAATATGCAACACGATGCCCTACCGAAACTGAAACATGATTTTTTTAATTGCTTATCATTACAAACTCTTTCTCATTTTGGAACTACCAAGAACAAATAGGGGGCCTACTGAACACTTAAAAATCACAAGGCCTAAAATTTGTAAAATTTACTTGTGAATGATGTGCTTTTAAATCCCCATGAAGTATTTCGTTGTTATATTACATTTCCGAAGATATATAAACTGGTCTGACCGTTACCATCTCGAACATTGCAATAGGTTTTCACAGAAGATGGAATAGTAATGAAAAACCTACGTGATGTCGAAATATAAACCTAATAGTGCATGTTATAGCCTAATTGATGTTACATTCAGCAATACGTAAGATGAAAACACGCTTCGTTTGAAAGTATATCTCATGTCCTGTATGTATTTATGTTGTGAATTCATAACGGCACTCTAAATTAGCTGATTATTTGTTAGCAATGACAATCTTGAGATGATGTTATTGTTTTAATGCGTTTGTCAGCTGACTGTCTGTCAGATGGGAGATCACCAGATGATGTGTTCTCAAAATTCTTGAGAATGCAAACTGAGAAATGTTTTAATATAGCTGCTGTCTTTGTAGTTCATCAGTTTTTTCATGATTTTGGCTTTTATCTTAGATTGAAGACTTAGGTAATGATATCCAATGAGCCATCACAAAACATGCAATTATAACTTGCTTCTCGAAATACGCCTACATACGATTTCATCATTCTAAAGTAGTAGTGGGTGTTGGGAATATTTTCCTCCTTTTTTATTCACCAACCAAGGTGACTTGACTTTCCCAAACTGGCACTTTACGTTCTCAATAAGTCGAGAACAATTAGCATGTATTCGAGAAATACGCTGAGAATGCTTACTAATTGGCTGAGCGAAATAAATAATGATCACGGGATCACTATACGAGCTGCAATAGGACCAATTAATCAATTTATTTGAGCTTGGGAGTGGGTACACAGGATTTGACTAGGCCTTTAAAAAAAAAGCAATATAGAGTTTTTGGGGTGTGCTCTCAGCGACGCTTATGAAGGTCACATGGTCACCAAATCTATGAACAAAAATCAACCAAGGAATCTGCACACAAGGTTTCAAGATTCTAAGATATCTTGCTTCTGAAGTCAGAAGAATATGATGAAAATAGGGTAGATGAGGATGGAAATAGGCTTTAGGTTGTGGCCATTGTAAGGAGTCAAGGGATAAACAAATCTATAAATTAAGATCCTAAAGGACCTAATTAGGAGTCGTTATAACCAGATTTCAGATTTCCAGAGTCAAATGTTCAGTTAACGAAAATTAAAAAGTAAAGAGTTCATGAACAGATAAACAGACACAAGATAAAATGCCATGCATTAAGCCAATCAATCAGAAACCATAACAAATCAGTTCCAAACCTATTGTTTTGTAGTCCTGTATGATTTATCTCCCAAAATATGAAAAGAGTCTTGTTTTGAATCGACTAGGAGTCTCGATTGAATCCCGGGGCTGAAGTTTGTCTGAAAAAATAGACAGAGGGATGCTTATTCCGGGGAAAACAGTTTAAGCAAATCAATCAATAAAATTGACTTATTGCAATGACGAGCATTTGAAATAATTCATATTTGTAGTGAAAATAGCAGTATTGACTATTTGGCACTGAAAGAACAATGATAGATACAGTAATAAATAATATAAACAGTAATCTGTTTAGTTGTATGTAATATATCCCAATATATAGAAAATCTATAAAGTATATGTAGGGAGGGATGCAGTGATTTCGTAGACAAAACCATTTCATAGACACGAAATCCGGTGAACTTGTAGACAAATCAAGCAGTGAACTCATAGACAGGTTTTAAAATAGGATTAGAAGTAATAATAACAAACTTTTATTTATCGAACTCAAGGATTCGAACACTATTAGGTTTGATTAAAGAAATAAAGTGAATAAAACTATAAATAGTCAATTTTGTTGCGTTTTGAAACTATTAAAGTAATCCAATATTTATGTGTTGTTTTCAATTCTTTTAGTTCTTGTTTGATCTTTTAACCTTGATCTGGGCACTTCCGTCTTACGATGACACAATAAAACTCGCTTTTCACTAATTGAAGTATTGTAGCTCTAATTAAGAAGATGACATAGACGTAATTCGACTTTTAAATTGGAGGTTGGTCATTTATGAATACGTTACGAGTGATACTTACCGATGTCACTTTATGAGTATGTTTATAACAGCACATATATCGGAGCCCGATATGTCTATGTGGATTGCCTTGTTTTATATTGTATATGACCTGTATCGATGTCTCCCATGCTTGTGGATATGAACTACTATAAAAGATAATAATGATAACAAATAATAGTCAATAGTGACTTAGAAATACAAATTTAATACTGTCTACGAAATTGTTTTGTCTACGAAATTCCCGTGTCTACGAAATGGTTTTGTCTACGAAATCACTGCAAGCCTGTAGGTATACGGACATCGGAGCAAAGAAATTGTGCCTTTTAAGGTCATAGGCTTCGTGTACACAAATCAAGCCTGATTTTAAAAAAACAATGTTTATTTTCTGATATAGGCCTACACTAAAAATTCTGAACCTCATAATAAATAAATATGACGAAGTGTTTCATCTTCGTGGATCTCGTATTTCAGAAAAAAAATAATGAAAATATTTCTCATCATGAGAACGAAATTAATTCATTGATGCGATGACATGCACGGAAGATACAGTGAATGAACGATTGACTGATACATTGAAGTTTTGCTCACCTGTCAGGGCTAACATTTCGTCTGTCATCATCGACATCGTGCCTCTCGCTTCGATCCAGCGTTGCATCACCGTCTTCCTAAATACACCGTTGTTTACCTCGTCCTTATTGAGCAGCATCTCGTCCCAAGGCGTTTGTATTCGGCGAATATTTTGCAGGGATGCGGACCTCGACCATAAACATAAACATTAACCGCCATTTTGGTGCCGACTGAGTTTTGTCTGCAGCAACTTTGTAGTGAGATCGGCCCCGAGCAATGCCAAGGGAGAGAAATCCATAGGTTTCGCTTTAGTTCCTGGTTGGCCGACAGACGGTGCGAGAGTCGAATTAGTGTTACGGTACAAATTAGTAGTTTGAGTTTTATTAAATATCTTTAAAATTTGAATACGCACATTTGTTCCAAATGAACCATATGAAAGAGTACTTTGAGGCTGATAGATTCTATCATCAAAAGATGACCGTAATCTACGCGTAAGTCTATAAAACGGAAAAAGGGTGTGCTATAGTGCTTTTAAACCTAATTTTGATAAATAGAGTTTAGAAGATAATTGAAAATGGAATTTCAAATCTAAAGTATTACAAATAAAAGAGTTGTTATTAAAAATCGTAGGTAAAACAGAAAGACGTATATCACTATAAAAAGGGCACTGTAAAAGAAAATGTTTTTCGTCCTCGACGCAAGAGTGGGAACAATATTTACAAAGTCTTTGGTCAGGTGGGGTGGGGGGGGGGGGGGGGCGGTGTTATATCTGCCCGTTTCAATTTCCAGTTTTAAAGATCCACATCGTAACGAGGCTAGTATTGATCGCTTGAAACGTGGGAGGCTGAGGTAACATTCGGTTTTAATAGTAGTTTTAAAAGACTGGTAAGTTCTCAGTTTTGGTATTGTCTGTACTTTGTCAAGCCAACATTTCTGGTCTATTTCCTCTAGGCGTGAAGTAATCTGACGTATAATCCAGCCAATAGATCTGTCCCTTCTGTTTAAAAGTGCAGTTAGTTCCAAGTCATTAAAAACCTTTAAAACTCTGTTTTCCCATGATTTACTAAAACGTTTAGACCAGGCATGTATCGAAGCTGTGAGGGATCCTTGTGGTTGTCTCTCTAACCGACACCATAGACGAGCTACCTCAACATACAATTTATGTTGTGGGTCAGGCCAGCCCATGTCCCCTCTGACAGCGATGTTGGGCGTGTTCCGTGAAACCCCCAAGAACGCTCTCGCTGCTCTGCGCTGTATAGTATACACCTCTTTGTACATATTAACTCCCCATATTCCTGAACAATAGGATAAAACTGGCTGAACAAGGCTGTCGAAAAGTCGAGTGAAGACGCTGTAGTGCATGTCGCCACATGTGTTGTACTTGTGGAGAAGAAATCCTAGTGCCCTGGAAGCTGACTTGATGAGTTCTTTCACAGCTAGTCTCATATCACAGTGTTCATTTAGCCATATCCCCAGGTATCTATAACTTTCAGTGTAGTCTATTTCATCCTCGCCACATCGAAAAACTTGATGACATGTTAGTGCATTTTTCGGTCTGAAGAGTAAAACTTTAGTTTTCTCCCTGTTTATCTTCAGTCTCCACTTCGAAATCCAAGCATATAGAATATCTAAAAGTTTTTGCAATCCATGTGCATCAGGGGATAACAGGACAATGTCATCAGCATATAGTAGTACAGCTACATTCTGATCATCTACTTGTATAACAAAGTGTTTAAGATTACAATATCGAGCAAATACAAGCTATAATACAATATCAAATGAGTCACACTAATTAGCTAAATAAATATATTCACCAGTCCTTGTGAATCACACAGTTGATGAATGTAGAAAAACAGTAAGTGGGTCTTGATAGGAGATAAATGAATCCGGCTTGTAAAGGTATCCAAAAACAGTGGCACGGCAGATGATCGCAAAGTTGATTGTAAGAAGCAAGATGAGTAAGAGTTCTAATGCCAGCCTATATATATATATATATATATATATATATATATATATATATATATATATAGGTTAGATACCTTCCAGAATGTTCTTTAAAATTCCATGACAAAATCCAATCAGAAGTGTCCAACTCAAGCAATCAAGAAATAGATAGAACATTCTAGAATAGATGATTCTAGCCACTGCCAGCTTAGACTATCAAAACAAGTGTAAGTGTGACCCACTAAACAATACAACAATGTTATACAATGTTAAACTCATAAACAATCACATACTCATAACACACGATTTCAGCATTGTATACTTCTGTTTCCAACAGAAACGGCAGAATAATTTCAGTGAACTCAAAAGATGTATTACACTATATCACATTTGGTGTTTAATTGTCATAAATATAAACTTCTGTTATTAATCATTTGTGGCGATCGCCTAGTAAAATCGGATGGATGTCCAACTGTTATTGGATTTTAAAGGCTTCAAAAAGAAGCAAATCCAAACTGTTATGTATAAATACATTTAAAAAGGCAATTTTCGTCATCGCACGTGATATCACCTTTATTTGTACCCGTACACAATAGCTTGATGATTCTGACGATGAGAAGTGAAAATAAAATAAAAATTGGTAATTTTTACAGGACTGTGTTATGCATTATAGCAAAATAAAAAGAAACATTTCTAGATCAGAAAGTATTACTTTAAAATGCGTTACAGAACGCCAACAAAAATTAAAACCGAATACAAAGACCCCACTCCCAATTATATATTGCTTCATTTTTCTCTTTTCTTATGATATGATAGTTTTCTACATTTTCAGCTTTTATTCATCTTGTTAATTGTTTCAGCTTTACATTTTCTCCATCTTGTTCAATGTACGATTTTTTGGGAGTGTCTGAAAATAACCTATACACACACACACATCTCCATCGGTCGTGATTGCAAGAATCTTACACCAAACATTTCTCATATACAGAGACTCTAAAGGACGTATGTTAAACGGCTGAAATAGGAAATTGGTTTTTTTACGTGCTGAATCCGTCGGAATCTTTGTCTGCAAACGTTTTATTTATCAGGTAAATGGGCTGGTCTTTCAGTCTGTAACGAACTTTTCAAGATCAGAGATGTACAAACATCGTTACAAACTGAATAATTTGTTGAAAACAAACATAAAAATACTATGTAACTTTTTGATGGTCATTGGAAGTTACTTTGTCCTCATGTTAAACACTGTTTTTGACAATGAGGAAGTATAGATACTGTTATCAATACATTATACTCAAAACGAAAACGAAGTCCTGATGTACGATAAATAGAGGTTATCATGCAAGTATGTTTTGGAATGGTAAATATCCTGCATTAGGAATAAACATTGTATTTTGCGAGCCTGCCGTCATTACTGGAGCTGCTTCAAATGTGCACATTGATATATGCAAATGAACAGCGTAATGATGTCTCAGTAAATTGACATTAAATTAATCCTCCATTCTTTGCCTTTGAGGCAACAGAGCTGTTGTGTTGGCATGATCGAAATGTTCCAGTTGTTCTTAGAATTTCTTTCCAAATAAAAAATATGTAAACAAATATAAATTTCCGTTTCGAAAGTATGTGTAAATTTGAACCCGAAAGCTTTCGCCTTTGCATTCACACGTACTCAGGCGGCGAGCGTATCTCACTTAGAACGAGAGTTCCTTCCCTTTCCCTAATGCAAATGGCAGCTTGTGTAAACGCAGCGTTACAGAGAGATTAACTAATACTTACTCTACTTAATTTCCAAAACCCAATAAATGATGAAAACATGTATGATACATCGAAGCTAAATTTGAGGTCATTGAACATATGATTCAATCTGCCTTGGGTTCCCGTGAGTAGAATACTACTCAGTTTAATCATTGAAATAGCTAGTCCTAAATATTTCGGTTGATTTCAACCAGCGATGTAATTAGTTATTTTGCACTGCTTGATCATGAACTTCACGAAACAGCTGCACAAAGTCCGTTTGTCATTTTTTTTCAACTTAATTTTGATGCATTAGATGACGAATAATTTGGTTACGTCATAGTAATTTTCAGAAAAAGTTCCGGCACTTGACCTCTTTAATTCCGCATATGACCCCAACGGATATCGAAAATATCCGTTGACTTTATTATGCCGAGAACACTACCCATTGTATGATAAATCTATATATGCTTCCTGTAATGGAACTTCTGTATAACATTGATGGTTTTAACAATGCATAATGATGATACGGCTTCGACAACAAAAAAACACCATCAGTATGGACCAGAAAAATAGTGATTTTATAACCAAGCTTTAAATGCAACTGTAAAGCGCTCTCTTGAAGTGTAAAAAATAAAAACATTTCAGTGGAGAGAATACAGCGACAGAGATGCTTTTAAGATACGATTAAATTGATTTTGAAAAAGCGAATGAATAATAAGAGGAAAAAGCTAGAAAGCAGCTCTTTACAAAACGATCTATTTATTTTGTAATAGCGAAATGTCATTTCAGTGTTGATGGGAAAGGGTTTTTTATTAAGACTTCGATCCATATTGTAGATCACACAGAATTTATGTTTGTCAAATTAAGATATACATAAAAGTCCAGATCGCCTGAAGATTGTCCGATTTCACATGAAAAATCTTATTGTAGGTCATTTAGGAAGAAGTGATTTATGATGACATTCATTCTGGTCGTTGGCTTTGTCTTATTAAAGTTGTTTCAGAGTCGAAGATTAGCAATGGATGTATCTTCCATTATGATCAAACTAAAATATAAACAATCTCCATTAACTACGTTGGTGCCGCTGTGTAACATGACAGTGTGATGTTAATGTATGAGTACTGAAAAGAGAGCATTTCACCTTATCAGTATGCCAGGCAGTTAAGAAGAAAAATGCTTGCAACACTCTGATAAGCTATTTTCCTGGTTATACAACTAACGTTGAGAAGTTTACCACTTTTGTATATTGATTTTAAAGCCTTACTTTACAAAAGCCATTTCCCAAGGGTACATGTATTTGAAAGTAAGATTAGCAAAAAATATTTCCCCCTTTTAAGGTCGATAAAACTTTTCCCTTAAGGAAAAAAATTACAATCTCAAAGTGCTTTAACATGTAGTGATTTCCCCTTATAGGAAGATAGAATTGGTGTCTAAAAAGTTATGAAACTAAATACTTTAGCAGGAACTGGATTTTACTCTCAATGACTGTAATGTTCTTTGTTTATCATCAAGAACATAGTACGCATTGACATCTCCTTTTCATGTGATAAGAACTGAATCAGCTATTAAGAGACAAAGGCAGAGAAGCGAGCACTGCAAGCCTCAACCAAAGAGGTTTATATAGGATCTCCATGTCCCTGTCGTGAATTTCATATTAAAGATATTATATCCCAGTTTTGTATCCGACTTCAATCCCCATTTTCATAAAGACAATACATTCAAGTAAATAAAACACCAAACAGAGTTTCGATGCGTCCTTTAATTAAAAAGATATAACGGTTCAAAGCGCGTAGAAATTGGCCACCTCGAAAGCCCAATTAAAAAAGTCCCTAGAGTGGCCTGAGCTCTCCTTCGGCAGATGTGACGTCATAGACAGGACTCTCCGCGTTTGTTTGTAAACAAGTATATATCAATGCAGATATGGGTCGCATTCGTCGATGTTTTCATTGCGATAGAGACGTGCCTTCTTCCTGCGTTGCTGCCAACTGTACTAATAAGAAATCAGGAGACGTTCAACTGCATCGGTTTCCGAAGGATCCTGTCCAATTCGCGAATTGGACAAAGTTTGTTATTCAGAAAAGAGCGAAGTGGAGTCCCAATGACAGGTCTGTTATCTGCTCCGATCATTTCGCAGAGGACTGTTATGATCTTTCCTACGATTCCAAAGCGGACTTTGGACTTGCCCCACAAAGGAAAAGACTCGTCAAAAATGCCGTACGAACAGTTAATAAACAAATGAAGATGATAACATGCCCGCTACCCGTCTGTCCAGCGAGATATGACAGTCAACCATATCGGAAGAGAAAACGGACGGAGTACTTTGAGAAGAGGGAACGAAAGAGGGTAAGGATTTTGAAAGAAAGGCTAATTCAAAATTCTATTCCGGGGGAGGTGAGATAAATAATCATGAAACTTTTGCGTAGTTGACTATAATTGATGATTTTGCAGACGAATGTTGAGTTTTTATCTGCATTATGAATTTATGTCTCTTTAGATTAGTCGCTGAATTTATTAATTCAAACCCCATTAACTGTTTGAATTTTTAGTATTTGATTGCATATGGGGTTGAAAAATTCATCGGGTTGAACTAAATAGTTATTTTAACATGTTGGAGACTATAATGAAATAATGTGCATATATATATAGATCTGTAAATTATACACAGTGACAGGTTTGTAGTTTGTTACATTACTAGTTTTGGGGTATATATCATTTTTTTTGGTGCTGATTACTTTAAGGATACATACAAAAATGTGGACAAGTCACATATGTTTGTATGTTGACACTACAGTTTGGGTTATAACATTTATGAAGATTAAAATTTCTTGCTACAGCGTCATTTTAGAAGCAACAAAAAGTAAAATTAAAGTAAAAGAGCTGCCCCGGAGAAACATTTACCATTTTATGTAGCCTTACAGTGGATAACTTATAACCTATTATAAATATTGATAAACATTGCAGAATGAAATAAGATATTTAGTATATTACAGATTTGTTAATATATTGTCATGTGTCACGTGTATTGACAAACCTAATTACCTTCATCAAGTTTCAATAAAGGCTGTTGATCATGGGTGAGGATAAAGTTTAGACAGGATCACTAATTTATATAATCAGTGCCTTGTGTATTACCTATTGGAAATGTGCCAGGTGCTGAGGTCATTAAGTTTATTGCTTAATTGCCATAATGTACAGGTTTGTGGCATTTCATGTAGACTGTTAGGTAATAACTTTATGACTATATTGTCTAGTGTGAAAAAGTAGTGTTAGGTAACTAAAAACCTCTCTCTGATAAAATACCGGTACTAAAGTACTGAAGGAAATGGAAATAATATGCTTTTCAGCGTTAATATTTTTATTTGGTTGAAATAGTTAAAATTGAAAAAAAATTTCATATTTACGATACATTTCCAAGCAGGCTTTAACTTATATCACAATCAACAATAAATGTTGTGTTATTATTGACAATATTGGCCTACGTCACTCTAGATTAGTACCAGACTCTTTATCTCAAACACTGACCGTTACTCGCACAAAAGAACAATAATCTGTATCCTTACTATGAAAAATACATTAGTACGTAACTCTAAGTTTTTATGAAGGTGGCAAATTGCGAATCAAGAGGTACATTTACTAAACACATCAAAGATTTGATCTTCATTATCACTAATAACTGAGTAATAAGGCGAAAAACAGCTGCTCGGAACCTCGTATCCCAATAACGAGATCCGGAAGTTGCCGAGAGACAGACCATCGAAAGCGGGATCTCATCGTTACATTCATGCAAAGCAGAAACACGGAGTTGCGATATTGAGTTGACACAAATGGCACAAAGTAGTAACAAGTATTCTACATATACAATGGTCAATCAACTACACAGGGGGATAGCCGATTTGTCGAGGTGTTCAAACAAAAAACAGTCACAATGGCGGCAGATATCAGTTTGGGTTCACTCGATCGGCATTATCGGAGATTAACAACCCAAACAAACAACAACAACAACAGATAATTAATGTCAAACAGAATATGTCGATGTATTGATATTAATAGCTTTGGTGACTTAGGGGCTTTTTTATAAGTACAATCAGTGAAAATATATACGTTCACGACCGCTGGAATCTATAATGTAAACAATGACACAGATCAGCCAGTCGTTAACGAGTCCTGTCTATGTCGTCTCAACCCCCCTAGCACCTGATTGGCTAATAAAATGTTTCGCGTCTGTTTTCCGGAAGTGTTTATAAAACACGTTTTTTCTGCTATTTTCAGGTGGATGTGAACCTAAATAGTTGTTGATATTTTTTCTTAACTGTGTTATGAAGTATTTCCGCTAATCGTACCCCCTATGTGGATATATTATCTTTAAAGAAGTTGTAAAGAACTCTGAATTTAGATCACATGACCCTGATCTCAACCGTTCAACATTCAAAACATTAAGCGCGAATTATTCATTTTTCACACCGACATCATCAATTATAACCCACATTTAAAACAGAACAAATGTAATGAAACACATTTTCATTATAGAAACAATCGTTTCTTAGCAAGTTATCATATTTCGTTGTTTGAGACGTCGTAAAACAATTGTTCGTGACGTCATTGTAGTGGAATATTCAAAAGAAGCAGGTCGTTGTTCTGGAACAGTCGCATTGAAAAGAGTCGGTAATCACACCCAAAACATCCTTTTTCACCCTGACAGTATATGCTCACGTAGTATACCATCCTGCTTCATCAGAGTAATTGAATCTGCTGATCTCTTTCGAGCCAAATCCCTCGTACGGCTGGCGCGGCTATGCTCACCTGTTATTGTTTAAGGCAATGAATTGTCGTTATCCAAGGAGCTTGAAGCTAACGGAATTTCCCATCCGGGTTGTGCCGCTGTTGCTGGATGCGAGTCGTCTCATTCGCTGGTTAGATAGCTAGCGATACGAGGCATTTGGTCTAAAGGATATCAGGTTATATGGAAGGAGCTGGATCAGCGGATGCAATTACGCTGATGAAGCAGGATGACAGTATATATGCTCACTTAGTATATGCTGTAGGAAAGTTTACAAGAGTTTGTTTGACTCACTTTGGCAAGCCAACAATGGGAAAAAAAACGCATTCCTTTTTCTTTTATAATGAAAATAGTTTTTAGTCAAATATCCATCATTGTGAAGCCACAAGAAATAACAAAATAAAAGATTCTAAACATTTTATTTTAGTTTGCCTTCCTTGCTCTGTATACGCGGCAGGCAGGACGCCATTTTGATGAGCGATGAGAAAAGCGAGAATTATATCGCTGATGATATACGGAAGTCCATCGAGAGCCTAATCGATCGTTTTGATAGTTTCGACGAACGCCTTGAGCGTGTTGAGGAGTCCAACCGACGTCGTGAAGAAGCTAACGGCCGCAGTTCGACGGCTGACCAGAGCCATTCTCACTGTTCTCAAGCCAGTCCCGCCGGGGTAGCGATACCAGCCGTCGCCGCTGGCAGAGAAGTTGATATTCAGGGAGAATATCAGAGTGTAAAGGATTCCGTTTCTCATGTGAGATTACCGCCTGATCTGCGTCTCAACGACAGCCGTCAAGGTATACGACGTAATGATCAAGGAACTTATAACGTGTTAGCCAAGTGTGGACGTTTTGCCGAGACGGCCTTGAAGTGTGTGTCACAGTTACCGATTTGTGAGAGTTGTGAGGAGCGTCATACTAATGTACTAACAGTGCTACAGGCTCAGATCGGCTACCTTCAGGACGAGTTTTCAGCGTTGTCTGTCCAGAGTCAGTTCGACCCAACCGTGTCTAGGTTTTTTCGTTCGTTGCAGAGAAACACGTCCGGATTCTCGCCTCAAGCTATTGACAATCTACGAAGTGCAGCTGCGATATCTGCATCTTACCGACCACAACGTTCACGAGGTTCCGGTTTCGGAAACAGAGGACGTGGATCTTTCAGGGGTCGTGAGGACGTTTTCTCCCAGTTTTCGGAGCCTTCCAGCTCCATATACATAACAGGCAATTAAGTAGTGACACTGTAGTAATTGTAGTCAACATCTGGTCCAATATTTTACATTATGTGAAATCTAGATATCCGATTGACAAACTATACAGAGCAAGGATGGGAAATGACGTCACAACTTGTGACGTCATCAGTTAGTTACATAGACTTTCTTAAGGCTTCACATGACTACTAATTCATAGCAACAATGAAAGGACCTCATTTACATCACAATATTGACTTTGTTTCACAAACGTAGCAACAACAGCGTACTCAATCTCAGTTTAGGATATAAGAAAAGGTATCAGTGTTTTATGTAAAGGCTTTCTGATTAATTCACAGGAAATGTTTTATGTTTTCTATATTCTCAATGAGTAGAAATTAGAATGCATGAACTATTTGATCTCGTACATTCAAAGTTTTCATTGAAACCTAACCGTGTCTGTTGTTATTAATCCTTTGTGAATATCCTTGCAACACTTTTTTGTAGTTGATGACTTTTGATAATCTTTCACTAGGCTGGAATTGAAACGTCTGTCCCCATTATCTGACGGTCCTAGTGCAATGTTTATGTTAATGGAATTTCTTTTAGATATATCGAAAATGGCAACTCCATTTAAACTTGAAAATAGTTGAGATTTGGTCGTAGAGTATTTGATGAGCCTCTGGTGATACGTGGTAACAATAGCAAGCAGCTTAAAAACTAGGATCGACTTACTAGGTTAATAGACTAGCATAAGGTCAGTTAAGAATTGTATAACAGAAATATGTCCCCGTGCGTCAGTTTAATTTAAATTTCTGGCTTCACACTGCAAAGATTCAAAGATTGCTTTTTAACACAAGGGAACACAAATCCATAATAAATGTTTATTTCACATTTTCTTTCAATAGTTTTGAACATTGGTAATTATGAATATTAATATAGTTTTTGTTTTAGCAAGTTGTAAACAATAGGTACCCAATCATGTAAGAATATCTTTGTGAGATGTATATGTTCCGTGCAAACTTGGAATGATCACAATCTGCAGATTGTTCGCTCACAATCTGCAGATTGTTCGAACAATCTAGGAATCTTTTTCATTCCTAGATTGTTTAAACAATCTGCAGATTGTGAGACCTGAACAATCTGGGAATTATCACAATCTGGGAATTTGCTTGTTTGTAATATATCTTGCATTATAAAATGAGAATTGTCTAGTTTATTTAGGTTTTTGTTTGTGAAGGCATCCAAATGATGGAGAATAGTTGTCAAGTCATAGATTGTGACAGGTTCATAGCTCGCCTATATCTCAAAATGATGGAGTATAGGGATCGATTCCTAGATTGTGAAGGGCTTACAGGTCGTCATTATATCAAACTGAGAGGGTATAGGGGTCAATTCCTAGATTGTGAAGGGCTCAAAGCGCGTCTATATGTCAAACTGAGGGAGTATAGGGATCTATTCTCAGATTGTGAAGGGCTCACAGCTCGCTTTTATGTCAAACAAAGGGACTATAGGGGCCGATTCCTAGATTGTGAAGGGTTCACAGCTCGCCTATTTGTCAAACTGACGGAGTATATGGGTCGATTCCTAGATTGTGAAGGGCTCACCGCTCGCTTTTAACTCAAACTGACGGAGTATAAGGGTCGATTCTCAGATTGTGAAGGACTTACAGTTCACCTTTATTTAAACTGAGAGGAAATAGAAGTCGATTTTCAGATTGTGAAGGACTCAGATATGTGACACTGAGGGAGTATAGGGGCCGTTTCCTAGATTGTGAAGGGCTCACAGCGCGTCTATATGTCAAATTGAGGGAGTATAGGGATCTATTCTCAGATTGTGAAGGGCTCACAGCTCGACTATATGTCAAACAGAGGGACTATAGGGGCCGATTCCTAGATTGTGAAGGGCTCATAGATCGCCTATATGTCAAACTTACGGAGTAAATGGGTCGATTCTCAGATTGTGAAGGGCTCATAGCTCGCGTTAATGTCAAACTGTCAGAGTACAGGGATCCATTTTCAGATTGTTAAGGCTCATAGCTCACCTTTATTTAAAATGGGAGGAAATAGAAGTCGATTCGCAGATTGTGAAGGGCTCAGATATCGTCATTATGTGAAACTGAGGGAGTATAGGGGCCGATTCCTAAATTATGAAAGGCTCACAGCACGCCTATATGTCAAACTGAGGGAGTATAGGGATCTATTCTCAGATTGTGAAGGGTTCTCATCTTGGTTTTATGTCAAGCATAGGGAGTATAGGGGGCGATTCCTAGATTGTGAAGGGCTCACAGCTCGCCTATATGTCAAACTGACGGAGTAAATGGGTCGATTCTCAGATTGTGAAGGGCTCATAGCTTGCCTATAAACTTTTCTAATAAACATAAAATTGACGAAATTCCGACTTTATACATGAATCAAACCCCGGTACAAGAAGTTCAAAACCATAAACATCTTGGCATAACTCTTCAGAGTAACTGTTCATGGAAAAGTCATATTGAAGGCATTGTTGACAAAGTAAGTCCAATGATTAACTGTCTTAGAAGCTTTAAATATCGCCTTTCTAGGAAAACGCTTGAAACTATGTACAAATCATTTGTGATGCCGATATTTGACTATTGCTGTCATATTTGGGATAACTGTACGAATGAACAAAATCATCTTCTTGAACGACTCCATTTAGATGGACTTTGCACTATATGCGGCGCACTTCGCGGCACTAGTCATGAAAAATTATACCTTGAAACTAAACTTAAACCTTTAATTGAAAGAAGGCGCGATATCAAGTTGCTAAATTTTTACAAAATGTATAATAATCTCGCTCCAGATTACTTATGCGACCTTGTTTCTAAAACTGTCTTTGAAAAGAGTCAATATAACCTGAGAAATAGTTTCATGCTCCAAACAATAAACTGTAGGACAAAACTCTATGAAACTTCATTCTTACCAGACACAATTAAAATGTGGAACTCTTTACCTGACAACCTCACAAATGCCAATTCAATAAGTGAATTTAAATCTCTTTTAACAAGATCTGAATCACTAAATAGTCATGATTTTAACCACGGTAGCAGATTTTGTCAGATTGTCCACACTCGCCTCAAGCTTGGCTGCAGTAATCTAAATGCGGATATACGTTTATGGAATAATTTACCAACCGAAATAATTAAATCACAAACAATTAACTCCTTTAAAACTCAATTACGGACCAAACAAGATAATGTTTTCTTCGACAATAACTTTGGAACTAGATTATGCCAAATTATCCATGCTCGTCTCAGATTGGGTTGTAGTGACTTAAACGCCGATAAATTCGACAGGCATATTTCAAACAATTCAAATTGTTCATGTGGACATCCATGGGAAGATTTTCTCCACTACTTCCTTTTTTGCCCTAATTATGATTCCATAAGATTTGATAAATTTTTCTTCAAACATGGTTTTGAATTATATACCATTCTACATGGTAATCAATATTTAAGTAAATTACGTAACCAGAATATTCTTGAATCTGTTCATACTTTTATACAAGATTCTAAACGTTTCAGGTTATTATAAAATGCCACAAAACTCCTATTTTCAATATATTTAAATGATCTTGTACCGCTTATTACTGTCTGCTTTTTCTTTGTTGGCCTATGTGGAAATATTACTTTAATTACTTTGTAATTTTGATTTGTATTATCAATGATTGTATTTTGTCATATTTAAATGGAGCGCCACTTACATAAGCTCAAAGCTTGTTGTGCCAATCCATATTCATGTAATTTACTTTTCATGAATAAAATATGTTTAAATCAAATGCGGATAAAGTCAAAAGATATATATCGACTAACGCTGAATGCGCATGTGGATATCATGATGAAGATATTATTCATTATCTTTTCATATGCAAACTTTATACAGATATAAGACATAAATCTTACTTTTACATAAACGGTCACAGCCTCCAAACAGTGTTATACGGATTACCATCAATTACAAGTAGTGAAAATGAAAAAAACTTGGAATCATTACACCAATATATATGCAAACTTCCGGTGACGTCACGATGCATGGACGTGTCCGTATGAGCTCTCAACTACTGGAGTGATTTTTCATCTATTTTGGTGGTTTTCTACTATCAAATGTGACTGCAAATGCCCGGTATGTATGTACAAACATACTAATTCATCCTATATGTCATTTAAAGAACGGATGACTGTTGATATTTGTGATTTCTAAAGGATTGTACGCCAATTGAAAATCTACCCGTGAACTATCGCCATATTCAAAGTGAGTCTACGCCTGCGTCCAATATTTTCTAACAACTTTCTCTCGAAATTCAACTTATTCTTCATCTGTGCTAACAAATTTATCTTATATGGATAAAACACCAGCCGCGGGTAAAAGAAACCGCTCTGACGCATCTACACCAGAGTTAGACGACGCTAAGCGGCAGTGTAACATTTCGTCAGATTCCCTGTCATCGAGTAATATGGATGACCGTAGTCACGACGATGTTTTTCATGACAAACTTTTGAACATACTCCAGAGTAAAGAAGTTATGGCAGTCATATGTTCCACCGTCACTGAAATCATCATGCCGATGTTCAGAGAGGAGATGAAATCACTTGTTGATGACAACAATGAGTTGCAAGAAACTGTCTCACATCTCACCAATACGGTCGATGAACAGAGGGAGGCGATAAGATCACTGACAGACCGACTGGACCGCAGTGACCAGTACTCTAGACGTAATAACTTAAGGATTTCGGGTATCCGCGAGGAGGAAGGAGAAGATACTGACGCGATTGTCATCAACGTGGCCAAATCCATCGGCCTCAACGTCAGCCCAAACGACATCGACGTTAGCCATAGAGTTCCCCGTCGCCCAACTACACCCCAGGAGAGATCACGACCAATACTTGTGAGGTTTGTTAGCAACGCGACCCAACGACTGCTGTTAAAGTCGCGATCCAAGTTGAAAAATGTATCTCGCGCCCCATCAACTCCTAAAGTGTTTGTGAACGAAGACCTGACTAGAGCACGGGCAGACATTGCACGCCAGGCACGTGAGCTAGTGTCCAGGGGTAGGGTGGATTCTACTTGGGTCACCCGGGGTGTAATCTTGATAAAACTCAAAGACGGGACTGTCAAGAAAGTGGCTAATAACACTCACTTTCAGGATGTCATTGACGCTACAGGACTTAAAGTGACCATAAACCTGAGCCAGCAACAAAACAAATAGCCGTAAGTGCGGAGCCTTTGATTATGATCATGAGACTTTTGTATACCTATCATGTGTCACTAAACAACATGATTTATAACATTGTTTAAAAAGGGTAAAGTAAATCAAACCCTTTATATATCTTTACTGTGATTATTTCATAACCTTGCATTTCTATTCATTCAAAGTTATAGAATAACTGAATACTACAAGAATGCACACTTTTATACTTGGTTCACATTTTGTTGGAACTCAAGTGAAACATAGACAATATGATCGCTGTTTATTTTGAAATCCCTTTTCAGTTAAACATTTATTTCTGATCATTGTTTAAAAAGGGTAAAGTAAATCAAACCCTTTATATATCTTTATTGTGATTATTACATAACCTTGCATTTCTATTCATTCAAAGTTATAGAATAACTGAATACTACAAGAATGCACATTTTTATACTTGGTTCACATTTTGTTGAAACTCAAGTGAAACATAGACAATATGATCGCTGTTTATTTTGCAATCCCTTTTCAGTTTAACATTTACTTCTGATCACTTCTATTACTGAAAAATCGGCATATGTTATTACAGCAAGTAACAAAACAAACCAGCTCATACAGTAGCATCCATTATATACATACGGTCACTTTCAAACTGTGACTAGTCTTTGGTGTTTATTTCTCTCTTATAAATATGATGAATTTTCATTCGTTGCTTTTTCTTTTCCCTTTTCATTTTTTTTGTCGAGTTACAGTATATGTTATTCGCTTTAATCATGCCAGTGTCTATATTTCGTTTCCATGCCGTTATTTTTGGGTCTTCCTCCGTTTATGTTTATATATGATCTCTGGTCTTAGCTTCTGTTTATATTGTACATTTATCTGTATGTAAGTAATACATATGGTAATGTTAACCGCATGTTAATCTTATTTTGTTCATTTTTATTTTGGAACCACTGCCTGTTAGATAAAATCAACTTAAAATCATAATATTTCCAGCGAACATTTTATAATATCAAAGTATACAGTATGTTACCTCCTAATGATCTAGTACCTCAATCTATACATTACTTGAACATACTATTAACATAAAAAGCTTTAAATAACCACTTAAATGACTAAAAAAATGCTATCACTGCCACATCAATTATTTTATTCTATTTTATCAAATTTTTTAAAATATTTTTATCAACAAATCACATATGAAATAAATATACGTAATTACTCACAATTTTGTTTGACTATCCAATCAAAGCATTTTCCAATTAGTATATATCCATCATGATAGTAAATTACACACGTCAGCCACTTTCCCAATTCAAAGTCTATGCTGCACGTGCGTCATGCTTTCCACGGCGTACTCCCATCCAAAACGCGGTCGCTTACTCTCACCTTATCCGATATTCATTCCACCAAAACTTTCCACCTACAGATAATGGTATTTATCTGTTTTTTTATTCTTTCATTTTTTTTTTATTTTCCTATAAGAAATTTGTTTCTTACACATTACAACCTCAAGAACTATTTTGTTTTTCTCAATGCATGTTATTTATTTTGCCTTGTGTTGTGCTGTATGCTAGTATATATTGAAACATGTTGTTTGCTGATATATTCGTTTTTTCTGTATACTCTCAACCCAACCTCCCCTTTGACTACATACTCCCCCCTCTTGTTTGATGCCGGTTGACATAACTCAATATAGGCGGGCGGTTGGGTTGTTCCACTTGCATGTTTCCAGCAAGGCATTTTGCACTTTTATATCATTATCCATTCTTTATACTTCCGCCTGTTTATATAAATTGAAAACTTCCGGTTTGATTTACTTTCTGATCATATTACTATGCTGTGGCGATATCCACACAAACCCTGGCCCTTGTAAAAACGGAACCGCTAATCTGAAGATTGTCCATTTAAATGTACGAAGTCTAAAAGATAAAGTAGATTTACTCTCAACTGAACTTGATTCATATGATGTGATTTGTTTGACAGAAACATGGTTACATAGCGGTATTCAACAAAATGATATCTCTATTCCAAATTTTCATTTACCTTATCGTAAAGATCGCCAAGGCCGGGGAGGGGGTGTCGCTATATATGTTAAAAATAAATTTCACGTTACTGATATGCCTCACCTGTCAATACCAACCCTTGAAGCAAAATGGATACAAATTGCAATTAGAAACAAAAGGTATTTAATCGGTACCATTTATCGTTCAGATAAAAGCGAACCTTACTGGGAGTTGATTGAACAATCAATATATAATGCTATGTCATTGAATCTGCAAACCATAATCTTGGGAGATTTTAACCTTGATATTCTTAAAGAAAAACATAATAAAATTGAAACCCTGAAAGCCTTGTACGGTTTGAAGCAGCTCATAACTGAACCAACCAGAATCACACCCACTTCTAGAACACTGATTGACCTACTTTTTGTTACAAATACTGATAGCGTGTTATGTTCTGGTGTCTCTGATCCTGTCTGTAGCGATCATTGTCCTATTTTTGTAATCATTAAAGAAACTATTCCCAAACAAAGTACTTTCCAAAGAAAAGTGTACAACTATAATATGATAGACAAAGACAACCTTATTGGATGCTTATCGTCTGTCCCATGGCAAGACGTCTTGCCATCCGACTCTGTCGACGAAGCAGCAAATGCGTTTTCGAATACGTTTATAGATATTTGTGATAAGCATATCCCAAACAAAACCGTTACAATTAGACCCAATGACCCCCTTTGGATAACTGGTGAAATACGCAAGCTGATACGAAAACGTAACCGTATACACAAAATTGCCAAAAGACAAAATCGACCCTCCGACTGGGTAAACTTTCGTAAATTCCGAAATAAAGTTGTATCAGCTGTTCGCACAGCAAAGAAAAAACATATTTCACAAATCGATAGTAAAATAAACGATTCCTATGGCAGTAAGCTTTGGTGGCGCCTGGTTAAGAATTACTTACAATGCACACGCAACAGCACGATATTCCCGCCTATTAAACATGAAAATATAGTCGCTGATAATCTACAAGATATAGTAACAATAATGAACGATTACTTTTGTAATCAGGCTGTTGTAGATAATCCCGACAAAATATTGCCAGAAATAAATATGAAAACAAAGCAAACTTTATCAACTATCACACTGAGTTCGAATGAAGTTAAAGATATTTTACTTTCTGTTGATATAAATAAAGCAACTGGATACGATGGTATAGCAAATCGACTATTAAAATTCACTGCAGGAGTCATATCTAAGCCATTGACCGAAGTATTTAATACCTCTCTAAATGTTTCCATATTTCCCGACGTTTGGAAAGTGGCTTCAGTTATGCCTATTCATAAGAAAGGAGATTTAAATGAATGTAATAACTATAGACCGGTAGCGCTAACTAGTTGCTTAGGCAAGGTTTTTGAAAAGTGTGTCTTCAAATATGTTTTTAACTATCTTAGAGATAACAATTTATTAACAAATCTTCAATCTGGATTTATGCCAGGGGATTCACCCTCAAACCAATTGACATATCTTTATGATTTTATTGCTAAAGAATTAGATAAGGGGAAGGAAATAAGAGCAGTTTTCTGTGACGTAAGCAAGGCGTTCGATAAAGTATGGCACAGGGGAATAATCAAAAAATTAAAAGCTTATGGTATTTGCGGCAAACTTCTTTTATGGTTTAAAAGTTATCTCGACAACAGAAGACAGCGCGTTGTAATCAACGGTTATAGTTCTGAATTAAAACCAGTTACAGCCGGTGTCCCACAAGGTTCTGTGCTTGGACCACTTTTGTTCTTAGTTTATATTAATGATATTGTAGACAACATTGACAGTAATATTCGACTATTTGCTGATGACACCTCACTCTATGTAATTATAGATGATCCGAACGTAGCCGCTCAATGTCTTAACAATGATTTAGTAACAATATCTGACTGGGCTAAAGCATGGCAAGTGGATTTTAATCCTAACAAAACGGTTTCCATGCAATTTACCCGTAAATTGACTCAGAATATCAAACCAGCTTTAACGATGGGCAACACCAACATTAATGATGTCAAATCACATAAACATTTAGGAATAACTCTCCAAAATGATTGCATGTGGCGAAAACATCATCAAAAAAGTTAGTCCAATGATAAACTGTCTAAGAAGCTTTAAATACCGCCTTAGCAGGAAAACCCTGCAAACAATGTACAAATCATTCATATTACCAATCTTCGATTACTCATGTCATGTATGGGATAATTGCACAAAAGAACAATCGCTTCTTCTAGAAAAACTAAACCTGGATGCAATAAGAACTATTTGCGGGGCTGTTCGCGGCACAAGTCACGAGAAATTATATACCGAGACAAATATGTCCTCATTAGAGTGTAGACGCCGTCGACAAAAATTATATCTTTTTTATAAAATGGTGTATAAATTAGTTCCGGACTACTTATCAGGTTTAGTTCCAAGAAATGTATCCTCTTTAAGTAGATACAATCTAAGAAATAATAATGACCTGCAAAATATAAAATGCAATACAAGTTTGTACTCGAAATCATTTATCCCTGATACGGTAAACATTTGGAACTCTCTCCGCCCAGATATAGTAAACGCTAATACTCTAGGGGAATTCAAAAATAAACTTAAAGAACAAACTAACACAAAATTCTACTTCAATATTTTCTATGGATCAAGATTTTGTCAAATAATTCACTCTCGTCTCCGGCTTGGATGTAGCGATTTAAATGGAGATAAATTTACCAGATTTATATCTAATAGCTCTAAATGCCAATGCGGGTATCCTAATGAAGATCCGCTTCATTTTTTCTTAATCTGTCCGATTTTCAGTGTCATAAGATCAGATTTATATTTCTTTAAAAAAGGGTTCAATTTGACTTCAATATTATATGGCCACTCAAGCTCATCTGAACAGGTTAATTTTGAATTATTGAAGTCAGTACATGACTTCATAACACTATCTAAGAGATTTAAGGAATTTATCTGACCACAATGTGCCTTGCCTTGCTTGAATATGTAAAGAATGTGTATAACTATATTTCCAAAGTTTCCAAAATTTTTGTATTAATTGTTTAGCATCACTGTTTCAATATTGTACCTGTATATTTGATGTGTATTGTTATCTGTCCATGTGAACGTCACTGTTTTATGAATTTTACACATGTTAGGGAGCGGCATTCAAATAAGCATAATTTGCTTGTTTGCCAATCCCATTTCATTTACGAAATAAAATATGTTTAAACCATATATATGCAAGAGCAAGCGATTTGAAAGGTAAAATGAATTGATTATCATACAAAGCAACTGCAAGCGTTTTGTCACCTAGTTTTGTACCCACACATATTAAGTCATGTTGAATTTTTCTTGTATTTTGTTCTGTTTTATTTGTCTCGTTCTTGTGAACTTTGCTTATTACGTTTTGTAAGACTTGCTTGTTTACCGAACCAGATTCTTATATGAATAAAAATATGTTTAAACCAAATCAAACTGACGGAGTATAGGGATCGATTCCCAGATTGTGAAGGGCTCATAGCTCGCCTTTATGTCAAACTGAGGGAGTTTAGGGGTCGATTCCTAGATTGTGAAGGGCATTGCGCTTGTCTTTGTGTTTTATTTAGTTAGTAGAGGGTTCAATTCACATATTGTGAATATGTGGAGGTAGAAAACTAAATTTGTATATCGTATTCTGCGATTTTAGATTTTCATTAATCATAGTTTGCGGTCACCCGTATAACACTGTTTGGAGGGTGTTACTATTTATGTAGAAGTAAGAATTATTTCTTATATGTGTAAAAGGTTTGCATATGGAAAGCAATAAATTCACTATGAAAAGTAAACTTAATATCTGAAAAGTAAACTTAATATCTGAAAAGTAAACTTAATATCTGAAAAGTTACTTACACTGACATTTAATTCTTCATTCTCGCTTATTTGACTTAAGTTAGGTTAATTGAGCAAAAAAACTATCTGTATCAACACAAAACACAAATCTTTTTTGGTATGAATTACTTGCATAGACACTTACACTTACAAGGTACAATGAAGAAAATAGTCTCGTGATGCTAAAAAAAAGTTTTAAAAATCAAAGACAAAAAACTCTGATCCTTATCTTTATTGTTCATTGTGGACCGTGAGATTGAACGTTTTTATACGAAAGATGCAAAAATTGGAAAGTTACTTAATCTTTTGAGTTTGTATATGAACATTTTTTAAAGATATGAATTTATAAAATTTATAATACTCGAACAGTTAACATTTTGTGTTGTCGTGAATAATTGGACAAGATGTCTAGCTGGGTCTGCTTATCAAAGCAACGTGTCACTGTGTCGCGTCTCTACTCAGACTTGCGCGTAAATTCGCGTACAATCACATTAACTTCCTCTCTGTAATTTGATGTTTATTTATCGCACGATATCATGGGGCAAATACTTATGCAATAATGAACTGACTGGAGTAAAATGTTTAATTGCTCTTCGGTCACACTATGGTCAACATTTTGACACATGTTTTTTCTGTAACGTTTCTGTAAACGTTCCGTTTCCGTTATATCGGTTTGTGAAATTAACAAAGAAATGTTTTATTTGATTTATTTGTCATCTAAAGTAAAGACAATTTTCATGGATAAACAACTGACGTTTCGACATAGATTCTAATGTCGTTGTCAAATCATCAACTTTTGTCTGTTTGCCGACGATACATCGATTTATGTAATAGTAGATGATCATTTTACAGCAGCCGCTACTATAAATAACGACTTGGCTAAAATTTCAGACTGGGCAAGAAAATGGCAAGTTGATTTTAATCGTAGTAAAACCGAAAGTATTACATTCACAAGAAAAATGCATAAAATTGCTAAACCAAATTTAACTATGAATTGCGAAATTATTAAAGAAGTTGAAAGTCATAAACACCTAGGTATAACCCTTCAAAACGATTGTTCATGGAAAGTACATATCAATGACATGATAAAGAAAATCAGTCCAATGATCAATTGTCTGAGAAGTTTAAAATATCGTCTATCTCGAAAAACGCTTGATACATTATATACGTCATTTATTCTTCCCCTATTTGATTACTGCTGTCATATATGGGACAACTGCACAATTGAACAAGCCGTTATATTGGAAAACTTACATTTAGACGCGTTGCGAACTATTTGCGGCGCGGTACGCGGCACTAGTCATGATAAAATATATAAGGAAACAAACCACAACCCTCTTAAGGATAGATGGCGACGCTTTAAACTCATTACTTTTTAGAGAATGTATCATAATCTGGTACCAGACTACCTAAGCGATCTTATACCAGGACGAGTATTCGAACAAAGCAGCTACAATCTTAGAAATAGTTCCTCCATTCAAGCAATTAATTGTAGAACACAGAGATATGCTCAATCTTTTTTACCAAGTACTATTATGCTATGGAATTCCCTGCCACATGAAATCATCCACGCCCCTTCCATGAATCAGTTCAAAACAATGATAAATGAAACGGTTACAAAGAATAATTACAATTTAAGTTCAGGGTCTAGATTCTGTCAAGTCATCCATTGCCGCCTCAAGCTTGGCTGTAGCGATTTAAATGCGCATAGATATCTTAGACACATATCCGAAAACCCCGGGTGCTCATGTGGCCACTCTTATGAAGACGTGATTCACTATCTGTTTATTTGTCGGAAATATCAAAATTTAAGAATCAATATGTATTTTTATATTCATGGATTCGACATAATGACAGTTTTATACGGCAACGGTAATCTGACTATCCTGGAAAATAACAATATTCTTGAATCATTACACCATTTTATCAACACGAGTAAAAGATTTTCTTAACATTCTGCAATTATCTATAACTATCTTAACTTTACTTTGTTTCGTGCGGAGGCTGCAGCAGATTTCAATACTAGGCATAAACCAGGCAATATTTCAAATCCTATTACGTAATAACATTACACATTGTTTCTTTGCTTTTGATGTTTTATATTTTCTTGTGTTTGTTCCAGCTTTATGTATCATGTAAAAGAGCGGCGTTCAAATAAGCTATTTTAGCTTGTTCGCCAATCTTTGTTTCATTTTTGGAAATAAAAATATGTTTAAACCAAATCATCAACTTCTAGAATGCCTATCAAAGAGGTATAAATTTATTATCTGTTCATGATTCAATATTTTAAGAATATATTGATATGGAGTGGATTATTTACAACGCTGCAAGAAGAGTCATATAATGGCATCGTCTCTACTCCGTGCTGCGACCATACTGTAGTGACGGGAGTCCTCTGTGTGATTTAAACAGTATTTAATTTCCATGAAACATGTAATACACAACATTCAGAATATATATGTTGAAAAAGGAAAAACGGATTAGCAAACAGGCATCAAATGCCTATATAAATTCTTTTCCTGAAACAAACATGAAACGATTAAGATGTCAAGTACATTGGTGAAATACATATTTGCAATTATTCTTACTAAGATCAAATTCATATTAAGCATTGTCTACCTTTGCATTTGGTACAGCTTTAATAAAAGAGCTGTAAAAATCGGTTGGTATCATTTATGAAATGATATACAGACATTATTAGGGATTCGTAAGCACTCTGTGACAAGGATTTGTCGCCGCTCAAGGTAGATTTTAATGTTATATCGTATTTAAAAAAGTATTGATTTGATCGGAATCTATCATATAGTGGGCATTTAAAGAAGTAATGAATGAAAAGGATCCTCCCGAATGTTTCCACAAGAACAGGCGGGATTTACTGACAACAATAAGAGGACTTGCTTTGCGTAGTATATTTTCAATATGATGCTGCCATTTTCCATCTTCATTTTCCAATTTCATCTGTGTAAACATGCTTCTATACTCCCTTGATTTGACGTAAAGACGACCTATGAGCCCTTCACAATCTGAGAATTGACTCTTATACCCTCTCAGTTTGAGATATAGGCGAGCTATGAGCCCTTCACAATCTCAGAATTGACTCCTATACCCTCTCAGTTTAAATAAAGATGAACTGTGAGCTCTTCATAATCTAGGAATCAACCCCTATACCCCTTAGTTTGACATATAGGCGAGCGGTGAGCCCTTCACAATCTAGGAATCGGCCCCTATACTCCCTCAGTTTGACATATAGGCGAGATGTGAGCCTTTCACAATCTGAGAATCGACTCCTTTATACCCTCTCAGGTTTATATATAGGTGAGCTGTAAGCCCTTCACAACCTGAGAATTGACCCCTATACTCCGTCAGTTATATTTAGACATAAAGCCGATCTGTTAGCCCTTCACAATCTGAGAATCGACTGCTATACCCTCTTAGTTAAAATAAAGATGAACTGTGAGCCCTTCACAATCTGGAAATCAACCCCTATACCCCTCAGTTCGACTTATAGGCGAGCGGTAGGCCATCACAATCTAGGAATCGGCCCATATACTCCCACAGTTTGACATATCAGCGAGTTGTGAGCTCTTCACAATCTGGGAATCGACCTCTATACTCCGTCAGTTTGATTTATAGGCGAGCTATGAGCCCTTCAGAATCTAGGAATCGATCCCTATACTCCCTCAGTTTGACATATAGGCGAGTTGTAAGCCCTTCACAATCTAGGAATCGGCCCCTATACTCCCTCAGTTAGACATAAAGCCTATCTGTTAGCCCTTAAATAAAGATAAACTGTGAGCCCTTCACAATCTGGGAATCGACCCCTATACCCCCTCAGTTTGACTTATAGGCGAGATGTGAGCCATTCACAATCTGAGAATTTACCCCTATATTCTGTCAGTTTAAATAAAGGTGAGCTATGAGCCCTTCACAATCTAGGAATCGACCTCTATACTCCGTCAGTTTGATTTAAAGGCGAGCTATGAGCCCTTCAGAATCTAGGAATCGGCCCCTATTACCTCTCAGTTTAAATAAAGATGAACTGTGAGCCCTTCGCAATCTTAGAATCAACCTCTATACTCCGTCAGTTTGACTTATAGGCGAGCGGTGAGCCCTTCACAATCTAGGAATCGATCTTTATACTCCCTCAGTTTGACATATAGGAGAGTTGTGAGCTCTTCCCAATCTGAGAATCGACCTCTATACTCCGTCAGTTTGACATAAAGACGAGCTATGAGCCCTTCACAATCTAGGAATCGATCCCTATACTCCCTCAGTTTGACACATAGGTGAGTTGTGAGCTCTTCACAATCTGAGAATCGACCTCTATACTCCGTCAGTTTGACATAAAGACGAGCTATGAGCTCTTCACAATCTAGGAATCGATCCCTATACTCCCTCAGTTTGACACATAGGTGAGTTGTGAGCTCTTCACAATCTGAGAATCGACCTCTATACTCCGTCAGTTTGACATATAGGCGAGTTGTGAGCTCTTCCCAATCTGAGAATCGACCTCTATACTCCGTCAGTTTGACATAAAGACGAGCTATGAGCCCTTCACAATCTAGGAATCGATCCCTATACTCCCTCAGTTTGACACATAGGTGAGTTGTGAGCTCTTCACAATCTGAGAATCGACCTCTATACTCCGTCAGTTTGACATATAGGCGAGTTGTGAGCTCTTCCCAATCTGAGAATCGACCTCTATATTCCGTCAGTTTGACATAAAGACGAGCTATGAGCCCTTCACAATCTAGGAATCAACCCTCACACCCCCTATGTTTGACTAGCTGAGAGTCCTTCACAATCTGGGAATCGGCCCCCATACCCTCTCATTTTGAGAAAGACACAAGCTGATTGCTCATCACAATCTAGGAATCGATCCTTATACTTGCTAAATATAAAAACCTTAATAAGCTAGATAATTCCCATTTTTAAACGATGAAAATACTACTAAAACACAAATTCCCAGATTGTGATCATTCCCAGATTGTTAAGTTCGCACAATCTGCAGATTGTTTAAACAATCTAGGAATTCCTAGATTGTGAGCAAACAATCTGCAGATTGTTCGAACAATCTGCAGATTGTGATATACCCCAGATTGTTCGTAACATATTCAAATTCCTTATGGCCATTAAATGAACTTTTGCATGTACAGAAACACAAAAATAATTATAAAATTCAGATACATAAGGTATACTTAATTCAAAGGCTGTGATAATCATCACTCAATTGTCTAAATTAAGATGCGATTAAATAGCTATTTTATTGAACACAACAGTAGTCTATTTCCGTTCTGTCCGTTTACATTCTGGAGAAACTCCACGTGATAATTGAAAACATTCACTATTTTGAAGCATGTAAAAAAAACCATCTCCAGTAGATGACTGTACTGAAAACGCCACATTGTCAAACATCTCGCCACAGGGCTGCCCTAGATGTTTGTAATTCCGAATAGCCAATATTGATCCCTCAAGAAATGTCCAATATTTTCTCTGCAGTAAGGGGGCGGGATAGCGCAGTGGTTAGCGCGTTCGGCTTCGGATCAGGAGGTCCATGGTTCGAATCCCGCCAGGGGCTCGGCAACTTTGTCTGCAGTAGAGAACTGTTCTACACGCAGTCAGGTTTGGGTGCAATGCTACCATTCAGCGCAGTACCACCCATGGTTCGCTAGTTCCAGCCGATGCTCGCAGGTTTCACTGCAATACATAGCCACAATAGTGTTGCGGGCTTTCTCCCTGCAATAATACTAGCAGTCGCGATATAAGTGAAATAATCTTGAAAGCGGCGTTAAACACAAACTCACCTCACCACCTCACCTCTCTGCAGTAATATTTTATGTTACTCATGTCGCGATATAAGTGAAATAATCTTGAAAGCGGCGTTAAACACCAACTCACCTCACCACCTCACCTCTCTGCAGTAATATTTTATGTTACTCATGTCCACGCGGTTGACACAAAAGCCTTTGAATACGTAAAACATGAACCATAACATCATGTTGGAAAGGAAAAGAATCATAACACTATTTACGAACTTATCACCTATATCTTCTTTCGTGACCTTCGTGGTAATGCCAGTAATGCATGTCTTAATGTATCAACAATCACTACTAAAAGTTCCGTTTTGTTTCCTTACTGACAGTGAAATTGCCTTAACTTCTTATGTAATTATTCATGTCAGTGCCTCCAGCGTTTGAGAAAGAACCTTGTAATCAAGGTCTTTAATTGAGATTTAAATTGCATTTAAATCAATTACATGACATCCTTTTTATACACAATTTCCATTTTTTAAGTGGATTAAGATTATAATTTTTGATAACCAGTGTTATTACTTGTGATGAATCCTATTTTTACATAAGTACAATAGAACCGTAATACAACGTTAGGAATAAAAATCGGATTCTTATGTCTAACTACTCCTAGAATGTTGATGAACCACTCCCTTGAATACAATAGTATTAGTATAAGAGTTAAGCTAACACACATAGATGATATTATATGAGTGTTCATGGCATACTATATTTACGACACGAGTGCCTAAATATCAATATTTCCCGAGCAAGAGCGAGGGACATACTGATATTTAGACACAAGTGTCGTAAACATAGTATGTCATGGACACATACATGATTTCTGTTTATTACCGAAGTGATGAAATCAATGAAAATAATTAAAAAAAACTATTAATGACGACGTGACGTCACATTGGGGAAAGTGATATTTTGCCCTAGGGCATCATATGGAAATATTAATTAACGTAACTGTCTGTTTTGTCGTAAATAAATGGAGCTTACATGGATTTAGTTTTCCTAATATAGAAAGGATATAGGAGCAAACATCTGCCTCAATAAAATTTTTCGATTGTGCGTACAAGATGATTGTTTTATAAAAAAAATGCATGTAATGTAAAAGGCAGCATAATGCAGAATCTTTAGCAAGATATTAAAATGCATAATAGGCATTTAGCTTTTGTGATAAAGAATGAACACTGGCTACATATGGTAGTTGACCTTTTTGTGTTCATGATGCGCATTCAGGTTTTTTCTTAGTTGAAAGAGATCAACTTCTTATGGATAGATAAGTTCATCACTGCACGAATTGCGACGTTGCTAGTTGGTTCACAGATTCAAGAAAAAGTTTATTGTGGGAGGTCTTCCAACACAATTTATTTCATGGATCATGGAGTTCTGAAACAATAATAAACTCTCATAAAATCTCTTGTACACATTTTGAATATCAAATCTTTCCATAGTTCAGAATGTGTCTCTAACAGAAGCTCTTAATCAAAATGAACCACTCGTAAAATCCCTTGGAAGTAACTACAGTTTCTCTCTTAATCTATTAAGATAATAACGTAAAATCCATACTGTAAACTCTAAATCTTAAATATTATACTCTGAATATCTAAAAACAATGAATTTACTTCAACCAAAATCTTTACTAAATATGAAACATTTAACACTCTCATACACAAACTGTAAGCTGTATAATTCGAATGATTAATTTTGTTTTAGCGGTAGCGCTAAGGGGGGTAATTTGGGATGTCGTGAAAGGTCGGTCGTAAAGTGGGGCATGTTATGAAGGAGAAATTTGAAAACTTTGCATCGTTGGAGAAGTAAAATTGACATACGCGGGTGATTCTGCCACAAAAATTGTAAGCTATTATTCCAAATTGATCCTCATAGGTTCCATACATTGTTTTTCTGTCATAAAGAGTATTGTTAATTTATATTTATTTCTGTAACGTCAAGTGTTTAGCTCTATGCAGCCATGTGCTTTTCACGCTTGAGTGAACATCTTTCATTTGGTTAAATTCAACAGTATGAATCCATTTTAGGTAAAGTTTTACTTGTGTATATTCCAATTATTTTTGTTAGATGTTATTCTAAGCTGGATTTTTTGTATACTTTCAGCTTGAACCTGCAAAATCCAAAACTGATACTCATAAATATACTGCTCAACCATTATTGTGCAACAGTAGCCTACCAAAATAAAATGCAGAGTCTCAGGAAACCAGCAGAATCGTGTTTTTGATTGAAATAACCTACACAAACAAAGCTGTCACTCGCTAATTCTCGGAAACAACACATTGCCAACTATTCCACATCAATTACGGGAGTGACAGGTTTTCAAAATACAGCGAACAAGTTTGATAATACACAGAAATTTCCCCTTTTAGAGATATTAAACAATAAACCTATTCATTGATAAATATAAAAGATGATAATTTCATTAAGAAAAACACATATTTCTGATAGTTATTTCAAACAATACCTATATAATGATTAATGGACACATTAAATTGCGAAATATCGATACAACTATGTTATTACAATCAAATTTAACATCATATTCAACTTCTAAAAATTATTAAATACATGAAGAGTATGTTTCCCAGCAATAGACATGAATTTGAGGCTTCATAATCTATAAATTATCTTTCTACAGCGCGACACTGCATTTACTCTGCACGAAATAACTCAATATGGCGCAAAAAAGGGAGCGGTTATTTAATAGAACTAAACCCGGGAGAAATCCTTGAAAATAATTCTTACATGCTTTAAGCTTAACTCAAAATGAATATTAATTTGAACATTATTCAAAACACAAGTGATACACATGATTCAATGAAAGCAAATATATACATAAATGAGATGGTGTTATTGCAATAAAATGGTTTGATGTACATATTGTTTTGATAAGGACTTTACAGTGGAAAGTAGATTATACAAGAAGCAAGGTTAATGTACAGGATATGATAGGTTGAGTTAACAGATGGTGGAAGCCCCTTTGCAATACAATGGATTACTGCTGGTTGATTTTAATGAGGTGATGACAAGTTGGCGGGATAAAGTGGCCTTGATCTCTATTTATTTAAGAAGAATTAGACAACAAACTACCATTTAATCACTCAGCAATTTGTCATGGAGCTGCGAAGAATAAATTAACAAGTACTGATCTCTAAAGAAGAAGCCTCTTAGGAATTTTAGGCATACGCGTTTAGCCAAAACAATTGACCTGATGCTATCTGAAAATATTAATGTGAATATCCAGTAAAATGTACGACACATATGTTTTGAAAACATGTGAGGTCTGAACAGTCAGCCTTGCTTCGGTAATTGAATAAACGAAGTTACTTTGAAGGTTATTAAAATGTTTATGATAGGGTATCTCTGTCTCATTTTGTTTACTTGGTTGCACGCGACTCTTTCCATAAAGTATACTTGTGGTGCCAGACAGCCAATTAACTCATGACCTAGTTCAAGGGCCATTTTGCTTATTCGATCAACATTAAAACTGATGGGGTTTGATAAATGTCATCATAATAATATCTGGTGGCAATTACATAGTTTTGTCTTCAGACACTGACCTTCGTCCAATGTATATCTGTCGTCAGATAACTTGCTAAATTAAGCGTATAAAACCAGAAAACTTGATTTGCTCACTTTGTTCCATATTAAGAAAAGATATACTTAAAGGAATGAATTGGGCGCTTGTTGGGCTGTGATACTTTCACAAGATCCTTTATCATCTGTCCTGCTCTTTAAAGCTAATTCAAACGTTACAACTCCACTGAAAACCAATGGATAACCAATGAAATAAGCAAATGATTGTCATGTTTTAGATATTCACTAAACACTGACCATGCTGCATGTTGGATCGCTAAATCCTTGAGATTGAATGAACTAAAACGACTTCAAAACGTTATGAAACAACTGGACAAGCTATACGAGCTTTTTACAATTAGTATATATACAAGTATATAGACAATAACTTACGAGTGACGGGGAATTTCGTTATTCTCGAGCCTTGGCGAGAGATTTAAACAATTAAAACAACAAGGGAAAGAGAATCTGTCATTCCCGTCACGAGGGCTCTGAAAGCAACCATGCACAACGTAATCCCACTTAAATGAGTTTGTGATTTATTTCTGAGTTTTCCATTTGGTTTGTAAGTAATATTGTCAGTTATCAATAGGTCTCACAATATATTTCATGAATTAGGCATATAAAAACATACGTTGCATCGCAGATCTAGATTATGCCCTTTTGACTGTCTGGTGGGCAGTCTTCTGTTAACACGGACATGATAGGATAGCTTTATTCCTACTCTGTATACCGTTGAATTACAAAATGTTTCGTTTTGCAAACGTAAAAGAATGCAAGTAACCAACAATTCTGCTGATATTTGTTCTACCATGTCTTTTAACAAGTATAACGTTCCAGGAAGCAGTTAAAATATTTGTTTGCAATTAGTAGACATGAAATCAAGCTCATGTCAAATGTCAAGTCAAATATCCTTTTCACCACAAGCCAATGTGATCTGAATAGTCTGTTCTTGCTTTATTATTTGCAAATGTGTTTAAATATGGCTTATAATTCATCCCTTCAAACTCTTCCAGGGGGAAACGCTGGCAATTGGTAAATATTTAACCATCCTCTCTTTATGTATAAATTGTATTATAATTTTCTATAAATAATATTAATAGCATGAATAGTCCCTTTAGAAGATTCATCAATAACCTTTGCTCTGATTGTTTTAATGCTTCAATAACCATTGCTCTGACTGTTTTAATGCTTCAATGCTTCAATAACCTTTGCTCTGACTGTTTTAATGCTTCAATAACCTTTGCTCTGACTGTTTTAATGCTTCAATAACCTTTGCTCTGACTGTTTTAATGCTTCAATAACCTTTGCTCTGACTGTTTTAATGCTTCAATAACCTTTGCTCTGACTGTTTTAATGCTTCAATAACCTTTGCTCTGACTGTTTTAATGCTTCAATAACCTTTGCTCTGACTGTTTTAATGCTTCAATAACCTTTGCTCTGACTGTTTTAATGCTTCAATAACCTTTGCTCTGACTGTTTTAATGCTTCAATAACCTTTGCTCTGACTGTTTTAATGCTTCAATAACCTTTGCTCTGTTTTAATGCTTCAATAACCTTTGCTCTGACTGTTTTAATGCTTCAACAACCTTTGCTCTGACTGTTTTAATGCTTCAATAACCTTTGCTCTGTTTTAATGCTTCAATAACCTTTGCTCTGACTGTTTTAATGCTTCAATAACCTTTGCTCTGACTGTTTTAATGCTTCAATAACCTTTGCTCTGACTGTTTTAATGCTTCAATAACCTTTGCTCTGTTTTAATGCTTCAATAACCTTTGCTCTGACTGTTTTAATGCTTCAATAACCTTTGCTCTGACTGTTTTAATGCTTCAATAACCTTTGCTCTGACTGTTTTAATGCTTCAATAATCTTTGCTCTGTTTTAATGCTTCAATAACCTTTGCTCTGACTGTTTTAATGCTTCAATAACCTTTGCTCTGACTGTTTTAATGCTTCAATAACCTTTTCCCTGACTGTTTTAATGCGAGACAGAATGTGTACATATCTGTACAGAGGAAATGAAATATGTTTGCCAAATGCATTATCTAGTGTTTTCTTTTAAGGTTAATATTTCTTCCGAAAAATGTCTGCCATGTTTCATTCAAATATAAAATACCAATCAGTATGTTCAGTATTTTTGCGTGAACCATTGCTATTCCAACAGTGCAGTTTTGCAAATGTAGTTTGTTACTTGTTACTTGTAAACATCATAGTGAATAGTTTATTTTTCAAAACAAAAGATAATGAATTATTTATTTGCTGTACAGCAGATGCCAATCGCTTCTCCCATTCTGTGAAAACTAAATTTCCCAGTGGGGTACAAGAACTTCTGAGTGAATCGATAAGAATTTTCTCTTTGTCATCTCCCAAAAATTCACAAAATGAGATATTGCATTTTTTTATCACAATACATTTCCTATACCTTTATAAACTGTACACAACATAATGTACATATACATTTTCTGTGTTCGGTATCTGTTACAGGCATTTAGATTTGAGGGTTGAAATATTGAATATTTATAAATTGTTATATTTCTTACATTATATATATTATATATATTATATATATTCTTCGCAAATCGCATCTCAAGCAAAATATATACAAGCCAGCTATTATCATACCTTCTAACGTTTCATTTCATTTTCATTGTAATATTATCATTATTATATCATTATTTACATCCCATTTATGTGAATCATCTCGATGACGGACCAAACTTAACATAAAAACACACTTTCAGATCGAAACTTCAACATGAGCTTATAAAACGTCATTCAAATGAATACTCAAAGTAATCCTGAGAAAATGAGGTGTGGATATTTTCTTTTTATCCTTCCCATATTCATCATGGGTTATTTAAGGATTATTTTACATATCTTGTGCATCTATCGATGTATAACAGCAACAAATTGTATGTTATACAAAACTTGTTGCTGTTATACATCGATAGAGGCACTAAAAATGTAAAACAATCCTTATAATTACAAAATCAACTCAACTCAACTCAGATTTTCCGAATGATTTAAACAAATCTTGAATAATTGTCGTGAACATTACGTTAGTTTGTTACACACGACTATACGTGGTGGAATTCAAATTGAGAAATACATGAAATAAAACGGAAGATGATTTAATTTCGTTTGCATCAGCATTGACGCTCATGCAAATAAATTTCGTCTTAACTCGAGTCCGCATTTTTGGAATAACCCTCATTAGCATATCGTGTGACATTCAAATTGGCTACCGTTTGTGAAACGATTCGAGCAATCAAACTTCAGGACTCGTAGTTATTAAAATCAAGAGTGTTCGGTGAAGGTAATTGTTTCTTTTGGGGGAGGAAAGTATTATCTTGTTATCCACTCAGTAGTGAAGATGATGACATGCGTACATTTCTTATTTTGCAAAGAAAAACCAAAGTAACGCGATGTTGTCATAACCGGACTAACCGTTTCGTCAATTTGTTCTGTCGGATTGTGACGTCATAAAGTATGAATGCACGAGGTATAACAGCAACATTTTCTGCATTCATCGAGAAATGGTTGCATGTTTTTGAGAGCTCTCGTCCAATCAGATTCGCCGAAAAAGTGTAACAACTTCATTTTGTAATTATTCCGATATGATTGAAAGTAGTAAGAGAACAATAATATGATTTCTTCCTGTCTGGTTTATTCCATCAGATAGATTATAGTATGCTTATATCTGTGTGATTTGCCACGTATTGTGATTTGAAAAACAATATTTTTTCTGTTCATGCCAACGTAATTTCTTCCTGTCTGGTAAGCGATTTCAGGAAATGCTGATGTGATAAGTTGGCTCTGGATATATATTCGAATCATTGTTCACAGTGTGTGTCTTCTGATTTGATAAGCAATATTTGCTCCTTTGCGTTTTTTCGTGTTGAATAGCAAGTAGTTTATAACATTGGTTTAAATCAACAGTGCTCTTATAATATTATACACATGCATATTAATCAAGCTGCATGAGTACTCCGTAGAATATCAATTTAATGAATATTAAAATGTCTTTCAAAATGAATAGCAGTTCAATATCTTTTTTACAATAATGATAAAGTCATAACTCAAGACAACAGTGTCAAACCATATGTTTCTTATTATTCAATGTGACACTCCTTTCTCCGATGTTAACCAATTTAGAGATACGATTAGAGATTCGGATGTAAGATATTGATTTATTACGTGGCAAAATTATTTGGAAACAGATCCCATGATATTGCAGGTTTTAAGCGTTACCTTTGAATTGCTATGGAAAACTAAATAGCTTTGTATTTTTAGCTATTCCTACAAAATAGAATAGATTAGGTTTATGTTTTCATCAAATAGATAGAGAAGATGGTTTGTCCTTGGATTTAGATTAGCTCAAATAACTTCTTCAGCTCTGCTAGTATTGAGTTTAATGGGAATCAGTTAAAAGGAGAATAAAAGTAAAAATAAAATTCCAAAACACGATAATTGATATTTAGAAAGCATTTCCAGCAAAAACAGCCCTTATATAACCCAATTAGCTCTTTTTTTTTATCATTGTTACTTATAATTCATAAGACAATGAAGAAAAAATCCTCGTCCGTATGGTGAGAATAATTATGTTTGCTGTAAAAATTCGAGAAGGTTAGGATTAGATTTGTCCTATTTTTCTACTTGTTAATAAGCTGTAGGTGTGCGTAGTGTAGGTAGAGAAACCATATATCATTAGCCTCAAACAATGGTATTGCTTGAAAATAAAAGTGTTGCATTTCAAAAAGACACGCAAAAGATTTGCAAAATCATTTTCAACAAAGGACACATCGGGTGTGGCTTCTAAGATTTATTTTGTCTTGTAATCTTCAAAATCACATACATACAAACATATGTTGTATAGCCATGTGGAATCTCGTGAAACGCATGTGCATACACATGTACTCTTTCCACCATTTAGATAATTAGGACACCTGGAGACTTTTTGAAGTATCCTACATATTGCGATATTTGAGTTGTTTACATATATGTACAAAATAATCATTATTTCCAATTTAACGTAACAGGAAGTGATGATGTTTATGTAAGGTGATGAATGATTTGTTATAACAGAGGGTTGACGACAAACATAAAAGTATGGCTTTCTAAGATCATCGAAACAGATGGCCTTGCAAGATAATTTCGATGCATTATAATTTTAGTATAGGTTAATCATCATCCATCATCTACATTATATATTCACAGTTAAATGAAATGATTCATTATCATTACATGATAACTTCTTTCTTATCAGAGGTTCATTCTCTCTTATCTTAATTATTTAAATTCCATACTATAACAGTTCTTCTGGTGTCATCACTTCTTCATCATTTTAAACATAACATACTTACTTACGCTACATGACAGGTTTATTATTATTATCATTATCATTATTATTATTATTATTATTATTATTATTATTATTATTATTATTATTAAAGTATATTTACTTCCCTGCTTTGAAAAAGTGTATTCCTCTACTATCTAAAGGGTCACATCACGTTTTCTAATGTCATCAGTCAGTTACAACAATGTAATGGATAAGAACATTAAGTATCTACTCACCGCAGGCATAAGCAGGTAACTCACTTACTTTTTAGGTGTGCAGTCTGCGAGTCTTTCAACAACATGTAAACATGCAATATGCGTGCTGATATGATTATGAGTCACCCATTTATGTTTGAGGTTGCCGGTAAGAGTACAAACTATCTGCTTTAGATTTGTAACAACAGTGTGAAGAAGGAACACTGTTACTTTGTAATTGTAAGCTGAGGCCTCAAATTTATTGACCCCAATATTAGCACCCCTGAAGATTAATGTGTGCCATTGCAAAAACTTCTAATGCAAATCAAACGGCATAAACATTTCGGGGAAAAAAACAACTCGTCATTACTTATCTTCAAGTTAACACATCTACTTTCTTATTCAACATTAAGTTCTTGTTTTTTACTTTTGTTTTCAAAATCGCCATCTGAAGTGTTAAGTAATGTCATTATTGAAACATTTTACATTGTCCAAAAAAAATATTTCTGTAGTAGCGGTTGTTTCTCTTGTTTAGAGTGGACGTGTCGTTCTCCAATTTCTGTGTGAACATATCTCTAACAATTTTTTTAAGCATAGGAATTGATCTTATCAGAATATTGAATCACTGAATTCCCTAACTGGGTATCTGTTTTCATTTATAGCGTCACTTTATCACATTGTAGAAGATTGAATTAAATAAATGCTGACAGAACAGAACTCTTTAATCATAGTAGTGGAATATTTTCAATGGATTCAGATTTGTAACGAGATGTTATTCAATAAGAGCCGCGAATGATCACAATGATACTATTTGTTTTTATCTTCTTTGTGCATAAATTGCCTTGTGTTAGATTTCTCTTGCAGTTTGTAAAGATCCGTAAATGAATTCACTCATAATCATGCCGTCATATTCGACTTCGGACATTTTCATTCATCATGAGAATTAAATGAATATGTTTCATTTCAGTCAATTCTTGCCAAATGTTACTCGAATTTCATTGACAAAAATGTTTTGTATAACAAACATACAGACAATGGAACAATTCAAGCACATTTGTCGGAACTGTTTTCTAAGTTAGTTATGTGTATTTCTAACATTAAATAAACAGCCTTTTTTTTAACTTTAACAATAATTGTTACTGAAGCATTGCATGAAAAATAATGAATGATAAAAACAAAATTAGGTCTTTTTGACATTTTTCATTGTAAGAAATTGCAGCAACTCAACTAAAATAGATCTTTAAGTTTGCAAATGTTTTTTTTTTCTAGATAAGAAATATATTCCCCATGGTTGCAATAGCAAACAATCCATTGAACCATGAGTGGTTGACTGTGGTGAATGTTAATTGTTCTTGATGGTTATTTTTCAAGTTTTTCAGATATCTTACACATATATCATCACATTATGCTTTGCTATGCGTATTTAAGCTAATTCTAAAAAGTAATTCACGAATTCAAGGTTTTAATTTTAAATTGCAATTACTGTCGTTCAGTTACATTTGAATTCCAATATATTAAAAATTTGAGATATAAAAATTGTTTCCTATGAAAATAAAATTACCTATAGCTACTATTTACGATATTTTGGCTTTTGTTATTAGAATCCCTGCTGTGTCAAATTTGAAGCTAATTTTATCTCGAAAAACAATCAGAGAATGTTTTTCTATTTTCAAAAGAACTTTGCAAGAAAAATATTTTCAAAATCTTCGTTATATTACTTTCATGCACAATCATATTATACATTTGTACGATTCGTCCAATTTGTGAGTTATAAACCTTGTCTAGAACAACAGTCAATATGCTTAACCTATATCGAAACAATTTGTCATTTTCATTGTTTCTAACTGGTTAACTTATAAATAAGCTGTGATTAATACAAATAACAGAACGTCCTTCATTTGTAAAACATTGTTTTCTAATTTAGATATCATTAAGGTATTCTCAATTTAAATATTTATAGAAGAATACAATGTAATATGACAGCTGGTGAACATTAACTGCTTCAGGGGAATCCTTAACACATGTACTTTGATATACGTAGTAAATGTATAAAGTGGAGAGACATTAGTTTCAATTAGTATTCTAATGATGCTTCAATTCTTCTTCATATTTGAACAACAATAATTATAATGATAATAATCCACTAAAGTTATCCAGCAGTTTCATGATGCACAAGAACCATGGAAATGTCGAGTAATGTATGTATAAAAAAGGTTTAAAAAGGATAAAAACAGACAATTTTTGCGATTTATACCAAGGAATGAATTTTTTACCATTGATAAGTGGCAACCGGTCCTTATGAGATTATTGTCCTTCTTGTATTTGCTGGTTATCAGGCCTCTTACCGTGAACAAATGCATTTGTAATCAAATAATTAATAACAAATCAATGAAGAATTAGCTTGCAGTGATTTCGTAGATAAAACCATTTCGTAGACACGGGAATTTCGTAGACAAAACCATTTCGTAAACAGTGATTTCGTAGACAGTATTATATTTGTATTTCAAAGTCAATATTGACTATTATTTGTAATTATTATCATATTTTATAGTTTGAAGGTGGGCCCTATTATCGTGGGTTTTAACTTTAAGTGACTCCTACTACTAAAGTAAAATAGAATTGTTACTGAATGTGATTTTCGTTAGATTAACACTTTCTCGGGCTTTACAAACCAAAAGTTTATTTAGATTCATTTTGTTTGACCCGAGAACGAGTTTAAAGCTTTTGACTTTAGAGTGACCGTCCTTATTATCCGTGTAACCCCAAATTGATCTTGTAAAAAATTACTCAAGCGGCTGGAGCTGCGAAACATATATAACAAATGAATATAATCATTTTCAGCTCCTTTACCTTTATTTCAAACAGAAAATCTTAATGAAAAAATCACTTGATAACAAAAACAAATTTGAACACAATATGACACAATGTATATAAGGTTTTTTTTGTGAAAAATCGTGATATTTGGTGGTGTATTTTTATACCAAACAATGACATTCAACAGAGTCTTCCCTTTGAAAAGTTAAAAACACCATTTACAGACGCGGGCAGAGCATTTATTGACTTATTGGTGGTGTTGATGACTTTAATAGTTTCAAAACACAACAAAATTGACTATTTATAGTTTTTATTCATTTTATTTCTTTAATCGAACCTATTAGTGTTCGAATCCTTGAGATCGATAAATAAAAGTTTGTTATTATTACTTCTAATCCTCTTTTAAAACCCGTGTCGAATTTAATGCTCGATTTGTCTACGAGTTCACCGTATTTTGTGTCTACGAAATTGTTTTGTCTACGAAATCACCGCATCCCGAAGAATTCGACACCAAATATTTTGAAACTCTAAAGGTATTTACATAATATAGTATAGTTTTGTACAAAAAATCAGTAGGAAAATGCAGCGTAAACTTGCACATATATTTAGGATTCGAAAACTTGGTTAACATTGAAAAATAAATAGAATAATCTTGTCTGAGCTTATAACAATTAATTTTCATTCGGAAGAAGGTGATTACAATGTTTTCTCAATAGCTATCAGTGATAGTAATCTGTGCAGTGATACAGTTGAATTTACTACCATGTTGAAGAAAGTTTTTACAATGATTTTGTTTAAATCACGTTTCATTATTTGCTAAAAATGTCTGAGAACATAGACGCTGAGATTCTTTGAAGTGTATTATCAAAGCCAGATGTACAGACAAAAGATACTTCTTTCTGATGAAATTAGAAACATAACCTTTCTCTGGCAACTAATAAATAGGCCAGGACTTTTGTACATCTGCTGACGGATCTAGTTTTGAGGACTTTAGGTCTTTGATAATGAATTATGGCTTCACAAAAAGTAAAAGTTATAAGCACTGTAAAATCCAGTTGAATGTATATTGATAACACTTTTGAAATACATCGAGCCTTAAAACGTAGTTAAATGAAAAAATTTTGTATTAACTAGTGACAGTTTACAGGTTGATTCTTGAGGTTAAAATTACTTGAAACTCAGTAAAATTAAACAAAGATTAACATATTCACTTTCTATTTTCTAATTTTAAAACTATATATGTATCATCCCAACTTGGAATGCCGTCCCAGGGTTATTAAATCATGCGAATAATATTCTTATGTACATATGCTTTTAGAGAATAAAATGTTTTTGTCAAAAACTTTAGGTATATACATTTCGTACCTGCATAGAAAATTCAACTTCATGGTTATTTACTTGACCTAGTGGCTTGTATTCATCTTTAATCGTCTACGAGGCATTGAACATAGAATGCATTGTATACAAAAACTTATTTAAACGTACATCTGATGATATTCCATAAATACATTATTGAAAAAATCATCGTTTTCTGCTCTTTTTGAAAGTGTTAAACAACCATAAAAATTTAATCGATATATATAAACAGACTGAAAACACTAAACCGTATAAAAAGGCAATTATTTTAGATACTTTCTCCAAAAATTAACATTAATATTGAATATTTTATCATGAGTTTGAAATCTTTCTTTCTTTCTATCCGTTTTGATAAATACTATAATTGATACATCGTTTTTAAATTACAAATAACTAACCTGATGCAGAAAAAGCAATATGCCATACAAAATCCTTGTATAGCATAATTATCAAGGTATCCTACAACGTTATTCATCAAGGACTGATCTCAGTGGATAAGTTAATCTGACATCCTGGCTTGTTAGAGGACCTAAATTTGACAGTGAGTCTTTCATGTCAACCAGAAACTAGCCATGAATGGGCACTAATTACCCAATTGTTTGGCTAAAACAACAGCTAATGTCAGAAAAACTCACAATGTATAACCAGTCTGTTATTTTATCAATATATCTTATAGCTGAGTTAGCTAAATAAGATATAAAATATTTTAAAAGTTACATCATTTAATATATTGATGTAAGTTGGGTATCCCAAACATTTTAATATTTAGCATAAATTAACTTCTAGGACCTAAACTTGCCTCAATATACATAAAATATACAAACAATTCAATAGTGAACAATGCACTTTGAGAAAAAAAACCTTTTTGTATTGATTTTGAAAATTTGTTTTACTAAATCTACGTCCTGCAGGCGTTTATTTAAAAATAAGCTTCCACAGTTATGGTCATTAAAAGTTTTCCGTCAATGAACAAAACATGATAACTTCTAAGTAAGTAAGATGTTGTGATTTCACTGAAAGGAAAAATGTTATCGTTCGTTTAAACGTAAAACTAATACTTGAAATAAAGATTGTTTATCAAATTTCTCTTTCTATAAGATTGCCATTTATATTTCAAGTAAGAAAGGAATAACTGTGTCTGATGTTGAAAGTGTATTGTTATTTTACAATCATCAGTAAGACGATAAAAACGTACCCTTTGGCAATGATATATGGTGTGATTCAAATGAAAAAGTAATAACCCCTGTAATTCAAATTAATAATTATAGGCTTCAAATGAAATAGTTTGGGTAATAACCCCTGTACCATACATAATTAATCACATGCTTTCACTCTTCTCATCTGAAGAAAGTAAGGTATGCTGTCTGAAAAGTTTTGTTTTTTCACGATGAAGACAGTGTTATAAGAAAACGGGGGAAAACAACAACTTTGATATAAAAAGAAATTCTTTTATTTTCATTCATATGTATGTCACTTCTACATACATTCAAATATTTATGTTATTTTTTATTTGCTGATTTGAATTTAAACAATGTCATATAACTTTCCCATTCATTTGATTATTTTCACTGGTGTATTCAAGCAGATGAATTCATTTCATGAAATCTAAACAGTACGTATATAAGATATACATGTGAAACAGATCTTAGTTACATGACATATGATGCACTCTCAACCTAGAATTGTTATTTGCAAGCTATTGATATTTTTGGAAATTCTGTTTATTTCACTTACGCAAATCGACAGATATTTAGATAAAAACGCAACTTTAACCTTTTTTCAAACATATTCATAGCAACAATCAAAGGTCCTCAATAACATACACCGTAGATAATGTTTTACAAACCCTAACAACGTACTCACTATAAGATATATGAAAAGGTATGTATAGACTATATGATTATTTGATATTTTATTTTCCATTTTAACCCAGAGTTGTAGAATCAGTCTTCTTCAATATTCAAGATATTATCTCTTATATTCAAAGTTATGATGAAAAATTAGACGTGTTTGCTGTTATTAATACTTTGGTAATATCGTTTAAACATAAGGATGATTTATTTTACCTTTTTCACATGACTGGAATTGAAAAGTCATTCCATATTTGATAACTCGGTTTTCACTTGAGGTGAGGTGAGGTGAATTGGTGTTTAACGCCGCTTTCAAGATTATTTCACTTATATCGCGGCTGCTAGTATTATTGCAGGGAGAAAGCCCGCAATACCATCGTGGCTATGCATTGCGATGAAACCTGCGAGCATCGGCTGGAACTAGCAAACCATGGGTGCTTCTGCGCTGAATTTCAGTGTAGCATTGCACCCAAACCTGACTGCGTGTAGAACAGTTCTCTACTGCAGACAAAGTTGCCGAGCCCCTGGCGGGATTCGAACCACGGACCTTCTGATCCGAAGCCGAACGCGCTAACCACTGGTTTTCACTTGAACATTTGAAATTGGGTCGTAGATGAATAAATCACTGGTGATAGTGTGTGAATAAAAACTTTGCTACCGAATTCCTCAGAGCAACTTTTGAGGTTAATAGAACGACACAAGGTCAGTTAAGCAGTGTAAATAGGTAATCAGTGCCAGTAAAGCACTTAGTTGTCCCCGAGAAGAAGTTAATTTCCGACTTTACACTGCAAAGATTGCATTTTTACGTGATAGAATAGATTTCATAGTGACATATTTTCATAGTTTGTCATAGTTATCATAGTTTCTATCAAACGCTGTTGTCTAAGGTAAGTTATTTCTAAACAATTGGTAATAAATCATGTAAAGAATATGTGTAAGAGCTATCATGAAATGAAGTTAAGTAATCATTTTAGCAACAATAATTTTATATTAAACCCGGACGTATAAGGTATATGTAATTCAGTCCAAATCTGTTATGATAGTTGGTTAATTGTATATTGCAAAAAGCTATCAAATATCTATCAAAACAGACGTGTTTCTAAAACACGACAATAGTCTAATTCTCTTCTCCCTACGCATATTCTTGAGCAATTGCACATGATATATATGCAATATATATTGAAAACTTACATATTTTAGAATTACATAAAATATAGATGATAATACCACCTCCGCTGCATCAACATATATTATTAATGACATACGCCACATTTTGAAACTTCCGGCCTGTACGGCTGTCATGGATTAAAGTAACTCCGACTGGCTAATCTATATCCCTTGAGAATCACAACTATCTCTTAAATATAATTTTTTTTCTCTACAGTAAAATTTTGTTTCACTGATGTCCAACGTATGAATTTATAATATGAAATTATCCAAACACAAACCATCAATATATGACAAAAATTTGAATTATAATAATAATTATTTAATTGATATAAACACACAGTGAAACTAATACAAGAAGTTATACACTATAAAAAAGAGAAAAGGCTAGCTAAAAGTAATATTTACCAAGTCCTTGATCAAATAGCAGTAAACTTAGTAAACTTTCCCAAAGTGGGATACAATGGTGCAGCAAAATGATCCCAAAGTCAATTCTGGAAAACTAGATTGATCAAATGCATGAGCGAGGGCTTTTTAATAGCTGCCCTTTAAATGTAAATCACAATATATTAAAATTCTTCCTTTTCTTAAAAAGCATGAGTACAGAAATACATGAAAAGGAAATAAATTTCCAGAGAGAAATTCTAGACACACTAACCTACATACAAGAATGTGACCCATTGATCAGACAATTGAATTGCACGTAAACAATCACATTCCCATGACAATACCTAAAATATGAACCTTAACATTATGTTCGAATGTGTTGAAGATCTTCTTATGAAGACAGTTTTCATGTCCAGACGTTATTGTAAACATTTGTGGTCATGCCAGTAATGTATGTCTTTATATATTTGGCCAACTTCTTGTCTTAAATGGTTTTACTGTGGAAAACTGTTTGCTTTTTCCTCAGCAATTAATACTAAAGACTGCCGTTAAAGTTATAATAGATATGTTTTGAATACATTAATAAAAGTTCCTTAATTTTCTAAATATCGCTATTTCAACAGTAATAAACAAGCAAGATATAATGCTCACAAAACTTTTTTGTGCAATCTTTATACATTGTTTAAAATTAAAATTATAACACTTCATCTTCCTTTTTTTATTTTTCACTATTTATTATAATATATGCGCTTCAGTGATCAGTCCTGGCTCTAAAACTCTCCATTTGTCTCTTTTCTGATGGCGAAATTAGCAGATTTATGTCATTCCAGTTGCCTTGACTTCTTATCTAATAAATCATGACAGTGCCCGCAGATTACGAGGAAGAACGTTGTAATCATGGTTTTTAATGGAGATTTAAATTGCATTTAAATCAATTAAGGGACATCCGATTCAACTCAATTTCAATTTTTAAGTGGAAAAGGATTAAATTATTATTTAGTTTTGCATTTTGGAAAACTCTGTAATTATTCATGAAGTATCCTAGTGTGGTTAAATCACAATACATCAACCTGGAATTAAAATCAAGTGCATGCCCCTTGGCATCCATAATATTAATACATGATTTAGACCTGGAGTGAATTCAATGATATTAGAATCAGAATTTTCCTAACGCTCTTTACATTACTGACTGAGAAAACATCTAGAAAGAGGTATTTTCTATTGTCTCTTTGCTTCAATCGACAAAAATGTTGGATTTTGTCGGTATGGTTACTAGATTTGATTACTAGACTGTGATTGTGTAAAATCATTGGTTTGAAGAAGTTATGCGATGTTAAATCATGTACAGAAGGTCCTTATGAAAAAGATGACAAACAGTCTTTTGATGACCTTCTTTTTCGAAGTTGCGGTTAATTTCATGAAAAGAAACTGTGATATAATGCACACGAGCGTAAAGAGAAAAAGAAACAAATCTGATTACCCCATTATCAAAGTTTTCCTTTCTCACGCACCAGTAATGACGCACATGGAAGATATGATACAGTCTATGTATTACACCAGCTGCCATATCGTGATAAACGGTAATCAATAAAGTTGTTTACTTCTCGGGTTATCAACTACAAAGTGATTATGTGTTCTATATCCCCTCATATAACTTGAGTTTTCTTATTTGTTTCTAAACTTGTGTTTTTTAATGGTCCGAAAATATTTTTTCTCACATTTGAAAAAGACGGAAAGAAAGGCATAGTGAGAGATAGACAACAGGTTTTAGAAGGTCTCAGATTTAGTCTGGCTTCTACCCGTCGACCTGTCCAGCTTGGGTTTCCCTACCTGGAGCATGTAAGCTCCAGCTCGCATAGCTCTTAGGGTCTCCGAAGCACGCAAACCACCACACCACGATAGATTAGGTATTGAGTCCAGTGGTGGTAAACATCGCCATTCACGAAAATGGAGACGTTGATAAATGCCAAAACAGCAAATCCAATTTCGTGTCCCCGAAGAGCTTATATCTACTTGCATTAGAAACAATACAAGAGTCCCGAGATTAATCGAGATCAAGGGGTTTACCTCCCTAGTGCCTGGTGCATCACTAAGTAATCATAGACTCACTTTGCTATGTATACAATTCATCTGCCCAGTGTCATTGCTCTTTCATCTCACTACTTTGATTGTACATACCCAATTAATTCATTGGCTTCCCTATAATGCGTATTGCTAATTACCTATCTGGCTTCATGTAATATATGTATATATACCATACTTTGTATCATATCATCATTCGCCTGAAGAAGGGGCAAGAAGTAGCCCAGAAACGTCGTGAGATATCAAATAAAGAAGTTGTTATCCATAAAAATTGTCTAGTATTATTACACCAACTTCTAAATGCCTTTGAAGAATTTAATACAAGAGTCTTAAGACGTTAAGAACGTCAAATGCTATAGGCCAGTGTTCTATTTGGCACATATGTATAAGGAGATCTTTCACAAGTTGTGTAAGAGCTTTCGTTTTCAGAATGGAACAAGATACTCAACTTAAACATTTTGAAATCGTATGTCAAAACAATTTTCAATCAAAAAGACTTGTAGTATAAATAGTATCAAAATAAGAGTCGTAAAAGTTGGGTTTTAATACCTACTAACTGATTTACTGAAACTCAACACTGGTTGTCTTTATATGAATAATGAGTCGATTTGTGCTATTGGATTTGGATTTCAATGTTTCATGATCCCTATTAATTGTAATACGTTTCTTTTGACGATAAGGTAACGAAACTAGATTCACGAAATAGAAAATAACTTTTTACTGTTTAATGAAAACAAGTTCTTGTCAAGTCCCCCAGGGCACCAAAATACTGACACTTGTCGGATGTAGCGGATATTGCATTAGTTTTTGCAAATAAAAATCTATTTAGACATCGATTTAATGTGCGAATGGACTTTAATGAATCGTATTATATTGCTATTTATTAATAAATGTCACTAAGTTCTGCGCATGATTTGAAAAATTTCTCAAGGCGAGGGTTATTCATTTTGAAAAGATTGTTCATAAGAAATGCACATGTGTAAATTCATGTCAGTCTTGGGGAGTAAATCTATGATATAAAAGGGTTCATAGCCACTTTGTATTCATAATCAAATGTGAACTTGTTACATCTTTGACATACGAAAATAACGTTACAACATGGGTTTGATAGGTTTAGTCGTATCCCAATATCGCCAGAACATAGCACCAGTAGTTACCTTAGTTTTAGTCTAACAATGCGAGTGCCTTCGCTTTTTGTGTTATGTTAGAAAACCCATGTATATATTTAAAATGTCAACATATGACTTTATTTCACTAAATAATTTTTCAGCAAATATAGATATCAAAAGAAAAACACTGAAAGGAATTTTGAAGCAATCGTTTTAAGTTTTCAGTCATATGACATTAACAACTGACCTGGTACTATTTTGTGCGAACGTAATGACCTTAATGAAATTAAATGAGGTATCTCTGTCTACTTTGATTTAACTTGGCTGTGCATGACCCTCTCCATAAGGTATACTTGTCATAGCAGACAACCTATTAATTCATATCCTAAATAAAGGAACTATTTTGCTAATTTCATCTCATATTACATTACATCTAATGGCTATAGGGGGTTTGGTAATGTCATCATACTTTTATCTTGTTATGGAATCTAACTTAAAAATAGGGGTAGCAAATATGTTTTGTCTTCAGATACTGCCCTTTGCTAAATGTAATCAGACGCTAGATAACGGACTAAACAAAGTGTTTATAACTGGAAGATCTGATTTGTCTGCTCGAATCCACCTTACGAAAAATTATACATGGATACATACATACATACAAAATACATACATAGACAAATACATACATACATACATACATACATACATACATTCCGCTTAATACAATTCTGTTCTAAGGTGCTTCAGAGTCAAACAGTGAATTTCACAGAGCGTGACGAAACAGATGTGTTTTATGTCTCGTTTTAAAGATTGATATTTCCTCTGTTGTTTAGTTTTAGTGTCTGAGTTTTCCATAGGAAAGGTGCTGCCTGTTTGAATCACCGTTGAGGTTATGTCTTGGTTCTTGAACTCGGAACTGCAAGCAGATATTATTTACACATTAAAGCTCTATCTAATCTATTTAATGAAAGAGCTAGTTACCTTTAAATAATCATTAAACATTGACTCAGAATAAACAGTGACATCCTGCTTAATCGTGTATGAATCCGCTCTCGGTCCATCCTAATAACCTGATTTTAATGCGACGAAACTATTTTCCAATATCAATTTCATTACTAAAGGTTTTAATCTATAGTGTACGTAAAGCTTTGTAAACATGCTTTTGAAAAAAGTCATAACGGAGACAAACATACTGTTTCTGACATCCCCCCCCCCGCCCCCAGTGCTCGATTTCAACGAACTGACACCCAGCTTAGTCTGAGCTAGATATGACATATTTTGGAATCTCGAATGACATTGCTTGTTGCAAGTTACAGACGTTAGCGACATTTCCCAATGCTGTAAAGGGAGCTGACTATGTATTCAGAAGCCTTTAGTATTTTGTGAGATCATCAGTTGTCTTACGCCATGTGTATGAATGCCCGCTTTCATGAAATGTAAACTGTCAGATTGATTTAATTTATTTTCACCGCGTTTGCATTTACATAATTAATTTGGATCCTATGTAATACACAATACTGATTTTTCCCCCCCGAAATTTTCTAGTACACTTATATTTCGAGAATATTGTTGATAGGCATCTAGTGATCATCAGACGAAGTAAACAGAGCACTGTGATACTGTTATACCCTGTGATTTCATATATCAGTCAATCAGAATTGAGTATTTCGCACAGTTACGCTAGCATTAGATGTATACATACTTCTTAAAGGCCAAGTGAGGTGTGGATATTTTTGTCATCTTTTCTACATTTATCTTGTGTATCTAATATAATAAAACATGGAAACAGAACAATGATGAGATTTATTCCTGTCTGCTAAGCACACCTTTGTCAATTCAATCGTAATAACATGGCTTCTGTTGTGCATTTCATCCGGTCGGCTTAAAGCACGAGTGTGCTTTACCACGTATTGTGATTTGCAGATATGATTTTTCTTTTCATGCTTACATTATGTCTCTAATATCTTCCTGTCTGTTAAGCACATTTCTGATAAAGTAACGTTATAAGATGTCTGCGGATGTATATTTCATCCGTATGAAATGTGTGTATTCTAGCACGTTTTTTTATTTGAAAATAATTGCTTCTCTTCGTGCTGACATGAACTGTGTTTACATTTATCTTTAGGCTATTAATTTTGTAAGCATACAGAAAATTTAGGCACAAAAAAATCTAATGCATACTTCGATGCCAAGTTGCTCACACATTCCGTAGAATCAGTTGTAAACAACTTTGTCCTAATCCGCTATAAGAACATTCATACAATGCGAAAATGACATTTTGCCATTTTCTGTGAGTTATAATATGTAGTGAATGTGCTATTTTCAGTGTGTATGTAGTTCAACAGGGCTTTATTTCCTTTTCTTCATCTTTTGTAATCTACTTCAGTAATTCCTGTTTTATGGGTATAGTCTACCCAGAAATAAGTTTCCAGAATTTTCTAATTTTTGGTTTATAGGTACTTTTCAATGTGCTGATTTCAAAAATGAAATAAAATATGGGGGTAACCGGACGATTTAAAGTGTTAGAAGCCATTAAAATAATTGAAAACACATAAATAGATGTAAAATGCATATAGCAAGTTATCAGGTTATATGTTTAAAATACTTCGTTCAATTACAATTAATTCTAATTCATTAGCTTAAAGTAATAACATGTTATATATTTCTTCGCAAATATTCTAAAAAATTATCTTATGACAAAAAAATAATAACTTTAGATTTCTGATTTTTAAAGCAGATTTTTCCCACATAATGTAACGCCAGCATGTAGTAGAGGCCAGGTTCTTTATCAGCCTGACCTTAGTGACTCGATCACTTCCGGTTGATTTGGATAAATATCCAGCATGAATAAAGTCGGGATTAAATCTGTAAGTTTCACCGACACTATGTTTATCTTATTTTTAAAATCATGTTTGTACTACTTAAAAACAGTGTATAGTTTGATTTTCACGTTGCCATTTGGTAACTTAACATACGAGTTAAAATAAGTCGATTTTCTTTTGTTATTCATAACAGCACTTTTGTTCAGTATTAACTGAGGTACTGTACAATAGGCATTGTCGCTGTAGCAGGGTTTGTCAGTTTCAAATGGTTTTTTTTACCAATTAAATTAGTAAAATAAAACCTTACATATGGGCGCAATTCATGCATGCACAATTTCATCCAAAGTTTGATATTCTCAACAGGATGTATCCATCTTTCAAGAGCAAGATGATAATGAGTATTTTTTCTGACAGACAATAGGCCTACTGTAGGTGTGTAGCAATACTAATTCATTGTAGATCCTCATAATATTTGAATTGATCAAAAAACAAGATAGAAATTTTAAATTTTAGTTGACATCTTTATTTCAAACTCGACAGATAAATTTAATAATTAACATGATTGTTATTTATCAAAACACGTGTTTAATAACTGAAATATTGTTCATAGCACGTAAAACCCCAACTCACTCACTATTTATCAAAATAAATTCAAAGGTTCCAATTTTCTTTCTATTTGATGTCATGATTAAAAAAAATGATTTAACAACTTAGAAATTAAAACAATATATTCACGCTTGTTTTGATAAAAGAAAAAAAATTATATAAAAAATTAACTGTACAAAAATAGCTCTGTCCTACACTTTGATTTTCAATTTGTCAATGAAGAAATACATCAATATCTTTTCCATATACAATTAAAAGTTATTATACACGATATATCTTACGACAGCACTTCCACTCATAACTCTCACATTAATTTTGAATATTAAATATTATTGTTGGAAGCTACAATCTTAGCCTTCAACTGAATGAGTCTAAGCTTTCCTTTTATGCTACGTCTCATGGCACGGAATCTCCTGGTCTGTCTGTCTAAAAGACTTCCCCTTGATGAAGTCTTTTTGCCAGGAGTGAGTCAGTGAGTGAGTTTGGGTTTAATGTGCTTTGAACAATATTTCAGTTATTAAATACGTGGATGACAAGCATCCAAAAGAGAATGGACAGATAAGGGAGAAAGGGGTCGAAAGGTTAAGGGAAAAGACGGAAAGAAAGGCATAGTGAGAGATAGAAAGCAGGTTTTAGAAGGACTTAAATTTAGTCTGGCTTCTAACCGTCGACCTGTCCAGCTTGGGTGTCCCTACCAGGAGCATGAAAGCTGCAGCTGGCATAGCTCTTGGGGTCTCTGAAGCACGCAAACCACCACACCACGTTAAGGTATTGAGTCCAGTGGTGGGGGTTCTGGAGGTAGCCACACCAGCTAGGATTGCAGCTGGGATGGTCTCCAAATTATTTCTCGCTTACCCTTGTTTTCAGTACACAGATATGAAACGTTTCTTAAAATGTACCTTATCACAGAAACAAAAAGCTGCTTATGAATTTTTAAGAGCATATAGGGAGTTTGATAGGTTTTTATTTATGTGATAACTGTCTGAGAGCTTTTTAATGTCACTGCTCACTTCTTTTTTAACTCTGGAAATAGTTGCAGAATCTTCATCACCTATAATTTGTTTGACTGTGTTGTCCTTTGCTTAAGTACATTTAAGAATTACTACAACCATGTCTGCTTCCATAGATTTTGAGCTACCGTTCCCATTTTTTTTCCCACACATGGCACTTATTCGGGTTAATCTGGCACTTGGAACATTTTTTCGAACGCACATCTTAAGCAATAATTTTCCCAGTTTCTGCTAATCGTAGAAACATGACCTGTTAATTTTATTATGATAAAATATACTCACTAGAGAAACTCAAGTTTATTTAAATATGACAGGAATATTAAAATATATGCAATTCTTTTCTTGAATTCCAGGAGAGTTAAAAGGTTTTGTGTCTGTAAATTAATTTCAATAGTTATGCAAACAAAACTTTTTATATTGGTATTACATGAGGTATAAAATTGAAAAAAAGCACAGACCTAACAAACTGTTGTAGTTCCTCCCACTTACCCTCGATTGCCATCCCCCGTCCACACTAGTGGTAAGCTCGACCTCACTTGAATCTGTGATTTGCCTGCAACAATGGTTTAGTGAGTGAGTGATCTGGTGTTTAACGTCGCTTTCAAGATTATTTCACTTATGTCGCGGCTGCTAGTGTTATTGCAGGGAGAAAGCCCGCAACACCATTGTGGCTATGTATTGCTGTGAAACCTGCGAGCATCGGCTGGAACTAGCGAACCATGGGTGGTACTGCACTGAATTTCAGTGTAGCATTGCACCCAAACCTGACTGCGTATAGAACGGTTATCTACGGCAAAGTTGCCGAGCCCCTGGATTCGAACCACCGACCTCCTGATCCGCTAATGGTATAATGATTAAGATACAGATGATCAAAGTAGTCCTTCTCTCAACATTAGTCAGAGTAACTCATACATGGTCAGCATTGAGCATAAACATTATGAAGAATAACAAGACAATGCTTTTTCATTGACCACCTAGTTTGAACTGTCTTTCTATTTTGTTTACCTCAGCAATAATTCAGTCAATATCAGTGATCACTGTATGAATCATTTCAAAACTTGATCATTTCACAAATAACTAAAAAATCAAATTAAGCAAATATAAGCTAGTGCTTCTTATGAAATAGCACTTAAATCCCTCACGTTTATCTATTTCTAATGTAAATACCTGTTTGAAGTAGTGTGAGTTGGGGTTTACCGTGCTTTGAACAATTTTGAAGTAACCTGCTTTTCTTCTTCAATAGCCTCAAGTGAACTGCCGGCTACTTGCTTGATAGCAAGACCTGTTTCAATCTCCCTGTCCTTCAGAGTTTGTTTGGACGCTGGCGGAATGATGATGGCTGTGATTAAGTTGGTCACTTGAGTCTCCCCTAGGCCACTGTGAATCATTCCTGCAAATAGCTTTAATAATGATATATATGACAACTCTGAAATTGGTTTGCAAAACAAACATTATGTTACAATAGACATTACATTTCAGATACATGTCTTTTAGATAGCAAACAAATGGATCACATTATCTGCAATAGAAATCAGAAAAGTTAAACCAGAAGATATGAGCATATATCAAGAACATCATCTACACCTACCCATGGCCAACTTAGTGTTGACATCCCATATTTTTTTTGGTGACCATGACGACTGCCGAGGGCAATTCGGTTCATTCAGCCACACGCTGGATTTCCACACGGAACATGGAACAAGCCTCATAACCCCATCCTCGTCTCACCAATACAGTTGGATAACCTGGAAAAAATATATATTGATCAATTGAACCACCACTTGACTCAATACCTTAATATCGTGGTGTGGTGGTTTACGTGCTTCAGAGACCCCGAGAGCTATGCCAGCTGAAGCTTACATGCTCCTGGTAGGGGCACCCACGCTGGACAGGTCGACGGGTAGAAGCCAGACCAAATTTGAGTCCTTCCAAAACCTGCTCTCTATTTCTCACTATGCCTTTCATTCCGTCTTTTCCCTTATCCTGTCGATCCCTTTCTCCCTTATCTGTCCACTCTCTTTTGGATGCTTGTCATCCACGTGTCTAATAACTGAAATATAGTTCAAAGAACGTTAAACCCAAACTCACTCACTTGATCAATTGAGTAAAATTGAGTGTTAAAAACAAGACATCCAAGACTAAAGATAGAATCAATGAATTAGATTATTGTTATGTTGTAATATTTTGGTTATTACTGATATTTACTGTGGCATATGCATATTATATTTGATATTTTGTGTGTTTGACATTTTATTTGAACTTGAAATTTTAACATCATTTTGTTCCTGAAAAATTAAGTATAGATTTGCCATTTAAAACATTCTGTTATTTTGAAAACTTTGAAATATACTAACGAAGAAATCAACATATCAAACATTACAGTGGATTTGGACACGGCTGAATGATTTTTCTATCAGTCTAAATAACTTATCTTAGTGGCAAACTGCACTGAAAACAGTTATCAGATTGCTTGGCGAGAAAAAAAGAGTTCCACCACTCGCCTCCCCTCCCTCCAGTCATGAAGATGTTGGGTTGGAACAACAGTCTCCTCGGGTCCGATTATCTGAAACTCGCCGCGCACTTCCTGGTTCGGCTCGCTAGGGTACGAATGGTCTTGTAAAACCGAGGACACTTGTTCTCTCTTACTCTTTGTCAAGCTATGTATGATGTTTTTTCTTCGAACACGTGCCTTTGTTGAAAATCTTCCCGATTTAGTAGATCGTGCCGTATGCCATATCATGGTCGGTAGCCGTGAAATCAGCTGATTAGCGTTAGTAAACAAATGCAAGATTTCGTTCTGTTGTCGTTAAATTATGTATTTATTGTGTTTGATACTTGAATTCCTTATTGTTTGGCATCAATTCACTTATACAAACGAAAATATGAACAACTTAAGATAAATTATGCATCTTTAGCTTCTGTTATCGCGCTGTCGTAAAGGTGTTGTCATTCTACTTTAAGACATTTTAGACATGCGCAGTCTTGCTCTTTGGTGCCTAGACTATACCCTTAAATGCCTATTTAAAAAATCGTTTTATAAGTAGCATTAAATAGGGCAAATATGGGCGAGTTATTTGGCTGCTGATATGGTCAATGCTTCCAGTGTGGTCTTACTCTCAGGGAGTTGGTTCGAATCTCATAGGAAACTGAAGCCAATATGGTGGAAGAATTTGTATGTTGATAAATTGTATTTAATGCAAAATAGTATTAAAGGCGTTTTAATGATATTTTACTTCAGCAAGAAAGCATTTTGGTACTTTTACCATATTCGTCACAGTCCTGCTTGAAGGGGAAGTCCGGTTCCACCATTGGCACCACCATATTGTGTTTAAACAGTATTGGTTTAGAAAGGTCCCAAAAGAGACATCCTACCACATGTGAAAGAGAAGTATTACTTTATTGCATGGTAAAAAAATATGAGTTAACAAATCCTTGAAATGAAATTAGTTGAAATAACTTCTTCAGTTCTCGCAATACTCATAGTATGAAACTATAAGATAATGAATTAATAAGGCAAAGAGAAATCAAAATCTAGATCCTTAAATCGAAGTTTTGAATTTAGATTTTTTAACATTGGTGGATATTGGAACCACGTCAATGTAACCAATCATAAGTTGTAATGTTCAACATTGTATCTTATTACAAATATTACTATAAATAAAACAAAATCCTCGTCATGGTGAAGTGTGGACTATATGTATGTGTGCTGCAAATCTTAACAGGAAAGCTTATGATTAGATGAGTTCTATTGAGGTCTACTTTACCATTGAAGAGTCATATCAAGACATTTTAGAAGTTACAAGAAATTCTATATTCAAAAAACAAAACTAGAACTGAAGTCACGGTTGTTTCTCATCTAAGTATGCACCTTTTTATCTGCCATTTTAGAGTGGCAATATCTGAAATAATGTACAAATCTATAAGCATAAAAATTCATCTTGTCAGAATATTGAATCATTGTTGACTGACTGAGAATTAGAATTCCCTAAACTGGTTATATGTTTTTATTCACAATGTCACATTATCATACAGTAGGACAATGAATAAAATAATTACCAACAGAACAGAACCTTCTGTCCATGTATAACGAAATGTTTTTCAATTAAAGCCGCGAATGATTACAGTCACACTATTTGTTTTATTCATCAGTGTGCATATATTTTCTCTTGTAAAATTGGTCTTTCAGTTTGTAATTAATCACTAATCCATTGCTTGATCATACCGTCAGTGAAAATTGTATTTCTGGCGGTTTTATTTGCTATAAGAATCAATTAAATAAATTTCGTTTCAATCAATTATTGCCAAAACGTGACTTGAATTCAACTGATTAAAAAATTGTTTTGCATAAAACAGCTACAGAAAATAGATTAATCAAAGGATATCTTTGCTAGTTTTATTTCCTTTTTAAATTTAGTACACATATAACTTTCTCAATCGACTCTTCTAATAATTATTACTGACTATTACAACAATTATGAGATTGAATTATGATAATTTTACTATTATTATTAGTAGATGCTACTACTACCATATCTACTGCTGCTACTACCACTATTACTACTACTACTACTAATAATAATAATAATAATAATAATAATAATAATAGTAATAATAATGTTATTTCCATATTCATATTTACCAATAATTAAATTCTTTAAGGTTGATAAATTTAGAGCGTTTTTTAAAACATGAGCATCCTTTCAATGAAACGAAACAAAATGCATGTAATTAAAAACAAATCGATGAAGCACTCGATATAGGTAAGCTGAAACTCCAGACCTAGAACTGTTTTTGCTTAAAACATCAGTATTTGAGGGCAGCATAAATCTGTGCGTGTATTAAAGATTAATAAAGATGGTTACATAGAAGAAAGGATAATCTAGATTGAGTTTTCACCAATAAAATATTATATGGTAGTAGGCCATTGTAAGGCAAATTATCTCAATAGCTATCATCGGTGTATCTGTGCAGGCAAAATTGAAACGATTTCACGTTTCATCATTTGCTAAGATGTCCGAGGACATAGACGCTAAGATTCTTTGAAGAGTATCACTAAGTTAGATGTGGAGACAATAGATACTTCTTTATGCCAAAATTAGATACATAACATTTCTTTGGCAACGCCTATATAGGATTAATATAATTCTGACGGGACAATGATTTCGGGCTTTTGGTAGAAAAAGAAGAACAAGAAAATAAAAAAATTAATGCATTAATTGATTCCCTTAGAATTTTATTTCTGACACTTTCTTAACACATCGTGTTAATTTAAATGAACAATGGTGGCTGTCTGCCAAACTCCATCTTAAATACCAACGTTTATATAAATATATACATAAATAGATTGATAGTGTAAACATATATCTTTAACAAGATTAATCATTGTACTCATAATGTCGAGATTTTTTATTAAACAAGGTCTACACGAACCTAACTACCTTGCCGCTTGTCCAATACGACATAAAGATTTTCTCAAGATTTTCTGTTTTTCTTCACCTTGATCAATGTTAGATTTAATGGAGTGACTGAAAGTAAATAATATATGCAATTATAGCCATGGGTTGTGAGTGCATGAATCGAACACTAAAACGGAAAACACTTTTCAGAACCAATAGACTTAATAACGAACCTTGACTCAAACAGCAGAAACGAAAAAGTGTTCATTTACGTGCTCGGTCCATCTTAGTCTTGTGTATTTAAACGTTTGATTTATGATGATGATTGTCAGTCTGTAACCTTCATGTTCAAGATCAGAGTATGCAAATCTCAAATTATTTACACAAATATCAATTATTTGCTGAAAACAAACATCAAGCAACAATAAAGCGCTCACTTATTGATTTCGCTCGCCATCATGTTAAACAGAGTTCTTGATAACCACGAAGTAGTTTATGTTAACCAAACATTATTCTAAGAAAGGAAGCTGTACGGTAAATCTATACTAAACTCATGGGCAAAAGAAACGCTACCATTTATTTAAATGTAGATTGCAGAATAAATACAAAAGTGAGATATTCAAATATGACGATATCATATTCATAAAAAATGCTGCAAATCAGCTTCCGGTATCAAGGACACAGTCTCCGTATGGCCTCCCCGTGCCACAATACACGCATTAACCCTCCGACGAATGGAGAAAATCTAACGTCTGACATCATTCTTGTTGTAGAGCTTCAGCAAGTTACTGGCGGTTATCTGGAGGTGGTCGTGGTTGACGGATAGAAAGATCCAAAGCGACACAAAGACTTCGATCGGTGACATGTCAGGCGAGCATGTTAGCCACGGTAAAACGTCGATGTTATTGATAGCAAGAACACGACTGTATTGTTGCCGCTCACAGGTTAAAGGGCAAGCCTGGCAAACCTAGACCTATGATCGTCAAATTTCTCTATCCAGAAGATAAAGTGTGGGCCCTTAAACTAAGAGACAGACTGAAAGAAGACAGATATGGCATTTCATCAGATCTTACGAAAAACCAAAGACAGAAGTTGAACGATTTAAAAGTTGAAAATAAATATGGATATTTTAAAAATGGTAAACTATTTGTGACCGAGAGGCGGAACGCAAACATTGATCCCCACCAACTAGATGAGTCGTCTGCTACAAGGCCCGACCCAGAACCGTCAACTTCCGACAACAAGAAACGTGGTCTCCGCCCAAGGGGCAAGCAAGATAAGAAAAGATAGGGGTGTGGCCAGGGCCCAGAAATCAGTGTACATACCATAAATAAACTCTCACTTTTATTTTGGAATGTAAACGGACTATCTTCAAAATCATCGGATACTGATTTCATAAGATATCTAGAAACCTTCGCTGTCATTGGTCTGTGTGAAACTTGGAATACAAAATATGATCATTATATGTTCTCAGATGAGTTTATGTGCTACAGTTTGGATGCAACTCGAGTGTCTTCGCACGGCAGACTATCGGGGGGAATACTAGTGCTTGTGAAGAAGTCATACGCACAGTATGTCAAGATGTCAAAGATCACCTCAAATTGTGTATTCCTGATATTTGACAAAATTATTTTTGATACAGAAAAGGATGTGCTACTGGGTTCGGTATATATTCACCCCGAGACATCTACGTGGTATACACACAACAACACTCAGTGTGGAATAGCCTTACTACAGGACTCCCTTACTGACATTCTGCAAGAGCAAGGCAACCTTTCAGTTATACTTGGCGGGGATTTCAACGCAAGAACTGGCACTTTTCCTGACTATATAGAAGATGACATTGTATCTACCCTAAAGATGGATTACTGTGAATTCTTACATGAAGGTATTCGAAATAAACGATACTCGTGCGATTGTTCTGTGTCGAAGTATGGAAAGAAATTATTGGAACTATGTGCAAGTTTGAATATCACTATTTTTAATGGTAGAGCCGGAAATGACAACCTTATCGGGGATTTTACTTTTATTTCTTCAAATGGAACAAGTGTAATAGACTATGTCATTGGAACGAGTGACATGTTTACATTATGCAGTGAATTCGATATCGGAAGTAGGTCAGAGTCGCCACATCTGCCAATCACTTGTTCCTTCCAGTCACATGACGGAATTGACAACCGACAAGAAATACCTGATTCTCACAATGAACAGAACTTTAGGTTTAAGTGGACTGACGATTGTGTAACCCAATTTCGAACAAATCTGCTTTCAGCTGATGTAACGAAGACTCTAGACGATTGCGCAAGCCAAGCTATTAATGATGTGAATCAGTCAGTTGAATCGTTTACAAATGCCTTATATAAGGCTGCCAATTTTACAAAGAAGCGTGTCCATGCTAAAGGCAAATTTAACCAGCCATGGTTTGATTATGAATGTAATTACCTCCGACTAGAAACCCAAAGACTGCTAAAGATATTTAGAAGTACTAAATCAGATACATCCCGGCAGACCTATGTTAAATGTAGGAATACTTACAACGATACCTTACGGTGCAAGAAGAGACTCTATAATGCACAAATAAAGGACAGGTTACTTCAGAATATTCATAATGCAAAACTTTTTGGAATACTTTAAATAGGTTTACTGCCACAAGAGCACAAAGGAACAATATCAATATTGAAACATGGTTCGCTTATTTTAAGACTTTGTATCAAGAGAAAAATACTTCGACTGATCATACTGATGACTTTGATTTTAATTATGATGTTGATGATGTAACATGTACAATATTGGATTCACCAATTACAAAGGCGGAAATTTCTGATGCTGTTGATAAACTGAAACCTGAAAAGTCACCTGGTGAAGACAATTTACTACCCGAATTTTTTAAACATTCAATTGATATATTATTACCATATATGGAACTTTTGTTTAATGTTATGTTTGAGTCATCAACTTTTCCAGAAAGTTGGAGTACAGCTATTATTATACCTGTACTAAAGAAGGGCAATCGCGACGATCCAAACAACTACAGGGGAATATCCCTTCTTAGTACTTTTAGCAAATTATATACATCTATACTTAATAACAGATTAACATTTTGGTCAAATACATACGATAAAGTTGTAGAATCTCAAGCAGGTTTCAGGGAAGGTTACAGTACAGTTGATAATATTTTTATTTTACAATCTGTTATTCAACGGTATTTGTGTAAGAAAAAGGGGAAGCTTTACGCAATATTTGTTGATTTTAAAAAGGCATTTGATTTTATTAACAGGGATAAATTATGGGCAATTCTTAAATATAAAGGCGTTTCTCCCAAGATGCTTAAAGCTTTAACATCAATCTATAATTCTGTTAAAGGGAGAGTACGGGATACATCTCTTTCTCAGCTATTTGATTGCCCACAAGGCTTACGACAAGGGTGTGTTTTAAGCCCTATATTGTTCTCTTTTTTTATCAATGAATTAGCTTTAGAAATTGAATCAAAATGTTACCCTGGTATACAGCTCCACCCCGATGTTGTACAAATGTTTTTACTACTTTTTGCTGATGATATTGTACTATTTGCAGACACTGTATTTGGATTACAAAAACGTATAAATATCCTGGAATGTTTCACTAAAACCCATCAACTAACTGTTAACTTGGAAAAAACCAAGATTGTTGTATTCAAAAATGGTTGCAAATTGTCTAAGTATGAAAAATGGAATTATAACGGAATTCTTTTAGATACTCTTTCCTCTTACAAATATTTGGGTATGTTATTTTCTCGTTCACTATCTTGGTCTCCCCATGTCAATAATGCTGCTTTGCAAGCCAAGAAAATTGTATATGGTGTTTTAAAATCACTTTTCATGTTAAATCCATTACCCCATAATCTATTTTTTAAAATATTCGATACTAAAATTAACCCTATTCTTTTGTATGGGGCTGAAATATGGGGAGTCGATTTTTACAAAGAAGTTGAAGTTGTACATATGTTTTGCTGTAAACGGTTTTTAAATGTGAAACGATCCACCTCGAACCATGTAGTTAGGGGAGAGTGTGGACGTTACCCAATGTATATTTGTGCCTATAAAAGAGCTGTTAAATATTGGTGCAAAATATGCAAAATGTCAGACTCTCGATTTGTAAAGAAGTGTTATAATATGCAGTGTTTAGATTCGGTAAATGGTAAAACAAACTGGGCATCAAAACTTAAGAATATTCTTTACACTTTCGGCTTTGGCTATATTTGGGAACAACAGCAAAATCTAGGAAATATTGATAAATTCTTATCCGAATTTGTGTTTAGACTAAAAGTAAATTATGAACAAGAATGGTATACTTCACTTGTTAATAGCTCAAAATTTTCTTTTTATTCTTGTTTTAAATTGAAATTTGGTGTTGAATTCTACATATGTAATTTATCATTATCAAAATTTCGATCAGCCCTTGCTAGATTCAGATGTGCTTCACATTCCCTTCAGATTGAAACCGGTCGTTACACTAATCAACCAAGACAAAATAGATTATGCTCTTTATGTAAAGATAACTATATTGAAAATGAATTCCACTTCTTGCTTGTATGTAAATGTTACCAACATCTAAGATGCTTGTATTTACCGCATTATTTTTATTCAAATCCAACTATTCCTAAATTTAACATGCTAATGTCAACTGAAAATCACGATGTTGTCCAAAACCTATCAATATTTATCTACCATGCTATGACTCATAGAGATTCATTGTTACGTCAATAATATATTGACAAATGTTTATCATGCTTATTAACTTAATTATTGTTCATTACCTGTGACTATTTATATCTAATGCACACATGTATCGCTCTGTGACTACTGAAATGTAGACTGGGCCTATGGCCTCCACTACAAATGAATAAAGATTGATTGATAGCAAGAAGATGTGAGCTATCGGGCATTGTCTTGTTGAGAGATCGCACCTTGTACCTGTTGTCGAAGAATGGGACAGACGACGGGATGGAGAATGTCATCGACGTAATGCTGAGCCGTTAGATTTCTATTCACGATAACCAGCGGCGTCTTCTCCTCCCATTTCAATCATATTGATTGCTCGCTCACGTTGTTATAACGTCAATCTTGTCAATCTTCAAGTGTATTTTTTATAAAGAGGGTTTCTGACACCCAATTCGCATGGTTTTATACCCTTCGGTCCTGGGGCTTTTTTTGCTTTGCATGAAAAAGGTCAAAACCATAATTTAAGAAAATTTGGGAAAAGCATGCGTTTGATACCACAGTTCAATATGAAACAATCATTGTTGTATTTGGGTGACGTGTTTTCATTCTATTGGGTCTGAGTCTGAGTTTGATTTTTTCGTAGATTTAAATCTAAAGTGGTAGCGTTTCTTTTGCCCACGAGTTTAGTTTCCGGCTGAACATTTAATAAAAAATCACTATCATTAAGATGATGTTAACGATACATATAGTTTTTGACATAAGAAATATTGTCAGCAGAAATATCAACCCGAATATTAATGATGATAACAGTTAAAACAATTGAAAAGTGCTTTTCTAAAACAAAATAAACACTTTAGTATTTTGCGTTATCAAAACGATATTCTCAGAACGAAAACGAAGTTCTGATGTATGATAAATCTATACTTGACACGTGTAAACAAATTCATTGAAACTTCTGAATTACATTGATGATGTTCACAATTAATTGGGCTGTGGCATATCAACGAAGATCATGATGATAGTGATGTCGGTAACAAGAATTTCAATTTGAAAACCTTTTTTCCATTATGTAAAAAAACTTGTACCTCAGAGGAGAAAGTAGAGTCACAGAAAGATATGCTTTATAGAAGGGATTAAATGATTTTTGGTTAGGGAATGAAAGATGTGTAACAGTCTGTGTAGTAGACAGCAGATTATTTTACAAACCATATATTTGTTTTGTATTGCAGAAATACTATTTTTGTGTTGATGGAAATTCTTGTTAATTAAATGTTAAATCCATATTCTAGATCACACTAAGCTTATAAAGCCAAGTGTATGGTTTTATTATATACTGACAAAATGCAAGAACATTTGATGGATGTACACGGATATTCAAATGGCTTCAGATATTTGAAATAACGTTATATTGCAAAGTTATAAATCTATTCAACATGTTCTATGCACACAGCTGGAAGGAAAACGTATCATAATGCATGGAAAACGGAAATAATAGGATTTTTCCTCCAAAAGTGTGTTCCACAGGAGATATCGCTTGTGGAAGATCAAGCGATAAAAACATGATGACGTCACAATGCTATGACATCACTCCACTGAGAGTCTAAGAGTAGTGCAGTGTTCAGAAATACACATTTTTCACTGAATCGAAATGAAAAATGATTTTGGATGATAAATAGAATCTCACCCTCGTGTCTTCTGATATCAAATATATCAACACTCGTTGATAAAAGTAAAATATCCTCGGCAAGCTTCGGATATTTGTAACTTTTATCAACTCATGTTGATATATTTGGTATCAGAAGACACTTGGGTGAGATTCTCTATGTGTTTGTAGATGCTAGACACTCGATTTACATAAAACCAGTGCGTCGAGCCACAAACTGGCATATGGAATACTAAAGGAAATTATTTTATTGTAATAATGTTTCGAATTTAAGATATACACAAACGTTATTAGAATGGCTGAAATTAATTAGGACCTATGTTTGATTTAACATGACTTAATAGACACAAGTTACGTTAAGTAAACATTTCCTTATTTGAATTCATTGGAGACATTTCTTTTTTAAGTTCGTTATGAAGAGGGCGTTTTTATATTTTTTTAATTAAAGTTGTTAAAGTTTTCCCTTCAGAGAACAAAAAAAGACAGCCTCTTATTGCTCTTTGATGTTCTATTTAAAATGTTCTTGGTATAAAGCTGAGATATTCTGTTTACATAATGAAATATTGACTTTTATATGATAACTCTTGATGAGACAGACGTATAATAATTACTTTGTATATCTAGTAAATTAAACTTTCTGAAACATTCTTAATAGCATTTGATGACATGATAATATGAATAATACAGACAAATTAAACGATGCCACTGTCTATATCATCAAAGTACAATTGAATGTTATTTTTAAAAAAGACCGATGAACATATATATCCTGCTTTTGTCCAATTTCTATTGAAAATAAATGTCTTTTGTCATGTTGGTGGGTTAAACGTGCAAGCCATGTAATATGTTTTTGAGTTTTTTAGCAAATATTTAAGAAAACAATATCAGTTTGTGTGTTTGCAATGAAAGGTGGTGGATTAGCTACATTCAAAATATTTGAATCCAGCCACCTTGGGAGCTTAGGAAGAAATAAAGTAGCTTGGGTTAAAGTTCACAATGACCAGCAAGGTTCACACAAAAATGAACAAATTTATAGCAGTTCTTGGTAAAGGAAAATTCTGAAAATCACATGACATGACCGTGGTCTCAATCTTTCAACATTGAGGACTATGTGTAAAATTCAAGACGGAAATTATCTATTTTCCACATCAAAATCGTCAACAACTACCCATAAATATAGCTTTACAAGAATATTAGCCTATCTTTCGTTTAAGCCTAGCAAATATCATTTCATTACGAGTACCAATTTCATTGTCTGTGATGTGCTAAGAATATTGTTTGTGATGTCATTATTGTAGGACACGGCAAGGGAAGGAGGTCGATCTTCTGGATACTTCTTTGCGAATCAAATGGAATATAAATCGGTAATAACAATTCGTAAAATCCGTCTCTTTTCACACTGAGTTGTTTATTAGATTCCCTACAATATAAACAAAATTTTCTCGTATATTCAAAGTTGTGATTGATACCTTGATGTGTTTGCTGTTATCAATCCTTGGTTATGTAAAGGCTATTAGATTATTTCACAGAGAATGTATTAGGTTTTTTATATTCAAAATGAGTCGCAAGTAGAATTTATAAGCAATATTATCTCGTCTATTTAAAGTTGTGGTGGACACCTAGACGTATGTGCAGTTAATAATCCTTTGTGAACATAATTAGAACACACTCGTACTTGATGGCTTTCACTCTTTCACAGGGCTGGAATTGAAACGCCAACATTATCTGACGCTGCTAGTACAATGGTTTATGGTAATGGAAAGGTTTTAGAAAAATTAAAAAAGGCAACTCAATTTTTACTTCAAGATATCTGATAATGGCATTCAGAGAATTTTAATGAGTAACTTGTGATAGTTAGGTAAAAATAACAAGCAAAAGAATAAGTCAAAGCAGCTTTTTATGCTGATAGAGAGCCATTATTTCAGAAGGGAATTGTAAGAATGAATCAGTGCCCCGGAGGCAACGAGATGTCCTATTAACCTAATTAAACCTTCCGACTTCGCCGTGAAAAGGGACCATAAATTTTTTTTTAACAAAGGAGCTTCAGGTATTTGTAATTAAAACGATTTGATATTTACGTTCGTTAAATTTTTTTAAAATGTTTAAAGCATTTCCAGAACTGAGATATAAGATGACCCCATTACAGATTCACTTTTTTCAGGGCTGTTTACAAAGTGCATTTTGCTAAAGTGTTCGAGTAAACTAACGAATGTAACATTGGAGCAGCCTGCACATATTCCAGGGCAACTCTGCAGGAATTTGAAAATATGAATATATACAGTAAATGGCATATAGATAATAATAACGACACCTCCACTACATCAATAAAGTACTGAGAAATATAATTTGGCAAAATAATGAAATACACAACCACACTCCATCAAAATATATAATTAGTAAATGTACACGAAAATCAAATAGCCAGCCATCATTTCCAATAACTGTAAAGATTATTCAGTTTATATTACCACTTTTACATTCATGACCATATTGTTGAAACAGTGTATGCTTTAATGGTTAGCCGCGATGCTAAAAAAATCTGTTATCTTTTTATCTGTCAGTGAAATAAGCAGATTGAGTCTCTATCTAATTGCATGGACTGTTTATACATGTATGACAAGATGCATAACACTGCCAGCAGCGTACGAAGAAAAAGTTTGTAATTTAACTCTTATTTTAGATATTTAGACTGAATTCAAACCAATTACATTAGATCGTTTTTCAACACACTTAAACTTTTATAAATGAAACAGGATTGTCATTTTGTTTTTCAATTTGACAAAATATGTTATTATTCATCAAGAATTCGAGTTTGGCACAACGTAAATAGAACCATAATGCCCCTTCCGGAAATGAAACTGAATGTTTGTGTTTCTTCTAGAATATCAATAATAGAAGTTGACTTGTTATCTATGACATACATTTGATAAATTGCTTTGTACTGTCACCTATTCGGAAATCTGTTTGGAGTGATATGCACTTTCACCAATGAACTTGTCATCTGTCCACATGATCATCAACATATTGAAAACAATGCATACAGTGTTCAACATGAAAACTTAACTCAAATATTGACGCCTAAAGATTAGCAAACTTTTAGCTTTTTCGGAACCTCTTAAATGTTTTTTTAGTTCATGTTTCCTTATTGATTAATATGCTATTAAGAAAACCGAGACGACATTGCAACTTTTATTTCTTTGAGGTATGTAGCCCTGAGATCGTATTAACGATTAGGATGTTGTCAGACTACTGATAATCAATTACAAGATGTATGAAGTCTGATCGTCCATATTTGTGTCCCCTTTCACAAGAAGGTCAATTATATAAAATTACAATACGTTATCTGATGACTGTGATGATACTACATAACGCATTTTGGGGGCGGGATAGCGCAGTGGTTAGCGCGTTCGGCTTCGGATCAGGAGGTCCGTGATTCGAATCCTGCCAGGGGCTGGGCAACTTTGTCTGCAGTAGAGAACTGTTCTACACGCAGTCAGGTTTGGGGGCAATGCTGCACTGAGTTTCAGCGCAGTACCACCCATGGTTCGCTAGTTCCAGCCGATGCTCGCAGGTTTCACCGCAATGCATAGCCACATTGATGTTGCGGGCTTTCTCCCTGCACTTATGCTAGCAGGCGCGATATAAGTGAAATACTCTTGAAAGCGGCGTTAAACCCTATTTCACCTCACCCCACCATAACGCATTTAATTTATTAGAGTTTTTAGTTAGGCCCACGAGAATGTTTTCAAATCAAAAGTTCATTAAATATCAGAACAATGGTAAATGTAAGATAATATTTATCATTCAAATCTAAGTTGGTGTATATCGATTTGGGAATTCCAGTGGTATCTCCCAAGATTCGTCACGTAAACAATATATTTCGAACGAGGCCCTACGCTCATCAAGGACATGTCTTCAAAATGATATGACGTCATAAACCTGACTTGCTAGTCTTCCGTGAGTGTAGTGTAAACAAAAGATAGACTGATAGCTTTGTCAGTTAAAACATCAACTTGAAAACACTGTAAATTATGTTTGTTTAGAATTTGAAAATACCTTTATTTTAGTCATCTTACCTGTAATTGGAACCATTTTAGAGAATAATCACACTTTTCATACTTTGTTGCGTTTAATGTGAACATACACATAGTATTTAACTATTTACATAGTATTTTTCAATTGCAGACTGTAAAATTGGCAATGATTATGTTGTTTATATATGAATTTATCTATGGGCGTTATTACATATATGGACTGCTGGTTAATTTTTTGTATGCTAATCGTTCCAGTTACGTTAAGACGGCCATTAGCTTGTCTAGTTGTTTCACTGTCTGGGTATTAGCGATGCTACTGTGATTCCCAAGTGTATGCTGTTTATTTGATTATTCACAGGTCGTTGACTCCCCTAATGAGTTGTTACTTGAGGATTTGAAGTCGGTGCCTCGCGAAAATCAGAATTGCTTTCGAGTTCAAGGTTTTATGAACTTGAGGTTAAACCAGCTACGACGAAATTCCAAATTCTGAAAATTGTCTTAAATCATTTGAATGATGAGGGAGTTTTTGGCCCTGATGTTTTGGACAGGGTTAAAGAGGAACATTCGGACAATTTTGAATTGCTCATTGCTTCTCTCTAATTATTATTGGCTTATTAAGATTTCGCTACACCGTGACGATGTGCATTCTTGACTTTTTTCAAATAAGTAAATTTGGCATTTGTGGATTCATGTGCAAGTGAAGTGAGATTATTTTGAATAAAATTGAACCGATAGACATGGGACTTTAAAATGCATCAAAGAAAAATTTGACACACAAAAATCTGTCATTTAAAAGAGGCATATTTCAAAAGCCATGTCCAAAGCAATGGAACACAAAACTGGTTTTGTTAATATCAATTCTTAGTGAATAAGTGTTCGTAAATGGCCAATTTATTATTTTTACCTCAAATTTTTTACACTTTTTGTAATTATTAATTTAAATTGCGATAAGTTTATATTGCGGATGATTTTGTTTGAAAGGATACTACGTAATTGATAACACTTCATCTAGGGAATAGAAAATATAGTTTTTACTGTTTGATGAAGAAACAAAATTGTTGTAAATTCCTCGCGGACACAAAATACTGTTCGCAATTTGCGGATATTGCATAAGGTTTTGCAAACACATTTCCTATTTAAAAACGTCATGAATTTAATAAATCTTATTTTACTTTGCTTTTTATGTGAAAATGTCATTAAGGTTGCTCATAATTTTAAATATTGGAATTATATTGTTCATATGGAACAAGTTTTTAATAACGATACAAAATGTTAAAAACTTGTCATTGAATAGCAAGGGTAAACGAATTTGTAAGTGTTTATCAACTTGAGATGAAACAGCAGTTGAAGCACCTGATGCCCAAATCTTATTTGACACTTAAGACATATTCGCAGTAAAAGTGTAAAGTAAAACAAAATTGATATTTTGCAATAAAGAAACTCATTGTTCTTGAGAAACGTTATCTCATCTTGTCAACTTCTATTTAATATGAACTTTCAATCTTACTATTAATAGCATGGCTTTAGAACAGGAATATCTCCTGAACAACAAATTTCTTTTTGGGAAAAAATCACAACTTTTCGCTTACTTCTACATAAGATGAGACTAAAGAGAAAACAAATTAAGATACATATATAACATAGAAAGTTACACACGTTGAAAATAGAAAATAGAGGAGAAAATAGATCAGAATGTTAAACCATGGAAAATTTCAATACAAACTTGAGTGGCAATATAAAGTACATCCTGCTAAATCAGAGTATTTGAACCCTTTAAGCTCCTTCCTAATACCCTGATCTGGTTGATATGGTATCACTTTGCTGCTTATGATACCAACCGTAAAATAAATAATACTTGTAGCAGTCAGCCAAGTAAGTCATGCCTAAATCAGGGAACTATTTTGCTAATTTGATTTCAGACTACATTACACCTAATGGCTTGGGGTTTGATAATGTCATCATATTAATATCTGGTAATGGAATCTAACTAACAAAAAGCTTTGTGGCAAATATGTTTTAGTCTCTACAGACACTGACCTTTGCCAAATGTACATCAGGTGCCAGACAGAGGACTAAATTAAGTGCATGAAACCTGAAAACCTGATTTGCTCATTTGAATCCAAATTATGAAAAGAAATATTTTCTGGATAACACTGGATGAGACCTAGTTGCCTGTTGGGTTGTGATAGTTTAAGAAAAATCTTTATCATCTGTCCTGCTCTTTAAAGCTCTTTTAAACATTAAAACTCCATTGAAACCAAATGGAACACCAGTAAAATGAGTAAAGTTCTAGTCATGTTTTGGATATAGATAGACATCAATCTCATTTAAAAAATCTACTATTGCTGCACGACGTTACGCAGATTATAGATCTCGCGAGGCTTCCTTACTCAAGCCGTCAGGTTGACCTTTGTTTCAGTTTGACCTCGGAATCCCATTGGCTTGCCGCAGATACCATCAAGTAATCACAGTGCGCGTCTCTTGATAACCTTCAAAGATCTTGCAAGTAATTAAGCAAGTAGAATTTGAAACTCTTATGAATTTTCGATTTTACACAGAACAAGTTTAGGTTATTTGCATATGACCGTTTATTAGGTTTAACCCAGCAGATTTAGTTACGACATTTCAGTCTTTGACGAAACAAGGGGCAATCTCATTAGCATATAAACGTCTTATAGGACTAATATATAATTATCAAGAAAGTTAGTATAAGTATCTCTACGTGTTTAGGTTGTTTTTGTTTCTCAGCATGTTTATGGTTTATTTGCTTCATGAAATTTAAAATTATTCAACGATTACTACAGACTAAAAGACGAAACGTTTATTCAACGTACCTGTTTCCAGAATAAGCATTTGGATTGATACGGTCTGCTAGAGGATAAAGTTGAGGAAATCAGATTTTGCTTCGCCAAAGATAGCTCCATGGCTTCGATTTGACTTGTTTGTTGAACGAACCAACTAGGGTTAATTCTATGTACATAAAATACATTAACTCGGAAGTTTTGGGTTTTCGAGATCTGAAAAGCGTACAAGCGAAATACATTTCGCCTGCATCATAGATAACGGGGCGAAATCGCTGATTAGCTGATTTGAATTATGTCAGAGGCAAACATGACGGCTCATGTCATGGAGCCTGGTGAGATCAACATGCGTCATGTAGTTGAGGATTTAGATTTTATTTCAATGAGATTGAGATAGAGATGAGAAACAAAGTATGTTGCATGTTTGACCACGAATTGTTTTTGATTGAAATAGCTTCATTATTTCATTAAATTTAATGAAACATTATGAATATGTTCAATAGTAGACTAGCTATGTTAGCTTAAATTGAGGAGAAATGTTTAGGGCTGTGTGCAAATCCCTACGTTGTTACTGGAAACGTTAGTTAGTAGAAGATAGAAGTGGTCATTACCTGTCAGTCAATCAGTCCATTAACTAGTCTACTTTTGTTGAAGGTATCGTGTTGCTCGTGTTCATACCGATTCAATAGTATATATGACATCCATGTTGCAAATGGAAATGCAAACTAATATATTGTTCTCTCAGATTTCACAAATTTTCAGAACTAATTTACGAGTTTATATTGGTACGTTTTGACTTTATTCAATCAATCAAATCTCACCAATAGCAAGGTCACATAGTTTTTCACTTAAAACTTTCATTTGCAGAAGTTTTTATGTAAAAAGAAATTATGTCAATCATCGCCCAGTTTCTTAAGATTTTTTAGATAAGCTAGCTATAGGGTCATTAGATTACTTGAAACAGCGGGTCTTTTAAACCAAATGATACATACGCAAGTGTTTTACATTTCAGTAAGATTTCCCTAACGTCCTTAGTTGTTTAATATTTGCAAAAATATTTCCTAAAAATAATCAAATTTATATTTATCATCTGGATAAACGTAACATAAAAACTCACTACCCTAGCAGGAAGTACACTCTATGGGATCTCAAACAATTGATTAAGCGCCCATGCACAACGTAATCCTCATGAAATGAGGTTCGAGTATGTGATATTTTTTTCAGTTAACATTTGGTTTGTATGTAAAAGTGTCTTAATGCGTTTGTTAACAAAAAGGCACAAAAATTATTTAATGGGGATTGGGCCTATAAAACCATACTATATACATCAAAGAACGATGTTATGCCACTTGTGTCTGTCTAGTGAGCAGTCCTCTGCTAATACGGACGCGATAAGACGACTTTTTACCAACTTTGCATACGGTTGGATTACAAAATGTGCCTTTATTTTATCGTATATGGATATAACCAACAAATAAGTACTCTACTTTTCTACTTCCATGCCTTTCAACTTGCCAAGGTATAGCGAGCTAGTAACAAGTTACATGCCTTGATGGTATATATTTTGTATACCTGTCAAGCTCATGAAAAATGTCCATTCCTCCACGAACCAAGTGGTATTTGAAGTGTCTGATCTTGTATTATTTGCATATGTGTTGAAATGTGGGTTATAATTCGCCCCTTCAAACTCTAGAGGGAAACAACATTTGGGTGTAAAAAGATGATCAACGGTTCGATGGATAAAAATAATTCTCTTTACGTATTAAGTATTCAATGAATTAAAGACGGCTTTATGTAGTAATTATTACAGTAATTACCTACCTGCTATAAAAATGGTAGGTTCATCTACGTTGCTATTGTGTTGTGATCATATCACGTTTCATCCTGCTTCATCAGCGTAATTGTATCCGCTAGTCCAGCTCCTTCCGTATACCCTGATATTCTTCAGGCCAAAAGCCTCGTATCGCTAGCTATGTGACCAGCCAATGAGACGACTCGCATCCAGCAACAGTGGCACAACCCGGATGGGAAATTCCGTTACGTTGAAAAGAGTAGCTTCAAGCTCCTTGGATAACGACATTTCATTGGCTTAAATAATAACAGGTGAGCACAGCCACGAACATCAAGCCGCGCCAGCCGCACGAAGGATTAGGCTCGAAAGAGATCAGGGTAAATGGAACACTACAGAAATGACTTGGTTTCCGGATCACTGAAACCACCATGAAACAAGACGGAAACCAGTATATCCACTGGGTATCCAGATAGGTTTCTATAGTTTCATGTTGGTTTCCATGAAAACTGAAACCTACTTTTGCCCCAGATCCGGATGGTATCCATCACCGTTCTTTACACACTCCTCCAAGTAGGATCCACTTGGTTTCCGTGATTGAAGTTTCATGTTGGTTTCCATGAAAACTGAAACCTACTTTTGCCCCAGATCCGGATGGTATCCTTCACCGTTCTTTACACACTCCTCCAAATAGGATCCACTTGGTTTCCGTGATTGAAGTTTCATGTTGGTTTCCATGAAACTGAAACTTACTTTTGCCCCAGATCCGGATGGTATCCATCACCGTTCTTTACACACTCCTCCAAGTAGGATCCACTTGGTTTCCATGTTTAGTCAGTTTATTGTATGTTTCAACCTGGTTTCCATATTCAGGTTTATTGTGGGTTTCAACTTGGTTTCCGTGTTTTGTTAGTTTATCGTAGATTTCAAACTGGTTTCCATATCCTTATATATTGTAGGTTTCAACTTGGTTTCCGTGTTTTGTAAGTTTATCGTAGGTTTGAAACTGGTTTCCATATCTATGTTTATTGTAGGTTTCAACTTGGATTCCAAGGTCCTTAGTTTCAACTTGGTTTCCATGTCGTGTTTATTGTGTGCTATTTATGTTGTACAATGAACAAACAAATTCATTACCATAAAATATTTATTGCAATAAAGACAAAAAACATTCATGGAAAGTTAAAATACCTACAAGGTAAAATGTAATGTGAATTTATGGTGGTTCACAGTGTATGCCGATCTTTTAAAAAGCATTCCTCCTATAAAAACATTTTATAGAAAATATTACTAATAAATTCACTATCAACATTTATTCAAAACCACAATTTCGAAGAAGGAATTCATCTTTAAACGAGTTGTAGGAAAACGTAAATTTACAATCACTTTTTATGAAATCTCCAATCTTCATTGAAATAATTATTTTATGACAGCTATGAATATAAATATATGCATATGATGGTTTAGAAATGCCTTTAGTTATTCATTGCAAAATTAACAATCTACAAAGGTGCAAAATATACACAATTCACCCTGTTCAGTTTTCAGATGTTTTAAATTGGTCTTTATTCTGAAACAGAAAACAATTGTATAGATACTTAAAATATTCATATGAGTACATGAAATTGAGACACATTCAATCTTCCACAGTTACTTCTTTTCGCAAGCATACATATCAATTAGGGAAAGTAGTTAACAACACACAATTGCTATATGGATTGACTCTGTCAAGTGGTCGCACGTCAACAATCAATCTGTATGCTTATTTAACAATTGAATGCACTTACGGCCTTGCAACCCTCCGTGTTGCTTCAGTGAACACCTCAGATTAACAAATTGAATCGAAAATGAAATTGATATATTTCTTATTTTGAATTTCGATAAAAATCAGCAATTTAATTTTCAAGTTATACGAAAATATGTTGGGTTTATCACTATAACAACAAAAACCAATAAGACATATAAAATGATAAAAATGAAGTAATAATCTGTTACGAAGCCGTCATAAAATTAAAATTTGTAGATAACAAAAGATTTGATGACATTTGAATCGGTATATACGTTTAACAGTTATTTCAGGTTCATTCATTATTCATTGTTTTGATTGTTGGAAAAAAGGACCAAATAATGTATTTTATCAATTAAAGAACTTACTGTATGTTTAATTGAATAAACTATGTTTAAACGACAACAATTATTTCTCACAGCAGGCAACTTGCCCAACTTGCAACCCAGTGAATACAGTAATATCAGTAAAACTTACAATAGTAATACTGATTGGTAAATAGAGAGCAACTCACATTGAATAAACATTACTGTGAGGCAATGTGTGTATGTTGATGGTTCTCATTAAAATTAACATCAGCAACATAGTTAATCTTCTAAAAGTTGACATAAGTCAAGCAGAGTTTTAAAAACCAATTGTTTCATTATCATCTAACAAAATAATTTCCTGTTGCATAAGTTACACTTAAAAAATATATCATTTTACAATAAATAAATAGCAATTGCTTTGCGTCAATCTGATTCGCTGAACACGGTAATAGAAGTTCAGTTCATACCTCCATAAACTTAATTTCGTGACGTCACATCATTTTAAGCCACGCCCATCGACGAAACTATTTGTAAACAAGTTACGTTTTTCTAAAAATAGCAACACTTTGTGCAGTGCCACTTCTTGAAAGTAGGTAAATAAAAAATTAACATAATTCAGTATGAAAAAATTATTGTTGTCAAAGATTTTAAAGGTAGTCCTTTTCATAATAAACAAGAGAGCTCTATCAGAAATTACAACCGATTTAAAATTACAATATTATTATAAGTTGAGTAAAGGAAAACCATTAAGTTTGAGACTTGCAAATTAAATAGAATTTAAAGAAAACACAAACATTTAGTTGAACTCGAAAGTTTAGTTGAATCATGGTAAAACAACTGTTTCTTTTCCCATCTTGTTGAAAGTCTACTATTAGACAGAAAACCTACATACTTTCAATGAAAACAAATAGATATAGTAGAAATTGACAGAAATTAGAAGTACTCCCATATCAAAACACATGCAGTTACAGTAGATTAAAAATTCAATCAGTTTAGACCACCAATTGCCTTGGCTGCACTACCTATTGAATTTTCCAATCTAAACAGTTCAGTCATTATTCAAGAATTAGGTCAGCATGCGGACTGTGATGTTACCTGTTGCATAATCCACTTCCTTTGTCTCAGCTCACGACTGCCATGGTTCAGTGCACCCTTGTGTAAACAATATCGTATCTTCGGCTGAAAATTGTTAAATAAAGGGAACTAAGTGACTCATCTATATACTGGTCAACATAATACATACAAACCTGATGGCAATGAAAATTTAAAATTCTTGTAAACACACCAATCCATAACGCTTTTCAGTTAAAAACACTCATTTCGACTGAGTGTGAAGCCAACATTTAAGAATGATTTTATTCAGCTCTCTCACGGAAGTTTAAAAAACAGTTTATAAGAGCAATGTAAAAGAGTTTGATGCAGTTCAGGGGTACTTACTTTGGTATCCTTTACTGTTGAACTGCCTACGACCTTTTTACTCAGCTGAGAAATCATCTACAGCCGTTTAAGTTGATGGCGGCCATGTTTGTCTCCTTCATTAGTAACTGACCTGTGTCCGGTAAGGCCAGGTGTCAAGCAGGAAGTGTTATGCAATCAGCCAGTTCAATTGCAGAGGTTCTGATTGGTAGATTTTGTCTAGCCTCTTTAGGAGTGAAGCGAAATGTATTTAATGTTGTAGAGATACGATGAAGGTGATGATTTACTAACCGATGAGTATTTCAAAAGGTTATGTCAAATGGTTGTGGTAAAACGTATTCTTTTTAGGTTTTTCAGAAAGTAATATAGTATTCCATGAACATCTTTTTGAATGAAATAAGGAAATGATGTATCAAATACAAGATATTCATAATTTTATTTTTGTTTCTATTTAAATGGATGCTGCTGCAAATATTAAGCCAAGGTAGAGCAATTAATTTTTTAATTTTTACTTTCCTTAAGTTAATTCTTTACAAAAATTATTTGTCATGTTTAGTTGATATTTTTTATGTTTACAAATGAAATACGCAGAGGTTTGAAAAAGTTATCTGATGATTCAAAAGAAATAAAGAGGCCATCAGCTCTGAATCTTGTGATATAGAATCCGACACAATCCGTGTTTAAACTTTAGAATAAAAGATCTATTAGGGAAACTTAAAAGTTATAGCGCAAGCCAATAATACCTATCGTTCTATATTTCTAATGACCAATGTAACCTATCAAAGATATTATTCGGCAAATATGTACGCATTCAGGTTTCAAAGCCAATTTTAGACGACCGGAAATATTTAATGCAACTGTGCTTAAGAAATCGGTTCATTTTCAGGGGTGCCTTAAGAAACATTATTTCTTCCTTAATTATAAGTTCAGAGATTAACGCTAACTCAAAAGCTGCACTTTTTACTAGTTCAGGCGTTTTCAACAGTCCATATCTAATCATTTGTTTGCAAGCTGATCACAGCGATTATATTTCTCTACGCTGAGTAACTGGTGTCTTTTACTAAACAAACAACCAAATCTGTTTACAACTTATTGACCGATAAAGGGATTTAGCTATCAAGGTAACAATCAACATTCAAGACTATTTACCGTGGTGGACAGTTGACATTTTTTCACTTCACATTTCTTTCGTCCATTAATAAATTATAGGCTCCGCCCATCTCCTTTAATATAGCCGATTACTGTTCATGTCATCAACATTCACTTAAATACTTTTGTGACTGAATATGAAATTTAAATTTCTTATTACGACGATACCATTGATTCATAACACAGTAAAGGAAAACATCTATTCTATTAAATTCAAAATATCGATGAAATGAGTGTTCTTATGTAAACTTTGATGCATTGTTTTTATCTTGCCTATCAAATCTTGTCCGTTGATGTTAATAATTTGTTAACGATCATATGATGATGGAAAACTGTTTTGCTCCTTAAACAGGATTTGACTCAAAGTTTAAACATTGTCACGATGTAGCAGAAGTATTGCAACTTTGTAGATGTTTTGTAAGGGTTAATCTTAAAGCCACACAGTAATAGTATAGATACGCGCAACCATTGTATCTAGTTGGTTTCCATTCCGGAAATATATAAAACTTGAATACCAAATGGATTCCAGTAGGAAACCAAGTTACTCAGTTTCAGTGGATGGATACCAAGTGGATGCCAGACTACTCAAACAAAAATGCTTATGATAAAGCTACATAATTTGTCAATCTATTCATTTAGACCAAAACAAGAGTGGAAACCAACATGAAACTTAACGTTATGGTTTCATGTTAGTTTCCATTTTCACTTTCCAGAAATGGAAACGAACTGGATACTTATGACCACAGTTTCATGTTGGTTTCCATATATGGATATAAACAAATCAAAGAATCCAAAATGGATTGTAGCTGGAAACCAAGTTACTTAGTTTCAGTGAATGGATACCAACTGGATACCCAAATTACCCACTTTCCTTGTGGTTTCCAGGATTCAGGAAACCAAGTCATTTCTGTAGTGGAAGGAGCTGGATCATTGGATTTAATTACACTGATTTAGCAGAATGATCACGTTTTGTAACATCATCAGTCAGTGCAAACTGTGTAATGGATACAAACCTGTTCTAACCACGGATCTCTTAATCCGAAAGCGAATGCGCTAACCACTGCGCTCCCGCCCCCACCTTGCATCGAGTCATCATGAGGCACTATGATCTAGCTGTAGATTGACTGTCAACCATTATCGAAAAGTTTAACAACCAACTGCCACGTGAACTACCCTCTTGATTTGATTCAAACATGTTTTTATCAACAGAAGTGAAACGGTGTAGGGTTAAGTTGTCCAGCTAATCAATTCCTCGGGAAAAAAAGACAAGAGAATGAAATAATGATTTTTATTTGAGAACTTTTCACCTTTAATTACCTTAATTGCTAACATTTAAATCTATTTCTATAACTGTGACACCTGGTGACATAACTTCTTCACCATCCGAACAAATCACCCTTACTTATGCTGTATGACGGGTTGATGTAAACATAATTACTTCCCTGTCTTGAACAAAATTTTCGTTCCTCTACTTTGCTATTTTTATACGATCATATCACGTTTCCTAATATCATCAGTCAGTGCAGACTATGTAATGGATAAAGAAAAAAGTATCTACTAACAAACGCCATTAGCAGGTAACTCACTTTCCTTTTACATGTGCAGTCTGCTAGTCTTTTAACAACATGTAAATATGCAATGTGCGCCCTTATACGATTATAAATAATACATGGCTGAGTCTGCTTGTGAGAGCACAGGAATGGGACGATTGCTATTTGCTATGAATCGATAAACGCAGTGTGAAATATGAACACTTCTACTTTGCAATAGTTTACTAAGGCCTTTGAGACATCAACTTCCCTGTTACCGAGCCTACCAACACTAAAGACAAATTTGCATTAATATTTGAAAACTCTAATGCCCTATGGAAAGACAAGAACATTTCAGAACCAAAACCTCAAGACTTGTCTATCATAAGTTTCACATTTAACTTCCACATTGATTTATTGATGTCCATTACTAGAATTCTTACATCCATCTTCTATTTCAGTATGTAACAAACAGAGAGAGAATCCCCTTAACAGCTTATCTGTTATCATTCGTGATATCACATCATCACATTGAAAATGATTGAATTAAGTAAATGCTGACAACAGAAGGTTTTGTTCATGTAGTGAAAAATCAATTGATGCAGATGTGATACAAGATGCTATTCAATTAAAGCCGCGAAAGATTACAATCTCATTATGTATTTTTATTAACAATGTGCATAAATTTTCATCGGTAAAATTGTTCTTTCAGTTTGAATCAATAACCCATTTCTTGATCTTAACAATTTGGAAATTAGATTTCCGACTGTTTTTATTCTCCATGCGAATTAAATCAATGTATTTTATTTCATCAGTTATTGCCAAATATGACTCGAATTCGTTTGTTTTTTTAAGATGTTTTGCACGACACAATACGAGAAAATATCTTGGATCTTATTTCTAACATTTCTTTATAAGATTCAATATTAAGATAATTTCTTCATAGCTACATTTCAAATAATTATTACTGAACATAACCGTTGTGCATGTTAAATTTGATTCAATAATAAAGATAATGATAAAACAATTTCTTGGTTTGACAACTTTCATCACAAAAAATTACAGAAACTCAACAAAAAGTATATGTTTATCTCCACTAAGTTATTTCTTACTCAGAGATAAAGTCTTGTTGGTTGAAATAACGAAAAACCCATCGAACCTTGAATAGTTAACAAATAACGATTACTGAAAATAATAATAAAAAGACACCGAAATTCTTTGTGGATGGTCATTAGTCAGATGTAGGGAGAAATAGATACTTCCTTGATGCTGAAATTAGAGACATAACCTTTCTTCGGCAAATACTAAATTCTAAAAATACAAGCACTATGTTAGGTAAAGGTGCTGACAGGGAAAAGCATGTAGGCCGTTTGGTCTTCGACAATGAGTCATCGGTAAAAAAAAGTTGAATTCCTTCAAGATCAAACATAATTTATAATGACACCTTTTTGATACACCAAGTTTAGCCTAGTTGTGAATATCCAAATGACTGTTAATACTTCATTCATAAATTTGTCGGATCAAACTACTGAAAACTTTAAATTCATATTTCAAAATCAGACATTGATAAAATAAATTATCAGGTTGCAAAATCAGTCATTGATAAACAAAAAGGGTCTATTTTCCCGGTCTGTAAAATAGGAAACATATAAAGTACAATGAAATAAGATGATAAGAATTAGACAAAACAAGACTTAATAATCCTTCTACCATAGTTTGTATATATTTGCATATATCTTGGCATGAAACATGATTTATATTATTAATTGATTATAAAGAATCCATAATTTTCGTCAATCGCTGCCTAGATGTCAAATGACGCCGACGGCTTCCAAGCATCGTCGTTGATTGACAGTAGTGACAAATGACATGACACTGCCCTTGTTGAGCCTTACTCTTTAACAAATGTTTATTTCATTAATTGTCTTGCTTGCTACAGTGTTAGTAACTAAACCAAAACGTAGAAATCCAGCAATAAAAAGCCGTTCTCTACTCAACAAAAACTTAGTTATGATCGATCATTTTGAAATAAATTCGTAATTTGCATAGGCCAAGGTCGGGTTTTCTGGCAATATGAATTGCTTAGAATAAACACAGCCAGAAGCTTAACTACGAAATGTCTTTCTTGTTGATGTTGATATTTACTATCACACTCAATAGATACAAATGAACATATACTGTGACTTGTATAAGAAACGTATGATACAAACAACAGCGTGTATCTCATATCAGCATGACACACCTCAAGTTGATTACATCTAAAAGGATGATAACACCCTGGCACATTGGAATATTCCAGACCTACTGAGGCAGCAGACGTCGAATCACTTGACTTGCCATTGTAAGCCTTCATCGTAATCCTATTGAACACGTCTGGGTTGCGACTGGTCCGCGATTTTCCGAAAGAAATATGCCAATTACCAACTCAGACAGGCCATTGTAGACGAATGGAATAATCTGATCATGTATTTCTTATTACATTGATGATATCAGCGAGGCGACGTTGGTGGCTTGACGCACTACAGATATCCCAATTACAATTTCCAGAAGCAATATGTGTAAAATCCATTTCCTCTCATTTCAAAACATCATAGAACTGGCAATATTCGGAATGGCTTTTTTTATACATTTCATACAACCGTTTCATGGACTATCCTGCTAAATCAGCGCATACGAATCCGCTCAGCTCCTTCCAAATACTCTGATCTCTTTCAAGCCAAAAGCATCGTATCGCTAGCTATCAAACCAGCCAATGAGACGACTCGCATCCAGCAACAGCCATCCAGCAACAACAGCATAAACCGGTTGGGGAAATGCGTTGAATTCGAGATGGTGAGTGAGTGAGTTGGGGTTTAACGTGCTTTGAACAATATTTCAGTTATTACACACGTGGATGACAAGCATCCAAAAGAGAGTGGATAGATTAGGGAGAAAGGGATCGAAAGGATGAGAGAAAAGACGGAAAAAAGGCATAGTGAGAGATAGACAACAGGTTTTAGAAGGACTCAAATTTAGTCTGGTAGCTTAACGTTTAAGTGAACATAGCGAGACATATAAAGCCACGCCATTCATACTAGGCATTAGGCTCGAAATAGATCAGATTAGAAGAAGCTCAGTGAGACAAAAATGTAGCCCGCAAACTTCGTTTTCCTTGAAGTGATTATGTACTTAATTCTACAATAACATTATTTATCTATATATACCTGAGAGTAGTGTTTGCGAATTTTTCGTTTTATATATATATATATATATATATATATATATATATATATATATATATATATACATGTGGGTGTTTGTAGATTATTGGGTGTGTGGAATATGGGTGTTGCATTTAATCTTACCTTCAGTTTATTAGGATTAACAGACGCTATATTCCTAATATTCCCAACCTCGTTTTGATCGTGGCTTGTACCCCTATTTTTACCTAATGACATCTGCAACAATTAGCAGCTACTTATTTTTAGTCCCTATCTATGTTTTAATATTTTTTAACTATCTTTTCTTTCGTTGCAAACGAAAACGAAAACCGATGTCACTGATTTAACTGAAATATATATTGTGACGTCCTGATTGACGAGCGAAATATTTTAATATGTATCATATGGTGTAGGAAATGGAATATAAAAAAACATACTGAGAAACTTGGATATTTGGATTACGATTTAAATTCTTTATACATCCTGTAAAGTACATGATCTTTAAATATCCAAAAGGTAGGCTGTCATCAAACAATGCGCAAGTGGTCAAAATGCTGTCAATACCTTTCAAATGAGGTAAAGATCACCTTAATTAACTGGTGTCTGTAGAATCCTTAGATCAAAACTGCCACAATAACTAGCAGGCATAGTGCCGTGGTGACCTTGACAATAAATTCAAGGTCACCATAATCAACTGAAATAATTTGTTTTATTTCTAAATTTAGGCTGTCACAGAGTCTGAAGATTAAAGGTGTAACGGTTTATAAGATATCACAATTACAATTACAAGAGATATTGTGACCTTGAAAATAACGTCAAGGTCGCCAAAAAATACTGATGACTACATAATCCTAAATGTAGACTGTCATTAAAATTTAAAACTAAAGCTGCATTGGTATAAAATATATAGCGTTAGCAATAGTTTAAAAGATGAAATAGGGCCGCGGTGACCTTTGAAATAAATGTCAAGGTCACCTAAATGGACTGGTGTCTGTGTTTACCCCAAATATAGGCTCTGACTAAAATTGAAGACTTCCAATTAAATGGTTCATAGGATATATCGTTAACAAGAATCCGGACATACTCACGTACGATTGAACACCACTGAACAACGTCAGATTCGTATCTGAATGGCATCTTACTCTCATTTATGTAATCTTACGAGGAAACTATGAGGTCAAAACCGTTATCCTTTAGAGTTGACGTTCTACAAGTGTCTACAGAAATACACCAGAATGGTGAATTTCGATGTATTAATTGGTCAGTAAGAGACCATTAATAGTTGCATAACGAGGTAAAAAATACCAAACTTTCGGTCAGCAATAGGCATTTTAATATATGGCAAATCAATTTAAAACGAAACGAATACAAATTTACCAGGGTGACCAGGGTGACCGAATACTTTTGATATTGTAACTGCTTATCTAGACGATGGGAATGTGCATCATTGAACGTGACGAGGTTGTTTTGCTAACATTATTGTTTTAATTCCATTTTAAAAAATTGAAATGATTTAATAAAATGACGAATTTTCTTTTACGGTATCAAACGATGATAAATATTCAGGAGCATGATTAGAAAGGAAGTTATTGGAAAATATCATTTTCGATGAAGAAGACAAAGCTGAAATGGCTTTTATCTTTAACAAAATTTGCCAATTAATTTTAATCAAAAGTGTGTCTGAGGGGAATATAGTTATCTGGTCTGTAATGATTTGGACATGTTTTAGAACGGTTCAAATTTGTTCTAGCTTTTAAACTCTCTCCCAAACCCAAATAAAACCTTTTTAAAATAAATTAATTCCTAAAATCTACAAGTTTATTTGGCAAAATGAATCTGATAAAATAAGTTGAAAAAACGCTTCACAAATCAACTGAAAATGGGGGCATAGGAGTACAAAATCTAGTAAAATACGATAAAAAAATTTAAAAATCATTGATTGAGAGGTTATTAAAAATGATTAAAATCTACGTCTTTATTTTATAATAATGTTATAACAAATAATATGAGTTTTCAGTTGACAAGTGGAAAATAAATCTAAGATAACATGGTAACGAAACGTACAAATGACTTTAAAAAAGAGGTTTTAATAACATGGGGACATTACATGATCAATAGTAAATGACGATACATCAAGGACGAAGATGATATTCTCTCAATGCCAGTCTGGAATAATGAAAACATCTATACCGGGATAAACCATTATACTTTAGACAATTTGAGAAATCGGGAATGTACACAATTAACGATTTAGTCGCCAAGAAAGGAAACAAAGACTTTTGAAGAATCGAAACTTTTGTACAACTGAAAAAACACATTTCTAAGATATGTGATTTCTAACACTACTCACGACAATTTGCATGCCTTTTATCCCAAATTATTACAAGATCTAGTAAAACCAAGCAAAGGTTGCAGAATATTTTATGGTACACTACAGGGATCTGAAAATCAAAACAATAGAAAGTACGGACATAAGTGGAATTTAGAATTTAATGAATCCATATTTTAATACTGATTAGAAATATATTATTAAAATACCCTTCAGGGTACTTGTTAATGTTTAACATCAGTGGTTTCATTACAGTATTATTCACAGATGCATATAAACCAACGAAATGTTATAATAAATTAAATTTATCGAAAGCAATGCTTGTGAAACCATTATTTATATATTTTATGGGGTGACATAGTCAAAGAGATCTTGAACAATATTGTAAACTGGAATCATTATAAAACATGTACTTTTCTCCGCAATGATAAGCATTTGGATACCCGGTGAAAGAATGATATGCTAAAACCGTATGATTATTTTCACAAAATATATCATTTTCAAATCTAGATTAATATAAAAACATCCAAACATGTCACATATTAAAAGAAGGTGGAATTGTTTTATAATTTAGACAAATATATCCCAAAGTAAAATTGAAATACAACACCATGTGTCATTGGCTCTGTTGCTTATCAGGCTATATATAATTAATTTAATAAATGGTCACAGGGACATACGAGCTGCCACAGGATCACCTTATCCATTAATTATTATCCTCGTCAACTTAGGACTGTCTACACAGATTTAAGCTTTTTATTGTTTCTGGAGCAGAAGATGAAAAAAAGCTTATGGGCGTGGCCTTTATTAGCGATAACGGGATCACCTAATCGATAAAATAGAATCCGCATAAGCTGAGGAGTAGGTGCACAAAGTTTCAGCTTTCTAGATCTTTTGAACTTGAAAATAGGTTTTTAAAGTGTGGCCCCTAGGGCCCTTGTTAGGGATCACTTGGCCAACAAATCTATAAATCAAAAAGCTTATCAGTCCAGGATTATTTACACAAGATTTCAGATTTCCTGACTCAATGGTTCTTGAAAAGAATATGAAATTGTTAAATTGCTACGGACGGACGCAGGACGACATAAAATTCCACAAACCAACCAGGCTTTCATAATTTAGAAAACAAGTTTTAAAATATAATATTCAATGTTTTTTAGACAAGGCCCGGAAACAATTTCAAAATTACGGAATAGCGGAAATCCGTTATCACGGACGGAAGCGAACACATTAAGTCTCCTGCAAAGCTTAGTGAGGGAAATAATGATATGTGCATGCGTAGACGGCCTTCTAAAGACGTGTCTAATGTAAACGATTTGAAGACTTACAGCTAAGTTGAAGCTGTTCCTCTCATATAGCTCTTAGATTAATACTTAATGGACCATCATGCTGAGTGAATAAAGCAATTCAATACCAGACAATGACTTACGAGAAATGTAATCCTTCTTTTGAGCTCCGAAATTTAGAATAAATTGATAAACGTTATCGCGTTATCTAACGTCGCTTGCAGAAAATCGTGCATAACGTGAAGCTTGCATGAAAACTGTCTACTTTCAGGACGTACACTCTACATTTTCCATCAAGGGTTTCCGTAAGGTGATTAATGTGTCCCAACCAGTGACGTTTACGCTCCGGCTGGCTTAGCTCTTGGGGTCACTGAAGCACGCAAACCACCACACCACCACACCACGATAAGGTATAGAGTCCAGAGGATATTATGTTTAATAAAAGACTATCTAAATATTAGTTTTTCCTGAGCGAGAGCGAGGGATATACTCATATTTAAACACGAGTATCGTGAACATAGTAAGTCATGGGCACACATAAGATATTCTGTTTATTACCGAAGTCGCGAAATCACAGGAAATTATCAAATCAACCTTCAAGCGTAAACCACTGTAGTCACATTTGGAACGTAACGTCATCAGTGAACTGAGGCGTCAAAGCATTGTTTATGACGTGACGTCACAATGAAAAGGGATATTTTGCCCCAAGGCATCGTATAAGCATGAACCCTCGTAGGAAATAAACCGTGTCTAAATTTTTATATTACTCGAGCTAGAGCGAGTTTCGTAAAAATCATAAATATGTAATCACTAATGAATAACCGTATTGGTAATATAATCCTTTTGTCAATGTGTATAATTTTAAAGAAAACAGGACTGCTAATATCAAGCATAAATCCTAACTGATAAAACTTGCTTAGTTATGTCAGCTTATTCGTATTCTTGAACAGATCACGGTAACCCTGGTCCTAGATATGTCCATGTAATGTGAAATAACATTAGTATAAAAAAGTCTTGATGATCATGGAACTTTATTAAATATAAAATCCCGATCAATTACGTCTACAAAAACGTGCAGATGTTTGAGAAGCATAGTTTCAAACTGTCTGGCCAATTAGTTTACTTCCTGCTACATCAGCGTATATGAATCCGCTATCGCTCCTTCCTATTATTATTAGGAATTTGTGAAACCCCAATGACATTTCTGCCACGTTAGCGAATGATCTCGTGTGTTTGATTGGGTAAGTTCAAATGATCAAAATTTATATCTCTTGCTGTAGTCAAAACTTGTTTTTAACTTTCGTGAAAGTGAAGCTTAAGCTTTCTTGTGACACCTTCTTGTGAATCTTATCACGTGTTAGCAGAGATGCATTCTCTCCCCACAGAGGTAGCTGTCATAAATTCCTGTACAACCTCCGTCTTAATACGAATTTTTCAATCGTAATATGAGGCGTATGTGTTCTGTAAAGACGACTCTAGTGCAAGGTACATATTCGAATTAAGTTTAGCTTTTGTAAAGCTTCCAGAAATAACTTAGGCGAATTGAATGATGACTTATGAAACGGCTGCTGATTGCACAACTAACTTTGATTGCAACCAATCAGCGTTCTACATTTCGTGCCTAAGAAACATTAGTATTAAGACAAGGTTATAGAGGAATTTGTGACGGAGCTACCTTTGTGGGGAGAGAATGGTAAAGATATTAAAATTCAAGGAATAATACTTGAATGACTGTCACAGAGTGCCACGCAGGAAATAAACTTAATCAAATTCGGCAAAAACTTCCATACTTGTATATCATCTTTAACTAAAATGGACAGATAAATTTAAGCCTGTAAACACATTATTTTAAACCCTGCATTTATCTAAATAAAAACACAAAAGAGGACTGAGTCGTTTGAATTTTCAACATCGCAACAATTTCAAAACTTTTTTAAATGTCTTTTTTTTCGATTAATGATGTCGTTTATGTCCTTAAGGTTATTAATAATTTGAAGGCAAAATCATTAGCGATCATTAGATAATTGTTTTTATCACAAGGGACGTTTTCGAATTAACGTCCTCGGGCAGTAATGGTAAACAAACCTTGCGCTCCAAAATCAATATCCTAAAGTGGCAGAATACCGTTGAATTCGCCACTCGAATGGTATACCCTAAGGAAGTATATGTATCTTATCCTTGAGTCAAAAGTAATTCTAATGCTATTTTTAAAGGTCAAGTGTAATCTTTTAACACCTACACACAAGTGATATATTTTCATAGCACTAAGACGTTATTCCTTCAATGAGGCAACGACAATTTAAAATTGGTATTTAATAAATTCCAACTTGCCTATGACAGGCATGCCTTGATTAAGACTTATATTGGGTTTCCGTTGTAACAACACCAGTTCAATGACTGAACCTTGGGCCCAAATACAGGGATGCATACAATGACTAATACAAAAACACAGACAATATACAAAAGATAGATAGATAACATGAATGTACATATTTACTCACAAGTTATTTCATTAAGCTTTTACACCGTTTTTAGTAAGCATAAAATACAAAATGGCGTAACCTTTTCAACATATAATTATCATCACTAGTTTGCAGTTGTTTAAATGCATGAATATTTCTAGTTACATTTTTAGGTAAGAACAGTTTAGATAAATCAATATAAAATGGACAAATAGATATGAAATGAAACTCATCTTCTATTCCGCACTTATAAATAGGACAAATCCTCGAAAGTCTATCATTTTGCTGCCATCTACCTTCATTAATTCTTTAACGTAGCAGCCCCAATCGAAACTTAATAAATCGTCTACGAAATCTGAAATCTACCATCTCAAACAAATATTTTACTGGTGTAAGCAGACTTTTAAATTGTCTCTATGTGTCATATATTGTACTGTAATTTAATGTTGCAAACCAGTTTTGAAAGAACATATATATTGATAAACATACAGGCATGCCTAGATTAGGACTTCTATTAGTGAGTGAGTGAGTGAGTGAGTTGGGGTTTAACGTGCTTTGAACAATATTTCAGTTATTAAACACGTGGATGACAAGCATCCAAAAGAGAGTAGACAGACAAGGGAGAAAGGGATCGAAAGACTGAGGGAAAAGACGGAAAGAAAGGCATAGTGAAAGATAGACAACAGGTCTTAGATGGACTCAAATTTAATCTGGCTTCTACCCGTCGACCTGTCCAGCTTGGGTGTCCCTACAAGGAGCATGAAAGCTCCAGCTGGCATAGCTCTTAGGGTCTCTGAAGCACGCAAACCACCACACCACGTTAAGGTATTGAGTCCAGTGGTGGACTTCTATTAGATTCCCGTTGTAGCATCACCAGATGCATAACTGAACCAAGGTTAAAAAGCTCGCCAAATTCCATTACAAATTTCGTTACAGTGAGGTTAGTTGATATCGGGTCTAACACCGCTTTCAAGGGTATTTCACTTGTATCACGGTTGCTAATATTATTTCAGGGAGTAAACCGCAATAACAATGTGGCTATGTATTGCGGTGAAACCTACTAGCGTCGGCTGGAAATAGCGAACCATGGGTGGTACTCAAATTTCATGCAGCATTGCACCTTAACCTTACTGCATGTGGAACAGTTCTCACTCGGTAAAGGAAAACTTTAAGGAAACGTTTTGGGATTAGAGCACCCCGGTATATGTCACGAACAGGGTCACCATGAAGGTCTCAAGGACAATATATGATCAATAAAATACCGAATATTTATGATCAAACAATTGCTCGTCTTTTTATTTCCTTTTACAAACTTAAAATAGGAATTTCATCACCCATTTGTACCAACCCCACATGAGAATACAAAAACTCCAAGCTAAGAAATTGAGGATGTTGTTAATTAGAGTACTCGTCAATTGAAAATGCAAATATTCCATTGAGACCTCAATCTGGTCTTCATAATTGGATCCCAAGTGTAAACAAAAACTGGAAACTTGGATATGAGCAAAGTTTCACAGTAATGTCAAAAGTTTACAATATCGGATTCCCTATAGCAAGCTACTTATTATTAGTCAAAATACTGTATTTCAATCACGACCAAAATATGATACTGAGAGGAAATAAAAATCACAGGAAATAGTATAGCAACAGTAACAACATAATGCTTAAGTGTCAACAATGCATTGTTGAAAAGCGGATCAGTTCAGCAACATTTCATTAAATGGAATCAAATTATACACTCCGTAATATTTAGAAAAATGTGTTCATCAATGTCTTGAGTGACCGAAATATTTTTGAAGGCATCCAACCCCCTTTACCTTGACAAATCAAAAATATTTTAAGATTTTCTATGTTTTAGGCCGTGGTCTGATTCGCGGTCCCATCATACCATAAGACCTTAATAGAAGGAAAATGTTGCTTCCTTGCTTGACGCTCACCATCCTGCTGCATCAGCTGTTGCTGGATGCGAATCGTTTCATTGGCTGGTTAGATAGCTAGCGATACGAGGCTTTTGGCCTAAAGGATATCAGGGTATATGGAAGGAGCTGGATCATAGTTTCAATTACGCTGATGCAGCAGGATGCACACTGATAGAATGCCAATGATAAAAACTTGAATATCCCTAACTTATTTTATCCAGTATACAAGGATCAATCATCTCTTGGACTGGCTCTGCACTGTGGCTGAGGGGTACCGACAGCTCAACTTCAAATTAACAATGTAATGAATTATTTCTGCTATTTTTATCATTATTACATACAGTTTGGCAACCTGCTTCAGTGTAATTGAATCCTCTGATCCAGCTCCTCCCATATCCCCTGATATCTTTTAGGCCAAAAGCCTCGTATCGCTAGCTATGAAACCAGCCAATGAGACCACTCGCATCCAGCACAACAGCGGCACAACCCGGATGGACAATTCCAAAAGAGTACTGTCAAGCTCCTTGGATGATGACAGTTCATTGGCTTAAACAATAACAGGTGAGCACAAGCCGCAACAGCCGTACGAGGTTTTGGCTCGAAAGAGATCAGGGTATGTGGAACAAGCTGGATCATAAAGCGTAATTGAATCCGCTGATCCCACTCTTTCCATATACCCTGATGTCTTTCTCACTGTTCCTTCTTTTCTCTCAAGTAAGTGAGTTGGGATTTAACATGTTTACAACAACATTTCAGTTATTAAATACGTGGATGACAAGCATCCAAAAGAGAGTCGACGGATCAGGGAGAAAGGGATCGAGTTGATGTGGGAACATACGGAAAGAAAGGCAAAGTGAGAGATAAAAAGAAAAGCCTTTAAAAAGGCTAAGTTGGAGGCACCCTAATTAGGCTAGGAAATACTGCGAAATAATAGGGTACAAATAGGATAGGATTTGCATGACGACAAATGAGTAGATTAAGGCCAACAAAAGACCTACATGCTATCCTTTATTTAGAAAAGGTTATATAATCATCTGTTCATTGCATCAAATAAAATAGAATAGTGTGGCAAATATATATATATATATATATATATATATAGATTAAATATAACATACTTCACATAGTCGTTTGAAGAATCATTTTAATCCGATACTAGTATTTCGTCAATAGTATTGACTCATCAGGGATGAAACGATATGATCGTTAACATCGCATTACAAGCGTTTTTATAACAAAATATACGTACAATGTACAAGGATATATTGTAAATTATGCTAATCAGGTGACATCATGGTTCTTCCTTGTTGGTCTTCTGATTGACACAATCACTCTCTTATGAGTTTACCCCTTGAGCAATATGTTAATGTGACATAATCCCTTTTGTTTTTAAATAGCTCAATTGTAGTTAGAGATATATGTCAGTGATTTAAGGGTAATCATCTCATTGTTTATTTAGTGAGGGTCTATAGGTGTCAATGAAGGACTCTTCAAGTCGTAAAAGTGCATTTGAGACACTGCCCATGTTAGATTTATGAAATAATTTATAGAAAGGAAATATTTTGAAATCACCATTTGCACAAGTAGAAAGATGTTTATTTACAAATAAACAGCGGTATCTGCTATCGTTATTGTGTTGTCTGTGTAAGGTTACCCTATTTCTTAGGCATTCAGTTTTACCAATATAGGATTTTTTACACTTAGGGCACATTATTGCATAAATGACATTTTTTGAATTGCAATCAAAGTTAGATTTTATTTCAAATGTTTTGCCATTGTCAAATGTGAAAGACGAGCCTTCTAATAAATGGGGACATGTGCCACATCTTTTATTTGAACATTTGGAAACTGAAGGTCTTTCTGTTGGGTTTTGAATACCATCATATTTAGCCCTTGTTAAGATGTGTTTAAGATTTTTGGGCTGTCTTTTGCTTTTAATGATTTTATTTCTTTTCAACATTTGGCCTAACCTCTTGTCTTGACTAAGCATAGGTAAGTTCCGATGTATAACAGGGAGTAATTCCGCATTGTTTTTATTATGTGTTGTCACAAAAGCGATTGTGTTTTGGTCCTCATTTATTTTATCTTTAGGAGTACGTAACTCTTCAAGAGTGAGTGCCTGTGCTTTATTTATTCCATCTTTGATAAGAGGTTCTGGATAGCCTCGCTGCAATAGTGAAGATTGACATATTCATGGACATATTTTCAAAGACAGAGAAGAAAAAGAAGTTACCCAGGCGGCGTCCCAAAAGAAGCAGTCAATCATAAAGTTATGGAAGAGACAGCTAAACAGCCGAAGGCAAGCTTACAATGAAGCTATTCGGACAAAGGGAACGGCAGACATTTTCCAAGCATATTTAGAAAGAGAAACTCCGTTTATTCCAAATAAATTCATGGAACTCTTTGACTGTGAGAAAAGCTTAGACGAAATAACAAGCTTTGGAATACGCCAAATGGAAAAGGAGTGTGAAAAACTCCTCAAACAACACAAGGTTAGTGTGGAAAAGTACTCAAATATCGACGAGGAAATGACCATATTGTTGAGTGAGATATCTTCCGGCCCTATCCAAGAAAAACTACAATCATTCTGGAAATTGGATACGCAACGCACTGACAACAAAATAATGAACCAGTGGGCCAAAACAGAAACATGGTTGATGGAAGCTCCAACACGAGACATCAACACTGACAGTCGCCCAATGGGGAACCATCAACGTGGACAACGATGGCAACAAAGGCGTCCACAAAGGCCCCAACAAAACAGTAGACAACAATGGCCTCAACAAAACAGGAGACAACACCGGCACAGAGAACACGGACGACCACAAAGGGACCAACCTCACCAACAGAGACAAAGACAAAGGGGCCAATCTACTCAACAGTGGCAGGAACAAAGGGACCAAACTACTCAACAGAGGCAGGGACCTGTCCATCACCAGAACCCAACAAACCAAAGTCATGCCCCTACCACAAAAAGAAGATGGGAAGCAACCACAGAACAGCCTTTTCAGAACACCAGGTCCCGTCATCCACCTAATAAGGAAGCAACTGTGACAGGAAACAACACAACTGAAACACCCGACCGACACGCGTATGACAATGGTACAACATACATTGGCAAACGGACAAATGGTGGCATTTTTGATAACCTTCCTTTTTTAGGAGGGAAGAAAAAGTCGAAGGACAAACCAGGGGCGACCCCTCGGAATTATGCACACCGATCGTAAAGGTAATCAATCTATCTTCTTTTGATTTTACCCAAGAGCAAATTAATCTTCTAAAATTAGGACTTAAATTCACCCCTACCCCTAAATCAGATCCAAGAGAACTAAATAGGGACGTAGAAGAATTTGTTCGTAAACTAAGATTTAAAGAATATTTCTCTAAAAGAAGATGATGATGATGATGAAAACATACAACTAGAGGCAACTCGAACCCCAGACCCAAACAAACCCTTAGTTAGAAATAAATCAAACAAACAGCCCCCAAGGAGTAATAATAAAACCCTTGAAACCTTTATTGATTACTTACAACACCAGCCAACTCATAATAAAGGAAAAAGTAAATCCAACTTAACAAAAGAGAGTCAGACTGCTCTCTCCCAATTAAAAGACAATCCTGATATAATTATCAAAGAAGCAGACAAAGGAGGGGCTGTTGTCATTATGGATAGGGATTACTATGAAAACAAAATTAATGACATGCTTAACGATAAGCAAATATACAAATCTTTACCTAAAAACTCTGACTCAAAAATAATGTCCCAACTAAACAAACTTCTCAACAAATACGAGTGTGAACTCACAAATGAGGAACGCAAATATATAACAAATTTTGAATTTAACTCTAGTAACTTCTATGGTCTCCCAAAAGTACATAAATCTGAATTGATTAAGTCAGCTGTAAAAGAACAAAATTCCGAATATGTTTGGTTAAAGACACCAGAGGACTTAAAATTTCGCCCAATAATTGCAGGCCCACAATGCCCTACACACCGCCTAAGCAATTTGGTAGATATCCTTCTTCAACCACTCCTTGAACATGTAAATAGTTATGTTAGGGACGATCTAGATTTTCTAAAGCATATTCCAGATAGAGTCACAAGTGATACAATCCTAGTTAGCTTTGATGTGACTTCCCTATGCAGTAATATCCCACATGAGCTAGGCAAAACTGCACTAGAATTCTGGATTGACAAACATCCTGAGTCAATCCATCCACGTTTTAGCAAAGATTTCATCCTTACATCAGCTGAATTTATTCTAGAAAACAACACATTTCAATTCAATCAAAATTCATATCTTCAAATTCTAGGTACGGCAATGGGGACAAAATTTGCGCCAGTCTATGCCAATTTAGTACTAGCGTACCTAGAAGAAAATCTCTATACTACCATAGAGGAAAAATTCGACAAGAATTTTGCAAATGAATTCATCTTAAAATGGAAAAGATACCTTGATGATTGTTTCACATTTTGGGAAAAATCTAAAGGGGACATATACCAAATATATGACATTCTATAAAACATGCATCCCAACATCAAATTCACAATGGAAACAAGTGAGACAGAATTACCTTTCTTAGACATACTTATCAAGAAGGATAATACTCACATCATAACTGATATTTTCCATAAGACAACAGACACAAAACAATATCTCCATTTCAAAAGCGCACATGAACGACATGTCAAAACAAACTTGCCCTATTGTCTAGCTAGACGTGTCTGTGCCATAATTAGCAATGAAAACCTCAGGTCTCTAAGATTAGAGGAACTAAAATCTTCACTATTGCAGCGAGGCTATCCAGAACCTCTTATCAAAGATGGAATAAATAAAGCACAGGCACTCACTCTTGAAGAGTTACGTACTCCTAAAGATAAAATAAATGAGGACCAAAACACAATCGCTTTTGTGACAACACATAATAAAAACAATGCGGAATTATTCCCTGTTATACATCGGAACATACCTATGCTTAGTCAAGACAAGAGGTTAGGCCAAATGTTGAAAAGAAATAAAATCATTAAAAGCAAAAGACAGCCCAAAAATCTTAAACACATCTTAACAAGGGCTAAATATGATGGTATTCAAAACCCAACAGAAAGACCTTCAGTTTCCAAATGTTCAAATAAAAGATGTGGCACATGTCCCCATTTATTAGAAGGCTCGTCTTTCACATTTGACAATGGCAAAACATTTGAAATAAAATCTAACTTTGATTGCAATTCAAAAAATGTCATTTATGCAATAATGTGCCCTAAGTGTAAAAAATCCTATATTGGTAAAACTGAATGCCTAAGAAATAGGGTAACCTTACACAGACAACACAATAACGATAGCAGATACCGCTGTTTATTTGTAAATAAACATCTTTCTACTTGTGCAAATGGTGATTTCAAAATATTTCCTTTCTATAAATTATTTCATAAATCTAACATGGGCAGTGTCTCAAATGCACTTTTACGACTTGAAGAGTCCTTCATTGACACCTATAGACCCTCACTAAATAAACAATGAGATGATTACCCTTAAATCACTGACATATATCTCTAACTACAATTGAGCTATTTAAAAACAAAAGGGATTATGTCACATTAACATATTGCTCAAGGGGTAAACTCATAAGAGAGTGATTGTGTCAATCAGAAGACCAACAAGGAAGAACCATGATGTCACCTGATTAGCATAATTTACAATATATCCTTGTACATTGTACGTATATTTTGTTATAAAAACGCTTGTAATGCGATGTTAACGATCATATCGTTTCATCCCTGATGAGTCAATACTATTGACGAAATACTAGTATCGGATTAAAATGATTCTTCAAACGACTATGTGAAGTATGTTATATTTAATCTATATGTGACCTTGCGTTTGAACCAATTCAACTTTTCATATATATATATATATATACAGTTCCTTTTTAAACAACACTCAACAGTCAGTCACCGATTTATCCCTTGGAGAAAGGCGAAAGGGATCTATTTTTAGGATAAAGGTCACAATTGATAGCGTCCAGCACCGCTCAAGATGTTCGATGGTTTTGCAAATTACATGCATCAGTTATAAATCAATTGTTTCTAAACTCTCAAGGATTGCCAGGACAAGATATATTGAGATATTGTCTGAAGCGTATTTCACTACCTCTATCTCTGTCACTTAGTGATATCACACTAGTTGGCTCGCCTTTTCACAATCTCTACTTATCGACTTGTAGCTGCTTGTTTCTCGCGTGTACCGTTGTAAAGGAAGGGGTTTTTACTAATATGGAATAGATGTTTCTGACCTTTCATGAGAAATCTATGTGTCTAATTTAGTTCACGTGCATTCATGAAGAATTGTATTACCGTTTAGACTCTTTAAACACCACTGATTGCCCCTCACGTTGAGATTCGCATAAACAATCGTTTTTCGTTTTAAAGGTTGCCAATTAATTCGGAATACCCACATGGTCACGTGGTTCTATATTTAATATAGATGTGTTCATTGGTTTACGATATTGCCGAAATACAAAGAGGCTAAGTATGATTGGTTGAAAGTTCCTTTGAAAATTCCAAGTGTAATTTATAGAGACATATCAGCTGTTGAGATGGTTGGAGCCAATCAATAAGCAGGTTTGAGAAGGACTCAAATTTGGTCTGGCTTCTTCCCGTCGACCTGTCCAGCGTGGGTGCCCCCACCAGGAGCATGTTGGCTCCAGCTGGCATAGCTCTCGGGGTCTCTGAAGCAGGCAAACCACCACCCCACGATAAGGTATTGAGTCCGGTGGTGGTCTTTTCTCTTAACCTTTAGATCCCATTTCTTCCCTATCTGTCCGCTCTATTTTGGATGCATGTCATCCACGTGTTTAATAACTGGGGAAAAAATCAAAACACGTTTAACCCAAACTGACTCGCTCCTTTACGATTAGTTGAGACAAGTGATCAGTTGAAATGAATCAAGACATGCTTTGAAAGCAAACTGAAATTAAACAACAAAAATGATAATTGTAGTGACACTCGCTGTTACAGACGTAGCATGCTAAGGCGACTTAAAAAAAAGTTATTAAGGATGATTTACAAGATTGTGATACCAGATGGGTATTTTTAAATGATACTTTTAAATTGAAATTCAATATCTTATGAAATGTTATCCATGCAGGTACCTCAAATATAGTCACAAAGGAAACGTTAGCTTGAATCTCTGCACTTTTCACGGGCACAGCTTCCAAATTAATAGATAAAACACTCTTGAAAGTTTATTACCTGTGGAGTATGCTTCTGATAGCCGTCGGATATTCTAAATATAGATTTCAAAGTAATTCGTTACATTTTATTTTAGTCATGACATTGATTTTGTAGTGGAATGAAATATTTTTGTGTTGTGACTTATCATTCTGTCAACAGCTGAACCCCGTGTCCTTTCCTGGCAGGAAATAAGGAGTAACGTTGTCCATCACGGCACAATGAATTATCCATCAACCATCTAATCCAGAACGCTACGTCGGAGGAAACTACTTATATTTCTGACCAAATCTCTGACATATTTAGAAAGCAGATCAGCCAATATTTACTCCCTGTGCTTTGTCCAAGTTCGTAACCATGTCCGCTGAATAACTTGAATAGAGTGAGTGAGTGAGTTGGGGTTTTACGTGCTTTGAACAATATTTCAGTTATTAAACACGTGGATGACAAGCATCCAAAAGAGAGTGGACAGAGAAGGGAGAAAGGGATCGAAAGGAGAAGGGAAAAGACGGAAGAAAGGCATAGTGAGAGATAGAAAGCAGGTTTTAGAAGGACTCAAATTTGGTCTGGCTTCTACCCGTCGACCTGTCCAGCTTGGGTGTCCCTACCAGGAGCATACAAGCTCCGGCTGGCATAGCTCTCCGGGTCTCTGAAGCACGCAAACCACCACACCACGATAAGGTATTGAGTCCAGTGGTGGAACTTGAATTGAACTTAACGGTATGATCTGACCTTATAGGCAGGATTTGTAGATATAATTATCAACTTTTCAGCGCTAGATCATTGAAGGAGTGAGTAACTGAATTCAACGCACCTTCAACAATATTTCAATTATACAACAGGTGGAGGAAGACTGGCCAAAACAATTATAAGACTACTACCTTATTGCGGGACATACATAGAGGACATAAGTGCCCTTTGCATATTAGGTGACCCAGGAAGTTATCATGAAGTTTTGTGTATTCTGTGACACTAACAGTTACGTCAGCAAGCTCATTAATTTACCCATCAGGTTCAACCAAGTTGAATAGGTCAAAGGGTAGAAGTCGGAAGAAACTTTGGTCGTTCGAAATTCTGCTGTCTTACTCCATACTCTCCAATATATCTTTCTTTTATTTATTTTCCTATTCATATATACTTTCCCCTCTCTTTGTAGATATGTTACTCTCATTTGAGTGGCAAACTCAACGTGTTAAATAATTGGAATCAAAACATGTCATCATTCTTAATTCAGCGTATATGAATGCGCTCTCGCTCCTTCCTAACACCCTTATCTCTTTCGGGCTAAATGACTTGCATCGCTAGCTATCAAAATTGCGTAATTTCAACTTCATTTTCCAATTTATTTTTCATTGCATCCAGGGAATGTGATGACGTAAATAAGTCTTTACTATTTCAGATTAGATTTACTTCGATACGGTCCAACTTGGATGAAGTTAACAACTTTTTCGGTAGTTAAATACTATTTTCACAAATCTTTTTACCATTTCTTTACTCTTATGTAAAATTGGTAAGTTTTTGTCTCATCCTGTCGATCCCTTTCTCCCTGATTTGTCCACTCTCTTTTGGATGCTTGTCATCCACGTGTTTAATAACTGAAATATTGTTCAAAGCACGTTTAACCCTAACTCACTCACTCACACTCAATTATTGCAGCAGCGCTCTGATGGTTATAACTTCATATAAGGTGAAAACCAACGGGACAATATTTGTATCACACTGTTTGTTAGATTTAGGATCTGTGAGGCAACTCTGATTAAGCGCAGCTTTCTCAACACTGTCTTGCAATTTAATTTCAGGGTAGTTTTATATCAATAAAAGTTATTTTAAACATTCTTTGGATGACATGATAAAAAAAATCCAGATATTGATGTGTAACTGTAGGTTTGTAGTACAGGTCGGTTTCTAAATGGCCGTCCTTTTTAGCTCGTCAGGTCTGAAAGACCCGATGGGCTTATGGCATGGCAAGGCGTCCGGCGTCCGTCCATCCGTCCGTCCATCCGTAAACTTTTCACTTTTTCGACTTCTTCTCCAGAACCAATGACTCTAGAGAGCTGAAATTTTATGTGCATACTCCTTGGCAAATGGGGATTCTAAATTGTAGATTTCGTGACCCCATGACCCCAAATGGGGTCAGAAGGGTCAAAACCTTAAAAATCTATCATAATCTTCTTCTCCAGTTCCAAAAGGTCCAGAGAGCTGAAAAGTTATATGTAGACTCCTTGGGCACTGGAGATTCTAAATCGTAGATTGTGTGACCCCATGACCCCAAATGAGGTCACAGGGGTCAAAACATGAAAAACCTATTTTCATCTTCTTCTCCAGTTCCAAAAGGTCCAGAGAGCTGAATAGTTGTGTGAAGACTCCTTGGGCACTGGAGATTCTAAATTGTAGGTTTGGTGACCCCATGACCCCAAATGGGGTCACAGGGGTCAAAACCTAAAAAACCTAATTTAATCTTTTTCCCTAGTTCCAAAAGGTCTAGAGAGCTGAAAAGGTGTGTGTAGACTCCTTGGCCAACGGGGATTCTAAATTGTAGATTTTGTGACCCCATGACCCCAAATGAGGTCACAGGGGTCAAAACATGAAAAACCTATTTTTATCTTCTTCTCCAGTTCCAAAAGGTCCAGAGAGCTGAATAGATGTGTGTAGACTCCTTGGGCACTGGAAATTCTAAATTGTAGGTTTGGTGACCCCATGACCCCAAATGGGGTCACAGGGGTCAAAACCTAAAAAACCTAATTTAATCTTTTTCCCTAGTTCCAAAAGGTCTAGAGAGCTGAAAAGGTGTGTGTAGACTCCTTGGCCAACGGGGATTCTAAATTGTAGGTTTGGTGACCCCATGACGCCAAATGGGGTCACAGGGGTCAAAACCTAAAAAAAACTAATTTCATCTTTTTCCCTAGTTCCAAAAGGTCTAGAGAGCTGAAAAATTGTGTGAAGACTCCTTGAACACTGGGGATTCTAAATTGTAGGTTTGGTGACCACTTGACCCCAAATGGGGTCACAGGGGTCAAAACCTTAAAATCCTACTTTCACCTTCTTCTCCAGTTCCAAAAGGTCTTGATAGCTTAATAGTTGTGTGTAGACTCCTTGGACAATGGGGATTCTGAATTGTAAGTTCGGTGACCCCTTGACCCCAAATGGGCAATGGGCCTCTTTTATTTGATGGTGAATAACTCGGACGTTGGGACAGGCTATCTTTCCTACACTGCCCATGACCCCATGGTCTAAACCACAACACCTATTTCTATCAAAAGTCTGATGAGCTACAGAGCCCATGGCTCTATTTTTTCAATTACGGTCAGGTCCAACTTGCACATTTCCTCCTTTGTTCCCTGTCGTCTAAGAACCTTTTCCAGTTCTCTTTAACATGCTCCAACTTTCTCATAGAGGAAAGTTCAAAGTATCCAGAAAAAAATTGTGTATAGAAGGGAGCAACTTTAGAACCATCTCTTAAATAACTTCTGACATTACTACAGAGGTTGCACGATGATATCTATGAAAATACTCAAGAGTTGTGTGGAACTCTCTTAAGGTCGCAAAGATAAATCTTTCGGATCTTCACATGTTATTACAATGTCTTCCTGTTCTTCAATTTCTAATCGGATAACTTTACTTTGGAATGATTTTAGGGAGTCCATAAAATAGGCTGTTTTGCTTCCTAATAACAGATCTAGATCATTTCGCTCTTGGTCCTAAACTCCGTGCAGTTGTTTCAATGAAGCAGTTTTCCCCGACAAATGCGATTCTTTTCAGATGGACTTGAGAAGTTGAAATAACTTTGGTTTTCAACAGTGTAATCTCTTCTGGTACAAGTCTCTTTTCATTAACACAACTGCTCCACCTTTGTCCACTTCTATGATTGTTCAGTCAATTATTTTTCAATTGCTGTAAAGCTCTCTTTCCATATGATTTATATCTCAAGTAATAAAAAGATGATTTACAAAAGTCATTGATATGGATACCCGACTGTTTCCACACTATGCATGATTCCCATGCGGTCTCCATGACGTTGTCTTGCTGTGTCGTCATAGACTAAGGGGGAGAAAACTCATTTCAATGGGTACCAACAGGTTACTGTCGTCATTTGTGCACATTCATCATATATGTGATAAAAGCATTTTCTTGACAAATAAATAGGATTTGCTAGTTAAAAGTTATGCTATTTAAATGCGGTTTGATGAAAAACTTTCCCTTGATTATTCTCTTTTCACTGTTACCCAACATGTCTAAGGTGAATATATCTTAAATTGTGAAGTTGTATCCCCGACACATTCCTCTATACGTCTACTCAGTTGCATGTAGCGGCAGGATGAGTCCTGAATTTGCTGTTTATGGACCTTTACTCTTGATGTAAATGTATCGCCCCATTGTCAGTACGTAATTATATCGGACGGAAAGGGGGACACGTGCGAAGGATCTTTTCCGACTCTAAATTGCAGTCTTGCCAATTGACGAGTATTAAAAGTATATAGTTGCCGCAGTTGATAATTTGCTGTATATATTAGGGAAAATGACGTTGATTTTCAATTTTCAATGCGTTAAGAAATCTCACTGTAACATGTAATCTTGAAAATGTTAACATTCCAGTAACAAATTCCCAATTTGTATTCAATCCAGGTATTCAAATATTCTTCTCATATTCCATCTCTGATTTTCCTTTTTACCCTTTCCTCATTTATTTGATATCCGGACTACTTCTTATTCATTGGCTGTTGTTCATTTAATCTTCCCTGTTTACTAAGTTCTCATCTGCTAAAATGATACATAATTTACTGGCTTATGAACAGTTATCCTATGTGAAACTGGCATTAAGTCAGTTATAGAGCCTGATAACAATACATATTCCTTTCTTTAAAATAGAAAAGGGAAAGTTAATACTCGCAGCCTCACCTGTTAATTTGGGGGGGGGGGGGGGGGGAGGAGGAGGGATAGCGCAGTGGTTAGCGCGTTCGGGCTTCGGATCAAGAGGTCCGTGGTTTGAATCCCGCCAGGGGCTCGGCAACGTTGTCTGCAGTAGAGAACTGTTCTACACGCAGTCAGGTTTGGGTGCAATGCTACACTCAGTTTCAGCGCAGTACCACACATGGTTCGCTAGTTCCAGCCGATGCTCGCAGGTTTCACCGCAATGCCTAGCCACAATGGTGTTGCGGGCTTTCTCCCTGCAATAATACTAGCAGCCGCGATATAAGTGAAATAATCTTGAAAGCGGCGAACACAAACTCACTCACTCACAAACTCACTAATTTAGGCCCTTCACTAGTTATCTGCATGTTATACTTTTTGTATATCCTCATTTCTCCTCAATTACACCGTGTACTCAACCGTTTAAATTGGATTGATGGACAGAAAGTTCAGCTTCAATTACTAATTAGTAAATTGAATGTGGATCTTCCTGAACATGTTGAAGGAGGTCAGGAAAATGCAAAAAATATACATAATTATGTTTATTTTCTAAAGAAAAATATTTTTCATTATCAATTAGTTGTTCTTTTCCCTTATTTCAACAAAGGAGTATTTATCTTTGAACACATCCTGATAAATCATGGCTTAAAAGAGATCAGGGTATTACGAAGGAGCGAGGGGGGGATTCATATACGCTGATTTAGCAGGATGGTTTGAAAATAACCTTGTAGAAACAAAGATAAGTGTATTTGTTAAATTTAGAAAATTAACAAATAAGTTCAGTTATTTTAGTAAAACATATGTTAAATTAATTTTACAGCCATAACACAATGAGAAATTTAATTACAACAACCGCTTGAATTCTTCATATTTTCTGTAACTCTGTTTTCCAAAACGACTTCGTTAATGAATTAAAACGAGTCGAGTTAGACAGTAATTAATGAGTTGAAATATATTTGTATAATTCTCATGGTGAAGAATTTCTTGCTCAAATCTAATTCCCCTGGCGGTGGGGCTAATAACAGGGCAAAACCCTATCTATTTATGCATTAAAAAGTGCAAAGAAATAATACAAATGGAAATCTATGCACATATGGGATGAAAATAAATAGTTTTAATGTAATCGTTCGCTGATTCAATGGAATATCTTCTCGTAATACATCTACATGTATTGATAGGGTTTCATTACACGAGCAAATAGTTCTCTTCTGCTAGCATTGATTTAATGGAATAACATCTCGTAATGGATTTGCATCCATAGCTAGGGTTCCAGTTCACAATCAAAGAGTTCTGTTTTACCAACATTTAGTTATTTGAACTTTCTCCAATGTTATATTTTTACGAAGTGAACTCAAATAACCAGTGAAGCTTATTCTTTTGGTTTAACAATGGTTCATAAGTCTTAAAAATTCAAATATTTTGCTGATACATTGTACCAGATACAGACTTGTCTCGGCCAAACCGCAATGGGTAAACAGGCATGTCCATATTAGAGGTGAAAGATCCATAAATTCCATTGTACTTTTCTTCATACTATCTAATGAATTTCAAAGGCCGATTTGGGAAAGATTCCAAATAGTGAAAAACAGTGACTCAATTTAAAATATGATTGTAAATATTAGTGTTTCTTAAGTAATAAGTCGGATGTGTTTTCTGAAATGTTCATACCTCCCTAGTTAGCATTAAATGTATCACGAAGAAATAAAGTGCAGATATGTCTTCACTGGTGCATAACGCTGGTAAACATTTACTTTATTGACAACAATCAACAACTACAACAAAAACAGAATAAATGTGTTTTCCCTTTTCATATTGTTATAGTTATGGTAACCTAATGTGTTTCTACTATAAAATCATGACATATGTTGTCAAAATTGGTCTTCTGATATACAGAGATAAATAATTCCTTTGTAAGGTGTTTAATGAAAATTAAATGATAAGCAAGCTCATATATGTTTGATATCATCTATCGGCTCATTCCTGCTCTCTCTCAAACAGGCTTTTACAAACATCAGTGACTCAAATAATATCACGACACATCGCATATATACAAGTTGTAAACTGTCTCTCAGGCTGCACCTCTAATAGAATTAGTTAGTGACCTGATTTTGCTCCTCTTTAGAAACTGTTTAATGTTTCTTTACCATATCCATTACACAGTCTGCAGTTAGCTGATTACATTAAAGGTAAAAATAGACTAACGAAAATGAAAACAAATATAAACGTTTGCTTCAAGATTATTCAAGTTGTAAAAAAGCTTTGTTAAGCGATGCTTTCTTTTTTCCCTATCTGAAATGAGTTAAAGATGTTCACACTGACCTTGATAAGTGACTCCTTATTACATGACTAAACATACTTGAGTTAAATGACGTGTTTTTTTCTCTCATGTAAATTATATTTTGAACAAGTTAATATATAATCGAGGCAATTTGAATAAAAATTAAGATGTTAGACTCTTATGAAAAAATATAAAGAGCGTGTCATAAAACCTTGAGCCAGCATTAAGTGTATGCAAAATTAACTTATATTTGCCAACATCATAGAAAAGGCCTCTGATAGTACAAGTTATGATTCTTCATAGTGAAGATTAACCATTCACCAATTTGATTAAATAATTACCACTAATAATATAGCCACAATAAAAGCCACAGACATATAAACACATTTCAGAAGATGAAACCTTCTAATGCTATGTGGAAAAAATACAAACAAATTCGAAATTGATAAACGTTGAAAAGTGATTATACTATTACTGATCATAAGAAAAACTATTTAACAATTTGAACAGAGGCAGAACTAACTGAAGATTGCAAAACAGTTTCCCTATACTTGCACTTTTACTTTTCAGAGTTTGATGCCAGTTGAAGCTTTTTAATCACAAATTGTCTGTAATTGTCTTTATCGAAGCATACTGCTAAATCAGCGTAATTGAATCTGCTGATCCAGCTCCTTCCATGTACCCTGATATCCTTTCGGCCAAAAGCAAAAGTGGCAGAATTCTTCTCACTATTGGTATTTACCCTAAGGAATTGTCTTATCCTTGAGTAGTAGGTAACTTTTAGGCCGACAAGGATTAATGCCATTTTTCAACCTTCGAAGAACCATAACATTTTTCTCTGTATCAAGCAGTCACAATTTAAAATGGAGATTTGATATATTCCAACTTGCCTCAATGTAAATGTATATCTACATAGGTATGATAGGCACTGACCGAAAGTTGGAATTACCACCTATACCCAAGACTTCAATGGCCGTAGCACATTGGCAAACAATTTGATTTAAACTTATTTAATTTCTTTCAGTAACTAAACTATATTTTCAAATGAACAATATGGGAAACTGCAGAAAATATATGTAATCACCAAATCAGGAAAGGCATACATGTACGTGGTACGGAACTTGTTGAGGACAATTACCTGTAACGTAACGCATGTTAGAGTTATATCATTATAACTGTTTTCCAATCTCAACCATTTTTTTCATTCTGTGAAATATTTGTTTATTGACAATCTGTAACCTCAAAATCATAAATATATTTACATTGTGATTTCCCACACATAACTTAGGCACACCATTCCCTATGTGCACCCACCTCACATGGGAATAGAAATTTTTAGGCCAGTAATAGGAGGATGTTGTCAATTAGAATATTTGTCAATAAAATTGCAAGTATTCCATCGAGATTTCAATCTTGTCTTTCTAATAGGATCTCGAGATTAAACAAAAACTTGAATATGGGATATGAGCAAAGTTTTACACTAATGTCAGTACTTCACTATCTCGAATTCCCTGAGGCAAGTTGCTTTTTTATTAGTTCAAATATTGTCAATCAATCAGGAACAAAATAGTTTGCCAAAACCTTCTCATGAAGCGACCTTTCCAAAATGCTGCTCAAACTAGGCTTTAGTAAATTGGTTATTTCTATATTTTCATCAAATTTTACAACTCAAAGAATCTAAATGTATATTTCTCTGACATCTGAGCATAAGATGTCAATTGTTTATGACGAAAGCATCATAATGACCTTCTTCGCAGAGCATGGATAAATTGATAACACTTGTGAAAAATAGACTATTTTGTCTGCTCTAACCATCTGAATGTTGATTGTTAAAAACTTAATCAAGAAAGATTATTCTAAATTATGTTAAACAGGTTTCATTTTGCTCAAACGGAGAAAACACATAAGTAAAAAAAACTGATAATGGAGTGCAGTTTAATTTCTACGAAACAACTTACACTTATTTATAAACTTCCATTTGAAACAGAGTGTATGACTATAAACATCTGTTTTCACAAGTACAGTCCATGAATAGGAGACATTAACAAATCTTTTATGTCACACGTTTTTCAAATGGGTTAAAAATAAAGTATCGATCACTGAAAATACTTCTAAAAATTCAATTCATTCACGAGTTAGATGAAAACGTTTTCCTTGGAGCAATTTTAGTATTCTGTTTATAACTCCCCAACTCAATCAGTTTAAATTAAATTTATTTTCGTTTCATTTTATATCAGTACATACCTGCGACGGCGTGCTCAGTTCAAATTCAATTACATATTCCCGATGTGTGTTCAATACAGAGTAAATCAAATATCATATTCACGTTCCACCTCTGATTTTCCTTCTTAGCTTTATTTCATCTATTGATTTCCGGACAACTTCTCATTTACTGGCTTGTGATCATAGAATATTTTCTTTTTCTCCCGTAAATTTTAGCTGTTGTTATTCAGCTATCGTATAATTTACTGGCGTATGTACAGTTTCCCCATGTGGAACTGAAATCCAATCTGGGATGAAGCTTGATAAGAGGACAATTTTCTCTCTTCAGGATGATAAAGGAGTGATAATATACTATTAAGCTTCTTTTTGCTAAAAGTAACAAAACGCACAGCTCAACACCCACGGAGCAGACAAGAGTGAGTGAGTGAGTTAGGGTTTAACGTGCTTTGAACAATATTTCAGTTATTAAACACGTGGATGACATCCTAAAGAGAGTGGACAGATCAGGGAGAAAGGAATCGACGAGAGAGAATTGCAGCTGTTGCAGGCTCTTGGCTAATTATCTGCATTGTTTGCTTTGTGTAAGTCCTCTGTCATTTCCCCTCAATTACCCAGTGAACTCAGCTGTGTAACTTGGATTGATGGACAGAAATTGCAGCTTGAATAACTAATAACTACATTGAAAATGGATCGTCTTTGATAAACAATGAAGACATTACCCAATTGTAAGAACGTCAGGATTAATGTAAAGCTTAAAAATTAATATGTTTATTTTCTAAAGATCAAATCATAGCAAACAGCAATGTTTCATTATAAATTAGTTTTTCAACAATACAGAATTTAGAAAGTCAGTTTGTAGAGATAAATGGGTCTTTTATAGGTTAAGCTACTTTGATTTCTTGTATTGAATGCAGTCGATCTAAATGTCGTTTCGTGACTTGAATATCCATTGATTACGTTTTACAATAAACTAATCAACGAAATAAATATTTCACAATTAGGTTCAGTTAATTAATTAAAGTACCCGACAAAAAATTGAATTTTAGATCTTAATTTCCTAAACGAATTGCGAAATTCAAACTGCTTAAATTCTTCGTATTTCCATATTTGTTAGTCAATTAAAATCAGGTCGAATTTGACAGTAATTGAAAGAGATTACATATTTTTATGTTATTCTGGCGGTGAATAAAATCTGGCCCAAATCTAATTATCTTGACGGTGTGATTACAAGGCAAAACCTTACTTCTTCAGGACATTTGAAATTTTTAAAATATTAAAAGAAATAGTTTCGTTTTAATGATTGGTAGATTTTATTGACTAGAATATTTTAATACATCTGAATCCATTTATAATGTTCATTTACTACAAAGAGTTCCGTTCAATTAGCATTATTTGATTCAATCTTCTCCAGCATGATAATGGTTCAATAAGCTAATAATTTTGGGATTCTGTCGACAGAGGTTCAAATCGTCGTACAAGATAAATTCTGATGCTTATACATTACTCCAATATAGATTTGTCCTCGTCTTAATTTTAGTTAATTTAATGACATTGTGATCTTTAACCTGATATGGCTGCAAGGGTTGTTCTTAATGTAAATAAATCCACTTAATCTGTTTCAGCTTTATCATGAAATTAGGAGATAACTAGTTGCGTTTGTGAATTTCCAAGATTCATTGTTATTCAACACAATTTAGTTTAAAACCGTAAGCTGGAGGTTTTAAACGCTTTAATTTGCAGGCGTTGAATAACAATAAATCCCGGAAAATTTATTAACGCAAATATTTATCGATATTGTAACATGACCATTAGCTATAAGAAGTAAAAAAGAGAACTCTGTTTTAGCGTACTTATTTTTGCATGGAAAGGACTTTGCGACTGTTCTATTTCTGTAAGAGGTGTGATAAGATCTAATGTGAATTCCCGGCATAATTTACAGTACAAACACCGTACTGATATTACCAAATTGTGGCATTCGTAACAGTGAAATGACGTGTTTAATAACTGAAATATTGTTCAAAGCACGTTAAACCCAAACTCACTCACTCAACAGCGAGACCTAACAACATAATTGCTGAATTTGATACCTAAATCAACAATTAAAAAGCTCGAAAAATATCGAAAAAAAACAAGTACAAAAGTTTAAATCTAGCCCAAGACAATAGTGGCAGCGACGCAAACATTGTGAGGACAAAACGGTTGACCTTTGTGACGTCATACTGTAGGAACGGCATTCGAAAGAAGAGGGCCGCATGAAACTTTTGGCGGCAAACTTGGTCTAAGTAAGCCAGTTGAAAAGATTTTCGTTCTTCAAAAATAAATCATATTAAAATTTATTTGTAATATCTATCGGTAGATACAATCTTAAACATGACAAAAAACAACTGTCAAATCCGAGTGCGGTACCAATTTTCTAGGAAACTGGAAAATTAACACTTGAGTCGGGCCGGCACTAGTGAACATGTTGTATCAATTCGCGATGAATCGCCTTAGCGAATTTGCGGGTATTCATTGTCATTCAACATAGGGTAATTCTTTCAAATCAACCAATCAGAATCGAGAATTTAATTTGCAAATTGCAAATGTATCTATTTTGGATGGCGGTTGTTGAATTTTCGCCGCCACTTAAATGAAGAGTTTACTGCGTTATGGTGGTTTTGGGTGGTCCCAAGATCTACGCCAGTCGGTGAGCACGTGATCTTGGTAGGGGTAACCATGTTTGACAATTCTACAGATAGAAACCAAACCAAATTGGACTTGTTCTGAAACCTGCTCTCTCTATCTCACTTTGCATTTCTTTCATTTACCGCAACCATTGATCCTTTATTTCGTTTCTCTTCTCTCGTTTGGATCATCTTCATTTGTTAAAATATTGTTGACGCATGGAACCGAATTACCACTCACTATGGATTTTATAACATAAATATTCTGAATTTGACATGTTTAATCAGGTAACGGTCATCATTTTAAGATAAAAAAAACTTACTTTAAATATTTAAAAAACTTGGTTGATTACTCACTACGCTAAGTGAAGCAAGAGAACGAATTTAATGAATATTCACATTCATTTTTAAAAGAGCACGACTTAAAATAGAACTGTTTTTATCCATACGAGAAGCTTCAGAAATTCCTTTTAATTATGTTTCGATCGAAAGTGTATGCTCTGATGAAACTATCGTCTCGAAATTGAATTTATATTAAGAAAATTCTCCTATATCATTTCTGTATTTTTATACATTAATAACAGTGATAACGGGGAAAGGAAATCAACAAAAAAAACTGTTTCTCCCACCTTTTTCAATTGAACAAATAACTGATTTATTATATTTCTATAACGAATACCACATATATAGCTATCTTTATTTTATAAGAGTTGTAGTTAATTTCGAAAAGGTCCATAAAGAAACAAATAAGGTAACCTTTGTTCAAAGAAAAAACCTGACATGTATTTAGTCAAGAAAATTTCTCTTTCCAATCTATCCATCATCTTCAAAGGAAAAATAGATGTCACATACTCAGTTTTCGAGTTTCTAATTGAGTTGTTAGTAAAGACTAAAATGCCCAATTTTTTAAATAAACATTATCACGAAATTTGTAAGCTAATGTACTTGGTCATGCAATAAGGCAATATCTAACATTCGCACTCGTTAATCTGTTTCTCAGTTAACCTCCAATGTAATAGTGTCGTACTGAATAATTCATAAACACGTTTTTTTGTCACTGCAGTTTAAAAACTATGGTTAGTTGGATAATATTTTGATCATAACGCTTTTGTTGATATATTAAGGTACTCGAGAGACAAATAAAAATTTAAATTCATATGGCGGACTGCTAAGTGTTAAACAATAAAGGATATAATCACAATTTTGATGTTTGTAGGTATACATTTAAACAAGTTCTACCAGCAAATGTTACCCACATTTCAGAGAAAATATGTAGATTTTAGGCATAAAGTGTCATTTTGATCTTATTACTGATATATCTTCATAGTATTATATTCAAGGTATATTACCTTCCTCATAAAAGTAGTTGCTTACAATTCTCACTGAAATTTGTTTCCAGCAGCACCAGATTATATACCAATTCAAGCTCATCCATGATATTAGTTAATTTAATGTTTAATTTGTCTTTAAAGATTTGACTTCCTGGCCATTCTCAGGAATTTTCAAACCGTATGCATGCATTCACAGCTTTGTTTAAGATCAAATTAACCTTTGTAACGGAAAAGTCAATAAGATTGCGCATCTATGCACTTGTCACGTTGCACTGATAAACTGATGACATCCAGGCTTCTGTGCACGTGAATGAAAAAGCAAGTTCTGTTACGATATGACACTCAGTATAACAATACGGTTGAATAAATATGTGTAATACTCGTTACAGGAAATCGATTTCCTATTAACTTGCAATATGAACACTTTAGTACAGTTATTCAAAGCAATAGTTATTTTGTTGGATTTACTCTCCATATATGAATGCACCTAACTCCTGCATTGACTATCACTAGAACTACATCGTGCTGTAAAAGATAATAGATATCCAATATATGACAGTTGTTCAATACTATTCGTTCAACATATTCATATACATTTGTAGAAGTGAAAAATATGTCTCGTTGGCATGACTACGTCATATTTTGTCCCTAAACTGAGAGACAGTCATAGTTGGAAGTGTTTGTTAATCTAATACGGCTTTACATAACCCATAAGTAAGAATGGGAGACAAGTTTTTAAAAAAACACTTATTTTTTTAAAAATGAACGACGATTCCGAAAATATGCTTACTCCTTCATTAAGCACAGCATGATGGTTTCAATGATATCCTCTTAAAACACAGCTGATTTAAAGGGGCAATATAACGGTTTTCTAGATACATGAAGTGACCTCATGAAAACGAGAATAAATATTACTAATTGCAAGTCAATGCTTTCTAATCTAAAGAAGCAGGTTTATAACAAACGCTAACATTCAGGTATTTGCAGTGACAATTTGTTGCAAACATTAATGAGAAAATATTTCCAAAAAGTAATACAATATCCGCTGCGAGAGAAAAATGTCAACATTTTTTATTTCCACAGGGACTTCACAAGGTTTTTTTCTCAATCAGTAAACACGTTCTTGTGTAATTTCTAAATCTAGTTAATCGGTTCAAGTTACATCCTTTTTATTTTTTTAAGTTACGTATTTTGCATTTATCAGGCAAATTTCTTTCTGAAAATCAAGCCTCTTGAACAAATGAGTATATATCCGTCAGACACCCCCCCCCCCCCCCCCCCCCCCGTTATTTGACTGTTATATTAACAATCACATCACATCAATGTATTTGAATATATGTCCAATATATGACAATTGTTCAATACTAATCGTTCAACATATCCATATACATTTGTAGAAGTGAAAATTATAAGTCTCGTTGGCATGACTACGTTATATGTTGTCACTAAACTGAGAGAGTGTCATAGTTGAAAGTGTTTGTTAATCTTATACGGCTTTACGATAACCCATACGTAAGAATGGAAGACAAGATTTTAAAAAACACTATTTCTTTATAATGAACGACGATTCCGAAATTATGCATACTCCTTCATCAGTGTTTGGTATCCGTGTGTCTTGTTTTTCCTATGACCAACCCTTCCTTTAAAGACTTAACGCTGAAGTTTTGTAAGGACGATTGCACACCTTGCAGGCTTAATTTCAGAAAAGCCTCGGACTACATGATGTCTGATTAATAAGGGTCAATTCGGTTATCAAGAAATCTTTCACTGATTGAGCACGACAGCCTAGGGTGGTTTATTCATGGGAAATTACCTCACATATCAAGAGGACTGGAGTAAATTTAATAAGAATATCTTAGAAGTAGGAATATTTACTCATGGACGAGAAATAGTTCTTGGCACCCTCAAAATATATTTATATTTTGATAGTAAGTTTCAGTGAACATTCTATAATGTATTTTTTTAATTTCTTGATTTCGTTTAAAAAAAGCGTAGAATTTATTTAATTATTCAGTGCTTGGTTAGGATATGAGACCGGTAAGCGCACTTAAATTATATAATCACTTCCTGTCCGATGCAGTTAGTCGTCAATTGCATGGAACAACTCTTACTTCGGATAATGGCTGGTATTATTTAACGGGAACTTTTAGGAAATGAGGTGGCATCGCAAGTCGTATGAAGGTGCATAACTATATTATTATATAAGGATCAATATACTATCCAAAAAAAGTTACGCGGTGATTTTTCATAATTGAAATCGAAATATTTTTATTTGTATTATTTCTGTTGTCCAAACCATTAATGATAGTGATGATGCTGACAAGTTGCTTTCGTTTTCTTTTCCAAAATGGATCTTGCATGGAAATGTTTGGTGAACGTTTTAAGGGTAAATCAAAAACGTTTCCCCACAACGCAACACGTGCAATTGTGGAAAATGCATGCAGTGTGTGGCTATGAAAAGGGATACTGCATTCGGATTTGCCACTTATTTGGAGATTGATTATAAGACAATCAATAGTGCCACGTCTTGACGCTGCAAGAAGAAACATAACCATCGCAAGACTTCAAGCTGGAGAGTCCCAATCTTCGGTGGCAAGACGTCTCCATGTTAGCAAGAGCACCATTTCAAGACCTTTCGCCAGGTTCGTCCAGACCAGTACGACAAATGACCGTCCTCGTTCAGGCAGGCTACGTGTCACCACACCAGTTCAAGATCGCTACATCCGGGGCATCCATTTGCGTTATCGCACAACTACTGCCTAGAGTACTGCAGGCAACATAACAGGACTGATAAGAATTTCAGCAAGACTGTACGGAACAGGTTGAGGGAGCATTGATTGAGAGCCAGGAGACTCTACGTTGTCAACGTTCTACGTCGTCAACACCGTGTCAATCTACTTCGTTGGTGTAAGACAGTGAGTGTTTGGAATCTTCGCAACTAAAGCCGAGTTTGGTTTGGTGATGAATCCAGGTTCCTATTGCGGAGGCGAGTTGGCAGAAATCGTGTTTACTGACGTCGAAACGAACGTTTTGCCCCTTTCTGTGTTCTTGAGGTGGACAGATTTGGTGGAAGCAGCATTATGATATGGGCGGCGATATCGTACACTGGTCACACCAATTTAATCCACGTTCATGGAAATTTGACGGACTTACGCTACAGAGACAACATCCTGCAGCCACACCTCCTGCCCGTTATTGACGTCCAACGTGAACTGTTCCAGCAGGACACCGCCAGGCCACATACTGGACGAGTCACTAGGGATTTCCTCGCCAGAAACAACATTAATAAGTTCCAATGGCCGTCTCGTTACCACGATTTGAACCCAATTGAGCATCTTGGGGATGAACTTGATAGACGTCTTCGTCAGCGTTAATAACAGACATAAACTCTACAAGAACTGGCTCTATTTGTACAGCAAGAGTGGCAGACGATTCCAAAACCAACCATTTAGTGTCTAATCCAGTTGATGCCAAGGCGGGTGAGAAGTGTCATCAACGCACAAGATGGGCACAACAGATACTGACTTTCAGCGGACGTCTGTGAAATATTGTGAAGCCATATTTAATGTTTTTACGTAATTTTGTTAACTGATATCACCTTAAATCTGACTTAAAAATTCAAACGTTTAACTTCATTCCCTTTGAATTTATATGCGTTTGAAAATACGACAATTTCTCTTAACAAATCTGTCTATGCGTTTCTTTTTGTGTGTGGATAGTATATTAAGGACTAGATTGTTCGAAATAATCTCATTATTTTGCAAACGTCGGAGTAACGATTGATGTCAGAGGAAAGCTGGAGAAGCTTCACATGGTGTCAGTTTTTTATTTTCAACAAGAACTTTATTATGTGTCATACTATCCCTTTAAGATAGAATATATCTTTCACAAACATACAACATTGAACATGAACATTATTGAACATAAACTTGATGTCAATAACTTGACATACATTTTCAGTTCAGAAACAAATCATAGAAAATAATGAACACGACAGACAGGAGAAGTGTTGATATTTCAAATCAAATTCAATGGAAGTTATCTCATTCTTTTTCATCTCATTTAATGTTCCTCTTAATGTAATCTATCAATAAACACAACGATGCTTATTTGCAATATCAGTCTCAAGGGGTACAATTCTGTTCTTTGAAGAAAAGTCCCATCTCCATTCAAGAGATTTTAATATCCAATGTGCTTATCTCAAACCGTTGTGACACTTGTAAATTGTCATTCACAAAACTCGTGAGAGTCATATATAATGTTAATATTCAACCAAATGGTTTTTAAATCAACGGCAGAAAAAACGTGAATCATGCCACCTGGATACTCGTGCAGTCACGTGACAACTGAAATTACACAATTACAGTATTTTCATACGCAAATTTAAAAAGGATTAAGACTTTAATTTCAAATGAAGAACAATTTCTAGTACATAGATTTATCGGTGCTACGATTGATACTGTAAAGATATATATGATTTTTCAACTTCGACACTTTTAAGAAAAGTGACAACAATTTTATTTACGTTTCTTGTAACTAACGAATTATCTCCCCTCACAAAATGACATTACCCATTTGTTCATTCTGTGGGAAAATATACCGAAGGCATCTGGGCACCATTATTATAATATTTCAGTACAAATTATTTCCTATTTACCTATTTTTGCACAACATTTTTCTCTGGAAGTATTCGCAAGTGATTGTTGTATTTCCTTATTGTGCCAAGAGTTTAAAACATTAAACATAAGTAGATTTTAAAATTTCAAATTCGTGCTCACTTTAATCGCACCTAAAATATCTATTAACAATAATTCCCCTTTAGTTCCATTCTCTCCAAACAGAGATAGCTGCGTCATAAATTCCTATACAACGTCTGTCTTCATACGAAGGTTTTTCGGGCTTCAGGAAGTTTCCTCTAGGGGCGCAATATTGCAACTTAAACTACCTGGCAATATTTCAGGCAATGAAAACGAATGCATGAATAAATATTTGTTGTCACATAGGTCTGTGCGATTATACATTTGTGTTCCGTAAAGACGACTAAAAATGCAAGGTGCATATTCGAATAAAGTTGAGCTTTTTTAAAGCTTCCGGAAATAGCTTAGGTAATTTGAATGATAATTTTTGAATCGCTGATAGCACAATTAACCTTGATTTCATCCAATAAGCGTCCGACATTTCGTGCCCGACAAACCTTCCTTTTTGGGGAGATAATGGTTTATTTCTAAAAGTACATAACATAAGGCATTTTATTTTTTGACATTTTTTCCTTATTTTATTTCCGTGTAATATACGGATCATATTTAATCGTACGCATGATGGTTCGTTCACTCGTGTTAACTAGTCTGACGTAACAAGTATCATCCCAAACCCATCACATCAGAGAACAACTTATCTTATCATCCACAGATTGCTTCTTAAAGTAATAAAGCGCCATCTTCAAAAGTAATTGAGATTGTCTGCATTACTACCTTGAACTCAGCGGAGCACATACACAACCTGAGGCGAAGTTGACCTTTCACAGTATGACCTTACAACTTACTTCTCAAAATGGAAGCTCGAGTAATGCTTCGAACGTTATGAGGCCGAAATACTCTCATCAATTTATGACACGAAAAGGAAATAATGAAATGGATATATGTTCGTTCTATAAATATGGTGCTTAGATTTATAAATCCACTATGAACCTAAATTCACTTGGGTATTACAATGACAATCATCAAAGCTAGACAACAAGAAGCGGATACTTGTCCAATTATCAAACCTCCCCTGGCCACCATGAGAGTAGTCTGACAATCATCCCTCCCCTGGTCATCACGGGAAATAAATGAAGTTTTGTTAGTTAACCAAATTATTCTCCACAATTGACTCATCAAAATACATCAGCCTGAAGGGGATTCTGTGAACAAATCAATTCCGGACAGGTATACGAGGAAATAATGAGATGATGTAAACAATAAATCAAGAAACAAAAGAGTCAATTACCTGAAAGGGAGACTAAAGTCAAAAGGTTCTGTCCAAGTGTTTCCCAAAAGTTTGTTCATCTAACATTTATACATCAAACATTAGACCATGGTGTGGCACTGAAGTGGTGTGTTTTGATGTTTAAGAAATAATAAAAATAAAAATCTATTAAGCAGTCTCAGACTCAAGTCTAATTGTGAAATTATACTGAAATATACCATTGCTGGTGCTGATACTCAAGGATAAAGTAATAATACTGTCAAGAATTTTCTAACTTTGTAATCATCTCATCACCCATGACCGTGCATGAAATGTGATAGAATTACGTAAATCCGTATGACCCACAAACTAAGCGTCTAACAGCCAAGCAACACAAAGTCGAGATTATATTTGTTTCAGTATGTATTAGCTTTCTTTTTAGCAGTAATGGTTGAGAGATTTATAATATATGATTAACATGACCCTATCCAGAAGGGTCGCTAATTTACTAGTCATGCTCAGTGTTAGGTTATCATAAGTATAAGCGTCATGTGTGTAATACCGTGGTGGAGTTTCTGAATGAGTTTCAGGCAATACGTTCAAACCATTTTGTGTTTGCAAATATGTGAAATAATTCACTAAACAAGTTCAAAAAGTGAAGATTGCGTTTTAAGCTTGTGCGGCGAGGGTCCTGCATGCTATTGACCAGTTTAATCGACTTGAAAATAAAAAACTCAAATATTTCCAATAAGCAACATTTGTTTTCCGCGAAATGTCTACTTCTCCATTCTAACCATGATTTCTCCTTTTCTAAATATTTTTATTTCTAACAATATTTCATTATTCATTTTTAATTCCAAAACTCATTTATCGCAAAATGTTTGTAAATCGTGCCAGGAACGCCGTCGTAGAACTGTTGCGGGTTATTCAGGTACCGGGGCTAGACCGCAGTCGAGGCAGAAGCGCAAATGGCCTTTAACATAGACGCATAGGTTTTCTTTGTGTTGGTTGCATACGCTGATTGCTTATACTGCTTGATTTCTGTGTCTAGACGCTGCAAATCTGCCATTGATCCTGTACATAAAGCAACGAATCAATAGTCATATGATGAGCAATAGAGTCCTTAGTAAAAGTTTTTAACCATTCTCTGTTCCTTGGTAAGTGTAACCTTGAGATATTGTCAGCGATTACATTCTTATTCCCTGGTATATGTCTTGCAATCAGCTTGAAGTCGTCTTTTACAGAGAGCCAAAACAGTTCTCTGATGAAGTACATTAGTACAGGATTCCTTGATGTACCTTTAATAATGAAGAACATTGTCACAAAGTTGTCTGTGTAAGCTACCACATGTCGACCTGATAACATTGCGCCCCACCTCTTTAGTGCAACATAGAAAGCTGCAAGTTCCTTAATGTTGTTGTGGTCGTCGCTGATCGCCGCCATGTCTCTACTCTAATTGACATCGAACCAGTCGTCGCCAAAGTGCCTGCCGCCGCCATCGCCGCACGCATCAGTTGCTAATTCCTGGTAGGGTACAACTTCACCTTTTAGGGCAGAAGCAGTTCCATTAAACGTTTAACAGAAATTATGCCACCAACTGATATCCGCTTTCGCCTATGCATTAAAGGTTATGTAATGATGCTTTCGTTTAACAGAGTTACACAGATCTATGAAGCGCCTTAAAAACGTTCGTCCGCCGTGTACAGCACGACATGCCCAATTACGTTTTCCAATTAGCTTTTGGAAGTGGAGATTCTTAGCCTTCTTCAGTGTCACAAAATGATTTAAACAGCTATTCAGTTCAGAAAGTTTTTTCTTTGGAAATGAGAGAGTTCCCGTCACGCTGTCAATATCTATGCCTAAAAAGGTCATTTTCTGAGACAGGGGAACGAATTTAAGGTAGTTAATTTCAAAGCCAAGGCTTTCTATAAGACTTATAAGACAATCTAAAGTATCTTGGCATTGTGTCTTGTTTGTACTTATAATTGCAAAGTCATCCAAGTATACTACATGTATAACGCTGTTAAAACCTCTTCGTTTCATCATTCTTGTAATACTAGAAGAGATACGCTGAAATATTTCTGGACTTCTTGCAGGGAGTCAAAAGGGAGTCTTCTATCAAACATATATGTATAATTGGTTTCGCCACTGAATTTCCACTTTAACCCCAGTGCCTCTTAGCAGTCAGAATGAACTGGAACACTCCTATAAGCATTCTTAAGATCAACTTTCGTGGCGTCAGCATTTGCATAGCTTTATCAATACTGTCGTAATCTACAGAATTCTTAGTTACGTGATCACTAACAGACATCCCGTGCGGGCGACTACAGTCATGGATAACCCATACATCGCATTCACCTTTAGGCACTGCCGCTAAACTACTTACAATAGTTGGTTTAGTGTCAATTTTGATGTATCGCCCTTGGGATAGATTGTTTTTTTCCTCAACTATCAGACGATTACTTCCACAAGCTGATTTTGAGTTTTCGCACATTACATTTTTCAAGGCAGCCTTTTCATTTGTAATCCTAAAACGATTGGTTATCCCGTCTAAAATAAAGTCTCTTGGTCATCTTCTAATTCCTGTTCCCAAACATGAAGACGCTCTGTGAGAGGGTTAGAATAGAGACTTACATGTGACGTGGCTGGTTGTGGCTGTAGGAGTTTCCCGCCACTTGGTGTACTTGACTCGGTGCTCCTGAGTCTGGGGCTGAGGCACGGTGGTCAGGGTGTCTCCGCTGAGGGTGGGGATCGCGGCACTGGATACACACTTGGGAGTACTTACACCGTGGAAATCTGCAACCACTCTGATTTTGAAAATTCAACCATACAGTGTCACTAAAATTAGTTTAGTTACGCATGATGTTATTATTATAGATGTATACATCCATCAAAATATATTATTGTTTGTTGGTGTTTTTGACAAGAATTACATACTACCTCATCGTGAGGGCATGGAAAATTAAAAATGTTTTATGCATTGATAATGTCTTTTATATTAAATTACACGGAAGTGTATCTTCAGAAAATGTATACATAATTAAATTCCTCTCAAAAAAAGTCTACAGTCTATCTGTAAACAAACCCATCGTTTCCTTTTAGAGAAGATGCATCTGAAGCAGCAAGGAAGTCATGAAATTATAATTTTTAAATGATAAAATAAATAGCATAAATGATACTGTAGATGGGACCTATGACTTTGCACAGTTTCCATGACATCAACACAACAATCGTTTGTAAAATAACTATATTATGGCTCCAATAAAATATACCCTTGGTTACTTAATCTTACATGAAAGCAACCTCTCAAAGTTTATACATAAACACTAGGATATCGCATATGATCATATTCGTTCAAAAATTCATTCTTGTCTAACTTCAAAAACTTTACTCCTTGGTTACAACTGATTTAATCATCAAAGTTAGACCATTTGAAGTTTGATACTACTTCTAATCATAAAATCTCCCTATTTTCCTAGATAAACAAACATTGCTCAGCAATCGATTCTCATTACAGATGTGCCCTCGGATAATCTGTAAAACATCTCTTTGTCCGTATATATTAAGGAACTAATTAGATCATAAAACAATACATTATTATCAATAGAGTAACTTCTGTGCAAAGGAGATATCCTGGAACGAAAGGTTAGAACCCTTAGGTAAATTTATACAGCAAATGATTATAGCGCCATATCCATATACTATTTTCTCAGGGTCAGAATTGAAATGTTAAGCTGAATTTCCATGTGTGCGTATTCGTGCGCTTTGAGTGTTATGTGATACGAATTGCGTACGGCGTGACTTGTATTGTCAGTTTCAATCAGTACGTAATCCATTAGTCCGAAATTAAGTCACAAGGCATATTAATACCTCGTATTGAAAACCGCGTGGATCTGCAAATCGGGAAAACCCTGGAGTCTCCCCTTCAGATCTCCGTATGTACACTTATTGCCCAGAGCTATCAACCACATAATCAAGGAGTAGCTTTTTACATCCCCGACAACACTCATAATGAAGAGGCAATGTTTACGTCAACATTATTTGCTTTGTGTAAATGTTTCACAGGTCATCATACTTTTGTATTACCCTAATCAACAAGGGCGAGATTTTATTAGAAATATCAGAATAAAGACTCAATAAGGAGGGATGAAAGAACAGTATTGATACAGACTTTTATTAAACGTACATGAAAATACGATAGACATATTTCGCAATAATTTTAAATGGATACCAATGATATGGCAGAGTATACCTTAGACAAACGGGGATAAAAAATATTATAGTTATTATTGTCTCCGACACTTGTCCTCATGATGACCTAATGTCAACAGATGCACCAAGCATGAGTGTTTTCAGATAATCTTTAATGAAGATTTAAAAAGTGATTTAAATCATAATGTGGAAAAATATATGGATATGTGAATTGTTTTCAAGCAAGGATCTCAAACTTTTGCATTTGTGTGTCACTGTCATTTAACAGAATCTAAGAACATTGTCTCAAATTAATGTTTAACTCCTACTGCGGAAAGGACGAACAAAATAATAATATCTTCTCTCTTTTTGCAAACGCTATTTAAATCGTAGTGTCAGTTGAGAGACACGAACATTAAGGCTTCATATCAAGTCATGAAACGTGATCTTTCTGCAGTGAACTGATACCCTAGTGCAATGCTTTATCATTTGCCAGATGAACGTTTTAAATAAAATCTAATTAATTCTTTGGAAATTCCAATCTTTGTCCCTTAAATTCTTTATTTTAGTAACGTTTCTTCTTTTAATCAGGAGTTATTATTGAATGCCTTGATTTCCTTGGTGATAAGATTCAAATGATAAAAGGTATGTAATATCTTCATCAATAGTTACAAAATCTTGTTTTCATTGTTTGTTGTTATTTTGCTGGTGAAAGGCTTTTGCGTATTAGAATCAAGAAAGGTCACATCCTTATAAAAACTTTTAAAATGAATTATGAATAAAAATTGTCACTAAACGTTTACCAATATTTTCTTTATGAAAAACAAGATTTTATAAACCTTGATTTAAAAGCGGGAGTAGAAGTTTTTTTTAGATAAATAAAGTGTTCTCATAACAAAGAAAATTAATGTTAAAAAGATACCATGTGACCTATCAAATCGCCTATTTAAAGTTCCATCATAATCTCTTAAATGCCAAAATTATGACATTTTCCTTTTTTCGATTATACATGAAAAACATGGTAAATGACTTATACAAACAGTACCAACCTATATTTCTATATTTAAGCTATGTTTATCTTGCTGAGAAGCAAAAATATGTGTGTTGCCCAACTCAATTCTACATTAACCGGCCTGACCTAAATATTTGAGAGTAGAGACCCTGTTCATTTATAAGGATAAGAGCTATTGTTGTGTTATCTTTTTAATTCAGACACAATTTACTATTGGCCTATTGCCGTTTGGATGATATAAATGTTTATTGACTGACGATTGAATAGGATGCGATTGCAAATGTATTTCATGAGCTGACAATTATTTTCTGCAAATAAAATGGCTCTTTGCTGTGAGGCAATAACTAAAAATTGTTTTTCTTTTGTCAATTGACGTTTCCTCTGTTTCACGTTTTTTTCAAGCTTTGAATAATTTGATTTGAAAATTACCCTTTAGCCTGTATTACTTGTCCAATTACAGAGACATCCAAATGAAAAGATTACTTATGATTACCGTTTAAAGCTGAAAAAATTACTTATGATTACCGTTTAAAGCTGAAAAAACATTTTAAACATGGATAAACCAGTTTCCAACGTACTTAGCTATGGAACTCGTGTAGCACAATCACCAGGCACACACTTCGTAAGATTCAAACAAGAAGACGAGACGTTGATTTTCTTGGCTTTTATTTCCTCTAAGTACTTTGAACCAATCTGGCCGTCGATACTTCCAGCCCGCTTTCCCTGGGCACCCTCACGACGCCCAGCGCGCCCTTTCTCACATGGCTAGTCGTGGCTGTCACCAGCCCATGGCCGGGTGCTGGCTGAGACACAGCTCCTCAGTCCCGTGGCTGAGACTCAACCCTCTCTCCAGGTCGATGGCTGAGAATGAACTCTTGAAGTCAAACCTGGGTCTTATATACCCAACAGACTCAGTTGTCAACACATTGTCACTTGACAACAGCTTAATGATTATTACATACTTAGGGATTACTTGGGGATGGGATTAGCAGAGTATAACATAGGTTTCATAACAACTATGTTACATTCGGGAATTAAGTTCAAATTGATATTAATTTTGTTATGGATCCATAGCTCATAAAGAGTATTTTGTTAAATACTTTGAAACCAATAGGTGGCTGTGAAGGAATCGAGAGCTTATGAGTGGACGACCTACTGTGGATGGATTATGCAGCTGCAACGATAAAGAAGCAGAAGCATGTTTTTTTAAAGAATTACATTTTCAAATTTTCCTCAATTAACATTAGTTATGTCAGATGTTTTATCTTCATTGGGTAAAAACATCTCATTACTCAACATGTACATCCATAGTCGTATAGTAAAACATATCAACTTTTAAGCGCCCTTTATTGGGTGAACACCTTACAATCATTTGAGGTAGGGAAATGGATTCGTATACATTAACTAATCATAGTATGTTATTTAAAAACTGCTTCTTTTAATGAATAAAAGCATTGTCATTTAATTGGAAACCTTTATCCATATTATATTTTCCCACCATGGGCTCGGCTATTTTGTCTGCAATAGAGAACTGTTCTACATGCAGTCAGGTTTGGGTTCAATGCTACACTGAATTTCACTGCAGTACCACCCATGGTTCGATAGTTCAAGCCGATGCTCGCAGGTTTCACCGCAATGCATTGCCACAATTGTGTTGCGGGCTTTCTCCCTGCAATAATACTAGCAGTCGTGATATAAGTGAAATACTCTTGAAAGCGGCGTTAAAGCCAATATCACATCACCTCATTCTATTTTATCTAAAACAATTGTTCAACTTAGTAAAAATAACGCGCTGATGATATAATTTTATGATACAAGTATTACGATTTTAATCGAAGAAATGTTAATTGACCCACCTTTTCGCTGACAAACTACTTAAAATTCAAGAGTTCTCTCAAGAGTGGATACAAATATTCCAAGGGGCGATTCTGTAATGAATGAATTTGAGATAGCTATAGACTAAAGGATTTTGATAGATGTCGAGGCAAAGAGTTATTTTTGCTTCAATTCGTCGATCGCTTCGTTAAATAATCATCCATTTTGTTTGATTTATTGACTCAGTCAGTTATTTAGATCAAATGACTTGAAGGCCACTGATTCTGTATCCAGTGTGTCATTAGAAGCAATAAAATCATGCTTTCTATGTGTCACACCTCTCATACATACAGTTTCAGGAGCTCTACTAAGCAGACGATTTGGTGATCGATCTTTGTTAGGAAAAAAATGTTTTTGATTGCAACTAACATACCTCAATCAATTGACTGATCTGAATAGTCATTTGGTGGCATGCGTCCATCACAGTGTGTGCATCCTCTCACAACGGTATCTCCTTTCTTTATTCTTAAGGCCATGGCTTAATCAGCTATCAGAAATGGAAGCTTACTGAGAGATTTTGTTATTCGAACAATATAATTGAAAAAAAAACTTTCGGTCACATCAATGGCAGAGATATGAACTTTGCACATACTCTTCCTAACAGTTGACATGACATACTATTAACTGCATTCTGCAAAGAAGCCTTATGTTAGAATGTTTATAGATATTTCCAATTTAACTAATTACAAATTGGAAACGCCTTAGGCTGATATGTTCATTATTTTGACAGCAAGTAAAAATACAGCTTTATAAAAGTGGGTGCTTATATTTTTCTTATAATTAATCGTCAAAATGGTTAGTCAAAGTGAGTAAGGAGATATCCTACCCTCTGCAGCACCTATGTATTTTCTGACATATAATTGAGAAATTTTTATCAAAAGTAACAAAACCGTGGTGTAGTGCCTTTAAAAAATTCTAAAAAACACTGTCGTGCAAACAAATAATTAGAGGCAACTGCAAGGTTGATTTAATTATGTCAATCAATTTCATATTTAGTTTTTCAGAGATCAGAGTTCTTTAACATTAATTTTAACTAGCTTATTAACCAACTTTTCATCCGTTTTCATAAAAGCTACAATGCAATAATCAATTTATCTTATCATTCACAGGAACTTCGTATCTTCAGTAGAGAGGAATACAATTTTGCATACACAATTGTTCATTATCATATTCATCTACTTATGAAATGGAAGAGATATGTTTCAATGAGAGTGATTGATTATTCTGAACCTGTCAAAGTATCATGTTCTGCTACTTTGCTCACCAAATTAATTTGACTTTTGTTTATCATGGAAATGATATTGAGCAAATACGAATACTCTTTTACTACAGAATGCTGCAATGTATATCTATTATGCAATGTTATTTAGAGGAAATATTGTAAAAACAAATAATTTGATAATGCGATGCATCAATGAATGTACTAAAGGCCTGTGGCCCTTTTATGTACGGAAAAAAGTTTGATTGATTGAAATTTTAGGTGAATGTATTTATATATAAATAGATTAATAGTAACAAAAGCAATAAACATTTTGCCAATATAAAGTGTTCGGTGATATGCAAGTGGGTTATGTTTAGCAAATCATTATAGATATGCACACCGCTTTGATGTAATAACAAAATGGACACAATGGTATGGGAAGTGATGGTATCGGATGCATTTGTGATATTGCAGCATTCTGTTAGTGTGAGTGAGCGAGTTGCGTGCAATCTGTGTTTTTTTAATGTCAAACGAAATGAGTCTCCATGTCATAAATGTTTTTCGATAGTTAAAACTCTCACTCATTCAGTAAAGATAACTACACGAAAGTCTTCATGTTTGAAATGTCAATCTCTCGGTGATACATTTCTCTTTTTTTATACGTTTTATATATCCGAAGTTACCACGCAACCCGAACGTTTCAGGAAAATACCTTATGAAATTATCAACACCACCCAACTTGAAGTAATATAGCTGTATCTTAAAATAAGATAAATAGAATAAAATGAAAGTTTCTACAAAATTCTCTATACTGGGCAAAGCAGAAAAACTACCTGTGCCTACTTCCGTGAGCCAATTGATTGTGTTTTAAAACAACAATACAATATTTTAATGTCAATATCATAACGACTGTGTACAGGGTATTTGACCAACTTAAAAATTCTTGTTAATACAAATTTCCGCAACATCATTATGTGCCGAATACCAATTACTCAAAACGTGAATTAGATGTGATGTAAAACAAAGGGACATTAACTGCAAATTTCAATTTGAATCTAAAAACTTAACCATGGCATATAAATATTTGCGAATGTTGTCTAGCTCTCTTCTGTATACATATAAAAAAAAACAATCAAGTTGCATACCGAAAGTTTGTTCACTTACAACTGAATCGTAGTGCAAATATCGTGTAATTTTGGGTTTAGCTTGGACTTTAAAAAAATAACTTCAGCAAAATTAACAAAAGATCACCCATTGTCAATGTTATAGTCATTCTTGATCGTCTCGCCCCTAGTGCAAACATTCGACTTTGGGCATGTTGAAATAAACTGAAGGGGTCTTACTTCGAAATTTCCATTTTGTTAAGTTTCTACCAAAAATGTCCCATATCGACTCAATGAGAAAAAATCATCATAATTACATTGACTTAGTGCAAAGGAACAAACACGACTGATTTTTAAATCAGTTGATAACCAATAAAGGATTTTGTAGGGGAAACATTTGCCTTAAAGAAGAATGGATTTGCACATCTATATTGAAAATTCCACATAACACGTTTTCTTTTCGCAATGCTACAAAGCTTCAAATACATCTCGAATTACATGATGTTTGCACTAGTATATCCAGGTATGTGAAAATTGTTTTAATATGCAACTGTTCCTTGACATCAGAGTAATATATTTAATTATCAAAGCCAGACCACTTTGTTTGATATCACTTGTGATCAAACCTTCCCTATGGTCATCACCAGATACAAATTAAGATTACCACGTTGTTTTCAGGAATATTATGTACCAGATAAGTAGTCTGGGGACAGTCTACAGACAAATCTATATCTCTACTTATATTTGTAAAAAAATAACATCACGACACCCATGTATCCCTGATCTACATAGATCGATAGAGATATAAACTTTAGTGTTCATTTACTCATACACTGCTCACACACTTATGACTTTGATTGGAAATGTTTTAGCTTGAGTTAGAAAACGTCTAAACCTTATACCTATCAAATATTGTTTCGGTAAATCCACCGAATAAAACAAAAGGGCCTTACTCTGAAGAGTGAAGTATGCTACAACTAAAAGAAAATGTTGGACGAAAATTTTTATCATGTTTTCATGGAGTGTAGAAGAGGGAGAAATATAGTGCGTGATTCAAAACTGCAGACCAAAAGTTTGTTCACATACCTGCGAATCGTAGTGAAAATATCATATAATTTGGCATGTCTTTAAAGCATCGTAGCATTGCGAAAATGAAATGGATTATTTTGAATTTTCAACACGGAAGAGATGGTCCATTGCACCTTTACGCAATCGTATGCCATACCCAACAGTTAACCGTGATAGTTTTTGGCAGGTCACTAAAGTGACCAGGGATCGAAAATTCGAAAACAGTAATTTTTATTTTTCTCTACAAGCTCCTTTTTAGGTGATAAACACCTTTAAACACAAGTCATATTTGTTCATTTGCATTAAGTCAATAGGAGTTTGCTGATAATGTTCTCCAAGAGTCAAAATGGAACAGTTTAATCGAAATTTTGGGAAATCGTAACTTCGAAAATAAGACCCCTTATGTCCATTTAATCATGCCAAAATTCGATTTTTTGCTTGAGAGACGAGATAATCTCAGACTTAACTAATAAATGTCTACTTTACACATTGACAATTGGAGATCCTGTGTTAGTTCTGCTGAATATGTTTTATTGACATTCAAACCAAACCCAAATTACATGATATTTGTACTAAGATACAGTAGAAAGTGAAGAAACTTTTGATATGCAGCTGTACACTATAAATGTCCAACTATGCTTTACAACTCCTCAGGTACTTATTGAGTTAAAAGAAGAAAATACATATTTCAAATGCCATGGTCATCCGAGTTATGAAACCTTTTCGAAATTGTAGTTAGAAAGGGTTTATTCCTGTTACCTTTATCAAAAGATAAAACTTACATTATTTTGATAGGATGATACCTTGGCATCGTTCCAGCTACACGTCAACATGACATTCGACAGATTCTAACGTTTATCAAATTTCTGATTCTTCAAAACGTTTTATATTCATTTAACTATATGCTTCAAAATAAATATTAGTCGTGTTCCTGAAATATAACCTTCAATTTTGAAACATGAGACATCGTCTTACATATAAGTAGACAATTTCCCTTCTTGATATTGGCAACGATTAACATTTAAGAAAAAGGAATAAAGATGCATTATCGTCCAGTCGATGTGTCATATTCTAAATTAAATTTGTTTTACATTATTGAGGAGTACAGTTCAAATATGTATTTTGTTCTGCCATCTTTGCTTTTTGAAAAAAACCTTCAACATTTTGAATTACATTTTCATTTAACCAGTTTAATACCAAGAAAAGTGTATCAATTGATGGGTGGACAAAATAGAATTCTTTTATGTACGTTCACATATAGTATCATAAACTGAACACACAAGAATAATATTACATTCGTCCTTCTTGGCTTTCCTATTACAGAATTTATAGATTCTGTTTTCTCTTTTCATATTAATAATTCTTCCCTTTCAGGTCATGAGGTAACGAGCTGTAGATGCTCTCAATTTCTTAACATTAACAGAGAAATAAATAGCGTTCAGTATAAATGTGAGTTTCAAAATGGAGTTATAATTGCATTTTGTAATTGATGTTGAAATTCTCTCTAACCAGTTTTGTTGAAAAATGTAAAGAAATGTAAATGTATTTATAAATAATGACGAAATTTCCACCTTTTGTTCATACTATACATGATCAAAATCAGTTGAAAAGAGTATTTTCCTCACAACTAAAGCCGAATTCCTTTTACCAGCTGTAATATCATAAATTAACACATTTAGGCAATTGACAAGAAGGCATGCATTACCTGATCCAATACCAATTACTCCGATCGGTGCAGATGTGATGAGCTGGTATTTGTCACAATCACCATAAACCACAACATTTGATGTGCTCATCTTTACAAAAAAAGATGTCTTGCAATAAAATAAATGTACCTTTTCTATACATTCAAACAAGTTAACCCCCAAATTTCTGCACCCTATTGTAAAGTCGGATTAGTCTTATCACAAAATGTTCTGAAAACAAATTTTAGGAAATGGTGCTCCTCTAAACATGCAATTTGAGTTATGGTTCTGACCTACACGTACACACAGCTAACTCTAGACTGTAGTTTGGCTCTTTTCCTCATTGAAATCTTAAAGATATTATATCCCAGTTTTGTATCCGACTTCAATCCCCATTTTCATGTAGACAATACATTCAAGTAAATAAAACACCAAACAGAGTGTCGATGCGTCCTTTAATCAAAAACATATAACGGTTCAAATTGCGTAGAAATTGGCCAACTCGAAACCTCAATTAAAAAAGTCCCTAGAGTGGCCTGAACTTCCCTTCAGCGGATGTGACGTCATAGACAGAACTCGCTCCGCGTTTGTTTGTAAACAAGTATATATCAATGCAGATATGAGTGGCATTCATTCATACGTTTTCATTGCGAAAGTAAGCCAATTGTACTTATAAGAAATCAGGAGACATTCAACTGCATCGGTTTCCGAAGGATCCTGTCCAATTCGCGAATTCGACAAAGTTTGTTAATCAGAAAAGAGTGAAGTGGAGTCCCAATGACAGGTCTGTCATCTGCTCCGTTCATTTCACAGAGGACTGTTATGATCTTTCCTACGATTTGAAAACGGACTTTCGACTTGCCCCACAAAGGAAAAGACTCCTAAAAATGCCGTAGGAACACTTAATAAACAGATGAAGATGATAACAGACCCGCTATCCGTCTGTCCAGCGAGATATGACTGTCAACCATATCGGAATACATTGAGAAGAGGGAACGAAAGAGAGTAGGGAATTTGAAAGAAAGGCTAATTCAAAATTCTATTAAGGGGGAGGTGGGATAAATAATCATGAAACATTTGGGGAGTTGATTATAAATGATGATTTTGCAGATGAATGTTACGTTTTAATCTGCAGTAGGAATTTATGTCTCTTTAGATTAGTCACAGAAAATATTAATTCAAACCCCAAATATATATATATATATATATATATATATATATATATATATATATATATATAAAGATCTGTAAATGATACACAGTGACAGGTTTAAAATTTCTTACTACAGCGTCATTTTAGAAGCAACAAAGAGTAAAATGAAAGTCATAAAGCTGCCCCCGGAAACATTTACCATTTTATGTAGCCTTACAGTGGATAATTTATAACCTATTTGATATTGATAAACATTGCAGTATGAAATAAGATATTAAGTAATACAGATTTGTTAATATATTGTCATGTGTCACGTGACAAACATAATTACCTTCATCAGGTTTTAATAAAGGCTGTTGATCAGGTGTGAGGATAAAGTTTAGATAACTAATCAGTGCCTTTGCGTATTACCTATTGGAAATGTGCCAGGTGCTGAGGTAATTAAGTTTATTGCTTAATTGCCATAATGTACAGGTGTGTGGCGTTCATGTAGACTAGTACTGTTAGGTAATAACTTTATGACCATATTGTCTGGTGTGAAAAAGAAGTGTTAGGTAACTAAAAACCTCTCTCTGGTAAAAAAGTACTCAAGGAAATGGAAATAATATGCTTTTCAGCGTTAATATTTTTATTATGTTGAAATAGTTAAAATTGAAAAAGAATTTCATATTTACAATACATTTCCAATCAGGCTTTAACAATAATTGTTGTGTTATTATTGACAATATTGACCTACGTCACTCTAGATTAGTACCAAACTCTATATCTCAAACATTAACTCACACAAAACAACAATAATCTGTATCCTTACTATGCAAAACACATTAGTACGTAACTCTAAGTTTTTATGAAGGTGGCAAATCGCGAATCAAGAGGTACATTTACTTAACACATCAAAGATTTGATCTTCATTATCACTTATAACTGGTTAATAAGGCCAAGAACAGCTGCTCGGAACCGTCGTATCCCAATGACGAGATCCGGAAGTTGCCCAGATGCAGTCCATCAAAAGCGAGATCTCATTGTTACAGTCATGCAAAGCAGAAACACGGAGTTACGATATTGAGTTGACACTTTAAATGGAACAAAGAGGTAACAAATATTCTGCATATACAATGGTCAATCAACTACACAGGAGAATTGTCGATTTGTCAAGGTTTCCAACAAAAAACAGTCACAGTGGCGGCAGATATCATTTTGGGTTGACTCGATCGGCATTATCGGAGATGAACAACCCAAACAAATAACAAGTTAATCAATGTCAAACAATTATGTCGATGTATTGATATTAATAGCTTTGATGACTTAGGGGCTTTTTTTATAAGTACAATCAGTGAAAATATATACGTTCAGGACCGCTGGAATCTATAATGTAAACAATGACACAGATCAGCCAGTCGTTAACGAGTCCTGTCTATGTCGTCACAACCTCCCTAGCACCTGATTGGCTAGCACACGTTTGGCGTCTGTTTTCCGGAAGTGTTTATAAAACACGTTTTTTCTGCTATTTTCAGGTGGATGTGAACCTAAATAGTTGTTGATATTTATTCTTAACTATGTTATAAAGTATTTCCGCTAATCGTACCCCCTATGTGGATATATTATCGTCTTTGATGCACAGAAGCTAAGGACGATAGGAGCTAGATAGGCTTGAGAGAAAACGTTAAACTGATAAGGTATCATTAGTGAATATCCTGTGATGTTTTTATGTTTTCCTTATGTATATTCAGAATGTATAAATGTATAAACCCTATAAATTCAAACTTTGCGTACAAATAAGGTTAATTGAGAAACGGGTTTAAAGAACTTTAAATCAAGTGCCCGTTTGAACCCAAACAAATGCTGCATGCACTAAAGCTAATTCCTTGAACCTTGATAACACATACAAAACCTGATGACCTACAGATCCAATGCTTTAATTTTCATTTAAGGAATAATTAAGAAATATCCTATTTGACAATGTACGCGTTTTATCAAATTAATACCTTAATAATATCAAATGAATATAAAAAACCGTACAGATCAACCGTTGCAAAATATTAAAGTTAGCATCATTGAATCAAATCAATATTTTATAGAACACGCAACCTTGAATTATACCAGATATATCGGTCTTCCCTTACTATCTCCACGTAAATTGAATGATGAAATTATTGAATGTTTTGAATCATTGATACTGGCTTTTCATTTGATGAAATGTCAATAGTCGATCTGGACTGTCCTTTTTGTTCTATGAATAATAACTTGTCCAATCACAAACAACAACTCTTCAACGTGTTTTTGATATAAAAAATATATTTTTCATCACATGATTCTCAGCCTTCTGTGGCAAATTGATCAAATCATTTTGTTTCCAGTTGTTAGATTTAGTAACGTTACTATTGGGCCATTCTTAATTGTGAATGTAATTTAAGGTTAAGTTTACTGAGAGATTTGACGACATGAAGGAATAAACCTACATGGAAGAAGATACCACATCACCACGCCTACACAAATTTTGAAATTTAAGAAGATAAGTTCCAGAATGTCCCTACTCGTAATGTTAATTTCAAAAGCATGCCCCAGACAGGTCTTAAAAGTCTCAAAAGTATTTAGAGCTCTATAACTATGAAAAGGTTAAAAAAAACTGTCAGATAAGGACTTGTCAAAATGCCAAAAGTGATTAGTTTTCTTAACTTCTCTTTTGCTTACAGCAGATTATATGTTTGTCTTATTGTTTTTTGGCGATTCTGAAGAAGATTTTATGTTTTATTAGAAAGATATTCTAATGCTCTTATAAGATAAAATATATGTTTTTATTATTGGTTTTAAGTTAATAACATATCAACTATGTCTATATACTGAAGTTAGCAATCAAAAAAGCTGAATATAAGGAAAATGATTGTGCAGGGGATTTTTTTTATCTGTAAGGTAAATCGAAGGAAAGTATCAAGTTGTCAATTTATGTTGTAAAAACTGAAACTTTTGCAGAGGTTAAAAGAGTTTCACAACAGTTGTCATTACATCAAACCATTTTTAGTTCGGAATAAAAAAAACATCGTTATCTCATAAGGTTATTTGATCCACACTCATTGGACATTATCCTTGGCCTTTTTTGCAAAGTTGCATAACACTGAATGAGAACGTTGCTAATGCTTAACAGAGATGCTAATGCTTAAGTGTTTGTGTTACATTATTATTTTACAAATATTTAAATTGTATTTCAAATTCGACGAAAACTATTATTGTAAAACTTCATCTGTGAAAAGCCAAGTAGAAGGCAAGATTACTCCAAATCAACCATACTTTAGGTTAGAAAAGGCAATTCAGTTCTCCCAGTACCAAGGAAGTAAATAATTTCCGCTTGGCATTTTGGGTTCTTTATATCAGCAGGTTAAATTACAGAGTCTTAAGAAGTAACAAAGAATCGATAATACAGTTTCTTCTGAGTTCAAAGTATGTAATGTCTAGGTGTCTCAAAGAAAGGACAGTTAAGACCATTCACTACAAAAAGTAAATTCTAGTCTAATATATTTTCTAATTAACTATTTTGCTTGTAAAATTGAATAAAAAATAATTAACAGAAAACTTGACATGTTTTTTTGCTGGTTTTCAAGCAATATTTACATAACATGCATCAGAAGCAGCAGGTAAATCAAATTAAACTTATAAACATATTTCATAAACTTAAGTTAAAGTCACAGAATAAAAATCCGCTATCAAATCATATATGAAACTAAATTGGAGGCCCCTCAGATACAAAGGAGTAACACAATGTTATTCAATTAACTAATGTGTTATAATTAGCAACAGTTGATGTGCTCTTTGTCGTGTCACTTGCCCAGGTTGTGTGAACTCTCAATGAAGTACATTTATTGACAAACAACAGTTTCTAGGTTCACTACACTTGCCGATTTCTATCGACATGAACAAGCCATATTCAATGTATGTCAAAACCATGTCACGCTAAGATGAAATACACTGAACGTTAAAACTCTATTAACTGTTCCTGATTTTTTAAGTTTGAACATGTATTATTACCAAGGACAAGATACTAAGTAAGCAATGAGTTACGTTTGATGCATACAAACTATCAGCTTGCCATCGTGTGCCTACGAGGCCCCCTGGTAAAATAAAGCTCACCGTTATTTTGTGTTCTCCACTACCGTCATCAGGCATACAAGGAAGGTTACAGGGAGCAAATATATAGAGGATATTTGACATTTCTCGTCGAATACCATGAATATCTCATCGAGTGAAGTAGAAATGATATTTTCACGAGTGGCGCAGCCACGAGTGTAAATATATGATTTTCTACTTCACGAGATGAGATATACATGGTATTCGACGAGAAATGTCAAATGTTCTATTTATTATGTTTCCAAAAACCCCGTAAATGACCTTAACTATATGAATGGAGTAGCTAAATCCCTTCGCTAGCGCGGCCGTTGCATGACGTCATTAAGTTGTTTCTTGACGTCACAGATGACGTCATATGATTGTTGCGTTATTTCACTGAGTAGGATACCATTAATATTTTACTCAGTGAAAATACGGATTTTATTTTCACTAATAAATGGCATATTTCACCATTGAAAACATAATAAATTTCTTTCATATGCTATATTTCGCCTGATAACGTTTTGTTTTCGACTGATAACGCTTCAACCACCCTCTATACATTCTCTGCCAACAAAGGTAGCTCCGTCATAAATTTTTGTACAACCTCGAAGGTTTCTCGGGCACGAAATGTATAACGCTGATTGGATGCAATCAAAGTTAGTTGTGCAATCAGCGACGCCGTTTCTATATTTATCATTCGCCTAAGTTATTTCCGTTAGCATTCAAAAAGCTACACTATTTTCGAATATGCACCTTTCACTTTGAGTCGTCTTTACAGAACACATACGCCTCATTTTGCGAATGCAGCATTGCATAAGCCTATGTGACAACAAATATGTTATTCATGCATTGGGTGTTTTCATTGGCTGAATTATAGCCAGGTAGTTCAAGTGGCATTATTGTCCCGCTAAGGGAAACTGCTGAAAGCCCGAGAAACCTTCGTATTAAGACCGAGGTTTTATAGGAATTTATGACGGAGCTGAATGAGTATCTTTCTGCTGTATGTGTTTTAGCGAAGATTGAGCACATTGATCTCCGAGACATTACATCACAGCTGGCATTCCATCGCATGAAGAACACATGTAAAGAGCAAGGAAATGACTCTGAGTGGATTTCCATTCAAGGAAGCATAGAGGCAAAAAGTTTCATCATGAAAATTCATCAAAAGTCATTTGTCTGTCAATCATTTCTTTCAACACAGCACTGCCAAAGGTAGGTCTAAAGAAAGAGTCTTTGAATATTTGTTTTTTCCTACAGTTTGATCTGCTAATTAGCTCAACTAACAGAAGGTCTAAGAACATCACGTTCAATTATCATGGCGTTTTTCCTATGGACTGATTTTATGAATAAAGTACAAATCAGTGACAATTGTACTTTCTTATTGTAGGAACGTTGAGGTAGAAATATTGAGCATTTCTTTGATTTATAGACAGACTTGAGACAAAATTCTGAAAATGTAATGGTGTATAATCTATTTCTATGTCACATATTTCTGTTTTGTGTTTCTGATTGTATCATCGGTTAATCCCATTAACGCTGTCTTCCTATGTTTGTTTATATTATCGGTTTGTTTCTATTATTATTTTTTTCATACACTAATTTATACCTTTAACAACTGACATTCGATTCGTTACTTTGACTCTGAGAAAACCATATATGAAAGTGACGTTTGGGCATCTGTATTTCATCAATTTTCAAAAGAGTAAATGGTGGTTTTGAAGGTTTGTGCCAATTTTCATACAATATTTTTCGAAAAAATATGTGTTAAAATGTTGGTAGCTTTATAGCACAACAACGTCATTTTCAATATACTGCTCTGTAAATTCTTTACAACGGAGATTCATTGAAATGACTGAAAACGCATGCATGAGCGACCCCACAACGCTATTGTTGCAATGGATTGCGGTGACCTGCGAGCATCGGCTGGAACTCGCGAACCATGGGTACAATGGTTCTCTACTGCGCTAACCGTGCTCCTGGCGGGATCCTCTTCATCCGTATTTGAACAAGCAACAATATTCTCATTTTTGAAGTCGTCAAATGTCACCGAACTTGTACATCAATCAATTAATTCCTTTTGGGCAACGTTCTCTACAGAAAGATCACGTTCCTGACATGATCTGTCGTAGCCTCAAGGTTTCTGTCTGTCAACTGACACGAACATTCAAACTGATCCTTTTACGTTTCAATTAGGCAGTATATGAGTGACTTATTTTCATTTGTTCCTCACACTCAGGGGTGTGACGCTGAAGGACAGGTACCTTATCGCCCTTTGGTCAAATTGAACCTTTGTGTGTCAACGGCATCAAATACATGCACTCACAAGCAATTGAAACGATAACAGTTAAATGAAAGATACAAGTGATAAATACTACAGGAACATCATTACATCAATCAATAAGCCTGATAAACTAATACATTTTTTAACATTATTTGTTCACCTTTTTTCAAAGTATTTATTTAAGAAATCGTTGCTCCACGATTAGATAAGAGATGAGTGGGAGAGTGAAATAGGGCTCTTTCTGTTGTAATCTGAAGAATATAAGCCGTCTACCTAGAAAGTATTTGTGATTGATCCACCTGACTATTAATTAAAGTATTTACAACACCTAAGCAAGAAAGATTTGTTCACAAAAGGATCCCAGGCTGCTTATCTGCTTTGCTAAGTGAAATTTACCCACGCAGAAAATTTTCTTTACATCTGGAGCTGACGCTTTATGACTTCAAGTCACGGGGTATGGATAATTCGATCAGATGTTTTCTGAAGCGTAAGTTGTTAGTATGATACTTGCTCCACCAGACTAGTGAATACACATGAATGAATCATTCATGTATACACGTTTATATGATTTATTTCATATCAGATATAATGAAAAAATGGTTAAAGTAGTTTATGTAGCACGTTTGTATGTTAAAAATCATATTAAAATATGTAATTTGAAATGATATATCATTCGTTGTAATACCTCTGCCAATAGGGAATAGATCTTTTTATTGACAGCTCCACAAAAACCATTTTGAACTTACAAGAGTACATCAGATATATTTTAAGGGACTATAAGAGGAGCGAGACCATTATGTCGCGGGTGTTAACTTGTTTATCACTAGAAATGTGGAAAACATGTCTTAGTTATCAAATAAAAACGCTGATTTACTCACTCCTTCCTAATATCCTGATCTCTTTCGGGCCAAATGTGTTTCAACACACGCCGCCCTTAGGGAACATGTTGTGTGATGAAGTTTGTTCATTGATCTGATTTTTCTTATCTAGTGACATTATTTTGTGTTTTGTTCAAACTTATTTTAAACCAGAGAAACATAATATATTGTTAAAGTCCAAAGTTTTATCAAACTGGCAGTAATATAGTCGAATTGTTATTTATCATCCAAAACTGTGTTCCACAGGAGATATCGCTTGTGGAAAATCAATAGGATCGATCTAGATAGGAGATATCGTTTTGACAGTAGATTTTGAATAATGCCCTATTACAGTCAAGTTCATGACATCACAATTGTTTTTTATCATCAATGGTATGACGTGTTAAACATGACGACGTCACAATGCTATGACATCATCACACTGAGAGTCTCAGAGTAGTATTCAAAAATATACATTTTTCACGGAATCAAAATGAAAAATGATTTTGGATGAAAAATAGAATCTCACCCTCGTGTCTTCTGATATCAAATATATCAAAACTCTTTGATAAAAGTAAAAATATCCTCGGCAAGCCTGTAAATTTTATCAACTCGTGTTGATATATTTGATATCAAAAGACATTTGGGTGAGATTCTCTATATGTAAGTCAAACTGGTACTTTTTAGTAATTCATAATCAAGTCGGATATGATAAACATTTAATATAATGCTTTTTTTATTGTTGAAGTTCTGTTTATTGAGACATGTGCATGTATTCTAATACGGTTTTATAGGAATATGTATATCGGGACATTGTCAGTAAATGTCTTATGGAAACAAATTATTTCGTTCTTGCCAAAAACAAGATAAAAATGCATATTGCTCCTGATTTGCCAAATCATTACCTACAGACATATGAGTGAATGATTGCTCTTATTTCCTATCATTAGTACTTTGAAATGACTGTTTATCTTAATCTTAAATCTTAATCTTAAATTCAAATTAGTTCATGTCGTTACGGCACATGTATTGAAACATTTCAATTAAATTACTAACATTTAAGCTATTTTATTTGCTAAAAACATGCTTTCTTCCACTCGTTATCTTAAACTCTACCTGAACTCATACATCCAAATCATGTTCATTTAACAAATACTTTCTAAGAAAAATAATAGTAAAATAAAAATAAGAATACTACGTTTTTTAAAATTTGATGAATATTTAATCAGAAATCATCAAAAATGAGAAATTACCGCTTCATTTTGGTTTATTATATAAGAACATTATGATTAGGTTATTTGAGGTTTGTGTAAACTTCGAGAGCGCAAAGTGACTGCTGTTAACAAAGGTTTTCGAAAATTAGTAGCCTTTATTTCTATCTTGATCTTTTGTCACCAACTGTTTGAAGTGAGAGCAATAATAAAATTGGACAGATGTGTTTTTATCATTAAGAGGAAATCGAATGAGCCTGTGACATGAAACGTCATGGTACGAGTATTTTAGTATTGATATTATTATTATTGATAATAGAATCAAACAGTTTAAATAGATCATTAGGCAATAAAGTTCCAAACGATCTTTGAAAAGAATATATAGAGATAAGTGCTTTATTACCTTGGGAAGTCAGACAGTGGTTAGCCTTAGTCCATGACAACCTCAATCTGTTTCCCTTCGATAATGCCTCAAATAGCCTGAATTGCGAAATACCATAATCTTTGTTTCATTTTAGTTTACCTTCAAGCCAGTGTGCCTACAAAATAACTCTAGTGCATTTAGCCTTAACTGAAGTGCTGTATCAGCAACCCCTGACACATCATCCGCAAACATTAATGCATAAAGGTTGTCCACATTAGCGCTTATATTTACACCCTTCCCTCCAAAATTTTCTAAAACTGAAAATAGTGAATATTAAAGGACTTAAAATACATCCTTGACGGGTAATTTGGTTACTTTTGAAAGTATCAGTGAGGCCACTTTGAGTCCTAACATAAGCTACCGGCTTCGAAGACATGGATACTAAGATATTGAAGAATTTACCAGAATATACCGACATCCTTAAGACAATCAAAGAGAACTATATGATTAATAGTATCAAAGGCTTTTGTAAAATCTATAAAAACACAATAAAATCTGCCCCTGCTCTTATGAGCATACTTTTGTACAACAGCATTTAGTGAAAACATATGGTCAACAGTGATATACCCAGTTCTAAATCCAGCCTGATACTCACTAATAATATCATTTCTCTCACGCCACTTCTGCAACCTAGATGTCAAAATACAAGTAAATTCATTCAATACATACTGGAGCTTTAAGGTAAAGAGGAAAGCAAGATTTTTAAAGTAACAAAGTTTCCTTTTCATTGTTTGTTTCTTGAAGGTCACATTCATTTGTTTTAAAACATAATAATAATTGGATACGAAGAAAAATAAGAAAAGGATGGCTTGAGTTCTTAAATGCAAATAAATCTAAGAAAAACAGCCATTGAATATGCATTCAATCACTCTTGTTTTAGTTTTAGAAAAAAACGAATGTAGCGGAGAGACAGAAAACATCTATCAAACATTTAAACATATGTAGAATTTAAGCATTTGTTCTATAACAACAGTTAGGTACCTGGTATGAATATGTCAGACGTTTAAAATGGTATTTGTAAAGTTCACAATTTTGACATTCTAATCACCAAGAAGGTCTGATAGAAGGTCTAATATATAATATAGGTCTACTCAAGCTAACCACATGTCACTTGCTAATCAATCTAAATCTATTATACATTGTTACAGCTATGTACATATATATTTGCCATGTTGTAAAAGCTTCACACTGTTGAAAAGACTTGTAAACAAGTAGAAATGCGACGGATCCAGTCATCATTAAAATGTTATCTACAGCATATGTCGACTGAAGTATTTAATTTTTTCAAATATGTATTCCTCCAAGGGGCTTTGTGTGATTAGCTTTTTAGCTCATCAGGTCTGAAAGACCCGATGGGCTTATGGCATGGCAAGGCGTCCGGCGTCCGTCCATCCGTCCATCCGTCCGTCCATCCGTCCATCCGTCCATCCGTAAACTTTTCACTTTTTCGACTTCTTCTCCAGAACCAATGACTCTAGAGAGCTGAAAATTTATGTGCATACTCCTTGGCAAATGGGGATTCTAATTTGAAGATTTCGTGACCCCATGACCCCAAATGGGGTCACAAGGGTCAAAACCTTAAAAATCTATTACAATCTTCTTCTCCAGTTCCAAAAGGTCCAGAGAGCTGAAAAGTTTTGTGTAGACTCCTTGGGCACTGGAGATTCTAAATTGTAGATTTTGTGACCCCATGACCTCAAATGAGGTCACAGGGGTCAAAACATGAAAAACCTATTTTCATCTTCTTCTCCAGTTCCAAAAGGTCCAGAGAGCTGAATAGTTGTGTGTAGACTCCTTGGGCACTGGAGATTCTTAATTGTAGGTTTGGTGACCCCATGACTCTAAATGGGGTCACAGGGGTCAAAACCTGAAAAACCTATTTTCATCTTCTTCTCCAGTTCCAAAAGGTCTAGAGAGCTGAAAAGGTGTGTGTAGACTCCTTGGCCAACGGGGATTCTAAATTGTAGGTTTGGTGACCCTATGACCACAAATGGGGTCACAGGGGTCAAAACCAAAAAAACCTAATTTCATCTTTTTCCCTAGTTCCAAAAGGTCTAGAGAGCTGAAAAGGTGTGTGTAGACTCCTTGGCCAACAGGGATTCTAAATTGTAGGTTTGGTGACCCCATGACCCCAAATGGGGTCACAGGGGTCAAAACCTAAAAAACCTAATTTCATCTTTTTCCCTAGTTCCAAAAGGTCTAGAGAGCTGAAAAGGTGTTTGTAGACTCCTTGGCCAATGGGGATTCTAAATTGTAGGTTTGGTGACCCCATGACCCCAAATGGGGTCACAGGGGTCAAAACCTAAAAAACCTAATTTCATCTTTTTGCCCTAGTTCCAATAGGTCTAGAGAGCTGAAAAATTGTGTGAAGACTCCTTGGACACTTGGGATTCTAAATTGTAGGTTTGGTGACCACTTGACCCCAAACGGGGTCACAGGGGTCAAAACCTTAAAATCCTACTTTCATCTTCTTCTCCAGTTCCAAAAGGTCTTGATAGCTTAATAGTTGTGTGTAGATTCCTTGGACAGTGTAGGTTCGGTGACCCCTTGACCCCAAATGGGCAATGGGCCTTTTTTATTTGTGAATAACTCGGACGTTGGGACAGGCTATCTTTCCTACCAGTGTTCGCGGTAGGTTTTTGTACAATGCGTGCAAAAATGAAATAATAAATTTTCAATTCAAATATTTCGCGTCTTTGTTAATGGAGTTTTATTTCAATAAAAAAATACAAGTAAAGCTAATAAATTGTCATCGAAGTTTAACATACCATATTATAATACACGGTTCAGTTTTGATAATAAAACACATTCAGCCACATGCCTGTGTAAGTAAATAGCTGCCGTTCCGAACTTCGTAATATTATACAGAATGAGACTTGATAATAATCACTTGTAAACATCGCTCTGATTGGATGAAACGAACAACTTCCGGGGAATTCCATCGATATAGTAACCAATGACGTACTGTGTCACTTTTATTAGTTATTCAATAAACGATTTACCTAAATGATAAAGACGGTGACTGACGTCACAGACCATCATGCTGAGGAGTGCTGAAATTTACTGAATCAATATAGAATCAACTGCCGATTTTATCATATTAAGATAAACTTAAACGACTGTTAAAAAAAAATAAATGTTGAGTTTTATGATAAGTTAAAATTAAAGTTTTTTTAAGATTGTGTCAGCATGTACTTTACATTATTCGTATGATCGATACTAGTCTATTGCACTTATCTTGAGACAGAGTGTCAATGAATTATCATATCATAATCATGATGATATTATGTATAATGAAGTGATAATATTCAGTTGAAAAAACTGCCTAATTAAACCAAAATAATTTAATTATGAATTTCATAGACTATCGGTGAGTTATCATAATTAAATCAATACTTGTTATATAAATATGTTTTTAATTTCTGACGAATATTTAGAAAATTAAAATGTATTTATAAATTAAAAACGTAAGATTAGTAACTGAGTACAGTGTTTTAATTAATTCAAATTAAAACCTTTGCGCAACATTTTACAGTATATACAGCCTGGATACACATTACAGAATCTTTTTGAAAGTTATTTAAGTTTTTAACTGTTTAGTCTGTTTTGACATATTTAATCTTGTGTGTGGTGTGTCAGTGTCACGATGCATATTCCAGCTGCAAAGCAGACGACGTTTAAATGCTTGAGCCTTGTTATCCAATCAAAGCTCCCTTTACAATGATGCAATTCAAAGCGCCACCTGGCTACATTCTATTTTTAGCAATGGGATTTCCAGCTTTCGATTTATTTTTGTCAGGACATCGTAATCAGACAATCACCTTAGAACGTTTTTTATAACATTATGGAAAAATATAAACTTAAGTATATAATTATATGTGCGTGCAAAACACGCATTTACAATATATTTTGCGTGTTAATATGATTTTTATGCGTGAAAAACGCAGGTTTATGCGTTAACGCGAACACTGCCTACACTGCCCATGACCTCATGGTCTAAACCCAAACACCTATTTTCATCAAAAGTCTGATGAGCTACAGAGCCCATGGCTCTATTTTTTCTGTTGTCTTCTGCTGGTGGTCAAATGTGATATCATATCAGAAAACAGACATCAATGAAACATGTATCTAATGTAAAGGATCTGTGTTTGAGAAAGACAACTATGAATGACATACTTTTTAAGAATTAAAAAATATTTATCATTTATACTAAATGTCATGCTATGTGTTGCAATGATTCTGTAAATGTTTGGTTGAACAAATATGTCTTTCAGTGTAGCAAATGGACTTCTTTTACAACTTTAAACAAGCTAACATAATGCGCCTAATCAATTGTTCAACATGACGGTCAAATGACGTCACGATAACAATAGGATGACGTCATGTAATAACGGTTTGACGTCATTAGTCTATTTCAAGTCAATATCACTTTTGGTCGGACTCGAGTGAAGTCAATATGCTTTTCTGTCGACTGACACGTGACCGCTTCTCGACCAATCGGATTGCCGGAAAAATAAGATCACATAATAATATCATATCTTGTTGATAAGATTTTCGATTGGTTACTGTCAATTTATCAGAGGATGTTATTTGGCTTCCCGACAAATGTGAAAAAAATAATATCCAAACATAACAACGTCCATTTTGTAACCCCGATAGAAAATATAATACAGTAAAACGTTAAACTCTTAACAGATTCATGCATGCAGATACGCATACAAAAATATTTTTGTAATAAACAGATGGGACATCAGTGTTTAGATACTTGAACATTGGACCCTTGGAGATCATATGTATGTTATGCTAATCGAATCAGACATCAACAAACATGAGAAATGTATCCCTAAGAGATTGATATAACAAACATGAACCCATTCATGTAGATAATTCTAAAATTTAAACTATCGACACATATCTGAGTCTCGGAAACACATTTTGTGTGACGTTCAGAAACAATAGATTGCATGCAATATTTACTAACTGACAGAATGTGGCAATATCATAAATACTTCTGATGTCATCATTGTTCATCTCACTTTGCTCTTATTCTTTATCACATTCAGTCCAAAACAAGGGGTTTTTTCAGCTTTTATTCATGATATCCAGCACTATATTTAAGAAACTATTTGCGACTGATAGTGATGTTTAGCGAAAAGTTGCATAGATTGAAAGTAACAATTCAGATGTACAATCGTCAAAGATTATGATATGGTGGTGTTGTCGGAAAGCAATAATCATTACTCTTGGATTTACTACACATTCCAAAGTTTATAAATTGCGTTTTCAATGGCTGAAAATTAATTCATCACAAGAAGAGTCCCGATTTCAAAAGAGTTATAAATTCTTTTTCAACCCTTTGTGATTGTGTTATTTGTCACTTGTTTGTTTTCATTTGCTTGTGTTATTACAGTGGCTTTTGTAAACCTGATGAAAAGAATGGATAACATATCTTTCACATTAACCAATTACTGTAAATGACTACAAACATTTTCCTCAATGATTTTGCAGAAAAGATTGAGAAAGAGAAAAACGTTCATTTGATAGATTATTCCTGACATGTTGTCAGGGAAATTCATAAGATTTATTTCAGACACATTTGATCAATTCTTCAGCTTTTTAATAACCTTTTGTTCTTGCTTTCAGAGTAATTAACTTTAAGAGACCATATTAGATCAACACGTTTTCAATTTTGCCAATTTTAACTCTCATGATTATTTTAAAGGAACATATATTCAAACATTCTTAATATAATGAAAGTTTGCAGAGAACCTCAATGAAGAGTATCACATGTCAAACAGATTTTTAAAAGTTTGCATTTCTCTTATTCTAATCAGCAATAGGATATTGTTAAACCATTTTAAGGACTAGATGTCTTCCAAAAACAATCTTTGAAATTAATTCGGTTATTTTTGTCATAAACTTCACTGACAACCATCCATTTTAAAGTAACAAACAACAGAGAGCAGGTTATGAAGTGCCTTAAGTTAATCTAATTACAGTTCACTTTAAGACATTTTAAACGTCATAGTATGTCATAGTATGCCTGATAAAACGAGCAACGTTAAAGATATTTTCACTTTGTCCTATTATGAATATTATTCCAATGACACGATGAGAAGTTTAATTAACATTCGTAGATTAGCATCACGATCATTAATATCTTAAACTTTATCATCAGCGTGTTGTTTTATTAAGTTCAAAAGTTAGAAATCTTAGTTACCACATAAAAAACATTTTAACATTTTTTATAGGCAATGTGGGGTCAGGGGTGATATTGTGGGGCTGATATTGTGACTATTATGTAGTATAATATTCTTTTCATACATACATTGCATATATGCCTGTTGACAGAAGCAAATGCCTCATATTTCATTACGAACACTTTGGTTTCTAATGGCTTGTAGGTGTTAAGTTAACTTGTACAAAGTGACAAAAATGACACAGTTGATGTAAGGCAAAGGTCATCTTTATGTTCTTTTACAAACGGTGGTTGTTTAATTTTTTTCAAATATTTTTGGTTGGTATTGCTCAAGATAGAATAATCTTTTAGCAGTTAAACTTCGGACCCTGTAATTATTATTTTTAATTATGATTGATAAACATATTTTCATAAAGAACGTGTTGGTAGGAATAAAGTTACAATATTCATTCATGATTAATTTATTTAGTCTCAGGTTACTGTGGAAAAGAAACATCGATATTGAATTCTTTCATAAGGATATGACATTTTCTTGTTTCTGATTCACAATATCCTTTTCAGCAGCAGTACAACAACAAAAAACAATGAAAACAAGGTTTTCCTGAATATTGTCAAAAATAGTTTCAAAATATTCTTATCATTCGAATATTTCTGTTATTACAACAAAAAAGCGAGGTATTCAATTCAGGCATGATTTATCGACTTACGATCCCGACTTACCGAAATAATGACAGAAAGTGACAAAGATCTGAATTTTCTAACAATTTCGTTAAACACGTGCATCGGCCAAATGCAATCGGTATCGCTCCAGGGTATCAGTTTCCACAGAAGGATTGCATGAAAGCCTCAATGTTCATGTCTGTTAACTGTAATTACAAGTGAAACTGCTTTTACTAGAGAATCACTGTAAAAAGAGATTCAGTATTATGAGATCGCCGTCTTTTACACAGGTGACGGAGTAAAACAGAACAAATTGACAGTTGTCTTAAATTCTGCTACATGACAGTGACAAAACCAAAAGTACCTCGCTTGAAAAAATTACAACACCTATAAATGTTTGCAAATTATGACTCAAATCATAATTCCTGATAAACGTTACTGAAATAATGACATGAAACAAAAAAATCACAAATTTCAAAATAAATCATAAGTGTCTAAAGATTACAGCAGTGCTCTGTCAATCAATATCTATTGATCGATCACATTTCTTGACATGACCATAAGCCGCCTCAATGTTCTTGTCTGTTAACAGTCATTACAATTGACATTTTTTATACTTAAAATAAATGCAAAAAGACACTCAATAAGTTGATTTCGTTGTCTTCTCCGCAGCTGAAGATGAAAAGCAGAAAGATGAGAGAAGATATCTGAGATTCTGCTAAGTGCCAGCATCCTGCTAAGTCAGCGTAATTGAATCCGCTGATCCAGCTCCTTCCATATACCGGTACCCTGATATCCTTTAGGCTAAAAGCCACGTATCGCTAGCTATCTAAGCAGCCAATGAGACGACTCGCATCCAGCAACAGGGGCACAACCCGGATTTACAATTCCTTTAAATTAAAAAGAATAGCTTCAAGCTTCTTCGATAACGACATTTCATTGGCTTAAACAATAACAGATGAGCGCGGCCACGAACATCAAGCCGAAGCAGCCGCACGAGGGAAGGAGTTTGATTAACGGATTCAATTACGCTGAAGAAGCAGGAAGAAGTGACAGTGACAAAACAAAAGTTACAAAGACTTCACAATATCCATAAACGTTTGCACATTATGATTAAAATAATAACTCTTTATTATATTATTATCATAGAAACGTTTTAGAAATAAGGAAATGAAGTGACAAAATCTAATATCATAAGAATTCATCAGCTGTCAAATTATCACAACAATGATCTTGTGTATCAGCTTCTACAGGAAGATCTTGTTGTTTGACATGACCCTCAAGCTTTATGACTGTCAACCGCCACTACTTTTTAAAAGTTTTTTTTGTATTCGCATCAATGCAATAAGAGACCGAGTATTAACATTATTTTCCATGTTCTTTGATTTTGCATCATGACAGTAACAGAAGAATGCAAAAGTTCGAGATCTTTGCTTAAAAACAATTTAAAAATTCATAAGTGTTTGCACATTATGATTTAAATTTTGTCTAAATCTTCGGCATATTTATGTTAAAACTTTCATACTTGTTGCATCTGTTGTGAATTGACCATCTTGATGAGAAGTGTCGGAGAAAATTATTACTTTGAAATTTGAGGATTGCGAAGCATCAATAATATATAAGGCCGACAATGATAACAAAGCAAGTTTGATACAAAACAAAATTGTAGACTGAATGTTTTGTTTCATTGTATGGAACTCTTGTTGCCATGGTGCCATATGGTACTCAACTGCTGCATCTTGACCACAAGTAATGATATGCAAACTATGTTATTTGATCTGTTCCTATTTAAAGCCAAGGCTTTCGTTTTTGGAATGATGACTATTACTTACGTTAGATTTAACGATATCTTATTATTAATATTCCTTATTGGAATCATGAGCTTCTTTCACTTCTCCTGATATATTTATCACTCTGAATCTTATGATCAAATCTCGACCTTTTTGATTAATGTAATACCGAGGTTTACAAGGTGTAGATTTATACTAAGCAACTAATCTCAACTTCTGTCTAAAAGCATCAATGAAATACTCAATATAATATCTTTACAAAGTCATCGCAGAAAGACATTGCTGGGTAAGCATTGCACTTATATTTCATTCTCAAAGATAAACTCCTTATATACCACAAGTTAGAATACATCCTGTCTCAGGGTATTGAGTATTGGTATTGAGTCATAGTGGAAAATCTAACCGAGACCGTTTTTAAATGCGTTCTTTTCAGATTTCACTATGACTCACTTTTTTCATAAGTTTCATAAATATCAGATCATGTGTTGTGGAAAGTTCTCAATTTGTCGAAATAAGTCAAGAGTATCCTTGGCAGTTTACCTTTAAGCTTAAAACATTTTTGAAGTTAAAGAAAAACTTTCCAAAGTTTGTTTATAACAAAAATTGTTAGTTTTAAAGGTCAACTTCTAATCACAATTTTTTTCACTTCCTGAAAATGCTGTTGAAACATTTTTTATGGTTCTCTCTATGTTTGAAAGTCTAGAAAGTTTGACCTGTTGAAGTAGTAATACACTGATTGTAATGCAATAACATCTTAAATATCTCTTTTTACTTTGAAACTGCATTATATTTAAATGTACGTATTTTCAATATATGTCATTTTCACTTTGACAAAATATCCAGAATCACCACGAAGAGGAGACTGTGAATGTAAATGATTCACAAATTTGGCGAACATTGATAAAATGTTAAGAAAATCTGTACCTTTTCACTGTGAACACCAACAAGCATGTACAATTTATCAACGGATAATCAAAAGACAAGACACAATTACGAATGCACTACAAATGAGATACGATATCACAATTCATCTAAAACTAGTTTACAAAAGTATTTTTACAATCTGCTGATTTTTGTTGCATTTGAAGATGACTGTGAGTAATTTGGTAAACGCCCAAATTGTCAATTATGAATTTGGAAGAACCTCTTATGACCTATGCAACTTATTTTTAAATAGTTTACAATGCAATTTCAATACTGCACTTTGTAAATTATTCATGTAACAACTATGGTGAATTATTTTGATGCTGTTTAGTGTTATGGTTTATTACGTCTTCTCCACATCCAAAATCTGTATAAAATTGTAGAATTCATTTCCATTTCATTTGAACATGAAAGCGCATTAGATCGTGTGACTTGGATCGACTGTAGCTCTCAGCTACTGTAAACATTTAAGCGGCAGTAGAATGATTTCTTTTATTTGGTAAAAATCAGCAACATAAAGATAGATGTTCATAATTACAAGGCAATCTCTTTAAACCAGAACAAGCAGTGTTCAAAATTACGAAAGAAGTTAAGTTAAGCCTCAAAAATCCATTTGCCTATCTTAAATGATGAAAAGTCTAAAACTTTCTTCAAAGACTAAAGACGACCTGGTTGAGTAATAAGGATTTTTTACCTTCAGAAGATCTGCATTTATCATAAAAGTATATCTTGTGGAGACAATGGGATGAAATAAAACTTTCGAAAATTGCCTTTGAACCTTTATACACTGATTGACGTCCATTTAGTTTGTTTCATGTCATGCTTAGGACTATAGATTATTGTTCAATTGATATTTCCCAAGATGATTTCAGCATTTTTTACTTATTCCATTGTAAGTCATGAGTTTGTCAATTATGTCTCCCCCCGAAGGGTCGGGAAAAATATTGCTTTTGCCTGGGTTCCCGTACGCGTCCGCGTCCTCGTCCGCGTCCACGTCTGCGTCAGTGTCCGCGTTGGCGTTCCCGAGCGTACTTGACCAATCTTCACCAAATGTGGTATACATCCTCTTCACATCATGTATATGTGCCTTTTGGGGGTTCAAATTCTTTTTCAATTTTTTAATTTTTTTCCATAGCAACAGTTTGGACTTAGTCAATTTGAAGGGTAGTGTTAGTTTCCGGAGCACAACTCTGAAACTACAAGACCAATCTTCACCAAATTTGGTACACATCCCCTTCATATTATGAAGATGTGCCTTTTGGGAGTTTCAACTTCTTTTTCAATTTTATATTTTCTATACTTTTGAATAGAAGATGGAATTAATTGAATTCAGCAAGGTAGGAATATCGCTTGTAATTCAAAACAACAAAATCTAAGAAGATTAGGTAGGAACATAAAATGTCATTAAGCATAAAGCATCTTTCATTTTTTATGAATGCATAAAACATAAATTTGCAATGAAGTGTGTATTTATAGATAATAATTCTGATTTCAGGGTTCTTCATGTCCTTTTATGAGTTTTGGAAGTTATAAGTTTGGCGATTTTTCTTAAAATTTGGAGATGATACTTACATTTTGCCTGTTGCCTTAAAATATAAATTCTATCTTTCATTTTATCCACGATAATATGATCAAGAATGATAACATAAATCATCGCGGTTTATGTCAGTCAAAAGTAAAGAAAATTAAATAAAAGAAATAAAAGTATTTGATATTTTATTTCATGCCACATTGATGTATATAATATTCGTTGAAATAAAGTTCAAATGTACAGGCGTATTTTATTCCATGTGCAAAATCTTCATTAATCAAATATTTCAGGAAAAGTCAGAATATCAGAATAAAAATGTAATTATTGCAAATGAAAAAATACTTTAATAAATACTTATGTTAAATTGACAGCATAATAATTTCTACGGGTAAAATATAAATAAATGCCTAAAAGGATTTTTTAAAATGTTGTTATTTGCGTGGTAATCCAAGAATGCAATAATCTTATTAGGTAGTATTCTTACTGTACAATTAGGCAGCAGAATGTATGAATTAAAAAATCAAGAAAAAGTGTTGTTTTGATGTTTCACGATTATGAGTTCATGTCAACTGGGTGAGAAGTGCAACAGATGTGTTTCCATTATGAAAATTTGTTTGATAAAACCGTCTAAACATAGTATCTAGTGACACCATATATTAGTCAGAGCTCCAGTGGACCTGATGTGTACCTGAACATGTCAGAACACACACATAATTATTGTAAACTCTCCTATAAGCGATTTTTATTTAGCCATTGGCTCAACTTTGTTGGGAATTCTGTTAAGAATAGTGGATTTTTAGAAACATTCTCCCTCTCTTTAAACTAGAATCATGTTAAAGCACTTAAAATTTACAAAACATTTGGACTATATTTCCAAATGTTTATGTGTATCTTTACATAGAAGGACAGTCTGAAGATCTTGAAGAATTTTGTTTTATCCCTTTCTATTCTTATTTGAAAACTTCCTGATGCCATTGTTTGAAATATTAGACGATGTCTTTAATATGTTTTGAATAGATATTAAAAAAATATGTTGGTGACTTCGTTGGTGACATATTCTGTCACACTCAACGATTAAAAAAAGAGTTGTTACAACTCTGCTCTCTTGGGGACATTTTGTCATGACATAGCTATTACTTAGAAGAAACTGTATTATCGATTTTTTTAATGTTGATTATTTACTCAGTCATTTAACCTGCTGACTTAAAGAACCCATAATGTCAAGCGGAAATTATTTACTTCCTTGGTACAGGAAGAAGTGAATTGCGTTTTCTAATTAAAAGGGTTTTTGACCTAAGCTGCTTCTTTTTTACTTTTTATGGGTAAGATTTTACGAGATAAGGTTTGTTGCAATTTCTTGCAAGTTCTCAGGAAGCAATATTCATTCTATAAAGAAACCAAAATGGCTTTTTTAAAATATATATGAATACAAACGATGTTTTCAAAACTCTTGCAACCTTATGCAAAAGTTATTTTGTTTGTATTGTTTTAAACTGAACGCCAAAAGAAATGTTACACCTCTTTGAATTTGAATATAATAAAAAGTTACGTGTTCAGAGGAATTTGCTTTGTTGTGTTGTAACACTCTAAAATAGCAGACCTGTAACTTTAATGGTAAATAAGTTATCGCCAGTTCTTCTTGGGTGGAGATGTAAACTGCAACAAATAAAATACTACGTAGTACACCACAATATAATAATATGTATTAGTAACACTAAATGCCATGCGATTGGTTGCAATACAATTCTGATAATCATCGTTTGACAAAGGAACTTTTCAATGTTGAAGAATACCTCTTTTACAACTTCAAAGTAGTAAACTATAAAATGCTTAACATTCCAAAAAAAGGATCTTTGTGGAAAGGAAAAACTGAACGCAAATCATGTCACATATTGCTAATCAGATTGTTTGATGGGTTACTGGCAATTTCTTACCTCTTAATAGAATCACCACAAATGCGACACAACTTCTTTCAAGAAGCGTTTTTAAATTCACGTGCACACATTAATGTTTTGCTGTTGATGAAAAAAACATTGTTTTAAATTTTAACAGTTTCATGCATGCAGATAACTTTATTAGACCAAAAATAACGATCCACATTCTCTACTTATTTCTCGCTATTCGACTTTCTAAAAATAAATCACAATTGATGAATAGTAGCTGCAAGGCTTTCGATTTGTCCCAAACATCACAGTAAAAAATTGCAGGTTCCTAAATCCTCTCTTTCTTTATTCATTTTCTTTTCGATTCCTTTGAAGCCGAAATAAACCACCTCAGAAACGTATTCATCATCTACAACCAGTATGGCCCAAAATTAGTCAACGAAGTTATCAACACAACCCTCAACCCCCGGAGAAGCAGCCCCGCCAGCAGTCAGCTCTATTCATCATCAGCCTTCCATATGTCAGACCTGTACACCATCACATCCGCCGCACAATATTGGTGAAACGTCCGGCCCCCTTCAAACTAGGATTAATGAACACCAAACCTCTGTACAGAAAAAAAAATTCAAACTCCGCAATATTAGACCACACCCAAGCCCATCCTGACCAGCGCATTCTTTGGAACAACATCAGCAGCCTAGAAAACAACCATGCAGACTAAAAGATTAGAAGGAAACTATCATATTAAACGTCTTAATCCATCCTTAAATATAGATCAAGGTTATCCTATCCCGCCAGCTTATCATCATCTCATAAACATCAATCAGCAGTAATCCATTGTACTTTATATAGGCTTTTATCATCTGTTAACTCAACCTATCATATCCTGTACATCAACCTTGTTCCTTGGATAAACTACTTTCCACTTTAAAACAAACCTTATCAAAACTAAATGCACATCAATCATCAATTGTAAAAATACCATCTCATTTATGTATATATTTGCCATCATCGAGCATATGTATCGCTTGAATTGGTTGATATAGGTACTAACACCGAAACGTCGCAATTCATGCAATGTAGAAGTTGACTTTCCATTGAACTCGTTGGGTGCAAGCTAAAACGGAACCGTGAAAAAACGGCACCAAACTGCTTTGGCGAAAACGACACCGTTTTTTACTGGCGAAAACGGAACCATTGATGGCGAAAACGGAACCATGTACAAGATGAAACGGAACCAATTTTTTTCATTTCTTTTATTCATCATAAATTATTTTGGGATTAATGTTGTTGATTAAACCCGTTACATAACTGTGCCCATAAATTGAAGTGACACAGTGACACAAAATTCATGGCATGTGTTAAAAAAACACAGACAGACAGATTGTTCATTAGCGTCTCACCATATGTATATTAAAATATATAAAATAAAAGTATACATAGAATCATAAATGGACATATGCCACTCCAAAGGAGTTATGAGAGACGATTAAGATATACACATAAAAAGGCACATAAAGTAATTAAAACGAGTATTTGAGTTAATTACTATACATACATACATTAAATAAAGGGTAGTATTAAAAGAAAAGGTTAAAAAAAAGTGTACATTGGCTTCATTTATATAAAATTTGTTGGCGTCCTAAAAGTATTTTAAAGCAGTTTTTGGCACATATTTTTATAAGATCTTCAGAGCTTAAAAGGAGTCGTAACTTCTCATAATCCGGTAAACGAGTAAAACGTGGAACAAAGCACAAAGTGAAGTAAAAAGATCTTCTCTTATGTTCTGACTCAACTAGGTTTGGACAATGGAAACATTTTCTATCTTCAAGTTTGAGTCCTTCATAGCGGCCGGTTTCAATACGCAAGGGGGCAGTACCAGTCCTGATCAAAGCAAGCGCACGTCTGTGAGATTTTGGTATGAGTGTTAAAAGATATGCTTCTGTTTCGAAGGTCGTTTTATGATTTCTGTAGTGTCTAAGCTTGTTTTCCCCAGACCTCTTTTAGCATTTTTACGTTGTAATGTACAAAAAACAGTTCGCATGGCAATCATAACAAAACATGTTGTCATGCACGGGAAACTTGTCTGTCTGTGTTTATTCAACTGGAGCATGTAGTGTTACAGCTTTGGTGAGGAGTCCCGCCGCACTTATATCCCCGCGTCTGTATTGACGCCAGAGCATGAAAATCTCCTGCTGTTTGTGGTTGGACTGCTGACGGATGTAGCTCCTCAGCTGACCATCTTGTATCATCTGCGTCTGGATCGGCAGCAGGGTTTCCTCATCGTACAGAGCTGAGAGAAGCCTGTACACACCAAGTGACTGCTCTGACACTCTGGCGTTGATCCTTCGATGCAAACCTGTAATATACATATACATATATATATATTGCAACATTTAACCAATAGCTTTATCTGTTAAGTGAAGGTTGCAACATGTGTATCAACGGTAGCGTTATTGGTAAGTTTATGCAGCTATATTACGCAATCTATATCACTTCAATGAACATACCTTTGGTCCTGACAGTGATGTTGTAGATTGGGAACAGGTCAAAATGGCCACACGACAAAATGGCCACACTGTCCCCAGTCAAAATGGCCAAAGAAAAAAGTCAAAATGGCCACAACCCCCAGTCAAAATGGCCATATGAAAAAGTCCGCTACCTCGTTAAACACAATAACAATGGGACCAATTAAGTGGGACCTCATAAAGTAATTGCGAGACATGATGTTTAGTTATCTCATGGAACTGGCTTGTATTTGTCAGGTGAAGGAATCAGCTCTGACCAACATACAAGAGTCCGGCCGGTCCATTGCTGAGAGAGTGACAGGCCTGTACAAGCTGGTGGAAGCCCTTCACAAAGAGGCACGTCAGGTGGAAATCCACAGCAGACTCCTCCACGACGGAAAGCTGAGAAAGTACACCCGAACCAAAGCCACCAGAAACCAGGAGGAAGTCTTCGCAACGTGGCGACTGTACAAGGATGGCAAACTCAGCCCCAACGAGCTTCTGCGCATCTGTTCGGAACTGACTGGACCCACAGAATGAAACACTCATCACTGACAGACTTTGTGCCCATGCTGACATTGCAAACCATGCAAAAAGATGAAGATTATTGTTTTTAATATATCTATGATGATTGTTGAAGAATAAAGTATCTAATGAGATTTCTTTTATTTTTTTATTTTGAGAAATGTATGGCCATTTTGACTTTTTCTTTGGCCATTTTGACTTTTTCATATGGCCATTTTGACTGGGGGTGTGTGGCCATTTTGACCTTTTTTTGGCCATTTTGACTTTTCAATCTGTGGCCATTTTTTCAGTGTGGCCATTTCGACTAGGACCCTTGTAGATTGACCAAGTCCGAGGATTAAACATTGCATGGTCGATCCACTGTCTCCTGGAGTAACGGACGAGTCGTGCGATGTTGGTTTCTGGTGTCACTCTGGCTACGATGGTTTCAAACACACGGCTAAGCTAGCAAAAATGGGAGAGTCATAAGTTTCTTTCCAAACTTGTGGAAAGCTTGATTCTTCCTGTACGCAACCTGTCAAACCATAAATGTTTGTTTACCGAGAATTTTATTACAAGAGATGGTGAGTGTAAAAATATCAATAAAATGTTATAAACTTCTTTGTGTTTTTCAATGATAAATTGAATGTATTGATGTGATACAAAGATAACATAATTCTCTCTTTCTAATATTGCAAAAAAACGACAATACCTCAAAGGTCAGGTCACGTGGGTCCTTGGGCCGCAGCTTTTCACGTGTCCGGTTGGCCATCCGAGATAGCGTAGAGAGATTCTGAGTGCCATCGGGGTGGTTTACATCTACAAACTTCCTGTGGACGTCCTCAACTATCTGGCTTCCTGCAGTGAAGATTTTAGCCACAGCCTTCTTCTTCACCTGTTGGTAGAACAAATATCATGACGCCCTATTCTTTTGTTAAACTCTTTATTCAACTGATAATTCTACAAAAAAGAAGTTGTTTCAAATAAAATAGCTACTGTTTTGTTACATCATCGTAAGCTATCCTCAGGCACTAAACAGATCATCGAATACTGCCCTCAGATAATCGACACATCAAAAGTTGGTCCTATGCGGCGATTTGTTTTTATTTGTTAATTACAAACAATAACCACGGTAATTACCTCAACTCGCACTCTGACAGCAGTCAACTTGCCGAGCTCAGGTGGGTGACAGTGTCTGTGTTTGCCCACTGTATAACTGTCTGTTGTCTGTATCACTGAGGCGGGAAAGGTCTCCTTCTTTATTTTCACACTACAACGCCAATAGGATTTTTGTCCAGCCGTTTTCTGTAATTAACAAATTTAGATTGTGTCCACAGTAACAAAAAGCATAAAAATAAGAAAAGGCGCAATTGTGGCATATTTTGACTACTGATAAATGCTATATAAATGATTATTAACTATTTCGAAGTAACTTTTGAGATTTAACTCTTTTCTTACGCGAATCACATATGAGAAACCAAATGAGTTTACTAATTTGATCTTTCCTTTCTGTGACCCTGCCTCTACCAAGGTATAGGTTATCTCTTGGATGTCAGCGACAGGTGGATCGACCAAAACAGAACACTCCGTCATGGAACTGAAACGTGATAAATCAGTTTTAAAATAGTATCTAATATTGTGCTTAATTGTTAATCATCATGAATAGATCATACTCTAATTATAAAATGTTGATGCTATGTGAATATGTGTTAAATTTAGAATAAAAAAGAAAATGGTGTATGATAATGTAAAGAATACAAATTTATTATATTATTGAAATAAATTTGTTGAGTGCTGTGAGATGGCGTGGTACCTGAAAGAGATAGAAATATATTGTGTATGGGGAATTTTATTTAATTTGTTTAATGTTAAAATTTAAGTAATATTAGATAAGGTTGTATTTGGAGTGGAATTTTTAATTGTTATAAAAATGAAGTTGTAGATGTATAGTTGTGATGGAAATGTATTTATAGTAAATTGTAATTATTTGTGTTTGATATTTAAGTTTATTGATGAGTGGATGAATGGAGTAGTACTTATCATTTTTGTTTGATATACTTAGTCCGTGATTCGCCGTTGTTTCCAGCGTTGTAGTCTTCGCAGTGTGCGTTTTTTCTTTCTTATAGGTCATCTGATTGGGATTGTACCTATGCAAATTGCAGGACGTGGTCATGGACGTGGACACTTAAGGTACAATCCCTGTCCTCCCCACTGAACCCGGTTTAGAACCAGGTAGTGAGGGTTATGAGGTTTGGTGCCGTGACAATTACCAGTTACAATTAAGTGAAGCGCCGGGGGTAGTCACACCATGCACTTTTAATGAAGTTTTAACCAGGTTGCCCTGTGCCCAAGTCCTAACAGTTATCCCAAACATGGGTGTGATAAACGGTATTTGAATGGTGGAAATCTCCCGTTGGGAACCTACGTGCCTGTTTGTATAGGCTTGCGCGAGAGGTCCCGAGGTAGTGTTTCTCGTGAACCCATCTCACCCCCAGCTCTGGTCGCAGGTCGCCATGACCACACTCACCAGGAGAAGGAGGTTTCAGAGATCAGTCTCGCTAACGTGGGGTCCTTCTTGGAGTTTTACCTGTGGGGTTGTTGCTACGGTTGGGTGATTGTTTAATTGGGTATGAGAATATGGGTCGGGTAGGTGGTTAGGAGTTTGGGTGTAAGGCGAGGTGGTTATTAATTATAATGTATTATATAACTTAGTTTGTAGTAGAAATACTGAACGGTACAGGTAATTTTTGGTAATGGCTAACAGTTCTTGTGGGGTGTTAGCGCTTACATTTTTCAGGAGTTGTCCCCTGTGTTTTTGGTATTTATCACATTGAAACAGAAAGTGATGTATGCTGTCTTCGACATTACATTGTGGACATAGATTATTTGGTGCTTTCCCTATTTTGTGTAGATAAACCCCGTTACAAACATTGATAAGTCTAGTGGCTACATCAACCCTTCTAAAGTTGTGATAGTTAATAACTTTTTTCAGTTTTGTAGGTTGAACGTGATAGTACTGGGTATGTCCTCAGTTGCCTTTAAAGTTATTGTTGTATTCGTCCGTGGTTATTGCTTTAACAATGCTTTTAATTTCCCTTTTAGTAAATGGCATGTTTACCTTATTACTGTGCGTTAGACCTGCTTTTGCTGCTCGGTCGGCTCTTTCATTGCCAAGTAAGCCAATATGGGATGGCACCCATATAAATTTAACATTATTGTTATCCTGAATTAGATAATTGTACCCGTGATAAATTTGATGTAGAAGTTCATGGCTATTTTTTCCCGTTTTGCTTTGTAAAGCTTGCACTGAGCTGAGTGAATCTGTAAAAATAGCTATATTTCTGTTTTTGTAACCTTTGCTCAGATTGAGTGCTTGTCGAATAGCTACAAGTTCAGCTGTGAAGATAGATGCTTTGTCTGGTAATTTAAGTGATATCTCTTCATCACCTGTGTGAGTGAAGGCTATCCCAGACCCTACTCTTCCTTTTTCGTCTTTAGAACCGTCAGTAAAGATTTGAATGTAATCAGTTTGATAGTAGTTTTCCTCTATGTAGGCTTGAGTGCTACTAAGGTCGTTAGCTTTTGGATTTTTTTTATCTATATGGTCTTTTAATTTGATATCAACTTGGATATCGTGTAGGTCTGAAGGTTTTAAAATATGATTGGTATATGGGTCAGAGGTAATATCTGTTGTAAGTTCATATTTGTCTATGTGTTTTTTAATGGTAACACCAAATGGTGTTGGTACTTTTTTTACTCTGTTTGTCATTATTTGTTTCTTTTGTGTGACAATATTTTGTATACATGGTTTATGTTGTGATCTAACAATATAGTTCGTAATATTATCATCCCAATCTTTTTCTAACGGTAGTTCCCCTAGTTCATGTCTGACTAGTTCCATTAATGTTCCGCTTAGGCATCCTGGTATGTATCTGTAGGCTTGATTTTGTATGGTTTTTAGTTTTTGTATGTTTGTTTGACTGGTGTCACACCAAGCTTCTGCTCCATAGTGCAGTTTGGATGTTTTAGTTAAAACTACTTTACATTGTACTATTGGTCTCCGGGCCATATATACCAATAACATCTGTCTGTCTGTCTGTCTGTATCCAGAATAATCCTCACAACAACTTTTGCGTTGATTGACGTTCTTCAGCTTGTCAAGTTTCCTACCGATACGCGACCAGTGATGGAGGCTTTTCATGACCTTTGTGGTTTTCCCCGAGTCATTGGATGTGTCGATGGGACACTTATTCCCATACAGGCACCCTACGTTGACGAAGTCGCCTACGTCAGTAGGAAAGGTTTCCATGCCAACAATGTACAAGCCATATGCGACGCCCAACTTCCAACTTCGGTAAGTTTACAATCTGTGTCCTTCACCTTAAGCGTTTCCAGTATTCCGTTCGTAATCAATCCCATTTCGCCTTTTCAATCTCATAGATTAAATTCTAATTGACTGGTGAATTTTGTTGTGCCATATGTGATCTCATTGTGTCCAGATTGCAATATAAAAAAATTCGTTATTAAACATGACTCTCAATTGCAGTGGTATTTAGTTTTTTAGTGTTGATTTGAAAGTAATTTTCGTACAAGTTGAAGACTTGCTCAAAGCATTGTTCAGTCTTTAAATGAGGTAAATAGCATTGTCGATGTTTTACTTATTCCTCTGTTAAATAGAAGTGACATGAGAATCTTTAAAAAAGATTCATTACTGCCTGATAAGCTATTAATGTAACTTCATTATTTGAAAATACAAAACAATTAAGACTAGTTATATATAGATCCACAGAAGTCAAGATATCAATAAAAAAAGATATATTTGTGTTACAGGTATGGATGTAAATCCTACCTACCCACACCATTGGCCAATCCCCGCACCCCCAGCGAGGAGAGATACAACAGGGCTCACTGTGGGACGCGCAATACAGTAGAGAGGGCTTCTGGAGTGTGCGTATCAAGATTCAGGTCAGTTTAATTTTCACAAACTGATATTAAATTTTAATGAACCAATTTTTTAAAACTTTAATAATTAATAAGGAAATTATCAGCTGAATGTCATGTGCCTAAAGTAGTTCAGTTTTGCTTTAATTTGCATTAATTAATGTAGAAAGTGAAAAAAGTATCGATTTCTAAATTGTTGAAAATTGTTGAATAATTTTTTCGAATGCAGATAACATATTTGAGCAATTTGAGCAATGTGTTTTTCAGATGCCACCACCGGTCCAGTGGCTGTCTGCTATTCCAGCCCGAGCGCTGTGTGAATGTTATAGCTGCCTGCTTCCAGCTACACAACCTGGCCATCAACCTGAAGCTGCCCCAGCCCAGAGAACCCCTGCCCACAGATGAGGGTGAAGTTGAGGGAGAGGACAGAGTCCCAGGCCACCAACACTGTGGTAGCCAGGAGGCATCTTACTGAGACCAGATTCTCCAGGAGGCCCACTATTCAATATTGCCACATTTTCTGAACAGATATGTATGTAATAAAATAATCAATGTATAAACAAATCCGAAAACAATAATCTTTTGGATCAAGGTTGGATAATGGTTATTATAATCATTTTATATAATTATTTCAAGGTCGGGTGACATTTACAATTTCAGTTGTTCAGAGGAAGTGGGGTTACTAGTATTAGTGATATTACGACTATTATATATGATAAAATTACCTTAGACCTAAACATGCTCATATTTTCATTACGAACATTTTGACTGCTACGGGCGTGTAAGGCGGTAAGTTACAAAGTGACAAAGTGAAATGACAAAGTACCTCTTTTTGTGCTTTTATTAACGGTGCTTTACTTTCTTGCTACAGTTTTGCTCAAGATCGAAAAATCTTTAAGCAATTACGTTTCCAAGCTTTTACTTACATTCCATGTCAATAATACGTTTTTGCCACTTAATATCAAGATTAAGAACTTGTTTTTCACTTTGAGATACATGCCATTAAGATATTGAAGGAATGATATATTGTTATATTTGGGATAAAATTTAGAATCCCAAATATAACATTGGTATATTTTGTTTAATTAAAAACGTGTTGGTAGAAGTTCATTTACCATATTCATTATTCCTTTAATTCGTCTCAAGGTTTCTGTGTAAAGGAAACATCAATATTGAATTTTCTATATAAAGATGTGACCTTTCTTGTTTCTAATACGCAATATCCTTACACCAGCAAAACAACAAAACACAAACAATCAAAACAAGTTTTTGCTAAATAATCATGGAGATATTATTACAATTTCGTATCATTTGAATCGTACCGTTATTTCAAAAGAAAGCAAGAAATTAAATTGAAACTTCATATTTATTTTAACTTTAAAAGAAACGTTCCTGAAATAATGACTTGAAGTGATAAATATTACAAAATCCAATATCATTCAACGTGTGTATATGCCAAATACTTACTGTATTGCTCAACGGTATCAGCTTCTATAGAAAGATTTCTTTAAATGATCAATAGCCTCAATGTTGATATCTATCAAATGTCATTACAAATGAAAATGATTTTACTTTAAAATCAATGCAAAAAGGGGCTCAGTGTTAAGATTGTGTCGTCCTTTGAAAAGCTGATGAAGTAAACCAAAAAGGAGAGAGATTTCTGAGATTGTACTTAATGACAGTGACAAAACCAAATTTCTTTCTGGAAGAATTCACGACATCTATAAATGTCTGCATATCCTGATTTGAAATATAAAGCAATTGTGGCATTGTAGAAGTTGGCATGAGAAGAAATGAGAAGTTTATGGATTCACAACTTATTCATTGCGAAGAGTTTCATCGTTTCAATGTAGATACTAATACCATTATCGGGCTAGTAAGGCTTGATTACGTTACCTTTAATTTGACCCTAACCTTAAGTCATACCCTTATTCCAAGCTAAGGAAATTACTTTATTGATCATAACGCATTGTTTTAATTCTGTAATTATTTCCTTATTATGGGTACAAAAGGATATTTCACTGAATATCCAAGGGCTCATCTGTAATGAGAATGTTTTACAAGTAGAATTTGTGTATCAAGGAAACAAGGAAGCTTTTATGATTAGAAGTAGTATCAAACTTCAAATGGTTTAGCTTTGTCTGTTTTATCCCAGGAATATGGTGGATCTTTTAGATGAGTAGAAGTTTTTAAAATTAAACAAATATGAATATGTGAACAAATATGGTTATATTGGATATCGTAGGTTTTACATTTTATGAGTTTTCTTTCATGTTAGATTTAGCAACAGTGGGTTTTTTAAAAAGTTGATTTAGTTATTTCACAAATGGATTAGTGTGCTGATACAGTGTTCTTCATAGAAACAGAACAAAAGCTATGATTTGTCACAAGTCCTCTGATATCTATTAGGTTTTATTGATCACTGTTATTCTTACTGTTACAACTGCATCTTCTATATACGAGAACGATAGGCAACCTCATGTGACATATGTTATGCTGAGTATTATTTAGTTATGTATATAAAAGGTCATTTTCTCTTGAAGTTCAACTTCCATGACCGTAAGTGGAGTCGTGATGATAATTTGTTTAGTGATGCGCGTTGATATAATAATTTTGAATCGGTAAAGAATAAAATATGTGTGTGTTAAAAAATGAGGTTGAAACTAATATTCTAATGAAAAATTATATTCAAATTTTGCTTTAACTGATCTTATTTGAGAGCTGCGAAACTTACATGTCCTAGGCATGACTATAATGATGCAAATGGGTAACATTGGCCAACTGTCTATTACTGAAGATGTTTTGCAGTCGTACAGAATATTTTATTCTTGCTATTCTTTAGATGGCTACGGATGAAATGGTCATAAAGATATTTGTCAGTGGATATATGATGGATAGAAGTTTATTCAGTCTAAAGGCCACAGGCTCATGTTCAAAATTTACAAGACAAATTTTATCAACTACAGGTTTGGTGCTAACAAATGAAACGTTACATATTTACAGGCTTTAGAAATATATACATGGAATTAAAGTAGAGTACATCGTAACAAAAAAGCTTCTCTGACATGCTTTGCACACAATTATGCGTGATTATTATTGAGCATATATTTCATATAATTTATTCTTAATTTATTATATAATGGACATAGAAACATAAAATGCAATTCATCTTCTAAAACATTTGCAGAAAGGGTAAAATCTTAATTGTCAGTGTAACCATTTTATTTGTTGGATAGCTATGGTCAATCAACCTTTAGAAAAAAATATGAAATTGCACTTATTAATGCATGAGCACCTAGTCATAAGTGTTCGAGATTTTGGCGACCTTAGTGTCCTATCTATGTGTTTGCGATGTAACTCAGCCTTACAAAACATTAAAAGTTTACCATCTAACCTTTTTCAAAAGAAATTTACTTTGGAGGTAATTGCTTGGAACATTTTAGCCAAACAAACATTGGATTGGTTGTAGATGTTTTAACTTAGAAGAGTAAATTGATTTGTCAAAGATCACGTCTGAGGATAACTCTTTACGACTTCAATTAGCAAAGTGCGGAAAATTCGATCCAATGTTTTCTTGAAAAAGGTGATTAGGTTGATACTTTTCAGAGTAGTAAACACTAGCGAACGAACCATTAATGTGTAAACTTTCATATGATTCGTGTTTCCCAAGAAAATTAAATTCATATCTAAGAATTGCAAGCAGTTAAATGCAGAATATATAATTTTGAAACACGGGTAGAATTGTGGAACGCACAGTTGGGTACGATTTATGCATATATGTGATGGAATTATCAAAACAGTGTCTTACTTTTCCTAAAAATTGTTGACTCAATGAAGAAACAAAACATTTTAGGCCCTTGATTATGCTTCGAGATAATGTTGACGGTGCGTAAATGCGAAGGGACATCAGCTTTGTTCCACAAATATACCATAATTATTTCTGTTCCTGGCTTGCCTCCTCACTCTGTTTGTTTTGAAAAAACACAATATCAATAGCAATGCCATAAATATGTCAGTTATAATGCAGGTGTTTGTGTTGATATTTCGGTGGTTTGTACGTGATCATCATCGTGAAGAAGCATTTTTTTACATTTCCTTGTCTTTTGCCCAAGTGGCAAGGTCATGTGATTATTTCTTCTTTGTTAATTTTCCCTAAAAAGTGTGAAAATTGAATTGTTACATGTAAAACACATAAAGTTTAGGGTTAAGGGTTTAGTCATTATGAATGTGATGTTTACTGTCAACATTCATAGATATCAGTTTTTATAATTTTAGTTCAAAACGTTTTGTTGTTAATTAACTTTATATCTTATCTAAGTCGTTGGAGATTTGCAAACAAGCGTAATAGAGAAAATGTGCTTGTAAACACGATAAATGGCAAATGATTGCAGGGATATTTGTATTTTGTCTAATACTATAACAAGATAACAAATTCAGCATCATACGTTTGTCTTCTTAACCTCAGGTTACATGCCATGGAACAGGAACTTAAGATCTGAAATGGGATTCCAACATTTGGCAAAAACAATCCTTTTGTCAACATTGATGTTAATAAACTTGGCTGTGATGGATCAATTGATGGGCACTTCAATGACATTGATGAATTTCCAAGAATATTGGCTTCAATGCATCATTGCAACTAGAACCTACCATCAACTGAGTTTGATTCGCCGTGTGCTTTTCATTGCTCATATCATTTATCAAGCTTCTTATGAAGTGTCAAGTCACATGCTGTGACAACAAAACAATGGCATTCAGTTTCTTTGATCAAAGCAATCATCTATACTTTTTCGGACGCACATAAAGACCAAATTGGATTCTGAAGTGCTGGGTCTTATTCACATTTTACAGTACTCAATCACAAGTGTGTTCAATGGTTGTAAGAATATGTCTTTTTGAGGAAAAGAAAATTGAAAATATAAATTGTCATTTTAAAAACAGTGAAGAACCAGAAAGATCAATTTGAAAACTCACTGGTCTTACCATCTGTTTATAACGATATATGTTTTTGGTCAATAACTTACGCCCAACTCACACTACGTACGATCGACTACGATCGCTGTACGAAAGTGTCGTGTAGTCATCGTGTTGTTATTGCGTGGTTATTGTGCTGTTATGGTGTGGTTACCGTACAGTGATTGGGCTGACCGTGCTATTTTTTCAAAACAATTCGTTCAAATCGCGAACATGTTCCTGATTTAAGAAAATCGTGTTGTGGACGTGTCGATAGTGCATAGATAGTGATAGAGATAGGTGATTGTGTGGTGTATGTGTTGTGATTGTGTTGATCGTGTTTAAGTCTTAGGACACGATAACAGCACAACTCCAACACGATCGATAAATTGTCCCTCTTGCCATCGCACTCTTGAGACGAAAGAATCGCCACCGTAATGCCGACATTTCTCTACCCGTGCATACCGACTGTATTGTCCAGTTGTAGCTCCATGATTAATTCCTACACAACCAATTTTCTAATACAAACTCTTCTCGGGCTTCCAGCAAGTTCCCGTAACGGCAAAATATTGCAACATAAATGCTATATTTCAGCCAATGAAAATGCTGCATGCATGTCGTCACACAAGCCTATGAAAGATGCTTTGCTATGTAAAGAAGACTCAAAGTGTAAAGTGCATATTCGATATAATATATTTGTGTACTTTTGAGTTTATTAGATATTTGAAATTATATTTTGTGCATAATGCAAAGTTTAAAGATGCATAAATGGGCAATATTTGTGAAAACTAACAATGAATTTTCGACATGAAAGTATACCTTTAAATCATAGGAAAGAAAAACGGTTACGATTTACTGCTACAAGATTTTGATACAATGTATTCTAAAATGCAACAAGAATTCATCATAAGCAAAATTATGTGATAGCCGATCAAAGATTTGGTAGACCTAAACATTTTCTGCAAGTAGTTTTAAGTAAAAAAAAAAACTCCAAAAAATATTCATAGTAAACGTTCTGTAGCACGTTTCTAGGGGTAAAACATGTAAAATCCATAAAAAAATAAACAAATAATATTCTTTTTAAGCAAGTCCAATAACACCCACTAACCCGATAAGGTATTAAAGATCGACTGAAATGACCCATGGCAACTTTCGTGATTCATAAAATACGTATTCTAATTTGCCATTAACTTGAGTTTAAATTTTCGAAATCGGCCTATAAACAACTTTAATACGGCTTTTTCCAATCACCAGCTAATTAGCACCAGTGAACAGAACTGAACTGGCCCGTGGTCTCTGAGGCGTGTCCAGCCGCGTGTCCTGCCGCGTGACGTGCTAGTCGGCGGAAGTATAACCTCCTTAATGAAAAAACAACAGGAAATCTCACATCCTAAACTACTGTTTAAATATATCTGAAGTCATCCAAGCAACTCAAACCTCCGATGAATTGATGTTAAATATATCTTTAATTATTTGTATTGTTCCAAGCGAAAGACAGTGTTTTAATGTGATGCTATGCGCACTATCCAATAGCATGTTTACATCAATTACGACGTCTGCCAAATGTTGTCACAACAATCAGACCGGTTTAAATAGTCTTATTTTTATGACACACAGGTGGCCGTTATATAATCCTATCGCTTCCAATTTAAATTCTTGATTTAATGGTCTCTACTTATACCTTTTGAATTTTAACGCCTTGGACCCACCAAGCGGAATATATGTCCTGTCATAATGGCGTAATCTTGGCATTCGACTGCCACTTAGTTTATTGTCACTGCGTCCAGTCGTTTTGAACCAATGAACTTCTAGAATATATATTCAACCAATATATCAAGAGAAGGAGATTTGGCTCATGCACTTCTACGGACGATGACACACATTTAAAGTACATCGTGAAAAACGGGTACCAACATTCTTTGGGATTACATAGGATGTTCCTAACGCTTGCGCCAGGTATGTTTTCTTGTCATTGATTGTTAAATTGAAAGACAGAGATATTGCAACATGGTGTGAATTGTTATACTAGCTAACAATAAGATATACGTTAGTTAAATACAAACGAATTATCCACTTAGTACTAAGTTGTCATAATTTGAAGTGGGACAAAATTATACATTAAAAAAGTTTTTACATTCTCTCCCGTTTATTACAAAAACCTTAATTTTTTTCGAGACAATTTAGAACTTCATATCGATAATAAATGTTGTAACACTACGTGATATCCCATAGTAATGGATCTCTCACCGACCAAGTTCTTAACCTTTTTGATATAAACCCACCCAAGAAAACCGCGTCCAAGGATTGTCACAGTTCAATCAAAATGGATTTGACGGCTAAGAGGGAAAGTTGATGTCATGAAGCAGTTGCATATCGTATTTTGGAATTCTTTCGGTCATGCTATTGCCTCTATTTTGCTGTTGAATTAGCTTAAAAATACAGAGAAAATCAAAGGGCTGGACTTTCAGCTGACGACTAGCACATCACACACTGGGCGTGGCTTCGAGTCATGCTTCGGTGATTTTGTCTAAGCGTTCGCCAGGCTCATTAGGCGGTTATCCAAAACAGCGATATAAAAGGTCTCCTAGTAGTCGAATTAAAACTTATATTTTCTCATTTTTTGGCTCTATTGATTCTTATAAGTGAAGCGACTACAGTTACTAATTTGTAATAATCACAATTATGCGTTACATCTCCTCTTGAAGTAAAATGGATGGACCTTATGTATAGACGAAAATGTCAGTTAACAGACACATAGTTAACTCTGCTGTAAGCGATTTTTATTTAGCCGTCTCAACCATATATTTGAAGGACACTTTTTCAAGAATAGTTGCAACATTTCCCTCTTTTTCTATGAACTAGGATTAGGTTAGATAATGGGAATGTTATTTTTACTTGATAGTTGCATTTAGGTATATGTAATTGACTGAATGTTACTTGACACTTTATCGTGAAGTAAAAGTCAGAATAAGAATATTTTATCTCTTCTAATTTTAAGAATTTTGATGCCCTGAGATGGAAGTCATTGATGGAAATATTTAATGATGTTTTACATAGTTTTTGATTGCGTGGCTACGACATATTCTGTCATCAACCAAGAGTAAAAAAAGTAGTCAAAACAAACAACAACTTTGTTTTCTTGGTGACATTTGGCCATAACATAACTTTAACGCAGAAGAAACTGTATTGTCGATTCTTTTTAACTTCTTTTTTAGACTCTGTCATTTAACCTGCTGACCTAAAGAACCCATAATGTCAAGCGGAAATTATATACTTCTTTGGAACTAGAATTGCGTTTGCTGTTTAAAAGTCGGAACTATGCTGCCTCCTGCTGTACTTTTTGTAGGTAAATTTTTACAAGACATGTACAATTTTTTTAATTCATCTTAATTTTTGCGACCAAAATCGACATTTTTTATGCTTTATAGTACTCAATCACGATTCTGTTCAGTTTTTTTAACCTTTGTCATGTTAAGTAGAAAAAACAATTGAAAATGTTAATTGTCATTTCTAGAAACAGTGTTGAACCACAATGATCACTATTACGGTTCATGGGTCTTACCAACTGTGGATAACAATATCTGTTTTTTGACAATAAAGTAGGTAATATACAGAGCCATCACAGACAGTCATTTTTGGGTAGTCTTTGTGTTACGAACAATCTGGGGTATATCACAATCTGCAGATTGTTTGCTCACAATCTAAGAATTCCTAGATTGTTTAAACAATCTGCAGAACCTGAACAATCTGGGAATGATCACAATCTGGGAATTTGTGTTTTAGTAGTATTTTCATCATTATAAAGTGGGAATTATCTAGCTTATTAAGGTTTTTCTATTTAGCAAGTATAAGGATCGATTCCTAGATTGTGATGACCAATCAGCTTGTCTCTTTCTCAAAATGAGCGGGATTGATCACAATCTGGGAATTTGTGTTTTAGTAGTATTTTCATCATTATAAAGTGGGAATTATCTAGCTTATTAAGGTTTTTCTATTAAGCAAGTATAAGGATCGATTCCCAGATTGTGAAGGGCTCAGCTCGTCATTATGTCAAACTTAGGGGGTGTAAGGGTTAATTCCCAGATTGTGAAGGGCTCACAGTTCACTTTCATTTAAACTGAGAGGGTATAGAGGTCGATTCTCAGATTGTGAAGGGCTCACATCTCGCCTATATGTCAAACTGAAAGATTATAGGGATCGATTCTCAGATTGTGAAGGGCTCATAGCTCGTCTTTATGTCAAACCGAGGGAGTATAGGGGCCGATTCCTAGATTGTGAAGGATTCACAACTCGCCTATATGTCAAACTGAGGGTGTATAGGGATAAATTCCTAGATTGTGAACATAGCTCGCCTATATGTCAAACTGAGGGTGTATAGGGATCAATTCCTAGATTGTGAACATAGCTCGCCTATAAATCAAACTGACGGAGTATAGAGGTCAATTCTTAGATAGTGAAGGGCTCATAGCTCACCTTTATTTAAACTGAGAGGGTATAGCAGTCAATTCTCAGATTGTGAAGGGATCATAGCTCACCTTTATTTAAACTGAGAGGGTATAGCAGTCAATTCTCAGATTGTGAAGGGCTAAGATATCGTGTATATGTCAAACTGACGGAGTATAGGGATCGATTCTCAGATTGTGAAGGGATCATAGCTCGTCTTTATGTCAAACCGAGGGAGTATAGGGGCCGATTCCTAGATTGTGAAGGGCTCACATCGCGTCTTTACGTCAAACTGAGGGAGTATAGGGATCTATTCTCAGATTGTGAAAGTCTCACAGCTCGCTTTTATGTCAAACCGAGGGACTATAGGGAACGATTCCTAGCAGATCACTTGCAGATTGTGATCATTCCCAGATTGCACGGAACATTTGCACTGTTATTAGAATTTTACAGAGAAACTTCTTACAAGGCACACGTTATAATGGTGCTATTTAAGAAGTTAGAAGCACTAACTCTTACTAACAAATCTCGTTTGATTTTACAGTTTGGAATTTTCATCAATAAACGGAGTTGTTGAATCTACAGTATACAGAAGAAAAGATTGGAGTTGGCATTGTTTTATAGACTTGATACATAGAAAGTTCCATGGATCTACAACTTTATTGCAGGAATGTAACATTTCGGTGTATTTGTTTGAGCTTAAAAGGTGGTAATATAACTTTATAAAACTACACCGATAACTTAGTTAGTTAGATAAGTTACTTGATGATATAGCATCAATATCCATGAAATATAATTCATAGAATTTTTTGTAGATGCCTTTGTTTCATATTTCATCACTTTTTTCATAAATTTCCATTAAATGTCAGATCATGTGTTGTGGAAAGTTCTTAAGCTTTGTCGAAATAAGTCAAGAGTATCAAACACATCCTTGACAGTTTTGCTCTAAGCAGAAAAAGTTTTTGACGTTCAAGAAAAACTCTGAACAGTTTGTTATAGAAAAACTGTTTCGATGAAAGGTCAACTTGTTATCACATGCTTTGTAGCATCGTATAAACGTTTTTAAGTTTCCTTCAACGTTGGAAACTCTAGAAAGTTTTACCTGTTGAAGGAGGAACACACTTATTGAAATACCTTATTTCCTAAATATCAAAACAGTTAGCTTTCCTATAACTTTAAATTTCTCTTACTTAACTCTGGCATATTCACTATGTTTGCTACGTGGATTTTAAGACCTCTTTCAGCTGAAGGAATTCGCATAGAAATCACCATATGAGTGATTAAAAATATGTAGGTTATGATGTTATCTCAACCATTTCCCTTTCATGATAAGAGTAAGAATTTATACCATGGATTGAAAGTTTTAAGGTCAATATAAAGCTTTTATTACGAAATAAATACTAGTTTTTTTTATATTTTCAACCACTTACATAGTTTCCGTATCTCTAAGAAAAGTACAGATTTATTTTTTAATTTCTGTATAAATGGTAAAACCTTTCTAAAAATCTCTAAGCCATACACTAAGTATTTACTTGGAAAATGTATTCATGTAAGTTAACTTTGACAAGCACTTTTCCTTTTAATCTCTGCAAAAACTTTTTAATGCTTAAAGGGCAAAAACAAATAAAACTGATTTCGACAGTTTTTCCATCTCACATATCTTTGCGTTATTTTGAAGATTTATGGAGGCGCCTCACCCTTGCTAATCTCCAAGGTAAAGTTCCTGTTAATCTCATCACATTCAATCAGCATCTTTTGTGAACAGCAATTTTACTTCCTGTAAATCTTTAAATCTTGTTAAATTGAAATGCATGAGGTCTTTTTCTATTTTTTACTTGGACCTAAAATATCCAGAATCACTACAAAGAAGATACTGCGATTGTGAATGATCGTGAAAATTTAAAAATATTTTGAACAGCCATTACACATTACAAAAATTGGTAACTTTTCATGCAGAATATCAACAAGCATGTACAAATTATCAACGAATTATGCACGAATAACCATAAAATAGGACACAGTTACAGGCACACTACGAATAAGATACAATATCACATACATCTAAAAGTAATAGACAAAAGTTTATAACAATCTGCTAATTTTCGTTATCTTCTGAGAACTGTGACTAATTTGGAGAACGCATTGATACATTTTCAAAGATCCTTTGAAAGTATGCTAACTTATTTTGTTATTGTCGAGTGTTATTGCTTGTGAACCCCTGCAAACGTCTAAAGCCAGTATAATATAGCAGAATACAGTTCCATTTCATATTATCATGAAAGCGATACCTTACTCGACTACAGTTTTTTTCGCTTTTGATCATTGCGAAGTGCCTCTTGCAAGCTTGTCTACATTGCAGCAACAGGTAATCAAAATAATCAAATGTAAACCGAAAATAGATCTTCTAAACTGCAAGGCAATCCTTTTTAACAAAAAGAAGCAGAGTTCAAACGAATGCAAGATGTTGTGAAAAGCCTTGCCAATCCATGTGTCTACCTCATAATGGTGTTCACACTTAAATACCTGCTTTCAATTTTTGCTTGATATTAGACTATAAACTAGACTATATTACTACTTTCTACTATGTGATATAACTTGGTTTAGTAATGCGGTTTTTGACCCTCTGAAGATCATGTACTGGGCATAGCTATATATCTATTAGAGCCAATTGGAAGAAATGTGCTTTTAGGAAAAAAGATAATTGTTTAATGGATATTTAATAGAATTTCAATACTATCCTTACACTCTCATTTGTTTGTCAAGTATTTCTGATATCATTCAGTTATTTGTTTATAAAAATCACAGTGAATAAGTATTCAAAATGATTGTTCAATTTCTAAAATAAACTACCAGGCAAAAGAAAGGTGTATTCACTCATTTTTCAAGTCTATAAGATATAAACCGAGGTATCAATGCAAGCAAATACACGCCTCCTTATTGAAATCGTCAGGCGTCGGATGAAGTCAGCGGGGATCCTGTTCCGTATGTTTCACAGAACTTGCTCAAATTCCTTCTGGTTGTTCGGATGTGACACCAGCTGTCTCAAATGGCGGTCGAGATGTTCCAAAGGTGTTAAATGGGGTTCATATCTGGTGAATTTGCTGGTCACGGCAAAACAGGGACATTGGCGTCTTGAGGTAGTCTCTAACAATTCGGGCAGTGTGAGGTCTTGAGTTGTCGATATATCAATATCGTTGGCCGTTGTTGGATGAAAGGAGCGATGATAGGTCTCAGTACCTCATCAATGTATCGCTGGCCAGTCAGATTCCCTCGCAGAACAACTAGCTGCATCGTTATTTGGCCACATATCCCTCCCAACACCATGATGCCTCCACCTTCAAACGGGTGAACCACTCTTATGCATTCTGGCGCGATACACTCGCCCCTCCAATAAACTCGAACCCTGCCTTTGTTCCTGAATAGGCAAAACCTGCTCTCGTCTGTAACCAGCACCCTCTTCCAGTCACGTCCCTGCAACCTGCGTACAGTACGTGTCCATCGTAATCTGCGTTGATGTTGTAAACTGGTCAAAAACCATTCCAGGGCGGAAGACTCGTATACCAGCCAAACGAAGGTGACGAAGAGTTCTCTGCTGTTGTTGTTGCCGTTACGAATCGGTTTCGGAAGTGAATCTGCCAGATGTAGCGATCTACCGCAGTTGTTACGCTTGATCTTCCCGATCTTGGTCTGTCCTGTGTTTGGCCTGTCTTCTGGTAGCGTATTAACAGCCTTCTGATGGTGGTTTCGCTGCAGTTGAAGGTTCTTCCAATTTGGCGTTTGGAAGCCCCCATAGTGAACATAACGATCGCTTATCACGTTTCGCTTGTTTAAGTCTTGGCGTACTTTTGATGTTCTTTTTGTAACTGAAGTCTGCCCTTTCCAACACAGGTATTTATGTAACATTGCTTCACGTGCATCATAAATCGTTCCTGCAAAACACGTTTTGCACGTGATTTTGATTGCATAATTCCAGTTGCTGCGTTCGATGCGATACGATATAGAGGAAACGATGCAGTAAAACTATCCTTTCCTGCTTAGAATCAATCCCTACCAGCCCTTTTGATTTTTTTATGAAAAAAATAAAAGTGAAACCAATTTTTTGCTTGGTAGTTAAGAGGCTATAATGACTTTGCCTATACATTTGAAATGTTTATCAATGTTGAAAGAATGGAACAAGTTGAATGCAGAAAGGTAGGAAATAAACACTGAGGCGACTGTTGGGGTGTGCAATCGATACTTAATTGTATTTCAAACCATCATCTTCCAATGAGGGAATGTAGAATCTTTTTTTCTTGAATGCATGAATGCATAAAACACAAATCTAAAAACTTGATGACGTGTTCTTCATGTCAATTTCAAGTTTTGAAAGTTACAGGTTTGGCGAATTTGAAACCTGCCTGCCTTATTTTCCGTAATGTACAAGCTTATTCACCCAAGGAATAATGATATACGTCCTCACAGTTTAATATCTTAATTCATGTCAGTTTGGTGCATATCATATTAATTAAAATAAAGCCAAAACATGTTAGAGTTTTGATTCCATGTGGCAAAAAGCTCATTATTAAAACGTATCAGTAACAATGAAGTACACGCTTTTATGGATATTCAACTTCTTTATTAACAAATTTGCGACGTTTCGGTATAGCTCCTTATACCGTTTTCAAGTTGATTATCCATAGTACTTCATTACTACTACAACTTCTTGAATGCCACTAAAAGAGTTCTTTCAGTAACGGTCAGAATATCAGAAAAAATGTGATTATTTCACATGACTTAGAACTGAAGGATGTTTTCTATGGGTAAAACATAAAAATTCCCTCAAAAAGGATAAACAAATCTTATATATTGCAAGCAAACCCAATAATGCGTAATCCTCATATTAGGTTTTACAGTTGGTGAAGGACAGGGAAGTAGTATGTTTAAATCAAAACACACCAAAATGTAGTGCAAAAGATGTGTTTCCATTGTAAAATTTCGTTTGATAACACCCTCTTAATGTAATTTTGTAATCATAACGATAACTTTATATTTTAAATTACGATTGCTTTACATACTGGTGATACTTAGCAGTCAGGGAGGGTCAACCGTTATTAGCATCTGATGACAGTAAATATAAGCCAGAGCTCCAGTGGACCTAATGTGTTGATTAACATGTAAGAAAACAGACTTTGTTGCAAGCAATATTTATTGAGCTATTGGCTCAACCTTGTAGGACATTTTTTTAAAGAATAGATGGACTTTTCCCTCTCTTTAGATGAACTAGAATTAAGTTAAAGAACTTCAAAACTTAAGATTTTTTTATGGTTAAGTGTATTTAGTAACATAGAAAGACTGTATGAAGACCTGGAAGAAAGAGTTGGAATGAAATCATTATCACTGTCTTTTTTTTATTTGAAAAATGACGTCAATAGATGGATGTCACTGTTTGGGATAACAAACGATATTTTCTACAGTTTTTCTCATCTAAAATTGTCTTTTGTAAGCATAATGTTATATAAATAACTCAAAATAATTGTTGGTGATTCCGTGGCTTTGACATATTCCGTCACCCACAAAGAGTTAAAGAAAAGTATTCAAAACAGACACACAAAAACTGGGCTGGGGAGATTTTGCCATCATATAACTCAGAAAAAACTGTATTATTGATTCTTTGCAACTACTTAAAACTCTGTCATTTAACCTGCTGACTTAAAGAACCCATAATGTCAAGCGGAAATTATTTACTTCTTTGGGACTGGAAGAAGTGAATTGCGTTTGCTAATTAAAAGTGATTTGGATCTATGCTGCCTTCTGCTTGACTTTGCATGGGTCAATTTAACGAGAAAAGGTTTAGTACTGTCTGGATCGCTAAAAAATCAAGTTCCCAGGGAACTATAATTATTTTATAAAGAAATCCAAATGGCTTTTAAAAACTTATAACGAAGATAGACGTTGGGTTTCAAAGGCTTTCAACATCATTTCATTTTCATTGTTACAAACAGTAATTGACCACTTGTTATTTTCGTTTTATGTACGGTTCATATTGAAGCATCCTTTAAACGAACTATTTATACAATCATATGTACATAGTATTGTCGGCCGCGGATTACTAGATTATGAATTGAATCCTCTGTTGTTCATAATCAGTTTCTTATAGATTAACACAAGAATAATTTCAAACTTTCGTTTACAGAGAATTGTTTTGTGATAAATCTAGAATAATCCACATATCTAAATATAGCTGCTAAACATTGTTGCTTTTTTAATTACTTTCAAATTTAGTGCAAATATCGTGTAAACTGTTGTTCAGTACAAAGCTTGTTCAACAAATATTGTATACTAAAAAATTTATAGAAGATAACGACAAAACAAATTCCAATGACATGCTGCAATAGTGCTGCAGGTACTTATACAGCACTGTTGCTCAAAATGCGAAAATGACCATTTAGATGATCTTTTGTCATTTCAAAATATGTTTGTGCAAAATGCAAGATAGATCATAATGATAACCCATGTTGTCTAAGTTGACTTAAAATATGTGCAAAATGAGTTTAAATGATATTTCATTGCATAAGTAAGATAATTGAAAAGCTCACAATTTTGACCCCATGCCATGTTTAGCATACCATTTATCTGTTTCATATATTTACTTACTTAATTATTATCATTATATGTAGTGTAAATATTATTCCTTTACAAAATAATAACAGTGTTGACTTTATATAGTTTGCTAAGAAATGGTGACTTCTTCAAATTGTAGAAAAATAATGTTTAAACAGAAGAATTTCACAGTTAAGCTTATATATGATATTGTTTCCTTTACGATAAACGAACGAGGATGTACTTTTATTGAAATGAAACAAAAACATAAGTAGACGAAGAGTAATACTATGTATTCACAGTGATTGCGTCTAAGGCAAATCACCGAAAATCATACATATCTTCAAAAATGAGAAATGTACCCCCGAAGAATGATATTACAAACATGAACCCTGTCATGTAATTGTTTTAAATATTATAAACATTTTTGACCGGAAACACAGTTCGTTTGACGTTCAGGAAACATAGATTGCATTAGGTTGCAAATGCCATCAATTCATAGCAGGGCAGGAAAAGAATTTATCACTTTACAAGGGCTATTAAATTCTTTGTAGTAACTAATGCAGGTATTCATAACCAGGAAGGACGAAGTATAAAAAATTCTAAATGAGGTAAAGTGACATCTTTTGTCAGTATCAATGTGACAAACATTATCTGGTTAGAACTGATTGACATGAACTTTGATCTCTGATTTGAAACTATTGTGTAAAGGTGGAATTGGCATCATTAAATTACTTCTAACCCTTTGTGAATGTCTTGTTTTCAACTTGTTTCTATTCACTGGCTGACATTATCACAGGAGTCTTCGTAAACAGCATGATGAAAAGCATAGATAAGATATGTGCAACACGCAATATCAATGAATGATTAAGGACTCAAAGAGAAAAACACTGAACATGTGTTTTCAAGTTTTGTTCCTTTTAATATAAATAAAGCAATCAATCACATAACAAAGTTATCTATCTTGATCATCAGATGCAACGTTTGTCCGTGTTATTTTAATTTGTCTTCACACATTTGAATCAACGCTCACTTATGCAGTTTGGGTTCTGCCCACTAATAATTGTAAAGCACATCAAGTATAGTTGCACAGAGATGATATAGAAAAGATGCGAAGAAAGAAAACTTTCAGTTGATGGATTATTCCTGACGCGTTGTCAGGAAAAATTGTAAAAAATAGATGCAAACATATTTTATAAATTCTGCAATTTTTTAAAAACCTTTTTTGCTGTCAGAGTATTGAACTGCCGAGACCATGTTAGAAATTTTTATTCTGTCAATATTAACTCTAATGATTAGATAAAAGGATAATGTATTTTAAACATTCTTAAGATGATGTAACTTTGCAGAGCTATTCAATAGATGGTATGACATATCAAACTTTAAAAATGTATTTTGAAAGCTCTACTATTCTAATCATTTGGACAATGTTAAAACATGTCTTCAAAAACAACAATCATTGAAATTAGTTTCATTTTTTAACATAGACACCATTGAGAAACATTCACTTGAAAGTAATAAAATACTAAAGTGGCAGCTTATGAAGCGCCTTAAAGTAATGATTGCGGTTCAGCTTAAAACATTTTAATAGTCATACTATGCCATATTATACGTGATTTAAAGATCAGCTCTTAAGATATTTCCACTGGGTCGAAATACGAGTTTATTGCTCGTAAAATATTCCAATGGCACAATGAGATTCCTAAGTTTGAGTTAGATAGACATGAGTTCGTTGCTCTATCGACAAATTCAATTCAATGTTCAAATCATCATAACACCGTTGACATTTACAGACTAACGGAGATCAGAAATGAATCGCATTGGTGACTATTAAAAGGAGCAAATGATGCACAGTAGCAATACAAGTACAAATGGCTTAACAATCGTAAAAAAAATAATTCACTAGTCTGTCTCAAATTCAAGTATTATTACATTTGCCATTCGAATATTGATTGCTTGTAATTGTATGATAGTTAAACTTACAAGAAACTACAAGGAGGTCAATAGAAAGTTGCATTATTTATTCATGATTCATTTAAAGTCTCAAGGTAACTGAGGAAAAGAAACATCAATATTGAATTGTATTTATAAGAGTATGATATTTCTTGTTTCTGATACGCAATATCCTTACACCAGCAACACAGCAAAACGCAAACAATGAAAACACAATTTTGTTAATCGACGTATTATTCCCATTATTCCCACGTGGTCCTGTGCATAGCTCAGTTGACCGCTGTCATGAAGTTCAGCAACATCAGGCGTTGCTCGCCGGATGGATGGGTTATCACGTTTTTGCTGGACAAGCTGCGAGTTTGAAGGGTTGATTCCCTGCCCCGCACTGAGACTTGTGGTGTCTACTTGGGCAAGAGATTTAGATCAAAATGTGCCTCTGTTGACCCAGCAGGAAATGGGTACTTAGTACAGCAGTGTGTTGGTGGTGACCTTCTAGCGACAGATATGTCAGCTTGGGTAAGACCAGGGTAATAAATGTTGGTAGCACCTTGAGCATGCACTAGTGTGTGGAAATGTGCGCCTTATAAATATCCACATTATCAATATTAATATTCCAATCTTCCTGTTATCGCCAAAGAAAGCATGGCATTCAATTCAAGCTCCTGGATGATCATAGAAATGTTACTGACATAAATATTAAGTGACAAAAAACTTATACTTATACTACAAATAATTTCATTAAACGTGTGCATCTGCAAAATATTTATAGCATTGCTCTGGGTTTTCAGTTTCTACAGAAAGATTGTGTTTCTTCAAAATGATCGAGAGCCTCAATGTTCATATCTGTCAACTGTCAAAGTAACTTTTAACTCATAAATCGATGCAAAGAGACTCCGTATGATGATTTCGTCGTCTTATCAGCAGCTGGTGAAGTAAAGCAGAAAGAAGAGAGAGTTTTCTGAGATTCTGCTAAATGACAGTTACAAAACCAAACGTTTCTTGCTAAAAAGAATTCATAACATCCATACATGTTTGCACATTATGACTTTAATCATAACGCCTTATCATTCATTGAAACATTTCTGAAATAATGATAGGAAATGACAAAACCCCCAATTTCAAAAGAGTTCAACAAATGTCAAATAATTACAGCAGTGCTCTTAGGTATCAGTTTCTACAGAAGATCACGTTCCCTGACATGACCTGAAGCCTCAAGTTTATGTCCGTCAACTGTCATTACGATTGAAATGCCGTTTCGTTGGCATCTATGCAAAATGAGACTCGGTATTATGATGTTTTCGACTGTTGATGCAGTTACAAAAAGACAAAGTTCTTAGATTCTGACAGTGACAGTGACACAAAAAACGCATCTGTTGTTCATCTTTCCTCATAAATAATTATAAAAAAACCCCTATATGTTTGCACATCATGATTATTAAATATATTAAAACACTCTTACATGTTGCATATTTGACAAATGCATGCATGAAGTAAATAATTGGGGTCGTTTCCCTTAATATTTCAATTTCTAATGGAGTTTATACCTCGTTTCTCCAATGTTTCCCCCGCCATATCAACACCATTTATTACGAATATTGTGAACCATGTGTATAATATTTTCCTGTATGATTCATAACAACTCAAATATGTTTTCCTAATATGATTATGTTCCTGAACCAATGTTTTTTCTCTGATATATTTTTCATTCTGACTATACTGATCACATCTCATCTCGATTACTGTTACACTCATTCATAAGGTGAAAGATTCATACTGAGCGAAGACTGTAGATAGTAGAAATATCTAAATCATTAAGATGGGTATCTTTCTGTTTCCTCATTAAACGGATTGTCCCGGATGTACAAATTCTGTCATTAGTCTGTTCTAGGACTTTAGACTCTCTTTGTATATAAAAAGATATTAACAGCAATGCTATGAAAACAGAGTAAAATAGGTCACGACTGGAAAAATACATAACCAAGTGAAGTAGTTTCTTCCGTAGATATTTGTGGTACATTTTAAAGAATGCTAAGTCAAGTGCTTGTGAGTTTCAGCAATGACTTTATTTAGTATATTTGAGATGTTGATTTATATGCTATTTGACAAACAAACAGTTTGAGAACGTATTCACCACAAATGGTTTACAGTTGTTAGCTACAATTATGTACAAACCTACCAGAATAGTGACACTACGATCCAAGTACGATCACATAACATTTATCATCATTGTTTACATGGAACAACCCCTAGTATTCGTGTGAACTTATCACTAAATACAAGCCAGGTCTTTTCCTTGTATCAGAAAAACAGAATCTGCTAAAGACAACGACATGGAAACTAAAAGTTTAGGGAAGCTTTCTATAGACTATACAGCTACTCTGTCGAATTATTTGCCTATTTACATGAAAGAATGTCCATGAGTGACTTATCTATTGAAAAAGTACTGTCAAGAGTAACATTTCTATTCTGACTTGTACAGGGTTTTGAGAAAATGCACTATAGATAAGGTGCTCTATTAATATTCATAGGCTATATTACGTTACCTTTGGCCGATTTTTAGTCATACAATCATTCAATCTTTCCCAGTGAAGAATGTTACTTTATTGACCATAACATATTGTTATTTCATAGATATACATACAAAGAGATATTTTAATGAATATCCAAGGGCTCATATGTATTGAGAATCGATTTACAAGTGCAATTTGTTTATCTAGGAAACAAGGAAGCTTATATGATTAGAAGTGGTATCAAACTTCAAATGGTCTAGCTTTGATGGTTAAGTCTGTATTATCCCAGGAATATGGTGGACCTTTTAAATGAACACTTCAGTTTTTGAAGTTAGACAAACATGAATATTTGAACGCATATGGTTATCTCAGATGTTCTAGGTTTAAACTTTTGAGAGTTTGCTTTCATGTTAGATTAAAGAGCCACTCCGTGAGTTGTTGGAGTCATATATGCCAAACTTAATCAATGGTGTCATTTGATCGCGAAGTATCGACTGTTACCAAAAAGACACATTTTAAAGCTTTTAACAGTGACGATATGAAGGTAGAACGTCGCAATTATGATCGAAACCGGACAGTGGCGCGCATCAAATAGTCAAACGTTTTTTTGGAGACTTATATAAAACAGCCAGGAAGGCAGTTAGGAGTTGATAGTGTTTGTTAGGTTATATAACTAGTATCCAAGTATATTGGACGTGATATATACACCACTGTTATTTTAGATTTCCATGGAAAACCAGTATTTGTCATATACATGTATATGTCTTTTCGACATGAACAGTTAAGATGTTTTGATTTTATATCACCACGTATGACATTTAGGATCGTATCAAAGGTAAATAATATGTCATGAAAATCACGGAGTGGCTCTTCAAGAAACTAAGGGCTTTTTAGATATGATTTAGTTATTTTACAAATGGATGGACTAAATCTATGATTTGTCTCAAGTTCCATTGTATGTGTTAGGTTTTATTGATCACTGTTATTTCAAATTAATCTTTTGTATAGGGAAACGATAATCAGATTTCATTTTCCATAACTTTCAAATACATGTCAGATCATGTTTTGTAGAAAGTTCTTAATCTTTGTCGAAATAAGTCAAGAGTATCAAACACATCCTTGACAGTGTCCCTTTAAGAAGAAAATGTTAAAGTTCGAGAAAAACTCTCCAAAGATTTTCATAACAAAAACTCTTACTTTGAACTGTCAATTTCTTATCATCTATTCTCTTAGAATCCTGAAATTGCTGTAAAAACGTTTATAAGGTTCTTTCCATGCTGGAAACTCAGAAAGCTGGACGGGTTGAAGGAGGAAAATATATTACGTTTGATTACTAATAGTCTTACCTCACTATGACATCTTCTACCTATTTTTACTTGGATTGCAAGGAGCTTTTTCAGCAAAAGAAAGTCACATAGAAATCATCATGCGAGTGATTCATAAATGTGTATGTGACCATGTTAACTTGACGATTTCCTTATAAGAGTTAGAAATGATACCATGCATAGAAAAGCTTTTCCTATTATTTCAAAATGTATTGAAATACACTCTCAACCATAATGAATTAATTCGGATTGAAAATGCATTTAACATTCTGTTATGAAAAAATATGTGCAATGAGATACAATAGTGCATTTTAAAGATATAGAACTTTCAGCTTTAAGGGCCGATCTTGAAATGCTTGAATTACAAAAGAAAAACCAGGATCTCTTGATTGCAATTAACAGCGATCATTTCAAAATGTTAACAGAACTTTAGAATTATTTTAGTCATACAATGAATATTATTTTACAAATAAGAAAAAATTACAAGCACTTTTTCTTTCAGTCTCTGCAAAAGTCTAGTTCATACAAATGTCATGTCTGAAATTCTTAAATTGTTCATGAATACGTGAATAGAAATAAAACTCGTTTTTTAATTTTTAAATTTTCAGTTATATATTTTTGTGTTATTTTGGATAGACATGAAGAACCTTGCATATTCTCTCCTTATTCCTTCGCCTCGATGAATGTTTGCTAAATTCAGCAAATTTAGTAAAAAGAAATTACAGCTTATGAAACATTGAAAATTACCTACGAATGATAAGAAATAAATCAAGTACATTTGCAAATACACAATGGATTTCCATGAATAAGATACGATATCATGATTTTTATACGAATAGTTTATGATGGTTTGTAAAAGTCCTGGAATTAAATTGTACTCGTTACCCTTCATCTGCAACCTTCCTAGATAATTCGTATATAATTCGTAGATTTTAAATATTTTTAAGTAAATTCAAAATTTTAAGTCGAAACCAACGTTGCCTTATGTTATTAAAAATTATCTTATTTTTCATTTTATACAAAATTATCAAGGAAGAATTATGCAAATAATAGATCTTTAAGGCCTTAAACAGTAAAGAAAAAGATATAGAAAACTGAAAAGATTTAAGATTATATTCCATGTTACATTGATGTATATCAAATTCGTTTAAATAATGCGTAAAATCGTTGGCATGTGGCAAAAACCTCGTTAATCAATAATTCCTGGATTAGTCAGAATATCAGAATAGAAATGTTATTATTCTGCGTTGAAAAATAATAACATTCATGCTAAAGTACTGTAGCACGTTCTCTTAAGGGATTATGAAGGAGTCTCTCATTTGACAATATTATCACTTTCAAACAATCTAATAATGTCCAATAATCGTATGTGGCATTACGGTTGGTGTAGGACAAGGCATTAAAAATAATAAATATTCATGTTAAAGGAACTGTACTCTGACATATTCCGTCACCCATAAAGACTCAAGCAACAGTACTAAAACAGACAAAAAACTATACTCTCTTGGGGACTTTTGGCGACCACGCAAGCCTTAACCAGAAGAAAGTATATCTGCCTTCTGCTTGACTTTTCATAAGTCATTCTTACGAGATAATTATAAGGTATGATGCAATGTTCTTTGTTAAAAAAACAAACTTCTCATGAAACAATATTTGTTTTTATAGAACCCAAAATGGCTTTATGAAGACAGACAGCAGGTTTGAAGTTCATTATATCTTATGCAACCGTTATTTCAGTTTCGTTTTTAAACATTAATTGACAACTTGATATTAACTTTTGATATGCGTTCAAGATCAAAGTCTTTAGAAGTTTTTACTCAATCATGAGTAATGTGACAACCTTGTTTGTCATCGGAATTTTATAAGTTTGAATATCTATGTTCATATTGAACTTGTTAAAGGATGACGCAAGATATAATTTCAAACTTTCGTAAAAAGACAAAGTTGATATGTGATTAATCAAGTTTGGGGAGGAATATCTGACAAAAAAAATATCTACTAAAAAATCTTCATAGAGCCATATCTTATACAACGTGTAAGTTTCCCTCGAAGTTTAACTTTAAGCTATGTAGCATACTTTAGCGAAAGTGAACTGACATACTGCTAAATCAGCGTATATGAATCCGCTCTCGCTCCTTCCTAATACCCTGATCTCTTTCGAGCTAAATCCCTGGTATGGCTGGCAGCTTGATATTCGTGGCTATGCTAACCTGTTAAGCCAATGAAATGTTGTGAATAAAGGAGCATGAGGCTACTAGCTTAAACTTCCATCCGGGCTGTGCCGCTGTTGCTGAATGCGAGCCGTCTCATTGGCTACACGATACCATATCACGTCATATAGTTCTCTACGCTATTTTGGTAACTAGCGATACGAGGGTTTTGGCTTGAATAGGTATTAAGAAGGAGCGTGAATCAGTCTGATTAAAATCTACCGTGTTTCAAAATATTGACTCGCACGTGCTGACACCAGTTTAGCGCAGACAAAACCTAGTTATTAGCGAACCAATCACATCATTGCGTTTAAAATAAGGATAGCGGCGATCAAGGTTAACGAATGCTAAATAGGAGTTACTTGCCTCTAGCTACTGATACCGAATGCTTTTGCCGAACGCATTGTGACTGGTTAGCTGAGTTTACGTAAGAACGTGTGAGCAGTGAGGCTGCGGTCAGACCGTTGTTGAGAGGATAGCCTAGACAGATAGAGTACGAATCTCGGTTTAGTCAATATTTTGAAACTTTTATTCCTCGGAACACGGTCGATTTTAATCAGACTTGAGCGAGAATGGATTCATATACGCTGGAGGATGAACTGAAGACAACCAATCACTTTTGTCATTATGAAATTGCTGGCGAAGTTCCTTGTCGGACGTTCTGATTGAAACCTCTTAAAACAATCACAGGAATCTAAATATCTCTAAAGCTATTTCTTTGATACTAATTTCAAAAATGTTCTCATGTTGTCTCATTTCATCAAGTTTTGTATAAGGTATTATCAAGGTTCAATTAAATAGTTATTAAAACGTAAGTTTAGTGCTTGCAGCTTTCCTTCCAATTCAAACAGGCACCTGATTTAAAGTTCTTGAAAGCAAACTCACAGTTTGCCAAATATTCAATCTCAAACCCAGAGGTAAAATTTACATAAACCTAATTGATAATCAGAAATTTGATAAACGTTGTAATTCATTGAATGTCTCGTTGACGCGTTCCTTTTATGAAGCCAACATAAACGATTGTTTCTTTTAAGTTGACTTCTCAAAGACAGATACGGAGAAACATAGTATTCTAAATATATACAGCTAACAAATGCATTGTTCGCAGCAAAAGGTTTTCTATTTTATTAATTGATTATTTATCAAGTTAATTTTCAAAACACATACGAGATACAGCTGTGCAGCATGCCAAAAGTTTGTTCACATACCTGAATATACTAGTGCAAATATCAAGTAATTTGAGATGCCTTTGAGGTATCGTAGCGCTGCGGAAAAGAAACGTATAATATTGAATTTTTAATACAGATATGCAGATCCATTCTTCTTTAAGGCAAATGTTTATCGTACCCCTTCGATTACCCGTAACAGTTTTGGCAGGCCGTTGAAGTGACCAGGGGTCAAAATTCCGAAAACACTAATTTTTATTTTTCTCCATAATTATCAACGTCTTTAAAAATTAGTCATGTTTGTTCCTTAGCACAAAGTCAATGTGATTAGGTTGGTTTTAATCTCAGTGAGTCGATATGGACCATTTCATTTTACATTTAACGAAATCGAAATTTCGAAAATATGACCCCTTCTGTCTATATAAATATGCCAAAATTCGAATTTTTGCACGAGAGACCAGACGATCCCAAAATGAGTTCAAGAATGGCTATTTCAAACATTGATGCAATGTCATTTTTGCTGAAGTTATACTATTGACGTTGAAATGAAACCGAAATTACATGATATTTGAACTACGATTCAGTGGTAAGTGAACAAACTTTCGGTATGCAGCTGTATATAGACTAATTTTGATATATCTGGATTAATGCAAATGTATTTTTTTATTGTTATAATATGTCGTTTGATATAGGTAACAGGCAATATGGAATCAAACCGTTTAACTGCAGTTGCAGATAGATTTCCTTAAGGAAGGCGTTCAAAACATATTTTCCCCTTTTACTCCAAAGAGTACCTCAAGAAATGTAAAACTCAGTTTTATATCTATTGTATTGAATCACGATACCATATCACGTTATATAGTTCTATGCGCTATTATAGTTATTCTCGGGTTCTCTGATCATCCTGAAATGATGACCCTTTCAAACGTGGCTAAAACAGGGGAGGTAACTCTAACTACAGTCTTAAAAAGTTGCCTGATCGTTCTGTAAGTACGGTATCGTTGGACTAAAAGGAAACGATGGCTTTCTAACATATGTTTTCACTCCAAACAATTGCTCAGTTATCAGTTCAAGAGTTTGTATGTCATAGTCCGTCAAAGCGATTCATTTTAATAACTGAAATATTCAAGTTCGCTTATCGTTTCCGATTGCTGCATATTGTAGGTGTTTTCAGGAAATAGGATTCAGCACATTTTTCAAAAACTGACAATGCCTTGATAACCAAAGTATTGTTAAAAAGGAATGCATGGTAGATTTTCCCTGCAAGGTCATGTTCATGAAATTAAAAGGGTAGAAAATACCGTGAAAATTCGCGAAGACAGTTTCGGTGATTGATAACTGTTTGAAGATTCGCATCACATGAAATGAGTTTAGCGAGAATAGTTCGTCTTTTGACTTGATGTACAGATTTCGATACGAAGTTTATCTGACAGTGGTGCTTTACCGATAAAACCCACCATCATATGATATAACTCTCTTATCAAAAACTCTGTGCTATCTTATTATTTAATAAACTCTGAGGAGCAGACCATGCTCACTTTCATAATTTATTTCATATGTTTCATAAGAGCCACTCGGTGCGTTGTTGGAGACATATATGCCAAACTTAATCAATGGTGTCATTTGTTCCCGAAGTATCGACTGTTACCAAAAAGACACATTTTAAAGCTTATTGGTTTTTACAGTGACAATATGAAGGTCGAACGTCGCAATTATGATCGAAAACCGGACAGTGGCGCGCGTCAAATAGTCAAACATGATTTTGGAAACTTATTTTTTTATTTGTTCAATTTTTTAAACTTATCTAAAACAGCCAGGAGGGCAGTTAGGAGTTGATAGTCTTTGTTAGGTTATAGAACTAGTTTCCATCTATATTGGGCGTGATATCTAAACCTCTGTGCATTTAAAAGGCTGTTTGTATATTTTCATGGAAAACCAGTATTTGTCGTATATATGTCTTTTTGACATGAAAGGTTCAGATGTTTTGATTTTTAAATCACCACATATAGCATTTAGGTTCGTATCGAACGTAAATAATATGTTATGAAAATCACGGCGTGGCTCTTTGGCCAGAATGAGATTGAAATAGAAGATGTAGATGATATTTTGATTTTCTTGATGAAAACTGCGTTAATTTCATCGAGTGAGGTAGAAAGTTTATATTTTAACGAATGGGGCAGCCACGAGTGATATTGTTAACGTTTTCCAACGACGCGGGATAATGAATCTCCTTATTTGCAATAAAAAAAATTATCAGAAGTCTATGATATTTTAACACCAACGCAACGTCATCGCCGCTGTTAATTAACGATTTAACACTAAGATGAGTTGGCAAGAAACCCATAAAATGAAGCAGATTGTGGACGTGAATAACCATGCATATTTTCCACCACATAAGCATATGAAAAAGAGAATTTTTTGTGTGATAACACTCATCTCTCAAAGGGTCGTGGGGAGAAGGCAATATTTTCACGCGTGGAGTAAAGTAAGAGATTAAATCCGACCGAAACTAGTCGATGTACCAAATGCGAGTTTGATATGTAATCTTTTTTTTATTTGTTCTCATAGATACAGTTTGTAACATTGAATTTATAAACATGTGTAGGTCGGTCGGCAATCAAACAATAAAAAATCAGTGGATATCTAACTTACACTCTCAACCCTTAGAACAATGTTTTCCAGCAAATGTAATTTCTTGGCTTAATGAATGAATATTGGGAATAATGTAAGCCATTTGTTTTCAAATGTATCCATTTTATTATTCATTTTGGATATGTACTTTTCAACAATGAAAATGTTTTTCAGAACCTTTAGAAAATTTATGTACTTTTGGTATTATTGTCTTTAAAGTACATTGATAAATATATTTTTGGCAGATAGTATGATATGAAACAATAATGGATTATCAATAAAGATCCAAAACCAAACCAAACCATTGTTTTTGTTATGTCAATTGTCTTTATGTTTTGGGTAATCCAATTTTCCAGATTCATCCAAAAGTTGTGGGTTACCTTGCATTCCCAATAAACATGGCATAAGGTGTCGTTATCAACAGTACAAAAGTTACAAACTACATTGTCAATAAGTTTCATCATAAATCTCTTTTTAGTGTAAATAATTCTGTGCAAAAAATTGAATAGAAAATCAAATAGTTTTACATCTTTCAACTTCTTTCTGCAAATATCAATAATTGTGTGCCAATCAAACTTTTTTATCAGAAAATAGATTTCCCATTTGTAGCAGACTTGTGGCCTAGAATTATCTAAAGTTCTTACTTTTAATCATATCTGTAGTAATCTTCTTAGACCGGAAATTCATGCGAATATTTTTTAAGTTTTTAAAACCGCATTAATTCCTTTTAAAAAGATATTGTAATCCATTTAATCAAATGAAATCAACATAAGCTAAATAACTAGGATGAATTTCCGTATTAAAGCCTGGGATTACGAATGGAAGATCCGTATTTTAGCGAGGGCATATTTTACCCACATTTAGGCAAAGGCTTAAATTCGAAAAATAAAAAAAATATCTTGATTATTCAGGGAAGTGTTTTTAATTGAAAATTGTTTGTACTGTGAAAGTGCAAACATGTCATATTGGTAACTAAGGAAAACTGGGGTGGCTTGATAAATTCCTACTAGTATCTCACAGATAATGTATAATGATGTCTAAATTCAAGATAGACTAACTCCAAAATGCAATATTGGGGTTTCATAACGTGTACGAGAGATAGTGTTTACAGTTGTTGACATCTGTGATATAATTTCTGTAAAATGATCATTTGAGAAAAACGCCGCTAATGGCTGTAGTATTGCCCAAGCGGCGTTAAACACCAACTCACTCACTCATTTGAGAAAGTCTTCCATCAATTCGAAAGATTTTGTATTATTATCTTGTTAATTCGATGTTTATAAAACAAAGTTTAATTTCGATATTCAGACATTTACAGCGTGAAAAGGAGTTAAAGTACATTTAAGTAGAACACAACATGTATATTTCAAATCTATAAAAATATAAGGTACATGTCTTTCTAAACTAAATGACATAAATCAGTCTCGAGATGCATTGAAACTTCAAGATAGGGATGTCAATGGGCATTATACTAGTTTTATAACGTAAGGGTAGTCAATATCACTTTGTCCGCTTCTGGTGTAAATTGCTTATTTAATGAGCAAATGAGAGTCTTGCACGCAAGAAGCACGTTACGTGTAATTACAAAACACCTGGAACTTTGCATTGCTGCTCTCCTTTACATTTTTGATTCATGCCTTCATATGTATATATTTCTTTCGAATACACTATTGTACATCGTATTCTAAACCAAAATGTATTTTTGCATATATGTGTAATGTATATCCTTATATGCCGCTGCTTGCGGCCTGAGTGTAAATAAAGTTCAGTTCCGTTCAGTCTACATTAATAGTTTAATCAAAGAATTGAAGCTTTTCATTATTTATCTATGCTTACTTGCCGGTATTTTAACAATGATCTGTATTATCTTTTCCGAAAAGGACATTTATTATCGTAGTGTGCAGTTTGAATAGGTTTACCCTTCTCTTTTAGCTTTACATGGAACTCGTACTCTATTGTCTAGCTGTCGAGGATTTTATTGTATTTCATACACTATATTCAGACATATATGGTTGTTAAACTTTCACGTTCTTATTGTTAGCTTTCTGAATATTTCTCAAGAATCAATATATCGTGATATTCTTAAAATCGACTTTAGAGAATGAAAATTATTTATTTGAAAAAGATCTGTCTTTTCTTGAAAACTACCAAGTTTATCTATTATCGATTGAGACAGAAAACGAGTATCTCACAATATCAGATAAGCATTGTCTTTGAAGAGGTAAAAAGATGTTATATCTACCATACAACTTACATATTACATTACAGGTTACATATTTACGCACTAAGAAAGCCTCAGACATGCAACAGCGTTGTTCTAAATCATTCAATACATTTTTGTACTTGAAGAGGCTTCACTGGGCTCTACTGGGAGAAGTAGCCATAACATTGTTGTGGGCTCTCTTCATAGCCTACGTAATGATGTTCCTTGTTTTACTTTGTCATTTGGGCAGTATTCCAGCAAATGTTCATTAAATTTATACCAGTACTGTGTTCCTTATTCAATATTTTATGACTGCTTCAGTCAATTCAAGCGGTGAGTGTGCGATTCTTTATAAGTTTAACATTGTATAACATTGTTGTATTGTTTAGTGGGTCACACTTGCAATTGTTTTGATAGTCTTAGCTGGCAGTGTTTAGAATCATCTATTCTAGAATGTTCTATCTATTTCTTGATTGCTTGAGTTAGACACTTCTGATTGGAGTTTGTCGTGGAACTTTAAAGAACATTCTGGAAGGTATCTAACCTATATATATATGGGCTGGCATAATAACTCTTACTCATCTTGCTTCTTAAAATCAACTTTGCGATCATCTGCCGTGCCACTGTTTTTGGATACTTTTACAAGCCGTATTCATCTATCTCCTATCAAGACCCACTGACTGTTTTCTACATTCATCAACTGTGTGATTCATAAGGACTGGTGAATATATTTATTTAGCTATTTAGTGTGACTCATTTGATATTGTATTATAGCTTGTATTAGCTTGATATTGTAACCTTAAACACTTAAGGATTATTATTTGATTGATTAAACTGTCTTTTTATATTTTGCTGGTTGGACTGGGGACATTTTTAAAATTACAAATTCATTCGTAACAGTATTAGTGAAATTAGTAAAAAAATAAAGCTCCACCCTTTGACTAAAGCTAAATTGCTAAATCCAATCTCACTCACTCCAAAAAGCAACAGTAGACATACAGGACAGTGAAATAAATCGAAATTCATTATAATATAAAATATGAAAATGTGCCTCAATTGTCAATCATGAAATGCATTTCATATGTTTTAGATATTAGATAAAACGAAACCAACTTTGGATTGTGAATTATTTTTGTACTTCGGTTTACTCATTCAATTTCATTTTAGACGTTAAACTTTCAAACAGGGTTCAAGTGCCGCTAAGTCAGCTGTGAAAACTGATTTTTGACAATGGTGGATATGGATATGGTGGATTATATTTCAAAACGTTAAATTGTATTTCACATCAGATAACCTGCATTTCAAGAATAATGAGTTTATTGTTTCTTTGAATACGTAAGAAACCCGTAACATTTTGCTGTGTATCTTTTCAATCATCATTTGCTGTAGAATCTCATACGACTTCTACGTAGATAGACCATGTCCATGTAAATGTTTAGTTTACAATCTATTACGACCAATTGCGTAACTGCAACAAACTCTTCTTTGTCACTTTGCCACTTTGCAATTAAATCACAATCCTTTTCGTAAGAGTGCTTATGACTCCGATCAGGACTCACAAGGCAACCAGAATGAATAATGTAAAATTCGAAGTTATCATACCTGACAGAGCATAAGATGGTGATGTGCACGTCAATATATCAAAGCATTATCATCAAAGGTAACCATTGAATCCTAACACTTTGAAGAGGGTCACCCTATGTGACCTTATTGCCTATTAGCCTGTAGTGTAGTAATTAATAAACATGATGATCACACAGAAGGTGTCAATATCTTTGAAGTTATCGTGCTTTTATCAAAGTTTTAAAGGCTTAATGCTCATTTGGAAATTTCTTTCATTTGAATAATTTCATTCATGTACGTGACTTAACTCCATCGACTTTTTGCATATTTTGCAGATGTGTTATCATGTAATCGTGATGATCTCCGAGTTTGTGACAAGCGGTCATCAGATGCTTATCAAAATCTTGATGTAACTTAGAACGACATGTGTATGTAGAATGTTACTGACCCTTATTTATGATTCCTTAGGTATGATTTATCGCCACTGAACACCAGCTTGTATATATAAATAAAATATACTGCTTCCACCCTTTCATTTCTGAAGCAATGTCAACCATGTTGCTCCTTCTCACGTTCATATGTACCAACGTGGTGTTATCGAACGCATACGATTGGTTTGATTCTTCTGGTAAAGTTCTCACCTTTTCCTTTTTATATAACAAATATCTGAATGCGTTGCTGTTTTTCAATGTCATATATCATAAGAAGGATTTGATTGTATTCAAATCGTTACAATAATATTTTTGACCATAAGCTTATTACGAGTTCTTGTTAAGCAGTGACGTTTTCTCGTTTACTTTTATGTATGAAATATGAATTGTTTTAACTTAAGATGTAATGCCTAAACCGATCAGACAGCAATGATACTTGTAAGAAATATAATGGGTGTTTATAAAACGTTTTATCCATTATAAAGGTGCATGCTCAAAGCGCAATGACACATTTGAAGAAACCATTATGTGATTCGTTAGTATAAAATCAAATGTTTGTGAAGAGCATGATATTCGTATTATGTTAATATTTAGTTTATTGTAATTACTGAATGCTTCTTTATCGGGAATATATTGCCATCCTGCTTCATCAGCGTAATTGAATCTGCTGATCGAGCTCCTTCAATATACCCTGATATCCTTTAGACCAAAAGCCTCGTACCAGCAAATGAGACGACTCGCATCCAGCAACAGCGGCACAACCCGGATGGAAAATTCCGTTAAGTTCAAAATAGTAGTTTAAAGCTTCTTGGATAAAGACATTTCATTGGCTCAAACAATAACAGGTGAGCACAGCCACGAACATCAAGCCGCGCCAGCCGTACGAGGGATTTTGCTCGAAAGAGATCAGGGTAAAAGAAAAAGCTGCATCAGCGAATTCAATTACGCTGATTTAGCAGGATGACGTGTCGCAAGAGATTAGGTATCGCGATTTGGCTGCATTCCTTTTGCAAATTTTATCATATGTGTAGCATGGATATTCTATCATGAACCAATTACATTTGTAGAAAAAATCTATAGAATATATCCTTCACTATAATATTTACCTATAATGAGGAAGTGTCCATTGTCCGATGTGGACTCACGAGAAAAAGAAAACTTTAAAATACCTGTATGTCTGCGGTCTGCTCAGTTCTTGAAGTAAATAAAACTTATCTTTACATATATTGTCCAGGAATACACTACTAATTTTGCATCATATTTTAAATCAAATGCATCGAATGTGCTTACTTTACACGGACGAATATAAACCAAAACGCGGGATGTGCGGACCTGGTCAACTTGATTGACCTTTGTCGCCAATTCTATAAGCTTTCCCCACTCGCGGAACTTACGAACTGGAATCCGTGACAAAATCTTATAGGGAATATTTCCAAGTTGAATCTATTTTAATTTTTACAGTTGCTTTGAGTGCAGCCACTAAAAATATGTGTAATGGTCATGTAACAAATTGGCGTTCTTAAAAATAGTGATAGTGTTCTAAAAGATTTCTAAGAAAGTTGTCTCCACTGAAACCACTATGTTTTACGACAGAGCTTCTCGCGTGAAAATGAATATGACTTGATGCAATTGTCATGAAGGGTTTGCATTGTGTCTTGATAAAATTATGATTGAAAATAAAAAGGTATCATTCCATAAACATGCTCAAAAGAATAATTCAAATATTTTACAAGAAATGTCCTTCATTAAGCGGGTGAATAAATCCAAAAAAATAATTTTAGTCACACGAAACACAATTCCACTACTTGACAGCTTTGATTATCATAATAATATTTGAGCTACGTAATGTAGATTCAAATGTAACTATTGTACACTATTCATTGCCAGATTTATTATCATTGATATCTGCTAAAGTCCTTAAGCATCTTTCATTTTATTCATTTTTGTATCGATCACTGTTTATCAACTGAATATCAAATGTATTTAATTGATTATATCAACCACTTCAATGAAGGGGTCTATGCTTACCAACTTATTGGGTCAGTCCTCTGAAGATCAAATTATTAATTGATTATATCAACCCTTCAATGTAAGTGTCTATTCGTCCAAGTCATTGGTTCAGTCCTCGTATATCAAATGTATTTAATTGATTATTGAAACCAATTCAATGTAAGTGTCTATTCGTCCAAGTCATTGGTTCAGTCCTCGTATATCAAATGTATTTAATTGATTATATCAACCACTTCAATGTAAGTGTCTATTCGTCCAAGTCATTGGTTCAGTCCTCGTATATCAAATGTATTTAATTGATTACATCAACCACTTCAATGTAAGGGTCTTCGTACCAAATTATTGGTTCAGTCTTCCTATATCAAATGTATTTAATTGATTACATCTACTTCTTCAATGAAAGTTTCCCTTTGCCCTTATCATTGGTTCAATCCCCCGAATATCAAATGTATTTAAATGATTACATCTACTACTTCAATGTAGCTAATTGTTTTGTTAATAATTTCATTGCAAATCATCATTGTCCAAACCAGGCAACGTAATTACTATGTATTGATATCAAATCAAGTCCAGTGGCCATTGCTCAGGTTACCAAATATTTACCTTTTTCTCATGTATGTATTGCTACTCTTCACTATATGACTATATTGATATCTTTAACTGAATGTCCTCAAAACTGTTTATATGTTTCTTTGCTATGTGTCTATTTTAAAACTTACATTGCATTTTGGTATTCCATACATGTCACCTGATAAAAGAGTAAACATATTCGCAGACACGCTTCGCATTTGAAAAGTAAAGACTTCTTTATAAAAGATAAATAAGAGATATTTTACGTCTAACGGCTAATTTTGTACTTGACGAGTTATATTTGTTGATTACGTTTTACTCATTGTTTTAAAGTATCAGTATTATTATAAGTTGTAGAGATGGTATCGGCAGTAGTAGTAGTAGTATTGGTAGCAGCAGCAGTAGCAGTAGTAATAGAACGAGAAAAAGCAGTAACAACAGTAGTAAGAGTGGAAGTAATAGTAGAAGGACTAGACTCAGTGGTGTGGTAGTAGTAGTAGTAGTAGTAGAAGTAGTAGTACTAGTAGTAGTAGTAGTAGTGGTATTAGTAGTAGTAACAGCAGCAGCATCCTGTTATTTCAGCGTATTTAAATCCGCTCTCGCTCCTTCCTAATACCCTGATCTCTTTCGGGCTTAATCCCTCGTATAACTGGCGACTTGATATTCATGGCTATGCTCATCTGTAATTTTTCAGCCAATGAAATGAGGTTGAAATGGAGCTTGAACATAGTAGCTTGAACTCAACGGATTTTTCTCATCCGGGTTGTGCCGCTTTTGCTGAATGCGAGCCGTCCCATTGGTTGGCTAGATAGCTAGAAAAGAGGGTTTTGGCTTGAAATGGATCAGGTTATTAGGAAGGAAGGAAAGCGGATTCATGTACGCTGATTTAGCAGCAGTATTTTTTTTATTTTTTGTAGTAGTGGTAATAGAATTAGTCGTAAATGTAGCAGCCGTCATGGTGGTAGTAGTAGTAGTAGTAGTAGTAGTAATAGTAGTAGTAGTAATAGTAGTAGTAGTAGTAGTAATAGTAGTAGTAGTAGTAGTAGTAGTAGTAGAAATAGTAGTAGTAGTAGTAGTAGTTGTAGTAGTAGTAGTAGTAGTAGTAGTAGTAGTAGTAGTAAAGCATTCGTAGTAGAATGGAACTCTCATTTCTGTTCCAGGTCTCACCGACTGTTCTGGCGGCCATGTTAGGTTAAACGAAACCTGCTACATTCTCAGCAAAGAGACAGCATCATGGTACTCTGCTCAAAAACGATGTAATGAAAACGGTATGACATTGGCCCGTGTGGACTCGAAAGATAAACATGACACAGTTTCCATGTTCCTTTCTACCAGTAAGTAATATGGTGTATTGTTATAATATATACTCAAAGAAAAGGAACGCACTGACACATTTATATTTTTTAAAAGTTTTAAATTCAGTTTATTCAGTATATGTTTCGGTGTTCTAATAACGATGAATAGATTTATGTGTTGCTATCAAATCACTATAACACTTCGAAAAGTAAAATAAAAGTAGATGATTACTTTTTCTTGCAAATCGGTGGATTTATTCCGCAATATAAGCATTCAAAAGACGTGTATCGCCGTGTATGTATTTTGCATTTTACGTGTGAAGAAAAAGAATGTCATTATTTCAGTAATGTATTTAAAATACGAAAATATCGGCAATAAACACATGTAAAAGTTACGCCTACATGTATCTATTGCACATCGTTTTCATGTCAAGAAAATGCCTAAATTACGACTTTGAAACCAAATCAAACAGCATTTCTTAACTTCAGAACTGTCATAGAAATAGACAGCCTAGGTCACCAAACACGTAAAAATGTCAGCATTCAATCGATGAACTGGAAGGCTATTAGCGTCTGATATTTTAGAATATATATCAGGTCTATACAACAGTGTGAAATGCCATTCTGATGAAATTTATGAAAAAATACATCAACATGTGTTACGTGTAGCCTGTAAAGGAAGCGAATAATAAAAAACTGAGAAAACCTAGGGGATCTAGAATATGTATATTAAAACGTCATTCAAATAACTAGCTTCAAAATAATATACCTGTGCATTTTCATTTGAATGAGTACATTAATAATTCAACGATTTATCTATGATTAGTTAGCGTAGGGTAATTACTGCAGTACCCTAGGGTAATTACCCTAAGTAATCGTATCTGGGTAGCGCCAATATTTAAAATTTTTCCTCGAAACACTGTCATTGATCTGACTGCATATCTTAGGACAACATACAATTAGATAGTTTACCCTCAAAAGAAACTGTACTATGCATACACTTCTTTTTAGTTGGGTAAATCTGAACAAATGAAAATGTTAATCATACATGGTACAGTACCTTACAGAATGAGAATGGATATTGGTATCCCCAGAGATGTTTTTTTCATGGAAGTATATAATATAAAACAAAACATTACTTCTTTGTTTGAAAACTTTCAGAGTTTAATCCTCACACCTTCACTTGGCTTGACATCATATACGACTCCACACTAGACGTTTACGTGCATAAATCAAACGGAGATCCAGTGAGTGAATCCTTCTGGAATTCTGGGGAACCCAGCAATGATGACGAATTCTGCGTCGCACAGCACTCTTATGGGTGGATGGATTACGACTGTGGGGTTGAAATAAACTTTCTCTGTCAAAGTCAAGGTATTTTTTAATTGTAATTTCATAGAAGGAAAAGAAAAATAGTTAAACTCATATGTTATTTCATTTTTATGTAAATCTTGCATTGATGTTTTCATATCTAAAATCTAACTTTACATTTTTAGATTATCAATAACGACAGAATCTCATCTGAGTACCTTCAGACAAGTCAGTTCTTGCCGGTAATATTTTGATGATAATCTACACGTTTTGATGTTTTGTATTTCAAACGACAAAATATAGATAATATATATTAATAAAATAACATATAATTGATAATGTGAATAAGGAAAAATGAACTGACATGAAACGAATATACTCACAAACAAGAAACTTCACCATACAATATTCGGGATATTCTTTGCTTGAAGTATATGAATTAGATATGAAGTGGATTTTAAAAAACGTTTACGTTAACAGGTTCATGGCTATGTGATGTCATCAGGTTTTACCATCATAAAATGTGACTGAATTTTATTTGTTGGAAGATATAGATATTCAAGCACATTTTTCCGGAAATGAGTTTTTATATCATCATGTGGCTCTTTTTGCTTTCAGAGTGTTCCTGCCAAGACGTTGACGGTATGTAGACGTTGAATATGTTCTTAAAGTTCAATTTCTATACAATTCCTTTTAAAATGATGACTACGCATAATTCACCTTGTCGGTAGTCTCGGGTGACTCTACTACAAACAGAGTCTTACAGTTATTTCAGGCTGGTCTAAAAAAAACTCAATCAAATGAAACTGGATTTTTTTCGGCCTCAAACGACTTTACTTCACCCGTAATAATTTCAAATCTGCCCCAATGAAACCATGACAGACTTTTCAGGCTTCTCGGTTTTGTGTATACCTAATCACCCTGATTAGAGTTTCAAGCTTATCCACAAGAAGTATATACCAACCAAATAGTCTTGGAATTATGAAGTAAGATGAGCGGTACAATAGTCATATTTTACCCTGACTGGACATTGAAAGGAATCCTCTGTTTCAAAGATTTTCTGTTTGAAAACGCTTGTTTACAAGACAGTGTTCGGAAATTGAACATAAACCAAAATTTTGTCTGCATAATATTAGAAAATAAAATATAATATATAATAGTATAATATAGAAAATCAGTTTGTACTTAAAGAACAAATAGGTATATTCACCATAGTTGTCATCATGGGTATAAATAGTTGTAAGATAACCATTTTTTTCTAAATTGAGATATTGCAATGTTCATTCTATGTGATTTTTATTATTTTATTTTTCCCTAATAGAAAAAATGACCTATTTAAATAGATAATCTTTATATCAAAAGTAACTCTATTGACGAATCAACAAACTTGCCAAACATTAGTATTTATAACCAGTGATTCTAAATGGTTGAACTGTTGGCATGTTCTGTAAATTCTGGTCTTCTTGTCATTTTGTCTATAAATGGTAATGTATTATGTGATTGATATTTGTACCGCTGCATACCAAAAGTTTGTTCACATACCAATGTATCGTAGTGCAAATATCATGTAATTTATGTTTTGTTTGGACGTCAAAAATTATCTTCAGTATAACTGACAATGAATCACTATTGTCTGTGAGTAAATTAGCCATTCTTAAACTTACTTGGAATCTTCTTGTCTCTCGTTCAATAATTTAAATTTTGGCTTGATGAATTCGATGTAGACAGAAGGGGCATATTTTTGAAATTCCGATTTCCAGAAAGTTCGAATAAAATATTTCAGTTCAAATCTCAGAGAAAGGAATCAGCACAGGCACATTGATTTTTTACATGGGAACAAATATGTCATATGTTGATAAGTTTGATAATTTGAGATGATTTTTAAAGCGAATTTTGACCTCTGGACACTAATGATTTGCCAAAACTGCTGTATTGACAGAGATTTTGTACGTCGATTTACGGGCATTAAAGAGCCAATCCGTGATTTTCATAATATAGTATTTACCTTTGATACGAACCTAAATGTCATATGTAGTGACCTAAATTCAAAACATCTTTACATTTCATGTCCAAAAGACATATATAAGACAATTATTGGTAAAAATCTAAAAACAACCTTTTAAATGCACAGAGGTGTAGATATCACGTCCAATACACATCGATACAAGGTATATAACCTAACAAACATTATCAACTCCTAACTGCCCTCCTGGCTGTTTTATATAAGTCTCCAAAATTACGTTTGACTATTTGACGCGCGCCACTGTCCGGTTTTCGATCATAATTGCGACATTCTACCTTTATATTGTTTCTGTAAGAACAACAAATAAGCTTTAAAATGTGGTTTTTTTTGGTAACAGTCGCTCCAAATGACAACATTGATTACCAGTGCTGATTGAGTGCGCGGTGATAACGTTACACTCGATAAGATTGCGTCCTATAACGTTACATACGATAAGATTGAGTCGTATAACGTTACACGCAATAAGATTTCGGCTTATAACGTTACACACAATAAGATAGCGGCTTATTAAGCTACAAGCTCGAAATTTGCAATGTGTTTAGGATATTTGGGTGAGAGTGATACGTTCACGGTACATAACCTTTCTTCCCCTCATGTGACGGTTGCTCGGTCTTTGGAGCTATCACATCGGCCATTAAATGCATCGGCTGATTATGACTTTTTATACCCATGCGAACGTAATGCGGAAATAGGGTATGTGCTCTCAGTTGCTCAGTTTTGCAATCAATAGAGTAATTGCTTTTGAATCCGTGTGAAATTATTTCTTAATCATAGCTTCAATCAGTTCATATGTGAGGTCGGATACTCGGTTGTTTGGGAATTAGTAGGCGTACTTGAAAAATAAAACAATCACTCAAATTATACCTAGAATTACTGAAAGTCACGTTTAATACTTATTTCAGTTTACAAACCGGACACGCTCCACTGCACCAATGACAGACTGTACTTTGGTGGTGATACCTGTTTCTTTATCAGCGAGCAAACTGCGAACTACGAGGACGCCAGGTCATCGTGCGATGCGATCGGAGGAAAACTTGCTCGTCTAAACCGAGAGGTTAAATACAAGGACTTATTTGCGTATGTTGAAAACCTGCCTTACGGAAAATGTAAGTTTTGTTAAGTCAAATTTAATGTTGTCTTATTTACATAATGTGTAGTAAGCGAACGATTAGAGTAAAAGGCATCCGTCTGAAACAATATGAGATTCAGAGTAATGTAGACGGTCTGAAGGATGTTGTGTTTGGAACTGCACAGTGCTAAAATAAAATACTGTATACAATATGGTGATATGAACCAAAAACATATCTCTTCGCTGCTTTTTAATCCAGAAATTCGATTACTGGTGTGAGGCAATGGATCATTTACAAATGAAATCGATCAAGAGTGAAACGGATGGTTAGCAGCCGCTAACACGTCCTGTATCCTGTTTATAAAAAGATAATAATCTTCATTTCCATTCATATTGAGTGTGTTTTCAAATTTTCTACCTATTAATCCATGCTGCCCAGCCGCAGCAATTTAATCTCATTGGAACAAAATAAAAAAATGTCCTGCACTGGTTTTAATGAGATTGCGCTACGTTGTCATGTTTGACTAGGACTACCTGACTGACCGTTGACCTCCGAAATCCGGAGCAGCACTCCTTCAATGTGATTAGATTTTGAATAATCTATCATGGTCAGTATTCTTAGTAATAATGAGGGGTTAATAGAAAAGGCTATATTGATTTTGATTTAAACCATACGAATCAATAAACCAATAATATTTTGTTCCTTCGCCTATCCATTGAAATGATATGAGACCAAAAGAAAGAACATCCTGCTTCATCAGCGTAATCGAACTCCTTCCATATACCCTGATCTCCTTCGTATCAAATCCCTCCTACGGCTGGCGGCTTGATGTTCATGGCTGTGCGCACCTGTTATTGTTTAAGCTAACGAAATGTCGTTATCCAAGGAGCTTGAAGCTACTCTTTTGAACTTAACGTGGTTTTCCATCCATGCGAGTCGTCTCATTGGCTTTTGGCCTAAAGGATATCAGGGTATATGGAAGGAGCTGGATCAGCGTATTCAATTACGCTGATTTAGCAAGAAAGAATGACAGTTAATTGTATTATTTGTTGTAACAGGGAAAAGCTTTTGGGCCGCGGCAGAAAGAAATTTTGCTACGAACACTTTTGTGTACGATGATGGTACCGAGGTTGATGAGGAAATCTGGTCTAAAGGGGAACCCAATAATTACATGGACAGCGAGAACTGTGCCCAGGCCTGGTACTCCTACCCCAGTCATATGTACAAGTGGAACGACGCCGTCTGTGGCACCCCTATCCAATACATTTGTGAATTCAAAGGTTCAATACACAATCTGATTTGAAATTAATCATTATATATTTATTATAATGTTGGATCGAATCGGATGATAATTCGGTGACCATTGAAATGACCCTAAATTCCTCGAAGAGCTTTAAATCATCCGACACATTAGCGTATGCGATGTTCAGCTTTTAAAATGCACTCGGGGTCACGTGGCGAGCTTTCTGATTCGTCAAATGTCTCTACCGCCGGAAAAGTGTTTTTGTTTGTTTTTTTGGTAAGACTCTGTACGTGTTTAATTCGAAAGATGGCTAGAGTCAGTGAAACCAGTTGTAGAGCCATATATCCTTACCCGGAAAAAAGTTAAGCGACCGCCAAAATTCAAATCAAAACTACAATGGGATGATGTGAACATGTTTTGATATTTGTACTGAAGTAATAATTGTAGAGATGTCAAAATATTGGAATGGGTTGTTCTTTGTTAAACAGTTGGATAATATTTCCATCATGAAATACAATTGATTATTGAAACACAGATTTTTCTTTTTTCTTATCAGATTGCTTATGTTGAGAAAAAAACGAGTGATTGCTTAACCTTTTTCCCGAGAGTATACATTTGAATGTAATGTTAAATTGAATTAAAGTTTCACATTATGTTTATTATGATGGAACGTTTAAATCAAATGATTTACCGTTTCGTTATATTTTCATTGCAGATTGCGATAAAGACATCTGCCTGGCAACCACTACCGTCCCGACCACTGTGACACGTAGGTATTTCTACTCAACCTGCTGCAGATATTAACACATGAACAAAAATCTCTGAATATTTTGGATATCAGGACATCAATACAAAGTCACTATGATATGTTTTCACGGCTTTTAGTTTTGGGAACTTTTTTCTCTTGCATTCTGTAATATGTTATTCACTTCCGCGCGATCGATTTAATTCCCAAAGAAAACGCGCTCTAGTGGCTTTAAATATAAAGTTTAATAAAATTTAAGAACTGACACGGGTGTCACGTGTTATCAGTGATCCAAACTTAACAAAATTGTTAAGAAAGTAGTATCCAATTTGACTGACATGATGTTCATGCAAAAGCTGGCAAAATAGTTTGATATATAAACCCATGCATAGACTTTCCGGGAGATATTTAATCGAAAATGATTTTGGAAGTAATACGGTTTATCTGTGATGACACTCTGTCACATCTTATTCAGCCTTGTCGCTTAGGATTAGAGGCTTGGCACTTTATTTAAATATGAAACATTTCTGCTTATTTTACATAAAACTTAACGAAGATCTATCAACGCCCAAATGACTAGTAAGATATTAAGCAATATATATAGGAATACGGGGTATGGATGCGGCGTTATGCAAAGCATGACGTCACCATATTTGTATTGTTTGATTTTTCAATGATCTTTTATTTTGACCAGCAACAACTTCCCCAGCTAGAACCGAACCCGTTCCTAATGAGAACAGTGTACACACAACTAAGCAGACTGCTGGTGTTTCAACAGACGAGACTCTGCAGGATGGTAGGTTCTTAACGTGGTGTGGTGGTTTGCGTGCTTCAGAGACCCCAAGAGCTATGCCAGCTGGAGCTTTCATGCTCCTGGTAGGGACACCCAAGCTCGACAGGTCGACGGGTAGAAGCCAGACTAAATTTGAGTCCTTCTAAAACCTGTTGTCTATCTCTCACTATGCCTTTCTTTCCGTCTTTTCCTTCATCCTTTCGATCCCTTTCTCCCTAATCTATCCACTCTCTTTTGGATGCTTGTCATCCACGTGTTTAATAACTGAAATATTATTCAAAGCACGTTAAACCCCAACTCACTCCCTCACTCTTGCTCCGTAGTTCATCAGACCGAAACGTCAAATGTAGTTATGGCTTAGCTCGTCGTCCGGCACCAGGTGAGCCTAGTCCATCGAAATAAACTTTTAATATTTGCGACTTCTCCTCCAAAACAGCTGCACGTCAAAAGTTGTAATTTTGAAGTGCCATTCACCTAGGTGATCTGAATTTGTGTCTCTGGGACTGTCCCCCTAAATATTGGCTTGGCAGGCATTTTACATAAGATCTCAAAGAATCATATTTTCCCAAAAACAAATTGGTTAAGGAGGTTGAACTCTTAAGAGGAGCATTTTATTGACAAGGAGACTCAAATTTGGAACTTTGGTAATGACCAACCTTCAAAAGCGCGTGGCAGGGTATTCATTTTGAATTTTTCTTTTGTCTATTTTCAAGAGATTATCAATACTAGGAATCTCAGGTTTTGATATTATCATTATTGTAATATGTAGATCAATATGTCTAAATTTCATTGCCCTATGCCAAATACACACGGAGACGGCATGCTGCATATTAAGGGTGTTAAACTTGTTGGCTTAAGAAGCTCACTTCATCAGAATAACATCTTTGTCCCATGAAAGATTTAAGGTCGTAGATTTGGTTTTGACTGGCTTTGAAATATGGGCGTGTTGGGGTAGCCACCCTAAAATTTCAAGACACCAATGCTAGGGTATTACATTTTTGAGAATTCCATCATTGTATGTTTGAGAAAAAGATGTGTTAATACATTGTCCAACCTCAGAATTGAGGGTGTGGCAGGTGCTTATATGGTGTGGCAGGGTTGAAAAAGACTAACCAATAATACAAGCTTTGAAAATGGTCAAATAAACTTGTTGATATGGTTATCAGTGTTTCAAAGAGAACGAAGTTTATGTCAATATACCAATCAATAAGAAAAATATAAACATAATATTGCCATCAATTTTGTCATTTAGTTTGAGCTTGCTAGTTTACTAACATAGGACTGAGCTTGCAGTTAGCTTGTACATTCAGATAGAAACTGGTTTCTATAAGATTTCTACTATTTATTGGCAGGGGTTAGATTTATTCATTTGGGATGCGGAATTTAAACTGGGAGTCAGAACATGGAAATAGGATGTTGTCTCATTTACGATATTTGTTTAGTTGTCTTTAAATGAATTTAGTGTTTACACAAGCTAAAGAAAACAAATATAGAAGATTCTGTAAATGAATTAAAATATAGTTATCATCTAACTGGTATATTCTTTTTCAAGAATCTGTTTTCTATTTTCTATTCAGATTTTGGGTTAAGACAACTTGTCTAATGCACTGACACTTGACAATTTTTGTGATGTATAAATGAAATGTATATGTGAAAATCTAACTGGTATACCTTAGTCTTTAACATCAACAATGCAGAGGCTGATTAGCTACAGAGCCCAGGGCTCTATCTTAAATATTTAATCCATCTGATAAGATGATATAATCAGAATATTATTGAATAAAACTGGTGTTGAAAAAAACCTACGAAGTTTCCAATACAATTAGAATGAACGCCTACCTGAGTTATTAGATGATTTCAGAATGTACCATTCGATTATTTTGGGGAAAGCATCCCCTTACATTAAAAAGTAGATTTCATCATTTAATCTTAACATACCTTAAGGAACTTTTAATATGTGGAAATTATTTTTAGAAAATTTAATCTTAAGCCAACATTTACAATAATCGTGTTTATTGTTACAGATGGAAACAGTATACTGGACCTTCTGAAGTCAAAAGGTCACGTGGTCTCTCCTACAACAATGACAGTTTTTCTTTGTTGTCTTTCTCTGTTCATTTTACCACTTTAAGATGTGTTATCGACCTAGTATACATATATTTAAAATGAAAAATTCGTTTATCATGTTATCACGTTTTAGAAGTTAAAGTCATAGTCTCATTTTTGTAAGGCAACTAAACTGAACTAATTATTCTTCACGAACAAAATCTGATCACTAACACAAATATTTCCTGTCGCGTTTGCAAAGATTTTCATTTTTATGCCCGTTTTACAGTTTTGGATGAAGTAGCTTATTTGCGTATGCCGTTTCAAACCGATGAGGTACCGAATCAAGTGCAATCCCATCGAGAGTGCGAATCACCGGAAATCTAGTAATTGCAGCGCCGATACTTATGACAGACGCATTGTTCATTGAGTTTACCGCCTTTTTGTTATTTCTGTATTTGAAAAAGGGTAAGCTTTTAGCTATTTAAATTGGTTTTTCATTTATGTGTTCTTCGTCACGGCCTTAGCGAAATGACGTGGTAAGGACTAACGCTCGCCAAACACGTAATATTAGGGTAGGGTAGAGTAGTTTGAACTTAATCATTGAGGGCTAGAATGCCTGCAGAGTTCCGAAAATTGTTGCAAACGTCAGGGGAAAGATTTCTGTGAGTGGTGAATTATCTGTCCGACATGCATTACAATTTGCCTTGCAAAAATGAGACAATGACTATAAAATATCAGCGGCTGCATTTGCCTTGGTTTTCTTTGTGAAAGGTTTATGAAAACGTGCGAACCAACAACTAAGTATCTCCGATCATCATGTTCCAAATGACTCTGAAATACTGAATTTTGATTTAATTGATTTTTTAACCGCTTCATACAGCGGGTTGCAGAACTTAAATAATTCTATGAGTAAGCTTTCTTAAGTTCAAAGCTCTTAAATAATAAATTTCAGATGTGCCGAAATTTATCAGTGTGGAAATCTATAATATATACGTTATTATTTTTAGCTTATTTGTTTTTCACCCTTGATTAATATAAACTTGTTTCATTGTAAATTAACAGTTGAAGTCATTATTCCAATTGTTTGATTTGTTAAGTTTCTCATTGATTTGAGAACTTATTAAATTGGACACCTGCAGAATTGTAATTGTGATAATTAAGATAAGACCAAATTTACAATATCTCTGCATGTAGTGACATGCATGATTTATAAGGATTATTTATCACTCAAGTAAATTTACCCCTTCTTTTGACAGAAACAACATTGAAATGAATATATACATCATGTTTGAAATAAACTCTTTAAGTCAGCATTCTACTTCGAACAAACTAGATATTTTCGGCTGCATTTGGTAGGTCATTTGTCATGAGTATACAATAAATTCCATGTTTAGAAACTGTATTCTTCGTCAATGAACTTTTAAAGATTTGTGAAATTCTTTGAGGCACATAGTACCAACAGCTCGTGCCAACAGTACTTCGTGTGGGTAGAGTAGCGTGAAGTCACCCCCCGTCGTCCGGAAACGGGAAATTCGTGTACAGCGATGTGAACTGTCTATCGATAGCCAATTGAAAAAGTTTTAGCACAAACTTTAAATGTTCAGCAAATAAGATTTCTGCTTTCTGTATTCGTATTCATCAAGGAAAATGGTCGGTCGGGACATTCAGACATTGGTTATTGAGTAGGAGAAGCATTTTGCTTGCAAAGGTACTAACATTCTATGCAGGTAACCCAACTGTAAACTGTATTTGAAGTACACTTGTGATGTCCTTCTATTGTTTTCACGCTCAATTATTTCCACTTTTTCCAGTAATGGAGAGTCGCATTTCACATAACCTTTCAGACCATCAAAGTTAATTTTATATCTGTCTTAAGTGAATTTATTGAATAAGCATTAAAGTAAGTATAACTTAAGTATTTTAATGACCTCCTAACTTTCCATTCCTTTAAAAAAATGGCCCTGGCTCTTCGGGCCTTGCCACCAATATATTTAGGAAATTGAGAGTTAATCTATATGTAGCGCTATGTACTATTCTGGTAAATCTAGAAATCTAGGGCTATTTAACATACATTTAGAAAGAAAAATAGAAAAAATCATAATCTTTGCGGTAACCTCTCCGTGATTTTCGTGTTAATTCAGTTGTTTTTTCTAAAATATATCAAAAATACATAACTGTTATTAGTTTTCAAAGAAAATCGAAATAAAGCCTTTATAAACAAAAAAAGTGTTAAGCAAAGCCGAAATCAAACATAATCATACCATTTACATGAATACAAGTTGAATAGCCTTCTAAAATCTATCAAATTTTATCTTCTGCCTGCTTGAGATAAGTTTACAAAATTACGTTTTACTAATGCACGTTTGTTGATGTCCGATCAGATGCGCCATTTTTTACATTTACATTGAGACTCTACTGAAACGATTGGCATTAGAAATCAAATTTTTAGCAACAACGAAACAGTTAGCACCTAACTAGCATCTGAACAATTTTCCTTCAATCTAAAACTTTTCCTGCAAGCTGCAACTTTAATTTCTAATTGTACTGAAAGGATTGGACTTAGAAATTATATTTTTAGCATTTTAGCAACAACGTAACAGTTAGCCCCTAACTAGCATCTGAACAATTTTCTTTTAATCTTTCCTTTAAACTTTTACTGCAAGCTGCAACTTTTATTTCTAATTGTACTATCAGTTCAATCACACTAGAGAACAGCCACTGAGAGGTTAAATGAGGGGGGGGGGGGGGGTGTTTTCTGTATTCTCTCAATAACAATTCCATATGCATATAAAGTAACAATTCATTATGAAACTGAAATTGACTTTTTCTGATTAAAACACTTCTGAGTTAAGTACCCTGTTTGTATATGTGGTTGGTTTGTTTTAGAAAAATATGTCATCGAAACACTATAAATAATTTGCTAATTTGCTGAACGATTCAAACTGCATCTTCAACAAGGACGGTTGTGATTTCTAAAATCTTGGTGAATAAATCAAATTTACTCTTTAAGAGACAAAATTAAGAGTCGATACAAATGATGTAGCAAAGCGAAAATACCTTCCCTTCTTCACATGGTATGACATGTCTCGTTATCAAACTTTTAAGTGTTCAAATGATGAAACCTTATCATACCCTTATCATGTCGACGGTAAGCAGCCTGATCATCAAACTGGTGGGGATTTAAACTTCTCGTAGTGTTGTCATTAATTTTAAAGGCACTACATAGCAAAAGGTGGTGTCATATAAAACAATAAAAGGAGCATATTTAAATTTTTATTTTCATATCCATGTATGTCCACTTTATCTCATCCAATTGGAAACCATGCTATAATTTGGCAACAGATGTCTTAAACTGCCTTAGTCAACTGCACTCTTTCACATCATAGATTCCCTTAAGTCTCCCAAACCTGTCTTTGATGTTGACGGCCCCCAGTGCTTGTTTGGTTCAACAGCTCGTTTTATTTTCTGCAGGGGAAAAGCAATTATATCGTTATGATCTTAATCATTGAAATTCAACAAATGAAATGTTTCATTTTTAAGAGGTTAAAAAACACATATTCACTCAAATATTGTAACAATTGGATCTTTTTTTGTGTTTTCGAAATTTCCAATTCCGGATATCACCATAGTGTATGGCTAAAAATCGTCTTATTTCGATTGAATATATTTGAAAATATTTGAGTATCGTCGGCACTTAACGCTCGTGCGCCTTTTATAGAGTTTCACATCAAATATATGACACCCGATTAAGTTATTTATCTAATGCGAAAGTGTCAAATATATGCAGGAGGCATTACAAACCTCTTTCAGTGAAGCGCCTTCAGTGTGGTAGACCGTCCACACGAAGACGACCGGAAGAGGTACTATTGAGGCGAAAGAAATAATCCATCCTATGCCAGTCGCCCAGTCGGGGTAGATGTAGTCGCCATACTTGGGTGGACGGTAGGAGTAGAGCGAGTAGCTGAAGATCACCTGCAGTGAAACACATATTTGGGTGTATTTTATAAGTAGAATCCTTTAGTGGATTAAAATGTCGAAGATAACACTTGTATGACTACACCTGCGTCCCCCAGGAGCCATGACGTGCAATTCATTCCCAACTTGCACCAGTTCCAATTAATGCTTAATTTAGGCTTTGTAGCATTATTTGAAACTAAAATCATATTCTCTCACATAACGGTTAGACACGTTTCATGAAGGATACTCTCTGTCACTTTTACTGTCGTGTCCGTATCGGCGATCAGAGAAGTTCACAAAATGCGACTAGGCTGAAATGGTCAAAATTGATACTGACAAAAGCTCTCGCTCCAGAGACATTGAGTAAATCGTTATTCATATTGAACGTACATCAAGAAATCATCTTCCGTTTAGAATTAACGTTGCGTTGTTTTTCTTATGAGTGATTTTGATAAATAAAAAAAAAGAACGAAGTAAATTTTGCTCTCTCAATCAGACGTAGAAATTTACGAATTCTCTGAAATGGGTCTCAAAAATAATTGTTTTTAAATGGCAGTTATCACTGTGCAAAAAAATTAACTTAATCATAAAGAAATATGAAAAATTGGGATTACACTTTTTATAAAGAATGATACAAAAATTTCTGATAGCAACTATACAATTCATGTCAAAACGTTTGGAAACTGACCATGAACAATGCTGGACAGACGTATTTCATGGCGATTAACATGACCCGAGGAACAGATTTCCCCCACATGAGCAGAATGTCCTTCTCGAGCCGGTTCGTACCTGCATAAACCAAATATAACTTCAGCAAATGTAAAAGAAAAAATATCATATATCATTTTGCGTCCTCTACCGTAATAAAAAAAATTAAATTACCGTTAACATCTGGACTATTTCATTAAATGTCTTTGTAAGTTTTCATTCCCACAAATGAAGGTTAGGCTTTTAATACGTCAATCAATCAAGTTCATTCGTAAAAGGCCTTAGGCCCATGTACAACACAAAATAAACAGTTCAGTATACATATGGCAGTGAAAATGAAATTGACAATTATGTATATAGAGAGTGTAATAACAACGCTTCCTTAATATAATTAGAACATTTTAAAGTATTCCAACAATATTGTTGATCAATGTTATATGGTGGTGTTTTGAAATATTTATTGCGTAAACCATGATAAATTCTACATTCAAATAAAAAGTGGAATTCATCTTCTACGTAATTAATAATAATAATAATAATAATAATAATAATAATTCTAAGTTATCATTACTGACATGGCAAAGTCTTTGATGCCTAGGAATTCCATATATGTCCTGACATATCGATTGTAGAAAGACAGATTGTTTATTTAAGTCTCACCTCAAACATAACATATTTACAATACACACAAAACAATAAAAGTTGAGCCACCCCATGCAGGGGCTTATGAGAGCTAAACTCATAAAAATGTACAAAAAGAGATGTACAATGTATGATTAAGACTACAAGATTGTAACGAAAGTTTTATCTTAATGTTTACCATCACAGCACAAAAAGTGTCTTTCAACAACCTTAGATAATATAATGCATAAAGATGTGAACTGTTCATCCTACTTTTCAATTAACTATTTTCATTTTAGATAATATAATACATAAAGATGTGAACTGTTCATCCTACTTCTCAATTAACTATTTTCATTTTAGATAATATAATACATAAAGATGTGAACTGTTTTTCCTACTTTTCAATTAACTATTATCATTTTAGATAATATAATACATAAAGATGTGAACTGTTCATCCTACTTTTCAATTAACTATTTTCATTTTAGATAATATAATACATAAAGATGTGAACTGTTCATCCTATTTTTCAATTAACTATTTTCATTTTAGATAATATAATGCATAAAGATGTGAACTGTTCATCCTACTTTTCAATTAACTATTTTCATTTTAGATAATATAAGACATAAAGATGTGAACTGTTCATCCTACTTTTCAATTAACTATTTTCATTTTAGATAATATAATACATAAAGATGTGAACTGTTTATCCTATTTTTCAATTAACTATTTTCATTTTAGATAATATAATGCATAAAGATGTGAACTGTTCATCCTACTTTTCAATTAACTATTTTCATTTTAGATAATATAATACATAAAGATGTGAACTGTTCATCCTACTTTTCTTTAACTATTTTCATTTTAGATAATATAATACATAAAGATGTGAACTGTTCTTCCTTCTTTTCAATTAACTATTTTCATAGAGTATTATACTAATTTGTTTCTACTTTGATATAATCATAACGTAATATGATAACATCTGCGCTAACAACAGCTCGATTTTCTGGATAACAACTTCTTCAAACCACGATGTTACGGAGTTCATGCTGACTGTTTCATAATGTTGGATGTGAAGGAACGGCGTTAATATTAAAATTAAAATGTTATCATTAAGAGAATCTTCTGTTTTAATGAAAGTAAATTGCACTGACAAATAAAAGACTCGCACACTACTGTTAGTCAAAAAGGTGGAATTAGTTATGTTTACTTGTTCATGTGAGCCAAATGATAAGGCTATATTCATAAGCTAAGAAAATGGGGTATTTGCTTCTGCTTAAAGCTCGTTAACGAAATAATAATTTTTCCTAGTCATAATTGTGTGTGTTTGAATCAACAATTGTGTTATCAATATCTCGATAAGTTTGATTTGCTTTTTTATTATCTTACCGTATACCGTTGCAATGTATATCAAATATGCAATGTTATTTAGAACAAATATTGTAAAATCACATAATTTGATAATGTGATCTTCCCATGAATATAATACATGCCTGTTGCCTTTTAAGTACGGAAATAAAGATTGATTGATTGATTGATCTTACCGTAGATCCAACTGACAGCAAAGCACTCCAACATGGCGAATAGAGCCATCGACGGGAAGAAAGCATACCACTCTACCAGGGTCAAGACATACAAGCCCCCCTGAAACAGAATATGAGGAAACATATATCTGTGTCCCTCCTAATAGGCGAACTGAAGAAATTCTCCATTTGAATACATTTCCCTGGTGGATATCACGAGGAAGACATACGTGGTTATCATGCTTACATGTCGACCTTTATATTACTGAAGAACAAATACATTTACGTTATTCTTAAACCGACCTGTGAAGATGGTAGTTACAGAAACAAATAAAGAGTCGTCCATAAAATCACCGTCATGAATGTCTCTTTTAGGCGCTGCAATACGTCACACTTAAGAAAAGGTTTTAAAGGGGGCAGAGAGTATGTTGTCGGAGTCAAATATGTAAAACTTCAAAAGTGTTGTTCTTTAATCAAGAAGTAGTGGTGGTTTCAGAAAATGGGAATCATAATGCTTATAAGTTCAGTATAACAAAAATAAACAGTTTTCAGTGGTGCGCGCCAGTTACTGAAACGTCATTTTTTAAATTTATTTACAGCTGACAACGAATCAATCATATGTTGATAGTTTCACCTAGGTCATTTAACTAATTAACATTAATGAGACGTCTTCTGATTATCATTGAAAACATGAAAACATCATCATTTTGGCAAGATGCAAGATGAGGAGACGATTGAAGCTGAACTCAGCCTCTTGCTAAAGCCACATGCAAAATCATGATACATACTCTGAGTCCCTTTAAAGTGAATTATCCCAGGTATGATGACTTTGGAGGTTGTAAATATCAAGCCCTGTATGCATGACACGCAGGATAAAACTGACCTGTGTCATGTAGACAAGTCCTATCAGGAACGAAGGCGTCAACACCATCATATACAGCAACCATTTCCTTCTTCCAAGTCTTGGAAACCGATCAACGAGGGCAGTCACAGCTATCTCAAAGCAAGGAACCTTTAGAAAATTTCAGGACAATTACCTGAGGGTCTAAAATTAAAGTTTTTACTCTGACAATTTTAACTTCTCGCATTTTATGATTTAAGGTTGAAAATCAGGCAGTTTGTGGAAGCTTTGGTAACTTTTCGGTGTCTTAGATGATGCCGGTTTTCGCCCCTCTTACTGCTTGATTGTTACAGGACAATGCCCATATTAAAACATCAAACTACATGACAACACAAAATCAAATACAAGTAATAGATTTCTTGTAGTTTCAGAAGACCCAACCCGATTAACATAGTAAGTAACCATAAAGAAAGCTGAACATCGATATATTTATTTTTGAACTGTTAAGTCTCTGATTTTTTCTGAACAATTCGGATAGTTTTTATTTTAAATCGTGACTTTCATTCCTTGATACATACTTCACTGATGCAAGCAAATGATTACCAAAGAGTCTATTCCTAACGTCAACAGCATCACGAAGGTTAAGGCTGACCAGAGTTGAGGCAAGGGGAGATAAGAGATCGCTTCCGGGTAGACAATAAATCCCAAGTTGAATCCTGTCAAATGACAATTAGATAACACATTCTCTTTCATTGAATATTGAAAAAAAAATTGTAAAACAATATAATGATTTAGGATAATACAAATCAGAGTAATATAATTTTTATTACATTGTGTTAAGAGGAGGTATCTCCGAAATTACCTGAAAGCTGTCTTAATCAGATAGATTACAATTGTATTTGTACGTGTCTACATTATAAGCCTGGACTATATGAGCGGTAAAAATAACCTATCGAACATCGTCTTATAATTGGTTTTCAGAGTCATGTTAAAAGTCGGTGGAAAATACTAAACTATAAACGCATTTTAAAAACAGATTTCGATTGCAACCGAAGTATTCTCCACAGCATTCGGAAGCAAAGGGAAGCTTTGTAAACCAACTTCTATTGTAAGATTTAAAGTAACTCGCTCTCGTATTTGACTTATGACATAATTTTTCGATTTCATCTTTGATTGAGAGTCTATCAAAATCAGCTCGACTTATGAACCTATCTAACTAGATTTGCTCTCTCTGCAGATTTCTGAACTTTCGAAGACGGGAAAGAGGAGAAATAATTGTCGGAACGCTGGGTTTGATAAGAACAAGACATGAGAAGAGTAACCTGACGATTGGAAAGCCTCCACAGTGACGCCGCGAAGATGGGCCACATGGCCCATGACCGCGAAGAAAGCCAAACCGACATACACAGCCGTGATAGCGTCCATAGCGCTCACAATCAGCGCGTCCCTGAAAAGAAACAAAGTCATTCTTAGCTTCCCGAATTGGCTGAGTGTATTCACACTGTTTGTATTCACGCTGTTTTAAGTACAATTATTAGGTTATCTTAATGACACAATTAAGTCAACAAATTTTATCTAATGATATAAAACTTTTAGGTTCATGTAAGGTTGAATATGTTAAAAATTCAAAGCTGTTTTCTGTGGATTAATTGTCACACATGTTATCAACTGTTACTGTTGTAGAGCTTAACTTTTGTATGAGTATCTGATATAAATTGTATTAACTAAACTAATGAAAATGCTGTCAACAAAATTTATAACACATTCGTTCCTCCTCTTTGCGTAAAATGCAAACCGTGATTGTCATACGTTTTTCCCAAAATATATTATAAATTGTTCTTGGAAATGTAAATGTATAGATGTGCACAAATTCAAATCCAAAATCGTTGTTAATGATAATGGAAGCTGAATACTAGTATATTAATTTTGTCCGTGTCTACATAAAATTAATAATTGCCCAAAGGACACTTCCGGATCCGAATGTCACGTTATATTGTTAATTTTAATAATATGTCACGCTTCAATGTGTAACTTTATCCCGATTGTCGATAGTGATATGGATCATGAAAAACAATAAAGATGCCCAAGAATATTTAAAATAATATTTTTAACATAAAATTTTGCAAACGCATATCTTTGTTCAAATCGGATATAATAGTATTAAAATAAAATTCATCTTTCTTAAAACAGCATAAAATAATCATGTCTTTTTCAATTATCTTTATTTCATTTCATTCAATTCACCCTATAAATAAAGATAATACGGTATCATTTACACGTAGAGAAGAGGAGCGAATACACAAATATATATTTATATGTAATGAACGACTTTTATTTTGCATATATGCAATGATTGTCAAGTTCTCGTTCACTATGTTCTACAAATGACGATTAACAAGAAGATAAACAACAGAGTATTGCCTCGTACTGAACATGGTTCAGTAACGATGACCATGATTGGTTGCCTTTGATCCGTGACGTCACAATCATGTCAGCCAATAGAATCACAGGCTAAAGAGAGACCCTCTCGCCAAACTTGCAACCTTTGGAGTCGGGGCATCTGAGAAGAGCATATACATTTCCACGAAAGGTCAAGGTCAAAGAGATATATCCTAACACATACTTTTAAATCCTCTAATAACATTCAAACAAGAAACATAAAATACACGAAGGTCAGTTGAACGGTCAACATAACATACATTTATGTAATAATATAATTGAATATCTTATTAAAGCTTTGAATTTACAGTTTCAACAGTTGTAATCTATAATAACAGAAACAAATACAACAAAAATGATAAATATTTCTAACACATGGCCTCACAGAATAGAAGCAAATTTTGGTACATCGATCGTTGATACCCAAAAGACCGAACATCAACTGTTTGTCAACAAAATATTTAGTGCATGCAGTCAATTCTTTAAATTAGATGATCACGATTTATGAGGAACAGTGAAAATAGGACAGATTGATAATTGCGTAGGCCTATAATAACAGTGGCATAGCTTAATAATAAGGTGATAGCCACATTTTCAAAGAAAGATAAATACATTATAAAGAGAAATGAGGATGAAACGAAACACAGACGGCTAATAATAATGAATGCAAATTATCGATAACAGTTCCCTGCTTGGCCCTATATTAACATTCTTATTATCATATTTTGCTAATAATAATGAATGCACATTATCGATAACAGTTCCCTGCTTGGCCCTATATTAACATTCTTATTATCATATTTTGCTAATAATAATGAATGCACATTATCGATAACAGTTCCCTGCTTGGCCCTATATTAACATTCTTATTATCATATTTTGCTAATAATAATGAATGCACATTATCGATAACAGTTCCCTGCTTGGCCCTATACTAACATTCTTATTATCATATTTTGCTAATAATAATGAATGCAAATTATCGATAACAGTTCCCTGCTTGGCCCTATACTAACATTCTTATTATCATATTTTGCTAATAATGAATGCACATTATCGATAACAGTTCCCTGCTTGGCCCTATATTAATTAACATTCTTATTATCATATTTTGCTAATAATAATGAATGCAAATTATCGATAACAGTTCCCTGCTTGGCCCTATATTAACATTCTTATTATCATATTTTGCTAATAATAATGAATGCACATTATCGATAACAGTTCCCTGCTTGGCCCTATATTAACATTCTTATTATCATATTTTGCTAATAATAATGAATGCACATTATCGATAACAGTTCCCTGCTTGGCCCTATACTAACATTCTTATTATCATATTTTGCTAATAATAATGAATGCAAATTATCGATAACAGTTCCCTGCTTGGCCCTATACTAACATTCTTATTATCATATTTTGCTAATAATGAATGCACATTATCGATAACAGTTCCCTGCTTGGCCCTATATTAATTAACATTCTTATTATCATATTTTGCTAATAATAATGAATGCAAATTATCGATAACAGTTCCCTGCTTGGCCCTATATTAACATTCTTATTATCATATTTTGCTAACAATAATGAATGCACATTATCGATAACAGTTCCCTGCTTGGCCCTATATTAACATTCTTATTATCATATTTTGCTAATAATAATGAATGCACATTATCGATAACAGTTCCCTGCTTGGCCCTATATTAACATTCTTATTATCATATTTTGCTAACAATAATGAATGCACATTATCGATAACAGTTCCCTGCTTGGCCCTATATTAACATTCTTATTATCATATTTTGCTAATAATAATGAATGCACATTATCGATAACAGTTCCCTGCTTGGCCCTATACTAACATTCTTATTATCATATTTTGCTAATAATAATGAATGCACATTATCGATAACAGTTCCCTGCTTGGCCCTATATTAACATTCTTATTATCATATTTTGCTAACAATAATGAATGCACATTATCGATAACAGTTCCCTGCTTGGCCCTATATTAACATTCTTATTATCATATTTTGCTAATAATAATGAATGGACATTATCGATAACAGTTCCCTGCTTGGCCCTATACTAACATTCTTATTATCATATTTTACTAATAATAATGAATGCACATTATCGATAACAGTTCCCTGCTTGGTCCTATACTAACATTCTTATTATCATATTTTGCTAACAATAATGAATGCACATTATCGATAACAGTTCCCTGCTTGGCCCTATACTAACATTCTTATTATCATATTTTGCTAATAATGAATGCACATTATCGATAACAGTTCCCTGCTTGGCCCTATACTAGCATTCTTATTATCATATTTTGCTAATAATGAATGCACATTATCGATAACAGTTCCCTGCTTGGCCCTATATTAATATAACATTCTTATTATCATATTTTGCTAATAATAATGAATGCACATTATCGATAACAGTTCCCTGCTTGGCCCTATATTAACATTCTTATTATCATATTTTGCTAATAATGAATGCACATTATCGATAACAGTTCCCTGCTTGGCCCTATATTAACATTCTTGTTATCATATTTTGCTAATAATAATGAATGCACATTATCGATAACAGTTCCCTGCTTGGCCCTATATTAACATTCTTATTATCATATTTTGCTAATAATAATGAATGCACATTATCGATAACAGTTCCCTGCTTGGCCCTATATTAACATTCTTATTATCATATTTTGCTAATAATGAATGCACATTATCGATAACAGTTCCCTGCTTGGCCCTATATTAACATTCTTATTATCATATTTTGCTAACAATAATGAATGCACATTATCGATAACAGTTCCCTGCTTGGCCCTATATTAACATTCTTATTATCATATTTTGCTAATAATAATGAATGCACATTATCGATAACAGTTCCCTGCTTGGCCCTATATTAACATTCTTATTATCATATTTTGCTAATAATGAATGCACATTATCGATAACAGTTCCCTGCTTGGCCCTATATTAACATTCTTATTATCATATTTTGCTAATAATGAATGCACATTATCGATAACAGTTCCCTGCTTGGCCCTATATTAACATTCTTGTTATCATATTTTGCTAATAATAATGAATGCACATTATCGATAACAGTTCCCTGCTTGGCCCTATATTAACATTCTTATTATCATATTTTGCTAATAATAATGAATGCAAATTATCGATAACAGTTCCCTGCTTGGCCCTATATTAACATTCTTATTATCATATTTTGCTAATAATAATGAATGCACATTATCGATAACAGTTCCCTGCTTGGCCCTATACTAACATTCTTATTATCATATTTTGCTAATAATAATGAATGCACATTATCGATAACAGTTCCCTGCTTGGCCCTATACTAACATTCTTATTATCATATTTTGCTAATAATAATGAATGCACATTATCGATAACAGTTCCCTGCTTGGCCCTATATCAACATTCTTATTATCATATTTTGCTAACAATAATGAATGCACATTATCGATAACAGTTCCCTGCTTGGCCCTATATTAACATTCTTATTATCATATTTTGCTAATAATAATGAATGCACATTATCGATAACAGTTCCCTGCTTGGCCCTATACTAACATTCTTATTATCATATTTTGCTAATAATAATGAATTCACATTATCGATAACAGTTCCCTGCTTGGCCCTATACTAACATTCTTATTATCATATTTTGCTAATAATAATGAATGCACATTATCGATAACAGTTCCCTGCTTGGTCCTATACTAACATTCTTATTATCATATTTTGCTAACAATAATGAATTCACATTATCGATAACAGTTCCCTGCTTGGCCCTATACTAACATTCTTATTATCATATTTTGCTAACAATAATGAATGCACATTATCGATAACAGTTCCCTGCTTGGCCCTATATTAACATTCTTATTATCATATTTTGCTAATAATAATGAATGCACATTATCGATAACAGTTCCCTGCTTGGTCCTATACTAACATTCTTATTATCATATTTTGCTAACAATAATGAATTCACATTATCGATAACAGTTCCCTGCTTGGCCCTATACTAACATTCTTATTATCATATTTTGCTAACAATAATGAATGCACATTATCGATAACAGTTCCCTGCTTGGCCCTATATTAACATTCTTATTATCATATTTTGCTAATAATAATGAATGCACATTATCGATAACAGTTCCCTGCTTGGCCCTATATTAACATTCTTATTATCATATTTTGCTAACAATAATGAATGCACATTATCGATAACAGTTCCCTGCTTGGCCCTATATTAACATTCTTATTATCATATTTTGCTAATAATAATGAATGCACATTATCGATAACAGTTCCCTGCTTGGCCCTATACTAACATTCTTATTATCATATTTTGCTAATAATAATGAATGCACATTATCGATAACAGTTCCCTGCTTGGCCCTATATTAACATTCTTATTATCATATTTTGCTAACAATAATGAACGCACATTATCGATAACAGTTCCCTGCTTGGCCCTATATTAACATTCTTATTATCATATTTTGCTAATAATAATGAATGCACATTATCGATAACAGTTCCCTGCTTGGCCCTATACTAACATTCTTATTATCATATTTTGCTAATAATAATGAATTCACATTATCGATAACAGTTCCCTGCTTGGCCCTATACTAACATTCTTATTATCATATTTTGCTAATAATAATGAATGCACATTATCGATAACAGTTCCCTGCTTGGTCCTATACTAACATTCTTATTATCATATTTTGCTAACAATAATGAATTCACATTATCGATAACAGTTCCCTGCTTGGCCCTATACTAACATTCTTATTATCATATTTTGCTAACAATAATGAATGCACATTATCGATAACAGTTCCCTGCTTGGCCCTATACTAACATTCTTATTATCATATTTTGCTAATAATAATGAATGCAAATTATCGATAACAGTTCCCTGCTTGGCCCTATACTAACATTCTTATTATCATATTTTGCTAATAATGAATGCACATTATCGATAACAGTTCCCTGCTTGGCCCTATATTAATATAACATTCTTATTATCATATTTTGCTAATAATAATGAATGCAAATTATCGATAACAGTTCCCTGCTTGGCCCTATATTAACATTCTTATTATCATATTTTGCTAATAATAATGAATGCACATTATCGATAACAGTTCCCTGCTTGGCCCTATATTAACATTCTTATTATCATATTTTGCTAATAATAATGAATGCACATTATCGATAACAGTTCCCTGCTTGGCCCTATACTAACATTCTTATTATCATATTTTGCTAATAATAATGAATGCACATTATCGATAACAGTTCCCTGCTTGGCCCTATATTAACATTCTTATTATCATATTTTGCTAATAATAATGAATGCACATTATCGATAACAGTTCCCTGCTTGGCCCTATACTAACATTCTTATTATCATATTTTGCTAATAATAATGAATGCAAATTATCGATAACAGTTCCCTGCTTGGCCCTATACTAACATTCTTATTATCATATTTTGCTAATAATGAATGCACATTATCGATAACAGTTCCCTGCTTGGCCCTATATTAACATTCTTATTATCATATTTTGCTAATAATAATGAATGCACATTATCGATAACAGTTCCCTGCTTGGCCCTATATTAACATTCTTATTATCATATTTTGCTAATAATAATGAATGCACATTATCGATAACAGTTCCCTGCTTGGCCCTATACTAACATTCTTATTATCATATTTTGCTAATAATGAATGCACATTATCGATAACAGTTCCCTGCTTGGCCCTATATTAATATAACATTCTTATTATCATATTTTGCTAATGATAATGAATGCAAATTATCTATAACAGTTCCCTGCTTGGCCCTATACTAACATTCTTATTATCATATTTTGCTAATAATAATGAATGCACATTATCGATAACAGTTCCCTGCTTGGTCCTATACTAACATTCTTATTATCATATTTTGCTAACAATAATGAATTCACATTATCGATAACAGTTCCCTGCTTGGCCCTATACTAACATTCTTATTATCATATTTTGCTAACAATAATGAATGCACATTATCGATAACAGTTCCCTGCTTGGCCCTATACTAACATTCTTATTATCATATTTTGCTAATAATAATGAATGCACATTATCGATAACAGTTCCCTGCTTGGCCCTATACTAACATTCTTATTATCATATTTTGCTAATAATAATGAATGCACATTATCGATAACAGTTCCCTGCTTGGCCCTATATTAACATTCTTATTATCATATTTTGCTAATAATAATGAATGCACATTATCGATAACAGTTCCCTGCTTGGCCCTATACTAACATTCTTATTATCATATTTTGCTAATAATAATGAATGCACATTCTCGATAACAGTTCCCTGCTTGGCCCTATACTAACATTCTTATTATCATATTTTGCTAACAATAATGAATTCACATTATCGATAACAGTTCCCTGCTTGGTCCTATATTAACATTCTTCTTATCATATTTTGCTAATAATAATGAATGCACATTATCGATAACAGTTCCCTGCTTGGCCCTATATTAACATTCTTATTATCATATTTTGCTAATAATAATGAATGCACATTATCGATAACAGTTCCCTGCTTGGCCCTATACTAACATTCTTATTATCATATTTTGCTAATAATAATGAATGCACATTATCGATAACAGTTCCCTGCTTGGCCCTATACTAACATTCTTATTATCATATTTTGCTAATAATAATGAATGCACATTATCGATAACCGTTCCCTGCTTGGCCCTATATTAACATTCTTATTATCATATTTTGCTAATAATAATGAATTCACATTATCGATAACAGTTCCCTGCTTGGCCCTATATTAACATTCTTATTATCATATTTTGCTAACAATAATGAATTCACATTATCGATAACAGTTCCCTGCTTGGCCCTATATTAACATTCTTATTATCATATTTTGCTAATAATGAATTCACATTATCGATAACAGTTCCCTGCTTGGCCCTATACTAACATTCTTATTATCATATTTTGCTAACAATAATGAATGCACATTATCGATAACAGTTCCCTGCTTGGCCCTATATTAACATTCTTATTATCATATTTTGCTAATAATAATGAATTCACATTATCGATAACAGTTCCCTGCTTGGCCCTATATTAACATTCTTATTATCATATTTTGCTAATAATAATGAATGCACATTATCGATAACAGTTCCCTGCTTGGCCCTATATTAACATTCTTATTATCATATTTTGCTAATAATAATGAATGCACATTATCGATAACAGTTCCCTGCTTGGCCCTATATTAACATTCTTGTTATCATATTTTGCTAATAATAATGAATGCACATTATCGATAACAGTTCCCTGCTTGGTCCTATATTAACATTCTTATTATCATATTTTGCTAATAAAACGAGGGCCATTCAGTTTTGAGTCCAACCAACAAATGGAGTGCTTGTTACTAGTTTCTAAAACGAAGTCGACAATGAAATATGTACGTGTACACCAATGAATGATATCGTCCATCCTATCTCCATTATCATCAAAAGCTACTGTAATTCAAGTGCCGTGAGAGATTTCAGTGGAATTATTGCATTGTTCAATTATTTGCTATTTCAGAAGATACATCTATCAAAACGAAAGTAAAGTAAAACAAATCAGCGACTTTAAAAGGCTCTAAGGGAAAAGATTAAGGATTTGAACATGTGAAGTTTGGAAAAGGACTTGAAAGAAATAATTCAGCTTTAGAAATCTCTCGTTATACTCGATCATGCATAAAATATATCATTTAACTTTCTCATAGGTGAGGGATGTTTATATGCCCGTTTATAAACTTAAAGGGAGATTACAAATATTGGTTTAAAAATCACACGTCGCACATAGTGTTTTCTTGATTGGACTCAGAACTGACCCTCATAACTCGTTCAAGGATAATTTAAATATTGAACAATGCTTGATCGGTTTAGATAGGAAGAGGTGAGTGCTGTGATAATAATGAACACGTCATCATACATTTTTAACATTCATGATCTTATTCTTAGGGACAATATCCTCACTTTATTACCAAGTTTGTAAAACTGAAGATTAATCGATCAGTAACTTGGTATTGCAGCATTTTAATGTACACTTAAAATGAATATTGCTTAATATCAGTCTGAAAGTGTATTAGAAACACAATTTCTCGAAACATTCACCCCCTTTATAACAATTTGTAGATGTTTTCAAAAATGAATAATGTTCGCCTAAAACAAATTTTCATAAATAGATTTTCTCTGAATGTTGGCCTTAAAATAATTCTAATTAATACATTTTCTTAAATAAGGTATAAGTACATTGCTAATCATAACAAAACGAACGATGAAACACATTTCTAAGGGATATTGTTTTTACCTGAAACAGTTGTTGGAAAACTTGTTATGACTCGCCATCGTAATGATACAACCCCACGCTATGCCGAGCGAATATAGGGCATAGTTGCATGCCTCGATCCAAATCTGTCCATAATTAAAACAATTAAAACATTATAAATTTACAACATTACCTCAATAGACATTCTCTCCTCAAAGAGTTAGCTCCGTCATTAATATTTATACGACCTCTTTTATAATAAGATCTCTTCTCGAGCTTCCGGCAGTTTCCCCTATAATAAACATTGCAATTTTAACTACCTTGCAATAGTTCAGCCACTGAAAACATCGAATTCATGTAACACATATTTGATGTCACACAGGCTTACCTAATGATTTTGTCGCTAAATGAGGCTTTTGCGATCTTTAAAGAAGACTCAAACTGCCAGGTGCATATTCGAATAAAGGTAAACTTTCGGAAAGCTTCCGGAAAAAACGTTCCGCGATTTGGATGATGGAACTGCACCCAAACAGATTTCTACGTTTCTAGACCAAGAAACTTTCGTATTATGACAAATGTTGTAAAAAGAATTTATGACAGATCTACCTCTGTAGGGAGAGAATGCTCAATAGAAATATCTACATAAATTAAGGTATTATAAATCAGTGTGATTTGTTAAAATAGGTCATTACCTTCATTTCCATGATTTTACTTGAAAATGCTTTAAAGAGCCACTCCGTGAGTTGTTGGAGTCATATCTGCCAAACTTAAACAATGGTGTCATTAGATCGCGAAGTATCGACTGTTACCAAAAAGACACATTTTAAAGCTTATTGTTTTTTACAGTGACAATATGAAGGTAGAACGTCGCAATTATGATCGAATAGTCAAATAGTCAAACGTAATTTTGGAGACTTATATAAAACAGCCAGGAGGGCAGTTAGGAGTTGATAGTGTTTGTTAGGTTATATAACAAGTATCCATGTATATTGGACGTGCTATCTACACCTCTGTGCATTTATAAGGCTATTTTTAGATTTTCATGGAAAACCAGTATTTGTCATATATATGTCTTTTGGACATGAAAAATTAAGATGTTTTGATTTTATATCATCACATATGACATTTAGGTTCGTATCAAAGGTAAATAATATGTTATGGAAATCACTGAGTGGCTCTTTAAGGTGTTCAAATCTCATCTCAAAGGTCATGGTCCTCATTAAGTAAGTCTAGACCTTGACATAAAAAGTCCAAAATAAAAGCAGTTGTAGTAGTCCAATTTATTATACACTTGGTATGGACTAACATATAGTCACTGAAAAAAAAGATTTCACCAAAAATGTATTTTCAATATTTGGTATGAAATAATATAAAAAAAGGAGTCCTGTACAATATTTAGTTTCAGGCTATGGCTTAGGCAACTAGACTTGCCAACATTGTCTAGACTTAAGAAGGCTCCTTTAATGTTTTGCCATAGGGTCTGGACGACAGACTAACACTGGATACTAAAACATATGTACACATGCGAGACTTCATGTATATATCGTTGTCTACAGCAGACATAGTGCCTGATCTCCTGACATCACGGACATATATAAAACGTGCTAATCTCGCCAAATTCAAGCATTAAGAAATATTTAGGTCAATGTTTATCTTTCTAGCCAATTCAAGCTTTTTCTAAAAACAATGTCTATGACTAATCGTACTTGTCTCTAGTTAATAACATTCCCATCGTCGTAGTGGAACATTGATATATACTGCACTACAACAACAGATGGTGGCGAGGAACTGCTGACCCAGGAGCCGAAACAATTGATACCCTCCTTCCCTGCAGTTGTTTATGTAGCTGGTAACCCAGCATGAAGTTCTTGTATACAAATGTCAATCGTAAATGATACCCACATATCTAAGCTTAAAGATCACGAAATGCTTTTGGTAAATTAGCACATATTGGTAACCTTGGCAACCAGGAAATGACTCTTAAGGGGGAATCTTATCATGATAGTTGTCTGTTAATTGCAAGAAAATTAAATTGTCAATTTTTATAATAAATGCAAAATTTTATTTCAAGTGTAATTACCAATATTTTCAATGAAATATTTTTCTATAGATTTGTATAACATGAGCTAGTTGTTTTTATATTTTGAATGAATAACTGAAATAGTATGCTTTCCTGATAATGTGCCTCGAAAATTAAGTAAACTATATTCAAAACATTCAGGGTCTTTTTTTATTTTTCACTAATTCGTCGAATTCTTTAATTCCTTCGTAGTGTTGGGAAATTATGTTCAACCTTCTACGCACATTCTATGTTGTACAACCTTTTTTAAAACTTCCATTAGTTTCCATATCGATAGGCATACAGAACATTTAAAGGGAAATAAGAAAGGTAAAAGCGGCTAAGAGGTGAGAACCAAATTTTGTAAGTTTGAGGAAGGTGTTCTCATCAGTGTAGTTTCAAATCACTTTCTCGTCACATTGAAAATATCAAAGAGAGATGACATCATGATTATATTGTGGTATGACGTCACATTTACAACCAACGCGATCTTATCGCCGTTGCTATATAAAGTGTATATATATATATTACTTTTCTCGCAATATTACATATCCTAGCAAACATGTGAACCACACGTTTTTTTATATAGATAAGGGTTTCTTTTCAAGATATGCAATGTGATATGCACGTAAATAAGAATATAATTCATAACGCTGTATAATGAATGAACAAGATTTGCACTACTGTTAAAAATAAAAAATCAGAATATTTTTAAGGCTAGGGTTAACCTACATGTATCTCTTCTTTTATTTTGATTTTTTATGAGTTTCATTTTCTAACAAGCTTCAAAAGAGTTCCAATAGGATGTGTTTATGGTGAAATGTTTCATGTCAAATGTTCTGGGTTTGCTTCATGCAGATTAATAGATGATCGTCTTTATTTTCTAAAACAATTCAAGAGAAAATATGCAAGATAAGTAGACATGAAATTATTCAGTGGAAAAATATGAAAGTTGCATATGCATATTAACATATAAAAATGAATATTAAATGATAATCTAGAAACATCCGAGAAAATATTTCTATTCGCAAAGCTCTTTACTTACTATTTTCATGCATTTGGTGACAAAGTCCTATTTGTTAATGTACGCCCATATATAGAATATGGTTGTAGTTGTCAGTATTTTAAACGAATGTAAATCGAGCCTTGTGTTGGATGATCAAGACATTAATGTTCATGACTCTAAACTACACTGACATTCGACTATATGTACATCGAAAAAGAAATGTTAACCATACATCAATTGACGTCTAGTGCACCTTTAGCTAAAGCTCTTTTTCTCCTGCGATATGTTGAACAAACGCTATAAAGTTACATTACTCTTTCGTCGAGTCCATTGCATTCACAGATCCTTTCCATTGATTCCAGTGAAGTTCATACATTACAGTTAATAAGAAAGCCCTTTCTTTGAAATAACTTCAGTTACTCAGCTGAGAGTACTCCCGTCGTCCAAGATAAAATAACACATCATTCAGGTAAAGCTTCTCAACTTGAACTATGGTGATGATTTCTATTTAAATAGCAAACTATTTACAAATGCAGGAGTCTAATATGCACCACAAATGAAAACCCATACAAAATATATTACTCTTGGTTTTGAAAATTTAAATGTAAAACATTTAAAACATGATAGCATAGTGTTGGTGCAATACCGCAACAGCCACGAGTGTTAGTTAGCGAACAACAATAATAGTGCATTCAATGAAGTGAACTATTACTCAAACACCATAATATGACAGTTGTCAAATCAAAACCAGAACCAAAACAAAATCTAAAAATATATAAAACCATGTCCTACATGTTATGAGCAGACGCGAAGTTAACGTATAACAAATGCAAAATTTTATGCCCAACTTTTGTATGAGTAGAAAATGATAATTCTTGGAATGGTCATAGGATTGAGCAAGAATGCTTACTTTTTAATGTAATGAAATTAAGGATTCGTATTCTTCTTTTCGGATTTTAACCTTTTAAGAACAAGTGTTATTGTCTATTAAATTTAGTTAAATGCATTTACTCGATCTGTATAACCTTATCATGCTTGATTATGAATCTAAATTTGCTTGCATGCAATGCAAGGTTTATACCAAAAACTCGCAGTGTTTTATAGAAGAATATGGATGTCTATTCCAAATATCTTGTACTCTCAAACTCTGTTAGTTATTGTACGAAACGATCTCAAATTACACTACACAGCGTACAGTATACGTTAATCTTAAAAAACACATTAAGCTGTGGAGAAAAAACGAACTGTAAGATTATGACTGGATCACATATCGATTGGTACTTTCTTCACAAGAGACCCATTCAAAACCCTCAACTAGACTATGCGACGATTTGAACTATCAGTGGATGGCTTACCTTTGGTTCAAGGAGCTTCTCAAACTTCGGGTACAGGAAGAAATAAATGCCGTCAGCTGATCCAGGAAGTAAACAACCTTGTACTAGGAACACTGTGATGAGGATGTATGGGATACCTACTGTGGCATACACAACCTGCAGACACAAAATCAGGAAAGTAAGAGACACAAAGCACTAGGAAACGGCAGAGACACGAAGCATTCGGAAACGTCAGAGACACGAAGCGTTCAGAACGTCAGAGACACGAAGCGTTCAGACACGTAAGAGACACGAAGCATTAAGAAACGTCAGAGACACGAAGCATTCAAAATCTTCAGAGACACAAAGCGTTCAGAAAAATCAGTGACACGAAGCGTTCAGAAACGTCAGAGACACGAAGCGTTAAGAAACGTCAGCGACACGAAGCATTCGGTAACGTCAGAGACACGAAGCATTCGGAAACGTCAGAGACACGAAGCATTCGGAAACGTCAGAGACAAGAAGCATTCGAAAACGTAGGAGACACGAAGCATTCGAAAACGTAGGAGACACGAAGCGTTCGGAAACGTCAGAAACACGAAGTGTTCAGAAACGTCAGTGACACAAAGCGTTCAGAAACGTCAGAGACACAAAGCATTCGAAAACGTAGGAGACAGGAAGCGTTCGGAAACGTCAGAAACACGAAGCGTTCAGAAACGTCAGTGACACGAAGCATTCAGAAACGTCAGTGACACGAAGCATTCGAAAACGTAGGAGACAGGAAGCGTTCGGAAACGTCAGAAACACGAAGCGTTCAGAAACGTCAGTGACACGAAGCGTTCAAAATCATCAGAGACACGAAGCGTTCAGAAAAATCAGTGACATGAAGCGTTCAGAAACGTCAGTGACACGAAGCGTTCAGAAACGTCAGTGACACAAAGCGTTCAGAAACGTCAGAGACACGAAACTTTCGAAAACGTAGGAGACACGAAGCGTTCGGAAACGTCAGAAACACGAAGCGTTCAGAAACGTCAGTGACACGAAGCGTTCAGAAACGTCAGTGACACGAAGCATTCGAAAACGTAGGAGACAGGAAGCGTTCGGAAACGTCAGAAACACGAAGCGTTCAGAAACGTCAGTGACACGAAGCGTTCAGAAACGTCAGTGGCACGAAGCGTTCAGAAACGTCAGTGACACGAAGCGTTCAGAAACTTCAGTGACACGAAGCATTCGAAAACGTAGGAGACAGGAAGCGTTCGGAAACGTCAGTGACACGAAGCGTTCAGAAACGTCAGTGACACGAAGCGTTCAGAAACGTCAGTGACACGAAGCGTTCAGAAACGTCACAGACACGATGCATTCAAAAACGTCAGTGACACGAAGCGTTCAGAAAAGGCAGTGACACGAAGCGTTCAGAAACGTAAGAGACTCGATGCATTAAGAAACGTCAGAGACTCGAAGCGTTCAGAAACGTCAGAGTCACGAAGCATTCAAAACCGTCAGAGACACGAAGCGTTCAGAAAAGTCAGTGACACGAAGCGTTCAGAAACGTAAGAGACTCGATGCATTAAGAAACGTCAGAGACTCGAAGCATTCAGAAATGTCAGAGACACAAAGCATTCAGAAAAGTCAGTGACACGAAGCGTTCAGAAACGTTAGAGACACGAAGCTTTTAGGAAACGTCAGAAACGTTCATTCAGAGATTTGAAGCATTCAGAAACGTCAGAGACAGTTGGACAAGAGTTATGCATTGCAACTTCTTAAGTTTCCTTGACTAAGAATAACGACGACAACTGTTGATGGGCAAGGACAATAAAGGGGGCTTCTATTATTAAAAAAAAGAGGTTTAACAAGAATCTTAAGCCTTGGTTTTAAAGGAAATTATTATATTACAAGGACAGTAATTTTAGTTTTTAATGTGACATTCACATTTAGAAGAGACAGACGTAACGAATACCAGAAGGAAGAGAACAGTTTTGAAAATAAATGCATTTTATATAACCAATACTTTTCGTAAATACAGATTACACAATTACGTACACAATTTTAGAATCATGGACTGAAGCCAATGTCCTGAGAGCTCGTTTAGACTGAGGTGATCGTTGCTCATTGTTATACATATAGGTTAAGGGCACTCTAACACCTGAGGAATGTGGAAGAAGTGTCTGGTCCTTATAAAAGCGAGACACTTTATTCTTTAGGGTGTCCTCATGTCATTAAGTAACGACCTCTTTCTGATGAGGGAGACTTGTACAGGTAGGCCATAAAGCACATCTGGCGTGATGTAGATATTCAATACGGCATACCCTAAGAACACCAAGCACTCGTATGTTTCCCGTTCAGATTTAGTTTGAGGCATTGGAAACTACTTGAGTATTGCATGACAGTTCACTGATATATGTATGTTTCCCGTTCAGACTTAGTTTGAGGCATTGCAAACTACTTGAGTATTGCATGACAGTTCACTGATAAATGTGGTTTTGAAGTACTATCCCCCCTCCCCCTCCAGTCCGGATCCGGCCCCAGGCGACATGTATCTGTTTCGAGATTTGAAATCACACTTGCGTGGTACAAGATTTGGTGATTATGGTGAACTCAAGGCAGCTACTAAGGGCCTCAAAGGCAATATATGGGTAATGAAAAATGAAATCAATATCACAACCATTTGCTTCTGTTTTATGTCAACTTCTATGAACTTATTGACTTCCCCTCGTAGCATTATTCCCCTCGAATAATGGTTTTTGGTTGTGTGTTTTGTCAAAAGAAATTTAGTCCTAAGGGTTACCTTATGGTATGATTGTATAGTTTTGAGTAACGATGACCTTAGGACGAGCAAGCCTTATTTCAATGCTTATTTATTCACATGAGTAGTTTTAGGTTTTCAAGCTCACCTTGCCAGAAACTTTGATGCCCTGGAACATGCACAGGAAAACAGCAATGTAGGTGAGCGCCAGACAGCCGACTGTGGACCACCTCATCTCTCCCAGATTCTCCAGGCTGTCCGTGATCTCCAACACGTTGAACCTTTGAGAGAGAGTTTTAGTCCGTCTATACAGTTGAAGTCCGTTTATACATCAACCTAAGTTTCAGACCCACATTTCCCAAACCCGGACTTAAATACGTATCCGTTTCAGAGATTCAAATTTCCAAATATCAATTTTGCAGACAACACTTTCACAGACAGCAACTTTGCACGGCCTTCATAAAAATGAATACATGTATTTCACAAGCAGTCTAGCTACTTTCAATTACTAATTCCACAAATCTCATGGATACCATTTTCAATCGTGTATGTTTTACAAGTGATTAAAACTTCTTTAACATATATACAATAATAAAAACAGTTTGGGAGGAACTTTATTTGCCTTTCTTTATTCAAAGTGGTTACTAATGTATGAAAATATGAACTACTAAGAAATGAGAAATTGTAAATTTCGATGGTCCTTGATTTCTAAGATTTTTGTTCCTACAATTGAAGAAAACGTAAGCTCCATCTTAATGTAAATTATTTTTGTATCAAGAAACATTAAACAATAGGTCCTAAAAACCTCCAAAACTCTTCAGCCGCAGTCATCCCTGTCTCGTTGAGGTATCGGATTGGTGCAGAGTCATTGTTCGTCATTGCTGACGTCGTGTTACTGGCTAATGACTCGTTTACTTGAAGAGCGGCTATACACGTATCAGTGTTCCAGTCGTTGTCGCAGTTTGCCCATGGTATATTTGGGAAGAAGGAATGGTAGAAGTAGTACAGAAACCAGGCGAAGAGTGCCGGGTAGTAGGTAGAGAAGAATAGAGTTATCAGCACAGTGCCAATCCCAAGACCTAAAATGTAAAAATCATCGCTTCAGATTTTATATTATGTTTTCCTTTAAAATATTATGTAGTACGTAGTGAACGCAGGCATAGTCAATGACAAGAAAGTAACTGAAAATACATATTAATGTGTGATAGTTCATGTGACAAAATAAAGGGGAGCCTTAAATAGTCCATATTTTCAGATAAGCGTCGTGGCAATCATGACCTGAAACAATTCTATATACCGCATTTCCCATTTTTTATATTGGCTTTGATATGAGTCAACCAAAGCGCTGAGATCGAAACCTTATATAACGATAATCGAAGATTATTCAAATAAAAGGTATGGGCATATAAAGCCAACTTAAACAGAGCTTTAAGAATCATGTGCTGTAGGTAATTTCCACACCAACAAATTTAAAAATCTATTTTTTTTATGCGATGTACCTTTAAGTGGTGGACAAAGGTTCCACACATTGACTGCCCCGCTCTGAGAAAACTGACCGATGGTCATCTCCAGGAACACGCAGGGAATGGCACCGATAATGGTAAATACGATGAACAGAAGCAGGAAAGCACCTATCATTTGGAAAAGAAAAACGATACTAAACGAATAACAGTTTTATACGTCTTTTACACGTTTAAATTATCTAATGGTTTGATATCGAAGAAGCAAATGATTGTTGATACAATATGAAGAAACTGTTTACAGACGCATGTTTATATATAATTCAATAACTATAAAACTTTATTTGGAATCTAATTGAGCAAGTCTGCCTTTCTGCTTAATACTTGTCAGCATTATAAAAGTAGGCCTTAGTTGCCAAGAAGTTCACATTACACTGACTTTTTGGCTGAGGTTGATACCCTTATTAATTGTCATCTGTTCAAGAGAGTTCAAAAGAGGATTCAAATTCCAAAAGACAAACGTTGGGAAAGGAATCCATTCATTTGAGACACCAGTACAGAAACCTCTTGCTCCGTAGTGACAAGGTATTACTAATTAGTGTTATTATTAACATATATTATTGTATAATTGTGGATATTTATTTTGGTAGCGAAAATAAATAGAAGAACGGCGTTTTTTTCGATCCATGCAAAACTCAAATTGACGGAGCGAAATTCACGCGGATTCACACAGTTTGCACATCGGTTTTTAAGTTTATACCTCCATGAACTTAATAAATGTTGAAGTCAATTCTGAAATGAATAAACACTATCGATCTCACCTCCTCCATTCCGCATGCACATGTAAGGAAACTTCCATAGAGAACCAACCCCCACAGAATATCCCAGAATCGTTAAGACGTAATCCAGGTGACTGCCCCAAGTCTCATGAGCCATCTCAACACTGAAATCTCCTGCAGGAACGAAACAAAGCACTGCATTTACTAAAGTAAAATATAGTCTATGAAATAATTTAATGATTTACTTTCCTTCATCTGTATATTCTTTTCTTCGGGCTCTTAAAGAGCCACTCCGTGATTTTTATAACATATTATTTACCTTTGATACGAACCTATATGCCATATGGGGTGATATAAAAGCAAAACATCTTAACTTTTCATGTCCAATAGACATAATTTTATATATGACAAATACTGGTTTTCCATGAAAATCTAAAAACAGCCTTATAAATGCACAGAGTCGTAGATATAACGTCCAATATATATGGATACTAGTAATATAACCTAACAAACACTATCAACTCCATACTGCCCTCCTGGCTGTTTTAGATTAGTCTCCAAGATAACGTTTGACTATTTGACGCGCGCCACTGTCCGGTTTTCGATCATAATTGCGACGTTCTAACTTCATATTGTCACTGTCAGTCTAGACTTGCTGAATGAGGATCTAGACTGTATTAAAGGCTTAACTTTAATACACAGTCATGAAGCAGGACTATACATAATCTGAGGATACTTAGTACGATTTGTTGGAGTCCAGTAATAAAAGTAGGTCAACCTTCTGGCGTTGAATTGCAGTCTCCTGGGCCTCTCGCGAGCTAAGCAATGCACCATGCGAAATTCGGACAATTCCATTTCACAGGAGTATAAATCGCCCGTGGACTGTCAACTTTACTTAATTTCAAATTTCCAAACAGTATCTGTTCATATTTTTTAATTTATCACGCCTTCCAAGACATCGACCTTTTGGAATCTCCCTTTTTTTACCCCACATTTTACACATAATGTATGATCAGTAAGTTTCTATTTGGTGAACTCAGTTTGGTACATGTCAAGTTAGAAAAAAACTGGTTCATAATCTGATTTACTATATCTATATTTAATGCTTAAATCATATGACGCCCATGGTGGTATTAGTTGTGTGTCACATGTGGGAGACTGGTTTTTCATATGAATGGATCTCCCAAGATTCTGGCGACACCTCATTTTGTATGCAATGTTTTAAACAACGATGTAAAGATATTCAGTATCAAATATGGCATAGTAAATTATGTTCATCATCATATTTGCATAACTATTGCTCTTAAAAAGAGTATTCTGGAACCAGAACTTTACATCTTACGGCTTATTTCAGACAGAGACTTACTTCGAACTCTGTGTAAATTTAGATGTATGAGCCATAAACTTAATATACAGCAATTTCGATATTATACAAATGTAAATATTGATTTATTGAAGTGTACAAAATGTAATTACGACGTTATTCAAGACGAATTTCACTTTTTGTTAGTCTGTCCATATTATAATGAAAGTAGAATAATGTTGTTACCAAGCTATCTTCTTACCTATCCAACGCGAGAAAAATTTAATTTGCTAATGAAAATCTTGCAATTTATCTTAAACGTAATTTACCTGTGGAAGAAATCATTTCAATGTCCATGCGTAGTGACCTTATGTAATCATGATTATTGTACTTTAGGCCATGTGGCCGTGATTAAAAATAAACATTCATTAATTCAATATTTGATTGCAGAATATTAGAGTCTTCCCAAATCTTATTGCTTGAGTGCACATACAATTTGACCTATACATCAAAATGAAGAAGAAAAAACATTACCCTGGTATCTCTCAAAAAGTAAATATGAATATTTATACATATACACAATATTTCCGACAAACTTTACGAGACAAATCAACAACCACTTTATTGTTGTCCAAGAATAGGACCTCGTGTTTGTAGGAGCAATAAATTAAATGTCAAGGGGCAATCAGCGTGTCTCCTTTTGACCCTGACAACTAAGTATTGATTTCAAGGTTTTGTGAGATACACCAAAGGTGACACATAATACTGGGTTAGTGTAGATTTTATCGAGCATCTGACCACAACCGTTGTCGAAAGCAAATGGCGCGTGAAATAATATACAGATCTGCCCATGAAAACAACCAAGTTTTGTTCCCTTCTTACCACACAAAAAATGTTTGAAAAGTTTGAAAATAATAGAAACTGATATGTTTTCTAAGGATCTATGAACTGAAGTGTAGGATGATTTTTTTTATCACGGAAATGTGTACTGTAGATGAGAAATTGTTTAAATAAAATTATTACACGTTGGTTTTCATTTGAAAAATGATAACTGGCGTCATCGTAATGGTTGTAAAAAACATCCCATACAGCAGAGGAACAATATAAGCCTAATTTGTTTTAATTAACACTTTCCATACATAAGATCGCATATGTTTAAAGACAGTTAGTTTATGTCATGTTAATATTGAGCACTGAAGAAGATATCAATATTTAGTTTTAGTTTTTCAGATAATGCAATATTAAGTGACCATTTACTTATCTGTTAAACTAGAAATATATCCTCTTTTAAAATTATGTTGCGTGACAATAAGTTACCACTGCGCAGTACCAATTAATCTACATTAATCACTAAACTTATGTGTCGGTTTTTTATGTTGAAATATTTGAGAATAATCTACATCTGAATCCAAAATCAATACACAAACGAATATAAACTTTATATAAAGAGAACAAATAACCATCTTAATGAGAATTCACACTTCAAAAGAGAGCGTTAAGCTTTCAGTACTTCGTAAATACTAGAGGTATTTAATACCAACCATTTTGCTTAACCAAAGTCGTCGCCATGACCATATGTTAATAGTAAGCCATAGCAACGGGTTCAGGCTTTAAGGGTACACTCATTTAGGAATGTAGGTATTGCAGGTCTTCATTGTGAAAATTCATAATAATACTTTCATCCCGCCATTTTCTTCTGGTACCCGGAAGTGTCCGAACCTTGGTCTACTTGTGTCCGATCCTTGGTCATTAGTGTCCGAACCAAGGTCATTTTCATATGTTATCCGATTGTTAATATTAACAACCAAAAAACAAAATTATACTGATTATCTCTTTTAAAAGGAAAGCAAAGTTAATCTTCATCGTGTTTGTATCTTATTTTAGAGGTTTTGATGCAATATTCATTTCGTAAACTGTGAGTGAACATTTGCATTATAACAAACATTTCGCCAATTTCTCTCGTGAAACCTTTAATTATACCTCCCGCAAAAGTTTATTGAAAAAATATTTCATAGTGTAACTATCATTTCAAAAATAATTATTGAATAGACATATACAAAACGTACATATTGAAACAAATGGATAACAGAAGTAGTAAATACTATTGAGCTCCTAAACAAAAGTGTCCGAACGTCGGTCAGTTTGCCCTACAGCAAAATCATGGTTAGCTGTGTACAGCGATACTCAAATGTACTGTATTTTAAAATTTGACATCCTCTCCACATTGTGATTTTAGAGACTAGACATGAATCTTAACCCTCATGTTTTTCTTTTGTCTCATGCATATATTACACATCTGAGGCTAGAGTACTGAAAAGGGTTAAAGTCATATGAATTCTTATATGATATGTGGCTTGGCAGAAAAAGATACAACTCTTTCTCGTCCATGCATTAACAATGTTGACTTTAAGAATCGATTTATCGTTATGCTTCAGTATACTCTCGTCAATTATCAACATGGACATTATCAATTGCACCATGTACTGTCAAGGGAAGAAAGGCATTGCAGATAAACTTCAGCTTGAAGGAGAAACGTGCATGCTTATATTAACGACCGGTGATGTGTAAAACATGACTCGCACATGGCGAGTTTACATGAAAGGATAGAAACGAGAAATCAACTAACATATATTCTTTACCTCGATAATAAATTGATATCTCATTAGGAACTTATATTCTTACCTTTTTCTTGCAAATTTATCCAAATAAGCGGAATAGCTAAAATGTTCTATCTATCGCAAAAGAAATGGAGTTCAACATCTACATTCGTTGACCTGTAACCTGAAACATACGTTCTTCCTCGGTATTGCAGACACTCCGCTTTCGCCGTGGCATTTGTATCCTGGTGGGGAAGCCTGGAACATATGTTTCCCTTCCTTATGGCCTATATATATTATCCAGGGGTACTTACCAAACGGTAACACCGGTCGTCATAAAAATGTCGGAAAGTTGTTGAAACACGAGATCAAATTGTTTTCAAAACCCTTGATATAAAAAGTAGGTTAAAGTTCTTGAAATAATAAATAATCTTGACTGTTTATGTCGTTGATAAAGGTACTCGGCATTAAAGATTGGTGCAAAGAACTCGCTTAATTTGTATTGGCTGTTAAACAGGGTTTTAATCGATATTGATTTTATTGATTCTAATACGTACCAAATGTTTGCCTGAATTATCAATCTTATTAATTTTTTATTAAAGTTGTATTCTGCATCCCATACGTTTGTTTATTTATCTAAAAGAATCAAGTTATTCACTGTTATTCTTCTTCTATAAACAGTATGAAAATAAAAAACTTTGTACTATGAACATTTGTGCTCGATCGTTGATGCATAGAATGGCGTGTACCAAGATAAATAACGACCCCTTTGTTCTCTGTAATCGTTATTGATACTGACAAGATCAAGTTACCACGGTGGTTAAGCGATCATACGCCACTACGCCAGTTTCTTTGTTCGGGGATTAATTAAGAATTAACGAAGTAACAAGTGGGGATTAATTAGGATTAATTAAGGGACTGGCAGAGGATTAAAATACAGTTCACTGAAAGACAGTTCGCCCGTTCGATTCAATATTTTATTCAGTTTTACATTCATACACATTATTATAATAAATACATTTTTAATGATATACAAGCAGTGTCAGTAATCAGTCAGTAATAAACATTTTCATGTAAAATATATATCATTCTCCATCAGCATTAAAATACAGTTTATGATTCAATATTTTATTAAATATTTTATATAAATACATTTTTAATTATGTACAAGCAGTATCAATAATCAGTAATAAACATGTTCATGTAAAATATACATCATTTTCCATCATTTGTTATCCACTTACGAATACTTGACAAAATTTACAATAATAAATTACAAACCCACTAAGTGGGAGACAGCATCACCGTATTCAACAACGGTGTAGTGACCTTCGTGAAGACGCCGTTTCTCTGTAACCAGTCTCTCTTCCAGTTGTCGGTACTTCCTTTTTCTGGGTTTCAAGGAAGCACCAGCTGCAAGCTGCTTCAAAGTCACTTCACAGAATGCTTGCTCCTGTTTGATGAGGTTGATGAAGCGGTAGATGTTGGGGTGGCTGGTGACAAGTTTGTTGACTTTGGAGTGCCAGCCTTCGACGTTGTTGGTAGTGCGGGGACCAGCAGTCTCGAAATGGTTCCAAACACTTCGATTTCCTCCTTCCACCCACTGATCGGTGACGTAATCAGTGAATCTGAGAACTCCTGGATAGTCCAGATCAGCAACATTGGATTTTCTGCAAAGGCTACCTGAAATCAATGAGTCAACAAAATCAGTTTACAGTAATGTAATTTGTATATCTGCTTCTTAATTACATTTGCATAGTGTCTTTGGTTACATGTTTGGTAGTGTCTTTATAAGATGGTATAGAGATAATAATATAGCAATTATGGGTATATTTACCTGCAGACCAGCTTTCTGTGCTCCTTTCCAGACAGCTTGTCGGAAATGGAACATACAACCCTTCAGGTTGCACTCGAAGACACTGGAAGCAGCATTCTGGGCAGCAACTTCAAAGTCTGTGATGATCGTGTCGGGGTTCAGGTTGATGTCGCGTTCTGCTGCCTTCTGCTTCAGGATGGTGAAGAGTTGCACCTAGGCTGACACCAACTGGCACACTTAATTAAGCCAATCAGTGTCGTTAATTATAATCCGATATTCGTTAACTAGTCAGGGATTAGAAACTGGCATATCGGGTCGACCCCGGTTAAGCAAGGTGACGTGTTTTATCAACAATTAATAAACGATATATATCCTCAGAAAGGTGTCTTACCTTTTTGTCGACCCTGAAAAAATCCTTTGAAGTGCTATATTGTTTTTGGGTTGTGGTTACAAGGGATTAACGTCGGGGAGACACTAAAAGTTAAACTCATGTGCGAATAGTGATCACCAATTAATAGGTGAAATGTGTTCACCCTATCTATGTATGGACGGTTATATATGCATAGGTTAAGCAAAAGAAAGGCAGGCGATTGAAATTCCTGGCATTGTCAAAAAGCTGACTGCAGTTCGACAGTCTCTACGACCAACGATCTCATTTCGAAGCGTCCGTCACCACACAACCATGAAGCTACTGAAATGAAAGTTCAGGTTAGTATATAAAAAATATAAATGTTTTTTATATCATAAAACAAATTTAAACAAAACCGGCTTCAGGAATGAAAAATGTCGAATGTAAGGCTGTAACTGTAAAGATATGTATTTTACATATGTTAATGAAAATCATTGTGTATAAATGTGTATACTTATATGGTTTAAACATATTTTTATTTTCAAAAAGAGAATTTTGGATTGGCGAACAAGCCGTTGGCTTATATTAACGCCGCTGCAATACATCAAGAACAGACTGGTTACTAAATAACAAAAATCAGTAGTTATGACACATGAAACTTGAAGAAAAACGATATATGTATATGATGGGTATGGTTCAATTCGTCAGGTGTTGGGTATGCCTAGTGATGAATCCGCAGCTTAATATATGTAAACGTAAGATTTGGAATATTTCCTTTAGTTTTGAAATCAGGAAAACCGGTTGCTTTTGTTAATGAATCCATGTAAGGAACTGAGAATATAACTGTTTATTGAATTACTAAGATTACCGTTGCCATATAGAACTGTCATTAAATCATAACCCTGGATATAAAAGTACATATTATTTCTTAGGTTTTGATAGTTCCGACAAATGAACAGATAATGGGTGACATCTTCGTTGTAGTGTCCACATGAGCACCTCGATGTTTCCGATATGTGTCGATAAAATTTGTCTCCATTTAAGTCACTACAGCCGAGTTTGAGGCGACAATGAATAATTTGACTGAATCTAGTTCCCGAGTTTAAGTTGAAATAATTATGCGTTTCTGTAGAATTTAACATAGTCTTGAATTGATTCAGGGTAGGAGCATGAATGATTTCATCTGGTAAGGAATTCCATAGCATAATTGTGCTGGGTAAGAACGATTGAGAGTATCTCTGTGTTTTACAATTAATTGATTGAATGGAAGAGCTGTTTCTGAGATAATAGTTACTTTGTTCGGATACTCTTCCTGGTATGAGATCGCTCAAGTACTCTGGAGCCAAACTGTGATACATTTTATAAAAAATAACGAGTTTAAAGCGATATCTTCTTTTAGAGAACTATAGTTGGTTTCGTTATATATTTTACTGTGACTCGTTCCACGTACCGCGCCGCAAATAGTCCTTAATGCATCTAAGTGCAAGTTTTCCAACAACACAGCTTGTTCAATTGTACCGTTGTCCCATATATGAGAGCAGTAGTCAAATAGTGGTAGGATGAAAGTCTTATAGAGAATATCTAGCGTTTTACGAGATAGACGATATTTCAAACTTCTCAGACAGTTGATCATTGGACTAATTTTCTTTATCATATCACCTATATGTACTTCCCAAGAACAATCGATTTGAAGTGTTAAGCCTAAGTGTTTATGATGTTCTACCTCTTTTATTATTTCACCGTTCATCGATAGGTCAGGTCTAATGTAGTTTTGAGTTTTACGGCTGAATGTCATACTCTCAGTTTTACTTGGATTAAAACTTACCTGCCATTTTCTGGCCCAGTCTGCAATTTTTGCTAAATCATTATTTATTGTTGCGGCAGCTGTCATATAGTTCGTCCTTCATATCTGAAGATGACCATGACTTCAAGGTAGTTTGTGGGTGCGGAGATGGCTGATCAGTCCGATTCTGGCAAGGAATTCTCTGTTACAGATGTCACAAGTGAAGTTGATGGGCTGGCTGTTATGGGGTGGAGCAGAGTTTTGTTTGGTCTTGCGGGCAAGGCGTTTTTTGTTGGCAACTTGAATTCTGTTTTGTGCAAAGATTTTTAAACCATTGTTGATAGAGCAGCGCCACTGTGGCCGGTTTTGTGAAACCAATTCCCATGTTGAGGGGTTGAGATCACAACCCTTGAGACTGGCCTTGAGGGTGTCCTTGTACCGTTTGCGCTGGCCTCCGTGCGATCGTTTACCACTACACAGTTCTCCGTAGAGCAATTGTTTTGGTAGCCGATTGTCTGGCATGCGGCACACGTGTCCTGCCCATCTCAGTTGGGCGAGCCTTAGCTTGGCATGGATGCTGTCCATCTGGGCTTTGTGGAGAACCTCTGTGTCCGGTATCTTGTCTTGCCACTTGATGTTTGGTAATTTCCTTAGGCATCTCATATGGAAAGCATTGAGTTGCTTTGTGTGTCTGCTGTATACCGTCCATGTTTCGCAGGCATATAGCAATGAGGGAAGGACAACAGCATTGTATACCTTTAATTTGGTCTTCAGAGTGATACCATTCCTATCCCAGACAGATTCACGTAGCCTACCAAAAGCTGCACTGGCACGGGCAATCCTGTAATGCACCTCCTCGTCGATTTTAACATTGCGAGATAAATTACTGCCAAGGTATGTAAATTTGTCAGCAACAGTCAGCTTTTCCCCGTTAACACGGATGGTGGGCTCAGTGTATGGCGAACCTGGTGCAGGCTGGTACATCACCTCAGTTTTCTTGGCGCTGATGGTTAGACCAAAGTCGTTGCAAGCTGTAGCAAAACAATCCATGCTTGACTGCATCTCAGACTCGTCCACTGCATTAAGTGAGCAGTCATCAGCAAAGAGTAGGTCGCGAATCGTGGTGGTTTCAGTTTTAGTCTTGGCCAGCAGTCTGCGAGGGTTGAAGATATTGCCATCTGTGCGATAGCGTAAGTCGATTCCAATGTCACCTTTGCGGAATGCATCATTGAGCATAGCTGAGAACATCATGCTGAATAGGGTTGGTGTCAGTGTTGGGGCATAGACACTGATAAGTGTGGCAAATTGCTTGTTTGGAAGCGGAAGGCGCATGGTCATTAGTCGATCACTGATTCCTTTTGGGGGTGATGCCAGGTTATTCACGAGTGTAAATTTTATGGCAAATCCTACACCAGCCTCTCTTCGCTCTGATACGTCGCGACCCATCCAAAAGAAAGTGAAACCTGCTCCGACCTCTGACAGTTGACCTTCACCAGCAAAACGTGTCTCACTGAGTGCTGCTATCTGAATGCTGTACCTTTTTAGCTCTCTGGCAATGAGAGCAGTTCTTCTCTCTGGTCTTGAGGCACCAGCCCTATCAAGTAGTGTGCACACATTCCATGCGCCCAAGATGATTGGTGTCATCTTTCTTTTATTGTTATGTTTCTTACCGCATTTGAGGGGACTCCTGCCAGCCGCGGCTGGCTGGCCAGGAAGGAGTGAGACAGGCAATCTTTAGGTCACCTTTTCTAGACCGCTCCCTATGCCATGAGGGTGAGCAATGCATTCCTAAACAGGGCTGCTCAGTCGCTTGAGCGGCTGCCGAACTCTACCGCTGTCTGGGTCGCTAGAGGACGACCATATAGCCCAAGCAGCCTGTGTGTGGGTTTGTGACTACGGCTTCCAGTGTAGTCCACACCTGCCGCTTTGCCGCTTGCCCATCGCCGCAGGACTTTCAAGGTGAATGAAGTCATGACTTGCGCCGTTAGTTGGATTATAGTGAGGAAAGGTTGCGCAGCGCCAGCCTCACTCTCTCGCCTGAGTACATCTGATTCCAGTGGCACGACGAGTCGAGACGGCTGGAGATGAGTCAGGTGCAGTGGATGACCTGGAAGGGAATAGGTCCATACCAGCCCTAAGCGCTCCACAGCGCTTGCTGATGTCGCCTTTCCGCCCGTTGATCCCGATGAGATTCCTCCGCGTGGTCCGCCGATGATCAGTCTTAACCATTTTACCCATGGCTGGGGCAAGGGTTGATGTGTTGATTTCAATACGTAGTTGCCAATGCCATCTGGGCCCGTAGACTTCGATGTATCTAGACCAAGTAGAATATCTCGAACATTATCATCACTAATCGTCACTGTTGACAAAGCATTATCTACTTCACGAGGTTCAATATCGGGCAGATCGGCATTAGGATCAGCGACTTTTGATTGTTCTGAGAAAAATGTATTCAATACATTAGCAATGTCTTGAGCATTATCATAAACTACGTTGTTTGAGATAATCGACGTAAATGATGATTTATCAGAATCATTTGATTTCACAAAATGTTTAACTAATCGCCACCACATTGAGTTGTATTAATAGTTTTATCAACTTTAGCATCGAAAGTACGTTTTGCGTTCCTAATTTTTGATATTACTTTATTGCGGAATGTTCTGAACTTAACCCAATCATTAGGACGGTTAGGCTTTTTTCGCAATCTTATGTATTCGATTTCGCTTTCTCATTAAGGATCTGATCTCGTTGCTCATCCATGCAGGATCTTTTGTTCTGATTGTTACAGTCTTATTTGGGATAAACGTATTCATAGTATATAGTAAAAACGAGGTCAAATTTTCAGTAATATCATCTACGTTATCAGAAGAAAAAAGGTTGTTAGAGTTTATTTCTTTTACGCTCTCATTCATGCTTTTTACATCCGCAGACGAATAATCGAAAATTTTCCTTTTGAATGACAAAGAATTTTGCATTGCTTCTGCTATATCGACATAAACCGGACAGTGGTCGCTACAAATGGGATCTGATACACCAGAAGTTTTAACATCATCAATATGAGATACAAATATCAAATCGATCAAAGTTTCACTGCTTCCAGTTATTCGCGTCGCATTAGTAATTATTTGATGAAGGCCATAGATACTTTTTGGATTGTTAGTGTGAAGGATGTCAATATTAAAATCACCAGTAATTATAGTATGTATATTAAGATCAATTGCGTTGCCTATTGATTCATCAATCAATTTCCAGTAATCAGAGCTCCTATCGGCGCGATAAAACGTTCCAATCAAATAGTTTTTAGTTTTACATTTAATTTGTATCCATATCGCCTCAAGCCCGACTATATCTAAGTTAGCTACAATCGACGCACACATAGAGTCTTTCACATAAACGGCTACACCTCCCCCACGAGTTGGCCTGTCTTTACGGAAAGGTAGATGGAACCCGGGGATTCGTATATCTATATTGTTAATATCAGAAGATAACCAAGTTTCGGTCAAACATATTACATCATAGAATCCAAGTTCAATTCTTAATATATCTACTTTGTCTTTGAGGCTACGAATATTTAAATGTACAATCTTTAAATTGTTAACATATTTAGTTCCTGGATTAGGATGAACATCTCCACAGCATAATAGCAATAAGGAAACTAACAGTGACACGCAAGTACTATATAAGCAACGGAATTTGAAAAACTGCAAGTAGAGAGTAAATTTTGCTGAATGTTTGGAATGAAATGCTGCAGCAAAAAGACCCACTGCCTGTCTATATTGTGACAAATCAACCGACATCAAATTTCATAAACTGACAATTTAAGAGACAGGCAGTGAGTTTTGATGTTATGTCCCGGCATACTCCAACAACATACATATTAACAAACAAAACAATTTCTATTTCCATGCAAAATCTGAGTAGAGTGTTTTTCCCATTTTTGATGAATTCAAAGAAAACCAAACATAAAAACATAAAAAGAACTAGAGTTATAATACAACTCATTCACAAGTGTGTGAAAAACTATGTACAAAGAAAATTTAGGGATATAAATCATGATGCATGTTGAGCACAAAAAATCGGATTATAAATAGTGCTTCATCAGATCAAATAAATCAAATAAATCAAATATTGAGCAAGTAATCCTTTATAACACTACGCTAGGTATTAGGCACGTGCATGCACGTGCATCAGTGACTGGCTACATGGGTAACGACAGGTTAATTATGGCGAATTTGGATACCTGCTGTGAAATACACAATGTATGTAAGTAGTTTGGACTGTGTTTAATATGCATTTTTGTAGTAACATGAGTGCATGCCTTGATGTATAAATATGGTTGTGAGCGAATATAGAATTATTAACTTATATACCAGCCAGGTTGTTGGCTAAATAGCTATGTGTGAAATGTGTTGAGAACAAAAACATTTGTGAATTACCTTGTTTTATATTTCATAAAATATTGCAATAATCTTCTATTGTCAAGGGTATAGGGAGGATAGAAATAATTACTTGGTTGTTGCCTTATAACATTATTAAATTCCTATCACCAAATTGTTTCAATAAACAAGTGTGATTTACTGAAATAGAGTCAGAAAAGCACAGGTCTTCATCGAATCATATCATGTTGGTGAATAGGTATGAAATTAATGTGTTTTATGAAAAACAAAAACAAAACAAAAAACCCACAAAAACAAATAAAAGTAAACATAGGTCACAGTGTCATATAATGACTACGTCAACATCAAATATCCCTAGGTACATTTGTGGATTTTTAATACCTAGATTTTTAACAGAATATCAAGAATTAAAATGCGAGAATTTACCAACTTAAACAGTGTTACATACTTAAGGTCACAATGACCTATAGAAACCCAAATGAATTGAAAAAAAGAAAAAGAAAAAAACAACAACAAAAAACAACCGATGTACTTATTGAGAATCATTAAAGTTCTGACTTCAACAAGTTACAAACAAAACATTAGTTCAGAGCATTCCGGTTTCATCAGAAACAGTTATGAGAATGTCATCTTGGATAGCGTTCATAAACAAACATGTATATAATCTCATACCTTGACACAGTGTGAGAGCATAGCAAGGCACACATTAGCGAAAGTCACATCCTTCCCAGTACCACTCTGAAGTTTGATAGACACAAAACCTGCCCAGTGAGAACAGGTCCCTGTAGAAGATCACTTGTCACTGTATGACACTTGCTTTATGTAGTGTTAAAATCATCAGGAGAAATTTAAGAATCGGTCATTTTCATCATTTCCAATAAGGCATACATCATTCAGTTATCACTATTGGTAATTGACTTTGGAGAAAGAATAACTTGGTACATTTATAGCAGCATGTGAATCAGTAGCTAACAGTTTCATTCATAAGTAGGTTTATTGGGTATCTTGGCTAAGTGAGATAAGCATCTTCAGTTTAGTTTTGTCTCTTACTTCCTGAAGATGGCTCTTTGTGGCTACCTTCTTTAGACTTCCATCCTTGAACTTCACTAGAATGACTCCCCCAGTCACCCACGTGGATTCAATCTTACCCTCTTTGACGAGAAGCCTGGTTTCCTTAGCTATGAGAGCTCTTGTTTCGTCAGGTCTTCATTCACAAAGACTTTGTGGCCGGGTTGTTGTTTGAACTTGAGTTTGGACCTGCTACTCAGAAGGTTACGTTTACTGGCATTACTCACAAACATAACAATTATTGGTCTGGGCTGAGACTGGGGTGTAGGGGGAAACCTCGGGACACGGTGACTTATGTCGATGTCTGCTGGGGAGAGATCGACACCGATGGTCTTGGCAATATCTAGTACCAGCTTGTCTGTATCCTCACCAGCTACCTCCGGTACGCCTCTGATTCTGACATTGTTTCGACGGGTATACTATTCCATCCTATCAACTTTGTCATTTAGGGTTTCTATCTGTTCATCCCTATCTTCTACCATGCCTTTCAGTTCTGATACCTTCATTTCAAGGTGTTTGTTTTGTTCACCTAGTCGAGCTAGTTCCTCTCTGAAAGAAGGCATTATAACTTCGGATACTGCTCTACCGATCACAGTGAGGATTTCCTTGTTCTGCAGAGCTGCTAGAAATTGTCTAACAATATCAATGGTAGAGGATGGTTCTGTACATATTGTTTCATCTCGAAACTCCATATCAGAAACAGACTCGGAAACACTTGCGTTCGACGAATCTGACATTATGTTACACTGTCTTTTATAGTCTACGTCACTTTCAGGAGATGTAAAAACTTCCTCTCTATAGCGTTTAGATGAACTTGGAGTGTTATCCATATAGTCAATAGAGTTAACGAACGAGGTCAGTAATGGAGATCGAGAGTTTTCACAATATTTTCAATCTATCAAATATCTATAAAGTTTGTATTCATCTGTCAATATCATTCACATATATGATAAATGGTATATAAATGCTCACATTGATGACATTTTAGGCTTGAAATCCCCTCAATTTTCTTTGAATTAGTTGAAAATTCACATAGTTTTCCGAGAGCTGAAAACAACACGTCCAGCCATGATGACGTCACGTTTATATACTTATATAAAATGTGTATTTGATGTTATAGGTGAAGAAATGTCTCGAGCGGATGAAGCTAAAAGTCATGAAGACACTTAAACCAATGCTTGCTCTCTACAACGAGAATGTCCATGGACAGAAGAAAACAAGTCCGTGGTGGAGTCCATGCCGTTCTTTGGCAGCGTGAAGAACCGACGGGTATATAAGGCTAGACTAACAACTTTTCCCCCGATCCCATCCAGACGTCAAGATATTGTAATTCTAGAAGACTATACTACGACAGATGTATATTAAATGTATATCCATAGTAGGGCTATATTCACTGTTCAATGTATTTATTATATGTGCTATGTATCAAACTGAATAAAATATTTCATTTTACTTCGTTTCTCTGTCGTTCCTGATTCCAGTACAACTCAGAGACTGTAACAGCATGTTAATCCTATTGTTTAAGGCCACTGATGCACATCGTCCAGGTCCACAACATTTGCATTTTTGTTGTTACACGACCCCAAAGGTCGACTTTACGGTAATGAACCCTCAGAAATTTGGTTGTTTGTCCTTGCTTTCATATCTTCATATTTGCAAGATAGTGCATTACATTCTTACAATTCACATTATACTATCTTAATGACAGTTTCTCCGTAAACAATATGATGGGATATCTATTCTAAATAATCTTTTAAGCAGGAAAATCAACAAAAGCATTTACGAAAGGTTAAAAACTATCAATCTATGCTATTCACTTAAATTTTATTTGTAAGTAATGTTTTAAAAAAACCAGCTGATCTTCAAAGCCAGTTATGACTTTTCTTTGAAGCCTCTTTACGGTTATACGATTTTAAAGCTATCTCGCGTTCGGCTTCGGATCAGAAGGTCCGTGGTTCGAATCCCGCCAAGGGCTCGGCAACTTTGTCTGCAGTAGAGAACTGTTCTACACGCAGTCAGGTTTGGGCGCAATGCTACACTGAAATCTGCGCAGTACTACCCATGGTTCGCTAGTTCCAGCCGATGCTCGCAGGTTTTACCGCAATCCATAGCCACAATGGTGTTGCGGGCTTTCTCCCTGAAATAATACTAGCAGCCGCGATATAAGTGAAATAATAATTAAAGCGGCGTTAAACACCAACTCACCTCACCTCACCTTAAAGCTACCTATAAAGCCTAAGGCACAAAGCAAGCAGCAAATCGATGAACGAAGTACCTAATAGAGTGATCAGCAATACACATACTGATAAAGAACGATCACCTGCAAGCAAACGAGAACTATTTGAATACCTGAACAAGATGTTGATGCTTTGTGTGTTTATATTACTAAATTATTAACCCGCTTTATCGTGTCTATTTACTGTACCATACCTTTCTGTGCCATCATGTAGCATAGTGCTAGTCGATATTGCTCTTTCTTTACCCCAGGGATGTGTAAGACCCATTAGAATTCAGTCTGTATTTCCATGAAACATCCAGGCTCCATGTTTAAAAGGCCCTCTCAGCAATGCCCAGGTATTTTCTTGTAATTTTCTCTTCACATATTGTTATGTGGGGATATTAGGAAAAAGATAACGATTGATTTAGAAAATGGAATATTGTGTAATGCCTTTCCAAGTTCCGCTTTTAGTCTCAATCTCCGATAACAATGTTGACGTTCATGAAAACACATTAAATAAAAACTACTTCAATGTTCCAGTCATCCTGCGATTATCTGATATTTCTGATAATTCGTGCTTTTTTGTCATAAAGGGAACAATTAAGACATCGGTACCGGCTTGAAGTGTTTTGCGGAGACAGATAGTCGGGTTTGCAAGTGACTTTAGTCACGTATTCAAAATGTTATCAGTCAGCTGCTTCTAAATTGACAGTTGATATCGCTTAGGAAATTTGACAGCGATTCCATAATTTGGTAAGGGTAGAAATGAAAATCACCCCTTCCAAATAGTGGGCTGGTCGAAATGATAAAAGGCAAGGTTAGAAGCTTGGAAAGGGAGTCCACTTTGAAAGGCGTAGAAAAAGGAGGAACCATCCAGAAGTCCACCGGGGTCGGGCAATCCCGCCGACCGGCCGATCAGTAGGCTCGGAATGAACCAAAGAGGGAGCTGAGGGGTAAATATGTATCATTCAGTTTAAGGAAAGTTTGTCTATTAAGAATCTGTACTAGAGAACTCCATGTATTGTTATTAATTACAAATTCAAGAAGATGATTCATGATTTACATTTGCTTTTAATGTTTTTATAATAAAACTTGTGAAAAAGTAATGGTAGTAATTCTTTGAAAAGTGTACCTCATGCCAAGCGAGTGACATCCCTAAATTAAAGATACGGTAAGCAACGCAGTTTACAACATGGCGGAGAAATGCGGGTTTACCGGTCTTTTTGGCTCTGTACCAACACGATCTCTTTAAATTTTAATTTTGACATGTTTTATAAGTATTAAGTTTATTAGATATAGTTATGCTAGTTTAGGTTGAAAAGGTAAGTTTTCCTTCGATTGATATCTAATGTAATTCGGGCAGTATTTTTGGAACAGGTTGAATTATTATTAAGGATATTACCACAAAAAATTACATTATTAAGGCAGGCCGAGTTTTCCTTAATAGAAATTATAAGTCAATTAATAGTATTTAAAGAAAAATTAGAATTAGTTGAGATAAGGGAATTGACCGTAGATGATATGGCAATGGTGGATTAATTTATTAATGCTATGACGGACGGTCCATCACGAAACACAAGATCAAAAGGAGCTGTTGATAATTTAGGAGAATCAAGACAGGGATCAATATTTCAAAAGGAATTTAACTATCCTATTTCACCCGATAATAGTTTTAGTGATGCAGGTCTGGGAACGGGGCCTCATAACAAAATAGGAATTGATATTGAAAACCTAACTCCACAAAGTGAACGATTAAATCGGGTTGATGCAGAAAAGGTAACAATAACTTATGAGAGAGAAGACAGGGGTAATTTAGCGACAGGTTTTCAGGATAGTTTAAGAACGGTATTAGATTTTGAAGACGCGAGGGACACTAGTACCTTAGAATGCGAAGAATTGGATGCTGCTGGGGGAATAACTTTAAATGTTAAAGGAGACAAATTGATAGATACGGAGGACTCGTGTCACAAAAGGATACTTTATTCGAGGGAAATAGTGAACATGAACTAGAAGTTTTAGACGTAGAGGGGGAGCTGGTTAATATACTAGATGAGAATTTTGGTTTAGATGAGGGAAGGTTTAGAATACGGAATGTAGAGAATGACGACGAACGAATAGAGATTAGGAAATCTAGTAGTTCGGATCCGGTAAGTGATAATTTGGAGGATTTAAGTGTGGTGAATAGTGATAACAGTTTAAGGAGAACAAATACCAGAGGGACCATAGATGACGATACCATAGTTATAGTCGGGCCACAAACAGCAGGACTAGGTGAACATGTACTGGTAGAGGATCCAGAGGATAATATTTTTGAAGAAGTTCAAAAAGTAGAGTTATCTTTTGATACACCATATGTAAACATTGCTGACTACTCATTAGATAACATGACTGATAATCACATTCACCCAGAGTTTTTTGATGGGGCTGACCACTCGGTAGCTAGCGAATTCCTTGCTAGATTTAATCACTATGCGGACTTCAAAGGGTGGTCGGAGGCCCAGAAAATTAAGGCGTTTCCATTATTTTTGCGCAAGAGTGCATATTTGTGGGTACAAAACGTTGACAACGACGTAGACGGTGACTTTGAAACCTTGGAGACTGCATTTAAGGAAAGGTTTTGCCACGCAGTACCAAAGTGGACAATGATAAAAGACTTTCAGTCTCGCAGACAGAAACCAGGTGAGAGTCTCGATGAATATTTGGCAGAACTAACAAGATTAGCTACATTGTTAGGGAAGCCGGAGGGGGACATATTAGATTCATTTGTAAGTGGCCTTCCTGGGAGAGTTAGAGCACTAGTCATAATTCAGAAACCAGAGACCTTAGCAGCGGCTGTAGAAGTGGCACGTTTGGCCCAAAGCATTGCCGACGATGATACCAAAAGTTTGGTGCAAGGATGTTTTCAGCGATTAGAGGATGTATGTGACCGAATGGAGAAACAGCAGAATACATGGTCAGCTAATGAGTTTCAGGTACCTCAGAGAAGTCCTTCAGTGAGGAGACAACAAATTCCAGATTCAGGGCGCTGGCAGACCAGACAGCCAAGGCAGCCAGAACAGAGGCAGCCGAGGGGACAGGGTGTCTCATACACTGAACGAGAGAGGACGTCTAATGACCAAAGGGCGAGTTGGTGTCCAACCACCAACAGACGGACTAACACAGAGGGTTCCCAAGTTCGACTGAATCGGCAGTGGAGACAAACGGAGAGGACCTGCTTTAAGTGTGGCGGTGAGTTCTCACGTTCTCATATTAATAGTTGTCCAGCACGTACGGTAGTTTGCTTTAACTGTAACAGAATAGGACATTATCAAAGGGTGTGCAGAGCGCCACCTCGAGTTGATAAGAGATGACAACGCAGGAATCAGCAGTGGTATGCTGGTTGGTTTGACTCTAGGCAAAGGGATAAGTTTTACAGTCGACGTGGTAGATCATTAAATTATAATAGATACGTTGGTCCGCAACGTAACTTAAAGGGTGTAAGAAATAGCAGGCGCCATGTTAGCTATGGACAGAAGAATTATTACAATAGGAATAATGATAATTACATTAAGAGAAATAATTTTAAGGTTAGCAAGTCAAGGACCTGTTCTGGCATTACAGACTCAGATACTATAATGAAAGTGGGAATTAGTTTGAATGGACATTTTGTAGAAGCTATTGTAGACACTGGGGCCTGTTTGTCTGTGATTACAGAAAAGATTTTGAGAGATACCGGGTTAATGCGCAAAGGCCATCTGAAAACACCAGAAGTACCACATTTGAAAGGTATAGGACAACACACTTTCCGAGTTTTAGGTCAAATAAGAGTACCTTTTGTGCTTGGGGGTCATCGTTTTGAGCATTCGTTTCATGTAGTTGAGTCTCTTATATTCCCAGTATTCATAGGATTAGATTTTCTTCGGGAAAGACAGGTTGTCATAAATTTTCAAACTAAGACAATAGATATTCCAAAAGCTGTACAAACCATACCTTTCTGTAGTCTTAATAAGGAGGAGGAATCAATGGATGATGACATAAAGTTTGATAGGAGTATGGATATACCAGTTAGAGTGATGAAGCACACAATTGTACCAGCATGTTCAGAGATGATTATTCAAGTTTATATTCCATGTTTTTTGGAAACAGACTACATATTATGTGAACCTATTCCTTTTATTGACGGGGAATTAAGTATTTTCGGTTCAAGGTGTGTTGTTTCAGCGCCCAGGGGACAAACATCGTATAGGGTGTTGAACCCTCATTCAGAGGATATTACATTAGGTAGGGGACAACAGGTTGCACTATGTTGTCACATAGATAGCAGTCAGATAAGTAATTGGCGGGAGCCTGAGGATGTCCGAACTAAGGCAGAGAATACAGCTTTGTCTAGGGAAGAAGTAAACAGTGTGATATCGGAGTTGGGGTTAGAGTTTAATGATGACAGATTAGATCGGGTACAGATTGAGCAATTGAAACGACTTATCGCTGAAAATCGTGATTGTTTTGCACTCAATATGTCAGAGCTAGGCAAGTGTAACATGTTAGCACATAATATTGATACTGGCGATGCAAAGCCTATAAGACAAAGGTTTTATCGAGTTAATCCAACTGCGAGGAAAGAAATCAATCGGCAAGTTACAGAATTGGTTAACTTAGGTATTTGTGAACCAAATTATGGGAGTGAATGGGCCTCTCCAGTTATATTGGTTAAAAAGAAAAGATTACCAGGGAAACCCCAGGAATTCCGTCTGGCCGTAGACATGAGAGCAGTGAACCGAGCTACGAAAATTAAGCAAGTAGCTCCATTATTGAGAATAGATGATGTTATTGATTGTTTGGGGGAGAGAAAGAGTGAATATTTTTCAACAATAGATTTGTTCTCAGGATATTTTCAAATTCCACTGACTCCACAATCACAGGAAATCACAACTTTTGTTACACAAGATGGAAGTTATAAATTCAAAAGAATGCCTTTCGGTTTGTGTAATGCTCCATGTACTTTTAGCCGCGTGATTCAGGACGTTTTCAAGTCCCTTAACTGGAAAATCACTTTGTGTTACTTAGACGACATAATATGTTTTTCGCCATCATTCGAACAACATTTGGAAGACCTTCGTAAAGTGTTTGGGTGTCTAAGAGCGGCGAATCTTACAGCGAAACCGAGTAAATGTGAGTTTGCTACGAAAGTTGTTAAATATTTAGGACATATTTTTTCAAATAAGGGAGTGCAAGTAGATACAGAGAAGACTAAATTAATTGACGAATTTCCGGTTCCGACTACGCAAAAACAAGTACGCAGTTTCCTGGGATTGAGTGGTTATTATAGAAGATTTGTGAAGGATTATTCAAAGATTGCCAATCCCTTAAATAAGTTATTACAAAAAGAGGTAAAATTCCATTGGGGTCCTGATCAAGATGAGTCGTTTAAATTACTGAAAAAAGCTTTGGTAAGTCCCCCAGTGCTAGCCTTTCCTGACTGGCAGAAACCATTTATCCTTACCACCGACGCATCCTTGTCTGGTTTGGGTTATATCTTGGCACAAACGGACGACAAGGGTTATGAACATCCGATAGCTTTCGCAGGTAGAAGTTTGTCACAGGCAGAGCGCAATTATTGTGTTTCAGAGTTAGAATTGTTAGGAGTGATAAGTGGTATTCATCATTTCAAGGAATATTTACAGGGGAGAGAATTTGTTATTATGACTGACCATAAGGCCCTCCAGTATCTTACCAGTAACAGAACTAAGTCTGCCAGACTTATTCGTTGGTCTTTATTTTTAGGGGAGTATAACTTTTCAATAAAGTATCGCCCAGGAAAGTCAATAAGTCATGCAGATGGATTATCGAGGTGCGATCACTTAGAGACAAGTACAACAGATGTACTGGAAGATATAGGAAACTTATTTTCGATAGAAAAAGGTGAAACTGATAAAGACGTGGACCACGAGTATTTAGATAAGTTAGAAAAGGGGAGTGCAAATATGACAGACGCAAACATGGAAAGAAGGCCAGATGATGACGGTATACATGAACATGTGGAGAGCATACTGGATAATATTAAAGTGGAGCAAGGAAAGGATGTTGTATTGCGTCCTATTATTGAATATTTGAGCAAAGGATATTCAGAATCCAATGGTAAAGAAAATAGGTCGTTACGGGCGCAATGTCAGGATTATGTCTTAGATGATGGAGTGTTATTTCGACTTTGGGGTCCACAGATAACAGGTAATTGGAAAAATAGGTGTGTGAAGCAAGTGGTGATACCTAAATCGTATGTCAATAAAGTTTTGTACGCGTATCATGATAACTTAATGGCAGGTCATCAGGGTATAGATAGAACCTTCCAACATATAAGGAATAAATATTATTGGAGTTCAATGTATGCAGATATTAAAAATTATATTCAAACGTGTGCTGATTGTCAACTGGTCAAAAGAGCTTATGGTCGATGTCATGCTCCTTTAAAACCTCTTCCTATAGAGGGCAGGTTATGGGAGCGGGTGCATGCCGACACAATAGGGCCCCTACCCACAACTAGGGACGGTAATAAACACATACTGATCGTCACTTGCAGTTTTAGTCGCTTTACCATGGCATTTCCATTGAAAACGTTGGAGGCCGCGGAGGTGGCAAGCGTGTTTTACGATAGATTTATATGTGTGTTTGGGATACCGCGTACGATCCTAACAGACAATGGAAGCCCGTTCATAAGCCGCCTATTTGCACATTTATGTAAAATTTTGTCGATAGAAACTCTTCGAACAGCAAGCCATCACCAAGCCACGAATGGGGCGTCGGAAAGGTTTAATTATTTTCTTGAGGTATCTCTAAAATATTATGTGGACAAGAAACAGGATAATTGGGATAAGTACTTATCGAGTGTTACTTTTGCGTACAATAGCTCGCCTCATTCACAAGGCACAACTTTTAGTCCGTATTTTTTGGTATTCGGACAGGAAGCAAAGTTACCAATTGACATAGAGTTAGGGGCAACAAGTGGGTTACCACAGACAATACAGCAACGAGTGGAAGCGATTTCAGATCTAGTGAGTGTTACAAGGGAAGTTGCTAAGCAGAATTTAGTAAAGGCACATGATAGAGCTAAGGCTTATTATGATAAAGGTTCTAAGATGCCTTGTTATGAGATAGGGGACAAGGTGTGGGTCGATAGGAGGATGGTGGAACCAGGTTTGTCAAAGAAGTTATGTCCTAGTTTTACTGGTCCATACTACATTTGTGATTTGAAAGGACACTGCACTTACCAATTAAGAAAGGTGGAAAATAACACCTTACTTAAAGTACCAGTTCATGCAAATAGATTAAAGCCGTTTATAGACCAGAGGTTAAGGGATACAATTGGTCAGAATGAGGATTTACAAGGCCAGTCTGACAAAGATGAGGTAATTTTGGTTCGAGATGAGGATGATAATGAGCCAGAGGTTAAATTAAAGAAGGTGAAAAACGACCTTAAGAAGGTGTCATTCAATGATAAAGTTGAGGTCATAGGAAAGGATGATAAAGGAAATATGAATAATGAGTCCGATGAGGATGATGAAGATGATATCAAATTGGGCCAGCCAGAGGTGTATAAGGTCAAGCGTATAATGGCAAGCAAGAAAATAAATGGTTTGCCGTTTTACAAGGTACACTGGGAAGGGTATCCAGTTTCAGAGGCTACATGGGAGCCTAGTTCGAACATTTCACGTGACTTGATACAAGCATTTAAAATTTCACAAACAGTACGTTCGAATGCGAAGAAGAGACGTAAGAATAGACGTCAATAGATAGTGAGTCTTTAGTGTGACGGTGAAAAATACATGCTTATACAAAAGTTTATTTATTTTTTTTAATTTTCACAATAATTGTCTCGATATGGTGTGGAGAGTTTGTCGGACGCAAGGGTGCACACTTGCTAAGAGATGCTCTCTACAGTTACCATTCGGAGTTGATTATTACAATTATATTTTGTTTTATCGGGTTTATAAGGGATAATGTGGACAAAAGAGTATATTAAATATCAGGCGAATGATGCTGATATGTATGGTTGAAGTGTGAAAAGAGTCACACGAGGGAGTATATGCTAGAAAGGCATGGATATAGGATACGCGAGCAGGCGAGAAGGTATAGATGCAGTCAGAAATTGGTGATCTAAAATAGAACATCAATTTATTTAAAGGAATGGGATAGTTGATATAATTAGCATACTGTTCTGAGATACAGAGCCAGAATAGTGTAGTGAACTGATTACGCCTAGACGGGATATAAAGGCGATGCTATAGACGAATAATACTGCCATAATACAAGAAGAGTATGTTAGCAAGATTTGCAACTTTCTCATTTTACGGAGAGAGTCAAAACGTTTGGCAGACATGTCTAAGATGGTTAAGACAAAGGCTTGCCTACAAGTTATACTAATGATGTGCATAGTCTACAGAAAGATGGATTATATAAGGCCAGCTGGGAGCTGATGCACTTATTAGGCAGTGGTACGAGTTATACAATTAGAAGATATGAAATTACGTGTTATACAATTACGATGAGTTACAAACGAGATCTTATATCAATGAGAGATGAAATGAGAACCCTTACCTCAAGAAGGTATACAGGTGACGAGATATGAATTTTGTAAAACTTCAGTCGGTGACGGATAAGATTGAGTATATATAGGTATTCATTGGTGACGTGTGCGCTTAACGTGAAATCACGGCGAGTTAAAAGCGTGCATAAAAACGGGATTATGACGTCATTGTACAACTGAGTGTGACGATTACAGAATAGAAACAGGACAAAAAATGGTCTTCAACATGAAAGGCATGTTGCGTGGGTTCCACCACGGAGATTAAAGAAATTATTTACAGGGACGATGTTGAGGTTGTTTAATGTTATAGAGAACCGCCTCCCATTCATTTGGAATCATAATGATGTTGTCTACATCTTCGTGAACGATACATAACCAAGTGATTGTGATTGTGATCTACAGTGTCGGTCTGTGTTTGTCTATTGTTGAATGGGATCAATATATTTTATATTTTATAGAGTTACAATTGATATGCGATTCGGGTAGGTTTCGTGTATCGTTTAGTCCTGCGAGTTATATCAGTAAAGGTGTAAGAGAATAACAGAGAGTAAGTAGATAATCATATTACGCGACGGGATGACGTGTACGAAGCGTCTTTGGCGAAATATTGTAAAGTGTTTCAACCCCGTATGGTGGCCGGGATGACTAAAGGCGAAGCCATTCTTTAGTTTGGAAGAATAGCACCATGGTTGATTGACGGCACAGAAACATTACGTCAATGGGCCTGTCGTACGAGGCGACTAATCCCTTTGGGGTTTTTTTCACATGATTAATATTTTGAAAAAGAAGTAAATGATAATATAAATACTCTTCATTAATTATTACAAAAGTCTTTACTATAACTATCTTTTCTTTTCTTTCATCTTTCTCTTGATCTCAACTATCTTCTATCTTTACAAAGTCAATGAATGTCTAAGACAGGGATCTTCTCATGATATCTATATACATCAGATAATGGCAGTCTTATTCCTTTCCAAGGTAGATTGTTTCGATCTATCTTTGCCAAAGTTTCAAGATATAAAAATAATACTTCCGCTTCTTTTCTTGAAAAATGTATAAATATTGCAAAGAAGGCAAATGAAATTTTTGAAAAAAACAAACAAAATATGGATTGTAAAAATATATGGTATAATGAACAACATAGTGAATACATACGTGTTTATGGTATAAGAGACATATATATACGTTGATGTAGTCTCTTTCTAAGGTTGTCAGGATAGTTAGGATTCATGAAATGAATGATTAGCATTCTTCAAATTGCTACATTTGAGGATTTATGGGATTTATATACAAGATGAGTATGGGGATTATTCTTATGGTGTTGTACTCAATAATCAATAGATTGGAGCCAAAATTAATATATAATATGTGGGCAATGTATTTATTTCTTTTTATGTATTTATAAGGTTATTTCAAAATGCAAACACAGTCTTTATGTTGTACAAGTATATTCAAATAGTATCCGGCTATGTATGTGTATTCGTAATGGTCATGTAACGATGTCAGAATATTGATTTGACATTGATTGATGGAATTACTGAGTCATAATGACTCCCTGATTTTGAGTTTAAAGAGAGTATCATGAATCAGAGGACGGGTATTACAGAGTTATCTTTGATGGACAAGAGTGTCTATCTTTTAGGTGTGGTCCGTAATAGGATACACACAGTCGTACAGAAATGCGACATTGTCACATAATATCAGAAATGTGTTACCGTCTGTTGTTATGATACACGATACATTATCCGATGATGAATGATTGATTCATGAATGTTTCTAGATCGATGTTGATGTTTCATTAAAATTTTCAGATATACCTTATGTTATAGTTCGAGAGTTCATTAAATACAGGTGCGTAATAAAGCGCATGGTATTATATATATTTGTATATATATATATATATATATATGTTGTCTATGTTGTTTTGGGTTCTGACATCCTTTTTCTTAAGTATTATAGGAGATGTCTGCCTGAACACTGCTATGTTCTGTTCAACTTCGTCCTGAAGGCTGCTAGGCATAATCTTGATGATTGGGTCACGTGATGGCGAGTCAGCAGCTGAAGCTTACGATATCATAGGCTACGGGTCTCCTACTGGATGGGAGGCATGCCTCCGTATATATAATAGAAGGCCGATACTCAATGGCCCTGTCAACGTCTGGGAGACGCCCCTGCAATAGGACCGCCCGAGGACACACAGGGACGAAGCAATGGTGACCTTTCTCGGAGTATTTGTATATTGACTTCGACGTCAATGTTCAACGTGGTTGTGACTTTGAATTGTGACTTCATTGTTGTGTTATGCAGACAGTGAACACTTACATCCATCTGATGTTGTCTATGATCTACCTTAGACATCCACGGGGACTGCAATAATCTTGTTCCTATGGGTCCCATGGTGCAGAACTTGTGAACATGTGTTGGTGAATGTGACTCATCTGTCTTAATGACTAGACATGATTGAACAATGCTTCTTCCAAGGCCCACAGCCGGACGTACATTTTTGAACTCTCGTATTACATATATTTGGTGTCGAAGATTAACAGATATATAATGAACTCTTAAATGTTGTAATAATGGATGGGTATATGTGCTTAAATGTTTCTTTTTCAGGTGTTAGGGTCTTTCTGTGTTTGCATTGCTCCACAGTATCGGGTGACTCTGATCTCTATTCCAAAATTTACCATGTCTGGTATTACTTAATTGTTTCTGTAAACGTCGAGTGGACATTGATCTACTTTCGAGTTACCCTGTATTGTGGTGGTTAGTTTCTTGTTTGAGGTCCGCTCTTTGGTTCGTCGAGGTCGACTCACATTTCAAGGGGGGAGGTGTTATGTGGGGATATTAGGAAAAAGATAACGATTGATTTAGAAAATGGAATATTGTGTAATGCCTTTCCAAGTTCCGCTTTTAGTCTCAATCTCCGATAACAATGTTGACGTTCATGAAAACACATTAAATAAAAACTACTTCAATGTTCCAGTCATCCTGCGATTATCTGATATTTCTGATAATTCGTGCTTTTTTGTCATAAAGGGAACAATTAAGACATCGGTACCGGCTTGAAGTGTTTTGCGGAGACAGATAGTCGGGTTTGCAAGTGACTTTAGTCACGTATTCAAAATGTTATCAGTCAGCTGCTTCTAAATTGACAGTTGATATCGCTTAGGAAATTTGACAGCGATTCCATAATTTGGTAAGGGTAGAAATGAAAATCACCCCTTCCAAATAGTGGGCTGGTCGAAATGATAAAAGGCAAGGTTAGAAGCTTGGAAAGGGAGTCCACTTTGAAAGGCGTAGAAAAAGGAGGAACCATCCAGAAGTCCACCGGGGTCGGGCAATCCCGCCGACCGGCCGATCAGTAGGCTCGGAATGAACCAAAGAGGGAGCTGAGGGGTAAATATGTATCATTCAGTTTAAGGAAAGTTTGTCTATTAAGAATCTGTACTAGAGAACTCCATGTATTGTTATTAATTACAAATTCAAGAAGATGATTCATGATTTACATTTGCTTTTAATGTTTTTATAATAAAACTTGTGAAAAAGTAATGGTAGTAATTCTTTGAAAAGTGTACCTCATGCCAAGCGAGTGACATCCCTAAATTAAAGATACGGTAAGCAACGCAGTTTACAACAATATCTATTTTTAGGCTGAGATCTTTACTTAATGGTGGGTGTATTGAGTTAATACTTTTAGAAATAACACAAGGCAATGGAACAAGACTTTCTTGAACAAGAAACCTTCATACAGTTGCTCACTCTACCCAAAGGTCATACAACTATACTACAGCGACCGAGGAAAAGAGTAAGAATTAGCAAACTTGATGCACATGATTACTGATGAGATTTTAGGGGCGCTACTTATACTTTTACAAACGGATAAGAAAGAGCTCTATAAAAAATACATATCTGTAATGCAGTTCGGTATATAAGACAAATGAAATGCCTCTCTGTCTTTCCCCTATCGGATCGACCGCGGGGTTGAGTCCTCCCCCATGGCCGATCCGGATGAATGTCAGCACAGTACCACCCATAGCTCGCAGGTTTCACCGCAATGCATAGCCACAATAGAGTTGCGGGCTTTCTTCCTGCAATTATACTAGCGACCGCGATATGTGTGAAATACTCTTGAAAGCGGCTTTAAACCCTATATCACCTCACCTCACCTCACCTCACTGTTGATAGCTACAACAGATCCTCTATTTGATCTATGTGATTTAATGTTTTGAAGAAGCAATTGAAGCAAATAAATATAAGCTAGGCAGCAGTAATACTCTCATGTCATTTACACTTACCGTAAATGTTCACAAGCTTTAATGTTCAAAGCTGTATATGCACATACAATCTCATTGAAATGAACTAAATTACGCATGAAGATCTCACTAGGTTCCGTTACGTGAGCCGTCAGGTTTGCCTCTGACATAATTCAAATCAGCCAATCAGCGAATTCGCCCCGTCATCTATGGTGCCGGCGAGTTGCATTTCCCTTGTACGTTTTTCAGATCTCGGAAACCACAAACTTCCGAATGTTTTCCGAATATCAAACTGTCCAAATACCCGAATTAATGTATTTTATGTACATTCTTTCGCAAGGCAAAAACTGTATTCCTCAACGTTATCCTTTAGTATACCGTATCAATCCAAATGCTTATTCTGGAAACAGATACGTTGAATAAACGATTCGTCTTTTAGTTTGTAGTAATCGTTGAATAATTTTAAATTTCGTGAAAAAAAATTAATCATAAACATGTTGAGAAACAAAAACAACCAAAACATGTACAAATACCAATATTAAGATTTTTTAAAATTATATATTAGTCATATGCGACGTTTATATGCTAATGAGATTGACCCTTGTTTTGTCAAAGACTGAAATGTTATGACTAAATATGCTGCGTTTAATGGTATTATTAGACATATGCAAATACCTTCAACTTGTATTCTGTAAAATCGAAAATTTATAAGAGTTTTAACCTCTACTTCAGTCATCACTTGCAATCTCTTTGAAGGCCACCAATAGACGCGCATTGTGAATGCTTGAAGGTATCTGCGGCAAGCCAATGAGATTTTGATGTGAAATTAAAGCAAAGGTCAACCTGACGGCTTGTGTAAGGGAGCCTAGTGAGATCTATAATCTGCGTAACGTAGTGCAGCTATATTAGATTTCATTTTAATGAGATTGATGCACATATTCATTCAGTGGAAAATATGATATTTTTATACACAAGCTAACACTCAAAAGCACCCTCTCAGAGTGAAAGCTGTGCAAGGAAATTGCGTCCGCATTGCATCTGCAAACACGACCATATTAAATTTCCGAATACATGTACATATAGATCAACCATATATCCACCCACTCAAAGAAATGTTACTACCTGTTGATTGTTAGTTGTTAAACTATCACGCATTTTATGTAGTGAGATTTCTTTTTCCATCGGGTGTATTCACCAATTGCAAGACGGAGTCATTTGATAAGATAAGAGTATGACTAAAAGCTTAACGTGGTGACGTTGAAATTCAATAATCGTTCATTTCTATACTGTTGTGCAATTTTTCAAAAGCATTTAACTTTTTTGGCGGCGGCACATCTGGGAAAAAGGGAATGGCAATTGCGTGAAATAAATAAACATTTTAAAAATGCAGTTTACAGGTGAACAAATAACCAAACGGGAAAAGTAAGAAACATAAATGAAATAGTCCCGGGACAACCTTTTCATCGGTCCACAACAACCAATCAAATGCCAAGAAAATGTGTAAGTCTCGTGAAACTAACGTGTGACTAACATACCCTGTGTCCATCTTCCCATATGGGTATTGTTTATTAAAGCTGCCTTGTAACTTAACCGGTTCAAAAATTTGTAGTATAAGTATGGATAAGAGATTAAGATAGCGGCTGCCGTTTTCATTCTTCTGGCTATAAGCAGAACTTCAGTGTTCCTGAAATCTGAGTTCATGAGGATTTAAAGCAACGCTGCATGAAATACTTATAAGAATCAACTGTATAACCTCATTTCATACAGAGAGAGAGAGAGAGAGAGAGAGAGAGAGAGAGAGAGAGAGAGAGAGAGAGAGAGAGAGAGAGAGAGAGAGAGAGAGAGAGAGAGAGAGAGAGAGAGAGAGAGAGAGAGAGAGAGAGAGAGAGAGAGAGAGAGAGAGAGAGAGAGA